>CM017781.1:14573045-15823045 GCA_008121275.1 Drosophila lowei | reverse complement strand
TTCGTTTGATGAGTCATTCTGCTGCAGATTGCAGCGCGGCAGAGAGAGAGAGAGAGCGAGAGAGCATGAAAGGGGTTAATGCACTGCGCTCTCTGCAGAGAGGAGTCCTTGGCAATAAATATAAAAATCTTTAGCTCTTTATTGTTGTTGTTAGGAGTTTTGTTTCTTCTTTTTTTTTTCCTTTTGCTTTGCGTGTGCAGATAAGAGAGAGATTTAAGGTAGGGCCACCCACCACCCCCTGCTGAGGTTAGGGCTGCAGTGGGAGGGTGCCCCTAGAACCTAGAGAAGAGGTGGGGTGAGGTGAGGTGAGGTGAGGTGCCAGCGGTCACTTTGAGGAGCCCAGTGTTTGGGGCATACAAATTATTCAATGGAGTTTCAAAAATAAACGGTATTTTATAGCAAGTTTAATTAGATTTTAAGAGTTTAATTATGATTTTATTTGTATTTTTTTTTTATTATTTAGCTAGTTTTTATTTATTTATTTTTTATTTATTAAATTTAAGGCTAATATAAAATATTAACTTAAAAACTAGGGCCTTCAGCTCTGCTGTTTATATATTCGTTTAATTTACATTTTTCTAAAAATTTTTTAATTATTAATTTAATAATTTTCAGGTTTAATATTTAATTTGTTATATTTGTAATTTTTAAGGGCTATAAACGCTTGAGTCTTTGTTGAATTTGAGGCTGCAGTAAGCCTCCATCAGCCTACACTCGGTTACAAATTCGAAATTCCACAGCTTGTGTTCCTTTCTTTTGCCATAACTTTTTACAACGGCCTATTGGAGGTGTTTCCCATTGTGCTTCGCTTTTGTCACAATTTCCTGGTCATAAAACCATTAAAAACCGAAGAGGAACAACTTCCAGTGCCGCCCACATAATAATCGCTGCTCGCCGCTGCCCCCCTTGTCCCCCTGTTCCCCTTGTCCTTGTTGTAGTACTCACAATGGACCACTTAGCAAGTGTTCGCCGGCCAGCAACAAAACATAGCAATCATAATAACAGTAAACACACACACACACACACACACACACACAGACACTTTTATGGGCCCATGGTTAAGAGTGGACCAGGGAACAGAACTCGAATAGAGATTACAAATGATTTGAATAAATTTGCAATAAAAAAAAAGTGAATTCTATTTGCGTGCTGGAATTGTGCCGACAATAAAGCAATTTTGTACGCCAACGGAACAATTGTCCAGCTTCCCTGTTCCGAGAATTGAAGTTTAAAGATTATGTTACTCCTGGCCAGCCATAGTGGGCCATGGCAACATTGTGGTTTAGATTGTAACAGCAGTGGGAACAGGCCATTACAAGTGTCAAAACAGCAATTTATCGTTTGTAATCATGTGTATCTATAATTGTGTGTGTGTGTGTGTGTGTGTGTGTCTCTCTCGGTGCGAAACGAAACAGTTAATCATATAAATATGGCGACGGCGGGCGTCGTCGGGCGCTTATTATTTTTGCCTCGGCTGCGATAACATGACCCCCGACCCGAGAGAGAACTTACGGCAACGGCACTTTGATTTAGCACTAAAGTGCGTTTCGAAATAATAGGGATACGAAGGAGACATATTAGATATAATATAATAAACTAGAGGGCGAGCCCTCCAATAGAGAGATTTAAAATAATAATAATATATATTTCGACTAATTATTCGCATTACTGGTTGAAATTATTCGTTCACTCAGAGAAAAATGGCATAACTAGTAAAAAGAAACATTAAAATAAATATTTTACTTAAATATTCGGGCTTTTGAATACCAAAATGGTTTAATTAAATAGAATAAATGTCTTAAAAACTGTTATTAATTAAATATAATTTTTAAATGGATAAATTTTGTATTTTAAAATATATATAATGTATTTAATTTTAATAAATTAAATAAAATAAATAAATTTAAATAGATTTTAATAATTTAAATAAATATTATAAATATATTTATATTGTATACGAAATATAATAGAATCAATATTAATTTGATTTTTAGAGAAGGGCATTCCATTTCAAGGCATGTACTTTCCACAATGAGAGCTAACCCGCTTACAGTTCCGTGCCGCACTGTATTCATCCGAAAGTTTTCTCTTCACACTCTCTTTCTCCATCGAGTGAAACAGATACATAGATACATAGATACATGTATAGCTTTGCCAAAACCAAAGCTAAAACCACAAAGTCATAAAATTACTTTCGCGCATTATAAATTTATAGTTTACTTTGGTTCATAATCGAGGCGGGGCGGGGCGGGGCGGGGCTGGGGGTGTTTTTGGCGCCCAAGCGTAAAAATTTATTATGCTTATGGACGAAACGATCAGAGAGTGGGCGGACGGCTGGGTAGGGGACTCGACTTTGTTGCAGGACGCGGCAGCTGCTGCCTGCTGCCTGCTAGCCAACGCGGACATAAGTCATTTATATTGTAACAAATTGTACGCGATTTGGCGGCATCCTCCTCAAGACATAACACTTGTACCAGATGGATGTCGGCTGGGAATTAATGTTTTTGGCTCTCCATTTGAACTTTGCTGGCTGCCGCACACTGCGAGGTTAAATGTCGTCTTTAAGAAGCCAATGAAGGGTGATCCAGCTACATAAAACACAAACGATTAAAGGGTTGCCAGACTTGTAGAATGAAAAAAGGGAGTGTCTCCAACGCGTTGAAATCGGCTTTAAGGAAGGCCCAAAGAGACCCAACAAGATGTGCAGTAAAACAATGACTTTAGGGGGAGTTTCGAATACTCAAGGTACGATCCAAACAGAATTTCGTTAACAAGGGCCCAATATAAACGGCACTGGATTCAGTTGGAACATACTTCAAGACAACTGATATGAATAACACCTTGGTAAATGTTTTTGGAATATTTTGGCATTTAAAAGATCTGCGAATCATATATATCTACCGCTCCCCAAAGGACTCTCATGTCAAAAAACAAACATATCCAGTATTTGCTGCTGTAAAATGTATTATTTGAATCACATCTGCGGTAGGTCGAATCTAAAATTTTATTTTACATTTTTAATCATTTAAATGAATGGATATATCACGAAGAAATATTTTATATTAGATATCACGATACAGTCGTACCGCAAAGAAAACTAACAAAGCGACAGCCCCTCACTTTGCCTCACATTGCCTCAAAATACCCTCTGTGACCTCTCACCCCAATCCAGACTTTTTGCCATTTACCAAAGTGCAAGAAGAGATACATCAAGTAGACAACGGCAGCTCCAGCCCCGGCCCCGGCCCCGTCCCCGGCAGATACAGATACAGATACAGTTGCAGATACAGATACAAATAATCAAGAAGGAGAGAAAAAAAAAACGTGGCAGGAAATGCGGGCTTGCTCATTATTTGCGCTGAGTGCGGCGGCGGCGACGACGACGACGACGACGACGACATCGAGTACTTTGCATAAATTTCAAATCTTAAAAAATAGGAAGGAGAAAATGCAAAGAGGAGGAGCGGAGCAAAGGATCCAAGCCAGAAGCAGATGACAGCAGCAGCAGCACACAAAAGGACATCGATAGCTGGGACGCAGCTGCAGATGTAATGGAAATTGAAGGGCTGGCTGGCTGGTCCCATCCAAATCCCCCTCCCCCATACCCATTTATATGTATGTCCGCTTCCTGGCCCGACTCTCCGCACCTTTGCGCCGTGTCAAGTGCGGCGGCAGTGGCGGCAAAGAAGTATCTGAATAAAAAATAATGCAATGATACGGAAAAATTAAAAACATTAGAGCCCAGGAGATGGGCAGAGGGGTGGCGTTAACAAGAAGGGAAGCTGGTTCAGGGCATAACCGAAGGTGGAAATACTCTATATCATGGCAGTACAAAGATTTCCCAATCAATGTAAATTTAAAACACAATTCAGAATTATTTAGAGGGGGGGAATATTTTTTAAGAAATTTTCCGTTTGAATCAATTAAAGTTGGTCCTAATGTCAGGATGGAAAGGCCTTGTGGTCCCTTATGGTTCAGTTCTTAGCACGTATACCCTCTTTTAGGGCATATAAAATAAGGAAATCTGAAAGAGGCGACAACTTCAGTTCTAATGACACGACCACAGACCAGTTCAAGTTGCGCCCAGCCCAGATTTATGGTTGCAATTATGGCCTGAGCGGAGTGGATCGGAGTCTTACAGCCAGCGTCAGCAATAATTGTGCTTGAAATTTGCATAGAAAATTTTAAGTAGTTGGAAAAGATGCGACCCCTGCCACACACACACCCACTTTTGGTCCCTGTCCTTGATTTGTTCGTCGTTTCAGTTTCAATTGACGTGTAATCCTGCCTTGTCCTTGGCATTTTGCGTGCAGCCACCAAGGACAACTCGATAATGCTCTCCTTTCCCCCTCCCTCTCTCTCTCTCTCTCTCTCTCTCTCTCTCTGTGTGTGTGTGTGTCTCTGTTTGGGTGGTTGGGTGTCAAAGTCAAGGCGAAAAGTATGCGCTCAGTCAGCGTGTGTAAGGACTTCAAGGACTCGCCTTAGTGCATGGTATATTGATTTAGTTTTTTGTGATTTTTGTTTGCTCTTTCCGTTCTCTGTTCTGGCTCCCCATCTGGGCCAACATTTAATTAGCGTCGACCAAGTGTTTGAACGGAAATTGTAGACGAGTTTTGTGGAGGAGAAAAGTGAATAGATTCAAGTTGAATCCTTGGCGAGTGTCACTTTCATAGAATCCTTCAAATAGAAAACAGAATTGATTTATTTGGGATCATTCTGTTTGCTTATAGTTGAAAATATTACCATACAAAAATTAAGGCCTCTGAGAAAGCAGTCTAAATCAGGGATCTTAGGGATTCTAACTTTTATAATGAAGAAACTTTAAATTAAATTATTCAAAGCTGAAACAACTCTTCGTTTTAATTTTTATAATAATGAAAATTATAGTTTTCAGTTTAATAAAAATATAAAAAAATTTATATAGATTTATATGTTATTATATTATTTGTTATTAATATTATTATATATTTTTTTATATTATTATAATTTTCTATTTAATAAAAATATAAAATAATTTTATATAGATTTATATATTATTATATTATTTTTATTAATATTATTATATTTATTTATATTATTATAATTTTCTGTATAATAAAAATAAAAATAATTTTATATAAATTTTTATATTATTATATCATTTTTTATTAATATTATTATATTTATTTATATAATTATTATTTGCTGTATATTAAAAATATAAAACAATTTTATATAGATTTATATTTTAATTTATTATTTGCTATTAATATTATTATATTTATTTATATTGTTATAATTTTCTGTATAATAAAAATATGAAATAATTTTATATAGATTTATATATTATTATATTATATGTTATTTATATTAAATTTATACATTTTATAAAATATATATTTAATAATATCCCATAAAGATGGAAGACCTCTGTATATCAGAATTGAAATCAGCTAAACTACTTTAAAATCCATGAATACTCTCACCGGACGATCCCACACTCCCGGATTGATTTAACTCGGTCTTTGTCGATGGGCAACAGCTGCATACCAAATGGCTAGCAGTCTTCTTCTTCGAGTTTTCTTATTTTAATTTTGTTAGAAAAGTTCAAGAGGATGCAGACGTATCCTAAATTAGATACAAGACAGATCCCGCAATTGAATGACCAGCCCGGGAACTGCTTGCTGCACTTTTCTAATTTTGCTCTTCTCGGGACAATAAAACTTTTCCTTCCTTCTGCCGTCCATTGTGGGCCACGAAGAGCTGCAACCAATTGCAATAAAAGAAAACTTATCTTTTGTATATATACTCGTATATTTGTGGTATATTTTTTGGTTTCCTCGGAAGGAGAGAGGAAAAAGAAAAACTTTATGTTGGCTGAGCTGATAAATTCCTGCCGTCTCCGGGAGTTGATAAAAAGCCAGAGGAAGCCTGTGAAGGAGGAGAAGGAGGAGGAGGAGTGGCTCGGGTTAAGACATTCAATTGAACAAATTCTCAGCCAGAGTTTTCTTTGAACTATCTGAGAGCAGATATCCCGTACTCTCCACAGCTTCTGCATAAATTGCATATAATTGCTTTGCTTGGGTCTCCAGAGATTTATGCGCACATGCCTTTGCCTCTGCCTGGGCTGTGGCTCCTTTTCGTTCTCGTTCTCGTTCTCTCCTCTCTGGCGAAATGATAAAAATTTTATTAAAACAAAAAGCTGCATAAATTTCCGCTCGAAATACCGTTTGTACAGCTGCCGTCTTCGACCTCTCTCGCCCGCTGTGCATTTTTATAGTGGGACTCCCTCTCTCTCTCCCACAGTAGTATTCCTCTCTATATGGCATAATTAGATTTGATGTCCCGTGGTCCATTTGGTCTGCATCTCCGCCTGGCCACTGGGCTGCTGGGTTGCTCTTCTGGTGGTCAGTCGTCGCTCTCGCTCTCGTCCGAGTCTCGGTTTAGTCTTGGTTTCCATTCACACTTTGGTAATCCGCTTTGGATACTTTTATGACTTAATACGTTTTATTTCATTGCAGACAGACAGACAGTCAGGATAGACAGGATGGCGAAATAAATCTTCCGTGAGCATCTTTGCCCTGCCCCGGCCCCGGCCCCGACCCCATCATCATCATCACCAATTCAAATGTCCTGTCCTGTCCTGTAGTCCGGTCCTGCCCCGCTCCTTACGCTTGACCAGAGTCACAGCGCCCAGGGCCATGGATTCCTGCGACATTTGTTGCACTCCCTCCTCTCTGGTGTCCTTTGTCTTGGTCTTGTTTCGGTTTATTATTGACCAGTTTGCCTCGGATTATTATTACACTCACACAATGCTGACAGTTGGCCCATTGATTTATTAGCCAGTTCTTGGCATTTTCATTCACTGTTTTGTGGTCTCTCCCCGCTGGATGTCTTTTAGTGGACTCTTCGTGGGGGATTTTCACTGCTGTATCCCGTGATTAAGGCATTGACAATCCTAGCAGGGGTCGAATGCATAATCCCATACGAGTGGCAGCAGTCTGAAGACTGGCAGTGGATACATAAATATATGGGAATTTGTCATCGAATCTACTGGAGCAATAATTGTCTTTAATATTATCGTATTTTCTGATGTCATATAAGTCCTTAATGAGTAGAAGAAATAATTAATGTATTATATTGAATATTCCTATTACCATTAATTGGGTTGAAACTGACAGTTACGAGAAGTCCTCAAGGCTATTTACGAAAATATACAATTGATTATCGAATGGAAGATGACAGCCACATAGATATTTGATTGAAAGGATTGTCTAGAAATTTTCTCTAAATTAATTAAGTTACGTGTTTTTGTGTGTATGTGAAAGGTTTGCATACCGATTTTAATTAGAAAGATCAGCAATTTCGTCAATTGTTATGTCTGTTACAGTGAACAATGCCATTGGGCTGTCAAACATGAGAAATAGTAGAGCAGGCAGGACAGGCAAACGAATCCAACAAGATAACGAATGAGTGCGTGTGAGCATGTCGCAAGAAGAGGCACGAGAAATCATTTACAGACAAAATTAAATGCATTTATTTTCTATTCTTGAATCACAGAAGCCTTCTCAAATCTGCTTTTCTAAAGCAATTAAGCCACAGTCCTCCCACCAATCATGGGAGAAAATCCTATTCAGAAATATCCAAACTCAAAGGGCGCTCACATGTGAAATTATCGCATATCTTGATGACCAGAAAACTATAATTTGACTCCAAAGCTGCAGGCTTACTCAATTGGTTGACATCTCCGAACCAATGGAGTATTATTCTTCAGCAAGAAAGTGCTCTCCTACATCCAGAGACATCGAGCGATCGGAGGTTCTTACACCCTCGGAGTGGGCCTAGGATTCCCGATTACAAATTAGAAGATTATGTACGGAAATGAAAGTGATTAAAAGCTCCACGTGGTTTGTCGTACAAGTGATTCGTCGTTTCGTTACCTTGACCAAGGAATCGATGGTTCGAATCATCAAGCTGCCGCATCCCTAATCTGTGGTCTCTGCTTTATTCTATCTTTGTCTTACAATGGATGGAAAATGGTAAAACTCCGAAAAACAAGTAACTAAGAAACCACCGCAGAACCAGCGCACCTCAAAAGTAACTTTTGATGGCCAGACCGAATTAAATACAATAAATAAATGTGAATTCAAATTAAAGAAAACCAGAAGCTAAATAAAAGTTATATAGGAGATATACGAGCATGCACGTATGTGAAATGGAAGGGAGATGGACCCCAAATGAGCTATCTAACAGATGCCGTGCAAAAAGGCGTTTGGAAAATTGCAAAAGTTCCAGACAGAGCAGGGAACAGAACAGAGCAGAGCTGAACAGAGCTGAGCAGAGCTGAACAGACGCCAGCGCAGTTAAAAGCCACAATAAAAACCGTTTGCAATGTTTGAGATAAAAATTAAAAGACGACGTCATTTGGAGCAGTCCAAGTCGGGTTTTGGATACGGTTTCAGCTTCAGCTACTGCATCTGGTAGTCTCCTGGGGGGAACCAGACCTCCGTACAGTCGCGTGTGTGCGGCCCTTAAATGGCACACAAAATAGACATTAAAAGCGATCCAGGAAAGCGGTTGCGATACCCCCAATAGCCTCCCATCCCCCCGACTGGAACTTGGTCCAGAAACACGTCGATGAGGTGTGTGTGTGTGTGTGTGTGTGTGTGTGTGTGTGTGTGTGTGTGTGTGTGTGTGTGTGTTTGTGCTTAGTCCCGGCTAGGATTTTGTTTAATTTTATTTGCTCCTGGGCCAAATGTAACTTTTATTGTTTTCGGTTTCGGTTTTCGGTTTTCGGACTTCATTGTGAAGTGCGGGGTGGACCGTGTCCTGTGTCTGAAGGAGGGCGAGCATCATAAATTCGATTTGTGTGGCATAATTTAAGTCGCTCTGCCACTGATGTTTTGTGCTGATTAGATTGAGGCACGGCACAGAAGGACGACGACACGGAGGGAGAAGCGTTTTAATTGTTCCATTCCGAGGCATTCAACGTCACCTCATCAGCAGCATTTACACGTAATGGCCTCGTTAAACTGACTTTTCGACTGCCACTGATGAAATCCTGCCAGCTCCAGGATCCACATCCAGATCCAGATCCAGAGCTGGAGCCGAGACAGCCTCGAATGGACGCCATTAACTTGCGTTTAATTGTCTGCACTTTTATGAGAAGTGCCAAAGATACAGAGACCTGGCTATACAGTAGGAATAATCGTCGCACATGTGGGCAAGGGCAAGGGCATGGGCAAGGGATATGCCTTATCTTATAGCTTTTAGCCAGGGCTTTTATGTTTGGCCAAGAAGTGAAGGCTGTAAAAGCAAACGAATGCATACAAACACCTTCAGAAAAAGGGCAATTTCCATCACCAACTGATGATAAGGTACGAGAGGGACTTGAGGAGATGCCAAAAGAGAAATTTATGCATGGGTCGAAGGTAGATCGTTCTAGAGGTAGAGAATCCTAGTAGATTATCCGCACTTTCGGATGAGCGGAATATTCAAAGCAAGACAAAGGAACGAAGCGGATGTTAAGCACCGTGCCACGAGATTTGTATATATTCGATTTATAGAATCAATTACCCATCGAACACACCATAAAGGCTCACAAAGATCATAAAGAGTACAACAAATAATTGTGGCGATCACTCAGGTTTTATCGATTGTACGATTGCCAGACAATCCCATAATATTTAGAGCCTCTACACCCGCATAAATAGCCTTTTCAGGCATTAAATGTAATTTCAGTAATACATTTTCTGTCATTCTGGACACCGCATTGCGTCTCCACAGAAAGATCAATTCATATGCCCACCGACCATAACTTTTACAGCAAACTGCAGTTAAATCATAAGCCCGACCCCTATGCCCACTCGCAGGGCCCAATCCCCTTGCCGTATTGAGAAAAACCTGCCCGAACTTTGATTCGTGACCAGCAAAGTAATGCCCAGATTTTGTATTTCCCTTCCGAAGAGTAACAAAAGGAGCCGCCCGGCACAGGCAGTACTTTTATGACTGACTGAGAGAGCGACATGCAACAAAATTGAATTTTATGAATGGGTATTTATGAATTTTATTCATCGTAAGTTATAAAAAAAAAAAAGCTCTTAGTACTTTTTCCTTTACTTTGCCATTCATTTTGTGGGGTGCTGCTGGACTCTGGAGAGGCTGGGCGACGGCTCTGATGACAAGTCGAATTCCTTGAATGAAATTGAACATGACAACTGGCGATGAAACTTGTTATAAAGAGATCTCTCCCCTAAGAGGCAACAGTGGCCTGAAGTTTGCAATTATTCAGCAGAAATTGTGGCAAAGGTCCCAGCATCGAATGCTCTGTGGAATACAGGGAATAGTGGAAGAAAAATAGGAATTATTATTGGAGAAAGGTTGGAAATGCTGAAATCTGGAAAATGAATATGCGGCACAGCATTGGCTAAGGGAATAATAATATATTATATTATTATAAATATTATTAAGAATTGTATTTGTATTGTATTGTATTTCAAGGGAAACCTGAAGGTTCCAACAGAGCACTGGTTGGTTTTGCAGCTCATTCGACACTCTTTCGTCCCACTGTCCATTCAAATCCATTGCTGAGCTATTAAAAACGCCAAAAACGCGACGACATCTTTTCAATTCATTTGAAAAGTTTCCCAAACCCCACAGAACCTTTGCGACTCCTCACCCAGTCCAGCAGCAGCTCCCCATCTCCCATCTCCCAGCTCCCAGCCATTTAACTGCTAGGCAAACAATCGTAAGAAATGCTTTTATATCAAACCGAAAAACGACACAAAAACGCATAGAGAATATAATCCCGAGCACAAAATTTTTAAGACCTTTTCGCCTAACGCTCGAAATTAATTTCGCTAACAATGGCCAAAGGTGGGGGGGGGGAGCGACATGACATCCTCCAGAGCTCAATGAAGCGCTTAACCATTAAAATCAATCAAAGCAAATTTATTGGACAGAGCGACATTGTTGGGCGGCAAAGAACATTTTGAGAGACAGGCGACGTATTTTTATTAGAGAGACACAAGTATGCCCCATAAAAAGCCAGAGAAGAGAAGGGCAATGAAAAATCAAATCAGCCAAAAACGATCCCAAAAATGATGACCCCCACACCCCCACCCCAGCCAAAACGAGACGAGACGAAACTGTCAAAAGATAAACCCCTTTTGAGAGAAACTTGAGATTGCGGACAATTGTGCATCGGAATGGTCTGCCCTGGTCTGGTCTGCCCTGGTCTGGTCTGCCCTGGTCAGTGGCTGCTCTGATTTTATGGCAAGTTTTTACCCACAAAAAAGTTTGGGGAGGGATTTGGAATCATATTTTTCGGTCTCTTCTCAAATTCATTTTAGTGGCGGTAATTAAAATTCATTTGTCATACTTTGTATGGAGCTATCGCTTGAATTTTTGGGTGCTTTCAACATTTATGGGTATATTAAAATCAATTTAGCATTCAGTTTTGACATCATTATTTTTTTAGGGGCGTCTTTGGCAACATTGTTTCGAATGAAGCTTAGAGCACGAGTTTGGAAAGAGATCTGGGTTAAGAAAATATTCAAAATCCTCTGCTACATGCCTAAAATGTTTTATGTTTGAATCGAATTGTCTTTGAAGCTTTGAATCCTTTCTATCCTGCTTATTGGGACCTATAATACACAAGAGTTGCTCCCTCGCGGCGTCCCTATATGCTCCTACCCCAAAAATATTAGCTCAAAATTGCATTTTATTTCTCCCTTTGCCATGCCCACTTTGCCGTCTGAAACTTTTCATTATTTATCAACAAATGTTGCCAGGAAAACGAGATACATTGGCCATTTTTCTTGTGGAACAAAGTTGGCAGCGCCAGACCGTTCGCTTAGTTTTCCTTTGGCTTTTCATTAGCGCCAACTGTTCCATAGAGAGTGCCGTGAAAAATAACGAAAATATGCTAATTTTTGGTTCTGGCAGACTCACGATCCTTGGGCCAACAATTTGCTGATTGCGCGGCAGGAAGCCGCCAAGAGAGGCAGGATGAGGAATTGATGTCATTTTGCGCAAACGCATTGATAAAATGATTGATTACCCGCAGCCGTTGTAGACCATCACATCAACCATCCCTCTCTCTCTCTCTCTCTCTCTCTCTCCAGGATGCTCATGCAAAAATGCAAACATTTTGCAATCAAATTAACTCTTTAGACGCTTAAGCCGAAGAAGACGAACCAAAAAAAAGGAATTTATCAAAATCTGTAAATTGGCAAAACCATTAAAATTATTAAAATCATGCTTCAGAGGGTTGGCTGGCGAAAAACCGGGCG
The DNA here is from genome assembly GCA_008121275.1 of Drosophila lowei. Lineage (NCBI taxonomy): Eukaryota > Metazoa > Arthropoda > Insecta > Diptera > Drosophilidae > Drosophila > Drosophila lowei. The sequence goes on along the minus strand of CM017781.1, from coordinate 15,810,773 downwards.
TGTCCTTTGAAATTTATCAACTGGATATGCAAAATCATTTCCGATTACTTCACTCTTACCCTTACCCTTCTATCCATCCAATTTTTTTCGTTGCGCATTTTGCGATTGAAGGGATCTGCTCGGAATTTTATGCACATTTCGTTTTGCACAATTGAGTTTTAGGCATTTTCGTGGAGAAAGAGGTTACCGTGAAAGAATTAGATGCTTTGAAGGATTGCTTGTGAAAGAAGAAATTAACCAAAGCCTCAGGTCTAGTCGTTGAACTGCTTGCAGGACGATTTCAAGGGAGAACGAAGCAAGGCTTCAGGCTTAAGCGGGGCACTGCTTGAACCAGAGCTTCAGGCTTAAGCGGGACACTGCTTGAACCAAGGCTTCAGGCTTAGTCGTTGAACTGCTTGCAGGATGAAAACGAACCAAGGCTTCAGGTTTAAGCAGCGCACTGCGTAATCACTTGCTCGTGAAGTGAAACAAGGAACCAAATCTTCTGGTTTAAGTAGTCGTAGAACTGATTGCAGGATAATTTCCAGGGAAAAACTTTATACACCGCTGTATTAGCCACCGACTAGTGGCCCACCCACCGATTAGCACCCACTACCAATTACCAGGTTCCATTCACCTTTCCCATACAGGAGCTGTGCCTGGACGGCAAAGGGCAAACAACAAAGCGACATCGCATTGACTGGGGCCATGCCAGGGCGGCACACGTCAGAAGTCTGACGCTTTGGCGCAAAACGTAATGATTAATGAGTGAATTATGCGCGAATAAACAGCCAAAGAGCCGGAATTGGAGCTGGAGCTGCAGGCGCCCCATCCCAATGGAGGCCCCAGTCAAAACTGAAACTTCTCTTTGTCTGGCTTGTTGTTGGTTTGTGTTGCAGATATGTACATATTTTGTATATTTTTTGAAGTATATGTACCTCTGGTACCCTCGAGAGCCACAAGGGCTATGATGATTTTAATGGAGCTGCTGGTATATCAGACTATGCATAAATTAATGACACTTCGGTGATTAAAATTAAATACAAATAAAGGCAACATACATATACATATATTTAAACTCAGTCTCAATAACCTGTCTGTAGTTTAAATCATTTCAAATGGTGTCTACTACTCATAATAATTATTTAAACAATAGAAAAGCCACCGAAAATTATGGAGACCCACTGGGAACGAAAAAAACTTGCAGCTTAGTGGTACAAATTTCATCTCTGGAATACATATATTTTTTTAATTTTATTTAAATATTTGTTGTCTATTTTAATGTTTTTTCTTATTTTATTTTATCTTAGCTTTTTTATTTTAATTTTGATTTAATTGTATTATTTTTTTAATTTTTTTTTATTTACATATTTATTTTGAAAATTTTTATTTATAACCTTTTTCTATCAATTCAGCATAAATTCCACAAATTCGGACTTTAATCCCCTATTTTTGAGCATGTCTAAAAATTCATCTCTGGAATATATGTATATATTTTTTAATTTTATTTAAATATTTTTTGTCTATTTTAATGTTTTTTTATATATATTTTTTTTTATTATAAGTTTGATTTAATTGTATTATTTTTTTATTTGTTTTATTTACATATTTATTTTTTAAAATTTGTATTTATAACCTTTTCTATCCAAATCAGCATAAATTCCACAAATTCGGACTATAATCCCCTATTTTTGAGAATGTCTAAAAATTCATCTCTGGAATATATGTATATATTTTTTTCATTTAATTTAATTATTTTTTGTCTATTTTAATTTTTTTTTTTTTTACATTTTTTTTTTTATTTTATTTATCTCACCTTTTTTAATTTAATTTTTATTAAATTTTATTATTTTCTAAATTTTTTTGTATTTACATATTTATTTTTAATATTTGTATTTATAGCCTTTTTCTATCCATTTCAACATATATTCCACAAATTTCATCTCTGGAATATATATATTTTTTAATTTTATTTAATTATTTTTGTCTATTTTAACGTTTTTCTTATTTTATTTATCTTACCTTTTTAATTTAATTTTTATTAAATTTTCTAATTTTTTTTTTTTTTTTTACATATTTATTTTTAATATTTGTTTTTATAACCTTTTTCTATCCATTTCAACATAAATTCACCAAATTCGGACTTCAAACCCCCTATTTTGAGCTTGTCCAAAGTAGTCCCAATACCAGGGTATATTTGGGCCTGTACGCTGCCTTCGTATTTATTTTGTTGCTGTTTTTGTTGTAGGGTAACATGCCGGCAGCAAATTTGCTTCAGCAGACGGCGGCTGGCGCGTAGTTCAAATGATTATGCACAGAAATGTTTTCTACCAAACTTTGTGTTCTTTTTGTGCTCTGTTTTTGTTTTGTTTTTTTTGCCGAGTAGTACGTATACTTTTTGTGCTTTCTACCTTTTGACTTGCACAACGCGGCGTGTACGCAATAAATCTTGATCCCTCCGGGTGGGAGGTGGAGCTCTCAATATGCAAACAGCTGCTTTTGCTCCGGCCCGGGTCCTGGGTCCGTTCTGTGTCATTCGCCAAAGGCAAAAAAAAAACATACAGCTCTCATCTTTTATTTATTTTAGATTTTTAATAATCATCTTTTTTTCTGCATTTATTTTTGTTTCAACTGTTTTTTTTGTTTTCTGTGTTGCGCATTTTAATGAATTTGTTGTTAATGCGAGTACGACGAGTATGTGATGCAGATACACCCATAAATGTATCCATTCTCCATGCTACTCGCGGCTCTCTTTTGTTGCTGACATCTCTCACACCCAGTCTTTCTGTCTGTCTCTTCCGCGTGTCTGTTTCCGGTTCGTTTTTGGGTAAATTTGCGCTTGGCTGCTAATTAAAAATTGTGTCTATTTGCATATTTGTAGCTCAGCTTTGGTAACGCCCAGCGGCCGATGGCCGACCCGGACACCGACAGGACCTGCATCTGAGTTCTCTGGCTGCTGCTGCCCGGCTGTCTGTTGCAAGCAACGCCAGGACATGCCTCCACCCTGAATTCGTTATGCTTGTCCTTTGCCCGTTTCGAGGTCTTTCAGGCAAAATGGGGGGATGCCCATACGGTACCCATCTGTAAATCCTTCATTTATTTCACGATCTTTCGAACTCTGATCGAAAATTAATTCTATTTAAAGTGAAATTAGCCTGAAATTACTGTTAGTTACTTAATTACCTTATAACCTTAATTAGACCATTGAAAAAGTCAGCTCATAAGGCACCTGCACACAAGTCAAGGCCCTGCCCTGCCCGGCCCTGACCTCTCTCTCTCCTCTCTAATGACCTTTTTGATTGGAGTGTACCCCGGGGGAGCTCTCCTGCGGCCGGGTAACAAATGTCAACGCCTCGGATAATAGTGCCGTTAGCTGCGCCTGTCAATAACGCCTAATGAAAACCAGCTGCCAGCAGGACCTGCCCCGCAAGACCCGCCACACCTGTGCGGCAGGAGAGGAAAGTCTGGCTGTCGCAGGGGCCAGGGGCCACTTTCACCCAACTGTCAACTGTTTAATTTACAGCTGCGGTCTGCTCTGCTTCGTCCGGTGTCAAGTGCCGGGGTCAGTTTTAGTTTTAGATTAGTTTTTTGTCCCTCAACTATTCTCAGTGCGGGTGTGTAATTAGCGTGTTTTATGAGTTGGCCAACTCTCCTTTGGGTCCAATTAGGGTCCGACAGTTGGAAAAGTTTTTCAATTGCTCTCTGGGCGGTGTTCCAATGGTCAACTGTCGCAGAGAGACACCGAGACAGGGAGAGAGAGAATAAACCAGATTTATCACGACATTTGTGGCACTCTAAGACACGTAGAAGCCCAAGAGACAGACCCTTAAAGATCGATGCCCAAACTGACCGGAAACCAGGCACTCGGTATATATGCTATACAATAAATAAGGTCTCTCTCTGAGATCTAGGCGCTCGGCTCTTTATGGGGTCGGAAAGGCTTCCTTCCACCACAAAAACTGATGTATCCCTAAACTCTTCGAGTGCCGGGTAGCAAAAGGTCTAACGTCTACGAAATTCAAACTATTTGATGGGTTAAACGATGGGACCACACCCCCAAATGTCGGGAGTCAAGAGACCTCTGCTCTGCTAATAAATTTATTAACATGTGCGGCTAAGCGGATTAAGACTCGCACCCGAAAATATCAACCAGAGGATATTTAAAAACTCCAAACATATTCAAATCCAACCAAAGCAGGAAAGGCGAGACGGGGGCGGGGGGGAGAGAGTCAAGTGCAGACGGGGTGGGGGCCGGCCTGCCTTCTGGGAGCCATAATAATAATTAAGCCGATAACCAGTCGCAGATTTTGCACTTGTTGGTTGGTTCTTTGGTTGGTTCCTTGGGTTCGGTTCTCTGTGGTGCGGTGTGTTAATGATAGTCCCCGGCAGCAGCTCATAAAAAATGTCTGGCAGAGAGGAAAATGTTTAATTGTTACACATATGCAAACAATAAGCAACGCAACCCTCTAGACCCCAGATACCAGTCACCCAGACATCCCCAGACATTCCCCAGACCCCTCGGAAGGGAAACCTAATGCGCTTAGTGCGAGTGCGGGGCACACAAATTGCACGTGCAGCAGGTCTCTGACTCGGCAGTTCTTTTTAGTTAATTTTATTTAAAAATGTTGCTTCAATGATGTCTAGGTCTAGGGGGTAGTTTCTGTGTTTAACCCCTACCCCCCCGTTGACTATTTTTTTGTTGGTTAATATTTATCAACGTGCCAACACGAAAAAAAAAAAAACTTCATCGAGAGGAAAAGGTATATTTAAATGTAACAGATGTTGCCATGAGGGATGCTAATCATCAATTTGGGTATTTGGGTATTTGGGCATTTGATGCCTCCTTAGTCTTCTTTTGAAGCGAGTGGAAAATAATGTTGTATCATGGCAATAAATAGTGCGATTATGAGGCATGCCAGGGTGTGGCAGGCAGCACCATGGGTACTCCTGGCGATGCGTTCAACAGGGTATGTTCTGGCTCCACTGATTTTGATAGAATAGATTATCACGGAGGGTTCTCTAAATATTTGTATTATAAAACTAAAAACAAGAGGCATCAGATTTAATAATAATTATAATAATTTTATAATTTTATCTGCTTTTATATTTTGGAGTTCTCTTTCCAGAAGCTCAAACAATAAGGCCTTAAAAATATCAAAATTTCAAGAATAAATCACGAAAAGCTTATGCTGATATATCCATATCCAAAGGTTCGTTTTGGAACACTTATTTCATCTGTGACTGGCGCCCATTTGCTTGGACGGTTCCTGCATGCCTGACTGGCCCCTATCGAACCGCACGATCCCCAGGAACCCGTGGGGACACACCAATTCAAGCTGGACAAATGACTACCTTTCCCGATTGTGCTACAAAAAATCCAGCATCTCAGGGACATCTGGGTAAAGCCCATCGAGTATCTGTTCAGTTCATAAGAGCACAGTAGTAAATACATCAATGGAAGGTCCCGAAAATACACACGGTTCGATTACCATTTAGCAGAAGGGCTGGGAGCACGCCAGGAGCTAAATTTGCTAAATGCTTTCACATAATTTGACTAGTTTTTTCATGGAATCACTCAAGACACGCCCACAAGTAGCTCTTACAATTTTCTTAAATATTTTCTTGATTTAATTAGGACACTCCGAGGGATTTTTTAGAGGTTTTTTAGCCCATAAAAACTGATTTCCATTGCGAGTGTCGTATTCGAAGAACGGAAATTGGAGTTATCCCTTAAAGAGTATTCCTATTCACCGTGCTCCTTAGATTGTGCAGAGAATATTAGGGCTTTTATATATATTTCTTTAATGTCCCTGAGCCTGGGGTCTCCACTTATATTTGTTGTTATGGTAAAAATCGAAGTTTTGCTTAAATTGCTTAAATAAATATAACAAATATAGGGTGTAAAAACCCCAGGAAATGCCCATCAAGCTATCAGTTGGCAGCCGATCAAAAGTTAGGCGCCATTAACACATCCTTTTAGCCAGAAAACAACAAAAACAAAACCAAACAAGGCCCAACAATAGGCGCTAATGTGGAGCAATTAATAATGGGAAAACAAAAAATACAGAGCTGAACTTTTGCTATATTTCCTGCTAATATTTCCTGACCAAACCTGAAGATAAAGATCGGTTGGGAAAGCAAGGATTGCCCGGCTGGGCGGAAGTGTGCATTAGGCTGGGGCTCTCGAACAAATACATCACATCGTGACACAAATGAATCCTTTTTTTTTTTGGTGTGCCACAGACACATACATGTATGTACATGGGGGCGAGGGCAGAGCCATAACTCACTTTTTTCGGACATTTACGCCTGGCTGCACCTGACGCCGACGCCCACGCCAATTTGCGGCTTTGTTATCGAATGTTACTGGTTCCATCACTGGTTCTGGGCATTCTCCTCGGCTGAAAGTCGGCCAAAACAAACGCTGACATGACATTCCATTAGCACACAATTTATCAAGAGAGGGAACCGACCACAGAGGTTGGTTGGCACCGCACTTGTTACCTGGTCCCCTGGCCGAGGCCTGTCTCTCGGATCTTATCGGCCCGAGCGCGCTTCCTTTCCAGCCAGAAGTGCAGCGCCCTGAGTCGGGCAATTAGTCAAAGTTCCTGACATTAATGTCTCCGTTTTGTGTGGGCATTTTTGTTGTTGTTTCGTCCCGAATAGTTTTGCAGCTCAACGCCTTCCACAAGGGGCAAATTTATTCCACCGATCTTTGATAACGAAAATTTTATGTTTTTTAATTTCGTTCGCACCCCTCGGCCACGTCTTGGCCATGGCCAGTTAGTATGCTAATTTCCCGGGCCTCTTAACGCCTAAGTAACGTTTTATGGTCAGTCAGGTGTCAGAAGCAGCGAGCAGGGTGCTTTCCCATCCCATAATTAAGTGTTTAGGCACCCAAATAGGCGTAAAACTTTCAACTCAATTTGCATTTTTCACATTTCAATTTCCATTCCCATTTCGAGGGGGCAGTTCATTAGGGTTCCACCGAAAAAATTGTGTTTGTCAGTTGTAAAAATGTAAAATGTTTACGGCTATTTAATAGTTGGTTCCTCGGTGCGATTTTTACGATTTATAGACCACTGTGGGGCCACTGGTGGGATGAAACCTGGAAGCAAGGTGCTTCAAGCTGTTCCTTTAATTAGTCGATTTAAAAGCCATAAGTCGCTCGGACCAGCTCGGAACCAACTATAAAGCAACAATTTTTTATGTGTTTTAATTTTGGAACGAAACAAATTTTTTGTTATTTAATTACTCGAAAATTTAGTAGTAAAAATTTATTTTACGATCGGAAGCAGTTTGTAAGGACTTCGTTTTATAATCACCTGCAGTTTTTTCATTTTTTTTTCGGAAGTACTTTCCCAAGAAAATGTGTATCAAAACTGAAACTCAGTTGTGGGTTTTCTTGGATAAAAATCCCTGAGAGTCGAATATTTACACTTTGCTCCGAGGGGGGGGAGGGATGTTAAAAGGAAAGATTAAAATTTACTTCATATTTAAATTAAATATTTGTAAGCTTATATTAAATATATATTTCCTACAAACTTAATATTTTTAATTTTAAATTTGAAATAAAAATCAAAATTTACTTCATATTTAAATGAAATATTCGTAGGCTTATATTAAATATATATTTCCTACAAATTTAATATTTTTATTTCTTTGAAATTTGAAATAAAAATCAAAATTTACTTCATATTTAATTTGAATATTTTTAGGCATATATTATATATATACTTCCTACAAATTCAATATTTTTATTTATTTTAAATCAAAAAAAAAAAAAATAATAAAAATTTATTTCATATTTAAATCAAATATTCGTAGGCTTACATTAAAATATATATTTCCAACAAATTTAATATTTTTATTCATTTTAAATTTGAAATAAAAATCAAAATTTACTTCATATTTAAATTAAATATTTATAGGCTTATATTAAATATATATTCCTACTATTCAGATAATTAAAACTCTTTTTCATAAATTTTTGATTTAAATTATATTTAAATTTAAATTTGTATTTGTATAAAAAAAAAGAAAATATATTTTCACTATGGTTGTATTTCTTTTTAAGTTTTGTCTGATATTTTAAAGATCTTTACCCAAGTCTGTCGTCAAACTGAATGAAAAAATTCTGCCGGAAACTTGTGAAATCTTTCATAGTCAGTAATCGTGAATTTTCCCATACTTTTGCAGCATTTCTCCGACCATTCCTAATGCCATTTCCAACTCTGAATGACAACAAATAAGTCTACTTCAAAATGATTAAATGACAAACATCAAATAAACGGCAATAACAGTTTTTCTCCCCTCTCCCGGCCTGCCCAGACAGCGCTCTCAGCCACCCTCTTCTAATTGAGTGGACCCACCCGATAGGCCGAGAAACAATATGAGTATAATTATTAATTGCGAATAATTTTTCTTAAGACTCATTAAGTGCGACCGCGTCCAGCCGACGCGACGCCTTCGAGAACCACAGGACCATCCACCAACCGCCTCCACTTTTGTTGTTTTGTCGCCAAAAATGACAAAAGAATTGACAGAACATAAATTAGAAAGTAGCCCTCCGCAAAAGAGGAAAGGAAAGGGAATGGGTGTGGGAGGGGGTGTACACCCCCCATGATCCTGTGTGGGTGAAAGTGGTCCACAGTGGCTGCTGGCTGGCAGGCAGGCGGGCTGGCTTAAACGTGTTAAGCCAGCGGAAGTGACATTTCTCTTCTCTTCTCTCTGTATCTCTCTTTCTCTTTCTCGAGTGGCCGGCCAGGGGTCACGTGTCCTCGCGTTTGTCGGCATGTCTTCCGATTTGTTGTTGTCACTGCTGGAGGAGTGTTCGGGATTTGTTGATCTATTGTTCCCAAAAAATCCTCGCTGTGTGTCAAAAGAAGAGGCGTGGTCATTGATTAGGTTTAAGGCTGGGCTTCAAGAAGAAAGAATTCAATGAAAATTACGGCCAAATACAATAACAAATGATTCCACGGTTGCTCTGAATATATTCAGATGTTATTCTTTAGAGGTTTAGTACTTAAAGATACATTGCCCTGGAAAATAAAACAAATAGAAGATACACTACCTTCCTTTCCGATTTCCCACCAGCACCATCGTTATAAGGGGGATATAAGAAGCGATTCTGCCACAAAGTCCCCAATTCCATAATAGAATACACGCTATGGATGCTCGGTTATTCCAATATCTTGAAGTGCCATCGCCTACTGAAGTTCTGCACCGTGCGGGCTGCATTATAATCATCTTATATGCTGAGCCCCCGATAATGGTTTCCCTCCAATTAGACGGCCCATCAGAGGCAATCGATTGTTTCGGCCCACAGCCAAGGATTGCAACAATGTTGACCCTACGCCTAAGTGACGCCATCGTGGGGCACATACGAGAGCAACCCACACTCCCGGCAGGCCTGGCAGTGCACAACGCGTGATAATGTTAAATCAACATTATTTAGGCAGCCATGCATGCGTAATGCGTCTCGAAATTGCACCCCGAGAAGGCATGAGAGTGGAGTGCCCCACTCGTATGGGGCGGGGCGGGGGGTATGGGTCGGGCAAAAGACAATTTCGCAGTCAACGCTCTCCGAAGGTTTGCATTCGAAATTAAACGAGGCCCATCCCCAGGACGTGTGATAAAAGTTTAGCACCTAGGAAACAAGTAAGCCCCAACCCAAACAGAAGGCCAGACGAGGACGGGGTCGGGGCTGGGGACAGGACAAACATTGTCTCTGGTTTTATGCATTTTCCATAACGACATTCTGGCCAGGCACACACAAAACACCACACACAGGCCACAGGCAAGAACAATGCCGAACAACACTTGACTTGGGCTGTCATTCAAAGTGACAGGCAGTATGCCCCTGCCCCTGCCACAGACCACTGCATGCGGCCACAAAATGTGCAACGGGGAAAGTCCTGGGCCACACACTCGAGTCTATTTTCCACAAATTTCCATGTTTATTTAGCCACGCACGAAGTTGCATTCCGCACCCCATCCCTCGCACCGAACACCGAACACCGGACAGGTCCTGTTTTCCCGGCCATGTATCTTATAGTTTGCTTTGGCATCAAGTGCAAGGTAAATACGAGATATTTTACGCAAATTTATCAAGTGTTTGCCCACAGAATACCGAGGGTTAAATGCGAAGGCTACAGGGTGGGAGGGTAGAAGGGAGGGAGTGGCAGGGTTGGGGTTGTCTTGAGCAAATGCCATTTATTTTGATTTGCATTTTAACGCTCAAATGCGTTTTTTGTTGCGATTGCATTCCGAATTGTATTTGGTCATTGACTTTGGCCAATTTCAATGCTGGATAATTTTGTATAGGCTGAAGAGCAGATCCTTGGGGCTGGGCGTATCCAATGAAGCGGTGCATCGTCTTGGCTAGCAGGAAGGCCGCCTATAGATATATTTGGCTCTGTGCACACTCAGAGAAAAGAGGCCTGAGAATCAAATTGTTACCTATTAATTTCTAATTTTAAAGAGTAAGCTTTTAACATGAAAATAAAAAATATTTGATTTAAATATAATTCATATTTTAATTCAATATTTTGTTATATTTAAATTATATATTTTCATATTTATATTAAATATATTTCCTGCAAATTTAATGTATTATATTTATTTTAAGGTGTTTTTATATTTAATTTAAATATGTGTCGTATTAAAACTGATTTTAAGGTATTTTTTTAATTTCAAGCATTTTTTACACCTGTACCCTAGAAACCTGAACAGATAATTGAACCAAATAATATCCCCCTCAAAATTGTTCGACCTTGATGACACGCATTTTTTTTATTTTTTTTTTTAATCATTGTAATTTTTCCTTTGACTGTTGTATAAGTTACTCTAACAGTAACAGCAAACAACATAATTGTATCTGTGATAACATTTTATAATCAAATAAAAATTACATAAAAAAAAAAAAAAACATACATTTTCACATAAAAATGAAAATATTTGATTTAAATATAATTCATATTTTTATGTAATATTTTTTTATATTTATGTTAAATATATTTCCTGCAAATTTAATAATTTATATTTATTTTAAGGTGTTTTTATTTTTAACTTAAATATGTGTCGTATTAAAAACAGTTTTTAAAGTGAATTCCATTCAATTTTACTATAGATTATTCCTATTTCCTATGCCATTTTCCTCAGAGTGTAGGCTTCTACGGGATTCGAAGATTCCTTTTCCAACCACTTGCCCAGGCTGTCCTCCGATTCGGGACCAGTTTTATCATCTTTACGGCCTTAAAGCCACTTCCATGGTGCGGAATTTACCCGATTACGAGTATGTATCTCGACTTTACATAGTACTTAAAGCGCTCGTCGGTCTCGATGGACTGCCAAGCCATGTTAATTAAATTCATTGACTGCTCCGAGGGCCTTTGTCTCAATTTGTACGCAAATTAACCAAAGTATTTTTATAAAAAAAAAGAAAAAAACACACACACACACACTGACAGGAAAAAGCGGGAAACAAAAACAAGGAGAGCAAATTAATATATCAATATACAAAAGTGTATTGAGTGCAATTTCAATCAAATTGAAAAGAGATCTCCCGCTGTGAGGGCTGCCAGACGCAAACCGACACGAATGCCAGCCCAAATTGACATGTTTGCGGGCGAGGGCCAGGACGAGGGCCAGGACGCGGGCGAGGGCGAAGAGGGGGCGAATTTATATTGTATTTCATATGGAATTTTCCCACCCATCACCTGCCGACACCCGCCACCCATTACTTGTCCTGCAACCAAAAAATAAAAAATAAAAAATGTAAAAAGAAAATCCTCAAACGAAAATCAGTTAAAAAGCAGGAAAATCTGCTTGGAGGTGGCTGCTTGTCGCATGCAACAAATTGTTTCAATTAACTAAATTAAATTTACACTCCTGCAGCTACCATGTCGAGACCCAGAGCCACATCCAGCGACAGCAGCAGCAACAATGGGCCTGGGCCCGGGCCTGGGCCTGGACATATTGAATGCATTTGGCTCGTACGTGACATGACACTGACAGATAGAAAACGAGCAGCAAGAACACGACTCAGCAGCAGCAGCAGCAGCAGCAGCAGCCCCCAAAAATTGAGTCTGAGATATCCGATATAGTACATGTGTGTGTGTCAGGGGGGGGTGGTGCAAATGGAAATGGAAATGGCAAACATGTTGCATGCCACATCGAACACTGGGGGCCTGACATGGAAATTTATAAAAATTAACTGCCCCAAGTAGGCACAGCACACGGCCAGGAGGCGGAGGCGGAGCGCACAAAGTAATCGACACTGAGAGAAATAAGGGGGAAGAGAATAAGGAGGGCTATTCCGAAGAAAGAACAAAAGGTGGTAAGCCAGAAAGAGCAGAAACGGAAGAATTAGTAGAATAAGAATCGATATAAAGATTACAAAGCGATGAGAAAAGGAATTCGAGGCCCAGTCCCACTGGCAGAGAGCTAGCGGTGAAGAGACACTGCTAAGCCACACTGGAAGAGAGATGCACAAAGAGAGCGGGTAACACAGCACAATCAAGCCTTATACATAAACATTTCATCACAAAGGCGTACAAATGAATGGCTAACAATACCCGATGTGGATTTCTGGCAGTGCATTTCGGAGCGCCAACCCCTCGTCGACTCACCATCAACATTGTTGTAGTGGCAACATTGTTCGTCAATATCAATTATGCGTTCAAATGAATATTGAAGTGCATCAGCCGCATGCCAGGTCCACTCCTGCCTCCCACACACAACAACAACACCACAAAAGCCACTCCCACACACACACACAGAGGGGAGAGAGAGAGAGAGAGAGAGAGAGAGTTGCAGAGGGGCGGCTCATCAAGGATTGCTGGCGAAAAATTGGCAATTGTACAAAAGTGTTAACACGGTGCCGCATCCTGAACAGACTCTGACCGCAGAACACACAGGACCAGGACCGGGCCTCGGCTCTGGCAGACAGTACATACGCCTTGGACACATCCATCAATGCCAGCAGATTTAATCGCCATTTAAATTGGGATTGGGATTGGGGGGGATTGCTCTATAGAGCAAGGGGGTGGCAGGGACAGCATTTACTTAAGCGTGTTATCAGCGTAAAATAAATCTCCATGGAATGGTCAAGGCAGCAGAGGCCCAGGGGCCATCATCCGCTCTGTCTATAAAGATACATTTACACACTAAAAAAAAAAGGTGAGTAAATCAAATCAATTTCTCCAAAGACAAGGCACGAATAATATTGCCTTTAAAATCTGGAAAAGAGCCACAGAATGTTTACTAATTTATTGATTTTATATTCCTTTTGCCTTTGCCTAATTTCGATGTGTATTTCTCTCAGTGCATATCTGGTTTAGTGTTTTCCAATCAGAGAAAACCCAAAAGGGTCCTCCAGTGGCACATTGGTCACGTGTCGGCCGATGGTCAGTTCTGTCCGCTGGTCAGTTGAGTGTGACGTGCGTCACATAATTGCAATAAATTAGAAATTGTCAGGCAGTTGAAACAATGTATGGCTCATCGCACCCCCTGGCCGCCCGTTCCCGTTCCCACTTCCGTTCCCAGCCCTGTTTTACGTGGAATGGAGTTAAGTCTTTGCATTGGCCAAACAATTTGCGCTCTACAAATTTGCCTTAACGCACCGCCAGCCCGGGCTTTGGTTGCATTTACCTCGGCAAACAAATATCCCGAGTGCTGGGCGGGGGGGATTCCAGACCACCAAAATATTTGTATTGTACAGTGGACCCTCCTCTCCTGCCGCGGACAAGCGCTCTGCACTAAAAATTAATGCAGCATGGAGGCGGAGTCATGGCACCAGGAAACGCACATAATTAAGATCCACTGAGTGGCCGAGGATGAAAAAAAAGGACGAAAAGAGGAGAGCGACTGGTCTGGCCAGACACCCTGCAAGAAAAGGACCCAGCAAGGACCTATTTATGATAATCTCTATTGGTCTGAAGTCTTCTAGATATATTGCCCAAGTCAAAATTTCAAAGCAATCCCGAAATCTAAAAAAAAATAAAATAAAAAATATTTAAAAAAATATTCATTAAATAAATCTCACAATTAAATATATTAAACTAATAAAAAAAATTTGTGTTGTGCATAAAAAAGTCTGAAGTCTTCTAGATATATTGCTCAGACGAAAATGTCAAAGCATTCCCCAAGTCTAAAATAAAATATAATACAAAATATTTAACAAAATATTCATTAAATAAATTTCATAATTAAATATATTAAACAAATAAAAAAATATTGTCCTGTGCATAAAAAAGTCTGAAGTCTCCTAGATATATTGCTCAGACGAAAATGTCAAAGCATTCCCCAAGTCTAAAATAAAATAAAATAAAAAAAAATTAAAAAAATATTCATTAAATAAATTTCATAATTAAATATATGAAACAAATAAAATAATATTTCCTTGTGCATGAAAAATAAGTATTACCTGTTGCGCTAAAAATAATCAAATAAATGCGAAATATCATATTTGGTGACCCCGACGCCACCAAGAAACCAGATCAGTGGGTTAGAAATGAACGGGTAAAAAGCTATAAAATCATAACTTGTCACCAACAACCGCATAGTCCCAGCATACCCCAGAGAACCCCCACAGTTCACGTGGATAGCAAAAAAAAAAAAAAAAAAGTCGAAATACAAAAGGAAGCGAATCCGAGGAAGTTGTACAAATAAAATTTTATGATTTTCCTGCAAGTGCACGGCACTGGAAGGAAATTAATCCCAAAGACAATGGGGAGGCAGCAACAAACTCAACATCGGCTTAACATATTTCACATTGTGGGAGTGGAAGTGGGGACTGGGGGCTGGGACACGCCCATCGGTTCTAACCAGAGCGGAAGTGCCAGGCAAATAATAGTAAAAACCAATTGCCAATCGTTAGTTTTTATAAGACATTTTCCTTCTTCTTCAGCGGCCTGTTTCTTTTTTTTTCTCTCGCTTTTGCGTTGTTGGAAAATTCATTTTCACTTGTCCAAGGGCTGACATCCAACCCCAATGGAAAATCAAAGTCAATCACCGCACACAGATTTTGGTCAGAACGGAAATGTGTCCGAATTGATTGGTGGGAGGGTCCTGTGTGGGGTTCCGTCAACAAATTAGGAATCGCCAAGTTATGTGTTGTCCTAGGAGAGGACTGCGACTGGACTCCAGGTCTATTGCGACGTCAGCAGGCTTTAAGATTGGTATGCTAGAGAATGATGGCTTACAGCTCTTCCATTGGTGATACTGAAATCAATTAACAATTGATGATTACAAAATCACCAAGAGAGAGAGAGCAAATCAGGCAAACATAATGGAAAGCCAATTAAAAAGCAAGCATGAAAAATGGGAAAACAAAACTGAAACCGTATCGAAATCGGATTGGGAGATGATGCTTCATTAACATAAAACCACAGGGGCAGGGGCAGGGGCAGAGGCAGGGGCACAGCCAGGGAGCACGAGATCAATTAAAGGCCTCACAGCTTACCGCGAGTTGTTGCCGATAACTAATGGATCACAGTGGCCCGACAGTTATCAGAAATGTTAATGATTTCCAATCACAATCCCAATCACAACCGCAACGATCCGATCCGATTGTTATTTTTCGTCATGCCGCACACAGAGAGAGAGAGAGAGAGGGCAACCCTTTGACAGGGGTCTGGGGTCTCGCCCGGTGTCACATGTCAATTTGTGGAAAAGAACAGCTCCTCAGGGGTAGAGAGTAGACAGCTTTCTTGACAGACAGCACCCCAAAGACGACGAAGTGCAACGCCCAGTGCGTTAGACCCGACCCCGAACACCGAACCCCGGACCACGACCCGGACCATTAATATTAATAGTCTGCCCCAGAACGGAGTGCGTGCTGTACGTGACTTTTTCCCCGGGTGCCCTGCCCCGTTCTTCCGAGGCGAATCTTTGGCAAAACTCCGTTTTCTTATCGTTTTGATTTGTAGACATTTTATTGCTTTATTGATGCGTTCTTATCAAAAGCGCAGCGTTTCGTTTGATGGATTGTTTTCAACTCTTTTGAGGCCTCTACCTTGGGCTCTCCCCTGGGCATAAATCGTCAGCATTTTTATGCTGGTAGGTAAAACCTTCATCTCCATCCTCCATCCACCATCTCCATCATCTTTGGATCGGCTCGCACGCAATTTAACTTGGGAAACTTTTTCTTTTGTCAAATTTACAAATATTTTTCGGTTTGATTGGCACTTACCACCGTCTGAGAACCGACACACAAAGAACACACAAAACGGAGTGTTTTGTTATGGGAAAATGAGGCGGGTTCTGTTTAGGGAGTTTGTTTACCGTACAAGAAAAATCCAAGCGGGTACAAATATTAGAGGATCAAATATTAAGGTCCGTGAAAGGAGCTTCAAAAAGACAGAGAGACGCCGATTTTCCTCCTGTGGCTTAGGTGGCTATAAGAATGTCCGACAGTTGGTGACCCCGACCTCACAAAAGCTATGTACGCTAATAGAGGTCAATGATAGAGGTCTTGATTTTCTTAGCAAATATAATTCGTTATTAAAAATAATTAAATACATAGATAAAATAAAAAACAAAGCCGAAAATATTCATATTGAAATTTAAAACAAAAACTATGCATTTTTGGTATTAAAAGTATTAAAAATAAGTTAAAAAGTGAATAAATAAAATGAATAAAAATGAAAAAAATAAATAAATAAATAAATTATAAATAAATATAAATATATATAAATATGTATAAATATAAATAAATAATTATTATAAATAAATAAAAATAAAAGATCTTCTTTTAGAGTCCATTCCCACACTCACCAATTTCTGTAGCGCTCTTTTTCGATGCCTCAAAAGAAATGTCCTGAAAAGAAATAATCTATTAATTTTGTATTATTATTTAATATTGGAGTAAAGCGAGTAATAAATTCCTAATGCCGTAGTTTGTATATATTCTTTTAGTAGTTCTTGCTGTATAAAATATATACTTTATACGGTGGCAGATGCTATGTTCTCTGAGGAATTTTACCCCACCCTCTGAAGCCAGAGCCTTGGAATAAAACCTTCTCTAAAATCCCATCATAATTTGTGATTACAAAAACAAGTTCCACTCAACTGTTGTAAAATTTTATGATTTCTTTACAAGGATTTATATATATTTACAAATTATGCAGGAGCCTAAGCCTGCAGTAATAAATTACTAATGCTAAAAAAAACCCCAAACTTTCGGCGAGAAATATTAAATTTTACGAGCTTAAATTTGTGTACGTGTTTTGGCTCCGAAGACAGAGCCCCCAATGGCAATTATGCCGATTGAAAAGTGGCCAGAAACTTGAGTAAACCGATTTTATTGATGGGTCGTCCCGAGTCCCAGAGAGGCTGGAACTAATCTCCTTAACAAGACGGGTATTAGGGAGTGCTGTGCTGTGTTCTGTGCTGTCTATTGGTCTATTCATATTTCAAAAGGCAACAACTTTGCGCGACTGGCGCAAACCCCTCCAGAATGGCGTCATTAAAGTTTACGATCTTTTTGTGCGGGTGCCGGGGCCGGGGCTGGGGCCGCCGTAAAGTACGAGTATGCAAAGCTATGCCCAGGCTATTTTGTAATAAAGGGTATTCCCGTAGACATTCCGGGGCAAATGCCCGCCACTTGTTTTGGGTGTTTGCCGTTTCGGGGTGGTCCATTGTTTCGCCAAGTGCCAAAAATGCAGCAGCAGCTTCTGCTCCGGCTCCTGCTCCTGCTACACATGTTCCTGATTCCTGCAGAGAGATCCATCCGAGTGTCGTGTGTCTTACCGCAAAATGTGTTGGCATAAAATCAACAAAAGTCATCAAAAGATATGCACGAGGCGAAGCGAGGCGAGGCGCCTCCAGCTCCAGCTCCAGTTTCAGTTGAAAACTTTGCATATTAAATGTCATTCGGTAAAGTGGAATTAAGGAAGCGCAGGCAGCTCCCAGGAAACGCTGAAGCCTGTCACAGCAAATTATGCTGAAGTGCGTCTGTCAGTGTCCTGAAGAGGATGCATCGTCTGGCCCGCTCCGGCAAGGATTTTTGGGCTTGGCTTGGGTTGGGCATTGAGCCATAAATGAAAACTAAACAAGATTTCGGGCGCAAAAGCAGAGAACTTGCTGCAAATTTTATGAGCTAATTTTAATGAAGTTGCTGGCAACCAAAAAACTTGATGAATGTCGACACGAGATGCAGACAGGTTTATAAATTATGCCCAACTTAAGATAAGCGACCCAGGAGTACTACGTACCCTAAATAATTCATAATGAGATTTCATTTGTGTATCTCTAATCGATTTGATAAGAGCAAATGCAAGCCAAAGTCAAAGAACAACATTGTGAAGGCCCAGTGTTCAGAGGTTATTTCTTAGGGCTCAAAAGGAATTCACTCGGCCGATCTAATGACCTTTGTCACGGCTATTAGGAAACCATTTGACCACACACACCTCCCAGGATTCCCTTCATTAGGCGGCCACTTTGCAACGCTGTGAAATCGTAACAAAAAATTGAAAAAAGAGGCCAAGGAGAGCAGTATTTCATGCTCCATTAAATTATCATACAATACTCATTGGAGGAGTACTATCGGGAGATCATCTCTGGTTCTGGAAATCTAATTAAATTAAAATCAAACTGCTGGGATACTGAATGATCACCGCTGAATGATCTCCACCCAAGTAGCCGCTACACAGCGCGACTCCAGGCCCCTGGGCATATCCCTCTACTCGAAGCGTGACGATTTCGATTCAAGTGTCAAATCAACATCATTATTCATTATCAAATATATTTCTTTTCTTTCGATTTGGACTTGGACTTGGGTTTTCGGTTTTTGCGGTTAACACAATCACAGCTGGAATCATCATTATGGCAGGAGGGGAGAATACTTTAATTGAACTTTCCATAGGCCAGTCCCATCGATGGGGGTTAATATGTTCTAACAAAGCAATCAATATCAAAGGCATAATTAAATAAAACTAATGATGCCACTGACAGACAGTGCTGCCAAGGGGGCTAATGATTCCAAAGAGAGAGAGAGCACATAAATCTTTTCGGTGTTTCGATGGGCCACTCCAGAGGAGTGAGGGTTAGGTTAGGGCAATTCCATCACTATATATCCTTGAAGCTCTCACGCAAAGGCAAACCGATCATTCCTGCCACTGCTTAGGGCATAGTCTCGCAGGCAGAAGCAGAATAATAGTCCTATTATATAGGATATTGATGATATTTATTTGAATGATATTCTGATGCTCTCTCTCTGTAGAAATCTAACGAAAGTATGGGCCTGTCTTCTACCTTCTTCAAGAGCACAGCCCCCATTGACATTGACGCCACTTCAGACTTGGGGCTGCTTGTTTCAGACAGATTTTTATGTACCGTAACTAAACGTTAATTTATGAGTGGAGCAGACAGAGGAAGACTTTCACTGGCCCGAGAGCAGAGGAGGAATTAAAAAGAAATTAACACGCTTCCAAAAATGTGTGTGCTGGGGTTCCGTGGGTGGATCGGATCGGATCTGCTCCACCTCCTCCTCAGTGTGTGTGAAGCCAAGTGAATTTTACAGACCCCCCCATCCCCCCCATCCCCACCATCCCCACCATCTCGTTATCTAATTGAGTTTGTTCCTGTTTCTGTCTGGCCTTAATTTTAATGCGCTCGTAAAACAAGCGCAAAAATTGAGAGCCATAAAAGAGGTCCGACGAAACATTGAAAATTAAAATAAACACATAAAGAGCCACGCCAACACGGGTTCCGTTCCTCTCCTGGCCTGGGTCCTGGCCTGTCCTGGGTGTGGGCTGTGATGTGATACGCCCGATAACAAGTGTAAGACACATATGCATAAGACCCCACCAGCCCCTGTCCCGCTCTGATCCTTCCATTCTTTCCTTTATGCCTAGCCTATAAATCAAACGAAGCGTAAAGCGCGCTTTATCCTTCCGGAATGGAACGGTGCTACGAGATCTATGTGCTGCACAGTGGAAGCCTTGTTTCAAAATGGATTTTAATGGCCTCCGCGTCGCCTCACATTTTGTATGCTTGTAAAACTTTTATGAGTTATGCGCACATATCCATAATTTACTTATTATTTATGCGACTGTGTTTGTCTGGTATTTTGGAATTTAATTAATGCTTCATTATTGCATTGAATTAATTTTACAAATTTTTGCCAGGTCCCAGGCCCATTTATTCGGAATTACTTGTAGTATATCAATTAAGGATGCTCTTTGCACGTCGGAAAACTCCCAGACGACGGTATCAAGATTTACATATCGGCTGTAACTAAATTCCACAACGCAGGCTTAAGAACAGCTGATTTGTGTGTTTGATGACCAGGAAATCTACAAAACGGCGACAAGGGGCCGCCCCTGGAAGACAGCCTGGAGGTCAAAAAACTGCTTGGATGCGCATTGGCCTACCCCGTTGGAGGAAAATATGCATAGAAAATTTGTTTTTTGTGTCAACTAGCCGTACAAATTGTCTGTGAATATGCTAAATTGTTCCGTTCGTATAGTCAACCTGGTGCTGCAGCTCCTCACCGCGGTAAGTCGGATGGGAACTCTGATGCGGACTCTCTCAGAGCTCCTCTCTTCACAGGTGGCGGAGATTCTGGCCCTGGTCTACCTAGTGATGGCGTTGTACTCGCACTGTGTGCTGGCCGGCGAGTTCTGTATCTCCGTGATGTTGTTCGTCTACTTTCTGCCAGGCATAACCGTTCAGTCGGTGGTCTTTGTCCTGTGTCGTTTGTGCTGTTTCACCGTAGGACTCGATCCGATTGTGCGTATATGCAGGACCCCAACTGAATGGTGTGGTGTATGTGTGTGCCTGTTTTACAGGCGATCGTTTTTAATCTGGTCAGCGGCATCCTGTGCATGGCCACCAGCATAATCATGCTCCTGGCCATGCTCGATCACTGTGGCAACGAGTACCAGTACAAGTTCTTTATAGCCGGTGGATTCGGCCTTCTGGCTGGAGTTCTGCATTTGCTGAATGCCGTAATCTGCAACATCTACCTGCCCGCCGAGGAATGGTACGAGTATTTACTTGATAAGATGTGGAGTGCATTCATGATTCAATCGATTTGCCCCTCAGGACCTACACGAAACCCTCGAAACGAATCAGAAAACGGCTTCAGGCAGCCTGGTTACGTTCAGCACAGAGATCCGAATAAGAAAAGCTGTGGAAATCGAGAGAAATTGTAGAGAAAGTGGTTCTCCTGAGTTGGAGTCACGGAGTGAATGTTAGAGGTACAGTCATCGATGATTTCGTTTCATTAAAGGTGGTTTATCAGACCCAATGGCAATGACTGCCTCTCTGCGGTCCTTTATGGACAATATTAGTTAGCAAAGCATCGGAAATTGGTAAGTGTCATCCCATATCCCTGTGCTTGGGCGTAAGTCAATAGTCGTCACTTAGTCGAATGTCAATGGCTGTCCTGGGAAGGGGATAACCCTCGAAGAACCTTCACTGGCAGTCGGACAGATGCAGAATAGCCACGATTGGGCAGATCAAGGCTTGCTTCCTTCCAAACACGAAATATACCTACATGAAACCTACTATAATTTTCATAGAAAAATAATTAAAATAATTACAACTTTTTCAAATAAATAAATAAATTTTTAATTTAAAAAAAAAAAACCCCTTGAAATGTGTTTCTACCATAGAAAAAATTAAGAAATCAGAATTGTTTGTTGTATATATTTAACAAAAATTGTTTTAGATTATTAAAATTAATTTAAATGATAAAAAAATAAAAATAATTAACTCATCAAATTTATTTTTAATTTTTAATATAAAAACTTTCCACCGATGTAGACCGATGCATCGTTCCCAGGAATGGGTAGTTCCACACACAAATCCAATATTTACAGCGAATCAAGAGAAATCAATTACTATGCCTTTCCCATTTAAATTATAACACTTTCCCATGAAATTCCCGACCAACGTTCGCCATCAAGTAAACCATTTTTGGACATTTTAAACTTGCCGCAACTGCAACTGAGATTTTTACCCAAACACTTTTTTTCGAGAGATTGATGACGACGTTCCCATTCCCGTTCCCATTGCGGGTGCTGGCTGATGCTGATTGAGCATGGAGAGGGTTGGAGTTTTTGTCAGGCATGGCCAAAGCCAAAGCCAAAGGAGAGACGAGACCCATTGAGTAATACGTCACTTGAGTTGTCAAAAGAGCGACGCCCGACGAGTAGGAAAACGTGTGTACGTACCCCCCACAACCAGACAGACCAGAGGCAACACGCATCCCGTCCATGGTCGTGGCCGTGGCCGTGTTCCCGGGATTTCCGCACAAGTTGCTGTCGATCAGACCCGCGGCGGCGGCGGGTAGCAAGTTGTTACATTTCAACATGTTTCGTCACGCCTTGAAATCATTTTGATACATGTATTTTGATCTCTTTTCAGTTTTTCTTTTTTTAAGTAGCGTCTTAGTTGAAGTGCAGGCTGTTTTGGTAGGGCTCAAACTATGAGGAGGGCTGTTTCTTTTAATAAACAATTTTCGATGGCTGTCAAAATTTTGTAAATGTCAAAAATCGTTTTTGGCAAATTTTTAAATAATTTTTTCATGGGAAATGTGGATTTCTATAGTGTGTTTTTTTTTCGGAAATAATGATAAATAAGAGCAATATTTTTATATAAAAGAATATAAGCCAATTCCTGCATAAGAGTAACTTGTCAAATTGATTTAAAAATTCATAAATCAACTGAAAAACTTTCCCCTTCGGCCGTTGAAGGAAAATTCAATTAGAGGCAAGGAGAGGTCGGTCCGACCGGAACCACAGAAACCGAAAAACCGAAAAACCGAAAAATGTACAAAATGTTAAGCATAGCATAAAATTGTATCGGACAGTTGCCACAAAGACACGACCACGAGGGGAGTCTGTCCAAATATAGAAAGAAAAATAGAACCATGTTTAGCTTCATAATAATTCCGACTCAAAGTCATCTCCTCCGTAGTAGTGGTGGTGCCTGTCTGCCGTCTGCTGATGCAATTATAAATTGTTGGATAACAAATTACATGCCTGCGTTCGGTATCGGTATCGCCCGATCGGACGACAAGTCTAACGCCCTCACGCACATATGTTCTTCGGATGCTCTTGAGGGCGTGGTGGTGTGTATCTGTGTTGGACATTGATACAGGTATTGGTGGTGTGCCATATGACACATGTTCAGGTGACGACACAACTGTACTGAATGCGGGTCGAGGGCATGGCATTAGTTCTAATAATAACCATATACCTTTTTCCTTTGGCTTGTTTTGGGTGGGTGGATTATTGCTGGTGGATTTTGTTGTCCTATGCCTGATCAGGGTGTATTGAACTCCCCCCACCTTCGCAGTCATCCTCCAGTGTCCGGGGGTCCTTGCCTTTGTTGTGCTGTTGCTGCCCCCCAAATGCGAAAAGGGTTCATAACCGCACTTAGCCTCATTGGCTCTCTCTGTTATCGCATGCGGCCCAGACTCCGTCAGTGGCTCGGCAGCACTTGAAATTCAATTCAATTCTCTCGCCCACAACCAACATTAAAATTAATGAATAACAATAAAACCCATAGTCTGAAGTGACTTTTGACGTGTCCCGTCCAGGGAGAAGGTGTATAGATAGAACCTCTGTTCTGTGTCTATTAAATTCCCCATAGATTCCGCCACAAAATCATAATTTAAAGACGGAAACGTAGGACCCGGCCATTAAAATACCAATGCAAAAGTTTCGAGGCATTTCTCTAATTTTAATGATCTCCTCTTTGTGTGCGATGTCTCATTAGTTTTTGGGGGGCTGTATACAAATGTAATTTCCCCATTAAAATTGAGCCATGATGCCAATTTGGAATGTCCCCCCACCCCCAATCCCCTGGCATGCATATATGCAAATTAATTACGAAATTTATGATTTCATTTTGGCAAAAGCTTCATAAAATTCGGCAAACGCTATAGAGAGAGAGAGTGTGGGGGGGGTAGGGGCATGGGTAGCACATGTGTAAGGCCGTAAAATGCTTTTGGTAGAGTCGTCAAAACAATTGGAAATTGAAGTCAACATTTATGGCTCTATCCATATCGCGAGGTGGATAGATATCCCAGAGAGAGAGGCAGTGTCTCCGTCTTGTCTGGCTGCAACGACGACGACATTAATTGCGCAATGCCTCAGAGAGAGAGAGAGAGAGAGAGAGAGAGTGTGTGAGTGTGTGGAATTCCATTCTGAACTTTTTAGTATCCCAACAAATGACGTACGATTTGTTCTGCACGAATAAGTCAAATTATTTGTAGACAGCGCACTTTGTTTTATGGCCTGACAACAAGCCACCTCATCGCCCCTCCCCCCTCCCCCTGCCCCATCTAGTTTCTTGTTCTACAGCTGACGCATCCCCTGCCTGCCTTGAGCACTTTTTTACCCAAACTACTACCACTACTGATGCTCTCGTGCCTCAATCATAGCCCTGCCGGCCGCTTCCACCTGATGCCAGAATGCGGGCTAATTTATGGCCTGCTCATGTGTTTCTTTCCCATACACTCGTCGAGCATTGTTTGTGGGTTTTCCTACCCTAAGGTCTCATCCTCGGCATATAATTTTTCATTTACTGCTAAGTGTTTCTTCTGGGCCGCCTCTGTGCTCTGTTGATATTTCATAATTTTCTAAATGACATATTTCTGTTGACGCTTGAGTAGTTTTGTTTGCTTTGTTAATGTAGATTGCCTGCCCCGTTGGCAGGAGAGGAGAGCACTATGGAGGTGACTTATAGACATGCGTATCAAATTAAAAGAGAATTATGTATGCCATGCCCCCCCACCCCCCCTAGGCTGGAATCATTTTAAAGTGTGCAAATTTATATTTAAAACAAGTGGAAATCAAGTGGCGACGCGTGAGACACCCATTGATTTTATATGGATCGAAACTGATATAAAAAATATATATTCTTAACGAATAAATGGCTTGGAATTATATTTTGTTAATTCAAAATATATTTTCCAACAAGATCTAAGCGTATTGTACGTGCTAATGGGTGTTCCTCCATAAGAAACAGCTTTTTCGATCATGCATGAAACTAATCGAATTAATTCCCCTAACTAATTCATATTTTAACAAAGAAAATGCATAGTTTTTCCTTTTTTATTTCGTCATTTGTTTCTTTTCCATCAATGAGGACGTTTCTCTTGTGGTATTTGTTCCTTAATTTTGATTTTTCAGTCAGTAATTATGCATATTCCTAATAATCCCCGATCCACAAGTGCTTGAACTTTTTTAATAAATAAATAAAACCCAATGAGAACCAATTTATCTTACTCTGATTATTATTTAAGAATATTTGAGTGCAATACGCTTAGATCTTGGCGAAAAATATATTTTTAATTGATTATTTTTAAACAATAAACTCCCATAAAATATATTATTTTTAATTGATTATTTTTAAACAATAAATTCCACTAAAATATATTATTTTTAATGGATTATTTTTTAAACAATAAATTTCAATAAAATATATTATTTTTAGTTGATTATTTTTTAAACAATAAATTCCCATAAAATATATTATTTTTAATTGATTCTTTTTATACAATAAATTCCAATAAAATATATTATTTTTAATTGATTATTTTTTAAACAATAAATTCCAATAAAATATATTATTTTTAATTGATTATTTTTTAAACAATAAATTATAATAAAATATATTATTTTTAATTGATTATTTTTTAAACAATAAAGTCCAATCAAATATATTATTTTTAATTGATTATTTTTTAAACAATAAATTCCAATAAAATATATTATTTTTTATTAATTTTAATTTTTTTTTTTACTTTTTTCAATATACTAAAATAAATACTAAATAACTCTTTTTGGACAAATTTTTAGTGTCTAAAAATATGAAATTTTTCGTTTTTCAAACCACTAAAGAACCCCATATTTTCAAGGGTTGAGCCCCGAAAAACTATGCTGTTCCTTAAGTCTCTCCTAAGTTTATCTTTCGCTTGGTCTGCGCTATAATTCTGCTTAATATTCATGGAGATTGAGGAGTACAGAGGAGAGAGCGACTTTATAGACTTTATTTTAGACCTAATTTCGGTTCCGTTCGGAAAGAACTGTCAGGTGAGACTGATCTGCCCAATGAAGGCCGGCTGAGAGAGACTGCCACCTTTGACACTCTCTGAGTGCTCTCATAAATTGTTGCCCAGCAAATTGAAGGCCTTGATGATCCCAAGTGATCACTGCCAGTGTGCGCCAAAAAGTTCCACTTGGGATACACAATATCATGTTCTTGAAATGCTGTTCTCGTCAAGAGCTAAGGCGCCAAGTTTTTTTGCAAATTAGAGCCGATTGGAAAAATATTTCTCATATGTAAAGAAAATTTAAAGTTCGAAATGTTTTCTACAGTCCATAATTGACAGTCTGCGTTTAGATATTTTAGCGGATACGAAACATTTGAAGGCCTTTCCATTGACAGCATATATTTAAGAAAATGAAGGCTAATACCTTAGTAAAATGGCTATATGTGCACTGCTTTGAATGATACCTATTTTCTTGATTTTTTATATATTTTTATTTGTTTAGCTGTTAATAAAATCAAAACAAAAAGGCACAAAAAAATTCAATATCAATTTTTTAAATAACAAACAAAAACATTTTATTTTTTTACATAGAAAAAAAGTAGTTTTTTTTCTGGAATTTGTTTGTATTTGATTACAAAATAATACATTTTTTTTTTTTTCATTTAAGAAATTTTTTTTTTAATAATATATATTGTTGTTACAAAATAATAATAATAATACAATTTGTTGTTTTCTATTACTATAACCGTTCCAAAGAAAAAAGTTTTAAGGAAAATTAACTCTATTAATAATTAATGGAGCTGCCCTACGGGGCATTGAATCTGCCAAGTTTCGTAGAGTTTCAGCAACGATCGCTTGTTTGAAGTCCTTTTGCTGCAAGGAGGCCCCACAGATCCTCAATTAGATCTAAGTCCGGACTCATTGCCGCCCACTTCATCAACTGTTTATTGTCCGGGAAACATGAATTGGCATGTCCATTGATCAGCAAGGAAGTAAAGGACTTTACTTAGGATCACCGTACAGCGATTGCCTGCAGTTCTTTATTGTATCCTAAGAACAGAGTATCCGCAGAATGACAGAATAAGGCTCTTTGTCTAATTTTTCGACTTTTTTCGTGATTTGAAATCCTTATTCGAAACGAGGCAATGCTTTTAAAGGGCTCCAGATCTCCCATGTCGCATTAAATTCTCATATTGAGTTGTATTTTGAAGACATTTCCCCTCATCAAACGGACTCACCGACTCACCTCGCCGAGCAAAACTAATTACAAAGCCGGACCACAAAAAGCATCGTTACCAGCAAAACAGAGTCAAAGTCAGAGTCAGAGCCAGTGGCAGTGGCAATGGCAGTGGCAGTGGCAGTCAGAAAAATGGTTACGCTGTTTTTGTCAAGCGTGCAAAAATGTCAGCAAGTAAAAGGCACACACACACACACACCGGCCAGAGCAGACCCCAACAAAACCACTCGACATGTCAACTCGAATGGAAACGCCGAGACGGGGAGCGGTGGGGGCATTCGGGAGTTTGGCAACTTTTTCGGCGAGTGACATGAAAAGGACATGTCACACCGTATGCGCACATTAAGTGTAGCCACAATTTATCAAGCCGCATAAATCTAAATCGAGTCTGGGCGATGGGCGCATCAAAAAGTCAAAAAGCTAATTTGCATTTAAAAGGACCGAAAGGGACGCCACAACAATGATGCCAGGATGCAAAAATATATATCTCCACACACACACACACACACACACACACACACATATGTATATATTTTCAGCAATATATTCAATTTAATAAGCCAAGATAAATGAAGAGAAACCCAAACTCGAAGCCGGAGGAGAGCCATGTAATGTTTGAGGGGTGAGAGGGGGGTATGGGGGGGGCCCTGGACTTGTCAGACGTATCCTTCCTTATTTGCATAGTTTTCGTTTTGGAGTCTGTCAATATGCGGACACACATGTGTGCATTTCGGTGTGCACATGGTGTGCACTTCATCAAATCGTTCCTGGGGTCCTGGCCGATCCCTGGCGGTCCCCAGTCGATAAGAGAGTTGAACTTGCAGAAAATGGGAAAAGTTAAATTACTTTTGCTTATTTAGCTTTAGATTTTCCCAAAGATATTCGCCACGGAAAAACCTTCCTTCTTAAATTGAATTTTCGCCGTGACGAAAGGATTGCATTTTTACAATATATTTTGCGAGTACACAGTGGAACGAAATTAGCCCATAATCAAATAAGGTAACGAGGAGTAACCAAAACTGACAATTGGCGCATATAATTGGAGTTTGCGGTACAACAAATCAACAATCAGCAAATTTTGCAAACCTAATTACATCACGGACCCCAGACCCGGACCCAGACCCAGCCCCGGACCCAAGTCCTTCATGGAAATCACAGTCCTGTCCTTCAAGTCTGATGCGGTCGCAGCCCGAATGCATCGGAGCGTGCCACAAATGGCAGCCAATAGAGCAGAAAGCACAACTCAAGTGCCGAACCGGACAATGGTCCTGGGTCCTGGGGCAGTCCCTGGGCCTTAAGAAACCCACTGAGCCGTAAAGCCATTTTCGTAGGCGTCGCCAAGACAGACAGACGGACAGACACACAGACCGACACTGGAGTCAGAGCCCGGGTCAGATTGGCAATTTGATTTTTCAATTGCTGCTAATTAGCCGGGGGCCCATTCCATTCCCCAAACTATTGACAACTTGTCAACCCCCGGGCGCAGCTCTCGTCAAATTTCAGCAGATAATGACGGATGATAATTGAGGCAGGGATTCCCTTCGGAAAAGTTCCATTTTCTGAAATTTAAAGAGTCTCCTTGTAAGAAATCGTAAGTTAAGATCCTTTAAGACGTGTTTCCTTAATGCTTAGCGCCATTATAGCTGTTTCTTGTCTTGACTAATTAACGAATAAGTCAATTCCATTCCCATTCGTTCCGCATGTTCCACCAACGGGTAAACGCTCTTGAACTTTCCCCATTTTCCCTTTGACGGCAACCCTTTACGGCCTGCCCGTACCGTGCCATTGCACCTTGCTGTCACTGTGTGTGTGTGTGCTTTTCTTTGGCTTTCTTTTTTGCTTTCTTTGTTCCGGCTAAAAGCGTGGCTGGGTCCGTGCAAATGACAGCTGTCAGTGGCGCTTTTGCAATCAACGAGTGCCTGTCAAACTGACAGCCTGTTGCTCGACTTTTTGCCGGAGGCCTTTCACAGGCCTTTTCACAGCTTAGAAGCAGCAACTTTTTCTCGAGACCAGGCGCTTAATTTGCTTTATCCAGTGTGTGTCTGACATACGGTCAGACGCCTACGCAGAGGGCGAGTGAGAGAGCGAGTGAGAGAGAGCTCTCCAGGGTTACCACCACGTCCAAGTGCAAAATGCAACAAATGTCATTAAAAACGTGACATAAAAATATATTTTATGCTCGCTCTGCTGGCACTTCACGTCCCACGTCTCTTCCAACATTTGATTTTATGCTGCATCCTCCAGTATATAAAAAATATAGAAGGCCACCAGGACGAAGGGATACCCAGTACTCTTCGCTAGGAGAGCCATCTATCTACATATTTCTTTTATGCATCTAAACCTTTGTAAAACCCATATACCCCATTGAGCCATCGATGTGCCAAGCATAAAAATAGAAAGAAACACAGAAAATGGCATTTCGCATGCGTTTTCGAGATTGCGACTGCGTTTCGACGGTTGAGGTTTGAGGTTTGAGGTTGAGGTTACGCGGCACTGAGGTTGAATGACCTAGGACAATAGAGTTATGCTTGGGGTAGTTCGTTCTTCCCGATTCTTATGCCAAACTGCCCGCTGTGCTGATTAAGGGCGTTTTGCCATCTTAAAGAAGGGTTATGGCAGGAGCAGGAGCAGGAGCAGGAGCAGGAGGGACAGGGGCAGTGGCAGTGGCAGTGGCAGTCCCACTTCGATTGCTTCATTAAAGTCGGTTTGTCGGTATGGAACTCCTCGTACTGGGGGGACCAATTTCCAGGCAATTTGCGAGCAATTTTGATGTGCCAACCTGGTGCCGGCTGGTTGCCTAATGAGCCCAAAACCAAGCCAAGACGAGAGACAGAAATTCCCATGTAACAATGCCCCAAAGTGAAATGCCAAAATGGAGCGACTCCTTCGACAAACACCATCGACACCATCGACACCATCTTGGACGTCTTTCGTCTGCTATTCCCAAAAGCAACTTGGGCCCATTAAGGCGACTGGCAAAGAGAGCTGCAATTTGACTTGGCTTCTTCCAGCTCCGTCTCCGTCACCGTCTCCGTCTCCGCCACCGTCTCCGTCTCCTGGTCCCTCTGTCTATCTGTCTGCATATTAAATATAACACAAAATGCATATTAAATGGCATAAGCCACAAGAAATGCCAGCTAAAGGAAAAAGTGAAGCCAATGGAAAGGTGCAGCAGGAAGGCCAAATCCTCTCTCGGGTGGCTTAGCCAGTAAAACCTTTAAGACCTGACGGGGAACCGCTTTGGTGTTGTAAAATTTTATAAGTTAACTATTTCGGTGGTTTTCCGCTTTTTCATTTGCTCGATACGGCAGTCCGGAGTTAGTAAAAGCCCCAGGAGATCTCTGGCTTAAGATGATATCTGACTGGGATCTGCCGAATGGGATAGCCATCTTCAACTGAGGCAAGGACCCCCTCCCCACCCGTTTAAAGGCAAAAGAGTTCCCTCTCTTTAATCATCAATAAGTCCTTCAGCCTTCTGCAGCTTATCGGTGGCTGTCAGTGCCTGTCGTTGCCTGTCGGAGGAGCAGATTGCACTTGCAGCTCATTAAAAACCCGTGTGCTCTCCGGAAAGCAAAACTTCAGTCTCATTTGGCCGTATGCGAATCAAGGAAAACGCATTAAAAAGGTAACTGGCATCCGGCCAGCGGCCAGCGGCACCAGACCAAAGTGCACTTTACACATTTGTGCGTAATGATTTTCCATTAACGTAAATTTGAATTAACATCGGTTCGGAGTCAGAGTCGGAATCGGAATCGGGGGCCAATTACACAGGCCTCCAACCGGAGCCCAGAGGCCAACAGAATCGCCTGGACCCGGGCGGGGGTAGCAGATAGATTCATTTGATAAATACTCAATGACATTAACTGCATAAACCTGTGAATCCCCCACAATCCCAACAATCCCAACAATCCCAACAATCCCAGGGAGGCTAGGCTCGGCTCCCATCATAGGCCTGCTGTTTATGGTAATTATTTATTTGCCACAGCCGGTGCTGGGGCCGGTGCTGGGGCCGATGACGGTGGATGCATTGTTGGACTTTTCATCATCGGCCGGGCCATTAACATAAAATTTTATGTTTATGTCACAGTTCTTTTTCGGTTGTCACGTTGTTGCCTCTGTCTGTTATGGCCTCTTCCGCTGCCTCTTCCTCTGCCTGTTTGGCATTGCCTCTGTTAATGGATGTTGAAAGTGTGAATGGAATGAATGTGTCTCCTGAACGGCCACTCCACTCGTAAATGTTGAAGATCTAAGTCCGACAATAGCAAAATACAAAATTAATTTAAACAAATAAATTATTTATCAGAACATACACTTACAAGAATATTTTATATTCAAATAAAAAAAAAAAAAAAAAAAAAAAAGCATTTGAACCGATGCCTTGCTTGTTAGGATATTTTTAAACTGCAATACCATTAAATAAAAAAATAAACAATCAAAAAAATATATAGAAATTTGAAAACAAATAACAAATGAAAAATCCCAATTTATCCAGCGCTTTTAAAAAAAAATTATAGTAATAATAACAATAAATAAATATACATAAAAAAAAAAATATATATATAAACTTAGTGTAATAAAAACAAATGTTAAATGACCATTTACAATTAAAAACTTATTAAATTAATAAAAAATTTTAAAAAAAACTCTTGGGAGCTCAATAAAAATAAATTAACAAATTCACTTTAAAAAAAAAAAAAAAAATACAAGCAATAAAAAAATAAATAAAATTTAAAAAACTAATAAAACAGTACAAAATAATATATATATATATTTTTTTTTTTTTTTTGTATTTGAGTATAAAATAATAATAATAATATATTTATAATAATATATATAATAAAAATTATATTAAATTACAATTATAAGAATAACGTATGCTTCTCTAAAAATGTTAAATGATATTTATTAGATTTCCTACACAACAACAAAAAATAAGTGTAATCTTTTAGCGCTAGGATAGATTATGAAAATAAATTTTTTTTTATTTTATTAAATCTGATTTTTTTGTATTTGATTATAAAATAATAATAATAAAATAAATAAAAAACCTTAAATAAATTGATGGCTTAAATAATGTAATCTTTTATAAAAAAAATACATTAACAATTTTAATGTATTAATACTACATTTAAGTAAGAAATTTAATACATTTTTTTTCTTTTAGCTTTGATTTGTTTGTATTTGATTATAAAATAATAATAATATTACAATTTGTTGTTTGCTATTACAAATTTAATACATAAATAAATACGTAAATGCAATGTAGCTGGCGAATATTATTTTAATTTAACATGTTCTTTTATTTTATGGATTGAATTTTTAAATAAAATAAAATGGGGCTCCTTGCCTGACTGCTCCGAAGAAATTACTGGACCGCAATCATATCCTGAACCTTCCAAAGACACTCCAATAAATAGCATATGCAATTCTCCATTCCGTGTGAGGAGCTCTCCAATAATTACAGCAAAATCATGTAGCATGTAGCATGTATCGTGATTGATGCCCCATCTAATCGTTTGGGTTTCTCTTCTGGTTTTTGCGACAGATGTTAATACATTAATTTCGCATTCACCTTGCTCGATAGCCCCGCCCCATAGCAACGTTGATAATTTCTGATACTGTACGTGTATTTTCATTAAGCAATAATCATCGTGAAGAAATATTATGCCGGAGAAAACTCTCCCTCAACCCAACAGGGACGGCATGTACAATATGTTAGCATCACTTAAGCCCCCAAGCCAACCCAGACCAGAACGCGTTCAGGACATGCACGATACATACCTAAAGGATATGCCAAAAGAGTCCCAATTGTGCTGTGTGTGTGTGACTACTTAAGCCTCATCATACGCGTTTTAATGCCCATCATCGTTGGCCAATATCCAGCGGCTCGTCATTATGCCCAGATCAGGTCCGTGTCCGTGCCCCTGTAAGGGCCTACACACACACACACACACATCTCCGTGGGCTGTTGCTGTCCGTTCAGTGCAATTATTTCCTGCATTGTTCAAGGATTGTTCGCAGAAATTTTCTTTTTGCACAATTGTGGACTAGTGTTGTCAGGGGGATTTCGAAATACTCCCAGCCAGACACAATGAGAGCCACGGAGTGGCCAGAGCGAGAACGGAAATGGCAACAATGCTCCTCCTGCCGAGGTCTGCTTCTGTTCGCATTGTAAACAATTGACCATGGATGGGGTTGTGTGCTGGGGTTGGGTTTGGGTCTGCAGGATTACGCACCAGTTTACAAGATGCGCCTGGGCCACTTAATGATTTCCACTTATGCAGCGCAGACATCATCATCATCACCATCATCGTCCCTGTCCACGAAAGTGGGACTGTGCCGCTGGCCAAAGTGCATTCAGGGCTTACATCGAGTGTCGGTACTGTTCTGCTTTTGCTAATCTATATGTAAATTTCACAGTACCCAAATCGAAGTGGTAAATACCTTGGAAGATCTCTGTCCGGGCACTCCCAGCCATGACGTCATGCAAAGTGTTTGACAAATGGCTTAAAAGGGCTAAGACAAAAAAGGCAGAAGAGCGAGTGCGGGGTAGAAAGCTGACAACATACTAAAAACCGTTGACAAAGTGTGTGTTGGCAAGTGTCAGGCCCAGACCCGGGCACGCACATCCTTTGCATATGTGGCTAAGTGCGCGTGAAAGATAAATAATCATGTGATATCATCAGCACGAGCCAAAAATTAATTTCATACATTTTAAAATTTCAATTTATTTTGCTTTGCACGAACGCGCAGCGTCTTCAGGCAGACAATGCCTCTGCCAAGCCCCCCCACCCCACCCCCAAGAAACCCCCCTTTCAAAGGCAACCCAAAGTACAGCTGCCGCCCTCCCCCTTTGGCATGTGTCGTGTGTCCTCCTTTGGCTTTTGTTTTTCTTCTGCTCGTCCTTTTTTCACACTTGTCACTTGCATTTTTGACATTTCTGTTAGTCAAATGGGCAGCGGATGGAGCGGATGGAGGGAACGCAAGAGTGATGACTGTGCGAAGAAAATGGTGCAGGCAGGGTGGGGCTGGGTGGCCCCGGGGCGGTATATGTCAGGTCCTTAATTAATTATGTGTATGCATGCAGCAACCATTGCAATGACAGTGCCTGTAAAGTGCAGCTCTCACAAATCACATTAACCTTAAAGACCGCCACTCCGTTGTTGGTTCATTGGGAGGACTTCCGTCTGATATTAGTACAGTTACAGTTACAGTTACAGCTAAGGCAAAAATGGTCTTGATTGGTTGATGGATGAGGGCAGTAGTAGGGATTATCTAGGCAGATGACTAATATTTATTTAATTTAATGCGAAAGTTTCAATTTGTGACTAATTGGGCATCGTTTCTCCTTCAATAATTCAATTCAACAAAGAGAATGAGGGCCTAAGATGTGCTAGGTGTTGGCATTGCATTCCCAAGCATTCCAATTGTTCAATAAGTCTCCAATCAACTGATCCCAGGTGATCCTATCAAAAATATATACCTACCTATATACTTCTTTTTGATGAACAAGAGCGTAAAAGGTTCCATTCCACAGTCTTATCTGGAATACCAGAATCAATAGGCAAATGATCCCAGGTGATTCATCAAAAAAATACCCTCACGTAGGCTTCACAGTCTTTTTGATGAACAAGAGCGTAAAAGCGTTCCATTCCCAGCATTCCAATTGATCGGAATACCATTACCCATTACCAATAGGTCTCCAATCAACTGATCCCAGGTGATCCCATCAAAATATAGACCTACCTTCACAGTCTTAGCCAGAATCGCAGAAGACATCGAAAATGTGCTCTTTGATGAACAAGAGCGTAAAAAGCGTTCCATTGCCAGCATTCCAATTGATCTAGTTGGCTCCACGATGCCATTAGCTTAGCCATCAATCTCAAATCAAGGGAACCCAGATCGACCCCTCCCGTAGTTTCGCCAAAAATATTCCACTGAGGGGACAAACTTTTTATAGCTTTTTGATTAGTTTCTGACCCGACAGAAATACCCACTGGGACGACCCCAGAGAAGTCAATTTAAATTAAAAGAAACACGCGGAGCTGCATATTGAAATGTCCTGCGG
This sequence comes from Drosophila lowei, assembly GCA_008121275.1. NCBI lineage: Eukaryota > Metazoa > Arthropoda > Insecta > Diptera > Drosophilidae > Drosophila > Drosophila lowei. The sequence continues at coordinate 15,775,475 of CM017781.1, read as the reverse complement.
AGGGGCTCGACTGTGGCAGGGACCATGGGGAGATGGACGGACGGATGGACGGACGGACGACACGTAACAAAAGTTAAATTGCAGGTATTTAAGCATTTTATACAAAATTCATCATCATCATCTGGCACTGGGAGTTAATGAAGAGCAGGTATAGGGTGTCGGTGTTGGTGTCCCGTCCCTCGACTGGCTGGAGCACTTTCGTGTGCATTATTTAGCACCGTGGAAAAGTTCATAACTGCGCTACGCTCGTGAATTGTAATTTTTCTTTCAGCGCTTTCATTACTCCATCACTCCGCCAAGAGGAAAACTTTCTCCCTGCTTGGGTCTGCACAGCCATTTATTATGCCATGAAATTTGAGCTAAGGCAACGGGTTTGCTGGGAGTCCTTCCTTCAACTTCTTCTCGTACTTCTTCTCGTACTTCCCACTTCACTTTTATTATTTTCAAGTTAATGTTCATTTATGGTGGTTACACCTCGACTTTTCGCTGCTTTTGTTTAATTAGACGGTGTGGATTTTATTCAGGGGCGGAATGGGAATGGGAATGGTTGTGCCACCAGCTTTTAGCATTAGGAAGCCAAGTTGTTTGTGTTTAATTGCGGAAAATGGCTGAGTAAATTCGCTTAAGAGACGAGCAGGTGTGTGTATGTGTCGAAAGGTGGATCCCCCTTCTGGTAGGTAGGTGTTTGCGTCTGAAATTTGTTCCATCGTTCCACCATTTCACCAATAGGAGTACCAATAGGAGTTTGCGTAGGCTTCGTGTAGTTTGATATTGGATTCTGGGGACCGACTCAGCTCGATGACAGGCCGACGCCGCAGGGTCAGAGGCGAAAAATAAGTGCAACATCTTGGTAATTGTATAGTCCTTGCTAGGCGCAGGCTTCGTGTAGTTTGTTATTGGATTCTGGGGACCGGATCAAGGCATCGAAGACTGAACGACGCCGCAGGATCAGAGGATGCTGCTGTCAGAGACGAAAGATAGGTGTATAGTCCTTGCTTATCCCCTACAAAAGTCCTCTGTACATTTTTACAAAAATTTCTCCCCAAACTGGACCATTTATAAATATCTTCTTAAAGAGTTTCCACCTCATTTGTTGGCACAAAAATCATGGCATTTACGCGCACGCACGCCGCATGCCGCACTCGCTGCCACCCAGTTGGGTAAATCGATATCCAACGACCTTGACTAAAGCTCTGCCTGGTACATAAAGAGCACGTGCTGTCAACTGTGTCAAGTTCCGCCCACATTGCCAAGGAGGAGACTGCTGCCGCTGTTCCCTAAACGAATTCCATTGTCAAGGTCGCACGCACAAAAAGCCACCCACAAGACGAGAAGAAGGGAATGCCGGCCGGCATGGCCTTGGAAAAGCTCTCCCCGGTAGGAGCACACACGGCCTTGGCAATGGCCTTGAAGCGACGATGCCCCTAGCAACAAGGAAGTAAAAACTCGTTGGGGGGAAAATAAGCTCGATTGGCATTTCGGTTCGGCTCCCTCGGAATCTTTTTCTAAAATGTAACAACTTGAATGGCATTTATGTGGGGGACCCATCCGCCAGGGGTGTAGGTTCCGAGGGGGGACTATGACTTAACCATGTCTAGAATCATCTGAGAATAAGACTAGTCCCAACCAATAGATACAATAGTATGCCCCTTGGTATGCCCCCCACCTCTTTGGATAGCTGCACCCCTGCTTCTGTGGCTGTGGCAAAAACTATCCAGGAAATGCTTATCCTAATGGATGAGCTGCAGTTCTCAGAGCCACTTGGGGGGAGACACCAAACACACTCCAAGGTCGAAGCTGGAGCTGATTCTGATTTAGTTTGAAGGTCAACCCCATTAGGGTATCCCTTGGGGTTGGTCAAGTTGAAGGTTGGGCTTGGGATTGGTAGGGAACATTCAATGGAAAACAGGAAAAGCAGTGCTTGAGCATTAGGGAAAAGGTTGAAGTTGAAGGAGGTTTGGCTCTCGAACCAGTATGCATTGAAGAAACTTATTGGTTCAGGGAAATTCCAGGTTAAAGGAGCGGCAAGGGACGCGGGGCGCACACTGGACGAGGAAGAGTGTGAAAGAGAGAAAGAATGAACTATGATTCGCTTCCTTCTGGATGTTACTGGAGCTATCCGTAATCTCTTCGCGTATCGAGTATAAAAAGGTCTGAATTAAAGGATTGAATATTTCTATTTCGAAGAAATATCAGAAGTTAAGCCTATAGAAAATAGATTAATAAAGAAGCTTCCCTGAGCTTCGTATATCCTGAGGATGTCATGGGCCACCCAGACAATTGTTGATTCACTCGCAGGCCCAAGCCAGAGACTCGAATTTCGAACTTCCCCGCCTGAGTGCGCCCAAGTAAACCCCTCTTTCGAGTTCGACTTGGACTTCACGCAGGCGTTGCTCTGTCTTACGTTACGTTTGACGTAAGGCTCTCTCTCTCTCGCTCTCGCTAGAGCGAACGCTCTCTCACTTCCTAGGTGCTCTCTCCGCTGGCGCTGCCGCTTCCGCGGCAGAGCAAAGGTAACCCGACTTTCCGTTTGGGGTGGCGGGCGGGCTGTCTGGGGTGGTTGTGCCGCTGGTGGTGTGAGGGTCTGTGGTTGGTGGTTCAATTGGTTGGTTGTTGGCATAAACAATGCGCCCGGGGGGTGGGTGACATTTACCATTTGCCGTGGCGCGAGAGCACGGCTCTCTGCCTCTGCTGAGGGAGAGCGACAGAGAGCGAGAGAGCGCGCGCGCTAGACAGAGGGCGGGCAGGACCGAGCCGCAGCTCAGCTATTTTATAAATGCGAGTGCCGTCAGGATGTCGACATTCAGTCCACGCCAAACCCTCGACAAGGCAACAGCCCAGTGCATCCGGAAACGAATTTCCACCAGCAAAAGTTTCGTCGAAAAGCGTACAAGTTTTCCCGCCAAATGTGACACTTCCATTTTTTTTCGAAACAACAAAAACAAAACAGACAAATCTGAAAAGCTGGAAAAGTGCATCAAGTGAAGCGAGAAAAATACGAAATATATTGAATAAACAATGGCCATTGCATATTTCATACCCGATCAGGCCCAACTGCTGGCCAGAAGCAATCAGCAAAGTGCTCAACAGGCCGCCGCCTCAACAGGAGCCGTGCCCCAGCAGCAGCAGCAACAACAGCAACAGCCAGGACAACAGGCAGGACAACAGGCACCGCCACCGCAGACAAGCCAGCAGCAACAGCAACAGCGACAACAACGTCCCCAGTTCCGGGCCAACATATCCGTGCCGCTGGGCCGGCAGCAGGGAGCCATGAGCATGTCCGAGTTCGGATGCTGGGACCTTCTGGCCCAGATCTTCTGCTATGCCCTGAGAATCTACAGCTACAACTCCAGCCAGCGCCGGCCCACGGTCATTCAGATCTCCTTCGAGATCAGGAGCGGCGGCCAGGAGCAGCAGCAGCAGCAGGAGGAGCACCAGGAGGAGCACCAGGCGGATGCGACTGATGCCACAGGCAAGGGCAACTAAATGTCGGGACGGGACGGTGGAACACTAAAGTGATTCTCTTTAGTTTCGGCGGCGGCAGGCTCAATCAAAGCGCATTGTGATTTTTTTTTTTTTGGGAATTGGACAGGACACGCGATGGTGGTAGAGTTTTGTAAAAAAAAAAAAAAAAAAAAAAAAGAAAAAAGCTGGATATTTCCAAAAAAAAAAATAAGAAGATTTGAAAATACAAATTTTTTTAACTATTTTTGAGAAGGAAAATTAATTAAGAGAGAGAGGAAAATTCAAAATTTGTCATCGACTTGCTGAAAGTGATATTTGATTGTTGGTTACTTTTTTTGGGTGTCAAATTTTCGGTTTTCAATTTTTGGGAATTAATTTTAAGGCAACGGTTTCCGGGCTTTTGGTTCAAAACAATTCTCAAACATTTTTTTTTTTGTATACCAAGCAGTAATTACTCATAAATCATTAATCAGTGTCTACAAAAGAGGAATATTGTATACTCGTATAAGGTCCCCACACACACACCCACCCACACACACACACACACACACACACACAAATATCGTATTCAACTATAAAAACTATTGTCAAATTTTTGCATTTCAACTACTTACAAATACCATAAATATAGCGAATATAAACGAAAAATAAACTATAGAGTACAGATCTACCATACAATACGGAACCGAACCAAACAGCAGACAACAAAAGGACAACAAATCAATTGTACAAAATAGACTTAAGCAGACTTTAACAATTTTTATATGTATACAAAAAACAAAATATTACAAATAATGAATGAACGTAAAAGTAAAAAATAAATGTCAATAAACTATTTGCCAGAGAACCGCCGAGAACAGAAGACAGCCAAAAAGCTAAGGAAACCCCCAGGAAGAACACACAAATTACACACAACAACAACAAAACACAGAGAATTTTTAAGCAATTTTGATACATAAACATATTTGAAAATTATTATTGATTTTAGCGAAATTCAAAATATTATTATTTCCATTTTTGGCATTGAAAATTAAATCATTATACGAAAAATTAATCGAATGTATAAATTAACATTTAAACACAACAATTTTTATATGAAAAAAAAACTTAAATTAAATACAATTTTATAAAAAAAAAAAATCCACCATTTATTTTACTTCAATTAAATAGGGAGAAATTCTTTTTTGCAGATATTCCAAAAAAGCTTAGATTTTTAGTGTCCATCGATAGTTTTGCATTTGTGAAAAGTGTAAAAAATATATTTGAACAGCCTCTTGAAATCTTGGATCGAAAAAGCACTTGGAATTCAAAAATTGCGGCGAAATCAGCGATTTTTTCAATCGAAATTATTATACAGCGTTCAAACTCAACTCCAAAGAGAAACAAAGTGATTGAAAATATTCAAATGCAGTGAATACTTTTGTGACGATTGGACGAGTACATTTCTGAATATATTCCAGGCAGAAAATCGCCTAAAAATCTATTATTTCATACAGTTTGTGGTCGTTGATTGCGGCAAAGAAGAGCTGGAACTGGTGTATTTTATTCGGAGCTTAAATATTGGATTTCCGGCATCTGGACAGACTTTATAGTGGGTGTCGTGTCTCAAGAAATCAAAGAAGAGCACTTTTCGGAAGCAATCAGCAGGGGCAACCTTCTCTCCACTACACCCAAAGTTTTCTAAGCAAAACTATTATTATTTATTTATTCATTATTCGCCAATGGAATCAAATAATCCTTAATTGGCTAGACTCACTTATTTCCATCTTAAATAATAATAATAATTATTAAATTAATAGAGTACGAAGAGGTATGTATATCAAAGGCATTTCTTTTGCACAGAATTCAGACAAGAACCCTTTTTTCTTCTTTTGATAGTTTCGTTATGGTTTTATTATTTTATTATAAAACAGTTAGAGCCGAAAGTGAACAGAAATACATATTTTTGTGTGCAAGTTTTCAAAGAAAACGTCAGACTACAGGAAATGTATCAGGTCTTATATTTGTGACTTGTTTTAGCAAACATTTCAAAAGGAACACCATACTTTTTCACCTCTAACCCTTTGGGGCAGGCATTCATCCATCCAGCCATCCAGCGAAAGCAAACATTTAGCGATCTTAATCGTGAAAACCAATATGTCACCTTTAAGGGGAAAAACACAGAGCATTTTCCCGTTGTGTCATGCCATGCCATGCCAGGCACACTCCCCAAGCAAAAGGGTTAAACGGGTTACGCTTAACCGCAGATCAGAGTCTTGGTCGCAAAATACCGCGAGTCATCGGGGTCGTGGTCGTGGTCGCGGTCGTGGTCGTACACCCCCCGAGAACCCATTTAACCCTAGCAACAAAAAAGTGTAACATCTGTGGAAGGAAACGATCTGCGGCGCCAGATACGTTCGCGCCAGTCAAATAATAATTATGCAAACCTTTCGGGCCGCTAATTTGCCGCCTATCTTAATTTAAATCGCGCTCAAAAGCGCAGTGAAACACATACAAAAAAAAATATTGTTTAATTGTCGTGACATGACAATAAGCGACCCTGGAAATTAGGGTACTTTCCACCAGGCTCGCTCGGGGGAACCTCGTCCTTTTTTTTTGCGTGCTTGATTTTTTGGCAACGATAAGCGAGGCCTAAATTATAGGGTATGCAAATGCTGTTACTTTGGTGTCGGGTCGGTCGCGTGTCCTGGATTGCTGCTGCCGCTATGCTCCTGCCTTTTGTACACGAATTCTTTTTAGCGCCTGCCCAGACAGAGAGACAGTTTATGATAACATATTTGTAGTTAATTTAGTTAAATTAGTAGCGCATATGTTGGGCGGTAGGGCACAGGTTGTTGCATGGCATGGAACTGCAGAGAAAAAGGCCATTATAATCGAATGGTTATGGAAAGATTTGCACAGAGAAATTGTAAAAAAAAAAAAAAAAAAAAAATATATTTTCACTCACATTTAAGCATATATATGAAAATATATTTTTATATTAATATATTATAATTTTTAATTTTATATTTAAAAATTTTATAATTAAAATTCTTTTATTTCAAATTTTAAAAAATCAAATTTATATTTAAGATATTTTTGACTGTTGTACTAACTCTAACACTACTAACTCTAACACTAACAGCAAACAACATAATTTTATCTGTGATAATATTTTATAATCAAATACAAATTAAAAAAAAAAAAATTAATAATAAAAAAAAAAAATTTTATTTTCAATATTGCAATATCATGAACTGTTTCTGTTGCTCCGAACGATAATATCTGACCATCTGCATTTAAGTGCATGACAATAGGAATATTCTTTGTCCGTAGTACAACCAATCAGCACTTTCGGATGAGCGAAATATTCAGATTTAGCCAGATATCGGCTCGTGCTCGAAAGCGAAAAATACAATAAAATATTCTTAGATTCGATTAGATTAAATATATTGCCTGCCCATTTAATTTATTCTAATCGGCTGTATTAAAATCCCAGGGAATTCTATTTAATTTCAATAAACAATACTTGTATTTTCAGTGTTTCTTTTTACACGTACATACGATATTTTTCAAAACTGAGTATGCTCTGATATATACGTGATAGTGTGCTTTTATTTACTTCAAATTGGAAAATGAGGTAGGACTTTTTCGAGACGAGAACTTTTAACATCTTAGAGCACCTTGGAAGCAGAGGGTCTCCGAGCAGCAATGGCCAGCAGTTCGGACGATAGCAGCGACGAGATCGAAGACGACTTAAATGATGAAAACCGTCAGATACTGAAATCAATTGACAGCTTTGAAGACCAATACAAAACATACAGGCCAAAGGTCGCCGAAGAAAATGAGAATAGTGCAAATATAGGACCGATCCAATCTTGTTCGTATTCAAACACATCGAAGGAACGTTCGGACAAATCGAAGCGCACGAGTAGGCATTTGTAAGTGGCACATTTGTTGTCTGTCTGTTAGATTCAATTGTAATATCGAGATCTCTGGACTTGTAGCTTAAATTATCGCATAGCTTCGGGGCAGGGGCAGCAGCAGAGCACCGTCATGGCCCATCAGGGCTATAGCTTCAGTGAATGTGAGACTCTCTTATCCATATGCTATCATAGGGAAAGATAACCCCCTAACCGTATCGTATCCCTTCCAAAATAGATCCCATCTGTAGGAACAGCTCGTGTGCACAGATGGAGAATGACTCCTACATGTCTCAGAGCGAGAGCTGCTATTGGGCCGGCGAGACTGGAGGCAACAGCCAGCCACTGCCCGAAAGCGGTTCGCGATCGGACGACACCATTGTCAATCGTCCGGGTGTGTGCGCCACATCAGTCGGCGAGGAGCAGTCGGACATCTCGACACAGGGCTCTTGCATGGGCTCTTGCATGGGCTCTTGCTGTTGCTGTCGATTGCCAGAGCCGGGCAGCCCTGGACAGGAGCTGGCTTCGCCCGGTCCTATGACCTTTGCCCCCTTTCCATTCATGCCCATGGGCATGCCCATGTTTTGCCCAGGAAACGGTGGGCCTGCAGGTGGGATGTATGCCATGCCAAGCGGGGGGCCAGCGAACGGGATGTATGCCATGCCAGCAGCAGCGAATGGGATGTATGCCATGCCAGCAGCAGCGGCAGCAGCAGCCATGGGTATGGATCAGGAGGCAGTGGCAGGACGTGGTGCGGCGGGCCAGGCCCCAAGCATGGCCCAAAATAATGCTGAAGTCAACAACAGCAGCTACAACAACGCTGGACCCTCGCCGAGTGGCTATTCGGGTATGTCAGCCAATGCTGCTCAGCCTTCAGCCCCAATGGGCAGCTATCCGGTAATGCCCGGGGCTTACCATCCATCCATGGCTGGGCCGAATGCAGACCAGAACTCGCAAGGCACTGATGCTGCTGCCGCCTACGATTATGTTCAAAAGTATAACCAAAGTATTCAGCAATTTTTGGCCACGGCCGAGCAAAATGCTCAGCAGTCCTTGGCCCAGGCCCAGGCCCAGGCCCAGGCCCAGCATGCCAATCCACAGGTGTTCAACAATCTCCAGCAAGGTATGCCGCAAAGCCTTGCCACCGCAGGCGCTATGGGAGCTCAGCCGTACTATCCGGGCATTCAGGAAGGCTTTGCCAACAGCTCAATGGGCCCACAACAATACTTCCCCAATGCCATGTCGATGGGAATGGCGTCAATGCAGCCCACAGCCCTCTACGGCATGAATTCAGCCAGCAGCAGCAGCAGCAGCAGCAGCAGCAGCAGCAGCAGTAGCAGCAGCAGCAGTGGCTACTATGGCTCGCAGGGCCTCTCGGCGGGCGGCGCCTTCAACGATTCTCTGCAGACCCAAACGGTGTACTCCACGGACTATAAGCCCTTTGCGGCACAGGGCAATAATTTCAATCACTTTCCCAATGGCATAGACATTGGCTTGCCAGCCGATTCCTGTCCGGCCTATGGCTCCGTCGGAACTGTACCGGGACCTGGTGCCGGTGTCCCGCCTGAGATGTGCAGCCAGCTCTATGGAATGGGAATGGGAATGGATGTGGGCAACAACTCCTATCCCCTCAGTCAAATGAGGTGAGATAATATATTATATTCTGTAGAGGATTTTCTCACCATATCTGGCCTGGTCTTTCAGCTATGCGAGCTATCCCTGTGAGATGCCGATGCCGGGGGCACCGTCTGCCGGTGGCTATCTTCCCTCATTCAATATGTCTGGCAAATCAATCTAGATTGAAAGTTTCTCTTCAAAAGAAACTCTGTAAAATGCCATCGGGGTCACCAAAAGCCACTCAAAGCAACACAGCAAATATTTCTCTGACTAAATTCAATTCAAAATCAATGTAAATCGGAATTTTATATTCAAAAATAAAATAGGCAAACAGAAAACAGTATTTTTTAGCTGTAATTTATATTCTCTGGGTATGGACATCGGGGTCACCAAAGCCAGGCCACTTAAAGCTATACAGCTATAATTTCAACTGCAAAAAGCTGAGCACATTTGGCCATTCAAAGCCATTAACCCCTCGTGAAAGCCCTCACAGAACCTGAACTTCTTGTGGCATGCACTTTAAGTCAAAGCTAATTACAGTTAGCCAGAGCCAGAGCCCGAGTCTATTGATTTTAGCAGTAAAGTACACTAACCCATGAAAGAACACACACCCCTTCGCCTCCTTCGCCCCCCCGCGCACACAACCAACATTTGCTGACCCACTTTCCACCCACTAGCCGGAAAAGGGTCGGACAAACAACGCCTACGAATGCGAAATTCTAGAAAAGTGGGCCAAAAGTGAAACGCAATATGGCCACAAACGGAGCTCCCTTAAAGATACAGATATCCCGCCCACCTATGGCTTGTGTCGGGGAAGCGCCAAATCAAATATCAAAGTGCCCGACACCGAGAGCTTCGCTAGCCAGTCAATTGTTTGATGTTTAAGACCGTTGCAAAGGAAAAGCCTTCTTCAGATTGTGGTATTGACATTTACTAGCCCAACTCAATGCGTTTCATTAATCTTGTGCCAGAGTGGAAGAAAAACTAAACTAAAATCAAAAAAGAACGTGTGTCAACACCCACAAAACCGCAGGAGGTCGGGGCAATGCCAGGGAATTTTTCGAAAAAAGAAAGAACCCCTGAGAAATGAATGATTTATACAGACAAGAGTACGTTTTGAGAGAGGCAACACCTTAAATTAGTGGAAAAGAAGTCATTCGAGAGGTAACTCCTTCGATTCCAACGGACAGATTGAAGGCGAATATGATTAATGATCCATTGGGAATTTGTTTGACCAGAGCTGCAACAATTGCGCTTCATTATCCGAACCGAACGACCATCGAACGGCAGTCAATTACCGGGCAGTCCTATCCCTATCCCATGCCCATGCCCATTCCTATAGCTATCCATAGATCGGGTGTTGTTGTCAATGTCCTGCTGCGCTATTATTTGTCTTGTGTGTGAGAGACGAGACTCTGGCCGGTACGCCACTTTTGGGTCATTAACAAAATTGAAAATGGGAGAAGGCAGCAGACCCATCAGCAGACCGACCAGCGACCTCCCATTAAATCAGTGCCACCTTTTTGGTGATGTGGAGCCAATAAAAATACTTTAAAAAAGAATAATAATAATTAATTAATTAATAAATATATTTTCTGCTTATTTGAAGGCTCGTGAATTGTGTAAGTGCTCTCCAATAACCCTTTTCCAGGCGAACAGCTCAATCCGGAAGAGAGAGAGGATGAGGCGGCACGAGAATGGCTCGCTTCTTACCCAAGGACATGCCATCTAGGGTTTAATCAAGGGCATGTGACTTCAAGTAGGTAGCAGGCAAATGTCCAGGCAAGACAATAAAGAAAGGAGACCGAAAAGGGATCAGAGTTTACGCGATTGCCTTTCACTTGGGAAGGAAGGACGAGCGGACGGACGGACGGACGGACGGAGAGAAATCAAAGCGTTACAAATTTGCCGGGCACGGAGACCCGTGATACTTTCACTAAGAGAGGGATACACGGACACGGATTAGAGGGCTGGCACGTGACCATGGCCAGACCTTTGTCTTGTATCGAAAGCCGATTATGGCCAGGGTCGGGCCCGATGGCGATTTACACTTCATTATTATGAGTTATGACCCCGGGAGTGCCATGAAGGACAATGAATGGTCGGGCGGGCTGGTCAGACTACTGGTCGACTGGTCGACTGGTCATCGCTTAATTATGTCACTCTTTTTGGGCGAAAGTTATTAATTTCTCCTTTCTCTCCGCCCGATTCCATGCAAATCGATTTGTCGCTCGTCTCCATATCGATATCGTTCGACATCTGAAGGCTGTGACCAATTCCGGACACGCGCCGCCGACAGATCAAAGTGAGGAAAATTCTGAGGGGGGGGGCCCATGTCCCTATGCAAATCAAACAAAAACAAATTCAATAAATGTGCTTGGACATAGGTCAATGGCTGCCACTTAGTCAAATGTCAATGGCTGTCCTGGGAACATTTATCCCCGAATCGGATGAGAATTCTCTTTGCCTCGAAGAACCCCGAACTGGCTGTGGGACAGATGTAGGATTGGATAGATCAAATATGGCAAGGATTGGGATAGTCAATCGTACCTCAAAGTGTGTTCCGAACGGAACCGAAATTCTTTCTTCAATAAAGTCACCAATAATCGTAAAAAGAACTCTCTAATTGATTAGAAAACCCATCCTGAATGCAATGCGTTTTTAATACATTCTTCGGATGAAGACAAGTTGAGCTCCATAGATCTATAGATCCATATAGGTTGAGGATCTCACACTTGAGAGTCCTCTGCTATATCGATCCTGCCATCTTTCTCACGGAGTTTAAAATCGATTTCGGCGCCCTTCCACTTCATAAATTCCCTCAAAACGACGCGAACCCTTTGGCTAAGTGGCAACACATCATGAGGGGACCATCGTTGGGCGTTGCAAATTGGCCGACGGCAAATTACACACACCAACTGCTTACAAGAAATTTGCAAACAATATTGATTTCGTAGCTATCAAAATAAAAATTAATCAATGCACTTAAAAGTGAAAAACAAAAATAAAGAAGCCAACTCAATGACGTGGAAACGTGGAAACGTGTGGTGCGGGGAGGGAAACGGAACCCTTTTTGTAAAAAAACCCTCCCTCTTCGGGACTTTAAAGTACTCGGAAAGAACTTCACTAATTTATAACTTATGACCTCCTATGCCCATGGACAATTTTCCATGCCACTACAAAGCAGAGCAAAAAGCCAAAATTTGACATGAGTGGCGGTCGGTTGCATAAACCATAATCATGTATGTGTGTAACCCTTCTTCAGCCGGGACATGTGTGTGTGTGTGTGTGTGTGTGTGCACCCTCCTCGCACACATGTCAGCAAGGGAATTAATCGAAGAGAAGTGATTTATTTAGCGCTCGGACAGACGCAACGCTTCAATGACCCAAAGGAAAAAGGGTTATGCTATTCCTCCGTTTCCACCGTTTTCAATTCGCACCCAAATCAAATTTAAACTGTTTTCAAAACTGCACCGAGAACAGTTACGGTGCCTCTCTCTCTCTCCCTCTCTCTCATCCCATTAATGGGCTGGGCAACCAGAGGGTTGGTGTTGGTTGGTCCCTCTGCATTTTTTTTTTGTTCTTTTTCTTTTGGTTAATTTTGGGTTTTTTACTGTGTGAAATTTTGTTGCCTATTGCACTTTTTTTCTCCTTAAATTCACACTGCATTTTATTTACTTCTATAGGGGAGAGAGAGAGAGAGAGAGGGAGAGAGGGGATGTTGTGAGCGGCTCCTTTCAAAATATTTATGACTTTTTGCTCTTGATGGGTTTTCTTTGAGATTTGATTGATTCGAGTGGGGATGTTGTGATGCATTCAATTTGCAGTAAATTTGCAGCAATTAATAAAATCGAAAAAATCGCCAAAAACCATAAAAAAAGGTATACAAACTGTTGTTATTCTTTCTTTTTTTTTATTGTGGGAACTTTCCCACAGAACAGCTGCAAGCAGGCCAGGGAAACGAAGCTAAGAATACATCAAAAAACTGCAGTAGAATATTCTGAAAAAATCTTAAGTTATAAGCTGAAAAGGTAGGATTTATGTGCGGTTTATGTTGGAGAAAATCTTAGAAAAACAGTATAAAAAGTGTAGCAAAACGGAAAGTCTTACCGGCTGCCATAATGGCTTAGTGTTGAATATTATTTGCATTATTTGCATTACACGAACAAATTGGCTAGCCGCCTTCTGAATATTTTATGAAATTAGGCACACCACACGCTTTAGACGACCGCTTTAAATGAGGGACGGGGGGGACTGCAGCAGCGTGGGCGGCTCAGAGCTTCTTCGAAAACGAGAGCGAATGAGCAAGAGCATAATGAAATTATAAAAGGTGGGCACGCTCTCGCTATGCAATCTCTTTTTGGGTCTTCGTTTTTTTCTCTCAGTAGTGCTGAGCGTAATATATAACCCGAAAGAGATTTAGCAGACCACCTCGTGTCATTTCGTCATGAGCAAGAGCATAGCTTAAGAAAGAGGAGCGCAGCAGAGCGGCGTAGCGGAAGAAAGAGGAGCGCAGCAGAGCAGCGTAGCGTAAGACAGAGGAGCGCAGCAGAGCAGCGTAGCTTAAGAAAGAGGAGCGCAGCATAGCAGCGTAAGCTAGTCAAAGCTCGGCTGGCAGATCGGTCTTTGTTTCTCCTCGTCTCCCTTACCCACTCTCACAAAAAAGAACGAAAGCGAGAGTGTGGCCGAGCAAGAGCATAAGTATGTAGATCACAGAGTTAATGTAGGTCAGGGCCTCTCTCATTCGCTGTTGGCGCGCTGCTAAGTTAACATTAACATGCCTCTGTTAAAGGCGCCAGAGAATTTGTTCTTTCTGCGGAGATTTTTTGCATGCTGCGCTGCTGCTGCGCTGCTGGCACCGTTTTGCCTGCTGTCTATGCATACAAAAAAAAAAAAACACACGTGAAAAAACGCTTGGCGACCTCTGGAGAATGCAGAATGGACGGGTATATATAAAACGTTAAATTCCACGATTAGCCAGTAACTTTTTTCTTTCACAAATAAACGATAAAAACTCCAACAAAAATAATAATTAATATTTTATATACCATATTATGTTGTATATTGAATCGCCCTTCCAATCAAATATTTCATTCAATGCCAGGCGCTACCTTATGAACCTTTACTAAACGGCATAACACATTTGTAACCCTTTAGGTGTGACCCCGACCTACTGCCGTATCTGCCTGCCCAGCCCAGCCCCTACCTGAACTAATAGGCGTGCGGCGTGCAATGTGCTGCATGCCACCGAATTTCAAAGAGAAATTGCATTTTGCGAAACTCAATTGAGTGGAACTAATTTCTTGAATGATCGCTAACGCTAGGCTGCTGCGTTGGCGTTGATTTTCCATTCGATTTTGACATATTTATTTGAACTGACGACCCTTTTCCAGAGGCGCAACCAATTGTTGGCTCTTTGTGGTGTTTACGTGCACTCGAAAATCCTTATCACATATCCATATCCATATCCCTGACCAAAGGCCACTCTTTAAACCGAGTCCTAATGACATCCGTTGCGAGGCAGGCAGACAGTAGAATAGTAGCGGTCCATTTATTGTTTTTCATTTCCTAATCGGGGCGGCAGGATGTGTGTGTGTGTGTGTGTGGTTAAGGGTTGGCCAAGTCCGTGTCCCTTCCGCCACGAAGCGATCAAAATTTACGATAAATGCTTTAAAAATTCTATACACCTCACAATGCGAACAAAGAAGTTTTTCATTCTGCTGTTAAGTGAGCATGGCCAACTGGATTTGTTAGAGATCATAAATTGTCCAACATGAAAATAGATTAGATGACATCATGTGTGTGGAGTGCGAGTGCGAGTGCTCTTTGTCCCCGAAAACATTCACATGTGAAGGAGTTCGATATGTGTTTGGGGGGTAGATTTCTTAAGGGAATAACTGCACCTGCTTGTAATGAGGGGTGGGGGGGTTGGGGACAAATCTCTGCCGCAAATTTGTAAGCAATTATTTGTATAGGCAGAAAAAAAGAAAGCCAACCATCATCAATCTCTGTCTCTGTCTCTGTCTCTGTCGGCTACTGTTACTCATAAAAGCGCATGCATTTAAATTAGACATTTAAGCCAACACCCCCACCCCATCGAAGGTGGCAGGGGGGGGTGGGGAGCCAGAGAGAAGTGTCAGGAGCAGGACTCCCCGTCCAGGAAACGCTTAATAGGATTTTTACAATTTTTACTATTTTCCTTGCGGCAGTCGACAGTCGACAGTCGGCAGTCGCTACTGGCTACCAGTCGTCGCTCCTTTCGCTCCTTTCTCTTCACTCTCTCTTTTTTTAATTTCCCAAAAAAAAAGGGGTTAGAAAAATGCCGGCAGAGCGCACCCCTGGGTCGCACTGGAAATTCTTTTACACTTTTGTCTTTCTTTTTTTTTTTTTTTTCTTTTTTTTTTTGTTCATTTCGTCGCTGTTGTTAGACACACAGGATATGGTTATTCCTGTTCCTGTTGTTAGGGTTTCATGCACCGCATAACATTAAAATTCAGATTTTGATTGATCATCCTCCCGGCGAGCCGAGGGTATGGGACGTGCACACGGAGTGTGGTGGAACGCCGTGAAGCGAAGGCATTTCAATCGTTGGAACGGGAGGGAATTCTGATTCAGATGTTGGACTCTGCTCTGAGTTTGTTTAAAGCTTGTTCCGACAGTTTCGTAAATTGGTTATTGCCGAGCAAAGGCAGACACTCGAGGTCTGGCCTGAAGAAGGGTCTAAGTTGATTAAACTATTTATTTATTTATTTAATAGTGTTAAACTAATTCTAAAGCTTAGCACGGGCTGCGGAGGACTGCGGCTATTATCTATATTTTTTGTAATCACATATCAATATTTTAACTTATTAAAAAAGCAATTTTCATGGAACTTTAATCCATATTTTTTGTTAGATTGCAAATCTACTTCTACAAAAATATCCCATGGGTGTATCTGCATTCCACACGCAGTCCAAATCAATCGAAATCCCTTTAAAGTGTTTCCATATGCAAATATTGGTGCCTTGGAAGACGCGTCACGCTATCTAAACTTTCCCAGGAAAATTTACAAACATTTCACCAAACTGTTTTTCACGTTTTTCGGCTTTCACCGAACCCCACTTAAATATGCAGGGGCGCAGGGGTAGCCAGAATTCGATTAGCAACAAATGCATATTGATGGAATAATTGAGCAATTCTAATGAACCACAACAAACGGCAGGGGCAAACAAATTGCATTGGTTTTGGATTGATGGAATGTTTTTTTTAGTTTTCTCCCGAAGGAACCACAATATTTGCATGTGATTGACAACAGGGTTAATGGAGTGTGAGTGTCGCTGGAAACAAACAAACATTTATTATAGTATTCTTGAACTATGATTTCTGTAACCCTTTTGGGTGGCTTTTGGGGGGGGTACAGTACAACCATTAATTCCACTGACAGGGTGAGATCCGGGCTGACTGATGATGGGGTGTTGAGTCAAGGTGAGAGTCAAGGTGGGCCTCTCCCAGGCCCAAATGTCATTTCAATGAATATATAATTGGAAATTATGTGATTTTTTTATTTGCTTTCTATTTTGTATGTGTTTTTTTCTTCCATTTTTGTAAAATTTACATATTTTTTCGCTCTCTTTGGCAGATCCTCTCGTTTAATTAATGATGTCTCCTGATATTTTGCATACGTGTTGGCTGGAATCATTAATCAGGCCTTCTAAGTAGCTGCTTGAACTCATTAACCCTTTTGTTCGCCGTACCCCCCGACAGAAGTTTTGTGTCTTATATAAATATTTGCATTGCCGCCAATCCATGAGAACGGAGATCTGCAACGCAATAAATGAACACAAAAAAAAATAGAAAAATAGAAAATAGACAGGAGAAAGCACAAAGAACACAGATATCCTTATTAATGATCCTGGAGCTGGAACCTTTTCCGCACTTTTAATTAGTGGAAGCTCCGAACCGCTGGGAAAACTCTCTCTCCCGCTCTCCCTCTCTCTCTCTCTCTCTCTCTGGGCCATATATCAAATATTGTATTTCTTTTGGCCTCCTATCAAGATGCCCATTAAGGCCAATAAGTGGACTCTCATATTATGCCATATTTTCTAAATTGCTAAAAAAAGAAAAACACAAGAAAGAAAAAGAAAATGCAAGCGAAAACAAAGTTTTGTGGAAAAGTGCCAGCCGATAAACACGAATAAAACATTTGAGGTACATTATGTCAGGGCGTAAGAATTATTGGTTTCAGATTGTTTTCCCCAGATAAACCCCTGAGTTATGGGGGCAAACGCAGCGGGCAATAAAAAAATATACTCGAGAGATGAATGCCACACAAAAAATATCTTTATCTGGGGGTTGCAAATCAAATGAAAATTCTGCCAATTTATTTTTGTAACTCACGTACAAAATATATGATTCTTTTGCGGGAGTTATCTTCCTCTAGATTCTCTACTTGTAAAATGGCAATGGATCCGCTTTCTTGTGGTTTCAGGGCGCCGAAATCGCCAGTTTGATCGGGGTCACCAAAGATTCTGAAACGTCAATATAAGAATCCGCTAATCGGGGTCACCAAATAGCATTGCTAATTTAGATATTTTTTGCTGGATCCGCTTCTTATGATTTCAGAGCGCCGGAATTGCCTAAATTTGAGAGTTTGGTCGGGGTCACCAAGGATTCTGAAACGTCTATATATGAATCCTCTAATCGGGGTCACCAAATAGCATTAATAATTTATATCTTTTTTGCTGGATCCGCTTCTTATGGTTTCAGAGCACCGAAATAGCCAACATTTGACTGATTTATCGGGGTCACCAACGATGCAGAAAGGTCTAAATATGAATCCGCTAATCGGGGTCACCAAATAGCATTAATAATTTAGGTTCCTTTATTTAAATCCTTTTTACTCGCTTCCAATTGCATATTTTTCAAATTACCTGCAAGTAAAATAAATATAATAATTAAAAATATTATTTATACGAGTATATAAATTATATAAACAAAATGTAATTCTGTTTCATAATAAATTCAACTCAAAGTTTGCTCAATAATTCATAATTAAAACAAGAAAATAGAATTGTTACAGTTCAGATAACAGCAATAAGGTACAAAACAACAATAACAAAAAAACTGATGTGTAATCCCTCAGAGACTTATGCGGGTAGATAAACAGTTGGGTTAAACTTAACCCCATCGCAGGGCACAAAAGTCACGCGAAAAAGAAAACCGAAATCGTATAATTAATTGCCTGGTAATTCGGTTGTGGGTCCAAACATCATTAATATCTATAAGATTTGACGAGAGCCAGAGCTACCAGCTACCAGAGATCTTCCACCACTTTCGAATGGTGGAAACCGACCCGCATCCAAGCTGCTTCGCAGCCAATTTCAATTAAACGCGCGGATTAAAACACTGAAATTGGGACTAAGACGACGCGACGTTTTGGCACTTTGTCGTCTCTCCGACAAATTGGTATATATACATATGTATGGTATATGCATAGAATCATTAATAAAAATCATAATAGAGGCGTGGCGAATGACGTCACGTTTCTGTGATTAGCAGAGACCGAGAAGTCAAAAGGATTGTTGGCGGGTTGTGGGTTGCCGCTGCCGTTGCCATTGCCCCTGATAAAAATGTTTCTAATTAGTATTTTTCCCCACTTCCTTGGCATCTAATGCATTTTGATGATCTGACAGTGAGGCGTCGTCTTATGCTTCAGTGCGTTTTGGCTTTCCGAAGGAAGTGTGGCTAATTTGATTAATCGATTGGGAGCTTGCCAGCTACTGTACTGTGTGTGTGTGTGTGTGTGTGTATCATATTAATAAATGTTTGGACAAAAAGAATTTTTCATAAGCAAAGGAAGCTCGAAAAGAAAGAAATTTAATGGGCAAATAGGTGAACTCTGGGGTGGGAGCATAGGACATACAATTGGTTCAAATCGATGGAATAATAAAGAAAGAATATTATCTTCATGTTTTGGAAGCCAATTTGTCAAATTTTATAGAGAAATGTGTCTACCCCATATCCCAATAATTCGAGTGCCAATAGCCCAGATCTAAACCCATTGAACAGCGATGGGCTCTGCTTAAAAAACATTGAAAAAGTACGGGGGATTGGCTGAGTTTTTGGGAGTCCCTGCAGTCGGAGTGCCGCATGATACCCTGCAAGCACATACTAAATTTAGTCGAGAGTATGCCAAAACTTATTCGGAATGTGATAAAAACTAAGGCCCTTTGGAAAAAATATTTTTAACAAATTATTAAAATAAACAATTTTAAATTTTTAGAAAAAATTAAAATCTCCTCAGGAACAGGATCTCTTTGAATTGAATTTTTTTTTTTTTTTTCTTTCTCACTAAATTAAAGAATCTATGAAAAAAAAAAATCACACGGATTGATGCATTTTTTTAATTTTACGGGCGTTTGTACGAATAAATTTCATTATGCTTAGATACATAGATTTTATTTCAATAACAACATTTTAATAAATCTCTTATGTATTTATTTATTACAATTACAATTTTAAATTTTCGAATTTATAAAAATAAGATGCAAATATCTGAGAACCAGATACCGGCCAGAATACACCCAGTCGACCTGCCCAACAGGATGATCTAAGAGGACCTCTACCCTAGAAACCTGGACAGTTAATTGAACCAAATAATAGCCCCCTCAAAATTCTTTGACTTTGATGACATGCATTTTCTGTGATAATATTTTATATTCAAAAACAAATTACAAAAAAAAAAATTAAATATAATAAAAAAAAAAAAATATATTGCTTACATAGATTTTATTTTAATAACAAATTTGAATACATTTCGTATGTATTTATTTATTAATATTGCAATTTTTAATTTTTAATTTAATAGAATAATGATGCAAATATTTATTTACAATAAAAAAGAGCACTATCGAAAATAGTTAAGACTTTTAATAATAACTTTAAAATTAAATTATTAAAAATAATTGCATGTATTTAAAGCTATTATTAATCATTTTAAAAGTTCAGACTATGAAAAGTTATAGATTTTTAATGACTAAAATTATTTTTAACGAATAAAATGTTGTTATACGATTCAAAGAAGTTCCTCTTGGCCTCCTCTTCGCCTAAGAGCTTCTCCCCTGACCAAAGCCAACCCAAAACCCTATAAATGACAATAAAAAGCAAGACATTTACATAACTTCCAGCACATAATTATGTCTCTGAAAACTCTCATACATAATTCAAGAAATTTTCCGCCTTGGGAAACAAGTTTCCTTTCCGCTGCCGAAAGAGGAAACAAAAATTAAAGACAAATAAATAATTTCATGCAACAAGATCATTAAAATTTCCGCACCATATAAATGTGACCGTTGGTCATAAATATTCAAATTTCACACCCAAAAAAAAAAGCATCGCTCGCACATCACATCCCAAGTGCTGCTGCTGCTGCTGCTGCATCAATCATGACACAAAAACAGGCTCATTAAAAAGCGTAGAACGGAATTCGGTTTCAGAGTGTCTTGCATCCTGTCCTGACCAGCCCTGACCAGGATATATGGGGCATTTGCATATAAAAAGCATTTAAACGCAACAAATTGCATGTAAATTGAGTTTTTTCCTCCACCCAAACTGAAATCGCCGCCACTAATTATGCTCATTCAAAGAGCGTTGGGATAAATCTTCGGGGAAAAATCCTTGGCCAAACTGTCCCATGAACTGTCCCGGTGGTGGTGGGTCATCATCATCAGCATCTGGCTGCTGGACCAGTACTCGGTACCCAGTATTCCCGGCCTCGTTCCCACTGTGTCCCGGGCACAAACGTGTTAATGTCTAACCCTTTGGGCTGTCCTTGTCACCGCTTGACACTAATGTCCCGCATTACAAACTGTTGAGCAATTTAATTTAATGTATACTCGGACTCTTGCTCTTTTCCCGGATCCCCGAATATGCTTAAGATTTATTCCAGAAAATGTACATGGCTTCCTTTTTTTTTTTTTTTTTAGGGTTAAATTTTTGCGTTTCACTTTGAATAATTTATTGCCTTTGGCATTTGCGGTTTTCGGTGTTATTTTTGGTTCATTAATTGTAATTTTATGGCTGAGCTTTGATTTAATTAAGTTGAAGAGCAAAGCTCTTCCGTGCTAAATGAGTTGGAATAAATGGGCCAGCACTTGGCCACCTGGCATTGGTTTTTGCTGAAGGATTAAGGAGCTAAAGAGCTAAAGAGCTAAAGAGCGTTTTTCCCCCCCCCCCAGCCAAAACAAAGCCCAAGACGATAGTGGAAAAAGTTCATTAGACCCGCAAAACGTCTGTCTGTCTGTCTGTCTAATCGTGGCTGGTGGGGCTGGTGGGGCTGTGGGGCTATGGGGCTGTCAATCAACCTTATGACTTCTAATGACAATTCACATTTTGGTTTTTATCGTGCGTCTGTCATCAATAAATTAACTCGATCCAATGCCAATGCCAATGCCAATGGCAGCACGCGATTGAGACGCGTAGACAAAAGCTGCACAGAAATCGGAAAAACGCTCAAATGAGCTGCGATTTTTTATTGCATTTGTCGCCGACGGCTTTGGCGTCATTTCACCTTTTGTCGCTGGTGGGGAATTCGAATGCAGACGAACCTAATTTCATTTTATTTATTTATTTATTTAGCCATGACAGCCAAAAACGATTCCCCCGCCAGTTCGATTCGTTTCGTTTCGATTCGGTTCAATGTTTCGTATTTTACAACATTATTTAATACGAGTATTGCCTGATCCGATGTCCGCTGTCAGTGTCATGGTTTTTACCGTCTCCGTGACTTTTATGCGCAATTGCTTGCTAATGGCCCCGCTCTGCAGTGCAGGCACTCGCATCATCATCATCGGCATTGCCATCTCGAGACACATTCCGATTGCCCCGCGGGCAAGTTGCATTTTTCACTGGCTGTCAACACTGCCAACGACAGCGGCAGCCAGCAACAGTAGGGCCACATAAAAGAAACTTGGCTGGCCACAGCAGAACAGGAGGCGAGGCGAGGCCCCACCCCCAGACCCTAAGAAAAGGCAGGGAAGTTCCACAACTTCCTAGGAACCATGGTTCCTCTCTTTCTTTCCAGGTTCCTCCCATCTCTCTTGACCAGAGCCAGCGAGAGAGATCGCGGTCTGCTTGGTCTGTATTTACCAAAGCGTTGGCTCACAACGTACCCACTCGTTATATATGGATATAGGGATCTTAGATATAAGTATATTCTCTGTTCCTCCCAACTCTCTGAACCAGAGACAGCAAAATTGAGAGAGATCGCGGTCTGCGTGGGCTCACAAAGCTCCCGCTCGTTATATCTGTATATAGGGATCTTAGATAAATATTTGAGTCCTATAAATACTACCTTCCATATATAATTTTAGTATAAAAACCGAGCATTATTAAATATTCTACTTGTTTGGCAGATGGCAGACCCCAGAAACTTCCCTCGCCGGGGCCAATCGACCAGCCAAGTTCTTGGCCAAGTTCCCAGATAAAATCGTCCGTCATTGAGTGGGTGAATGGATGACTTGGCCTCAACCCATCCGATGACTGGATCCCCCACCTGTCTGCGCTGATTGAATGACTGAATTGGCGAGGTGCAGGGGTATACTCCGTAGTCTGATTATCCGCCGGCTAATCCGATGGACCCCTGTTCCCGTCCCTCCACAGAGCTGGAGATAGTTTTATGAGCGGAAGACACCTCCTACCACCGTCCACCTTCCCCCCAGCGGCAGTATCGCAGTCGTAAAATCTTAATATATGAAATTAAGCTGTCATAAATTTGCTTTAATGCGCTTTAACTTAATTGCCAGCAAAGAAAATTGCAATGAAAATGAAATTCCTTTAACTCTTGACTGCGGCAGGTGTGTCGTTGGCGAAAAGCCGTAAAATAAAACGTTAGGGAGTGCATCAGGTAGATTATTAAAATATATATTCAGTGGATGGAATGTTCCAAATGTTCCGGGACTCTCAGTTTCTAAATTTGTCGCATGAAAAATTGAAATTTTAATGTCACAGAAAATGGGGAAACTCTCCGTCTTGTCTAATTGGAAACTTCTCTCAAATCTTCATTAATAATCCGGCGATCCGGGGAGAGAAGACAACTGGGCATTAAATCAATTAATTTGAATAGTTGTGCCAACATTTAGAGCAATTTTTCAGTGACATGAACGGGGAGCGTGTACCCTTGACATTTGGGAGTTGTCATTGATTTGGGGCCGCACACTTTTGTCGAGATTTATGGCTGGTGGGGGGGCGCGTCTGTGGGGCACGCTTCGCCGCCTGCATCCCATAATTAAGTGTCAGCCATGGTCTTGTGACTTTACTAATTCCAATCAGCAAGCAGAGTATCCGCATTGATTCCTCCACAGACAGGCCATGATCCACATGGAGGAGCGTATGATTTATGACGGGGGGACCAGGAAATGGTTTCAGGCCTGAATTAGTAGGGTAGTCTGAAAGTCCTAGCTATCACAGGAAGATCTTAACTTTTTTGCTTAAAATTCCCTAAAAGTGCAATAATTTCTCACGATCCATCTACCATCTTCCATTCCGCAATGAATAATTTATTAATTAATCATGTAAAAATCGAGAATAACAAAACGAAAAACTTGAAAATTCTACAAGTTTTCCCCGTGCATTCGCTGCTGCGCTTTTACTTACCTCTGGATAAAAAAAAAAAGGGGGGAAAAACTCCCAAAATTCAATTCAGCAAGATTAATGATGTTTTATGAGGCACTAAACAAAAGCCACCGAAGACCAACATCAAAAGACTTCAGACACATCACTCAGCCCAAGACAGTCGTCAGTCCGTCAATCCGTCAGTCAAGTCGGTCTGCAGCATCCGTTGAAAATTTACCTTGGTCATCGCACAGACAATGGACAATGGGTGGCGTTAATAATTCATGTTTCAATTAATTGCCATTTTGTAGCCCTTTCCCCTCCCCCCCCTCCATCATCTGCATCATCCTCCGTCACAGTCTCATTTCTCAGCCAAAAAAAACAAAACAAAAAGGTGTTCAGTCAACACCTTGACCAACCCGGCCAAAGGGCGGCGACGCTCTGTCTGCCAGTGAGGATAGGTTGTATCTTGTATCTTTTTCGTGGCTCTGTGTGAAGTGCCAAGACGAATTTCAAGTTTTTTGTTTAGCTCTCAGGCATTAGGATGATTAATCCTTCAGTTCTTGTTTGGTTGCTTTTTATGCGCAATTTGCTTTGATTAATTTTTGTGAGACATGATCTCACTATTCATGAGCTTCTTCAGCTGGACGGACGGACGGACTATCCTTTTCTTGTGGATCAAAGGGTTAAGCTGAGCGGAAGATATGTGTGTGGATAATGTGGTTATTCTTCTCATTGATTCCTGTCATAGCTGGCGGGTACAGCCAGCATCACAGCCCATCTCTATCTTTATCGAGCAATGATATGGTCAAAAGTGGTCTCAAGGACCTCATTCCTTGTATGAAACGAATTCCATTTTTTATAATATTAAATTTTTAAATACTAAAATTGGAAAATTTAATGGAATTTAATTAATTCAACCAAATAATATCGCCCTCAAAATTCTTCGACCTTGATGACACGCATTTTTTTATTTTATTTTTTTTTATAATTTTGCATAATTGTATCTGTGATAATATTTGATAATCAACTAACATAATAAATTTAAAAAAAATAAATAAATTAAAGATGAATTTATTTTTTTTTTTTAAATATTAAATATTTTTTTAATATTAAATATATATATTTTTATTATTTAAAATTTTTTATTTAGTTTTATTTATTATTTTAATATTATATATATTCATTTGAAATATTAATATTATTATTTAATATTATTTATTAAATATTTATTTTAAATATTAAATATATTTATTTTTAATATTTTAAATTTTTTTATTTAGTTTTATTTATTATTTTAATATTATATATATTAATTTTAAATATTAATATTAAAATTTAGTGTCTTTTTGCAATTTCCACTCTCACTGTCTATTGGCATACTTTTTTTAAAAATATTTTCCCCTTTTGATGCAATGTTTCATTGAAATATAAAGCAATTTGCCATCAATGCCTCAATTAGCCACTGAAAAAGCCACTTTAATTTATGAAATGCATTTGACATTGGCTTTGGCATTGACATTCTTGGAAGCACGGCCAGGCGATTTGTGGATATTTTCAAGTACCAAAAAATGTTTGCCATAAAGTTTTTGGCGCCCATAAATTCCCATTGAAAGGCTTAAAGTGCCGCTCGGGCAACAAGACAATCTCATAAAAGACATTACAACCAGCGGAAAATAAAAAGCCAATCAAAGAGAGACAACAACAGATCCACTTGAACTTGAGCTTCGGCGACAGATGACAGACGACCCAGACCCAGAGCCAGAGCCAGACCCCCTCCAACCGCCTCCGAGAAAGAGATTCTTTGCCAAATCGTGCGTATAACTGCGTCAGCGACAGCGACAAACAGAACAATTTACATATTGACAAGGCTGTCAATGCTTATTCGAGGCAATTCATTTCAAGGGGTTACGGATTTCTTTGTGTTTGCGCAGATAGCCACAAAAATGCTTTGACATAATGCAATTTTCAGACGAGCAGCATATGAGTGAGAGAGAGAGAGATGTGCTCCGTTGTTCCGATTGCATCTGTCAGATGTCAGTGGATGTCAGAGGATTGTGTGTAAGGTAATATCCACTCGAGAAAGTCGTCGTCGTCGCTCGTCGTCGCTGCTCCTGTCAGCACCTGATTGTGTCTGCCTCGCATTCGCTCGGTGGGAGAGTCAGATGTAATTTCTAGTCAAAGTCGCACCCAGAGCCCCCACCACCACCCCACACTCCCATCATTTGGAAAAGTCAAACAAATGCAGTTTAACACTTGCCGTCTCCAGGCGCCCCAGCCCGAGCTCCGCCCCAGTCCCACTCCCAGCCACCGCCTTCAATGTGGCGTGTAACTGAAACATGCAACATCCAATGCATCCAAAAAAACCCCCTATCCACCCAAGCTGGCTGACTGACGGCGCACACAGCCACAGCATACAGATGTACATCAAAGAAATACTTTTTCTATATAAAAACGCACCAGGGGGTCCCGTCCGATTCGGTTCTATGCTCTGCTATGCTCCACTGTTTTGGCTATGCCCTGAAACAGACGAGAGTTCAATGGAATATTGGGTTCCTAAATAATATTGTATATAAAAAGGATAAGCAAAGGATTCAAGCTAATAAATATTCGAATTAAATTTGGGATACAAATTAATATCACTATTGATACAAAAAATATTAAAACTTATATAATAAATCAATTCATAATTTTCAGCTTTTCTTATAAATTATTTTGTATACAAAACTACTCAAGAATGAATTATTTAAGCAAAATATATTATTGTTAATATTCTTATTCAATCAAATAATTCGAATTCATGTAATATACAAGTTTTTAAGACTAAATAAAAAAAAAAAATTAAAACAAGACAAATAAAATTAAAAAAAAAAATAAAAACAAGACAAATAAAATTAAATAAAAAAAAAAAAAAAAAAAACAAGACAAATAAAATTAAATAAAAATAAAAAAAATAAAACAAGACAAATAAAAAAAATTAAATTAAAAAAATAAAAATAAAAATTTGACAAATAAAATTAAATAAAAATAAAAAAATATTTTTAGATAAATAAATTAAAATTTTTAATCATAATATATTTTAAAATTAAATAAACTAAAAAAAATAAAATTAAATCTAAAAAAAATTAAATTTTAAAAAATATTTCTACAAATTAAAATAAATCAGTATTTTTTTTTTTTTTTTTTTGTAATCATGGAAAATTTTTATTTTATTAAACAAGTTTACTAAAACCTTTAAATGGCAAAAATTTATTTTTACATAATAAATATTTCACGATCTAAAAATAAGTCAGTATTTTTATTAAACTATTTAAATTTTTAATAATAATAAATTTTTTTATTTTAATAGATTTAATGTACAATAAAAGAATTAATATTTATTAGTAATTAATGATATTAAAAATATTTAATAATAAATATTCAAGAATCTGAGCTTCATTCAATATAGAAACCGCAGAAGGCACCAATCCTTACCAATTCCATTACCAATAAACACTCAAGCATCAATTCCGGATCTTTCTCTCGGCCAACCATCCGGAAAGGGCATCCGAGATTCCATTAGTCGCATTACCATCAGCCCCCTCCTGCCACTGGCTGCCCTTCCTGTTGTGTCGTGTCATTTCTGTGTGTCGCTTTCTTTCAATTGAATTCTTTCCTTTATTTTTGTTGCCCCTCCTCGGCACGCACTCACTCTCCGTTCTATGCGTATGGTGCTCGGATGTGCTCTTATTTTTTCGGTTAGTGCTTCAAACACCTATGCCGCCGACATCGTCTGGTGGGGGCCTTTCTTTCGCCTTTAATTAGCGGCCCGATTTATTTATTTACTCTGGCTCTGTGGGTTTAGGGCCTGTCTCGTTATTGGGCTGCTCGAGGGATTCCTTGGCTTCCTTGGCTGACTGGCTGGCTGGCGGATGCGATTGAATTACATTTGATTTGAGCAGCAGAAGAGGAATGTGGCCTGGCCTGGCCTGGTCGATGGTTGTTCAATAAACATTCTTTGTTTTGTCGAAGGAGATTATAAATTAGTTTCGGTTTCTTCTCTCATTCTCTCAATGATTTGATTAAAATGTTTCCCGCTCTTGCTAGGAAGAGAGGGCAATAAATGTCCAATAAAAATATAATTATTACCCCCACGACCGCCCACCTTTTGTGCCTGTTCCCAAGGCAGTTTATCTTGGGTTCTTATGTGTGTGCCACCGCTCCCCATCTCTGACGAGTCCTCGGCCACTCCTGCACATAAATTTAACCGAGTGTATTTTATATCCACTCCCTGTCTCCCTTCCTCCTCATTGTTTCACCATTTCTATGCTGTATAGGAATTTTATGTGAAAATTTGTTTATTAAGTGGCTCTTTGATAGTTTTCGTGGGCGGTTCTTAATTTATTGCCCATTTTTTTGTTCGTTTTTGTTGCAATTAAATGGGTGCGGTTTGCCCATTAGAAGGCATATAAATTAATCTGGCCTTAGCCTTGATTTGTTTTCACTTGAAATTCCTTCTTTTTTTTGTTTTAGATTTCCTTTGGGGATTATTTCCCCAACGATTTATTTGTGGGTCTCCCCCCTCAAACACCAGCTAATTAATTATTAACATATTTCATTTACAAATCTAGATAGAAATTTTCTAATAATTCATTCGCTTTCACACCTCATCTCTAAGCCATTTGGGGGGACCCTTCGGCCCCCAGAAGAGATGCACACTTTTTTCTGGTTCTATATTTAACGACAAATGGGGCAATAAAAAGGCGTCACCTTCAGCATGTGGCAGGCTGGTGCAGGGGCAGCAAAAAGGGGGGATGGAGGCGCCGCACTGGAGTGTTCGGCGGAAGAAGGTGATCTTTAAATTACTTTTTTCTTTGCTTCTCCCTTTGCGAAGCAAAATGCTCCCCAGCAGCGTTTTCAATGCTTTCCTCGGGGCACATGTGGCAGCTGCCGAATGCTGATCCTCCAACAGATCTCTAGAGAACTGGAGCCATATCCAGGAAAAAAAATCTTAAACTTAATCTTCCATCAGTGATGTTTTTCAATAGTATTTAGATAGAAATTGGTAGTTCCTTTAACTGAGGGTTCACTTCGAAATATATTCCGAGTGGAAACAATCCACTTCCTATAGTTCCAAGTGGATCAGTTCCTTCAAGAGTTCCGCTGAAACAAACTTCAAGCACTTCTCAAGGAAATTCCTCTCGTAACTCTAGTAGATCCCCAAGCCAAGTCTTTGTAGGAAACTTCCCTATGTAGTCTCCAGATCCGTTCCATTTGAGATGGGATCCATTCCATTGACGGTATTCCATTCCATTTGTTATCATCTGCTGGCACACATTTCTGGGGTAAGCTCGACCACTGTTGATACCCTGATCCGATCGTATTGGGGCACTTGTGGGGTCTATTCCTCGGTATATTTTCAGGGCAACCCTCGCCTGCCTCTGCCCCTGCCTCTGCCCCTGCCTCTGCCCCTGCCTCTGCCCCTCTTTCCTTGCAAAATACTCCTTCTTTGAGGCATTAACCAGTAGCTGCTGCTGCTGCTGCTGCTGTTCGAGTGATTTCTTTCGGCGCCGAGTAAATTGCTCGTAATGATGCTGCACTGGCAAATTATTAAGCAAATTAGCTTAATAAGTTTATTTTAAAGAGCGGAATGCCCTCCGTGTTACGTACATGAATATGAATCAGTTCTGGCCCCAAATATTGGGCCACGTGAGACCCTTTCCTGTCTTGCCGCCTGCTGGCATTTCCATCAGGAACGGATCTTCGTAGACGATTCTATGGAGCACAAATAGTCGTTTTGGAAAGGGTTTTGGGCAGCTCAATTTGTTTTAAATTGGTTTAAAGACATTAGCTAAATGGCTACCAATCGCTTATCAATTGACATCTATAGAATTTCCATTTGAGGTCCATAAATCAAGGAGACGATGATATATGAACAGCAGAGTTACTAACCGAAGGGACAGCCATCTATGCCATGTGCAAGTGGGTCAAGGGACCGGGATCCCGGCCACAACCTGCCAAACCACTCGACCAAGTGCCGCAGTCCCCTTGACCAGCAGAAGGGTTACGCACTCCCCGATGGCCAGTCCCCAGTCCCCAGTCTCCAGTCTCCAGGCCATACTCGAGTGTCAGTTTGCGGTCATATTTCATTTCTTTGTCCAACTCGTTTTCTGTGTTTTTTTGGGCGATTCTGGTCTTTGGGTCGACTTGCGGTTCGGTGGTACAAAAACAATGCCCAGAACCCGTCTTGAAGTGGCATCCGATGGACATTTACATTTACATTTTTATTACAAACAAATTCGTTGCGGTTACAAATGCGTCAATGCAAATAACATTTCCTTTTCCATTCCTTCTTTTTTTAAAGAACGAATCGCACGGGCAGAGGTCTCCTTGATAAGAAGACGGTGGTGGCTGTGGGGTGGTTCTGTTCTGACCCCTCCTGTCTCCTGGCTCCTTGCTCGTCCTGTCAGGGCCAGTACAAATTACTCACGGTCAATAAATCATGCCGCCTGTCAAAATAAATGCATAAATTTCCCAATAGTTTTTCGCCAAGCGAAAAGGGAAAGACGAAAGACGAAAGAGTTTATCCCAGGCTCTCTATCAATTGAATTGGTTGGTAAGTTCTTGGGGGAATTGGATTTGTTAAGGGCTTAGCCAGTTGGTCAAGTCGAGTCGATGGGGACTGGGTTCTGGGCTCTGTTTGGGGTAGATATCCTGCGGTTAAGAGAGCTTATACTTTTGGATATCTTTGCGCCATCGAGAGCTCTATATATGTACCTTTAATTCCGTTTTTACACGGCAGATTGCTTCCTGAAAGAACGATCTATTTGGTGGAATCCAAGCAGCTTCTGGATCTTCTATCGACTGTCACATCAGGGTATCCCGACTTCGAGGTGACTTCTTATTGGGTTGATGGTCAAATGGTCAATGCTTAGGCGTTTATAATTTTTCGATTTATAGTCACATTTATTTACCGTTTGGGGAGGGCATAAGTCAAGCAAATGATTGATTGATTGGCCGAGAAGTGAAAGAAACCACCTCTCGCCCCCAAAGGAGATCCAGCTGCAAAACAGGACACGCACAGGCCCGAGCAAATTTGTAACAATAAAGCGTTCGGTCTTGGCCGTCTTTTGGGAAATTCTTGGCCATAGAAGGGTTGGAGAGTCGAGGGAAGGAGCGTATAAGCGTATAAATGATTGATACCGGGCACCAGAGTCACACAAAAATTACTCAATTAGTTAGGCATTAGCCTGGCCAGGGAAAATCATTAGGATGCCAGCCCCTTCCCCTTCCCCTGGCCCACCACAAGACTCCTCTCTTCGCCGGCTCTGGCTCTGGCGTAAGTCCAGTGGGCCCCGACGACAATTAGGGGAAAAACTCAATTGAGCATTGACCACAGAACCTCATTATAAACAATTTTCTTTATCAGAACCCGAAATGCATTAGGAGAGACAGGGAGACACAGAGAGAACGATTTGAGAGCCCATAACATTAGAACCTTCTTAGACACTTTAGACCAAAGATTCGTTCTTTAAAAAAAAAATCACGGCATGTAAATTAGACAATGTTAGGCATTGGCCTGGCCTGACCCGGCCTGGGAGATCTGTTGTAATAAATTGTAAATGTAAATGTCCACGGATGCCCCGGCGGAGACCCGCTTCCCGCCATTAACATACGAAGACGCGGCACGATTAACCGCAGACAGTGGCAGTCGGGGGCAAGGCAGACAGACACTCGATGTCGCCGACGTCTTCTGGATTCGGGATCGGTTTTCCATGGCAATTAACTGGCGCTATAACGCCATGGGCTGGGGGTAATAGCCAGGAGTAGGAGACAGGAAAAGGTTGCAGCAGGCCAGGGGCAATGGGCAGCCATCTATGGGCCAACTAGCAGATGGCTTCAGGGGTCCATTGAAAAGCTGTCTTGTCTCAAGCTCCAGTTCTGCCGTAAACAAACCACTCAAAGAACAGATACATTAGCATTAACCTCTTCGTGCAATTAGTGTGAAATGAAAAGCCCTTCAAGTGCTTCGGGCGCATCCCATTGTCATCATTTCGGATATTGTTTGTCCCAAGTGTCGGAAGAAAGCAAATTGGCCGTGCCGCTGGCGCCCCCGAATCTGCCAAACACAGAACTGAAAACTTTGGCATTGACAGCCGAAAAAACACTTGAGACAGACACAAAAAGCTGCAATTAGCCAAGGCAAACACGAGGCAGCCCAGCAAAAGGTCTCACGTGGCCCAGTATTTGGGGCCAGAACTGATTCATATTCATGTACGTAACACGGAGGGCATTCCGCTCTTTAAAATAAACTTATTAAGCTAATTTGCTTAATAATTTGCCAGTGCAGCATCATTACGAGCAATTTACTCGGCGCCGAAAGAAATCACTCGAACAGCAGCAGCAGCAGCAGCAGCAGCAGCAGCTACTGGTTAATGCATCAAAGAAGGAGTATTTTGCAGGGCAGAGGCAGGGGCAGAGGCAGGGGCAGTGGCAGGCGAGGGCTGCCCTGAAAGTATACTGAGGAATAGACCCCACAAGTGCCCCAATACGATCGGATCAGGGCATCAACAGTGGTCGAGCTTACCCCCAAAATGTATGCCAGCAGATGAGAAGGACAATGGAATGGAATACCGTCTCCTGATGGAACGGATCCCATCTCAAAACGGCCAGTTTGGAGACTACATAGGGAAATTTCCTACAAAGACTTGGCTTGGGGATCTACTAGAGTTACGAGAGGAATTCCCTTGAGAAGTGCTTGAAGTTTGTTTCAGCGGAACTCTTGAAGGAACTGAACCACTTGGAACCACAGGAAGAGGATTGTTTCCACTCGGAATATATGTTCGAAGTGAGCCCGCAGTTAAAGGAACTTCGAGAGCTACCAGAAAGTGGATATTTAGGATATCCTAAACTGGATCCATTATTTCATGATTCATTGAAGCTCAATGAAGATTGAACACACTGGAGCGTCTAGTATTTCATACCTTTTTTTTTTGTACATTTTATGCGTAAAAGCTTGGAGTATCTTATAACCAGAAATTGGTGGAAGAAAACCAAATTCTCCGAACTTTTGGGGTCCTTTACCAAAGAGAGAAGTGAGTGCTTTCGCTGGAGTAAAACTTTACAGAGGAACAAGTTCCTTAATTCCTGTAACTTCTCGGTCCACCCTCTGGGGGCAAGTTCAGAAGTGAAACGCAGTCAACACCTTGCCACAAAGCCAAAAATAAAGGCCTGAAAAAATGTTAAATAAAAATCGCAATGCATTCTTAATGGTTTTTTTTTTTGTACGAATTACGAAGCCGATGACATGAGCGGTGCGGAGGGGGGCCCCCACCAGACATTATGTGGGTATTATTGTTGTTTGTTTTCACAGGAGCTCAGCCCCAAAACCGAACAAACAGCGCCAGAGGAGAGGAGCCACGGCATTTTGCAATATTAAAACCTGCGGTCAGGTCTGGTTCCAGGTCGGGGAGTGTCTGCCGTGGCCGTTGCCGTTGCAGCCGCATTGGAGGAGCCTCTCTGCGCGTGGCCAAAAGCGTGAAAAATGTTTCTGAAAAGGCAGCAACAGCAAAAACCATAAACACAAAAAAAAACAGAAAAAAAAAGTGTTAATAACACTAATTTGTCTGCGGTCAAAATGGTAATTCTTGTGGATTTTTCTGTGGCACGAATGGAGTGGAGTGGAGTGGCGTGGAGTTTTTGGCTTTTGGGATTGTATTTTATTTTTGGCTGCTGTGATTGGCAATTGTCAGTGGAGGGGGGCCTCTGGTCAGTGGGCGAAGGTGAAAGGCGAAGAGCCTGCAGATAATGAGATGTAAACGACCACGATGCCCATAATTGGGTGCCAATGCAGGCCCCGACAGGAAAAAAGAGGTGCAAAAAGGCTCAAAAGGCCAATTGCCAGCTGAGGGTTTGTTTGGTCCCACAGATTGGGCATACCATTGAATTATCCTACCAAAAAGCTGATCAAGGGCATGGCTCAAGTGTGTTTGAGATCATATTTATTTAAGTTATTTCTTAAAGAAATTCCAGGAACTTGAGATCAGAAATCCATAGAAAAAAAACGTAAAAAAAACATTTAAGGCATAGAATAATTAATTTCGATTTTTAGGATTTTTGGAATCGATTTTTGGAAAAGATTTAGATAGATTTTTGGGATTATTCTGAAAAAAAAACATGTCTTCTGCTAATTCCAGTCTCAAAAAAGGAGACCATTCATTGATTCGGTGCCAGTTACTTCAGATAAGGTGCCCATCAGCTGTGGACCTCTTGATGACTATCAACTTAAGGTCCTGGAGAGAAATCTACAAACGGAGACATCATTTTGCATTGCTTAAGACATTTCCGACTGGTTTTCGACTTACATGATCGCCAAATTCGGTGTTTACTCTCAGTTCCAGAGGATCATCGGGCTTGACGCCGTTCTACTTCAGAATCTTGAGGGCCGGCTCAATCAGGTGCTTGTTAATGCCTTTGCAGCCAAAGAAATCGATGAGACGCAAATTCTTGCAGCCACGCAGCAAACGAAGAATCCCCGAATTGGTCAGACTCGATGAGTCCCGGATGAACAGATTCTTCAGCTGGTCCGACTTGAGGGAGCCAATAAACTGATTATTGACACGGGGTATGAACAGGTATCGCAAGGTCTTCAGTTCGGAAATGATCTTGGCATCGTCGGTATCGGTGACTTGAGTCTCGTAGGCCACACCCACAGACCTCATCAGACCTGATCAGCTGCCATAGGCTAGGTAAATATGGCAATTCGGATTGAAAAATGCATAAAGCTATGTTCAGGTACTTCAT
Source organism: Drosophila lowei (assembly GCA_008121275.1). NCBI lineage: Eukaryota > Metazoa > Arthropoda > Insecta > Diptera > Drosophilidae > Drosophila > Drosophila lowei. The sequence goes on along the minus strand of CM017781.1, from coordinate 15,741,120 downwards.
TTTCGGCCAATAATCTTCGCCGCCCAGCTGTGCTGGACAATTCACATAGGCCTTCACCTTCAGTTCCAGGGCCGCTAGGTTCCTCAAGCGGCCGAAAAATAAGAATATATCGATCGGCTCATCGTTGACAACATGCAATGATGTTAGACCCCGCAACTCATCGACTCGACTCACTGGAAACGAATAGGATAGGCACCGTAAAAACTGAACAAATATAGATGAGTGTACATAACCTCCGAAAACTCACAATTATCGTTGCGAAATCCAACCAGAAGTAGACCCTTCAGGTTGGGTATTTCAAGCAACGTACCGATGAAATCAACCGGACGAAAATCGTTCCGAAGACTCATCCGGATCAACTTTTTCATCGACAACATTAGCGGCACGATTAGGCCCCAATATTCGGCACGTATGGGAATTGATATTTCCTCCAGTTTAGGGCAGTGATCGGAGGCCAGCTTCATGCCCGAATATCAGGCTGATTATCTCCACGGGAAGATCTAGAATATTCGGCATGACGGCCACTTTTGAACACTTTCGAACTAGAAGCAAGACTGCCAGTGACGTCACACCGATTCACACAGCAGCAAATTGGCGCTTATTTGAGGATTGTTATCTTAGCTTTAGCCCAGGGGTATTCATGAAACTGATTTCGCCGTGTTTTATGTGGTCTAAAAATCAATTGCGAAGGAAAAATGAAGGACTATTATATGGAAATTATACAGCTAAGCTCTCTGAAGTGATTACTTTCAGTAACTTTCAAGTGAGCTTCATTTTAAAGCCATCGAAACGTAGATTTCCATCAATATTCGCATGGAAATGATCAAAATTCAATCGTTGGACAATTTTCCAGCTTATCAACAAAATAAATAGCCAATAAATACTGGAAAGGCAACGAATACATACTGGAAAAGCACAGATGGTACATTCTGTCTTCTATATATTGTAGAAATAGTCGCTGGAAAGCAGGACATGAAAGGCAGTCGAATGAAAGCCGTTTAAACGGGTATTAAAATGTATGTATTTTATAATCGGTACTCATTTTATTGATTTATAAATTTAAAACAAGTTAATTGCATTTCTTTCGGTTTTATCCAATATTGCAGAGCTTTCTATGTCTGATTTTTAGCTGATTTTGTTTTTAACCATACAGCATACACATCTGGTCACACTGGTCACCGAGCAAAACATATGGCACTTACAATGACTTCTAGGCTTTAAAGTCCAGATGCAATGCTTAGGAAAACATAAAAAAAAAATTATTTTAAATGGTTTTTTAGGCCTTAACCTTTAAAACTTGTTTCTAAGCTTTTTTTGGGCTTGAATTATTTTTAAAAACCGTGCATAAATTTATTATATAATATTTACTTCTGATTGCCTTCATTTTTTTCTTGGAAAACTTTTTTTGAATGGTTCAAAAGTGACCGTTAAAATGTTTTTTGTCGTTTCGCCGCTAAATTCCCAAGGACAACAATGTCGCAGAAGGGGTTAAAGGTGACTAGGCACCAGGTGGAAGCACGTTTGACGGTAAGCCCGTAACCATCCAAGCAGTAAGCCATCCACGAAACTATTTGCCTTAATTCCGCCAATGTCCGGGACAGCCCCGGGATGCGGGTGGGTATGGGAGGGACCTGGTAACGCGTAACTTATGGCTAAGTATGCCCATTGAAGTTTGCAGCAAGGCTATTATCATAGTTTTGCCACTCCAAGAGTGTGGTAGCGACAATTTTATTTAATTGGTTTCTATGCGATTCTCGAGAGCGTGTTTAATTGGGCAGAAATGCACACACACACACACACACACCACGTCGCTGGATAAAAGTATTGGCGGTATTTTGCTAAAAAGGTAGTAATTATGCACCTCAAATTGGTTTTCAAGTATTTATTGTGAATAAATGGGGTTTCATTTCCCCCTAAGTTGTCTTTCTTTTTTTTATTATACGACAGAGTCCAGGATTGTCGAATTTTTAATGATGGAAAGGAACTAATAAGAAAATATTACTGGCACTGAGGTGTTTGGCATTTTTGGAAACAGTGGGAAAGAAACAGAGTACACAAATTTGCCTTATTGGGGAACGGTGGCTATAAAATATTTCCACAACATTTACTAATATCATAATATTACAAATACATACATATTTGTAATAAACATGCAAACATTTTATTTATTTTTTACTAGAAAGAATTTGGAAGCTTGAATTAAATGTTCCCGGCTGGAATCTGCACTTTTTCTGATACGCAACACCTACCATCTGTCTCTTATTTGAATGACAATGGAGACATTCGTTGTCCATGACAGCAATCAGTACTCTTGGATGAGCGGAATATGCTAAATATGTCTCCCACTCGAATGCGAGACGAAGAAACGAGGCGGGTGTATATAAATGCTCGAAATAAGTAGAAACAATATTAATTTAATTACATATCGATAGTTCTAAAAGTCTTTCGATATTTAAGTGTTTTCACTAAGTGATACCAACAAACGCCGAGTACTAAAGAGGCAGATGAAATGAACACACTATTGGCATAGGAGACTACAATTTAAACAAACCAAAGACTTGTAGCAGTGGCGCTTAGGAGCTGTGCTGAGGCCTCAGGAAAATATAGTCCAGAAGCGCCAGGGCTCGCGGAATTCAATGCTATTCATGTGATTCCCTAAGTTCTGCAAGAAACCAAAGAAGAAGATCGAAGATCGAAGAAGCAACAAGCGACTGGAGTGAGTAGCCAACACTTTTGCCAGCAGTGTACGTAAATGTTACTCTTGAGATTGATACTGGAGCAGATATCAACTGCATTCCACTGAATACTGTTAAGGAGCTTAAAGTAGGTATTAAGCTTCGGATTTACAATTCCAGGTGGAACATTTTGGATTGCCTTGATGTCGAAGAAGAAACAATTAAGATGTCAATGGCGGTTGCAAACTAAGACATGTCTCAGCCACTTGTATGCATTTTAAACTGAGAAATCGATTGAATATTGATGGTATAAATAGAGCATATATGCTTTCGACGGCTTAGGTAAGTTTCCCTGAGAAAAACCACTTCAGGTGCTAGCATATCCAACAGATTGGCTTAACAACTTGCCAATTGTACTGAAGTCTAACGATTGTTTTTGGATCGAAAGCCGCTTAACAGAGATGATTTTATTAGTGTTATGGTAGATCAAAAGATTGGTACAGTTCTGGATTTGTTCAGCGGAATTTTTGGATGAAAAAAGTTCAGATCTCACAACGATTATGACTCTGTTTGATCGGTTCCAGTTCAATCGCATGGTCCAGAGTTTTGGCCACATGCCTGGCGTAGCACCTGTACTTTGATGATCTAAGGATGAGCAGGCAGGAGCATGATAAAATGGTGTTGGCTAGAGCAAGGATAAATGGAGTCGAGTGGAGTTTAATCCTGATAAAGTTCAGAGCCAGAAATCTGGACCACCTACTATCGGAAGTATGCAAATAAAAACGCATTCTGGGTCTGCCAAGAAATAATGAGCCCAAAAGACCAATATGGGGTCTAAAAACAGACAATATTTCAAGCAGATATCAGAGAATCTTGCGGAGAGTCTTGCTTTTGAATAGACCGATCTTTTTAAGGCTGGTTTTGGTACCTCCTGGCAGATCAGGACCTTATTGGCCAAGCTCAGCCTGTTGTGCCTTCCTGGCCTTGCTTTTCAGACATGTTCTGATTGTTTCGGGTTTATTGTCTTGCCATAAATTGTGTGCTTGTACGGCTTTGGAGCATCCCATCCATCTATCCAGTAGATGGGGTGGATGTATGTATCTCTGTGGGAATGGGCATTCAATTGTTCGCTTTCTATGCTCTAACGAGAGTACTTCGTTCCACCTCCAATTAGGTCTCTTTAAGTCATCAGAAAATGTAAATTTCTGCCTAGGGCCGAGGAAAGCTCCTTCAGTGGCAGCCATCATCAACATCAGCATCCATGGCATATCCGAATGCACTCAAGCATATAGAGCCATAAACACAGGCCAGCAATGACCACACATAAACGCTGGACCCAGAGTGCCAGGGTCCGGGGTCCGGGGTCCCGGTCAACCCAAACAATGAGGCCATAAGGAAGAAAGAACGCTGCGCTCCTCCACGCACTCTTCTTTGCACAATCAAATGGAAATAATTGTGGTGGCAGTGGCAGTGGCTGTGGCAGTGGCTGTGGCAAGACGAAGTGCTCCGCCGCATTGTGCTGGACCATACTCGTCGCACTCATTGAAGTGTTGATGCATCCAGCGGCCTATTGATGTGGCAGTGGACAGAGGTTGCACTTCCCGTACTCCATGCCCACATCAATGATTTCTTTATTGAGCCCAGATCGGAGAACTCCACTGGGAGACTGAACAGAAGAGAACTCTGCCAATTAGTTCGTCTATCATTGTCGATAAGAGTAAGGGCATTCGAACAAAAGGGATTTTGCGGTTAGTTAGTGGCATCCACAGGGGCTAAGCAGGCCGTTGCTTAGAAAATTTGCTGCTATGGGACAGCAGGTGAAGGGGAGGCCTCAATGATTATGAATAAGAGGCCCTGGCAGCACAGAAAGGCATAAAGGAAGTCCGCGTAGGGTAAACTAACATCTCGAGGGGTCGATGGCAGATGATATGCAACCCCTTCTTTGGGTTTGTGCTTAAGAAATCTTTCCAAACAATTAAGCGCAGCATTTGTGCAACTCCTTTGCCTCCTCTATGGGAAATGCCGACACACTCGACTCAAAACCGAAAACCAAAAAACACAAAATGAGATACAAAGGGGAGAGATTCTAAAGGAATTTCTCAAGTGCTTTCTGTCGCTACGAGTTATGCAAATTTTGTTCAAAAAAAACCACCCAGCAAGTACTCGTCGGAATGAAATCTAACCGAAAAGTAACAATCACTTGTACAGAGCTGTGCGAAGCGTATGCCACTTGTGCACAGTACAGTTACTGTCATTTGTATGTCGACAAAAGACCAAAAAACCCAGAAATGGGCGAGTCGAAGCCTCAATACCCTTTGCAAAGGGTGGAAACCGGGATAGCGTATAGATATTCTCTTGGAATGGAATCTCACGGACAGATGGTCAGTTGGTAAGTCAACATCAACCACCACCACCACCACTACCACCACCACCACCAGCCCCGACAGCTCTTCAGGCCAGCTCAGCTCTCGGCTCTCGTCTCGTCATTCAGTCAGTCATTCAGTCACTTGGTGAGTCAGTGGGCTCAGGCTCAGGTCCCCGGCAAATATGACAGTTCACTCGCGGCATCTTGAACCCTCATTGTGCGAGTGTGGCCAGTCTTTTTGGGGGTTGCTCGCCCGGCCAGACCCCTCCTGACTCCCCGTTCAATAGACACAGTTTACCGATTGACGGTAACGGTGACGGTGACGGTGACAGCGATGGTGACGGGTACAGTTGGTGCATTGATACTGTTGTGGTGGTCGTCAATGCCGGCGAATGCCACTTGGGTGAAACGCAAACGGGTCGGACCGAGGACCGAGGGTTACCCAATGAGTTAGAGAACTCCCTCAACATTCTACCACAGCTTGAAAGGTGGAAATGGCTCTAGTATTTGGTTTAGCCACAAGAAACTATAGTTTAGGGGAAATTAAAAGCCACCAAAAGGTGGTTATAGCCCAAAACTATCGGTAGAAGTTCTTAAAGTGGTGCATCTCTACTCTCCAGGCAACCCTCGCCCCTGTGGGGTAGGGCTGTTTGCTACCCCCTGGCACAAGGGCTGGAGTGTGTGTTTCGGCTGGATTTAAGCGTTAAGTGGTTATATTGAAAATATTGTATTTACATCAGTAGGTGATTACACACACACACACACAGAGAGAGAGCCTTGACGATGACTCACCCGGGGACAGGGGCCTCGACGAAGGATATTGATAATTTCATTAGACCATTGACCGGAGCCCAGAGATCTGAGCATAATTGCTGCTGAAATATTTGAAAGGTGTAATCAGGGTCTGCCATTAGTGGGTGGATGGCCAGGACCTTATCTGCGGCTTGACTTTGATGGATGCCCAGGGGGTTGGGGGTTTACAGGATTTTTCAGACGGAAAGTGCTTGGGCGGAAGACAAGGCTCTTGAAATATAATTATAGTTCGAGGAGGGGTGCGCTCTTCTTTTGATTGATGGGAAATACGGTTTCAACTATTTCATTGTTGGTCAGGCTTAAAAAAACATCTTCAACCTTTAACTTCAGGCCAACTTCATAAACTGTCTCGGTTCCCCCCCTCACACCACGCAAAAAAGTTCATTAAGTGAGTCCAAAAGTTCGCGGTCCTTTTCCCCTTTGGAAACCCCATAAAATAGGCGATGACTCGAAAGACCTACAACCACAAAAAGGGCCCGCAAAAAAGGGGGAAGTTGCAAGAGAGCCGACTCTTGTGGGGAAGGAGGAGGAGGTGGAGGAGGGGGAGGAGCAGGAGGACTGACGGGTGAGGGCGCAAGGATATTAATGATTTCGCGCTTGAATTGCAATTGCAACAGCAATGTAATAACAATATATCCATCCACCAACACACACACACACACACACACACACACTGCGGTCAAGCTGTCAATTTTTTTCGACAACAAAAAACTGCGAACTACATAAAAAAGTCCGAGTACGAGTGGGAAGCCCCTGGCAGCTCCATGGGGTTTCCCGCTCCCCCCCTAGGACCGTTCGGCGCGTTGCCAACGCAATGACAATGCAGTATCAGTATATATATCACTGCACTTTTCAGTCGAGGAAACCCTCGACGTACGCATGCACGTGTACAGTGCGCATCGCGAGTGTAGGTCGGTTCGAGAGTCGAAACAGAGGTCTTGGGGTTTATAATTTTTTAAGTACATATATAAAAAAAATAAATGAATTTATTTCTGATTTTTACTATTATAATCAAATACAAACAAATCAATCATTAAAAAAAAAAAAACTATTATTTTATTTATATTATTTGTATAATAATTTTAATTTATTTATAAAAACAAATAATTTTATTGAAATTTTTTAAAAACTGAACAAAAATGTTTAAAACAATTTGTTTTAATTTTAATTGGTAACAAATCGGTAAAAAAAAAAAAAAAAAAAATATATAGTGAAGCTGTATTTTTTAATATACCTACATACGTGACTTTTTTCGACTTTGATTTTTTTAAATTTTTAAATTACTTTTTTTTTTTTTTTATAATTTGCTTATAAAAATGATCTCACTAGAGTTCTTTATTTCAGTAAATGATTAAAAATAATATATAGAAAATATAATATATATAAAATATAATATATATAAAATATAATACTTATAAAATATAATACACATAAAATATAATATGTATAAAATATAATATACATAAAATATAATATATATAAAAATAATAAAAAAAAAAAAAAAATAATAATAACGTATTAAATGAATAAAATTCAAGCCCAGTGTCAATGCACTCATGAAACGTGCTGTATGTCAGGCCGTTTTTTTGTGATTTTTTGTTTTTTTCCAGAGTTGATCCGGACTTTTGATGGTCATCTCTTTGCATCCCCTCAATTTGGTTGCTTTGTTGGCATTTTATGCACATTTGTGTTTGTTTGCCAAATGATTTGCACAAAAAAAATTTGTTTTTCGGATTGCATATTGGACAAAATCAATGGTAGGAGGGCGGGCGGGCGGTGTTTCAGCCATCAAGTTTTTTTTACATGAAAAATTAATTGAGTTTTTTTCTAGTTGACTGCATTTTTAATGAAATCGTTAGGGTTTGCTTGTGTTCTGTATTCTGTGTTCCGTGCGGCACTGCACTGCACTGCACTGGTCGATTTTTTTTATTTGTACGGTCATTGCTGTGGAGATAATGCTCTGGGGATAATGCCATACTAAAGAGCCCATTCTCTTCAAAATATATTGGTTATTTTGCTGCAATTATTTGCACAGTTGTTTGATCCAACACTCACTCGCTCTCTCTCACTCCAATTGAGAGTGTTCCACTGCAATGGAAGAATTCTTTCTCTATAAGAAAGAACCGATAAGCGGGCCATAACATGTCACCCAGCTATCACCCGCCAAAACCTGTCGAAGACCGCGAGCCTCTGTGTTTTATGGCCACTCAAAGGTAATGGAAAAGGGCAGACTTGGGCTCCATAAAACCCCCCCCAAAAGCCACAGAATTTCGAGCAAAGGAATGCAATTAGTGGAGCCAAGGGGAAAATCTTTCCAGGAAATAAAGTGTTCTCCAAAGAAAGACATAATTGCCACACCAAAAAGAGAAAATGAAATCGTAAAAATTATTACGAGAACGAAGCCAACCAAAAAAAAAATTAAATTAAAATTTATAGAGGTAAACAAGAGCTAAAAAGAAGGCAATTAAGTTGAGGCCCAAAAGAAATGAAACCGTATGGGGGGAGGGGGGAAGGAAAATCTATGATCTACAACAGAATTAGCCCCACAATAATGGAAACTGTTCCCGGAATGAATGGATCGCCGATCTTCAATCAAAATGTGAAATGAAATGATTTTAATGTTGTTTTAAAAACTTATAATTAATGTGAAACGAACTTTTTATCACCACAACTTGATCTACATTTTGATGGATATGCCCCCCCCATCCCCCCCATCCCCATTCCGATCCAATCCCAGAAGAAGGTGCCATAAAGCGTTGCGTTCCATCCTACCATTGGGTTTTCGGTAATTTATTAGCTTTTGACCATTTGACCATTTGACCACTCGTTGGCCGTAGTTTGTCTTTCTCAGTTTACTGATCATCAAACTGATCAAAAGTGTGAGGCGGCCTCTGCGTGTTGGCATCTTTGCCCCATTCAAACATCACTGTTTTTTATGTTCCGCCTAAATGTGTGGTAAACTCCATCAAAAGAAATAAACAGAAACACAAATGGAAATATGTAGTAGTTTATAAATTTGTTATGGTTGTTTTTTCGTGTGAGCGCACTGCAGTGCCGTGGAAATTGATGATCAAAGTCGAGATCTTTAAACGATTGGTCCGAGCAACTTGTACAAATTTGTAATAAAAGTGTTGTACGCATAAAAACATTCAATTGAGAGATTTTTGGATGGCCTAAAAGTATGTCCCAAGTGGAATCGTTAGCTGCGATGCACTGATCGAAGTATGGCATGGCATTACATTAAATATTCGGGTTAGAGAAATTAAATATAATTTAAGCAAACATGTACTAATAAAGCCCATATTTAATTAAGATATAAAACAGTTTAAAATTTACTAAATTTGTAGGATATATGAAATATATTTAATTTAAATATGAAATAAACTTAATTTATATATGAAATACAGTGCCGCTCAACTGAATAGGTTCAACAATTTTCAAAAGTCAAACCGCTATATCTTTTTAACCAACTTACCGATTTATATGAAATAATTTTTTTTGCATAGATTGATTCATTATTAATATAGCAAGAAAGTTTGTGGTTTCCAGGACACGTTTGTAAAGGCTATTTATTAATTTTTTCAAAAACATTACAAAAAATGCCTATTTATTTTAGCTCAACTGAATAGGTTCAAGTGCATTATTGCATTTTGACGTCTATATCTTAGTTAACGATGTCATTTTTGTTTTTGTTTTGCAAATTGCAGTCAAAGTAATTTACGTTGATTTTTTTGTAAAATGGGTCGCGGAAATCTTTTAAACGACTTTGAAAAAGGTCAAATAAAAGGTTATATAAATTCTGGCCCAAATCAGCGCGAAATCGCTAAAAGAATCGGACGAAGCCAAAATGTAATTTGCAACATTATTCGTAATGAAGCAACGTATGGTAAAAATATGAAAAGAGAAGAGGGTCTCAGCACGCGACAACACCAGCAGACAGACGACTTATCATTAGAACTGCTTCAAATTCCAAGCTTCAAGTTCAGCAGCCAAAATCAGGGAAGTGTGAAGAATGCGGTGTAAATGCAAGTTTGGCAACTGTCAAACGCATTATTCGTAGTGCCAAACATAATAATAAAATATTCTACGACTCGTAGGAAGTTCTTTAGGAAATTCCTCCGCGCAATGAGGGTCCACGGTTGTCGGGACTTGCGAGACATGTTTTAGGCCTCTTCTTCAAGATGAATTATTACAGAATAATGTCTCTGTTCGTCGAAAAACGAATCAACACCAAATTCACAAAAAACTGAAACCAGCAATCCATGCCCGACAACAGCCCAAATGTCAAATTCGATGTCGTGTGAGAATACTGGAAAAATATCAGTATAGTTCGAGCGTCCGGAGTTAAACACATAAAAATAAAATTCTAAATTTCTAAATTTTGGGAAATATTTATTTCGGTTTTTTTTTCAATTAGATTTAAGCATAAAGTGAATCGTTTTTTTTTACTAACGTTAAGCATAAAGTGAAAGTGATACAAAATGGCAATACATTTCCAAGATATGTTCCTGATTATTTTCCAACGTAAACATACATAAACACGGGCTCTTCGTAAGCATTAGTTTGGGTTTTAGGTTGAATAAATAGATCAACATTTCATTTCTTTTCTAGGCGCGCCTTCATTTATCAAATTATCGGATCGGTCTTTGCACGGAGCTGGTGGCCGTGGAATGCCGCATATTAAACACAGTGTAAGCATAAATGGTTTTAGGTTTATCAAATTATTTTAAAATGTAACTTTTTTCTAGCATTCTCAAGGTCAGAGGAGAAATTCGTAATTGATGGTGTACCAGTAGGACTGAAAGATGAGCCAAAGTCAAATGAAAGCGCTCCTAGAAATAAATTAAATTTTGATCTATTTATTCAACTTAAAACCCAAATTTATGCTTACGAAGAGCCCGTGTTTATGTATGTTTAAGTTGGAAAATAATCAGGAACATATCTTGGAAATGTATTGCCATTTTGTATCACTTTCACTTTATGCTTAACTTCAGTAAAAATAAAACAAATCACTTTATGCTTAAATCTAATTGAAAAAGAAAACCGAAATAAATATTTCCCAAAATTTAGAAATTTAGAATTTTATTTTTATGTGTTTAACTCCGACGCTACGATTTATTATATTTAAATTAAATTACATTAAATAAATACTTAATTTTAAATGTAAATACTTAAATTTCGAATAATATATTATAATAATATATTAATATAATAATTATAATAATATATTAATATAATAATTATAATAATATATTAATATAATAATTATAATAATATATTAATATAATAATTATAATAATATATTAATATAATAATTATAATTATAATATTATTAAATTAATATTTTAAAACATGGAATATATTTAAATTAAATTACTTTAAATAAATATTTACTTTTAAATGTAAATTAAATTAAATTATTTTTCATTAACAATATATGCCAGTAATATTCAACATTTGATACCAAACCTCAATTATTTGTTTGCGTTTGAGCCCACTTCTCATTACAAATAAACGATTCGTGGGTTCTTTCAAATTGGTTTATCATCATAGCACGTGACAGTGTAACCAAATTTTGACTAGTACGATCTTTATCTGAGGCCAGTATTTCAGACAGTCATCGGCTACTCCCACATCTTTTGGGGATCCATCCATCGGATCCAGCGATCAGGGGCGCGTGCGCTCTGGCAAACCCCCGCAGAGAGTTCTGGAGAGACACATCTTCACATCTCCAGCACATGCCACACTTCATTTGACACGAAACAAAGATGTTGCTGCTGCTGCTGCTGCCTCACTTTTTTGTGGGGCTATTAGAGAAAAAAATGACCCAAAAAATTGTAGAAAAATACAGAAAAAAACAAGAGGAGGAGGAAAAATAAAGTGCGACCCTGCCACCCAGTGTTGCAGGGCCACAAACTCGACGCGCAATTAAAACTTTTCATGCACATCAACTTTCACTCGAGCGAGAACCCCGCCACCGACTGACTGACTGACAGCGGCAGCGGCTTTGTCCCGTCCCCCCTCCCCATAAATCCCCCCAGGAATACACCCGTATATGTATGTATATGTATATGTGAAAACATAAAGAAAATAATATTTTTCTAACAACCGACAGGCAATCAGCGAGCGGCAAACAAATTTTCTGTGGAAAGATCTCTTGAAACAAGATGATCTTCGGTGCAGAGGCAGCAACAGAAACAGAAAAAGAAGCTGGGGCTGAGGCTGAGGCTGTGGCTGTGGCAGCCCCCACATGTTAGGGCGGCTCATGCCACAAGTCAGCGGCAAGTGTCAAGTGTTTCATGCCACTTGGCAAACGGAAAAACGGAGGAAAGACTGACAAAAAGAAATCCATGTAATGCCGTTCTGTGACAACACTTGAGGCGCTTGCCTCTTGGACTCTTTGTGTGTGCCTGTGCCTGTGTTTGCCTCTTCAATAAATCTGAATCTTTTGGGGATAAGCCCAATGGAGGCTCGGAGATCTTTTTCCATTCCATCGATAGGGAATTACTTCTTCGAATTTATATCAAAGCAAATACGAGCATACTTCCGGCTGGACTCATTCTCCATTCAAAAGTCTTTGCATATTTACAAATATCACAGAAATAAATATATTTTGTTCCAGCTTAAAGTTCATTAAGAACCCATAAGCTACCGTTCAGCTCAATCAAATGATAATCACTGAAGAAAAAACTAACTGTTCCAGTGCCGCTGATGGTCCGCTGATGGTTCCACCCCACCCAATCATAATAATGCTTTGACTTTATTTCTTTTGTGAGCAGATGTCTCAGATGCCGCAGGAGACGACCCCATGCGGGGTCTACTATTAGCCCAGCCGCTTATGACGCGATGCCAACACCATTTGGCCAGAAGACGCGGCCCGGAGAGGAGATCGCAGGCAGCCCCAGCCCCATAATTTCTATGATTATGTTGAGTGCAAAGAGCACACAGCAACGATCCACTCTGATCTTTCTTCCACTTGTCTGTCTCTCTGCCTCTCTGCCTCTCTGTCTGTGTCTTGGGGTCTCTGTCTCTCTGTTCTCGCCTAATACAACAGACCCGCTAATGCTGATGACGATGACGATGAACACGTGCAGCAGCGACACCCAAACAACAACAACAACAACGATCGTTTCGCATAAAGTGCAACTTTGATGACTCTGAACGTTTTATGACAAGATCAGGGTATGGCGTACCGTAGGTTAACGCAAGAGTTCCCTAAATTCTGGAACATAGAACGCAGAGATACAGACAGTAATCACCCCTGCTACATCTGAAGGCCCTAACATTTAGTAATGCCCTCGAATTCAAGCGAATTCTTCATCAATTCTATCCGTTTATGGAACAATCTTTCGGTAAAAATAATATTGATATTAATAAATAAATTTATACAAAAAATAGTAATAAATATAAATAATAAAAAATAAATAAAATAGAAATAAAATAAATAAAATAGAAATAAAATAAATAAAATAGAGATAAAATAAATAAAATAGAAATAAAATAAAAATAGAAATAGAAATAAAATAAACAAATTAGAAATAACATAAATAAATTAGAAATAAAATAAATAAAATATAAAAATCAAATAGGTTACAATCTTTTTATAAAAAATTATTCGATTTAAGTAAATAACTGTCTTAACGAATTCTAATAATAATAATTTTAAACTTAAAAAATGATATATAAAAAAAAAACATTTAACTACATATCTCTGGAATAAAAAGTTTTCAAGGTAATATTTATTTTGTATTAGTATTTATATTATTTAATTCTATTTTTTTAGATTTATATTTTTTTTATATATATTTTTTATATTTATATTTTTTTATATGTATATTTTTATATTTACATTTTTTATATTACTTTATATTTATATTTTTTTATGTATACATTTTTTTATATTTATATTTTTTTATATTTATATATTTTTATGCTTATATTTTTAATATATATATTTTTTTTTATATTTCTATTTTTTTATATGGATATTTTTTTTATATTTCCATTTTTTTATATTTATATTTTTTTACAGTTACATTTTTCTTAATTTATATTTTTTTATATTTATACTTTTTTAAAAATATTTTTTGTTTTATATTTATATTATTTTATATTTATATTATTATATATTTATATTATTTTATATTTATATCTTTTTATATTTATATTTTATATATATATTTTTATATTTATATTTTTTATATTTTTAGAATCAAAACCTCTGGAAGAACTGTTGAAGCATCACCTGCGAGTCCAAAACACTCTGGAGGTGACCCTCGTGTGGAGCTGTTGCTGCAATTCTACGGCTTCGGGCCTCTGCTCATCAGGCATTTGGACACAGTGTGACCGACCGACCGAGCGACCGACCGGGCGCTGCTGCTGCTGGCTGGCATTTGACATTTGATGGCGTGCGCTTGTCCCATAACCATTTCTTTAAGCTAATAACAACAGCACCAGCACCGAGCAGCAACAATCATAATAAACTTTTCATCTTTTTATGTTATGTTAAATATGATGCTGCCCGTGGATCGCAGAATAGATCGCACAGAGACGCACATCTGGAGACACTTTGTTAATGGTCTCGCGCGCGTCTCCCCGGCTTCTCGATCGGAGTGTGCCCGAGTTGTGTGTGTGTGTGTGTGCTCCCCCTTATAAGTAGTGCTGCCGCTGCTGCTGCTGCTGCTGGGGTCCCCCTCCACGATGTTTGTTTTTAATGCTACTAAAAACAGTTTTTAAATGCAAATTAATGTAGGCTCTGGTCCAAGTTTTTTCTTTCTTTTTTTTTTTATTTGAAGTGTTGACTGACTGACTGACGAGGCGGGTCGGGGGGCGAGGCTCTTGTCTGTCTATTGCGTCTGTGGTGATCCGATCCGATCCGATCTGTGCTCGCCATGTTTATTTCTTGTTCTTGTCGATTGTTATCTTTATGAAATTTTCAGTCGACTTAATTGCATGCACACACACTCTTTAATGGCTCTTGAAATTGAAAAGGAATGACGAGAAGCCGAATGGTATCTCCAACCAAAAGGGGAACCAAAAATAGACCAAGAAAAGAAACCAAGCAGAGGCCAGGATTTTATTGCTTATTAAATGTTACTCAAACTTGCATTCGATTCGTCTCACAGAAATATTGAAATATCTCTAAGGAAGCGCTCATCTGTCCGTATAAAAACCTTTTCTACTCCTCGTCTGTAAATTATTGCATATGCAAATACAAAAAAAAAACCAACCAAATAAATTGAAAACCCAAGAAAAGAAAAAAATCAAAAATACATTTGTAAGTACTTTTGGAAATGCAATAGAAATTCGTTTGGGAACGAAGATTGTATGCTCTACACGAAGGATAATCTCTTTTATATCCGATGATCCGATGAGGTGGGTAAAAAAAAAAATTCTAGAGGTCTTATGAGATCAAATTTTGCCCCCAACAGGTGTTTTGGTTTTTTAAATAAATAAATAAATTTATAATAATAAATAAATTAATAAAAATAAATAAATTAATAATAATAAATAAATTAATAATAACAAATAAATTAATAATAATAAATTAATTAATAGTAATAAATTAATTAATAATAAATAATAATTTAATAAATTATTTTTAAAATTTTTGGGTTGGACTTTAATCCTTAATATTTATCTCTACTATATCTGATGTGATATTGTTATTAGATATTATCTTAACCTATGCAAATCCACTGAGAAATCAATCGGAACCCTAGCCTTCGGAGGGTATGAAAAACAAAGCTCAAATGCCACAATAGAGAAAGCGAAAAAAAAAAAAAGGAAAGGAGAAGAAGCATGCAAATCAGTATTGCTCCTTTCTTTCTTTCAGTGAGACACAACCCATAAAAATCATTCAAGCGGCGCCAGGCTATAAAAAACCAACTCAGATCCAGGAAGGCAAACAAAAAAAACCCCGACAAACAAAAAAAAAAAACGAGGCAAGAATCTTTGGCTCGTTGGCTGGTGCTTAAGCATGTTCCATGCGATGCTCTTCTATGGGCCCGAGACCAGGACCGGGGAGATGCTGAGGCTGTGGAGGATTGACTTTCGGGTGTCTCTTTGGCGTGTGATTAGCATACGCAGTTTGGCATGACACCCTTTTTTTTATTATTATTTTTGTTGTTGTGAGGCTCTAAGGGGTTGCATTATAGGGCTTATCAACCGACTTTTATTCGTTACACAAGTCATCTCATCTCTTGCTCTCCTTGGCCCGCTAAAGGGTACATCTATGGAAGTTCCTCTTATTTTTTTTCGCGTAATTTATATGGAAAATTTGTATTCCGAACGGCTCTGGGGGTTGGGTAATGCGTGTGTTGTAGCCACCATTTCAGAATCGTTGACATTATGTCAGATAAGTGAAATTACATGTTTTGTCGATTTGTTTACAAGAGAGTTATTTTTATTTGTATTTTTTTTTTGCGGGGTGTTCCTGGCGAAGGGTAATCATTGAAACCTTTTACTATGAAAAATAGAATGTAATAATTTATAAATGATTTCTGTATTTTTATTTAAATATAATAATATTAATAAATATTTAAAACAGAATAAAATATAATTTAAAATTGTAAATCTTTACAGATATATAAACCTTTTACTAGTATTTTAATTGTATGAAAAATAGAATGTGATAGTTTATAAATTATTTCTGTATTTTTATTTATATATAATAATATTATTAAATATTTAAAGCAGAATAAAATATAATTTATAATTGTTCCGACGCCTGAATGAAATCTTAAATCTTTAAAAATATATAAACCTTTAACTAGTATTTTAATTGTATGGAAAATAGAATGTAATAATTTATAAATAATTCCTGTACTTTTATCTAAATATAATAATATTAATAAATATTTAAAACAGAATAAAATATAATTTATAATTGTTCCGACGCCTGAATGAAATCTTAAATCTTTAAAAATATATAAACCTTTAACTAGTATTTTAATTGTATGGAAAATAGAATGTAATAATTTATAAATAATTCCTGTACTTTTATCTAAATATAATAATATTAATAAATATTTAAAACAGAATAAAATATAATTTATAATTGTTCCGACGCCTGAATGAAATCTTAAATCTTTAAAAATATATAATCCTTTTACTAGTATTTTAATTGTATGAAAAATATAACGTAATAATTTATAAATAATTCCTGTACTTTTATCTAAATATAATAATATTAATAAATATTTAAAACAGAATAAAATATAATTTATAATTGTTCCGACGCCTGAATGAAATCTTAAATCTTTAAAAATATATAAACCTTTAACTAGTATTTTAATTGTATGGAAAATAGAATGTAATAATTTATAAATAATTCCTGTACTTTTATCTAAATATAATAATATTAATAAATATTTAAAGCAGAATAAAATATAATTTATAATTGTTCCGACGCCTGAATGAAATCTTAAATCTTTAAAATATATAAACCTTTAACTAGTATTTTAATTGTATGGAAAATAGAATGTAATAATTTATAAATAATTCCTGTACTTTTATCTAAATATAATAATATTAATAAATATTTAAAACAGAATAAAATATAATTTATAATTGTTCCGACGCCTGAATGAAATCTTAAATCTTTAAAAATATATAATCCTTTTACTAGTATTTTAATTGTATGAAAAATAGAACGTAATAATTTATAAATAATTTCTGTATTTTTTATTTAAATATAATAATATTAATAAATATTTAAAACAGAATAAACTATAATTCAAAATTGTAAATCTTTAAATATATATATAAACCTTTTACTAGTATTTTAATTGTATGAAAAAATGGAATGATATATTTTATAAATAATTCCTGTACTTTTATTTATATATAATAATATTAATAAATATTTAAAACAGAATAAAATATATTTTATAATTGTTCCGTCGCCTAAATGAAACCATAAATCTTTAAAAATATATAAACCTTTTACTAGTATTTTAATTGTATACAAAATATATTCTAATGTTTTATAAATAATTCCTGTACTTTTATTTAAATAAATAATATTAATATATATTTAAAACAGAATAAAACATAATTTATAATTGTTCCGCCGCTTGAATTCAACTAAGATGAAATCATAAATCTTTATAAATATATAGAACCATTTGATGTCCATTTCTTGAATTTGTGGCTAAAAGTATTTAATATTTTACACTTAAATGCCCCTTAAACGCAATAAAATCGAACGGAAATCACTTGCAGACTCTTGTATATTTCTTAAATGTTGAATGTTAAATGTATATGCCACTTCCATTAGTCCCCCATTGAATCCTTTTTGGCCCCTGCTGCACCAGACCGAAATGAGTTTGCAATCCCCCAAACTGTGAGAGCCATTCCGACCCAGAGTCCTGGCCGGGCCAACTCGTGCTGTAAAATCTGGCAAATGCCATTTTTTAATTGAATTTTCATTACATTTCCGTTTCGACGGTTGCCCCTGTCCGAGGCAAAGCCACCGAAACAATTTAATAACAGAGCATCAGAAGTCAGTAAGTCTGTCCAAAGATATTTTCCTTTTTTTTTTTTTTTTTTTTGTTTTTGTTGGTGCAAAAATATTTTTTTGCTGAAATGTTTTCATATTTTTCTTTGGTTTGTTTTTGGGGGGCTTTATCATGCAACACCGGCACCGGCGGCGACACGAAAAGCCGCTTACGTTGCACATCCCTGCAGCAGTCGGTGGGATTTGATTTTGGCCCTTTCGTTTTTTGGCGCTTCTTTTTTTTACGATGATTAAAAGTTATCTTAATGTCAGGCTAGGTTTACGACAATGTTGTCCCGGTTGTCGCTTTTGGCCAGCAGGAGAGCGGGAGAGCAGGAGAGCGGGCAAAAGAGTGTGACAGAAGTCATTCAGTTTGGGCAATGAAATGTTTATTCTGGAATGGTTTTAATTGCGTCTAGCAATGGCATCTTTAATGACTGATGACAGGACATGATCTTAATGGAAGCGAATGGAGGTTGGATGAGGTGTGGAGAGGTCTTGCCAGATGGATAATCCATTCTTGTCAATGAACAAGTTTTGGGTAAATGGTAAATAAAGGAAAAGCCTGCGAATGTTTCTCTCTCTTTGGGCGAGAGCACAGGCTCTTGAGAAGGTGACGAAGAGACACAAACGAGTTCTAGCACTCACCCAAGGATTCCAAGGAGCACAAACCTGGGATATCTCAGAATAAAACGTGGCATTCGAGGGAAGAACTCTCCCAATAGGCCACTGGGAGACTCTTGGAAGGAGAGGCTCCTCCAACACCCGATTACACCCTTATGACCTTCGACTTTGAGGCAAAAACAGAGGCTGTCTCTTAGGGGAACCTAAGGTCTTAGGGTCTTAGGACCTCAGTTATTCGACTAACTCTCTCTTCGCAGTCTCATGAACAACTTTAAACTTTAAGCCATTTAAAACGTAGGCTCTTTGGGCCGATTTTGATTAATGCAGACACATGTCCAATGCCGAAACAGCGGCATTTGAAAATGCACTCAAAATCGAAGGATTCTATTTGCCAGCCAGGGGGGTCCATTCCCAGCTCCACCGTGCCAGTGCCACCTCCTGCTCTGCTCTGCTCTGCTCTGCTCTGCTCTGTTCTGTTGTTCTCTTGTAATCTGTCATACAATCCGAAGCAAAGGGGAGCCGATTGCATGTCCATGTGGCTGCACATGAAGGCCAATGAACGGTAAACTTAATTATCCAGCTTAATTGTGGGGGTTTGGGAGTGTGTCTGCTTTATGGATAGCCCTAATGCGGCAGATTATTAATTGCCATCAAGTGTAAATTCAAAACCTGCAATTACAAGAACACTCCACACCGCTCTCTCCCCCCTCTCTGAGGCAGATTCCCACCATCACAGGGACCATCTTTTGAAAGCCCAGACGTTTTTTTGCTTTTTTTCCCAGACGCAGCATTTCAATTTCATTTTGTTTGGCCAACAAATTTTCCGCTTGGTTCATTTTTATTGACAATTAAATCCGAAAGGAGCGCAAAAAAATCAACAAAAATTCAAGCTCCCCTCAGCCCAGGCACGGAATTGCAGAAAATTGAAATGCAAATATGCAAATTTTTGCGTCTCTCGTTACTTGTTTTTTTCGTGTTGTTTCGTTCGAGGGAGCTGTTGACATATGCGATGTGCATAAATTTCCGTTTTGCCTCAAAACATTTCCGCAAAAATCATAATAAACGTTGCAGAAAGCGGCAAGACAAGACAAAGCGAAAGGGAAAGAGTAACATTTGGCTGACTCCAAAATAATAATAATAATAATATAAATTCAGCCGCAAGGCAAAGCCACAGAAAAATCAGGATTCCGAGGTCCAGGCATCCGGCTGTCCCCCCCGCTCCTTGAGAGCCGCAGGGGCTAAGTGTGACTGACATGTGTATGGATACTGCCTGGCCGATTCCCTTTCAGGGAAGTCAGTTGAGCGTGAAATGTTCCTTCCTCGCGTCTGGTTCTAAGGTCAGAATAAGTCTGCTCAAAAATGGGGAATCTTGAGACCTTCTAGAGAGGAAAGCAGCCCAAAATTTAAGGCCACATATCATCTCATTATCTGCCACAACTGCTTACAATCTTTCGAGCGACGGTAAATTGCATTAGAGACAAAAACGTATTGATTGCCTGGAGAGTGCACTCTCTCCCTCCTACCCTGGACAGTGCGTTGCATTCATATGACACCTTTGAAGTTGGTCCTGGCCAACACTTTGTATCTCTGTCTTTGCACAATGCATCGAAGCAGGAGCTGGAGCTGGAGCTGGAGCTGGAGCTGGAGCACACACTGGTAATGTGAAATAAATTGGATTATCCTTTGATTCATTCACAGTTTGTCGCCCAGACTTGCCTGTCACATAATTTATGTGCTTTACATATTTCAAATCGAGGGCCACCTGAAAGTCAATTGCATCTCTGGGCGGCTGTTGAGGTGTCGGGTGCGTGTGTGTGTGTGTGTGGGAGGGAGGGTCATTAATTTGCCTTGGTGTCAGTCAAAGGAGGCGATAACAAGTTTTTGGCTGATTTGATTGCCGCCGTCTACGATGAGAAATGAGCAGGCTAGGATCTCCACCCATCGCTGGTGGGAGAGGACTTTGATTTAATTGCTTTAGGCGCTTCCTAGAGAGTTTGAGAAACAGATTCATGTGATTCAAGAAAAGAATAAGATGCATTTCAGTTTCAATGGAAAGGATACAATTAGAGGCAAATGTGAGGAATCCATCGAATAAAACCATTGTGCACTATTTCAAGTTGGATCAGCTCGATAAGGATAGTACTCCAATAACGCAACCAACTCGGGAATCCTAGGCCTACTCCTATAGCTCGATTTTTCGGGTTATTCTAAAGCATAATGCCCTTCAACAAGATATTCCTTTGGGTTTGATCAGGGACCGTAACGATTATAATTTTTGATTAGAAAAAATTAAGAAATATGAATTATTTGTTGTATTTATTTAAAAAAAATATATTTTTAATCATTAAAATTAATTCAAATGATAAAAAATAATTATTATATATCAATTTTTATATAAAAACTAAGTCATAACATTTATTTTCAATTTTTATTATAAAAATTGATATACAGTGCCGCTCAACTCAATAAGTTCAACAATTTTCAAAAATCAAACCGCTATATCTTTTTAACCAACTTACCGATTTATATGAAATAATTTTTTTTGCATAGATTGATTCATTATTAATATAGCAAGAAAGTTTGTGGTTTCCAGGACACGTTTTTAAAAACATTACAAAAAATGCCTATTTATTTTAGCTCAACTGAATAGGTTCAAGTGCATTATTGCATTTTGACGTCTATATCTTAGTTAACGATGTCATTTTTTGTTTTTTGTTTGCAAATTGCAGTCAAAGTAATTTACGTTGATTTTTTTGTAAAATGGGTCGCGGAAATCTTTTAAACGTTTTTGAAAAAAGGTCAAATAAAAGGTTATATAAATTCTGGCCCAAATCAGCGCGAAATCGCTAAAAGAATCGGACGAAGCCAAAATGTAATTTGCAACATTATTCGTAATGAAGCAACGTATGGTAAAAATATGAAAAGAGAAGAGGGTCTCAGCACGCGACAACACCAGCAGACAGACGACTTATCATTAGAACTGCTTCAAATTCCAAGCTTCAAGTTCAGCAGCCAAAATCAGGGAAGTGTGAAGAATGCGGTGTAAATGCAAGTTTGGCAACTGTCAAACGCATTATTCGTAGTGCCAAACATAATAATAAAATATTCTACGACTCGTAGGAAGTTCTTTAGGAAATTCCTCCGCGCAATGAGGGTCCACTCCACGGTTGTCGGGACTTGCGAGACATGTTTTAGGCCCCTTCTTCAAGATGCTTTCTGCTGGAATAGCTTCTGAGGATAACAATGCCCAGCGACTTTTGTAGGCGACTTTATCGACTTGAATTATCGGTTAACCGGAATTATTACAGAATAATGTCTCTGTTCGTCGAAAAACGAATCAACACCAAATTCAGAAAAACTGAAACCAGCAATCCATGCCCGACAACAGCCCAAATGTCAAATTCGATAAATTTCTAAATTTTGGGAAATATTTATTTCGGTTTTTTTTTTTCAATTAGATTTAAGCATAAAGTGATTCGTTTTTTTTTACTAACGTTAAGCATAAAGTGAAAGTGATACAAAATGGCAATACATTTCCAAGATATGTTCCTGATTATTTTCCAACTTAAACATACATAAGCACGGGCTCTTCGTAAGCATAAATTTGGGTTTTAAGTTGAATAAATAGATCAAAATTTAATTTTTTTCTAGGAGCGCTTTCATTTGACACTGTTAACAAATTCATATTTACCCGGACAAAAAAATAACTACAAAACTTATGGATTTAAACTTTGGTGGTACAATACTTCTTCCAGATTTCCGATGATTTTCCTGCAAAAACATACATAAACACGGGCTCTTCGTAAGCATTAGTTTGGGTTTTAGGTTGAATAAATAGATCAAAATTTCATTTCTTTTCTAGGCGCGCCTTCATTTATCAAATTATCGGATCGGTCTTTGCACGGAGCTGGTGGCCGTGGAATGCCGCATATTAAACACAGTGTAAGCATAAATGGTTTTAGGTTTATCAAATTATTTTAAAATGTAACTTTTTTCTAGCATTCTCAAGGTCAGAGGAGAAATTCGTAATTGATGGTGTACCAGTAGGACTGAAAGATTCCGACTCCAAACATGTAAAAAGATTCCCGCATGTGTATATGGCCTGTAGAAATATGGACAGATGTACGATTACATTGGCTTCAAATGTTCCAATTTTAACACATATCTTGGAAATGTATTGCCATTTTGTATCACTTTCACTTTATGCTTAACTTTCGTAAAAAAAACGAATCACTTTATGCTTAAATCTAATTGAAAAAGAAAACCGAAATAAATATTTCTCAAAAATTTAGAAATTTATCGAATTTGACATTTGGGCTGTTGTCGGGCATGGATTGCTGGTTTCAGTTTTTTCTGAATTTGGTGTTGATTCGTTTTTCGACGAACAGAGACATTATTCTGTAATAATTCCGGTTAACCGATAATTCAAGTCGATAAAGTCGCCTACAAAAGTCGCTGGGCATTGTTATCCTCAGAAGCTATTCCAGCAGAAAGCATCTTGAAGAAGAGGCCTAAAACATGTCTCGCAAGTCCCGACAACCGTGGACCCTCATTGCGCGGAGGAATTTCCTAAAGAACTTCCTACGAGTCGTAGAATATTTTATTATTATGTTTGGCACTACGAATAATGCGTTTGACAGTTGCCAAACTTGCATTTACACCGCATTCTTCACACTTCCCTGATTTTGGCTGCTGAACTTGAAGCTTGGAATTTGAAGCAGTTCTAATGATAAGTCGTCTGTCTGCTGGTGTTGTCGCGTGCTGAGACCCTCTTTTCATATTTTTACCATACGTTGCTTCATTACGAATGATGTTGCAAATTACATTTTGGCTTCGTCCGATTCTTTTAGCGATTTCGCGCTGATTTGGGCCAGAATTTATATAACCTTTTATTTGACCTTTTTCAAAGTCGTTTAAAAGATTTCCGCGACCCATTTTACAAAAAAAAAAACGTAAATTACTTTGACTGCAATTTGCAAACAAAAACAAAAAATGACATCGTTAACTAAGATATAGACGTCAAAATGCAATAATGCACTTGAACCTATTCAGTTGAGCTAAAATAAATAGGCATTTTTTGTAATGTTTTTGAAAAAATTAATAAAAACCACAAACTTTCTTTCTATATTAACAATGAATCAATCTATGCAAAAAAAATTATTTCATATAAATCGGTAAGTTGGTTAAAAGATATAGCGGTTTGACTTTTTGAAAATTGTTGAACCTATTCAGTTGAGCGGCACTGTATAATAAACAAAATTATTATTTATTATTTTTTATAATATATAAATTTTTATATAAAAACTAAGTCTATATATTTATTTTCAATTTGTATTCTAAAAATTGGTATATAATAAAAATAATTATTATTTTTCATTATATATAAATTTTTATATAAAAACTAAGTCATAATATTTATTTTCAATTTTTATTATAAAAATTGGTATATAATAAGTATTTTTTATTTTTATCATATAAATTAATTTTAATAATTACAAATAATTTTAAAATAAAAAATTTCAAATAAAAGTTGATCCTGTTTTGGTATTTGCCGTACATATGTCTATTTTCCCCACTCTTCTTGGTGGTTTTTTTGGCGCCTCAATATTTGCGGTCCCTGGTGTTGGTTGTTCATTTGAAATCATGTGGAGATGCTGCTGCTTCGCTGGTCATCGAGATAGGCGATTATTTCACAAGTGAATCACAACTGATCATCCTCCCTTTCAATTTGAATATTTTTCTGTATTTTTGTATTCAAATTATCATCAAAAGTAATGCGTCCAAGGATTTACCAGGCTATGGTCTTTGGGGGAATCGGTTCCTTTTGGAAGCAGATGGATTTGGATTTGCTGAATAGAGTTTCTATAAATTAGTCTCTGATTTTACAATTACTCGGTTCTTTTCTTATCTTTTCATTTATGTTTTGCTACTGTTTGCTCTCTCTCTTTCTCTCTTTTTACGTGGGTTTTTGACCGTGATTAATGACGGCTGGGATTGACCGACAGAGACCCCAGACAGGCTGAAGAGATCTCCAATTATGGCATTTGCATTTACAATACTGAAATTGTAAGCAATTATGCTGGACATTTGCCTCACTCCCGGCCACTGATCGATTGTCGACGGGTTGGTTTTTTTTCCCTTTGGGGCAGAGATAAGAATCGGAACAATAACAAAACGATGAACCGAAAATGATTAGTCAACAAGGGACACAGACAGAAGACCAGAAGACCAGAGACCTGGACCAGCAATAAAAAAAAATTACAGACAATTTTCATGAAGAAACGCCTTTTATGATCGGCTGGGCAGGGAAAAACTATTAACAAATGTCAATTAGATGACACAGGCGCAAAAGATTGGTATGCAGGGGTTAATGACAATGAGACGTGAAGCAGATACAACCCACAGATACACAGATACACAGATACACGGATACACAACATAAAGAGATACATCCAGAGATATGTTTGTCATTTTCGGTTATCTTTTCTTTTCTTTTCCTTTCTTTTCTTTTGTGGCAATGTTACAAATATTCTTGGACTTGTTGGGTCCAATCCAATGATTTCTTTGGGAAATTAAAATGACTCACAAATGACTCAGAGGCGTGTGAATTTTTGGGCTTTTCACCGTACTTTTAGAATCAAATTAATGGAGCAAATTAAATAGAATTCACTTTGAACTCTGAACTTACATTTGTAAGCAAATTTCAGAAATGATCTGACGCTCTCTTCAATATCCGATGGTTTTCTGGTAGGGATCCAGCCACAGATAGTTCATTTATTATGAAGTTTTTTATTGGTTTTGATTAAAATGTATGAAAAAAACAAGAGATTTGTATGCGAAATTCTACAACAGAGCTGAGCTGTGCCCACAATTCGTTGACGACAGGTACGCGATTCCTACGCTTCTTATTCAGAAAAATCAGCCAGATACAGGATACAGGATCTACATGCCATCCAAAGTGGCAAAGATGTTGTATCTTTGCTTTTAACAGGCCAAAATTACAAGTAACCGATCAAACGAAATGCTGGAAAGGCTAGGACTACCTCGGGCACACATTCTAGCTGCCAGATCCGTCTAGAGAGAGTTTTTGAAAGCACTGCCAAAATATTATGGAAGCCAGCCTTTCGAATGGTGCCAATTCATTCTTATAACTCAAGAGGATTCAATTTCGCATTAGATTGGCATTCGCAATGACGATTAGCGGCTTAGATTTGGAAAACCCCCTATGGTACCCAGGGAAAATGTGCCCTTGACGATCCATACGAGTACCTACTATCAATATTCGACTGTTCCCAGGCGGAGTATTGTATTCTGACCCCAAATGGACAGGTCTTATCTGCGGACCACTCTGCACGTTTTTTATACAACTCAATTATGGGCCCTCCATTGTGGGCCGCTCTTTTTTATGCCTGAAATCAATTTGTAGCACTTTGGAGCTGGAAATTAACGTTAGAATCGACATTTTTCTTTTAATGTGGGGGGTGGGCACGTGTCCGCCTCCAGGTGTTGGCCGGGCCTCAAGGGCCAAGTGTCACTTGCCGGGCAAGTCGAGCATAAATGCTTTTTGTTTAACGCCTGAAATGGATTTTAAGTGTGGCCAGGCTAATTGAAAAGGTGTTTCCACAAGTAGAAAAAAAAAAAAGAGTGGCCGCCAGGAAAAAATCACAGACGAGCGCCAAGCAATTGACCGCCGGGAAACGAACCCATAAACAAATTACAAACAAAAGGCATTTAAGGACTTGAACCCGGACCCAGACACAGACACAGACACCGAAGCCGACCCGGCTCCGGCACGCAAGGTTCAAGGCATTTATTTATTAATCGCATGTCAAGGGACACATTCCACTCTGACAAAAAAAAAAAGTTGGAAAAAATACATATTAGCACGTAAGCATTAAACACTTTTTAAGCGGAAGAACTAATTAACAAGGAAAAGGACTCGGACTAGGACTCGAACTCGAACCCAGACAGAACTCGGCAAAAACTCATTAGCACGCTCGAACGTTAAAAATGTCGCGTCAAAATCAGCGCTTAATATTTTTTATGATTAGCAGTCGCAAAACAGAAACAAAAATGGGAGCATGAGGTGGATAAAATGATGACAGTCTGGTGGAGTTTATGGCTCCAAAGAGAGACACGAAAAACATAGAAAACTTCTTTGTATTTGCGAGTATATAAACATATACATATGTATAGCCCGTCCGATTTGGCATTAAAAATGGGATTAGTAATTATATATTGCAGTGGATATGATTTGGATTTGATTGGCTTATGATAGGCCCTATATAATTAGGGCCTCCACACTTTGACAGCCAGTACGCGTCTCCATAGGACAGAGCTAGCTTTGAAGAGAGAGAGAGAGAGAGAGAGAAAGAGCTAGTGCCCTGCTAAGCTACTCTGTGTGAGAGTAGGAGAGTGAGTGCGGCAGGGGAACACAAGACGGACAGCCAGGCTGTGGTGTGGTGCTGATCAAGAATATATCATTTAATTTATGGTGACAGCCCAATAATTTGGGAGGCATTGCAGAACGTTTTTAGCCTCATTCTAGTTTGGAAATGATTAGCTGTTGGCCCCCAAACAGGGACCTTCGCCTTGCAGGGCCGTTACACTGACATGACACACCTATCGATGGTTTGAATGGGTGCACAGGCGATTTGTAGGCACCAAATTGCACAAAAAACACCGCAGAAAGACTTGTGGATGCTCGAAAACATTCCATATAGAAGGAATGGGTATGGTATAGGATATGGATCATTTTGGGAGGAGGATGTTCCAAACAATTCCGAGGCCTTCTTTGAGGAACGAATGGAAGGGAGTTCTTGCCAATCTCCGACTGGCAATAGCCATGGCTCTATAATGCCTGGGATCATCCGCGGAATATCGTTGCCATAGGGAGTCTCTTCGATAGCCTTTCTCTTTCCATCGTTAGCTCTCTTCCATCTTGTCCAGACCTTGTCCAGGTCCAGAAAAGCCTGCAAGGCACTCTCTTTCTCCTCTCTTCCACCTGGTCTGCTTCCGGCGTTCAGGCCTTTGACTTTCTGGTTAAAAATATGCATTATATTATATTGTGGCTCCGACTCGTATGTATACGTATTATTTACGCAGACTTGGTTACACATAGACAGACAGGTGCCTGAACAGGACAGTGGTGGGAAAAGTACTGACAGATCGGGGGCTAGGGGCTAGGGGCTCGGGGCTCGGGGCGTGACACAGTCAAAGTAATCATCATAACTCCGTGCGACTGGAAACGCTAAAGACTCATTAATCGCCAGCACACACACACGCGCACACACGCGCACACAAAGGCGACAGGACGCTTTTGGCATGTCCTGGCAGCGACTTTCGCGACTTTTGCCGCCAGATCCATTTTAATTGTCTGCCTTTTGTGGAGCTGCGACCACGACTAGGGAAGCAAAACAAAACGAAACAAAACGAAACGAAACAGAGGACCGGTCAGGGTCCTGACACCCGCGGCTGCGTCACTCAGTTGTCCGTTGGATCCCGGCTTTGTCCCGACTCTCATCTCATCTCCCTTTCATTTTTGTTTTTATCGGTAATAAGGTGTTTTTGACGACCCTACTGGACGACTGCTGTCCCTGCACTGCTGGCGCTTCTGGCTTCTGGCTTCTGGCTTTTATAAATATGACGATATATTTTCGTTGGCCACTGTCGCTATGTTCTCCCCTGCCCGGTTCTCATTTCAACTTCATTTTGGTTTTTAATTTCCTACTGGGATTTACGTAAAAGGTATTCCCACTGTCTGTGTCGTGCTCTCCACGACCGCTGCAGACAGCAGCATCGTCCTTTTAATAGCCAGTCGACCAGTCGACCAGTCGTCCAGTCGTCCAGTCTGGCAGCGATTTTAATATAAAAACTAAAGCAGAAACAACCGCAGCGTAGAGGAGCCAGACCCGAAAAATGGAGCAGGCGGGGGTACGGAGTGGGGGAGGACCAAAGTGAGATAAGCGCCTGTAAGCTCTATTAACGGAAAAACAGCATGTCCACATGTGTGTGTGTGTGTGTGTGTGTGTGTGTGTGTCGTCAGCAAGTAAAGGAGCAAGTGGAGATGGTACCTCGCAAAGGGGCTTTTCAATTTAAGCCGGGATTCGTTAGGACTCTTATTTTTATAACAAAAATTCGTTAAAAATTCGGTAATAATACAAATAATAATTCTAATTATAAAATATAAATTATTTTCAGATTTTTCCTTTTCATTTTTCTATTAAAAATTTAAAATACAAATTCATCAGTCTGTTAATTAATTATTTAAGCCAGAAATAATAAATAATAATGCAAATTATATAATAAAAATTATTTCAGATATTTATTGTGATAAATATGCATATTTTACATTTCGATTTATTTTGTATTCCCAATTTTTAAGAAGATTAAAAAATAAATATATGAGTTATTTATTTGAATAATTAATTAATTATTATTTAATTATTTAATAGACTGATTAATTTGATGAGTTATTTGTTTGAATACAAATTAATCAGTCCATTAATTAATTATTTAGGCCAAAAATAAACATATTTTACATTTTGATTATTTTTTTTAATTTTATTTCAAATTTTAAAGAAGTTTAAAACTACAAATATTAGTAATTTATTTGAATAAAATTTGAAAATAAAAATTAATCAATCTATTAATTAATTATTTAAGCCAGAAATAATAATCAATAATGCAAATTATGAAATACAAATTAATTTCTGATATTTATTATAACAAAAGCCTTTATTTTTAATTTTTTTTTATAAAAAATTATAAAATAAAAAATATGAGTTATTTATTTGAATACAAATTTAAAATAAAAATTAATCAGTCTATTAATCCATTTATATCAGAAATAAAAATTATTTTCAGATATTTATTATGAAAACTACGCATAATTTACATTTCGATTATTTTTAATTTTTATTTTCAATTATTATTATAAAAAATTATATTTTAAAAATATGAGCTTTTTTTTTGAATAAAAATTGGTATTAAAAGTCTATCCTGTTGCCGGACACCTCTTAAAAAAATAGGTAACTCTTTTCGACTTTGATTTTTGAAACGCATAACTCATATTTCGCATCTCTGATTTGAAACAAAAATACAAGCCCTTTCGAAGCATTCGCCAGCCTTCTGATTGACAGCACAAGTTAATCCTTTTAATTCCTGTGTGGGGTGTACTCTAAATCGCACTCCAAGTCTCTAGCAATTAATAATTGAAGCTCTCTTCGAAGCCTTCAAACACTTTGCAGCACTTCATGCGCCGAGTCCCCTTGCCATTTGGGTAATTAATCAAAAAAGGCTTGCCCATCGTGGCATAAAATGAACAGAAAACTTGTCAAGCGCTAGACCTGAAATAAATTGCATAATGGTTAACAACGACAACGACAAAAAATTATATGTGAAAAGCCTGGCTATGGCCATACATTAATAATTACACACAATGCACAAAAGGCAAAAGTGTTAGAAGCCCCAGAGTCAAAAGTTCCGAACTCTCCTCGGTTTGTAATCCATCAAAAGCGGCGACAAACTTCACGCATTGTTAGACAGCCAAAGACTTGCCCCTGCCCCTGCCCCTTGTCCTCCCACTAGAAGGGGGTTTTTCAAATTAAAAGCTTCAGCAAACGTTGTGCCAGAGGTGGGTGGGCCGTGGGCCGAGGTTTCGGGGAAATAAGTCTCAGAAGGAGGGGCTGGCTACCAGATGCCAGCTCCTGCTCCAGCCTCTTCTATTGACAGTGGAAGAAGGAAGGCCCTGCCAAGCAAAAGAATCTCTTTGAGCTGTAATTTTTAGCCATTTAGCTGGCAGGGCACGTTTTGCATTTAGCGCGTAAAATAAATTTGCACAATTTGTGACAAGTGTGCGAGCACACTGCCACAGGACGGGAGTGGCAGGCGGAGAGGCAAACAAATTGACAACACAAATGCGTTGCAAATGCCACAGACGGGCCACTGTGGTACAAAACTGACCGAAAAATCACACACATCCCTAGAAAGATATCATTCACTGATTTCTGGGATTTCCCTGAAATCCTTCAAAGACAAGTTGATCCTTTGCTATCGATCGAAGGACTGCTCGAATCAGGTATGGTCCCACTGTGCGGCTCTGGAGAGTCTCTCTGTGTGTGTTTCTTTGTTCCAAGGAGGCGTCACTGTGTGGGCCCCTGTGGGTCGACTAATTGTCATGCCATGCCCGCACTCGCAGACCGCTCGCTTGTCTGCTTGGGGGCCCTGCTGCTATTGCTATTGCTACTGCTACTGATTTTTCTTATTTGTGCCTCAGCAGAGAGCTCTGTCTCTGTCTCTGTCTGTCTCTGTCTCTGTCCATCAATTGACTTTATCTATTTGAACTCGCATGTTAAAAATATCAATTTGTTGTCGCGGGGAACTTGCAGTCCGTAGTCCCAGACCAGACCAGACCAGACCAGACTTTGCCTTTGCCTTTGACTTTGCCCGTTTTCTGACAGACAGTTCGGGCTGGTTCTTCGATTGGCTGGCTGCTCCGTTGCAACGTTCGTTCGTTCGTTCGTTCGTTCTGGGACTGGGTCTAGAATCGCAGCTTTTGCGTTTTTTGGTGTGATTTATGGCCAGTTGCATGGCATAAATGTAGGTGCGGCCTGCTGCCACATAAATCATTGTTCAACGCTTTGCAATTGCACAAAATTTTCGCCATTCGAGGCTTCCGAGTGTCCCGAGTGTCCCGAGGCTTGGCTCGCTTAAGCAGGGATAATGCTGGTAATCACCAGCCCGAAATGTACGGATCATAAACGGCAACGTTTTCGAAGCCTTTTAGAGCGGTTTTGCACTGGAGATGGAATTTTTTCAACTTAAGATAATTTCAATCATTTACAATTATTAAATGATAATAAAATAATTTTTGTATTAAAAAAATAAGTAAAACTTTAAAATTATAATAATAATACAGTTCTATAAAAATATAGAACTTATTCAAGTTATTAATATTTATAATCACTATTTTTAAAGACTAAGCCTGATAATTATTCCCCTGTAATAAATAAAAATTAAATATTAAAAACTAATAAAAAAAGTTTATATTTAAAGTTCAAATACATAAACATAGTTTATTAAAAAAAAAATGTAAATTATTGTTATTACTTTTAATTATAACAAAATTAGTTACTTTAATTTTTTTATTCCCTGTAATACAAAAAAATAAAAAAAAATTAAAAAGTGTCTATATTTATAGTTCAAGTAAATTTTTATTACTATTACTTTTAATTATAAAAAAAAACATTTACTTTCATTTTTTATTCCCTGTAATAAATAAAAAATTAGATAATAATAACTATAGGTCTATAAATATTAAAATACACAAGTATAATATATTAAAAATAAAATATAAATTATTATTATTACTTTTAATTATAAAAAAAATTCAGTACGTTAATTTTTGTATTTCCTGTAATAAAATAAAAACTTAAAAAAAAAATAAATATAGGTCTATAAATATTAAAATACATAAATATTATAACTATTAATTATAAACAATTTGTTAATTCATTTAATATTTAATAACATTCACTTTTCTTGCTGTAATTCCTTGTTCATTTCGTCGCTTACTTGCTGCCAATTCCCAAACGGATTAGCCCTCAAAATGACTCAAGGAAATTGTCATGCCCTGAGACCGTTTAATCTGTTTTCTTGCAGACTATTTCCTGTTTAAACACCATATATCCCGACACCTGTTATACTTTCTTCCTTTAGCCAAGTCATCTGACCATTTCGAATCACTTAATTGTGCTAAGGAACCCAATCCCGAGTCCCGGCACTCCAGATCAATTATGAAACCGAATGAGCGGCAGCTATAAGTGTGCCACTTGTTCGACTAAGGAGGGAACGGAAAAGGACCCACCCGAGTCAATTATAGGGCTTGGGCCAGTGAAAATCAGGGGAGACCGCACCCACACAGCCGCACAGCCGCACTGCACAGGGCTGCCCTGTCCCATGAATAATTCATCGAGTCAACTGAGTGGCTGTGCCTGCATTAATGAGTAACGCTTCTTATTTACCATGATGCCGCACAAAAAAAAAAGAAGAAAGAAAGAAAGAATTGGAAAGTATTACCCGAGACAAGTTTAATTAGAGAGGGAAGTCAGGGCAAATTGTCTTATCATAATCATCCCATCCCCAGAAATGTTCGTGATTTTTCGCACACACTGGAAAATTGTGTTTAGTCATTGCCAGCACTTTGGCTTTCCCGGCGGACATCAATCATAGTCAGAGCAGACCAGACTCGACTCGTAGACCATTTGGACAGTGGAGTTAATGGCCTGGCCAGAGGAGGATCCGGAATTCGGGAGGCGGTCCCTGGCCATATAATGTGCTGGGTGTTTGCGTGTCCTCGGAGTCTCTCGGACGACAAGTGCATGATTAATTATTTTATTATCTATAAATTGGTTTTTGTCCGATGATGAAGGTGGACCTTTTCTCTCTCTCTCTTTTGCTCTCTCTGTACCTTTGCATACTTTGAGGCTTGTGGAAATTGTACTCTACTTTTGCTGTGTGTTTTTCTTTAAAAGGTTTTGTCGTTATGGGAAAACCCTCGATTTCCACACTACTCGGCTCCATCATCATTAAGCCCCCTAAAAGCTCTAAGCTGCAAAAAAAAAAACAACAAAAACAACATTTTGAAGTGAGAATTTATGCTGTGGCATGGATTGTCCAGGAGGGGGATATGCCACTCGAAAAAGTGAAGTACGGTCAGAACCGTGCTCTGTAGCGGATTTCTGGTTCAATATTTTTGCCATTTTTGCCATTTTTGCGAGAAAACATTCGAGTGGAAAATCTGTTGAAATTCTTTTCGGGTTTTGCCCATTAAAAATCTTTCAATTTTTTTTTTATATCTCTTGGCATGGTAGGGGATTTTATGGCGAGACAAGGGGTCACCATCAGATTTGGGTCACCAACTGTTCTGTTCTTGTTTAATTAGCAAAGTTTTATGACCCTTCGTGGGGTGTGGGGAGTGGGTAATGTATCTGAAATATTGTGATGACAGACCGAATGTGGCGCAGTGAAAAATAAATGGATATGTACTTTGATATAGCCTTTCAGGGCACTTCTGGTCTGGTTTCCCTCATTAACCTGTAACACAGAACGTGAGAATCCATCCACAAGTGGAGTCTATTTCGATTGGAGATCCCTCTTTTCAAGCCGGCTCCAGAGGCTCCATTACCATTACCACCATGGGGAATATCTTCCTCCAATTAGCGGCTGGGATCATTGAAGCGAGCCAGCAACTAACTCAATCATTACGCAATTAGGCGGCACACATTTCTATACAGATTTATGACCATAACCATATCGACTGGGGGGTCACATTAAATCACGCGACCCATTAATAAAATTCTTACAGATCCACAGATATTTCTAGAAACAGAAGTTTCAAATATTTAATCATTGTCGCTGGGCCTTGAGATACAGATGCCATAATTCTGTTGAAAACAATTTGTAGGCTCTCGGAGGAGGAGGAGGAGGAGGAGGAGGGCACGCTGCTGCAGCTGTGTGTTTGAGTGGAGATTCGAACAGTTTTATGACCCTGTTTTGGCTGCCATTAAAATGATTGTGTAAATTCTGGAAATAATCAAATCCGAATCGAGATCACACTCGGAATTCTTGAAGAAGACATTAAAAATTACAGATAGCCGAGAGCCGAGAGCCGGGTGTAGAACACTCTCTGGGGTATATCAATTATTCTGATTTATCACTTCGCTGTAAACGATTTTTGAGTGTCTGGCCCGGAGATTGAATATTCAACTAAAACCCAAAAAAGTATGAATCGAAAAGATGGAAAAGGAGACGACTTGGTGGGGAATAATATTGAGTACTGGAGGAGTTCTGGATGTCTTGATATTTATTTATTATTTATCGAATTTAAACGGTTTTTAAAAATCACTATTGATCGGATTATCTATTGAAATGTATGCCATTATTTATAGAAATTTAAAGGGCATGCATCGAGTGCAATTTTTCTTGTTTTTCGAAGTCATTCAACTTTCGTATCAAAATCAATCTATGGTGAAACCAAGTAAACCATTACCTAATGAGGTGCATTTACATCTGACGAGTTCCGTGCCCGCCTCCCGAGCAAAACCAAATCGAAGCACTTTCAACGTTCGATCAAATCAATGATCGACATCTACCATAGACCCACACACAAATTCGTTTCGGCACTATGTGGGCTTAGGCCAGAAAAGCAAAAAAAAAAAAAAAAAAATCCAATTAACACTTTTAGAACGTGCCAAAAGTTTATTGCGCAAAAGCTTGATTTATGCAAAAAGATTGGGTAGCCACTGTGTCTAAGTCGTTGAGTCGGGCCAAATGGAAGCCTAGAACACCCACAACCCACAGCCCACAACGAGACACCAGACCAGCCAAATCAATCAACCTCGAGATTAACCTGCAAGAACTGGTGGAAAAAGCGTCCACCACCTTGAGGAAATAATTCGCAATTGAAATCTTTAACAGAAAAAGCTTTTTAATAATCCATAAATAGGTTTAATCGATGGAAAATTAATAAAAAAAATTAAAATAAATAAATTAAAAATTTAAAGTTAAAAAACATAAAAATAAATAAATAGTAAAAAAAATAAAAAGCCATTAAAATCTAAAATTTAAAGTTTAAAAAAATAAAAATAAATAAATAAAAACAAAGCCATTAAAATCGAAAATTTAAAGTTTAAAAAAATAAAAACAAATAAAATAAAAACAAAGCCATTCAAATCGAAAATTTAAAGTTAAAAAAAAAAAATAAAAATAAATAAATAATAACAAATAAAATAAGAACAAAGCCATTTAAATCGAAAATTTAAAGTTAAAAAGAATAAAAATAAATAAATCGAAAATTTAAAGTTAAAAAAAAAAAAAATAAATAAATAAAAAAAGCCATTAAAATTAAAAAAAAAAAAAAAAAAAAAAATAAATAAATAAAACAAATAAAATAAAAACAAAGCCATTAAAATCGAAAATTTAAAGTTAAAAAAAAATAAAAACAAATAAAATAAAAACAAAGCCATTAAAATCGAAAATTTAAAGTTGATGTCAAAAAAGAAATCAATCAATAAGTATTATAATATAAATATTATTAACACTTGTAGCACTAGGATAAAAAAATATATATATAGGTTAGGTTAGGTTAACCCGGACGGCCCTCAGCGGGGCCACGCATAGGCCAATATGGCCCTTAGTTAAAAATATATATAAATAAAATAAAAAAATAAATAAAAGAAAGATTTTCAAAGAATACGTATACGATCGATGCTCATCTACAACCACTAAGTGGTTCCTCCTTTTAATACCAAGAGCCACCTACAATTCCTATAGAACAAAATATATATTCCGATATTTGAATACCAGTAACATTCTCAATGCCATAATACACTACTATTACTTCAAACTATTATAATATATTAAGAGTGTTAACTAGAGGGCTCGTAGCTTGTATATATACATATATATTCGTATCCGATTCGATAGCTGATGTTAAATAAATCTGTTTAATAGCTGATACAAATGATAAAGCTGATTAATTAATGTTTTCATTGTATGAATCAATAATTATAAAACATTCAAAGTGCTGAAATGTCTGCTGCGTTTCATCGATACAGATCAAATTGTTTCAATCAGTCAACATACTGCAGATAGTATATAGTATATAGTATCTGCTTTGTCGTTCTTTTGCGTTCATAATAATAAATTGCAGTGATTTAATCAATTGTGGCAGGTGTTTTCTTTCGATTTTCGCTTGTGTTTTTTTGTGCACGCAGAAACTGGTTGGATCCGATGCCAAAATCCAACTGCAGCTCCAACTCGAACTCCAACTCCAACGTTGGGGTCTGGGGGTCTTGTTTGATTTGCTCAAATTAGCGCATGCACCACCGAAAGGAAAACCTGCTGGGTAGCTGGCCACTGTCGAGGCATTTGCAACATGTGGCACGTTTCTGTGTGCGCGAGTAGGCAATTGAAATTGAAAACTTCACAGCAAATTGTTGGCACTTAATTGAGTAACTCTGATCGATCTCGAGATGTGCTTTGCATAAATTGAGAGGGAAAAGGGGTTAGGCGGCAGGCTTGGACCGGGCTTGGGGCAGGCCTGGGAGTGGGTGCGTGACACCTACAGTGTCATATGGAAGTCGCTTGACAGCTTGACTTTGATCGTGTCTGCAGTGAAGTGCATTGTCTGCGATCTCCAGGGGTCCCAAGCGATCGCTTTGCATTGCAGTTTCATGGACTGTGTGGCTTTATGGCTACGATTCCACGCTGGAAATTTATCGATCTCTTGAGTTGCTTTGGAACTGACACAATTGGGTCATAGTTCTTAGGGTCGTGCAGCTGTTTCTACGTTGCAATCTGTCTTTCTATTGCTGTCAAAATTAATAATCCATTATTCTGGATACATTTCGCTTTCAAAGACTTTTTTTATTTAACGAAAATATGAATATATAAGGCTGTTACCCCTAAGAATCCCTCTAGCCGGATCTAACTCTGACGATCCTCAATCTTGATGATCACAATCAGACCACCGACATTCTTGCCAGCACTGAAGAACGTTATGATCGCCTTGAGAATTCCCGTGGGACTTGCTGGGGCCAGTCTTCCGTATTGAAGAGGACATTCTTGATGTAGTATTCGCCCTCCGGAATGGGACACGTATCCTCATCGACAGTGGGAAAATTGGTGGTCTCTCCCTGCGTTAGCGAGGGCTGAACGAACTGGACGTAGAACTTCTTGAAGCACTCACAGATGCTGGTCTGTGGCACGTCCATGGCCATGCGCTTGAAGTCGCCGTCACCATTCGGACTGGAGTAGAGCTCGACGGACACCTTGAAGTCATCGTTGTTCATTTCGCCCAAGAATTTGAATGAACCATTCAGGGCTCGCTCCCGGCCAACGGTCTTCAGGGTATCGAATAACACCAAGGTCTCTGAGTCGCCCTCGAAGGGCTCCAGTTTCTCATTGGTGACCACATAAGATTGTTCGCACTACAAGATATTCCCATATATATTATCAATGTAATATATGTATGGTTTATAGTCACCGAAATATTGTGCAGCAATCGGAGTAGCAACACTGCCAGTATCCACTTCATTTTGATCTGTCCGTGTCGTTGGGTCCAACCAAACCTATTTATTGGATGATCCCGGCATGCCATATTCATGTTCTATAACGATTAGCGATCTTGTTTTGTTCATTGACAACAATGTTGTTGCTGATTCGCTGATCTTTTACTTCGAACAAGAACTTTTTTTTAATCACTAGATATATATACAACACTGAATGGAATGCATGAATGAATGTATCGTCCAGATACTCGCAATGCAGATAAATGGAATCCACAGGCAATCGAAATTCCTTAGGGCGATTTCCCGAATGATCTACAAGAGGATCTCATTCACAGTCAGGGACAAATAGGCAAAGTAAAGAGAAATACACCCAAATTTAAATTAAATTAAATATTTAAATATAGGCACAATTCACTTTGATTCAAACATGGATTTATTAAAAACTTTCACATAAATATAATATACTAAATATGAAAAATATTCGACTTTTTGCAATTATCCCAGCTATAATAACCACTCAACCTTAGCTGCTTCTCCTCCGTTTTTGGGGGGATTGGCTGGCCAGGTCAGAAGGGAACTCCCAATTTCTTGCATCGCAGTCTATTGTTTGATGGAATTCACAGCCACGATCCGGCAAGTACGGATCCAGAAACGTCTAATACACATATTACCACATAGAAAATTATAGACCGCCGTGCTTTAGGGTCGAAGATTTAGATACCCTTGAATTCCAGTCAATAAACTTTTTCATTATAAAAAATCAAGTGCATATGCTCTTATAATAATTGGGAATTAAAAAAGTAAAAACAATAAAGAAAAAGAGAATTTCTCTCTTCTCTCTTACTTACCCATAATCTCGTTGGATTCTGATGAAGAAAGACATCGCACTACAAAACCGCGCTGAAACCGCAGACGAAACGCAGAAAATGATTTCCAATATGAGCACAAATTTTAGGCATATTCATCTAAGGTGAGGCACTAGGGGACGAAAGTTCGTGTTGACACACTAAACAGGAGAGAGTCAGATCAGCGGTATTGGGAATGCCTCACCCCTTTATGAGCATCACTTGCATCGAGAGACTCATTCCTTTTGATTCTCTTCTTCACTGCCCTGTTACGACATGGCGTGGGAGAGGGACAAAACTTGACGAATTTTCAAGCACGCATACACGCACATTGCAGGAAATCACGTGATCAAATGAAAAAAGCGAGACAGGGAAATAAATACACATTTTAGATATTTACACAAGAAAAAAATATGTTTTTCTATACATATATCATATATATATATATATATTTCAAACATTGATGCACTTCTCCTTGACGAGCTGCATTTTTGTCGCCATTCTGCCTTTTCCTGAGCCCCCGCCCTTGAGCAAGCACATTATTTTGCAATAAAACACATTTTCTTGCACTAAAACACTTTTTTGCATCGCCAAACTTCACAGGACATCTGCGCGACATTTTACCCGTCGAATTTTCAAAATTTTCCGGATTTTCCCGGAGTAAAACGCGGAGCTGACTTACGAACGGACGCTTCGACCAGGTGACAAAATTAAAGTGAGAGCCACTCAAATGCGTTCATTCTTTGATCTCCTGCTCCTCTTCCTAATTGGCCTCTCTCCCACGCTCTCTTCAGCTGCTTTTGCGAAAACGAAACGAAAAAAAAGGGTCACAACGGAACAAAAACATATTTTTTATTTTTACACATGAAAAAAAATTTATTTATGCAAAAACTATTTGTTTATCCACGTATATATCAAAAGAATATATATGTATATATCACAAATTGCCGTACTTTTCCTTAGTCGAGCTGCATTTTGCCCTTTTCTGCGCCCCGTTCTTGAGCAAACACATTTTCTTGCAATAAAACACATTTTTTGTATGTTGTCCTTGCATCACTAAACAAAACTTCACTTGGCACACCTGCGGGACATTTTAGCCGTTGGATTTTTCACCATTTTCCGGATTTTCGCGGAGTGAAACGCGGCGCTGACTTACGCTTTGACGCTTTGGCCGGGTGAACAAAATTTAAGTGAGAGCCTCTCAAATGCGTTCATTCTTTGATCTCCTGGTCCTCTTCCTATTTTCTCTCTCTCCCACGCTCGCCTCGGGTATTTTTGCTCAAGCTGAAATTACACAAGGTGGTCGGTCCGCTAACTCTCTTTCGGACCACCTTGCATAATTTCTTCAAGCTTCTTGTCTACTTCCTCTGCTACTGGAAAGAGAGACCAAAAGAGTGTGGGAGTGGGAGTGAGAGACTGGTGGGAGAGTTCCCGTGCGCGGTGTAGGTGAAAATTCTTAATTTAATTCAATTAATTGATCTCGCTTTGTAAAACAGCTTAATATAAGTAAATTAATTGATCTCTTTTTGCCGCAGCTGAGGATGAAGAGAAGGAGTAGAGACAAACAAAAGCAAAAAGAGCTGAAGAGAGAGTGGGAGAGGGAGCAATTTGGAAGAGAGAGCATAGAATGAACTCATTTTTTCACCAGGTCAAAGCGTCAAAGCGTAAGGCAACTCCGCGTTCAACTCCGTGAAAATCGGGAAAATGGTGAAAAATCCAACGGGAAAATATCGCGGAGGTGTGTGAAGTAAAGTTTAGTGTAGTGGTGCAGTGATTATATACAAAAATATGTGTGTTTATTGCAAGAAAATTTGTTTGCTCAAGGGCGGGGCGCAGAAAACGGCAAATTGGCGAGAGAAATGCAGCTCGACGAAGAAATAGTGCAGCAATTTGTGATATATGTATGTACATATGTACGTATGTATGTATATTCTTTTAATATATACGTGGATAAACCAATAGTTTTCGCATAAATTCATTTTTTTCATGTGTTAAAATAAAATGTGTTATTGTTCCGTTGTGTCCCTTTTTTTCGTTTCGTTTTCGCAAAATTAGCTAAAGAGAGCGTGGGAGAGAGAGCAATTAGGCAGAGTAGCAGGAGAGCATAGAATGAACGCATTTGCGCCGCTCTCACTTAAATTTGTTTCACCCGGTCAAAGCGTGCGTTCGTAGGTCAGCTCCGCGTTTCAACTCCGTGAAAATCCGGAAAATGGTGAAAAATCCAACGGGAAAATTGTCGCGGAGGTGTGCAAAGTGAAGTTTAGTTTAGTGATGCAAGGATAACATACAAAAAATGTGTGTTCACTGCAAGAAAATGTGTTTGCTCAAGAACGGGGCGCAGAAAAGGGCAAAATGCAGCTTGACTAAGGAAAAGTGCGGCTATTTGTTATATATGTATGTATGTATATATATTAAATAGATATGTAGATAAACATAATATTTTTGCATACATTTTTGTTTTCATGTGCAACAATCTAAAATGTTTTATTGCTCCGTTGTCCGGCTTTTTTTCGTTTGATCACGTGAGATCCAGCAATGTGTGTGTGCGTGTGTGTGTTCGTGTGTGTGTGCTTGAAAATTCGTCAAGTTTTGTCCCTCTCCCACGCCATGGCGTAACAGGGCAGTGAAGGATAGAATGAAAAAGGAATAGTCTCTCTTTCCAAGTGAAGTTCAGGATAGTGAGGCTTTTCCAATACTGCTGATCTGACTCTCTCTTGTTGAGTGTCAACACGAGCTTTCGCTCTCTAGTGCCTCACCTTAGATGAATATGCCTTAAATTTGTGCTCTTATTTGAAATCATTTTGTGTGTTTCGAGGGGGGGGTCTGTGCGGTTTTGTCTTAACTTCGTGGTCGGTTGTGAGTCCGACAAAATGCAGCTCGACTGAGTACTAAGCGCATCCCATGCTCCCCTTCTTCTCCTCTTCTCCACCTGTTGGTGTTGGTGGGATGGAGAGGATGTTGAGTGGTAGAGAATAGGTCAAAAGTCCGGAAACAGCTCAAGTAGAATGTCATGTGTAAATGTAGTAGAAGTTGAATTCCATGTAGGAAACATGACAAATTTAATATTTTCGTAGAATTTTAACAAAAATCAATCAATAGGCGTTTTATTTATCGTTCTTCTTACAGTTTATACTGCACTTTGTAATTTTTCTAATAGCAGGAGACTCGAACACAAAAATGAGATATCCATATTCCTTCGGGGTGTTGAAAAATCAACTAAAATAATTCAATTTGTTCGAATCGGTGTGGCTCTTCCCCCGCCAGATGGCAGACAAAATTCAAGCGAAGCCCCATCAACAGCTCATCAAACGAAATAGAATCCCATACCCAAAAAACCCCCCCAAAAAACCGGCGATAATAAAGCATTAATTGAAAACTTATAAACAAAAGACAGAAGACAGAAGTCAGAAGTCCCTGCGTTACGATGAGGCGAAGACAAAATACACGAAATGGAAAACACACACAAAAAACGCACAGAAAGTGCGCCCATGAGCGGGGGAAAAACAGAACTCAGCAGGAGATATTTTACATTTTCACGGATGGATTTCCCCGGAAAGTGTTTTGGGGCGCGCTAGGTTTATATTTATAACAGATTCATTCAAGATCCAACAACGAGGGCGAGCGCGAGGGCGAGGGCCTCTGGGCAATGGATGGGGGCACACACGCGCCCGCTGCTGCCACAGCCTATAAATAGGAAAAGTCAAATGAGAGAGGGGATTTTCCGAAAAATGAAAACGTCACTTCAACTTGGCATTGCCCCCGCTTTTCAAGGGGGCACCCATCCCCATGCCTCTAACGAAACAAACATCTGCAAGCCGCAACAATTTGAGGCATTTTCCAAGTAATATGCAACACATGTTGGGAGTGTGCCTGTGCCTGTGCCTGCGCCCTGCGCCTGCGCCCCGTGCCACAGGCCACAGGCAGTACTCGAACCCAACATCGCGAGTGACAGTTTGCTGTCCTCAGCCAGGCATGACATTAGATGGTTCTTTGACTAGGGATAGGGACCCCAGACCCCAGCCTCGTAGAGGGGCCCCTCTCCCCGGGCAGCATTGTCAATCAAAAATATTAGA
Organism: Drosophila lowei; assembly: GCA_008121275.1. Classification (NCBI taxonomy): domain Eukaryota; kingdom Metazoa; phylum Arthropoda; class Insecta; order Diptera; family Drosophilidae; genus Drosophila; species Drosophila lowei. Next base: position 15,698,153 of record CM017781.1, on the reverse strand, counting down.
GAACTTTTTGGAGGGGGAAAGCCGCAGGTTGATGTCCTGTTGAACGAAATTTCTGTTTAGTCTTCGACTAAATTAGGCGAGAGAGACTGTAATCCATGGCTCTCCGCCATCAGCCATGGCTAAGAACGCAGTTAGCCAAAGCAGCAGCCATGCTGACAGCCATAAAGCCAACGGCATGACGAAATACGAAATACAACGGGTTAGGAAACCATCGAGTGGCCAGGCAGTTTTGCATATACCAAGTCTTGGGTCTCCCATATTAATGATACCCCTCGCTCGCAGGCAGGTGACAGGCATTAGCATAAATCGCTGAAATCGCAGAAATCACAGAAATCACACAAATCGCTGATGCCGTCGTGAGCAGAGCGGACAGACAGGTCGATCGCTCGCTGAACAATTAACCAAACACCTACACGGCGAGGCGAGGAGACCTGCTGGACCTGCGACTGCCTGCCTTAGCAGAATAAATCAAACTTTTAATTATAGTGTAATTAATGTAACGTATTTCAATTAATTAAGTGCAGTTTGATTGGCGTCGTCGTTGCCCGGAGGCTGTCCACAACCAGAAAGCCCAAACCGAAATCGAAACAAATCGAGAAAAACCGATAGAAGAAAAAACAATCATTACGAAACCAGAAAAAACTTTTTGCGCGCCAATATCACAAAAAAAAAATACAAAAAAAATAAAAAAATTACCAGCGATATAAACAAGAAGTTCCACGGGGGCTATTGTAAAGAATTTGGAATACACTTTGATTTCAATTGATTTTGCGGCTTGAATATTTAATTCCTAATTTCATATGTCAATATTTAAATATTGATTTTCAAAGATTTTCTCAGATAGTGGAAATTGTAAATTTAGGTGTTTTGACTATTTATTTCTGATATTTCATATTTTAAATTAATATATTTATAATCATTATTTAAATATTATTTATTATTTCATTTTGAAATTAAATAGATTTGATTTTTGAATTAAATATATTACATATTTGAATTGAATATTTTTCCTACATATTAAATATGTTATATTTATTTAATTTAAAAATATTTAATTTCACTATTTTTCATATTTAAATTAAATATATTTCCTACAAATCATTTAAAATGAATATATTTCTAATTATTATTTAAATATTATTTATTATTTTTTTTAATAAATTTATTTAAATAGATTTCATTTTGAAATTAAATAGCTTTATTTAATAAATATTTTAAATTAAATATATTTCCTACAAATTGAGTATAATATATTTATTTAAATGTGTTTTATATTGATATTATATATGGAGCGTATTGAAAATATTTGTTAATACCTTTATGTGTAAATCAAAGTGAATTTGATTTAAATTGACTATTTTTTTCTTAAACCCGATTTTTTAATTCAAACAAGGATGGGTTTCGTTTTACTGTACCATTTTTCTCTGAGTGCATACATAGCATAGAGATCCACTGTTCAAGTACCACATATCCATAACAAAGTCGCTCTTATATAAGGTATAGCTCCAACCGTTCGTGAGAGTAAAGCTCAGAAAATCACCCCAAAATCATCAATCGATCATCACTGCTCGTATCTCCTACCCAGAGAAAGGGTATCTATCTGAAACAGCTGGGCCATGTTGCAGAAACAGGTGATAAGCAAACCACATTGAACGGCGTCATAAACCAGCTGCAACTGCCGCTGCAGGAGGAGGTAGGCGGTGGCATTGTGGGGGCAGGCGTGGCGTGGCGTGGGCGCGTGGAAAACTCTATTGCGTCGTTGCGAAAATTAACTGCAATATGCAGGCCCAAAGAGGCCGAGAGCCACTTGTGGCACAAATGTTAAAAGGCTCGCCACAAGGCCTGGCCCCACCACCGACTCCAACTCCAACTTCGACTCCGGCAGCGACTTCGGCTCCGCTTCCTACGAGCACTCGCACACCACGGGCTCAAGTCGAGAAGGCGTCGCGTCTCAATGTGCGGCGGCTGTGCGGCTTCCGTGGCAGGTTCCAGCAAATTTTCTGTCGCTGTGGCTGTGGCTGTTGCTGCCGCTGCTGTTGGCCTGGCCTAATGCGAAAGTTGTTGCCCTTGTGTTAGTGTGCCACACAGCGGTGTGTTCGTGCCACAAGTGGCAAAGCCAAATAACACTGGCCTGCACAGAGGGGTTAGCTCTGATCGGTTTGGGCGGGAATCGTAAGGATTTTATAATCCTCAGAAACTTTTTTCTTTAAAAATTACAATTATTTTTTTTTTTTTTTTTTTTTTAATTTTTAAATTATATTTTTATTTTTTTTAATTTTTAAAATAATTTTTTTTAAATTAAAACCGAAAAAAATTAATTTTTTTTTAATTTAAATTTTAAATATAAAACAATTTTTTCAAAGAAATTGGTAGGAAAAGTTGATCCTGTTCCAGGAGAGGTCTTGCCTAGATCCCTTTTTCATAAAATTTTTATGGTATCTGTGGAATTGGTTGCCAAATCAATTGCTGGAAAATTCGTTAAAAAAAAGTCCTTGTTAAAAATAAATAAATAAATATCTATCGCTTCGCAGATACTTTGTTGCATGGTGTGGGCCTCCCAGCCAACGTCACGCGTCAGTTTTTTTTTGTACGTGTTGTTTCGTTTGTTGGTCAAGTGACCCGCAACAACAACACCAGCAAAAAGAACAACAACGACAACATACGACAGTAACAAATGCAACACGCGCTTAATTTTTATTAGACCTCATGCGGTGCGCATGCGCAGCACCGAATCACCGTTGCACACGAGCATACAGCTACAAATACTCCAAGTATCTGTATCTGCATCTGCACACGCACACACACACACATATGGAATATACAATATCTTTTTGGGGCCAGCAATTGGCATAATTGACTGGTCGGTCGCTCTGTCTGTCTGGGCTCTCGGAGTGCAGTACGTGAGGCGGGAGAACTTTTCGGTTAACATATTGTGTTACTTTTGCCCCAAAAGACAATTGATTTATTTCCATCATTAATAACAATCACAAGAGACCAGAAGCATTTGGGGGCCCCACCACTCGTGAGTGACACGGAGGTTGAACCTTGGCCAGCACCCCACTCTAGATGATAATTTTCAAATGAAGGCTTAGAAAAAGCCTATCGAAAGGAGGAAAACAAAAGAGAAACGAGCCACAAATATTTGATCGGAAGCCGCTTAGAAGGACGGATGGAAGGATGTCAATCTGCGAGCTTCGATCAAAGGAGAGGTCCGCCAGCGGCAGGACGTATGCCCTGGTCTCGACCTTGAGAAGGGTCTTGGAAAGGGGGCCTTAAACGTAGCCTCGGTTTCGGAGTCGATCAGTGCACGTGCCTTTGTAATTTGTAATTTTTTGGCTGCATGATAAATGTTCACAATTGCTCTGACCAGCAGCGCCCGTTGGTTTTTGGTGGAGCAATAGTTCTGGACGTGGGCAGCGGCTTTGGAAGTGGACGTGGAGGAAGTGTACCGAATGGATCTATGTGATTGCGTGGTATGAGGACTAGGAACACGGTTAGACACAACTGCAGGCCCTGCAGATTCGCAGGATCGGGTTTGCAGAAGGAACGGACACCTGCTTTTTGCTGTCTTCAGTCCGGCTGCCGTTTTTCATGAAAGGCGAACTATTTGACACAGAAGGATATCGTGTTGCTACGATCTTGGCAGCAGTCGCAAACACCACAAAACGTATTCAATTTGTATTTTCTATTTATTCGGGATCAAAACGTATGTAATATTGGATGGTGATGCGGAAGAGTCACCGTTTTAGCGTTTGTATGTTTCTATCAAAAGTTAGGTGTCCTCCAATCCAAGGAGGGAGCATTTCCACTGGATAAACATCGATATACATAATTAATCTGCACAATATATCGACGAGCCCTAAGGACTTCCATACCTTGCAGTGCAACGCCGCGCCACATATATGATCATTCCTGTTTCCGGTCACTCTTTGCCACTACATCAGAATGCTTTCCGAATTACAAGGTATTCGGCAGATAAACTGCGTGTGGCACATACGCGACTGGACTGCAACGAACTTACAGATGACATATTGAGAGTTTTTCCACTGTGGAGCCAATTGTGCAACAAATACCGAAGTCCTGTACATGGCTGGAAACTGCCCTGCTTGACATGGATCATTTGAACGAGGTCAAATTGTTTCTAAGCCTTAAAAGCCTTAGAAACAGCGGTCTAGTGCCTGATGTGATCAAATGGATTAATACAGATTGTAAGGTTTTGGCAGTACATAACATTACGAATGCTCGGGTTTGAATCTTTAAATATCAATTTTAATTGACCAACTTGAATCAATTGCAAATTATTTAGCCCGATGAAAAATTAATAAATAAATAAAAAATATTAATTATAAAGAATTTAAGTTCAAGTTCAGTCTTTCCCAACTGTCGAAACTTTGCAGAAATTTAAATAATTGTTTACCATTTTTCTTAAATATAAAATACAATATATAATATATATAAAATTTAATAGCTACTACTATTCCAAGTCTCGTAATAGCAAACAACAATATGTATTATTAAAAATAAAATCAATCGGATAAAATTAAAAAAATAAATAAATAAATAAAAAAAATTCCAAGTCTTTCATCTCGCTAGCCAGTCAAGGACTTTATTTAATAGTTAAACTAGTCTTTAATCGAAAAATTAAAAAATATAGATTGATCTGTATTTTATATGGAAATAATCTTCCGAGGGGAACCGAATCTGTTCTCATTTCAAAGTTTTAAGGTCAAATGTGCAAAAAAATTACCAATCTATAGCTCTGTTCCACAATGTATGTATTTTGCAATTATCGGCAATAAATTCGTTAATGCCCGCTGTTACCCATATCGAGCCATACAGATTTTATGGCCCCCCGGCGTCTATATTTAGATATCGCCACAATGAAGGGCCACAACAACAGCCGATCCCAACTAATTGCCCCTGTCCACACACAGCACCGCCGCTGCCGATGCCGCTTATCCTTGATCATCAATGGTTCATTAACTCCGCGGAGCCACAACAAGAACTACAGCCGGGCCGTGGCGTGGAGCGTATTTAATACAATTAACTGGGAACGTTATAAGATTAACCCCACATCGGAATGGGGAATCGAGGCATCGAGGGAGAAGCCTAGAGATCAGGCTTCTGCTCAGATTAACAATCAATTAAAATTGACAAGCGGACGGAGTGGGAAGTGGGAAGTGGGAGGGAGCCATCAGGGCCAGGGCCAGGGCCAGGGCCATGGCCAGGGCCATGACCGAGGAGCAAAGAAAATAAAGGAAAATGATTACAATGGGCCGCATAAAAGGCGCCATTTAGCCCTCTGTGGCAAACGACACGCAATAATTACGCCCAATTAATAGCAATAACTTTTGCAAATTAGATAATTTCGGTCCACGTACCCCAGAGCTCTGCAGAGAGCGAGAGAGCAGCAGCAGCAAGAGTCCGGTCCACGCCCTGCAGGCACATTAAATGTAATTCTTTTGGAGTTTGGATCTGGGGACTCGGGAAGATTTGCCTGCACGCGAGCCAAATGAGTGTAATCAGGCAGCGCTGCACTTGTCGCTCTCCTCCTGCTCCTCCCATCCCAGTCCCGCCCATTCCCAGTCCCCACATTGAGACCGAGAACCGCCTCAACTCTTGTGACACGAGGGCGGCCCCTAATGGGTGTCGGTGGGGTATATTCGAGGAAGGTGTGTCATCACCTTGATTCATGGGTGGAACATTTTCAATTAATTCCATTAAATTAACAAATAGCCTAAATAATAAATTAAATTAGATAAGGAATTTAAGGTATTTTGATCTCTGTATTCTGATTTTTTTTATTTTTTTTTTGTTTTACTATTTATTTAATCAGAAAACAAAAATATAAATTAAATAAGGAAATATATTTATTATGATTTTTTTATATTTTAATTTAAATATTAAAAAATCGTATTATTATTAAAATAATTATAGTTTAAATATTAAAAAGGAAATATGGTATTAATGAAACTTAAATATATTTACTATGATTTTTTTCTATTTTTATTTAAATATTAAAAAATCGTATTATTATTAAAAAAAAAATTCTAATTTAAATATTAAACCATTTATTAAGTATAAGCAAAAAACAAAAAATATAAATTAAATAAGGAAATATATTTATTATGATTTTTTTCCTTTTTTTATTTAAATATTTTAAAATCTAATTAAAATATTAAACCATTTATTAAGTTTAAGCAAAAAACAAAAATAAAAATTAAATAAGGAAATATGGTATTAAGGAAACTAAAAAATATTTTTTATTTTTTTTTTTTTTTTTTTTTTTTTTTATTTAAATATTTAAAAATCGTATTATTACTAGAAGAATTCTAATTTAAATATTAAACCATTTATTAAGTATAAAAATACTTAAATTATTTTATTAAAAACTCTTTTCTTTCTTTTTCGATTGTTTTTCTTATAGTGTTTTTTTTTTTAATATAATTTAATTTTTGTTGTTGTAGTGTTTATAGTTCTCAGATATCAAATAGTCGACTCTGCCGCCTAATATCTATAATTTACTACTTCCCCCAGTGCATACAAGGTTTTTTTTTGTGTCCGCCACTTGCTGATGATGGTGCTGCTGCTGCTTCTGCTGCTGCTCTTGTGCTCCATCAAAAGGCTGCTCTGCAAATAAATTATTACCCCGTGCACTTGTGCCTTCCTCCTCACACACACACACACACACACACACACACACACATCTGCCCCATCTGTCCCATGGGTCCCCGTGGCAGTGCCTACTTAACCGAGGCGCAATGCTAAAAATACAATTGAACCTATTGCTGACAGCTGTTGCGTAAGCCGGGGAGCGGTTCAGCTCCAAAAAGGGGAACCACAAAAAAAAATATAATAAAAAAAAAAATTCATCTAAATTGTAGGATGTTCTCTATATCCAATCTTTTTGTGCCATTCTTCATAGATTTCGAGCTTTGGCCGCTCCGCCCCTGAACTAAAGCAATTTATCAAATGGCAGCACGCCAAGCTTCTCTTCTCTTCGCCCAGGCAGGAGGCTGGCAACCAGTCGGGCCAGCCCTCCAGCGAAAAGATGCCACAGAGGAGTCGTTGTCTTCGTCTAGTATTACATAAGCAGGCCCCGAGACGGGAAGATCGTTTGTGGTGGGGTGGGGGCTTATCTATTGGCCTGCGGCCGGGGCGCGAGCATGGAGAAGATCAAGTGGCACAAGAGATCCCCAACTGAAGGAGCAGATAGAGTGGGGCCTCGACAGCTGGCAAAAGGCAGCGGCACTGTACTGGATCCTATACTCTGGTGGCAGTGTCCGCTCCAGGCGGGCACGCGTCAAGCAGGGATTTAGTCAGCAGCTGGCCCAAAACAGTAGCTCATTGTATAGCACTATACATATGTATATCCATCGTATATGTATACATATGTTTATTTGCGTATTGAAATTGATTTGTTTGGGGACAGATGCAGGGACTTGCAGACCCGCACACGCCTCCAATTAGGGGGCTAAATGACAATTGTACTTTTAACCCAATTTACACGACTTCACACACTGATTCTCCGGCAGATTCTCGCGCTCCTTAACTATAAATCTGAATTGTTTACGTTTCTTCCAGGGCCCCATGAAAGGGTATTGCTGGGGTCAAGCCGAGAGGGAGAGCAGAGTTCTTCGAGGTTTGATAGCCCTTCACTCTGTGCACTCTGTAGTCCTGAATCCTTGCAGTCTTCTACCAATTTCTTCTTCTTCTTTTACTGCAGGGTATCTCTTGGGTCGCATTCATGCCCATCCCATGCCCTCTCCCCCCCTCTCTCTTGTTTATGCATTTGATTATTTGCTTAAATCTTTATCGTTGATTTCAGTGTGCCTGTGTGCGTGCGTGTGTGTATTTGTTCGGGTGTCTTCCTCGTTTCGTATGCAGGCAACGTTTCTCGTTTCGTTTCGTTTCGTTCCTTTTGCACTCTTCGTTTGCATCCACATCCACATGCAGAAGAGAGTGATACTCGTACTCGTGTGGAGGAGGCGGTCGTGGCGAAGGGGTGAGAGTCAAGATCCATTAAGGCAATGACCTGTTTTCATATCAATTCTATATTCATGTGTGTACATGTGTGCGTGTGTGTGTACGAGTGTGTGAACAGGCTTTGTTGTTGTTTTGTCCCGTTCCAGCTTATGGCGATCGGTTAGACGTCGCTGCCAAGGTATATTGAACAGAAGGTAAGGCCACGAAACTCTACCACTACCGCCCTTCGGGTAGCCCTTTTATCAGTGGCTCGAACTCATTTGGTTGATCCTTAGATGCCTTCCCTTTCGATAGATGTACCTTGACCGGGTGTAGGCGGTGGGGCCGCGGCAGGAGGCACACGCAATCGGTGGAAGACGTCGCATATGTCCCAATGTTGCAAGTTGATAGTAAAAATTATGATGATTCTTGCCCCAAACAACAACTGCCGCAGTGACTGGTCAAACGGGTTCTGTGCTGCTGCTGTTGTTGCTGTTGTTGCTGCTGCTGTGTGCATATTTATCTCCGCGTTGTCGCTGCCTCCACTTCATTAGGTCTTTAATTTTATATCGTATCAAAACAGAGAAAAGGCAGGCAGAACTCCTCTCCTTGTTTCTGTGTCCGCCTGTTTATCTTCGTTGCTTCGTTTGCATACCCTTTCGAGCAGTTGGGTAGTCGTTGTTTTCCCCAGAGGCTTGTCCTGGGTGGAAGAAGGTACTGGAAGATCTAAGGCTTAGTCGAATTAGTCGAAAAATGCATTATCCCATCTCTTTCATATCGAAGCGAGTGCCCCATGAGAGAGGCGAGAGCACCACGAGAGAAACGAGTGCCTCCTGAGACAAGCGAGTGCCCCATGATAGAAGCGAGTGCCCAATGAGAGAAGCGAGAGCCCAACGAGAGAAGCGAGAGCCCAACGAGAGAAGCGAGAGCCCAACGAGAGAAGCGAGAGCCCAACGAGAGAAGCGAGTGCCACACAAGAGAAGCGAGTGCCACACAAGAGAAGCGAGTGCCACACGAGAGAAGCGAGTGCCACACAAGAGAAGCGAGTGTGCAGGGGGCTTGCCGCGTAGTTTTTCGATCAGAGAGTAGTACTCTTGTATCCTCTGGCTTCCCAACAAAGATACCCAAAATATCAGTTCAATTTTGAACAACATCTAGTCAAGGGTATCTATACATTCGACCCAAGAGCTTGGTCTTTCTGTTCTTTCGTTTTTTTGCAGTTGTACTACGATCGTACGAGAGAGGGCATGCATCTTGTGGATACACTTGGGCAAACGTGAAAAAAGTCTTTGGCGCGTAAAATCTTTTTGGGTTCATTAGAACGTTGAACGTGGTTGTCGTTTGGTCTTCGGTCTCCGGTCTCTGTCCTGGGTTCGGTCTGGTCTGCTCTGCTCTTGGGCCTGAGCCTGGTCACATGGGGCAATCAAGTCGTTTCTCCTGGCCCTGTCACTTTGACAGCGCATCTGCGGTTTAATCTGGTTTTCTGGATGCGCTGGCTGCGTTCTGCTCTTCTGCCCAGTTGGAGATTGTGCATTGTTGCTCCCCGACTACGTGTACGTGTACGTGTACGCGAACGAGAATGAGTACAGTACCAGCCTAGGCTTTGGAGTACGCTCTACAGTTCTATTTTTAGCTGCCGCCAGTGGGGATCGCGTGGATATGATCAATCAAAACTGAAACTGCTTGTAGTTCAGTGGGGTTTGGGGCTGGCTGGGGCAGCCCCTTTAGGGAGGGGAAGCCCCTTAACAATTATTTGACAACATATTTTCTATTATAATCGTTTGTATGATATACGTATTTTTCTACTGATCTTTATCATACGCCAACTCCATTGTAGATCATTTCCATCAATCAGCCGCGTCTTAAGAGCCTTACCAAGACCGTTTTTGGGTCTTTGCATGGGGTTTACTTTAGATAAGCGGAGAAGGAGAAGGAGGAGGTTTAAGTGCCTTTCTATTTGCCCAGAACTAACCATCCATCCGATATCTCTCGGTCGCTCTGTGACTACTGTTTGCCTAGAAGGTTTGCCTCTTTGCCTTTGGCCGCTGCTTGTTTGGCTACTTAAATTTCCCAGAGTCAATAGATGGAATCGAGAGCTGGTTTGTTCGGGTCGGATCTCAGCCTTGACCAAGCCGCACATAATTGGCATTATCTGGCGATGCAACGGCTACTCAGGGTCATCCTTGAAGTCAAATTGAAATCGTAATGGGGCAGGCACACCCCGGGGGGGGCCGCAGAGTCGCAAAGTCGCGAAGTCAGAGTTTAATCAGTGTTTGACCGAGAGCAAATATGGGCAAAGCACCGCTCATTTTCCCCTCAATTAGACCCCAGTGGGTGGAAACTGTTTGTACAAGACTTTGAGGTAATTGTGGGCTTCATAAAGCCCAACTCCAAGAACCTTTCGGATCGAATCGAGCTATAATCATGGCCATTGCTTATTTGCATTCGGAATTGCATCGGATCAATGCGGTGCCTCTCTGTGAGGCACGACAAATGAATCATGCGGCGGCGGCGGCGGCGGCAACGGCGGAGGAGATAGATGATGCCCCACTCTTCGAGCGGAGTGCTGCTCGTGTGCCCCCAGAGGCAGCGACATTGACAATGAGCCAGAAAGCGTTACCAAAGCGATCCACAAACGGTAGCCCCCACAAACAAAAAAAAAACAACAAAAAAAACAACGAAACAATACAAAAGGCGAGGAGAGCTTTTCGGATTTCGTTGCGGCATGATCGGGCAAAAGATCGTTAAGCAGTGCACAGTAGCTGCTCGAGCGTCATAATAACAGCAGCAACAAGATGTAGTCCTCCCCCCTGCTCTGCGACTCCGACTCCCAGCCCACCGCCTACTTGTCCGTCCGTCCGTGGAGTGTGGAGTGCAGCTGCAACGCTGCAGGGTGTACACTGTACAGTGCCACAGTGCGACGCGCCACAAATCAACAAGCCCAAGCAGGCACACACTTGGACGAGCGACTCCTCTCCGACTCCGTACGGAGCGTAGGCAACTGCTTAACCGGTTTGCTCTTCCACCAGAGCCGGACAGAGAGACGACAACGACGATGCATAAAGCTTTTTAGAACCTTCTTTGTTGCGGCTTGCAGTTCCATCCACTGAGCGAAAAGGAGGGACAAAGGATCGTTACTCTCCCCTGAGAAAATCGTGTACAATCGTGGTATTTCTTTGTCAAAGACAGTATAGTATGTCCTGATCTGCTTCCGGTGCCATAGCCAAAGCCAATTGCTCTCTGATCGATCTATTCGAATTTCTCTTTCGGTCTTTATAATAACCGAACCGACCAGCTATACATTTTGCCAGCTGCCCTGCCCCTTCGACCCCTTTGCCATTTCTAAATCGTTAAATTTCATATATCAAATTATGACTGGGTCCGCGAACCCCTAATTTCGTTGCGTGTAATTGCTGCTGCCAGTGCCAGTGCCAGTGGAGCTTTTATGCCCATGTGGTTGTTGCTGTTGCTGCTGTGGCCCCTGCCGCTGTGTATGTTGCTGTCTCGTTCTGTTGGCCGCGTGTGCGCGCCGGTTCTTTCCTTCCTCTGTCTTTAAGGCGACTGCGCTGCCGTCTTAAGCTGCATTACAACTTTTTACTGCGTCTTAAACAGAAATCGAGTTTTCTTGTACCCCACACAGACACACAAGCATCGCCTGAGTGTGTGTGCATGTGGTTTTCCATCTATCTCTGCGCACAACTCCGCCCGAAACATCAACGCCCCAAGTGCATTGGGCCTCCCTTTCCTCTACTCGCACAGCGGTGGGCAATCGAATAGCAGCGCCAGAATTATGCTACCAACTGGAGATATTGGACGTTAATAAGCAATGACTGCGCCATCAAGTGGCCCGTGTGACACCAGCAGATCATACCGCCCAACCGACCGAGGGGCGCTGCTGCATGACGCGCAGGAACATGCAGGAAAGAAGATATTGTCGAAGCTTTACAGGAAGACTCCCCTCTGCATCTCTCTCTCTCTTCCAGAGTGGCTTAGCACCTCTATCTTTCTCTTTTTCACTGCCAGCTCTTTCCTAGGCTTCTAGGCTCACAGTTTTGGGGCCTTTTTGACCCCAAAGCCAGACCCCAACCTTCAATTGAGAGTTTTTCCAAGAGTTCTTTAAGTTTTTAAGAGCATATCCTTTTTATTTGTTTTGTTTGCTAGTTTCTTGACCGCCAGTGTGCCCGTGCACGCCCGTGCCTGTTCATGCGTGTATGCGTTCATGTGTCTCTGACAATCTGCGGGCTCTGATGATAGTTACAACGTAGTTATCGTCATCGTCAGCATCTCCCCTGCCCCCCCCTGCCCCCAGCCCAAACCCCCTCGCGCGCCCCAGCGTGAGGTTCGTCCAGTAGCCGCGCTTAATTGCATTTTGACTTGCGGCGTGAAGTTGAGTAGCAACAACAACTGCAAGGGGCAGAGGCACACTGGCTCTGGCACTGGCACTGGCACTGGCAGGAGAGAAGAAAATCTGAAGATGAAGAAGAAGCTTTGTCATTTGAAGGGAACCGAACCGAACCGAACCGAACCTCTCTCTTCGGAAGCCGTTGTTGTCTCTTGGTGTATTTGCTTAGCGTTTACGAGGCGTGGCCGTTTGCCCCTTTTTGGCGTATGCCCGGTAGCTGATGTTGCTGCCCCATTCCTCGCTCTCTTTATGCTTGCATTGTGTCTGCCTGTCCCCTTTGCCCCCTCATAAGTTAAGGGCTATACAGATCACAGAGGCACGGATTTGAAAGGATCAACGATTTGCATCTTCGGTGATTCAAGGTGTAATCTCCCTATATGCCATTAGGGCCATCTCTAGGATAGTAGGATGGAAATCATCTGTAGAACGCAGAATATTTAGGGAGCCTGGGATCTGTAGATCCTTAAAAATAGGACTGCCACCCACAGAAGATGTTATATTCGTTGGAAAAGAACCGTAAGTACCTACAACTAAAATACTTCTCTTAGCTCGAACTTAAGGCAAGGTTAAACCCAATGTTGTTGTTCGGAATCGTTAAGAACCGCAATATCATGTTCATATTTTGTTTGCCTTTTGTTTTTTCTGTATTTCGAATCGCAGCAAATTAGCTATGCTGATCAGCTATCGATCCAAGTCGATTCGGTGGCTTGCTTGTTAACCAAAGTCATGCATCACGCATAAATTTTGTTGTTGTCTCTTGTAACAACTTGTCGTACACACTGGGCCAACTGTGCCTTGTGTTTAATATAAGTTATGTGGCAAAACCGAGTCCATAGTGCTCATAGTTCCTGTGTGTTTCGACCAGGGATTTCGTATCACTTTGGATTTTGTGTTAATTTGTGTGTGGATCGTATAAATCATTTCAGGGCGTTAGTTTATTGGCTCCTATGTGGCTCCGACTCCTCTTTATGAGGCGATGCAATTATCTAGATTCTAGAACATTTTGATGGGCCCTCAGTAACAGTAACTGTGCTTTAATGGGTCACATAAATTGTGGAGCATTATGACACCGGCAATAATCCTCATGACTCCACCACAAGTCCCCAATGCATTTCATTATAAATAGGTTAAGATGCTAAAAAAAGCTGAGCTGAGAAGAGAAGAGAAGAGAAGCCATTCAGCCAGTACAGATACAGGCACACACGCATAAACCTTTAAACCTAAACACGCACTTAAGTCGTAAAAAAAAAACCGAAGAAAAAACCAACAACAGCAACAGCAACTAAGACGAAAAACATGACATTAAATTGCATGGGGTTAAGAGGAGACGAAGCAGCAGCAGGGGCAGCAGCAGGGGCAGCAGCAGGGGCAGGGGCATTTACAGAAACGGCCAGAAACAAGTAAGAAGGCTTTTGGGCGGCACTCACGACCATAAGATACCGCTTAGGAGTTGGTAATAGAACGGGTAAAGGGCTCTAAAGAGTCCTCTATCATTTTGTTCTTAAGACAGAGCTCTACTTAGGTTCATTTTCCCCGAGTCTGGCAGGCATCGATTTCGGTCTCGAGCATCAGGTATTTGTTGTTGTTGCCTTTATGGGACCGACTCTGGCTCCTACGATTCTTGATGGCTTGATGGACTGTCTTAGGACTGCCAAATCTGAATACCGTTGAATAATCTCCAGATTTGGTGGCTCTCTGGGCTTGAGGATGGACCAGACAATCGTTTCTGACCAAGGATATGTCCTGCTATCTCCTGCTATGCCTTTATGTTGTTGTTGCCTTTATGGGACCGACTCTCGTTCTGCCTCTACGATTCTTGATGGTTTGATGGACTGCCTTAGGACTGCCAAATCTGAATACCATTGAATAATTTCCAGATTTAATGGCTCTCTGGGCTTAAGGAGGGACCAGAGAATCGATTCTGTCCTGCGATTACATAAGTCCAACCCATATACCCAGTGTACGCGCCATGTACAGGGTATAAAATATAATAATATTGTCTATGGCGGTGGTGGGGCATCGGAAGGGGTGTGGGGGGCAGGGCGCAGGAACCCAGCACAGGTGTTCAGCAGCAGCAACATGCACATACACACACATACACACATATTTATGTACGAAAAAAAAAAAAACTTAAAATCAAGTTTTAAAGATTCAACGAAGTCGACGTTGACGTCGTCGTTGACGTCGCCGTCGCCGTCGACGGCACTTAAACAGCCCCAGCAGCAGGCAGCAAGCCTGAAAGAGAAGCAGAGGGAGAGGGAGAGGGAGTGAGAGCAAGAGATCCGCAGACCTTTAAATGCGGGCCGAGCAGCAGCAGCAGCATCCAAACGAGCAGCGAGCGCGAGGGATCACGAGGGGAGAGCAGCCCAGAGCGGTGGGGGCTAAGCCAAAGCCAAAGCCAAAGCCAACCAGAAAGGAAGGAGTGCTCCGAAAGGCGAAGCTTCTGATACCCTACCTACCGACCAATTTTTCCTGGGCTGTGATCCGATCTTTGGCTGTTTCTGTATTACCCACCGAAAGGGTACACGTAAAACACAAAACCAAACCCAACTCTCGATCGCTGTGCATGCAGCAACTTGTCGAGCTCGCCCCCATACCCTTGGGTCAGGCTGAAGTGCCTCACTGGCTGCCTGCCTGCCTGCCTGACTGCCTGCCTGGCTCCTCTCCTGATTACGATCAGAGTGCAGCAGCAGCAGCGGCTGGGGCAGCGACTGCGACTGCGGCTGAGACTGCGCTGCCTGTGTAATAAACATAATGATAATGCCCGATCCGACGCCGTCTTCCAAGTGGTTTGGGCTGCCTTCTGCGCTACCGTGGATGTAATTTACACTTGCACTGCAGCCGAGGGACGGGGCACTGGTGACTGGTGACACTTTGGTCTTAGAGAAGCCAGAGAAATGACACACTTTTTCCGGCACCAAAGCAATATCATATCCCATAACAAGCCGAGTTCTGCGCCTTGTTACGGCCAGAATCGTGATCGAACGGAAAGCCCTCTAGCGGTTATTAACCAAAGTTTGGCTAAAAGCACAACAGCAGACATCTGGCATCGTTCGAAATACACCAGGGAGACTGAGTTGTGTTTTATGATTGTTTGTCAGTGCTTAAGTACAGTGATAAGTCGCCCAGATGGACTGAGGACAGAGAGCCCAAGGAATCTGTTTGTACAGGGCAGTTCATCGATCTATCCATCGATCAACCTATTTATCGAGCTTTCTTTCGATAAGCCTGTGCTTCGATAAACTAGTTTTGAAACCCCCTTTCTATGAATTTATCGATGTATAATGGATGCACGGATCTACGGCGATCATTTTCTAGAAGCTGTTTGTAGAAGCTGCCTATGGACATAGTTCTTGGTAGAAAGCCTTCCTCAAGAGGGCTGTACAGCCTTGTCGGTGTCTTACTCGGCTGTCAGCTGTCCATTGAACCACACCTAACACTGTACTTCCCCAAAAGCCATATGATGCAATCCGAAATAAAGCACAACTGCTCCAATTCCCTGGAGGGATTTGGGAAGTCTCGGAGCCAATGCCAATCCCCAAACGAGTGCCATTACCATTCTGTTTAGAGACAAATGGTCAAAACATGTTACAGATTAAACAGATCTCTCTGTAACGCCCTTCCCTTTCCTAGCAAACACACACACACACACAAGCACACACACACACTTGTATAAAAACCCTAATAAAACCTTGATACCCCCCTCCGGGCAGGCGAAATGGAGAACTGAACAAAACCAGCAGCTGAGTCCCCCGGGCCGCAGTTAATCAACAGTTTTTATGCAAAACCACTACGAATCAGTGGCGAAGGAGATGGAGACGGAGAAGGCGGAGGTGGAGGTAAAACCAGAACAGGAAAATGAAAAGCGAGCAATAACCCGGGCAGGCCAAAACGCACACCTCAAGCCCCCAAAACAAGTCAATATGATCGATCGGTTGCTTGATTAAACCTAATTGAAAACGAAAATGCACAACGCAAACAGAGAGGGAGAGCAACAAGAAAGAGAGGCACAAAGAGAGCGAGAGAGAGAGAGAGAGAGAGAGAAACAGCAACTGGATCGTTCGATACGATACGATCCGCTGTCATGATCACTTGCTGCGCTGCCTGCTGCATGCACACGCTCCCGTCCCGTCCCGTCCCGTTCCGTTCCGTTCCGACATGTCCCATCTTGTCCGGTCCGGATCGGTTCTGTTCGGTTCGGATATCGCTTCGTTTCGGCGCGCGGTCCGGTCCGGTTCGGCCAGCCAGCCGAAACCCGCCAGACGAGCTGCCACTGCCACAACCACTACCACCACGAGAGCGCTCCACACGAACGACTTACAACTCGCATAAGAATTTTGAAATCAAAACAAAAACGTAAAAGATCAACGCACAACAGAGGAGTGAGAGCAAAGCTGAATTTTGGCGGGAGACTACTGTACCCCCGAACGAGAGCCGAATCAGATGAACAAAACAAAACCAGCAAAACCGAACGGTCGTGCACACTCTGGGTGTATCGGTGTATGGGTGTATGGGTGTGTGGCGTGTGTAGAAACACGAGAAGAACAACAAAATCAAAAAACCCACTCAGTGAGAGCCAGTGAAGAGAGCACAGATTTTCCAAAGAGTAAGCAGCGAAGAGAGCGAAAGAGTGATCGCAAACAGTGTTGCTGTGCTGCAAAGAGACACGATTTCATGGGATTTGGAAATGGATTTGAACAGAAAGAAGTTTGCCAAGGATTAACGAAGGATTGGTAAGATCTGCCTGGTTTGGAACCTATAAGGGAGACTACCGATGCCTGCAGATGAAAAAGTGGGAAGCGTTTCTTGGGTAGGCTCTAAGAGGTTCCTTTGTAATAGATGGAACTGCCAAAAACTAATAGAAAAAGTGATCGGTAAAGAACCCCTTACCTCCAGCGCCTTGAGCCTCCCACAAACAGCAGCTACCGGTTCCATTATGGAAAAAAAAGCGCGCCAAAAAGATGCTCCTACTCTGGAGTCATAGTCCTGGCTGATTCGCATAGAGGAGCCCTGGAAATACGGATAGAGTTGGATAAAAGCAAGGTCTGCCGCCCTTCCCCTTAGAGAGTGTAATAACCTCAAAACGGGCTCGCGATCCCTCGCTCTCTCTCTGGCAGAATAAATTTCAGAGCAGAAACGGAAAGAATAAAAAAAAGAATCGAAAAAAAAAGCAGAAGAGCAAAACGAGGACCAGGCAACGTTACTTGTTTCTTGAAGGGTCCCCACGATCGCCCCACGACGTCAATTTGCAAGTTCTCCTTGGAGCCCGGGGACCAGGGACAGAACCCGAGACCGAGACCGAAACTGCAACTGCAACTGCGACAGAGAAACCAGCCAACTGATTCGGACTTTCGAGGGGGGATCGATTAGTAGTCGATCGGATGATGGTGACCTAAGACTCTTGGACCTAAGGATAAACCAAAGGGCCCGGACTTTCCTTCAGGGGCTTTCTTCAAGACCCAAAGAACGGGCAGTGAAGATCATTCGCAGGAGCCCTGTTTTCACGAAATATGGAAGTGAAGAGCCCACCCTCGCAACGTGCGCGCACCATTTGGTGGCAGAGTTTTATAGTAGTATGTTGTACGTAAGCCGTGTCCCCCTGTGTTTTGATTTTACGGCACAGATGTTTTATTTGCCTCCAATACACCAAGGAGAGATGCCCGGCCAGAGAAAAGGAGACAAAGGGAGAGGGCGATAGAGCAATCTCATGTTTACCCTGTCGGGGCCCAGAGCCAGAGCCAGAGCCTCCTTCTTCGTGTCTTTTAATGCCTTTAATCCTAGCAAATAAAACACAAAAGAGACAGAGCGAGGGAGAGAGCGAGAGAGAACACTAGGACAAGTGTATGGAGGAATATAGAAACAGAAACAGAAAAAGAAAAAGAAGCGGAGAAAAACCAACCAAGAAAAGTGGCAGAGTCAGGGGCCCAACCTGGGGACGTGTCTCTGGCATAAAACAGAAAGTGTGCAACACACGCTCGAAGCCAAGCAAAAGACTCAGGAGACCCGGGCGGGATCGCCAGGAGGGCAGTGGAGTGGAGGAGGCGAGGCAGAGGCAGAGGATAGACCCATGTGGTTGTGGTGGTACCCGAGACTGCGATTGCAATGAACTTCTAGCCGAAAGTCAATGAACTTATCCTGGGACTAGCCTGGGTCTCTCTGGCTATGGCTATGGGTATGGGTATGGGTCTGGGCCGGGGCCCGGGCCTGGGCCTCGCTGCCTCTCGACTCTCGACTCTGGCTCCGACTTCGACTACGACTACGACTACGACTCTCCGACTCTACCATGATATCAACAGAGTGATCATCATGATTGTCTTCCTCTTGCACTGTACGTCATAATGATCGTGGTTCGTGGCACACACCACACACCACACAGTGATGTGGCTTTGTGCCTAGCTGTACCACCACCACAGAAGACCGACTCCTTCGTGGACATAATGAACTCGGTTTTGGGTCTTGGGTGATATGTACGCAATTTTCAAATCGTGTTTGCCTCATGATCGTGGTCTCTCTCCCTCTCTCTCTGTCTGTCTGTCTATGAGCAGAATTCTAGCTGGTAAAGTTCCTATACCCGATAATCGTAGAGATCAAGGGTATATTAAAACTCATAAAAAGGGAAAAAAGAAAAACCTACTATAAAGAGGACCTTCTTTACTATATATTTCCATTGTAGATACATAGATATATATCGGGATTGTGCATCATATCATCCATAGAGAGCGAGCAGTAATAGGTAACCTCTAGTCGGAGTCTCTGCCATATACCGTTCTTACTAGTTTTCTATTTGATTTTGCAATACGCTGTCGTTGTGGCCCATTGTCGTTTATATGTATATATATGTATATATACATATATGATAATGATGTTGGTGATCGTGCCACTTTAGCAATGGTTTAAGCTACGTAGATCGGAGCCAGGCCGGGTTGAAGAACCTTTTGATTGGTTAACCATACACGACTACTACGAGGAGTACGATCTCTGTAGGCAGCACCAGCAGCAGCAGCAGTTCCATGGGCAATCCTGAAGTGCGGTGCGGTATTGTTGGGGCATTTAACTGTGCCATGTTCTGATCCTCCACAATTCTCCTCTTGCTCCTCCTCTGTTGCTGTTTCTCTTACTCTTTGGGGAGGGGTTGCATGCATAATATTGCCAAGATTTATGCAAAAAATTGATGGCAATTAGTCGTCGTCTTTCCTCGGTTCTTTATCTGTCTCTTGGCTTCTTTCTCTCCATATATATATACGTATATGTATATGTTTATTTGTGCATAATGATTTTCGGTATCAAATTACATTGGTTAGGGGTTTTTAGTATGTATTTTATTTGCTGTTTGCTCTTGTCGACGCTGCCCGTCTGCCTGTCTCCTCCTTCCTGCTTAATTTGATGCGCTCGTGCCGTCGTCTTCCTCCGGGGTCCGTCCATAACCAGTCCGATCTGTCCGATCCCTCTGGCTGCCCTGGCTGCTCTGGTTCTCTTGGACGACTTTGGCCTGCCTTTGCATCAGATTTAATAGCTCTTGACCGAAACGAAATTATTTACTAGCCCATACTGATCATAATGAGCGTTAATTCTTTAAGCTTGTTTTGTGATGCGAATCGTGGAATCGCAATGGGCTGGGATTAAGGGGAGGGAGACCATATATGGGGATAACTATCTTATTTGAATAGGAAGACTTGATCTAAGCTCTGATAATGAGGATGCCCAACAGATTGATCGAAATGATCCCTGAGAAGAGGCCAAGCGCATGATTTCTCCTGAGATTAATCCGAAAGTGATGATCCGAAAGTAATCCTAAATGAACCTGGAACTCTTTCGATGCCATAGAGCTAATGATCCTTCTTTCACGTTGGAGAATCGGCTGGGATTAAGGGGAGGGAGACCATATATGGGGATAACTATCTTATTTGAATAGGAAGACTTGATCTAAGCTCTGATAATGAGGATGCCCAACAGATTGATCGAAATGATCCCTGAGAAGAGGCCAAGCCCATGATTTCTCCTGAGATTAATCCGAAAGTGATGATCCGAAAGTAATCCCAAATGAACCTGGAACGCTTTCGATGCCATAGAGCTAATGATCCTTCTTTCACGTTGGAGAATCGGCTGGGATTAAGGGGAGGGTGACCATATATGGGGATAACTATCTTATTTGAATAGGAAGACTTCATCTAAGCTCTAATAATGAGATTGATCGAAATGATCCCTGAGAAGAGGCCAAGCCCATGATTTCTCCTGAGATTAATCCGAAAGTGATGATCCGAAAGTAATCCCAAATGAACCTGGAACGTTTTCAATGCCATAGAGCTAATGATCCTTCTTTCACGTTGTAGAATCGGCTGGAATTAAGGGGAGGGACACAATATATGGGGATAACCATCTTATTTGAATAGGAAGACTTCATCTAAGCTCTGATAATGAGGATACCCAACAGATTGATCGAAATGAGGCCAAGCGCATGATTTCTCCTGAGATTAATCCGAAAGTAATCCCAAATGAACCTGGAACGCTTTCGATGCCATAGAGCTAATGATCCTTCTTTCACGACCAACAATCGATGGTTTTCGAACCACTCTATGGATAGCAAAGTCCCAGTCGTATTACCCATTACGTTTCCGTGTTATACTGACTCTAACCCCTTTCCCATGACACCCTCCGCCAGTGTGCCTTTTGGATATCTAAACGATACACTCAAAACCATCTAAAGAAGCAATCCTATACCATTTAGCCCATTAGAATCGGGGGTGGGGGAGGGGACTCATTATGCTGATGTTATTGTCACTGTCCGGGTGCAGGAGCGGGGCGGGGGGAACATAATTCAAATGTGCGTTCCGTACAGGTGTTCAATATTAACGGAAACACACACACAGACACAAACACACAAACCCCCAAAGCAAAGCAAAGAAAAGAAAAGAAAAGACAAAGTAAACGCAGAGAGCAACGTAGCTGTGTTGTTGTTCAACACGAAGCCCACAATACAAACAAACAAACACACGAGCACGGCCACGCACACGCACACGCACACGCACGCTCAAATGTGAATAAATCTAAACCCACGGCAAAAAGCCAGGCTCTCCTGTCGCCTCTCCTCTCTCTCCCTCTCTCTCTCTTCCTTTGACACTGACACTGACTCCTCTCTTGAGGCCTCGTCGCAGTCCACAGATCGCTTCGGCCTCGGCCTCGGCTTCGCTCGGCAGGCATCGGCGTCGCCGTCCGGTTAAGCCTTTGCTGTGATTTAATAATTCGGCTTATCAGCTTTTATTTTATCCCTTCGCCGGCCCCCACGCACTCGTTCTTACCTGTCTTGATCTGCTTCTACTCCTTTCTTAGTCCCTTAAAGTCCAGTCTCAGTTCTCTTGGTTGGTGGAGTGTGGCTTTTGCATAACTGCAAACTCTTTTCTCTGCTCTAGCCTCGCCTCTCTCTCCCTGCCCAACGCTTTCTCTGCCATCTCCCTTTCTCTCCCCTAGGCCCACAGAGAGACCCAGGCGGCCAACTGTCGTCGATGGTGTCAGCCTCAGTGCGTAGTAGGGACAGAGAAGAAGTGGAGATGGAAATGGAGAGAATCAGACCCGGAGTCCCACAGCTGAGGTTTACAAAACACACGTCCATACGTCCAGCTGTTGTGCCCCTTAGGCGGAGGGGTCCGAGGTAGGGACTGGGATAGGGAACGGTCGGACGTCGTAAGCGTGTATGACATGTGAGTTGCACGTTTTGTCGATTTTCAAATTGAGGCAACGTCTCAGCACTCTGTCTCCCTCTCTCTCTCTGTCTCCCTGGCTCTCTACGTCGCCGTCGCGACTGACTCGTGCAATCAAATTGAGGAGTTTCAGCTGGGCCCCGAGGTCCGTCCGTCCGTCTGTCCGGGGACTGGCCCTGTCCGTGCAAGACCTATGGGTACCTGTCAGTCAAAATGCGTTTTACAACAGTTTTTCTTTCTTTCTTTCTTTCTGTCTTTGGGCCTCTTCTCCTTCTTTCCCTTCGTTTCGTTGCCCATTTGGTAACCCGTATCGTTGCTGTTGTTGCTGTAACACGATTTTATTTTCGTTTTCAATGTTTCCCTTTTTCTACCTCTAAATCTATGAGCAATCTATCTTTTGAGTGCACCACACCAACAACAACAACCACAATCAATTTCGATTTTCTTCTTTTTTTTGTTTGTTGTCTACTTTTGTTGTCTACTTTTGAGGTTTAATGTGGCGAACAGCACCGAAGATTCAACAACTACTACTGTATGGTAATCCCCCCGACAGTTACAGAAGATCTTTATTGTGATCTATGGGTTTTTTTCGCCAGGTGTTTTTGGGGATGGGGATACTCGTATGTGTAGATAGATCCTGAGGATTGGGCGGGGAAAGGAAGATGGCTCCCATGAGCCTCTTAGGTTTAAAGGTCCATCCACTGTGATCATCAATTTCTTAATTTCTTCTACATTATATTTAACATCTTAAGGGCCATATCCTCATTAAAACATGTTCTTTTTCTTCGAGTTCTAAGGTAAGTCTCTAGGCTATTCGTTTCCGTAACTAAATATAGACATGAATATCAATATTAAGATAGTTTTGGATCCATAAAACAGCATGAGGGGCTGATACATATACTCGTATGTGTAGATAGATCCTGAGGCTTGGGCGGGGAAAGGAAGATGGCTCCCATGAGCCGCTTAGGTTTTAAGGTCCATCCACTGTGATCATCAATTTCTTAATTTCTTCAATTTTCTTATAGAATACATTAAGGGGGCCATAACCTCGTTGAAACATGTTCTTTTTCTTCGAATTCTAAGGTAAGTATCTAGGCTTTTCGTTTCCGTAACTAAATATAGACATGAATATCAATATTAAGATAGTATCTGGATCCATAAAACAGCATCAGGCGATTAAATAAATATGGCTACAGACATAATCCTTCTTTAGGGTAATTCAATGGGCCCAGCCGATCATCGGTGCCACATTCGCTTTTGCCACACAATAAAATGTCATAAATTATACGCTCCAAACAGAGCACAACGCCTGGTCATCATAAAAATGAATATATGTATACACAGAATACGGAATACAGATATGAGTATGAGCAACAATAAAGATCCAACTGCAACAACAGACGACGACTGATCATTAATTAATGAACATGATCAGAACAGAACAGAACAGAACAGAACAGAGGCTGGAGATGGGGCTGTGGATGGGGGTGGACTGTGGGGGAAGGGGCAGAGCCAAATGAGTTGTGGTCCAGGCTATTAGAATGCAACATGTCGTCGTGGTCGTGGTCGTAGTCGTGTTCGATTGCTCCCAACACAGATATGCATCGCATCGCATCCATCTATCTATCCAACTATCTATCTTTCTATCCAAGTGTACGTATACGTGTGTGTGTATGTCGAATTTCTCTTTGTTTGGAAAACAAAATGTAAACAAAACTTTGTGTTCTACTCGGTATCATGGCAAGCTTCAAAAAATCAAGAAATGAAGGAAAATAAAAGGGCAGCAGCACCATCACCAGCACCAGAATCTGGGGCAACCAAGCTGGGGGCCTTTCAGCTTCGGCTTCTGCATGTGTCCGTCTATAACTGTGTGTGTGTGTGTGTGTGTGTGCTTGCATAAGCAGCCTGTGGCAGAGATCGGACCGGGGCTACGCAACGAAAAGAAGCAACACCACACACAAATTACATAGAAAACAAATCGGTTGGAGGGGCCACAATATATTGGGTAAAAGAACTTGAAAAGCACTGATCGACGGTGCAAATACTCTTCGAAACAGAGATGGAAGGACAGCATCTCTCTTTCCAATCTCCAAGGACTTTTGCCAGCGAGGCTAGTGAGCCGGGGGTCGCCCCCTAGCAGGAAGAGCAGTTTTGAGCCCCGTTTTTTGTTTGGTTTCTTTTCTAAATATCTGAATATTCTCTATTCGATTGATTTCCCTTTAGGATAGAGTATCCATCGGATAGTCTCTGGCCTTTGTAGACCGATCACTGCTGCTGCTGCCTTTTGATTGACAGCTGTTGCAGCTTGCTCTGCCCCCGAGTGTGCCTTACTTTGTTGTTGCTTTGTCTTTTTGGTTTTTATCTGTAAAGTTGCCTCGAAATGCTTCTAATGACATTCACTTTTCGGGTAGCGCTTGCTTTTTTTTTTTGGGTCAATCATTATCGCCATGTCAAGTTGCTTTGCACGCAGTTTGCACGTTCGTTCGCTCGGGTCTGGGTCTTCTAAGCTCTCGGAGGCATGGCTGGTCATGAAGCCCAGACCCCAGACCCGGGACCCCAGAAGATTTCACTTTCAATGCCTGGGTGAAAGAGGATTGGGGTTATGGGGCCGCCACAGCCGCCGCCGCCCCTCGGGATATCGGCTTACCATTTTTCTAGCCAAGGGTCAGTCCGGGGGGGAGGTTGACGACACACCTACTAGTCAATGTTTGGGGAACCCTATTGGATTACCACAAGAGAGTTTGTGCCTGTCTGTGTCTGGGCCATTATCTAGTCAAACAAATGTTCCACAAGCAGATCTCCGCAGCAATAGAAACGTCAACCCCTCAAAAGGAAGAAGACAACCACTGAACCACTGGACAGGCCAGACAGTCTGTCCGGCAGGGTCCATGATAGATCACCCCATGGACAAATACAGACAGGTGAAACTTGTCAGTCTGTCCATCAGGGAAGGAACTAAGAGCAGACCAGCAAAAAGGGTCGCTCGACATGGCGAGTCCTACGCCAACAAGCAAACAAATATATGTATAAACAGAAAGACAGACCTCTGGAACCTCTGGAACCTCAGGAAAAACACTGAGGCCAAAAGAAAAGTGCGCCTAAGGGTCTTGTCTGTGCCTGTGCCTGTGTCGTTGTCGTTCCCTCTTTCGGGTTTCTTATCTCACTGTAAAAACAAAGACACTCTGGAAAAAGGGATCATGTAGCTCTGCCTGAGCTCAGTGAACCCGATAGCTCCCAGACACACTTGCAGAGTGTGCTAGGCACAAGTGCAACAAGAGGGCCCCAGGGCCGAAAGACTGAGACTGGATCTTAAACAGAGAGATAGAGAGAGAGTGAGGTCCCGGGTTCTTCGCTCCCTAACCGACAATTATGGGGTGACTGGGATCGTGTCTTGTCTCACAATTTCATGTTAATTTCCGTCTCCATTGCCATTGGCTCCAGTGCATTTATCACACGCTGTCCTCAGTTTTACGACCCATCATTGTCCCTCATCTTTCGATTGTCACCTATTCGGTGGATTCGCAGCTCCCTTTTGGCTCCCTTTTATGGGGACAGTTCTCTCTCTCCCTCTCTCTCTCTCCATCTGTTCTTTCGCTTTTAATATCTCCATAAAATGATTCTTTTTGGACTACAAGTCTTTTACGACCTCCAGTATCTGCTACCATATAAAGCGGTGCCAGCTGAAGTTATGATTCATTGGGCGATCGGAACACCTGCCAACACAAAATATCAACCATCGAGGCACTCGGGTGTGACCTCATGGCTAATGAGAGAGTGGAAACTGAACCGGATTAGGATCATTACGAGGATCGAGGATCGAGGGTCGGCTGAAACTGATCAAAGATAAGGCTAAGGGATAGGAAGGAAATCAGGCTCAAGATTTCATGATTGCAGACGAAAATGTTCAGCAAACATTATGTTAAGAAAGGAAAGGAAATGATTTGCGAATCATGTCTTAAGATATGCTGAAGGATCTCAACTGCAATCGGAATACGAATTTCGGATATTCGAGTGCCAATTCTCAGCTTCTCCCCGTTTCAGCCATTACCATTTTGTCGCACAATTTGTTGGAAAGCCAAAAGATCAATCCGCTTTGGGCCAGCGATCTTGTGTGGGTCGAGGACTGACTATCGCTTAACTGCGAAGATAATTTGCACAGACATGATTTAAGCATTAAGCCCAAACGATCTCCATAGCAGCTCCAGCGGATCATTTAACATCCAGGTGTCAATTGGCCAGGCCAACAGAGCCCCAGAGAGCAGAGGGGGCAATGGGAATGGGAATGCCAACCGATTGGCAACTTGTCACATTAACAAGAAAACCAAAAGTGGCCAACAATCGCCCGGGCATCGGGCATCGGGCATCAGGCATCGTTCCGCAAAAGTAAAAGTGATGCCCGCACCGCCACTCCTCCTCGATCGACCATCAGCCTCTTGCCATATTTACATTCCCAGCAACTTGACTTACTAACTGACTGATCGACTGGGTCAATAGAGAGAGACCCGCGGAGGAGAGGAGCACTCTCTGGACCTGGCTAGTTATAATTTGTTGCTGCTGTTCAGCTCAGCTCTTGGCGGCTCAACAAGTTCCGCGCGACTGCTTCCAATTATGGCGAGGATCTGCTTGCAACATACTATGCTGCAGCTACGCCAAAAAGTCAACTGCTTTGTGGAGTCTGGCCGGGCTGGGCCGGTACGGGTTGGCCTACTGGTCTTAGACAGACTGGCGGCTTCCACTTGAGGCTAAGACAATGCGTGCCACAGCTGGGCCCAACGATTCGCTCAGAGATGTTTCAACACAAAGCAAAAACAGTTGCCAATGATTTCACAATGACTTTTGCTATACCCTTCGATTTTTGTATATTTTTTCTGTGATCTTTTGTTTAACATTTGCCCAGAAGCCTTTTGTTTATGCAGAGAATACGTAAAATATTCGATTGAAATAAGGGTATTCCAATCGGTACTAGACCCGTGGGCTAGCCACTGTCTTTAGCTGCTACTAACTCATATATTACGCTTAATTATAGTTGATTTGTTTAATAAACCAACTTTCGGTGGTTTCTGCCTGGTCCTGGTCCTCGTCCCAGTGGGGTCCCCTATGATTTGAATTTGCGCTTTAAGTTTTCGCGGCTTTTCCAGCTTGTTTTTGTTGTTGTTGCTGTTGTTGTTGTCTTTCGTGGCTACACTTTAATTAAATTGTTATGCAAAAGTTCCACTTGTCGCTGCTGTATAATTTGTTTGGTTATTTGTTGGAGCAGCAAGTGGCAACTGGCTCCATTTGGAACGGAATGGAATGGAAATTTTTGCTTAAAAAGTGTTTTTTTTTGTATGTGGTTAAATGGCAACAGATTATTGAGCTAAAGGATCTAAGATAAACGAGGTGGAACGCGATACACAGTCAGTGTGGCTCTCCTCCGGCAGACGACGATGCTAACATTGAACGACGAAGAGTGCGTGCGAAAGAGACCGAAAAACAGTCAGAACGTGCCCCGATCTGGTGCAGATTCTACAGTCTTGAAGATTTAGTTATTCTCTACGATTCTGCGTTTTTGGTTTTCTCTAGTTCTTATAGTCTCTGAGATCTAGGCGCTTATAGGGACGGACTGACAGACATGGCTCTCTCGCCTCGCCTATTGATGCTGATCAGGAATATATGTATATACTTTATGGGGTCGGAAACGCTTCCTTCTAATCTATACCCCCTTCGATATTCTAAAGCAAATATGATCTCAATGGGATCCCAAGCATACAACTTCTTTCCTTGGCACCTTCTTAAACATTTCCCTACACTTGATCCATTATCGAAGGCCTGTAATCTGAAGTCTTTCATTTTGATATGCGGGCTTGGTGCTCGCGGGCTCTTCTGGCCTCGAATTGGGTCAAGCGTTTTGTGTCTGCCTCATTTTCATCTTGAGATTCTGGCGGGCTCAATTATCTAATTTTCAAATTAACAGCTGAAACTGCGCCTCAAGCTGGAGAATCGGGAACGAGACTTAAGTGACTTGGGGACTTCTCTGAAAACAACAAAATAAACATTTCCTCTGGTCTCTGAACTTTGGCTGGGCCCTTGGAACTCTTACTGATAACTTATAATTGGATTTTGATTGTAATTCGAGGCGAAAGTCAAGCGATAAGTCGCGCTGATAAGTCACCCCCAGAAAATGCCTGTACAGTGTACACATTCCACAAAGATCTATGGCCCATAAAAGTGGGGAAAACAAAAAAAAACACTATTTACATGGACAGCTGCAACCAAAATTTGTGTAGCTTTGAGGCGGTGGGCCACCTGCGTTTCAAATTTCGCACCTCGCGCGCTGCCCAATGCGTGAATCACTCGAACACCGCCAACAAGTGAATTAGTCATCATTAGTGGAAAAATTGCACTAGAAAATGGATGGTGGTACGATCTCAAGAAATTCCTGAGGCATAAGTCGACCGGCAAGACACCAACAGAATCGCCGAGCCTTGAGTTGAGCAACGACTTGGAAATACTCTGCAAATTAAAGGGGGAATACGGCAAGGAGATCTGTAGAAGAAGTGTCGCGCGTCATGCGGCAGCTCCCCTCTGTGGGTTTTAGCCGCATAACGCATGTCCAGGTTCCAAAAACTATAATAATAAAAGCCCAAGTACACCGTTCCAAAAGCTCCATCGTTGCAGAGTTTCTGATCGTACCCGATGACTACTGGAGGCACTGTGTCTCAGGCTAGAGCAGGCATACTGCCGATGCTCACTGTACCCACTCGCTCCATCTAAGATGGCTCTCGGCCGATGAGCAGAGGAGCGGAGTGCGGAGCGGAGTGGAGCAGGGCTCAAGTTGAAGTGCAGCCGAATGCTGCGGCGCATGCGCATCGGCATCGGCTTCGGCTTCGACGCTGACGCCGACGTCGGCTTATTTATGGCCTTTGGTTTGGGGCTTTGGTTCTTTATATTTTGTTTTTTTTTTCTTCGTTTTTCTTATTCTCTTTTTCCTTATTTTTTTTTGCTCTTTAGGTTCATTGGCTCTTCTGGGGTCTGCCTTTTGTTGAAAATGCATTTATGGTCCTATTCTGTGGTGCTTCTTCTTTCCTTGTGCCTGTGTGTTCACTGTGTGTGTGTGTGTGTGTGCGTACCAGAGGAGGAAAGAGAATTTCACAAGCGTCGCCAGCTTGTCTGGCGTGTCTGGCAGCGGTTCGGCCCGACGCTGCCCGAAACTGCGCTTGGTTTATCTTTCCATCTCCCTGGCCACTCTCTCTCTCTCCCTCTTTCTCTCTCTCCCTTCGCTCTGCTGATGCTGCTGCTGCTGTTGTTTTTTGTTGGCTGCTGTTCGAGTAGGGGGACCTTCGTCATCTCCATCTCCATCTGCATGATCTCTGTCCGCCGCTTTCTACCGTCGTTTTGCACCGTTCTTGGTACCCTTTCTGCCTGGGTCTACGCCAAAACAGTTTTTGTGGTTTACACTGTAACAATTTTTGATTGCAGTGCATTGTGTTTCGAAATTACATTTACGCATTTTTGGAACGCAATCGGGGCCCCCAATCCGTGGTCTCTTTTCTCTCTTTCTGTCTCTTTTCCGTAAAATGTACATATTTGATTTGCCGTTGAATATTTTACCCTTGTGACCTTTGTCCCTCCATGAAATACATTTCTAGAGATATGTACATATATGGAGGAGAAGGGAGGAGTACAGGGAGGAGTACACGGAGGGGTGCAAGGAGGAGTACAAGGGGGAGTACAGGGAGGAACACATGGAGGAGATGGGAGGAGTACAGGGAGGAGTATGTTTAAGGTAAGCCCTGTATGGATACGAGAAGTATTCCTCACAATTTGCTCCCATGTGCTTCCAAAAAATAAGAAACTAATTGATATCTTAAAGATATAATTGCCAATGAAAAAACTGCGCCCATGGCAAGGCGGATGGAAAAGATCTACCTCTAAGCTTTCCATAAACTCTTAAGGACTTTATTTGTTGTCCCTTAGTCCTCCAGTTACCAAATATGTTCCTTTATCGAGCAGGAAAGCCCTCCAAATATCCCGAAAGGTAGTCCCCAGCTTGCCAATGCCTTGGTGCTACTTCTGTCAGCTGTAATTGGACCTATCATCATCATCGGACACGGCGGAGTCGTTGGAAGCGTTGGCGTTGTGAGAGCCCGAACTAATCCAATTTTACGCAGCATTGATCACCCTAGACCTAGACGCAATGCGACCCCATTTCACTTGTGCAAATGCCTGCCCCCCTGCCCCTGCCACTGCCACTGCCATTGCCACGGATTTCTCACGTTCATTCGCATCGATCGATCGAAGAAGGGGTTATCATAGCGATCGGGGGTAGATCATTTTCACACGCCTCTATTTTTCATGCGTTCTGCATTCGCGCCTACTGCCAATTACAATCGTGCAACTGTCAGTCCGTCCTCTGACGATGACAATGACAGCTTAGGGTTTAAGCCAGGGACGGCGTCCCTCGTCCCACGATCGGCAATGTCTACTGTAGCCGATCTCCCTTTGGGGAGATGAAATCTAGGCTTACACTTTCAGAAATTGAATAACCTAATGAGATGATGTGTGTGTGTGTGTGTGTGTGGAGCAGCTGAATTTTGTTCAGTGTAAACAAATGATCGACATATACCCTTGCTCGGCAGATCACTCGCACTCAAATCTGCATAGGTTGCAGAGAGAGGGAGAGATCCGGGAGAGATCCGGGACAGGTTATCCTGGCCATGTAATGATCGTGCCCGAGATCTGCTTTTGTGCCTCACGCAATTTGTATGCACCGCACCGCACCGCATCGCACCGAGCATTGCTATCAATTGCCCTGACCCCTAATAACGAATTCGTGCCCAACTTAATTGCAGACATATTGATGAGGCAGCCGGGGATTATCTCCAGCCCCACTCTCCAGTACCCAGTCCCCAGGGAGGGAAACGAAACCTTTTCCCATTCCTATGTTCAGCGCTCCTATGTTTTCTTCCATCTCTTTTGCCATTTGCGTGTCATTTTCTAAGTAAAATTGGCATTTCTTTCATCTCCGAAAGAGATCAGATCAGATATCAGAAAAGGTCCTGGCATCCTTGGCATCAATCAACAACAACAATTGAGAGTAAAAGTAAATGTTGTTGATCTTCCCAGCCCTGCCCTGCCCTGCCCTGCCCTGGCCTGCCTCTTTCCCTGTCTCCTTGCACAATGGACACAGATCGTGATCACTTGTTTGTACAAGTTCTTAGCAGGTTCATCGCCATCGAAATGTTTCTGGTTCGTTTGGCTCAACAAAATATAAAACCTTCATCCCTTTTGTGTGTGCCCCTAACAGGTGGAGGATCCACTCACGGACCGGCTCTGTGTGCTAATTGGATTATGTATTGCTTAATGATCCCTAGAAGCGATCCTTCCCTGCCTTCCAGGGAGTGCCTGGTGTTAATCAGTTGAGCATCCCAGCATGCCCGGCATTCTGCGGTCGGAAAAGCGAAAGTTGGCCCAAATCAGGTCGAGTTTTTTGAGGGCATATCCTTTGCGGTTGTCCGGTGAAGGAAGGAAGGATTTACCTGATCATTGTTGGAAACAAATATGCCACTCATATGGAAATATGAACTCCAGAAATCTACTAGAACTCCAGACCATATAAATCATGGAAACCCATTTGGATCTCCATGAAAATTCCCACGCAGACAGCCCCTAGTAAGTGATCGAAATGTGCCCAAAGTACAAGTTCCTCAGCGTTGATTCGCATAAATTTGTTGGCCACTGAAGCCTAACCACTGTGCACTGGGCCAAGACGAAGACGTAGACGAAGCCGCACAAGAAGAACCCATTGGGAAAGGTTTTTGGAAATCAGAAATTTCATGTTATATCATCTTTCGCATGAAGTCAAAAACTCTGCGGTTAAGCACACCCAAGAGAAATAAAACCAATAAAAAGCAAAGACCAAACCGTTCAGCCATGACAATGAGCAAATTAATTTGTTTGAAGTGTCTTTCCTTTTATTTTGTAGGTCTTTAACTTTGTGGGCCCTTCGAAAAGCCCTCGTCTCATGTGCACTCGATTGTTAAATGAGAACTTACCCACCAAATACAAGCGTTTTCACGCCATTCTGAGCACTTGCGGAGTGGACAGACAGTACGAAAGACGATGTGGGGTTCCCATATCGGTGGAGCGATCCGATACCCTCTTGGAGACGGCCGCACCTACTCCGTATTGTTTGTTTAAGAAAATGTGGAAAAATCAGCAAATGTGTGAGAATTAAATTGCTTAACAAATTGTACAAATATCGATTGCTGCCAGGGAGGGTCATCTATGAGAACTCTGAGCATTGTCTTTGCTAGCTTCCGGCCATTTGGCGTTTACCAGTAGGGGAAGCGGAGGCAAGGGCTATTTTTGATGGTTCAAGGGTTCTGTGCATGTACATCTTGATTATATCTTGGGGTATCAGGGGTATATTTGTGCTCCCAGAGCTCCCAGAAAGAAATATAATTCATTTTGAGTATATAAAATCCTTTATTAATAGGGTAATATTTATTGTTTTGAAGAATTCACCAAAAGCGCAAAAGGTCTGCATTTGGGGTCTCGGTCATCTGCAAATAGATCCAACAGTTCCAAGCATGCCCTAAGATCGTTCTCCAATCACTCACCAAATCCTTGATCCTGACATTCTTCACTTTCCTATAAGGCTTGTCAGGGGTAACACCGTTCTCCTTCAAAATGCCAGTAACAGAGGCTAGAAATTCCTTGGTCATCCGCAGGTCGGGTAGCTTAATGATGAGAGCCCCTGAGAATTTCGAGGATTGAGTTCATCTTCAGTTTCTCCAATGCCTGCGATAGTAATTATGATCGCAGATTTTCAAATCTTTCAGTCCTACGATGAGCGGCCAATTTGGTAGAACCTTGAAATCGAACAGTTCGAGACCAGCTCGGGACTACTATCGCTCCCTGGAATACCTAAATTCATGGACGAAACTTTCAAATATCGCAGTTTTTTCATATGGGAACATAGTTCGAAAAGATCAAGGAACATTTTATCAAATATAGGCCTAAGTTTCCACTCTTTCAAGTCGACCAATTTGTATATTTGTAGAATTGGAATACGCTCAAAAATAAGCTGAAACACGATCAAAATATAATCAAAAACGTGCCATTTTCAATTTAGAACTGGTCTGCTCAGCCGGGGAAGTCCCAGCAACGTGTTAAACATATTCGGTGTGGTACCGCCGTCAAAGGGTTAAGGTTACCAACGAGAGACTTGATGCTAGCGCAATTTGCATCCTTCAAACACAAGTGCACCACTTGAAGATTGGGGCAATGCATTTCTATGATTTTCAGTTGGTCATCGTCCAGAGCATTACTGTTGTCCAGGTCGACAATATCGGACCATGGGCCACACACATTCGACAAATACACTCGTTTGTATTTGTTTCGAGTGAGAGAGGCGAATGCTTCGCCAAACACCCGATGGGATCGCTGTGATCAAGCCTCTCGAGCACCCTTTCGAGCATATCCAAAGGCAAATCGATAATACCCCGCTGCAGTTCCACGCACAACTTTCCAGAAGAGAGCGCAGGCCGAACTAAACTTTCGTTGCCAGCGAGAGACGAATGCGCGCGAGCCGAAGTTCTGCAGAGCCAGAGAGAGAGCGAGGCCGCCAGAGAAGCTGCAGTGCGCATTTATTTTTGCACTCGGCTTATCAGCAAAACTCCAAACCAATGGAACAAAGAAAAGAGAGAAGCTTATGAGTCGCTCTATTCTGGTAAGTGAAATGAAGAATAAATAAACTTTAGATTAGAAGGAAGGAAACTGCATCTGTTCTATGATTGTTTCAACGAATGATCAATCTTTGCCTGTTTCTAATCTAGATTTCCCATATACCATATTCCTTGCTATTATTTTCGTTTTTGAAATATATTTTCCGTGTTCAATTTCATGTGTCCCGCTTTCACCCACTTCAACCTGTCATATGCATCAAAAATTTGGATTAGTTTTATGGATTTTTAACTGCCAGCGAGCACTTGGATGGAAATATTCCGGGAACGCACGTGTTGCCCAAGTGTTTAAAATTCATTTGTGGAAAATAAATCAGGACGGGCAGCAGGCAGCAGGCCGGGCATCGGGGAAACAGCAGGAATCGTCCGTCACCCAAGTTGAAACTAATTTTATGCATGACTTTTAACACATTCCGGCAATATTTGGTTTCCATTCGCTTGCCAGCAAATGACAGCCACTCCAGCGGCATACGGCGGCACTTGAGAATTTTTCACCAGCCCAGGAAGCCACAGAATTCCAGCAGTTCGGCTGCAGGTCTGTTTTCCCTTTTTCCCGTTTTCATTCCTGGGGTGTTCGTTCTGCTCGGCACTTTATGCACAGTTAAGTTAATCTGCCGCCCTAAGCGGACTGAACAATCCGCTGGCATGTGTCATCCTCGGTCTCGGTCTCGGTCTCGGTCTGGGCATGTGACACATGAGATGCGCGTCTGGGGCGCTGTTGGTCCGTGCCACACCAATGGCCACTTGAGGGAATGGGTATGCCATTAGGCATCTTTAGAGGTTATCGATTTGGCATATGTTTCGTAGGGCATCAATCCGTTGGTCTGTCTCAGCAGGTGGCGGAGAAGAAGAAAGTGAGAACCAGGCAGATCCTTCGTATGAATCTGCAACTTTTTATCTCTGGACTTTTTCTCTGGGTATAGATTGAAATGTTTCACGACTTGCTTGATTTCATTTATTTGTTACAATATATAATTGCATGTGTCTGATATTCCAGGGTCCCCCTTGGGTTGGACAACATTATTTCAGCTTTGCTAGGGTCTGGCTCCTCTTCCACTGCCACTTCCACTTTTTGTAATAAATTACCTTTCGAAGAGCAGTAACAACGAAAAGGCATCTCAATGCTTCCACCTGATGACTGCCCGGGCATCCAACTAATGACACATAAATATTTATCGGAAACCTCTGTAACCGAAAGGGTACTCTTTCCAAGTATAGGGTATTACGATTTCAATGAACAGAAAGCTCAGTAAATTTTCGAAGGCAAAGTTTTAGCTCTAATCGAATTCGAATAGTATTCCAAGTCTTATGTGTATAAGGGTATTTGGAGGTAACATTTCTTTCTGTTTGTTCTTGTGCGCCTGCATAGCTGTCGTTGTTCGTCGTTGTCTTCTGTAATCTGGCTGAGCCGAGCTACTTGACTTACACACGCAGCAGAGAACAAGAGAACCAGTTCGGCGGGGCATTGAGTAATTACTCGAAAGAGCGACAGAGAGAGAGAGAGCGGGAGAGCGGGAGAGCGGGAGAGTCGGAATGAACCTTTTGTCGTGCGTTGTGTGTGTGTGTGTGTGTGTGCGTGTGTGCTTGTGTCGAGATCTGTCTGTTAATTGCGTAAGGCAGGTGGCAGTTGCTGGCAGCGGAGAGAATAAGACACGGTCACAGACAGGCCACTCTGAAGTTGTTCCCGTAGGTGATTAGTGCCGGCCCCCAAGTCTCCTCCCCCCCCATCCCCGCCCAAACAGTAGCCAGTGCTTTCCATTATTGCCAAGTGTCAAATTAAGTGCTCACATGATTAATATTTGGGCCCCGACGGGCATATGGGCATTGTTCCTTCAACGGGCTATGCTATGCTCCTGCATGCCCATGCCATGCAATTTTCTTGCTGATCAACCGTGTCGCTTGACCATTAACTTTTAATTGTGGTCCCCCACCATACCATACCATACCAAACCATACCATAGAGGCGGCAGCGGCAGCGGTCTGTCTATCCCTCAAAGTAGTCCTAGTCCCATAAAGTCAATTGATGTATCTGACATGGACCGATGTTTTACGATGTCCTGGAACGGATTAGCGCTGAGAGGAAATTGGCCGGCATATTTGGGCGCTGAGTCAGTGAGTCTAGTGCCTGGAATGGATTCTTTGATTAGTTTTCAGTTTTAGCTGCAAGTGGAGTTTTTTTTGTCTATTGCGAAACATTCGGTGCTTGATAAATGTTTTTGTTTAACCGCAAAATGTACTTACATTTGGACGTGATCATTGTCGCCTTGTCTCTGACCCCCACAACCGTTGTTCCATTTGGCTGGTCAATTGATTTACGATCGTGGCAAAACCCGATACAAGATTAGCTTTCAACAATGATTGTAATGTTTTCGGCTCGAAAGTCATTCGATTCGGTGTTTTTTTCTTTTCCCATTCCTGTATGAAATACGCCTTTAAGCGTTTGATGTAACAAATTCTATTACTATATCTAAATGCCTATGTATACTTCCGTTCAATGATATAGACTCATGGATTTTCTACGAATGAATATGGAATATGGACTTAAAATTAGTATAAATGACAAAATCTTTAAAAAGCTTTGAATTAATGAATCTTTTTATGATATTTGAGGCCTAAAATTACTTTCAAAATTCCTTCAGATATTGAATCGTACAGGGACTTGAAAACATCTTTAAATTGTCTACCAGATCTGTATAGTTTATGCAAAAGCTATACCCCAAACGTTCTCTGTAATATTCAGATCAGAAGACTAAAGAGGCCATCCATTTAGAGGCCACTTTTTTGTATTTGGGGGACTATCTTGTTGGGCAGTAGAATGCCCCAAAATTGAACTCGTTTGAAATGAAAGGAAACACATTATTCGCCAAGCGGTAAGGTAACATTCTTAAACACTTTCATTTCGAAACATCTTCCTGTTTGTGAGTAATTTTATAAGGCAAAACTTTCGTTTTTTCAGGTCAGTTAATTAATGCGATAATTAATCTTACTGACTGTCCGCCCCGTCGTATGACTCCGTCGTCAGGGTTTTTTATTTTGGTTTTTTCTTTCTTTTATTATAAATCAGCTAACTGAGCTGTCAGAATTGTACAGTTTAATGTGGTGGAACTTTTAACAAAGCAACAAAAAATTGGGTCAATGCGAAATGATTTATAAAATCAGGTCAGGAGTGGAGTCTCTCTCTCTCTCTCAGCTTAATGTTTCTGAGCTTGAAAATGCGATTAAACGCATCAAATGTCA
Source organism: Drosophila lowei (assembly GCA_008121275.1). Lineage (NCBI taxonomy): Eukaryota > Metazoa > Arthropoda > Insecta > Diptera > Drosophilidae > Drosophila > Drosophila lowei. The sequence continues at coordinate 15,661,128 of CM017781.1, read as the reverse complement.
ATTGGGACTAGCTGCCAGGATATATGATTAGAATGGTTTGATCAGTAATGGATTTTGAACCATTCTGCCTCGGGGTCTCAAAAAGACGACTCACGCATCCACGCAATTTTGACGCCTGCAGATCCGCAGTTTCTTTGTCACGAAAAAAAACAATTTATCTGGGTTATTCGCACAGATTTCAATCCGGAGAAGAGCACTGTCTTCAGTAGGTTCTTCCATGCGGTTGTGTAATTGTATCCCCCTAAGGACCAATGACTGAAGTTCATATAGCGCCTCTTCGATTGAATATTAGAATTAATCTTTCATTAGCAGCAAGGAAATTCAAATTCAAATAAATTACACATTCCTTTCCGTTTAAATTCAGCCTCACGGACTGCAGTTTTTCGAGTCGGTCCAGCAGAGACTTCATTTGTGTACAGTTCTGTTGGTTGATTAGCAATTTACCAGGTTCGATGTTGGGACAGGTCTGCTTTATCAAACTTAGAAGAAGCGGATCCATTTGTCTGATCTCCTCGACAGTGCATGGGCAAAAACTCCACCCATTCCGACACTCTTGACTTTCTGGAACTGCTGTGCTGCTGAGGGAAAAGGCATAGATCAGCATATAGAATGAAAGGCAGAGATAGGGAAGCTTTCGTTCCATATAATACACAAACTAATCCCTCAGGAACTTATAAATTACATCGGATAATCAGGACACTATTCCAATCGAGTCTTAATATTCGTATAAAACATCATTTACCAGAAATCGTAAGGACTTTAATTTTTATTTTTATAATACAAATTATGAAATAAAAATTAATCTTCAATTCAAAAAATGACTTTTATTATCAATTTTTATTGAAAAAATTAAAAGTATATGCAAACAACAATATGAATTATGAAAAATAAAAATAAAATAAAAAAATGCTATGAAATAACATACAAAGCAGGGATCAAAAGATTATTATTTTTATAATACAAAAACTTAAAAATAAAAATTTTGTTTGCTTATTTTTCAATTAAAAAATAATTTATATTATTGAAAATTAATTTTTAACGTTTAGAAATGATTTTATATTAAAAAATATACAAAATTGTAAAAAAATAAAATTTTTATTAATTAAAATTCGCAATAGAAAATTTAATTTCTGATTTTTATTATTAAAAATTAGTTTTATTTTCAATTTTTCTTTAAAAAAATTAAAAATGAGAGCTATAAAATCATTTATTTCAAAAAACTTGGTTAGAAAAATGTATCATTTATCAGAATACCTCTTGAAAGAATAGCGTGGCTGTACTTGTTTCATATTATTTTTCGACTTTTAATTTTTGTAATATTTCTTCGACAATTGTTTTCTTCCTCTCCGAGTGCCCCCAAATAACAATCAACTTCCCTGTGTCGTGTCTATTAAATACGAATTACATTTGCCTTAAGTAAAGTTCTCACACACTACCTCCGAAAAACTATAAGGTTCTAATGCACTTTCGAGCGGATATATCCAGGGGTTAATGGGAAAAACCTTTGTGGATCTTTGGGCGAGAACTGGTTTTTTTTTTTTTCGGTTTCAGACAATTTGAAACGTAAATTTATGATGCAGTCTGAGAGCTGCGACTGCGTCTGCGACTGTATCTGTAAGATATCAAGATACAGAGTTTGCTACTGCGACTTGGACCTGATGCACACCTGCACCTACCTTGCCGCCGTTGGTGTTTCTCTTTTTTTTTTTTTTTTATTATTGGTGTTAAAATTATGGGTTACGCCAGCCTCCTCTCGTGGGTTCGGCGTGGGGTGAGGTGTGGTGTGGTGTGGTTGACAAGCCGGAGACGGCGACGGCGACGGCGACTGAGGCGGAGACGGAGAGTTCCCGTGTGTATCTGTGTAAGACGGGTAGCACTTCCCTAGGCCAGGCCCCAGTAACCAGTAACCAGTTCCTCCTGCAGCGGAGCTCCCTCTATGCGTGATCGGGCCTCGTCAAGCCCTGGATCTGGCTTTTGGCTTTGGCTCTCTGGATCTCGTGGACTCTTGTCTATGGGTCCCTGTCGTCGTGTCTGAAAACTGTTCCAAGGGCCATAAATTGTGTCTGTTGTTGTTGCTGTTGTTGTTTTGCTGGAGTTGGGGCGGGTTGGACCGAAAGACCACAATGTGTTCAACACGGGTAGCCAAATAATCTTGTTTAATACCATTTCCAACTGAAGTGTTTGTCTAGAGGTGGGTTCTCCCTTTGGACAATAAAGATCTTTGAGCTATGGGCAGAAGGGACTTCTAATCCCAGCCAACACGAGGTTCATTAGCCCCCAGGCAACCCAATCAATTACCCAGCCCAAAGAACGAGCCTCATTATATGTCTCATTTCTTCCATAAGCAATTGCAGTTGATTACTGGGATGGGAGTGCGGGCCTCATTAGGATCTCGGATCTCGGATCTCGGATCTCTACCAATTTGCGAGCGTGCCAAAAGGGTTTAATGCTTTGATTAAGACACACTTTTCTAACCAGAGAGCCAGATCCAGAGCGCAGCTGTGCCAGGAGAGATCTTGAGATCTTGGCGTGCTGCTGGCGCAAATCTTTAATTTTCCATGACCACCAGAGGTTCTCTGTTCCTTAATCTGGGCGCTGGCATCAAACCATTGGTTAACTGGACTTTTGATTGGGTCAGAGATGGTTTTTATGGCTTCGTGTGGTTCTGTTTTGTAATAGACAATGGAAACCTTGACCGATTAGCGACAAGCTAAACTCTTTGTGCACCATCTGTTGACCCTGCGTCGTAAATTAATCAGGGGCCCCCAAAAACAGAGACCGAGTCGAAACAGAGTCATCAAACGGTGGCAGGCAAGCGGCAGGCGGCAGGCCACTCGTGGCAACTCCATCCACCAACACCTGAGCCCCAACACACACAAACAAGTTGATTTTCCAGCCCAAATGCCCCCAAAACCCAACCCAATCCAATCTGAACCAAGCCGAGCCGAGCCGAGCTCCAAGCTCCAAGCTCCAAACTCCGACTCGACTCCAGCACTCAACCCAAGCCCATTGTATGTCATTTTTCAAAAACCAGAAATGAAACGAAACCAAACCAAACCAAACCAAACGAATTGAAGCTTGGAGTTGGCTCTGACTATGGCTTTGGTTGCTGCGCACGTGCCAGCTTTTGCGCAGGCGCACAGCCAGAAGCAGGCCCCAGACCCAGACCCACTCAAGCCACTCTCCGATGCTGATGCTGATGCTGATCCCAGTGATGATGATGATGACGACGATGACGACGCCCAAAACATTTGTGGAACAGTTGTACTTCGCTGTTGGGGCCTGGGCCCCTTCTTCGGGCATACGCCCAGTCGGGCTGCCAAACCAGACGACAGCTCCAAAGGAAAATGACTCAAAGCGCTAGTTGGTTACCCTTTTCGGGGGTCTGGCTGCAAGTATCTATAGTTATGGGTTATATGTAGGTTTAATATCTCGAAAAGTGGTATATTCTTCGGAATCATATAGCCAACTACTACTTAAGACGTCGATAAGACGTTCCATGTATCGAATAATATTTTTCAATATTTTTCCAGAGAAAAGGTTATCTGGATATCCCGAATATCTGCTGGAAAACCGCTCGGTTTTCGAATCTGATGAGAAAAAAACGTATGCTCCACACTTTAGGGGCCTATGTAAAAAAAAAAAAAAATGTTCTGATTTTTTAATAGAAAAATAATTTATATCTTTGAAAAAAAATTTTGTTTTCCACTTTGAATTTAAAATTTTAAAATATAATAAAACAAAAATTATTTTAAAAATTATTTTGTTGCAAAAATATAAAATAAATAAAAATATAACATATAAATATAAATAAAAATAAATAAAATATTAAAATTAAAATTAATTTCTTATTTTTGTTATATGAAAGAAATTGAAAATATTAAACTTTGAATCAATTTTGATATAAAAACTAAAATATCAAAATTAATTTCTAATTTTTATTATTAAAAAAGGAATTTAAACTATTGAATTTTGTATCAATTTTAATATTAAAATCTAAAATATCAAAATTAATTTCTAATCTTTATAATTAAAAAGGAATTTAAATTATTGAATTTTGAATAAATTTTTATTTTAAAAGTAAAAAATCTTTTATAATAAGAATACAAAATTAGTTTTTAAATATATAATAGTAATCAAAATAAATAAGATACAATTTAATTTTAAAATAGTTCAAAATAAAGAAAATAATTTGTATTTTAAATTGGGTTTTCCGTTTTTATTATAAGAATTAAAAACAAGAGTTATACAAAGAATTATTTTAAAATAATTGTATTGGAACCGCTTGGAGCCGCACTCTTTCAATACCTATTCGTCATCTTTGCGACAGAGTAACCAGCGTTCCTACAGCCCGTACTTTTATTGTGACTTGGGAAGACCCCATCTGTCCAAATACAGAATCGGAGAACCACTCGGACCATGACTTGTTCGATTGTGACAAGAGCTGGAGAGAAAAAAGAAGCTTTTACCTCTTCAAAGTAAAAGTCATTTATTTTGTTTTTGGGTTTGTCGGACAGTTGTCTGTGCTCTTTTAATTAAAACCCATCCGGAGAAACAAAATACTCTCGCCTCTCGAATGGCTGGGGCTCGTGCCCCTGGGCCTTGGGCCGGGCCGGGCCGGGCCTGGTGTATGTCTAGGCCTGCCCACGATTTTGGAGGTGCCCAAAGTGGGCGTTTCTCTGGGGAGCCAAAGAGCTTCTGCCACAGACATTGTAATTGCTGTTGAAGGTGGCTGCTGCTGCTGCTGCTGCTGATCATGATGTTGATGATTCAGCTGATTCGGCGGCCTGTCCAGAATATTTATGGCTCGTGCCAACTGTCGTCTCTGGTTAACTGGAAGGGCAGCAGCAGCTTCAGGGAATAGTTGAATAGTTGAATAGTTGAAGAGCTTCTTCATGTATCTCTGCAGAGATAATGAAAATTTGTTTACTAATTTCCAATGAAATAAAATTTGTTTCGGGGCTAGAGCAGAGCACGTGCTCTCCATTTGCCTGCGCAGGTGTTTCCGAAGTTCTCTCTGAAGTGTTTCTTCTTGGCCTTTTTACTGATCTTTGGCTGTTGGCAGCGCCCACGCCAAAGGCCCCATGTCGCTGTCCCTGTCGCTGTCGCTGTCACTGTCTGTTGTCGAGCTAACTGTGTCAGCAATTAGTTGCGGTCTTTATTTATGGTCTCCATTTTCCATTTGCCTGTTAAATTAATTAAACAAAGCCATAAGCGAATATTGGTGGCCGTAAATCGGAAAATGGCTTTAACATTCAAGGACTTTTGCTTATTTTTCACTGCAATTGTAGGAGGTGTCATGGGAAAGGACACACTAAAAAGTCAATGGGTAGATTTATATGAAGATCTAAGATCTCTGCCAACAGAAGTCGAGAATAAACGTACACTCAGCGAAAAAATTGCATTAAATATTCGGTTTATATTTACAAACCTGGGGATATTAAATGGAATTCACTTCAAAATTAATTAATTTAAATATAAAACATATAAAACATTTAGATTCATTAAATTTATGTTGAAATCAAAGTGAATGCCATTTAATTTTTTTATTAAATAAAATAAAATAATTAAAATAATTAAATATTAAAATAATTTGTAGGAAATATATTTAATATAATAATGAAAATATTTAATTTAAAAATTAAATATATTTATTTTATTTATATTTATTTCCAGCCACCGAGTAAATATATTGGTACACATTTTGAAGTCTTAGTGTAAATATTTCAACTTCAGGGGTTTTTTCTCTGGGTGAAAAAATAGTGAACAATCCCAGAGATCAAACCATTTGCCAATCCGCTCAAGCCAAGTGTCAACGACCACTTCAAACTGTTTATAACTATCTTTTCAACAACGTACCAACAAAGAGATCGCATGGAATAACAACAAAGAAAATTCATTACCAAAGAGACCCGAGACCCGAGACCCATTGGTGGGACATTAGTCATCTGCGAGGGGGACACGACCCATGAAACGAACAAGCCAATCGGCTACAATAAACTTATCGCGCCTATAAAATCAATCAACTTTTAATAAAACGAGCAACAAAACAAAATACAAAAAAAAGCGCCCAGAATAATAACAATAATAAAATGCTGCTGAAAAAGGAGTTCGGTTTCCGCACATGTGGAGCAGAATCGGGCAGATCGGAGTGACTCATCGAGTGGCAGGCGGCAGGCGGCGGGCGGCTACGGCAAGTGGTCAAGTCGAGGAGGGAACGAACCCAAACCCCCAACTCCAGCCCCAACCCAAACCCCAACCCAAACCCATAAATAAGCTCAAATATAAATACTTTTTCCAATCCAACGCCCGACGACTCCCTGGCTCGTTGCTTATTTGCCCATTCGGCTTTGTTTGTACAATAAATCTACCTGAAAAGCCCCTCTGCAAATCTAATAGAGTGACGACCGGAAAGGTGTCTCACAGCCTCCACAAGCCAAACCGAAGGCGGTAATACCCTGGAACCATTCCGTCCAATATAAAGATTTCATGTGCACTCCCCACAGCAAGGGTATGCTAAAAAACCAAGATGACTCCGATTGGATCTAGGCCCATGACTGGGGGCAAACTACCTGCAGTCCATGAGTCATGCAGCCGTTGGAGAGAAGAGGGGGGCGGCAAATCTTCAAGTTCGGCACAAAGTTAAATGATCAACAATTTGAAGCCAGATATGATATTAGCAAGTCCCCAATGGAGACCGATCGTTGGCCACGTTCAGGTAGTTTTGGGGCCGACCCTGAGCCCTTTTCCCTACCCTCTGTCTGGCGGCGGCGGCGGCGACTGTGTGCCCGTGCCCCCAAAAGCTACCATGTACACTTCACACATTGCGTCTGCCGCCAGTACGAGAATGACTCATCCAGACCGGACCAGACCAGATCACAGCTCTCCAACGTCTGGGGGCTTTGGTTACACGACAACGACTCTGCTGTGGCATATATATATATATATATATATATATTGTTGTTGTTTTAATGCGAAACTTATGTTGCTGTTGGGATTCTTTTGTTGCGATTGCGGTCTGACAACGGACTTTAGTCAGAAATGGACAAATTATGAGGTTGATTGGCCGTGGAATGGGCTCCAGTAGTCGCTAAATTTCTTAATTAAATTGGTGCGAAGCAGACGACAGTGCGACTCCATAAAATGGTTTAAATTATAGGAGCACTTTGGGTGGAATCACATAAAGGATGCCGTGTAGGAGATAGTCCATGGAGTCCTGGCTAGCACCTATCCCCGAGAGCCTGCTCTCTATACCGATATATTTTTAGACATTTATTGCATTGATGCTGATGATAGATTCATGGGCAGCCCTTGCAGTTCTCCCCAAATTAAAATTGAGAATAGCTTGATTTTGTTATTTTTAGAGATATATACATACATATATTTTTTCCAGTTCGTTTGTGCCATCAGCGGGCAAAAGTGTGAAATTCTATGCAAAAATCTAAAATTGAAAATTTTACATTGCATCGAAGAATCGGGAGGTGTGAATTGTTTGCTCTGGGCCGGTGCACGGCTCTCAAAGGGGAGGCGGTACCGTACCGTATTTGGTGCAAAAAGAGAAAAACTCACCTTGTTTTGCCCCTCTCTTTTTGTGGGCGTGCCTATGTACACTGTGCAGCATTTTATTAAATTTCCCTCGGCACAAAATTGTGTACTAACTGAATGTTTGATTTTGGTTGGACATTTTAGATTGAACGAAATTTAAGCGTTGTGCAACTTTAAGCGGCGGATAAATCGTTCAATTTCATGTGTACATATGTTCCCATCCTTGTAAGTCCTTGCTTAATAGCTTACCACAATTTCGTTGAGCATCTGACTAAAACTGTCAAATGATTCGAGGGCTGCAGAGTCTTGTATCAAACTTATCGATAAACACACGGCTGCAGTGTCATTCGACTTTGAAGCTAGGTTAGGTGCAAAAACAGAGACAGCTTTATGGGAGAAGCATGCAGAGAGAGCGAGAGATACATCTAGTTATACCAGTTGTCCAGTTGGTTTTCCAGTTTTGCTGGCTTGGTGACCATGTGTGTTGTATAATATCATAATATAGGGTTTATAATTTGTAAAAAGTGAAAGAAGAAGACGAAGAAAGAGTAAAAACTAACAATAGGATAAGCATAGTCGATTTTAGCAGTTTTAAACGGTCTCAGCGAATTTTTCCACCATTTCTGCAGCCTCTGCTTCAAAGGCCTATTCTTATAGAAAAATCCCAAACTTTCGGGGAGTTCTTTACAAGATTTCACATCATTTTCCCACAAAATACAAATGCATCCCTAGGAAGTAAAACGGCTGCGCGACGTTTACCAGCACTAATCTATCATGCCATCTCTCTCTTCCCAGCAAATTATAGATTGATTGAAGTCAAAGTATACATTTTTGTATGAATTTATTGATATCGTTAATATTTGTACCGTGTTCTCATGAATTATATCATGGGATTGTAAAATTGAAAACTGATTTCATTTGTATATAGACCATCGCCTCTATTTCGCCTCTGGAGGCGGTTCCCACTCAATATGCAGCTTTTTCCACACCACACAACACCACACCACAGCAATTAGAGGAACTGTTTGGAACAGATTGGCAACCTTCAATCACACACAGCCACATCATACATAATTCAATGCGATAAGCCAAGAGCAATTCGATTGCTGGTTGTCTGCGGGTATTTGTCAATATTTAATTTGGCCCCAAACGCGACTTGGCCAACTCTCCAAACTGAGGCCGAGAGATCGAAACACCGACGTGGAGTCTACAGACTGAAATCGAAATCGAAACCCATGCCAAGGATGTCAACTTCTTGTACAGCCGCCGTCGCAGCTGAGGCTGCAGTCAAGTGTTGGTCTATTGGCAGGTATTGTGCCATTTTTTTTTCGTTTTTTGGCAAAGTATAAACCAGTTGAACAATTATCAAATCACTAGGCGACTGGCCAGCATCGACATCGGCGTTATCATCAGTGGGGTACCCCACACAAAAATGCGCTCCATAATAATTCGAATCAATTGCAGCAATTAGCCCTGCTCTCTTGGCACATAAAAATCGCATCAATTGCATTTCGAATTGCGCCTTCAATTGCACTCTATTGTCCGTGCCTTGGTTTATTTTATAGGGCCTCTGCCATATCAGTGGACTTTGGCGAGATTTATTGGTTTAGTGAACTCTGGAACAGCTGGATATATCTTACATATTTTGCTGATCTTTTCTGGCCATAGTGTGAACGATATTTGGGGGGCTTTTTCCGCTATAATAGTTTTTGTATCTCCCAAGAGCTTTCCCCAACAACTACTACCAGTATATTGATGTCACATTCCCCCGGCCAGAGATGTTGGCGGACTATTTATAATTTTAATCTGACCAATTCCATGCCACTGAGTGGCGTTGTTCCCACATTCATTCAGAGTACTCTCATGGGCTATAATATTTGGCCGAGTGCCAAGTGGCCACCGCTTGGAATGAGTTTATAAATACACATACAATCTGCCTTCACTGCGCATTTTCTAGTCCGAATAAATGGTTTTTTCAATCATTTGACAACTGAATGGTTCAACGCCAATGCAAATTAGGACGCAAACAAATGGTTGGCCGTTTTCGGGAATCATTTTGATTGAAGCGACACTTTCTCGAGCCGAAGATATGACATACTTTATGGCGGCCAGAGTGAACTCTCGCCTGACAAACGATCCAGACACCCACGCACATATATTTGACCCCATTTTGGGTCTGCCAGTGGGGGGTGCGGAAGATTGGAAATTGTTTTGCAATGTCTGAAATGTTCTTCAAATGCAGCGCGATGTCTCGACCTTGTCTCGTAAATCAACCCAAAACGAATTGGTTGGCAACGAGAGAGCAGCTCTGCTGCCTTTTGTTTCAGGCCTTGTGTGGGTGATGATCCAGACAGAGATCGCGATCTCCTGTAGCGGAAGTATGCATGTTTTGTGGGTCTTTTGTTTTCACTCAGTCGCGGATGAGCGACTTGCATGTCGCAAGGGCTGTCTGTCCTGTCCACTTTTGTTCAATAATTCTCCTCTGTGTGTCATCGAAAGTAGGTTCCCATTCCCAATCCCAATCACACTCTCAGTGAAAGTGGGTCAATGAATGGCATCTGAATGGCCTTGTTGGGGTAGGTGGTTTGGCTTGTGGGTGGAAATAACTGTCATAAAATCTACCCTAAAGTTCTTAAGGAATGCATATCCTTCTTTCGAAGTACATGTACTCTTCTCTCCATCATCCGCACTCATTAATCCCCATCAACAGTGGCTGCTCTCTCATCAGCCGCAAAAAGTAGCTGCAAATCCATGCCGCCCACTCGTCATCATGGTCCGGACGGACTGCGCGAATGATTTGCTTAAGCAGCCATATGTTATCGCCTCTCAAGATCTTTAGCCTTCCCTCCTCCCTTAGAGCTGCATTTCTGCCTGTCGATTTATGTGTGCTGCCGCTGCCGCTGCTGCTGGCTGGCGTGTCTGTCAGTAATGCGTTAAGGAACAAATATAAGGCCCAAAGCAGATGGGCAGCCTTTTATCGCTCTGCAAAAATTTATTAATTATGCAGAAATGGCAAAGACCCGAACTTGAGTGTGGACGATGAAAGGAATTAACAGGAAAGACGGCACTGCAAAATCTTTGCCAAAGGGGGTGGTACTACTGCTGGAATAGCACCTCAAGGGAAAATCTCTCTCTTGGAGGCACAGCATTTTGGGATCCAATAAACAAAGCAATAGAGTCTATGTTTGGACAACAACAAATGCATCTTAAACACACAATTTACAAATTTAAATTAAATGTAATTTTACAACTTATTTAAACCCCTAAAAATATCTGTTTTATATCCCAGATTGTTGTTTTATTTAATTTATTAATTATTTATTTACGAAATTTTACAGTACAATTAATAGTTATAAGGGTTTAAGATCAATCAGGGCTTCAGGCTGAATAATTAATATTATTATTAATTATGAATATTATTATTACATATATGCTGTTATTAATTATTAATATTGTTTTATTATTAATATAATTTCTTTTATTAATTTCAGATAAAATTACAACAAAATGTGTACAGCTACTGTAGCATTTGAAACTGTACGAAGTAAGCTGTATGTACGAAAGACGGTTATTTTTGTTTTTAATTGCTGAAAATGTTTAAAAATATCTAAAGTTGGGTTTTCACATTTGTCCATCAGTATAAATTTGATTTTCGGTGATATGTTTGATGGTTTAGAAGTTATAGCACTTTTAAGTGTGAAATGTGCACTGTATCATTTAAGCTGTGAGCCATTGTATGTGCACTGGGTGGAGCGACTGTCGGCTGTACGAAATAAGCTGTATGTATGGGACTTTTAGAACAGCTAAGAATCGTGCATGCATATTAATATTTATTTTTTACACATAAACGAATCAAGGGCCCCTCAATAACATCGGACATACACATCGGACAACTGTAATATTAATCATAAGTTGCCCGCATCCATGGAAATCGCCAAAGATCTTAATCTTTTGCACACAATGCAATTTATTAATTATGCGAGACTCGAAGAGACTGAGAGCTGCGTAAAAGTGCGGCAGAGGCGGACTGAGAGGAGAGCCTGAGCGGCAGAGGCGGTCTGAGAGGAGAGCCTGAGCGGCAGAGGCGGACTGAGAGGGGATCCTGAGCGGCGGAAAGTTCAAAAAGCTATCAGCGGACGGACAGGCGGACAGGCGTGTGTGTGTTCTGGGTGCGGACAGTTGTCAGTTCTCGTTGCGCCGCAGTTCCGTTCCCCTTCGGGCTGTACAGTTACAGTCCCGCAGAGTGGAAGGAGTTTTATTTTTTACAGTCTGACCAAAACTGAGGATAAGCTGACAAAATGCATTTCAACTGGAATCACCTTAAAAGGCGTACGTACACAACACATCTTTTGTCAGTGGGGATTTTTATGGACTTTTCGGCTGTTGGCCAAAAGTCGTTCATCAGAAGCCATTTGACTTGGGCAAAGTTCTTTATTCCGCCTCGTAAATTATTATCAAAAATAAGAATAAATGTATAGGAAACCATTTCTAGGGCTTCGATGTCCGCGAAACCTCGAATCTGTTTCAACGGCCAGCTACCTGCGTCTGCAGATCCTCCAGCAGCAGCGGCAGCAACCCAGACTCGACTCTCTGCCATGTGTTCTCGAGTGCTCTAACGCCATTTTTGTCCATTCTTTTTCCCTGTTTCGGATCCCTCTTTCCTTCGTAAAGTTTTAAATTTCTTGGAAATAAAAGCCTGGCCATTAGTTTTCGTCCTTCCCTTTTCTATCGCTCTACGCTCGGCTGCCCCTTTTTATTATTCGGTTTTCTCGTTTTTTTTTCTTCTTTTCCTTCTGTTGTTTTTGTTTTTGGGTTTCGGGACAGGCAAAATTTTGCAGCTACCTAAGCAACCAGACGAGAAGTGAGATAAATAGATGTGCAAGGAGTGGGAGTAGGAGCAGGAGTAGGGGAAGGAGAAGGAGATGGAGAGAGAGGCTAAGGAAAATCTAAGGAGCGTTACGGTTGCCTTGTCTTCTCTGCTATACCCTTTGTTTCGTTGATGAAGACCATAAATTTAATATGCGGTTTGTCGGGCAATAAACGAAAATGCGTTCGGGGGAATTTTTGGCTGTCTGAAAATAAAAGTAAATATTATCGAAAAGACGTGATTGCGTAACAGCAAAAGTATACCGGAGATCAGGAATAGGATCACAAAGTCGAAAAGAGGGTGTGAAAACATACAGCTACACTAATATTTTTAAATAATATTTTAAATAATTTTTTTTGTTAAAATAAATGGTGGCATTACTCTTATTTTTAATTTGAATAATGCAAATTTAATATAAAAATCATTTTTTAATTTTGAAATCAAAATTTTAAATAAATAAATACAAATGTTAAAAATAAGTTGTATTTCTGATTCTAATAATACAAATCAGAAATACATTTTTTACGATCCTTGATTTAAACATTTAAAATGTTAATATTTAATTATTAATATAATTATAAATGTATATTATAATAATTATATATAATTATAATATAATATTTAAAGACATCTTACTCCCCTTGTTTCCAATGGTACAATTAATGACTTTCCTTTAATCATTTTCAAATAATTTTATATAGTTTTCTTAAATATTATTAAAAATATAAAATTAAATATATATCTCTGAAAGAACCATACTAAAATAAAATATAATAAATTCAATATATTTATTTAGCATTACGATAGTTCATGAATCAGCTGTTCCTTTAATCACCCATTTGGAATCAGCTGACAAACGAAAGAGAAGCGAAAGCAGAAGGCAGGAAGAGTGACCGTCTACAAGGCTACAATCCATGATTTCTGTGTCCATTGATCAGGGAAATCGCTGAATGAGACACCGCTTTATTTAAGGGCATCCGATATTCGACTCGTTGGAAATCTGCTTGCTCTCCTTCTCGTTCTTCCCTGCGTTATCTGCGCTCGCTTAACCATCAACGCGGCGACGCTCTCTGCTCTCTGGCCTCTGTCCGTACGTTTATTTAATTTTTTTCGGGCTTCACTTGTCCCCTCCTCGTACGCCTCGTGTGGTTGTTGTTGTTCCAGTATTTGTTGCTGCTGTTGTTGTGGGTATTGCTGCGATACGAAACCGTGCAGGTGTCCAATATTTTCTTTTATACCGCGTCATCGGGTAAAAGAGAAACACAGACAGCACAGAGAGAAGAAAAAACGAAAAAGAGAGAGAGAGAGAAAAAATAAAAAATACAAAACTAGTTCTAGATTTACAGCCGCGACTCACACTGCACCTATCCTCCTACTCCACCGACTCGACTCCACCGACTCTTCAGACGTCGCTATATTTCGCCCATATTTTCGATTCGATTGCGTATAACAAGTTTAGCTGTCTCGCTACACCACACCACACCACACCACAGCACAGCACACCACTCCTGCCCTCCCCCCACCAATCGCCCCATGGAACCGTTCTCCGACTTGATATAAAGTGCTTTGCATCCATGCAACGTCGTCCATTGGTGCCCCAACCCCCAACCCCCGTCCACCTACCTCTCTTGCCTTGCCTCTCTCTTGCAGCCTAATGCCTTTTCCTCTTCATATTCTTGTTCGTTTTTAATTTTTGTTTTGATTCTCGATGTGGTTTCTCCCCGTCTGAGCTTGTTCTTTTGTGATTTTGATTAATATTTTATACATGTTGGTTCGGGGGCTTCGAGACCCCATGGAGTGCTCCATGTACCCCAGCCCATGTAATTACCCAAATTTGGCGTCACTTGCCGTTAAAGGTCTTAGGTGGAGTGGCGGAGAGGATAGGAGCATAAGAGCATGGGACGGTGGGTTAGCCAAAGAACGGTAAAGTGGAATTATGGTTTATTTATGGAGTTGGGCCTAACGATATCTTAAAAGGTTCGGTTAGAGGGTGGGGACGGTCATCAGGTCACCAAAGAATAAAAATGGACTTGGACTATAGTCCAGAAATCTGAACTTATCTGGAGTCTTGAGGATATATATTAAACGGATCAACACTGTATCTGATGATAGAGATGGTCTTGGGATCGTTTATATCTTTATTCACATACAATCTATATTTGTTTCCCCTAAGAGCATTAATAAACTGTTGGTGATCTTTGGTTATCTTCCATATAATTATCCTTAAGATAGATCTCTAGAGGTCAACGAGATACTCAAGTACGATGGTTCTAAAGAGGTCTATCTTTATTTATTAACGTGGAAAACGATCCACATGATTGATCTCCACAGGCTGCCAGAAGGTGTGATCTCCCAATAGACGCTCCACCTCATCCTCCTCCTCCAAATACCGTTCGAAGGGATAGCCCAAGGGCAGCTCGTCCCACCGGCTAACCCCCTTGCTGAAGTCACAGTTCAGTTCGTTGGCCTGCGTAGCCTTGAAGTCGTAAACCGTGGCCACGATCAGGAGCCTCATCTGCAGGGGATTTCGTCGACCACCGCGGGGCAATATCAGACGCCTGGGGAAGCCGCAGTTTGGTGTGGATATATTCAGGGGAAATCGAACTCCTCCTGTTCGGCCAGCCTGACATATTGATGGAGTTCGGTGAGAGAGATGTGATCCCCAATCAGGCCACTGATGTCCCGAGAATCTCTGGTAATTCTGTTCACACCTTCATAGAGCACCGTCAGAAATGAATCCAACTGATAGAAGGGCTCGCGATTGACAGACCCCCCATTCTCTGCGGTAGTGAGAAACAATCTGATGATGATCGATTGGGTCTTGTTGCTGCTGATTCGAAGGCTTAAGCTAAAGGGCTCCTGCTGCAGTCGATACTGCCTTTGCTGCAGGGTAAAGGGCCACATGAAGTGTCCGTCGAAGTGAAAGTGCCTGGCATGGAGAAGATTACTTAGATCCACATCCACCGGCTCGTCGTAGGTGATCAGTGGAGTGATATCCATCGCTTCGATGCGCATATCGGTTGGCCCAACCGATCCCTTGAGGGTGTGTTGCAGAGCCTGGCGATACCATCGATACGAGCAGAGCACCCGTTCCGCGTAGTAATAGAAGTCGGGCGATCGCACCGAAGTGCATAGATCAAGGAGCAGTTGAGGCTCGCTGGCCGACTCTATCTGCAGTTTTGTCAGGTCGAAGGGAAATAGTTGGCTTAAGCCGATCCGCCAGTTATCGCCTGCTTCCAGATCGATGGTGGATCCATTGGCTAGCATATATCTACGGGTGGAAATCGCCTCGGCGACGTTCGTCTCGAGGGTTTCCAGTGCTTCCGTCACCTTTTTAGTGGTCGTCGGGGTCACCAGCCGAAAGCGTTGATTCAGCCAGGTCAGTAGGTGCGGTGTGCCGATTTTATCCGCCTCTAGGTGGGTTAAGTGTTTGTACGGAAGCTGCTGGCCGTAGCGTTCCAGCTTGTAGCGGGCCAAGAGCTGACCCAGCTGGTTGTACCACCACTCCTGGAGCTCCAGTGAGCTGTTCTCAGTCTGGGCTATGCCCATATTGATGTAGTACCAATAGGACTGCCAGCCAATGTCCTCGATGAGGTGCTGGAGACTGTTCTGCCGTCGCTGGTGTTCGGTCAGACGGAGAATATGGACATCAGCCATGGCCTCGAACCACTTGGTGGAGCTGCGTAAATTTCCCTCCAAGCGGATGGGCTGCAGCTCTTGGGGCTGAATCTGTTGCACCTCCTGTTGCAGCTGACTCGTGAAAGTTTTCTGCTGTCGAATCCAATTGGCAAAGTTGAAATTCTGGGCACTCCTCACTGTCACCTCATGATGGTACGATTCAGGCCACAGCTCGTAGATCTTGGGCATGACCAGGGCCTGGTAGTCCTCCCTCTTGAGCAGCACCTGAGTCAGAGCCTGCAGGAAGAGGCCCGGATTCACATGGACCCGCGCCCAGCAGATGTTCTGCCATAGTGTGATCCAGTCGCGTGTGTGATAGAAGAAGTAATAGAGACCCAGCGACTGCCGATAATGCTCTGGGTACAGCGCATTGTAGTACACCTCTCTGGGCACAAGTCTACCCTGACTAAAGGCCTCGTAGAAATCAGCCATCTGGTCATTGTAGACCTAATTGAAGGGCCAACTAGTTTGGATTATCTTCAGCCATACCTTGCTGATCGCTATACGTACCACATACTGGGTCTTATCGCTGACCAGTCGTTCACCCAACGATCGCCACTGATCGTTCAAAAGAGGTTCGTGCACATGATGGAGTATCTCCAGCAGGAATCGTTGCTTCTCCAGAAAGTAACGATTTCCTAGAGGTATTTGATCGACGTTTAAGCATATGAATCATCGAAAATCGCCACTCTTAGACGTGGACTTACCTATTCCCCCCGCAGAGACCGCCAAGCCACCATGCAGCTCTAGGCATACACAACCCATGAACGATAAGAGGTATAGAAATCGCATGGCACTTGTTTTCGTCAGGGAGATCAAGAATAAACTGAGCTTCGGCCAGGGAATTGCATTTTGATTAGGCTAAGTATAGCATTGACCTATTGGCTGTGTATATATTTGGATTACCCGAAATGCTGGTCTTATCTTTGGGTCTAGAGATGTGCCTCAACATTTCGATCATCGCTGGTAGAAGTCTAAGGTGGTGTAGAGAAGGCCAGAAGACCTAGACTCTTTGTTCCAGCTATCTGATGAGTTCCCTGGAAAGACTCAACCCCCAACCTCCCAAGTGATCCACAGAAGCGAGCTTCGTTTTCCTATTAGTCACCAAAGAGTGGCACAATAATGTAAAATGATTTTCGTTAAGTGCCTGGTTGAATCTCCAGCTCCAGCTCCACCGACCTCCTCCTCCACCTCAGCCACCGATACTTTCCGCTACCTCGTCGCTGCAAATGTGCGGACATTAAATTGCCAACTCAGTCACCGGGAGCCGGGAGCCGAGACCCGAGACCGTGTCTCGTCAGCCGAATGGATGGCGGAAAAAAGGGCAAATTATAATGCGAAAAATGTTAATTACAGTCGGCTCTACCGGTACCAAGCGAGTACGAGTATCTGGCCCATTGTTTGCACTGGCAGAAGGCAGACGTTGGACGGTAGACGGTGGACGGCAGACGGCAGACAGCAGAAATTGGCGCATTAATGTAAATCGCCAGCGAGGCATGACGGATTATAGGAGCTACTCAGAGCTAGTCCCAGATGCAGGCCAGCAAATTAACGTCCAGTTATGCGCGAGTATTGTATGGCAGAAAGAAGGCTCTTTGTTTCGGGCCGGTCGGTGACAAAACGTTTCGCTTGGAGAACTTAATGAGTTGGAACCGAAACAAGCAGCCACCAGAAGGGACTTCCTACTATGTCTTTCAGTCTGGTGTGTCTTTGTGTTGATTGATTCTTATTGATGATGGTGAGAAGTCTGTCTTTGATAAGCCTGTTATGGACCGTTACGGCTCTGAGCAATTGCTGCCTCATGAAAACTGATTACCCCCTTACCTTTTTCACATCTTTTCTCCTAACGAAACGTGACAAACTGTTGGTAAATCTTGTCTAATCATTGCCATTGAATATCAAGTAGTTGGAAAAGGCTCTAAATGATCGCACAATGATTGCAAATCCCATTGGAACCCTGGGGTTCGGTTCGGTTCGGTTCGGTGCGGTTCAGTTCGGGATCCTGCCCCGTCTTTTCGATCACGAGTACTTTGCATAATATTAGCGCCAGATCTGAGGGCATACGATATCTAGCTGCTTCCTTTGCCATCATCAAAAGGCCATAAATCGTTTTTTTTGTCTGTCGCCCATCTAAGAACCCTTTGGGGTCCTCGCCTCCTTTTAAATGTCATCATCGTCGTAGGGCACCAGTGTTTTTTGTTGTTTGTTGTTGTTGTAGTTTTTTGCTTCTGGCGTTTCCCTGTGATCCTTGGCCCCTGGAGGCTTATGAAATGCAAATTACATTTCAATAGCGAGAGCCTCTTCTTTGTCATCGGTCTGGTCTGATGATTGTCCCCTTTTTAGCGCTTTGGAATCGTATTTAAAAAGTCATTATCGGGGCGATTGCAGTGCATCAATCATTACGCCTTTTGTCAACGTTCTATCTTTTTTTGTATGGGCTCATAAAACGGTTGGGAAAGTGTGGGTATCTTAGCCATTGTGCGTGTGATTGGTGGAGGTATAGAACTCTGAAAGATATACTTTCGAACAGCTTCTGAATGTTTTCTTTGCTTATTTTGGGATAAATGTTCTTCCAACTGATTTATTTACCCACTAATCACTTAAGGCTCCCTTTTCTTGAGATGTTTTGATGTTTTAGGTGCCCTCTAGGTCCATAGCAGTATTGGTGGAGTCTTAAACCGATCTTCTCAGGGTTTCTCTTGGAATATGTCATTGTAGAGTGTCTCAATGGAAACCAAAGTGCAACTGGAGGCCCTTGCTGAGTATCAACAGATCCTTTGAAGCTTTCTAAAGAAAAACTGGCATAGCGATCGGAATTGGTATAGCGATCAGGGCATCTTCTTGCTGAGGATTCCCTGTGTGCTCTCTGGGGCCCTCTCGAAGTCGAAGTTCTATCTGAAAGTCACTGAAAGCTTCTAGTTCTTGTGGATGTTACACAATCTTTTCTTTTGGCTTAACCTTCTGCCGTCCAAAGTAATTTCACTTACTCAGGCGTTTCCCAACCTTCTCAACCTCCTCAAGCTTGCGTTTTTTTTTTGTTTATGTAAAATGTTTTAGGTCTGACGCATACGCTGAGAGACCCATGGAATGGAATGGCATGCCCCGACAACACCTCGGGCCGTCTGTCAATGGCAGAATGTGTAACCAAGCAGAAATGAATCATCGAACCCACGAGAGCAGGCCAGAGTCGGAGCCAGAGCCAAAGCCAGAGCCAGAGCCCGTCCAGACCGCTGGGCCCCGTTCGGTAGTCGGATGGTTTTAATAAGGCATGCGACATACTGCTGTAGCCAGGAAATTGGGTCAAGTGAGATAAATAAGTTGTGTTTAAGCACACACACAAATACGTATACTCGAAATGGAGCCCGATTTTTCGGGAGTTCTTCTTGTTCGAAACTTAATACACAGTTGGGAGGCAAGGGACTAACAATGGCTGGGCTTTCATGCGAACTGTCAACTTGTCACGACAATTAAGCAAGTCGATGGCTATCTGGCTATCTATCGAGTCGAGGGAGTCATGCCATACACCCATAAATGACAGCAAACGCCCCCACGCATGTCACAGGGCTCGGGCTCGGGCTCGGGCCTGGGTCGGTCTTAAGCGTTAAACAAATTAAATTTCTCATCAACTGGGGACAACCCGAAAAGAGTTATTGAAATACAACACCGACCGATCAGAGTGGATGGATGCATCAGGTAGAGGCGATGACCCAATTCGCTCTCTGCACTTGCGCGACAATTTTGGTAAACACCAGAACAGAACTGAACAGAACAGAACAGAACCCTTTGGAGTCCGTCCAAGACTGGGCTCCCCAGCCCCCTGCCGACTTTCAATATTTGTCTACCATTTAGTTTATTATGCGGTGTGCGGCTTGGTTCTGCTTTGTTTGATTGCCCTTATTGGGGGGGTTCGCATCGGATCGGATCGGATCGACTCGGATGGGTGTCTTGTTGTGGTAATTTTCAATTCAAGTTATGATTATTATATGTTGGGAAAGTCAAATAACGGTCGACTGTCGACTCTTCAATTGTATAAGCATATATACATATGCATTCAAAGACCTGCAATTGTCGTCGATAATTTCAATTTGACGAGTTTTCAATTGGCCTTTCCAATGGGTTTATTGATCTTTTCTAGGTGTTTGGGAGGCTTGTTAATACGCCAAATGCTTAACAAATATCGTACATCAATTCCCCGTTTTGTTGGAATCTCTGGGAACGGTGTCCCGGTGTTTTGGGACTATCGTCTAATTGATGCGATATGTGGCCTGGGAATGGGGGCTAGAAAGAAACGCTTTGGAGATTTCAATCGGTTTGATATTCAGATTTTTTGGACAAGGAAATCTCGGAAAATAATAAACAAGAAACTGGGCCTAGGTCAAAATATTTAAAAATAAAACTGAGATGTTCTTAAGGTGATTCGAATTTAGGGGACAAATTCTTGGTACCTTTAAGAGATAAGAAAAATGAGGTTATGGCTTAAAGTGCATTCAATGTTCAAACTATTCCTTAATCATCGCAAAAGAAAGAGATCTCCAATCCATATCATAGGAATTTCCCAAAAATTTAATTAAATTTCCATTGCCTTGTCTGTCGCCGGTCCCCAATGAGGTATCGCCACTGCCTCATCAGCTTCCCAGTTAAACTTTACGACTCCCGGCCATAAAAGCGCCAAATCATCGCGTGGATTAACACCAGCCGATAGAGAGGGGGAGAGAGGACCGCAGCCCACCTGAAATGTTCCCATCGTTTCACGTGATTTGTTCTGTGTCAGTTTCCTTTTCAGCGTGTGACAAATTTACGCCGAGTGACTTTTGTAAACGGTTTTCATTTTATTCGGAAATGCTTAATCATGGGCCAGGCCAGCCTTAAACGGGAGCATTGATGAATGATTAAGAAGAGGCTCTCGTTTGGTAGCTTGGCTTCTCTGAGGTGGGGTCTTAAGACTAAGAAATCCCTACATCAAACTTTGGTTGGCAATCCAAGAATCTGCGACAAGTCTCCCTGCTGTCTGCCATGGCGAAAAACTCTAAAAATAACAGATAATAAAAGAGAAAAAAAAACAACTATAATCTTGTAAACAAAAATTGTCTTTCCCCCTGGAGGAAAAAAAAGAATTCCTTTAGTTTATAAATAAAACTGCCGCACAATTGTCAAAGTTGACAATTTATTTTTAATCAACAATGTGAGGAGTGCAGGCCACAGGCACGGGCCCTGTATCTCACAGATGCAGAGCCCTGGAGTCGTGCGATTTTCCCCTCGTGGCAGCTATGTATCTCGCAAATACCAGCAAAAAAGGGGGAGATAGCTAAGCTATTATCTTTGCATAAGGGAGCCAAGGGAGCGAATGGCTTTGAAGTTCGCTCTTGTCAAATGATACGGAAATAGAAAGTGCATTTTGATATATACCATAGGCAAGAGAATCTTATCTTATCTATAAGATATATTTTATCAAAGTATTTCATCAGATATGTGTCTATATCTACCGCTTTCTTAGTCATTACCAAGCAGTGCATTCGTTGAAGACGGACGTGTCTCTCCGTTTTGGAACCTTCTTTTTTTTTGGCAGAACCAAAGATACAATATGTATTTCAAGTGTATCTTTTTAACAACAAGAATGTATATTATAGATCTGCCCTTGGATGTTTTAGATCTTATATTCAAAGACCTTGAAAGCCCGAAGGATGGTCCATCCTGTTCTTGGCCAAGCATTTTCCTGCCACAGCATTGATCCTCGCCATGTGCCAATGAACCACTGGCCAGTGCGGGCTACCTCAATGTTTGGGGGTCTTCTGTGCTGAAACTGATAGACCAGCATTGCTCCAACTTGGAAACGATTTCACTGGATGCAAACAACGGGAATTCTAAGGGTGTTCAGTCTTTGCTATTGATTGAAGTGGGTTTCGATTGTAAGGTCTGTTTTGGATATTTAACAGACTGCAAGAACTCAACCTCAAAGACTGCCCAATGGATGGTAGTAGGTCCTGTCCATTCTTTCAGTTAATTTAATTGAGAAATTGGTCAAATTGGAAGAGCTATCTGACTGCGAACCCGTTGATATTCTTGGACTGGGCTCATCCTTACAGAACCTACGTTCCTTGATGAATGTAGTCATCCCAAAAGAGTGCAGTGTCTTGCCTTGTCTCTCCCTAGAGACTCCTTTTGTGGTCCACTGCAATTTCCCCAACTGAAACACTTGAGGATAAGGCATACGCGACTATCGACTCACCAATGGATACTGCAACACTCCGACACATTGGAGCTACTGTACTTTGACGATCCCCTGCAGGAGAATGATGTTCTCAAAGTGCACCAAAGCTGTAGGAAGCTACAATTTGTATCTATAGTTTTGGTCCGAGACATTTGTCCACTCTATGATGGATATACGCAAAATGAATGGGTTTCAGCCAGAGAAACCCTTCGAGCCAAAGGTGTTTAGGCTTAACAAATACGGGATTGTTACAGGTAACAACGGACTACCCAGTCAATCCGTATGATTGCTCCAAAGACCTATATAGGACCAGTGTTGACTCGAAATAAAGATGTGCTTCAATCAGTTGCTTGTTTCTTTTGATAAGGCACTCTTTTCGAAACACTTTCGAAGTGTTCCTCTTGCCAGTTTTGCTGTTGCCCTGACCCTGTGCAGGGGCTCTGCGGCTGATCTTAGCTCCAGTTAGCAGTGACCCAGAGTCGGTCCCAGCCAAGCGAGACATTTGCTCCACAGAAACCGAACTCTCACCTCCTCCCCCTTGGGCGGCTCGCGAGCCTCATTGCTTTGATGCCCAGCGCGAGAGGTTGAGAACTTACTGGAGCATGGAAAGGGGGGCGAGGGGAAGGGCAGGCAAGTTTCGCTTTCGTTTTGAGGATCGATTTCAGTGGAAGTTCGGTGGAGGGAGAAATAGGAGAATGATTGCAGCATTGATCAGGCACAGGCTGTGTTGCAGGCTGGGGATCAGCTGGGAGGAGGCTCGCACCTTTTCGGCCAGTGCTGGCGGGCAATTACAGTAATTCCAATTAATACGCGGCAGTTGATCGGTTTCCCTCTATTCCCTCTACGTATTCACGTATCTCTCCACTTATCTGTGGAGTGTGTGGCGCGTGCTGCATGCCACTGCCACCGAACGGCAACAAAGTATCTAGTATCTGGCCCGATACGAGCACTCGCATCGCACTTATTATGGTCCATCTATTTGTCTCTGATCAATCTCAGCTGGAATTGGAATGGGAGTTGGAGTTGGAGTTGCAGTTGCAGTTGCAAGCTGCAACCAGTAGCTTGAAAGAGTCTTAGGCCCGCAATTATAAATGGCCCGCAACCTGGGGAGCTGGCCACATAATTGCCCCAAAGGGGAAATCAGCAGCAGCAGCAGCACCACCAGTAGACCAGCAACTAAAACCACTTTGTGGCAGGCAGCACACACCACACACCACACGCCAACTGGGGAGCAACTACTGGCAGCCGAAAAAAAAAGATACAAAAAAATACTTATGAGGCGTTCTAAAGCTTTTATCGTACTGTTCTAACTCCAGGCGATGCCTTGATGAGGGTAATCCAAGAAACTGTATCTCGAGTGGCCATTTCCACACATTGTCCAGATACATTTCCTCAAGAGGCAACACTGTTTGCTTTGGCACTGAAGGAGTGACTCTTTTCTCTATCTCATTAACCCATATAGGCGTTGTCCAGATGTTCTAGCATCTCTCATAGGTTGACATCTACCTGGTGGACTTAACTACAGTATTCGTGGCTCTATGCTCTATGTATCTTTCCGTTTCTTTGTATCCTTAAGAACGCTTTTTTGCTGACTACAGACAAAGGCCCCAGTAAACATTCTGGAAATCAATGCACATGGCCAAATCGATCGGGCCCACTTAAATATGGGTCTTGTGCTCTTGGCCTCGAATCGGGACTGGGACTGAGACCCGGGTACCCTCAACCGTGTTCCTGGGCCTGGGCCTGGGCAAGCTCAGGCATATAATTTCGTTGACGCGCAGAATAAATGATAAATGCAATCATTATAAGAAACACAGGAACAGCGCAACAGCGAAAGCAACGAAAACTTACCGAACACGAACGCATGATTAAAACTTTTGCCAAAGACCCAGAGAGAAGGACGGTGTATGGGAGGATGGAGGATGGGAGGATGGAGGATGGACGATGGTGTGGATGGGGTCCGCATTCTGAGGCGTTGATGCAGAGCTCAAGATACCGGGAGTGGTTCGGCGGGACCGATGCGTGTGCCCAGTCCAGTCGTCTATCCCCCCCAAACCCCTATCCAGGAGAGGGGTTCCACAACTGCTCCGATCGTGATACGCTGACCGAGTCCAGCCAGAATGTTTTATGGCCGGTCCCGACCGGGCTGGGCATAATTTGTTAGCCCGGCCGACTGGCGTGGATCGAAGATGCTGTGTGCCCCGGCTGGACCCTGCTGTCCGCCTTCTCTCGAACAGAAGCTGCTCGGCCCCACTCGATTGCGTATAATTTTTTTGTTTCTTTTCTCTGGTTTTGGTTTTTTTTTTGGTTTTGGGCTTTTGCTTCTTCATTGCCATCATTTGCCTGCGGGGCATAATTTTTGATGGGCTTTTGTCTGCTTCTTTGGAACCAAAAACCAAAAGAGATATTGTAGCGCATTGATTGAGTGTGTGTGTGTGTGTGTGTGTGCCATGGCGGTACCGAAGTATCTTTGGGGTAGTTGGGTTCTTCAATGTTTGGATCAAGATCTTAGGATCAACTGAAGGTAGGGATCCTACAATTATTTAATCCAAGAAAGTATCTACAACTTTGGTTCCATTCCTTGGGCAGGAGATCCTCGGGTTCCCTAGGCCGGGCCCCTCTCTAAACGAACCCTAAACGACTCGTCTTCGGCTGCCACCTCTTCCACCACAGCCTCGTCCTCGGCTGTCCACAACTCCAGTCCAGTCCTGAATCGGTTCGTGGACACTGCGCATTTGCGTACCCCCCTTGCATATCATCTGGAACTGGAACTGGAAATATGCTACACATTTTCACTTTATGAAGTTCTCTACCCTTTCCCTCCCGCTGCCATAAACCCTTGAGGCACCACAGGAGCAAGCAGCAGCAGCAGCAGCAGCGATCGACCCTCGGGCCTCCGCACAGCATGAATATTTTATTTGGCGAAAAGGCTCGAGGGGTACGTACGACCAGAACAGGCCCGGCTGTGGAGGGAGGAGGGTTTCTGGGTCTTGTCTGTCATGGGTCGAGGGGGCGCTGATGAACGTCGACGTCGACGACGACGTGCTTCGTGTCTGGCATCTTAAAGTTCTTCTTTGCATACCCTTTCATTGCGGTATTCGTATTTTGAGCAGATGTTGGCAAAGCAGGCAAGAAAGTATAGCCGACTTCCGTATGTATTCCTCATCGGCATCATTCGGTCGAGTAGTATATTCTCTATTGAAGCTGTGATTCCAAGGTCCCGTAGGGCATCAAATGTCTCGGTCTTCGGAGAGAGCTTTCGTGCATCTTCCTCTTCCTCTTCTTTTTCGGTTCGATTTTGCTGTTGTTTCTGCTACACGCTGTTTGAGGTTCTTCCACCTTCCCTTCGCCGCTCCGCTGCGATGTATTTTATGCTCATTTAATCTCGCTGCGCGTTTTTAACACATTTAAGGAAGCGCAGCACAGAGCGGACGAGCGGTCGAGCAGCCGAGCGGGAGGTGCAGTATAGGCCGCAGCCAAGGTGCGTTGAAAGAAGGTAAGGCCTTACAGTTTTCGCATATTCTGTGACAGTGGATGCTCCTTGAAGAGGAGAGGGCATGCCTCACCTTCTAATAACTCCACCTTGATCGATTATGTGGATCTTTTTTTTCCGTTTCGTTTCGTTTCGTTTCGTTTTGCTGTCTCTCCCTCTGTCCGTGGGCTGCTCTGACGTTCGTTTTTTTTTTTTTTTGTTTAACTGCGCACTTTTCTTGGACAAAGGGAGGGGTATATGGTGGCTGGTGTGGGGGGAAGCAGACAATGGCCGAGACGAGCGGTGACTCTGCTGCTACCTGTCTTACACAAAATAAACGCACCTCCCTCTGGACCCCCTCTCTCCCTCTCGCTCTCTCTTACTGTTTTTTTTTCATGGTTTCTCTGGCTTTGTAACATATTTTTTTTGTATTTTTTTTTTGTACTCCACTCTACTCAGTCTTTTTATCTGTCTCTTTCTGTTTGCTTGTGCGTTCGGTTTCGAAAACCCTTTGGGCGTTGATTTTCAGACGGGGTTCTCTGCTTTTTTTTGTTGCTGTTGCATGAAACCAGATAAAAAGTGACAGAAAACTAAAGAAAAACTCTCGGAGATACTGCCAATATGATTTCATATTGTAAATCATGACATTCTGTTACTTTTTGTGTTCTCCCTGGCTACTGTTTGGATTCCCTTTTCAACAACGCGGCGGCTACTGTAAAAACGTGGCATATGATTAGAGCACAAATCACGGGATATGAAATGGGATAGTATGGAGCCTAGAAGGATAATCAAATATTCAAATTTGTGTTGCACCTCGCAAAGAAATACAGGAAAAGATCCGATAGACATCCGATATGGCTTCAAGTGCTGTCTCTACAGATCGTAGTCGGTTGGCCTGGCTGACCCTCATTATATGCGATTACCTATGCTCAATTGATCGGCCCTAAAGAGGACAAGAACAAGGTCCAGCCTTAAGACCCCCTTCGAGCTACTTAACGTCGACCCCAGCCTGTGCGAGCCCCTGCCCTCGCTAGAGTGCACAGATTACCCCAATTCAGGTTCCGTCCGTAACCCATCCACTTTTCGGCTCCGTTCCTAGCCCTTCCCCTAGTCGGTGCCCTCCGTTTGAGGGGGGAAAGAACCTGAAACAAAATGTAAATAAAATTGCCACAAAAAATGTTGCTGTTGCCTTCGGCAAAGTTTCTCTGCGCCACTTTGACACCTAAAGTGTGCGCACATACGCCTCCACAGCCGCTACACATGCATACCCTATCTTCCGTCGCCATCCCCCTGACAATCATCTGCGCTGCCCTTGATGCGCCTGTTTTCCGAGTGAGGGGAGTGGGTGCCCCGTTCGTTTATTTTAATTTTTTGTTCGCCTGCGCTTTCGTTTTTATGCAGCAGCGCAAGACAGAGACAGACATAGAGGGGCGGCAGAGCAATAGCGAAAGAAGGAGCGCTCGCGAGAGGAGTTCTTTGGACCCCTTTAGTGTTGTTGTGCCTGATACCCTTGCAGAGTGTATGATGATTTTTCTTTCTTCCTGCCAAAAGGGACTGGAAAGAAAAGGTTGGCGGCACCATCATTTTTCAAATACAATAACCTTGGACTCCCTGTATCCAAGTACAGGGTATCTCCATTTAGACTACAGCATTCTCCATCGTTGTTTCTGTTTCTGTTTTGGCTTTGGCTTTGGTTTCTTTCAGTCAACAGGCAACATTTGCTGGCACATTTGCCAGCCTCCCCCTCTTTTATGGGCGCGAGCACTCCCACACGCTGCTCTATGCCTGCTCTGGCTCTGCCTCTGCCTCAGCCTCAGTCGCTGCTCTCCCATTTGGCTGCGTGCTGCTCAATAGGTCTTGCGCTTGATAGGTCAGTGACCCAGTGGGATGCTGATGATGACGTTGCGCTAGGGCAGTGTCAGCAACAGCAGCAGTGGTAGCAGAAGCGGCAGCGAGGGTTGACAGAAAGCTTTTCCAATGTTTAGTTGGTTTTTCGAAAATCAAAGTCAAAGGGGCAGGCACCTACCACCCGTCCCATCCCGAGAACAGCTGCCTGCACACACTGCACTGCCTGTCCCTCCCCTCCCCTCCCTCCCCGGCCCAATCCTTCGGCTAACAGCATCATCATCATCGAGTTCTCTCACTTCTGCTTCTGCTTCTTCTTGTTCGTTTTCTTTTACTTTTTTTTCCCCCGATTTCTTTTTTGCCTTTTCCACAAAGTCAACGTTCTTGACGTTTTCGCAGCTGCCTTTGGCAGAGAGAGGGGGAAGAGAGATGGGCTGTGACTGAGAGTAGGCCCTATGCTGGAGGGAGTGTATCCCTGTGTCTGTGTGCGTGAGATTGCGGCACATGTGACGCTTTGGTCGCGTGCTGCTCCGCTCTTTGCTCTTCCTCTGCCCGCGGTGCAGCCCTGGCCCCAAGGGCTCGCTTCATTTGCTGCTGCTGCAATTGGCATGGGTACGGCCTAAGGGGGGTCAGGGGGGGGCTGGGCAAGGGAACAAGCACAGGCATGGGCATGGGCATGGGCATGGACATGGTCATGTGCACAGGGTGATTGGGGGTAGAGGCAGCTGTTCTTATCAAGAGCAGGTCATCGAGATGCCAGATGCTGATTGCGGGAGGGGAAATGAAAAAAGTGCAAGTGGGTAAGGGGGGTGCACCAAGGCGGAGATTTAAATGATATTGGGGACAGCGATATCCACGATGGGCTTGCTGCCAAAAGTGTACCGCGATTTATAATAGCTTGTATAACACTTTACGCACAGGCCTCACAAACTATCTTTATTCGCCTCCCGCACACTTTTTCCATCCTCTCTCTCCCTCTCTCTCTCTCTCTCTCTGGTTAAGTGATGAAACGGCAAGCGCTTAATTTAACGGTAATTTGTGTAGAACAGACAGGCCTACTCCTCCACACCGCTACTCCTACGCTACTGCTCTGCTCTGCTCTGCCGCGCTCCTCTCTGCTGCTCCTATGCTGTTCTCTGCATTTGTCGTTCGCTGCGCTGCGTCGCTGTCGCTGTCGGCGCTGCACAGGCGCACAATTTACAGTTGTTTAGCCGCTCTCCGCCTAATTGATTGCTCTCGTTGTTGCTCTTGTTGTTGCTTCTCTGCTTATGAATTATTATTTCTTTTTATTGAAGCAAGCGTCGGCGGCGGCAGCGGCAGCGGCTGCACTCAAAACAAGAGAGAACGCCACAAGGAGATACCCTGTACGTGGCAGTCGCTACTGTTCGTAAATCTGCCAAACCTGAGCTCCATCGAAAATCGCATCACCCTCTGCAAGGGTATAGGCAACGGCAACAACACAATTTAATGCAGAAATTTATTTGTTTTCATTGTTGTTGCTGCAGAAATTGTGTAATAAATAATTTACGCTCGCTTTTGCAGCGTGCCACATAATCATATTCAATAATAATAAAAGCAGCAACAGCAGCATGGGCGGGGCCGTGCTTGGACCCACTCGATAGGGATGGCGGCGGCGGTGGCGGTGGCGGAGAGCGGCGGAGCAGCTCGTTTTGGGTCGCTGACCCAGAAATGTCAAACGGGGAAGTCGTTTTTAATTTTACTCTTTATTTGTTGTGTCTATCTCTCTCACTCTCTCTCTCTTCTATCTCTATCTCTGTTATTTGCTTATGGGATTGTGATATGATTTTTATTGTTTCATTCCGTTTCGTTTCCTTAGATCTGCATATCGGACTTACAGCTTATATTTTTCCATAATCTTTGTCTCTTGGGACGTGTGGATATAAGTTATTCATGGGATAACCGAAGAACCCTTAGTCTGTGGTATATTGAAATATCTTTTGCCAATCAGAAAGCCCCAAATTCTTTTTTTAAACATGAAATTTCGTTAGAATATCCTTAAATAGGGCACAAATTTCTATTCGATCCAAGAAACCTTTGATATTCCCTCGGAATCGAGTCAAGACATAACCTTCTAGTATAACTCAATGATTTTCATCATATCTATGAAGATTTCTGCATATATATATTTCCCCACCCTATCTTCAACATTCATTTTGAATGTCGTGTTCCACCCATCTCTTATCCAAGTTTTCTGTATTTTTTTTTTTGTTCTGTTGTGTCCAATTCGAGGAGATGTCTCCTCATATTTCGCTTAATCAGTTCCACACAGAAATCAACAGGCAAGTCCCCATACTTCTCTCCCACTGCCGTAGTCCGTCCCCGTTCTTTGTGCAACCCTCTAGAAATTGGAGTCCGTCCCAAATGAAAAAGCTTCGAGCTGCAAAAATCCAAAGTAAAGCTAAAAACAAAGTCGAAAGCATACAAATCGAGCCCCTTTTTCTGTTCCTTTTCCCCGTCCACCCCCTCCCTCCTTAAGAACCTTTTTTCTCCTCTTTGCTTTGGACTTGTTCGCTTGTTGCATGCTCGTTCATGTTCATGTTGGGCTGCTTGTGTGCAAGAGAGTATTTTTTTTATTATGAATTTCATCATATTGGGCAATCCCAGCATAATGATGTTCTTTCTTATCGCATGTAATCGGCTCTATTTGACCTCCTTTGAACCCATTTT
Organism: Drosophila lowei; assembly: GCA_008121275.1. NCBI lineage: Eukaryota > Metazoa > Arthropoda > Insecta > Diptera > Drosophilidae > Drosophila > Drosophila lowei. Next base: position 15,630,825 of record CM017781.1, on the reverse strand, counting down.
TAAGGGATATTTGAATGAAATTTGGATATAAATTACATAATTAATGGATAACTCTTTTTTCAGTTGGATTTCGCTAACCCCAGATGCTCGTTCGTCGTCGAATCGATGATCTATCAGGGTAAAAGGGGTTCTACGATCCCAAGAACACCTTATCACCTTAAAAATAAACAAATAATCAAAAAGAATAATTTTTTCTGGATCAAAAATCCCAAGAAACAGTCAAATTTGTATCGTATTTCGACTAAACACTAAATATATGTCCCATTTTTTAAATATTACCCAAGTATTACAAAAATATCAATTTTAATATAATTTTTTTGTTTGATTTCGTAATTTCTTTGATTTTCTTAATCTTAAAATTTTCGCGCGCAAATTTTATTGTGGAGAATCTGCAAGACAGAGAGAGAGAGAGTGTGGGGAGTGGGAGGGGGCAGGGGCAAGGATGGGGATGGGGAGACAAGCATAAGCCTGTTTACAGTGGGCCTGAGAGCAAAACTGGTTTTGAAGTCAATTTTTTTAAAATATGATGAAATTGATCCAAAAGTAACATAAATTAAAAATTTCATAAAAAACCAACCGAATCAAGTTATGGAAAGTCCTATGCTACTCTTTAAGACATGCTACTTATTCTTGTGGGCAGTTTTCCTACATTTCAGTACATTTTCCTCCATTTTTCTCCTATTCCTACTCCTATTTCTACTACTCTTTTTTAGGCTCTTAAAAACGCTCTGCTCTGCCGCACTAGAAAAAAAAGAGAGCCGGGCAGAGCCGCAAGAGCAGAGCGCTGCACAATCGTACTTTTTGTTTTGCTTTAACGTTCGCTGGGCAGCGCTGCTCCCAGTGCTGTTACTGCGCTGCCGCCTGTTACCTGCTCAACAAGATCTTTGTGCACTCTCTCACACACACACAGGCAGACACATGCTCGCACAAGAACCGCCTGCCTGCCTGCCCTGCCCACTCACTCTCATTTGGAAGAGATTTTTTATACTCTTTGCGCGCCCCCTCCAGCTACCTGCTTGCATGTGCATGTGCAAGAGCCAGAGCAAGAGCAAGAGAGGGAGCGAGAGAACACAGCAGCAGCAGAGTGCACTGGCTCCCTGCGCCTACTCTGCTCTGCTCTGCCAGCCTGCTCTGTCGCCTCGCTGCCGCCTAGCCGCTGAGCCGACTCTGCCGACTGTAGTTTGAGGCGCCTGCCGCCGCCACAAACAGTTTTTAGCCGCGGAGCCAGTAAGACGTGTTCACTCCCCAGCCCGAAGACAGTTTCCAGATCTCTGGAAGCGTTCTCTCTTGAGTCTGCGACACACGAACACACACACGTTTTAAGTACTTCGACGAAATAAAACAAACCCCCATCCCGATATTTTTTGTGTTTTTAAATAAGTTCTCGAAAAAGTTCTTTATGAAAAATGCAAAAGAATTGAAAAAAACCAAACAAAACCAAACAAAAACAAAACTAATGCAATTAAATAACCAACTCTGAGTGACATCCAAAAAGAAAACTGCACAAAAAATGCAAAAGTTTCTAATTTTCAAAATCTTGCACAAGAAATACAAAATAAATTGAGTGAAAAACGCAAAAGGAAACAACGACAAAAATAACAACCAAAACGAACGAAGAACAATAACAAAGAGCCAGGCTAAAAAAGAAACAGGAACAGAAACCGAAACAGAAAGAAGGAAGAGGATAGAGGAAAGAAGAGCCAGGCAAAAGCAGAAAGCGCAGGACACCCATCCCCACCCCACCCCCCAAAATACAGACGCGCACAATGGCCGTGCCCTTTTATCTGCCCGAGGGCGGAGCCGATGACATTGCCTCGTCGGGCGCCTCGGGCTCCTCTTCGGGCGCATCCTCGTCGGGTGCCTCCACCTCATCGGCAGGTTCCTCGGACGGCGCCAGCAGCATTGCCTCCCAGTCCCCCAACACCACCACCTCGGCCACGCAGACGCCGATGCAGTCCCCACTGCCCACGGACCAGATGCTCTACGCCCTCTGCGAGTGGGTGCGCCTCTACCACAGCCACAACCAACAGAACGGTAAGTCCAAAAAGATCTTGCTCTCAAAAGAGCATCTTGCTCCCCATCGATAGAGCCACCCTTAAGCGGGTTCGGAAATAAATGCCCGAGCAAATATCTGAAGATTTCATTAGAATCCAGACACACCTTTCCTTCATTCCCTGCTGAAGCTCAAAGTCTTTTTTCCGGACTGTCTTCTGCCTGGCACATCGAAATGGGTCAGCAATTAGCCAAGTTTTGTATTTCTTGCCTTCCTCTTGGGCAAGTTTCACTTTTCAAGGCTGGGCTGTTGACTCATCCCGGGTTTTTTTGCTGCTGCTGCTGCTGTTGTTGTTGTTTTTTTGGGTATGGTCAGGACAGTGTTTTGTCAGCTCCCCGATAAGAGAGGGAGGAACATGAAATTTGCATTAAATTACATTCGGTTGGACACGAAAAGAGGCCGCAAGCGAAAATTGTAATTGTAATTCAATAAAAATTAATCGAACAAGTGTTCAAAGAGGGGGAAAATTGAGAAGTTATTGAAAGGTTTCCGCTTGGGAGAGCCCACCGACTAAATGGGAAGACACAGAAATGCATGGCCCAGATTGGATTTCATTGGATTTGTAAGATCTTCCCACAGGGAAGGGAAGGGAAACCTTGTGTCTGGCCAGCGCCTAAATGATCCACTGATCCACTGATTCCCCAATCTATAATTTTTGTATATTTCCAAGCAACAAAATACTCGTAAATAAACCCATAAGAAGCAGCGCACGGGGCACGGGGGGCTGCTTGACATGCAAAAAAAACGTTGGGCGTGTGCTGGACCATAAGCAGGCAAAAGAGAGACACAAAGAGCCAACAGCTCTAAGCCACGTTTAATTGGCACGCGCCAAAAGCCCGAGTCGAATGTCTTATTCGAGTGTACGAGCACGAGTATCTGAATATATATCGAGCAGATATGTATCTCAATCTCTTAACCCGGCCCCAGTATCTGTTACAGCCAGCCAGAGTCGTAACCCAAATTATTAAACGCCATTTGACCTTAGGCAACTAGTTTGCCAGCGCAAAAGTCGGGCGGAAAACAGACGCTGGGCGGGGGGCGGAGGGTGGAGGCGTGCCAGCAGGGGTGTGGGCCATTTGCAAAGTGTTTGGCTTAACGGTGGTTTAAGTAGCTTTTGTGTAGCCCGCGACTCGCCCGCGACTTGCCCGCGTCTCGCCCGCGACTCGCCCGCGTTGAGTGCGGTCAGTTTTTGTTCATGTTTGCTTTGCGGTTTTTCTTGCTGTTTTGTTTTTTCCCCCTGTTTCCCCTTGGGTTTTTCTTGGTGTGTTTTTTTTTTCTGTTCGCCTTTTGCATAATAGATTTTTGTCGCTGTGGCCGTCGATGATTGCCAGCTGTGGTCGCTATACCTCTACCTATATCTGTAGCTGGACAATACATTATTCTGCATCTGTCAGCAACAGTTGGTCAAGCTCCAGAAGAGAGCTCCCTGCCCTGGCGTTTTTCGTCTGAGTCACTCGCGGGGAATGGGGAATAATTTCGAAGAAAGATGATGTTTGAGACCCTGTAAACCCTTCCAAATTCCAAACACTGGATATTTATTTTCCCTTGCTAATTTTGATTCAAATCAGCTTCTAATTGACTTTCTTTCTTGAACAAAAGACCTTTTAGCACGTACTCAAACATCAGCTAAACATTCCCCCACATAGGAGACTACGTTACATTAACCCCAGCTTTAAGGCCGCGTAGGGGCTGCTGTTGTTGCTCCCCTAATGGGGGAGGGCTGGCTATCCACTCAAGTGGATAATTTATCTAATAGTGACACATCCCCGAACTAGTGAACAGTCCTTTAAGCACTCGAAACAAAACCCAAGCTAAACTCCCGTTAACCCTTTTTTTTCTATCATAGCATCATAGGGGGGAAAAAGCCTCTACTCTTCTGGCCCTAAGATGCGCTTAGTCATCATCATCATCGTCGTCGTCGTCGTCGTCGTCGTCGTTGTCGTCGTAGGCCGCTAGGAACCCACCCTAAAAGACCTAAAAATACCCGAGCAAACAACCCCGAAACCGAAACTCCACTCCTAAATACCAAAAGAGCTTCTCTCCCAACAGCAGAATCCCATAAAGAGGTGGTCCTGGTGGGGTGGGGTAGGGTGGCCCTTTGTTCGGGCGAGGCTTAAGCGGCGCCCATCCCTCCATCCCCGTCCCATGAGGAGGAGGCCCAACAAAAGGTGCAATGACAGCAGCTTCCTGCTGCCCTCCCGCCCGCATCCTAACCTCAATTCACGGCCTCTCGCTTTTGGTCTGGCAATTCGCATCATTCGCTGGCTCCGCTTTGGCTGGCAGCTTCGCTGTTGCCAACAGCTGTTGCTGCTAGGCGTTGTTTTCGCTGCCGGCGTCGCAGCCGCACTTGACATTTTCAACCATTTTGTTTTGCTCGGCAACTTCGTGGCCGCTTGGCGGCGCCAGAAAGAACGAGGGACAGCTACGAGGGACGGTAACGGCCACGGTAATGGCGGCAAATATGGCGACCCGTAGGCTCCGCTTCCTGCCTGGCAACACGCGACAGCTGACTGCCGACTGCCGACTCCTAACGGGATTGTGCGCACACACACAGAGAGAGAGAGAGAGAGAGAGAGAGAGAGAGCGAAAGAAGAGAGTGTGGGTCTCCGATTAACCGCAAGTTTTTGCACTCATTTTTTGTACAGCCTAACCCAAGAGGAGGAGGAGGCGGACGAGGAGGAGGTGGCATGCATCTGCATTTTGCATCTCGATTTTTATGGCCTGTTGCCAGGCTGATTTATATATATACCACATATATTCGTATCTGTATCTGTATCTGCATCGCTGTATCTGTATCTGTATCTGTTTCTCTCTTTCAGCTTTCAGCGAGTTTTTTGTTGTTTTTCTTTGCTTGTGGCTTTACATTGACCGTGAATTCTTCTCTTCTCTTCTTCCTTCCTTCCTTCCTTCCTTCTCTCTGTTATGCAAATTGTTTTTATTGTTTGGTATTCTCTCTCTTTTTGGCTTGGCTTTTTTCGTTGCAATTGTTTCGCCTTTTTCCTGGTTATTTTCTTGATTTTTGTCTGCTTCTCGTCATGGGTTTAATGCCTTCATAAATTCCCCATAAACATTTTTGATGATCTGCTGAAAACTGTGGCCCTCCCCGAAGCAGCTGCGACACAAATCGAAGCTCCCTCTCTTGGCCAAATATTATTTGAGCATAAAATCTGAAAGTAGTTTGCCAGCAGCTGTGGCGGAAGGAAAGCATTTCGATGAGGCTTTAAGAGGACTTAAGATTCCACGTCAGCCAGAGATCTGTTGTGGGTTATGTACCCCAGAAGTATATCATCAAATTGGCCATTTTCCAGTATTTTTTGAATAGTTTCCTAACTATTTGATCTTTTAAGTAACCCAAACTCCTTTTCCTTTGTACTTGAAGGCTGTGTTTCTTTCTATTTCCTTTGAAAACGTCTCTGTGATGGCCCTTTCACATCGCCAGTTTGTTTACTTTTCGCACCATTCAGCGCAATGAACTTTAGACATTTTTCAAGTTTAAATGCCCGCCAGGCACTTTGCCTAATAGGAAAAAAAAAAACGAGAAAAAACCTGACACTTTTCGAGTCAGTTGCAACACTAAGAAAAGGAGCCACTAAAGAGCAGCGACATGATATCACGGCTGCTGCTGCTGTATCAAGCGTAGACACTGTCCCTCCGTCCGACTGTCTGTCTGTCTGTGCCGTCGCCTAAGTTGGCTTTTGATTAAGTCTCCGCTGAGGCCGTGCTAAATTGTTTGCATTGAAGCGTTCGGGTTAAGTTGTGGGGCTCCATAGTCTCGCCTTTGCTGCAGAAAACGTGCTCAAGTTTTTGTTATGAAATTGAGCCTAGACAACCCATCCAGGGATCCATCCCAGCATCGCTGGCTGTCCTTGTCAACGCAGACTCCGAACTCCTTTCACACAGAACAGAGCCAGGCAAGCGTGTTGGCTAAGGACAAAAGAACTTGTGCTCAACGCTCAGGGCCAGAAGTGGAAAAGGATATGTATCAAAAGGCGGAAAACTAAGAACAGGATATGCTCACACACACACACACACACACACACACACACAGCCAAGTAGCTGCCGCTGCCGTCTGCTACTTGTTATAATTGGCAAAGGTGGCAAATGCTAGACAGGAGACAGAAGTTAACTTTAAAATCTTTTCTCCAAATGAAAGAAGGAAACAAGCCCAAAGGAACATTCAAGCCCAGCAAGTGAGGGAAATGTTCTCTGAAGACTCCTTTTTCGAGGCTTACAAGTTTTAATGAGCGCTGCGAGAGAGGTAGAGGGAGAGGGACTTTTCGATAAAGATTCTCTCAATAAACTTGTTCAACCGAAGAAATCCCCCACCGCTGTGGCCCCATGCGGTAGTGGGGAGGGGCAGAGATAACCCTTTGGCCACGCCACCTATGAGTGGTCGCCGCGAATGACGCAGCGAAGACACAGAGTCTGCTGGGGCCGCTACTTGTTCCATTCATTTATTAATACATTTTTTTTTTACTGTTGTTTTTGTTGCTGTTAAAACGTGCAGTTTGTCGGTTTTTTTGCGGCTGTGGTTTTTTTAAATTATTTTAATTGCGTTTCATCTGATCGAATGCTGGCCGTACAATTTTATTTATTGTTTAATTGTGATTTTTCGCATTTACGCTGTTAATTGCGGCATGGAGTCGCGAGCACCCCAAGTGGTTCGTTTTAATCAACTGTTAAATGCTTTTTGCTCGTTTGAAAGAAAAAAATGTTTGGCTTAAATGGAAAAAAAAGGGAAAGATTTATGACGGAAGTTATTTTTTCAAATGCAATCAACACGAGCTAGAAGTCGAGGGAAATCCATTTCCAAAATATAATAAACATCCATTTTAGCATAGGAATATAAAGATTTTTATGTACATATTTTAGAAATTAAAAACTATTATTTTGTGTAATTTTTAGGTGACTTTTTGTGGTATTTTTCTTGGAAAATTCAATTAAATTAAATTAAATTATTTCTTTATTTATTGAGTATTTTTTTTGGTTGGTTTTTGGCATCTTGTAGTATTTTCTGTGTTTGTATTTCAGTATTTTTTAGTACTTTTCTCTAAACCAATTTTGATGTGTATTGCATCGGGCTTTAAAGCTGATTCAGCCAGTTATATTTTAGTGCCCCATCTCGCTCTCTCCCTGCCATATATCCCCGAATGTCCTGTAGCAAGAACACATGCTCCTTGGATGTGGATACCAGCCAATCCTCCATCAAAATATGCAAACAAACTGCTGGGGAGTCTTGTGTTTCGCTCAGTTTCCTGTCAATCGATGTGCATCGTCGTATGCGTCGTATTCTGGATTTTCTTTTGGCTTTTATAGCCTTTTAAGCTGTTTTCCCCTTTGTTGTGTTGAGGAGAGATCTGGGAGGAAATTGAAAAATTGCATTTGTCTGTCGTTGATAAAATATTGAGCAGCCAGTTCCCAGCTCCCCCACCCACTCCCATCTGCTGTGCTCGTGATAAGCGTTTGAGCTATTTCCCATGAAAAATGCTGGCAAAAGAAAAGCTCCTTGGGAAAATGGCTGAGAGAATTCCCATTCGGTTGGCGTTGGGTTTCCTTTCCTCATTCCTTATGGCAACGAGCGGCATATCATTCCTAAAATATTTCATTAAATTATGCGCTAGATTTTGCTTTATTCGTTCTTTAATCGTGGGGCACACGCATCTCAAGCTCTGACCTTGCAACAACTGCGAAATGCGAGCCGCAAACTGCCAGCAGCGGCGGCTGAAAGAGCATTTAAAAAATACTTTTTATCGGGCTTTTGTTTTTTTTATAGACTTGAATGAGAACTGCCGCCGTTTTGTGATTTAATTTGCTTGGCCTTTGTCGAGAAGAGCCAGTACAGCCGACCGAGGGCCACTGCCGCATGACGCGGTAGAGCCAAACCGGAAAGGACATAGAAATTCCAGGAATTAATTGAATTTCCTTATGAAATAACGATTTAATCATCTTTCGTAACAAAAGAACTTTCTCTTTGTTATCGTCCGTTTGCCAGAACTTTCTCCTTCAGTGTAGAAGGCCGAATGATTCACTGGAGGCATTCCCAAAAGATGTTTTGCCCAGAACTTCCGCATGCCACACAAATGGCTAATAAGCGGCAGCGGCAGCGGCAGCCACTAACCAAAATTGGTAATTAACAGCAGGGGGGACATGGCATTCGAATCGAATCGTTAGATCTATCGATCGACACCTGATTGACATTCAAAAAACTTGATCGAATTGTCAGACCCAAAAATGGCATTGCGACAAGGAATCTTACAGATTGGGAGCTTAAAGCCATATTACGAGTATTTCCCGAAAAACCGTACAAAGTACGTCTGTGACCGCTAATTAGTCACCTGTTTGTACCGTTCAATGGTGTGGAGAGGTTGGGGGCAACATCATCTGTTGCCTAATTAAAACGAGGCTACACACAGATCTACAGGAGAGCGACTCTCAGACATCCGATCCGCGCTGAAATCTGACCAAATTGGTAATCTCTCGTCGCATCGTGACACTCGCGACAAATCGCCTTAAATGTCATTTATGTGTCCCCCGTTTCGTTGTTTCCTTCCTCGTCTTGTGTGGGCGTCTTGTGTGTGTGTGTGCTAACTGTTTTTTTGGGGGCTTATTCAGGTCTCTCCTTCATGGATCTCATGTTGTAATCTTGAGACGGACAAAGTTGTGGGTACTCCACAAACACAAACACAAACACAACCACAAACATTCCTTTGTTCTGTCATCTTGAGGTTGTTTCGGCTTGGTTCTTTCAAAAATTAAATATTCATCAATAAATGTCAATGTCAAGTGGCAGTCGGGCATGAGATTTCGATGGAAGAGATTGCACTCTGCTGAAAGTCTTAACGGCTTGAGAATATTGAAATATGATTGGAGTGCGATTGTACAGGTAATCCTCAGAAGGGGTCTCATGTCTCACATTAGCTATAGGAGAATCTCTATCTGAGTGCCGATTGTTTCCTTCCATTACCTGCCGCAGGGATCTTAGAGATTTTGGAACGTGAGATCTTTTTATATCGTACTTCCTTTGGTTAAATATACATAAATCTACATTCCATCTTGTCTATAGCTTCCTTTAGCGTTCCCCCAGTTGTCCATTTCCCATTTCCCATTCCGTTCCACTGACCAAAACTTGGCATAGATCGAAACTCGTTTCGATTCTGAGATTCTTATTTCGATTCCGATTCTGATTCCAATTCCGATTCGAGTGCGAAGTGCGACGCAGTTTGTTGGATACGATACTCGGTTCGAGTGTGTACTCGAAACCTATTCATACTTTTGCAGCTTGTGCGACTTGTACGAGACTTGTACGAGTATATTGTATATTGTTTCCCCCCCTCCCCCAACCAGCCCCCAACCAGCCCCCACCGCAACGCTGCTTAGCTTCCAACGTTACTTAGCTTCAAGGTTATAATGAGCAACATATGCTGCGGGTCCGCTGCGGGTCCGTCGGTCTGCAATCAACTGCGAAAATGCACAGCTAAAAAATGCACTTCAACGACGATTTGTTCAGCAGCCACAACTAAAGCGAAACATTTTTCACGTTTTTCCGCTGCCTAGATTCTCCCCAGAGTTGGTCTTGAGCTCGCTCGCTGGCTCGTTCTCTGGCTCGTTCGTTCTGCTTGCTGTGTTGCCTGATTGATGTTTGTCAGCTGTGGCTGCTGTCAGGCTGCCCAGCGGCCTTAGAAATTGTTGCAACAGACTAGCATAGAACTCCGAACAGCAACAGAAATAGAAACAGAAATTAAAGTAAATTATACACATAATTGCAGTTTTTTGTGTCCAAGGCGTTGCACAGATGCTACACTCGGCAGACCCCCAACTCCTCCTCCTCCTCCTCCTCCCCCTACTACTCGTAATTCAATTAAACATTTTGCACATATTGTCGCCCATAAAAACAATAAACGAATGCAGAAAAAACAATGCACAGGCAGCCCAGCCATTGGTCACGTTTCGCAAAAACCAAACCCCACAAATGCATCGCCCGCATAGAGTGGGGATCATAAAAATAGCTTGGGTGCCGTAAACGATGATTGCAGAAATGATCAGCGGGCAATGGCAATAGGAGAACCCCCTCCTCAATGGCACTAGAGGTGCTGCCGCTCGAAAGGTGTCCGTGAAAGGGTGATTCGTTGAGTGATTTTTGATCAGTGACTAGGGAAAGAAGACCCTACTAATCGACAGCATTATCATCTAAAAAGCAACCCAATCTAAAGAAGAATCACTGGAATTCCATGAAGAAACCAGAAAGACTTCTTTTCAACTGGGAAATCTATTAAAAATATCAATATCATAAGAAAAGAAACCATCAAATCGATTCGGTTAACGAGTCGCGCGTTGCGCGTCATGCGGCAGCGCCCCTCGGTCGGTTGGGCGGGAGAAGAGCTGCGTTTTGCCTGGGGCCACTTGATGGTGCAGTAATTGCATCGCCTCTTCCTCCAAAAGGAAAAAAGGAAATATTCGAATATTCCAAAGGAAAGCCCAATGATTACAGAGATTTTTCCAGATATCCGATAAAAGCGTTAATAACATTAAAAAATACTCGTATTTCGCTGGCAGTCGTCGCCGTTTGCCAAGCTCACTCAATCGGTGATTAAATCACAGCCTGGAGAACAGCGAGCGAGGGATTAAGTCACAGTTTAGTAAGCCATTAGGCGAATTCTATCGGCGCGGGGGAAAAAAAACCCAGAGATTTATATGGTTAGAGGAGCACTTGATCAGCCATGGAATACGTACGGGTATATCTCATATGCAAATTGGCAACAAAACGAAATGTGTGCCGTGCTGTGGTGTGCCATGGTGTGCCATGGTGTGCCATGGTGTGGTGTGGTCTCTGGTGTGTGTTGGTAAATAATTTTCCACACAATTTACAATTAGTAATAACATTTTTATCGGTCTCTCTCTCTCTGGGACTGGGCCTGGGCTTGGGCTTGGGCCTGACTGGGCTTTGACTCGTCGTCGTCGCTGTCGTCGTCGTGGCTGTTGTTCAGTTTCATCATAAAGGCACCACCAGCAGAATCATTGCACTGACGTGGTATGGTGTATGGAGCTATGGCTATGGCATGGCATGGCATGGCTAGTTATATAAACTCTGGCCAGCAGCACAGCCAGCACTCGGTGCTCGGTACTCGGTACTCGGTAGTAATGATGCCTGCCTTTGGCTTTGGCTATAGCTGGCAGATTTTCAAGGTTAAAAGCAACGATGGCGCGCGGTGGAGCGCACGTGAGCGCTGGCCCCAGGCCCCAGGCCTCAGCTGCTCGCCTGCCTGCCTGCCTGCCTGCCTGCCTGCCAGCAAACTAGTTTCAAATGGCATAAAGTATCTGTAAGATACAAACACACAGAGGCTGCTGCTCCAAGGAGTGGCCTGGCCCGCAATTAACTACAGATTTTTGTTTCGCTCTTGCTGCAACTGCAACTGCAACTGCCACAGCGAACAGCTGGTGGGCTCGTTTCGATTCGTTTCGAGTTCAAGGCTATTGGGTCAAACTGCAAATTAGTCGCCCGCAGGTTGACGTTGAATGACATTATTCTCTGTGTATCTGCATCTTGAGCGCATTTTAAGTGGACAGGCGACCAGCGACCAGTGACCACAGTCTACAGATGGATAGATACGAGTATCTCGTAGATGGTATTCGAATAGGGCTTATAATTATTGATTCCGCTGCTCGGGTTTCTGGCCTGGGGGCCGTCTCGGGTGATTTGTATAAACTTTGCATTACAATCAATCATTTGTCGCCTGGGCAATAGCTTTTAAGTAAATAAACATTAAGAAGTCATAACCATAGTCGACTCGTATATGAAAATGGAGAGCCATCTAATGCCCTGGCTGAACGGTGGAGCGGAGGGGAGCGGAGGGGCTGAATGGGGCACACAATTTATGCGCATATCAAATGGCAGTGTGGCAGTGGCAGCGGCGCACTTACCTATCAACGCTTTTGTTGCCGATTTGCATGAAATTGCAAAAAAAAGACCCACGAGAGAGAGAGAGAGAAAAAGATTGAAATGCAACTGAGAGTCGGGCAGAAGATACACGAATGCAGGCATGCATGCATAAATGATGCTAAGCTGCGAAGATACAGATACTTTTCAAGTACATTTGATGCGATGTGTTTGCCAAAGATACTTAGATACTTAGATACTTGTAAATAGCCAATGAGATACTTGCTTCAGGGTTACTTTTCAGATAGAAGTCGATCTGTGGGCCAAGATACTCCATCTTTAAGGCATAGCTGTATCTTTAGGGAGTAATTGTATCCCTTAATCGTAAAGTATCTTTTATTTGTAAAAAGAAAGATCCCCCTTGCCGAAAGTATCTCCCATTAATACATAATATTCCCTAATTGAGATACATGCCGCAATTATAACCAATCTATAAGGTTTAACTATCTTTAAGCTGCCTTTAACTGCCTTCGGGCACCCCTGGACTGGACGTATCTTAAATGCAGCATTTTGTGGTCTTCCGAGATACTTTTGCTGAGTTTTATGTGCACTGCAAGGCGGCGCAAGGTGGGCTACCTGATCGTTTTATGGGCGGTTTTTACGATCAGCAAAAAAGAGAAGAGGACTTGCCATAATTATAGCTGCCTTTATTGCAGTCAGTCGGCTAAGTGGCAGTTGGGTAAACAATAAGACAGACAATGCCCCGACCTTAGACACTTCCCTACATTGTCACTGCACTCGACTCGACTCGACTCGAGTCGACTCGGCCAATGCCGCCTTTGTCTGCCCATGCATGCATTGTGTGGCACGATGATGATGACGATGATGATGATCCGTATTGTAATGCCACTTTTTCCATTCTCTACCTCTGATTGCAGCCGCGCAGATCTTCCAGTACCCGCCGCCGCCGAGTCCCTCCTGCAACTATACCGGCGGTGATGTCTTCTTCCCCCACGGCCCACCGCCAGTGCCGCCGCGGACACCGCGCACCAGCGTCAGCTTTGCCGCCGGCGAGGAGTACAACTTCTTCCGGCAGCAGACACAGCCGCCGTATCCGGCGCCGTCCACGCCGCAGCCAATGCCACCGCAGCCGCCGCAGTCGGCGCCACCGATGCACTACAGCCACAGCTTCCCGCAGCAGTCGCCGCACTTGCTGCAGCACCACCATCCCTCCGCCTCCGTCTACGGCATGGGGCAGCACCAGCCGGGTCCCGGCTCCTACTATGCCACCTACACACCGCCCCCCACACCGAACACGGCCAATGCCGGCACCTCGACCTCATCGGCGGCCTTTGGGTGGCACAGCCATGGCCCCCAGCTGGCATCCACACCGCTGACGGCGCCAATGGGCTCCAAGATGCGGCTGCAGCGCAGCCAGTCGGATGCAGCCAGACGGTGAGTGGAAGTCCAATTTGTATGGTGGGGGGCAACCCCCAAAACCTGGAGAGCTCTAAGCAGTAGAATCTCCAATAATCTCTATGAAAAGCGGCATGCCACGCGAACAGCGAGGCTCCCTGATAGAAGTACAGATCCGATTCGCATTATCTCTATTAGTTGTGGACGTACACCCCTAGTGCCCCCCTCCCCCCACCATTGGCCGCACATACACATGAATATCAATTCCCATGACACAACGCAATGTTTTTAATTAATGAAAAGGCAAAGTTGTTGCTGATAATTGCCCATGACGTTCCCAACGTCTCCCAACTACGTTCAACTACTAAATATTTATGTCTCTCTCTCTGTCTCCCTCTCTCTCTCACAGCAAGCGATTGACCTCGACGGGCGAGGATGAGCGCGAGTATCAGAGCGATCATGAGACCAGCTGGGATGATGAGTACGATGATCGTTATGACAATTTTACGGCCGGACGGGAGCGTCTGCAGGAGTTCAACGGACGGATACCACCACGGAAGAAGAAGAACAGTCACAGCAGCCACAGCCACAGCAACAACAATCCAATCAGCCAAAATAATTTCCAACTCCATTCATCGAATGCCGAGTGCAGCAGCAGCGGCAGCGGCAGTGCCAGCAACAACAGTCAGAGAGAGCGAGAGCGAGAGCGAGAGCGGGAGCGGGAGCAGCGAGCGGAGGCTGAGAAGAAGGTAAGCACCCACACTCTATCCCCCTTGATCCCTGTATACCCTGCTAATTGGAGTTGTTAGAACTCTTGTTTCCCTGAAATATGCCTTCCTTCCATCGCCGGGCAGGGCACAGATAAATACGTTCGGGGAGTTCATTAACTTGAAGGCCCAACATCTGTTGGCTGCCCCCCCCACAGGGGGCCCTGTACCTACCGCGCGCGCTGTGTTGCGTGGCACGTGGCAAACATTTTTCAAAGGCTCAACTAGTTGAAAATGCTGCAAAAATGCTAAAAATACAACCTGAAGGAATGACAAATTGCCGCCGGAGCTAGAGCGGGAGGAGCATGCACATGCATGTCGGTGCCTGCCTGCAAGTGTATGTATAACACATATAACACTTTTTTTTGCACATGCTAAAAGTGTGATAAAAATTAATTGCGCAGTTCCTGGCCCAGGGGCCGCGTCGGAGAGTCTTGTCTTTCTGTCTTTCTGTCTCTCTGTCTCTCTGTCTCTCTTTTCTCTGCTCGGGCGCTGCTCGTCTCTCGCATTATGTTAATCGCAGCAGGCGCCTTACGCTCCGCTCCCTCTGCCCGCTCCGCCCGCTCTCCCTCTCTCGTGCTCGTGCTCGTTCCTAGTCTCTCTGTCCATATCTGGCTCTCGGTTAATGTCGTGTAAGTCGGGCCTTTGTGTCAGCTGCTGCTGCGCTGCTTCTACTGTGCGTCGTTTGCCCTCATTGAGCCTCACTTTTTGCGCCTTTTTCTTAGTTTTTAGTTTCTGCGCTTTTCGCCTGCGCAATTAAAAGAAAAGAAATGTAAACTTGAAGAAATTCAATCGCAATCGCATGACACACACACTGACTCAGCACCGATACCATTCCCAGTCCACTTGAATACCCATTAAGCGCCTCGCGTAAGGGTACCACTAGTTCCAAGGGGACCCGGAGACTCTCTGGATATCACATAGTCGGAGAGATCATATTTCGAATTCTCATTTGTTTCTTTTTGCCTTCGTCGCTCTGGGCCGCTTATCGCCTTCTGTCGCCAGCCTTGTGGGGGCACACACCCTTGGGGGAAGCTGCGAAATGATCTGGAAGCTGTGGAAGCTGTGGAAGCTCCTATGATTTGACCTTATCCGAGCACTCACTCTTTCAGCTGCTAAACGAGAGCGTGTGAAATTCCACAATCTACAAAGTATTATTCATGCGAACACATATGTACTCATATATGTGCCACAGACATGGATCCTCGATTGTGATTTGAGGCATGAAATGGCGTGTACTTTTCCAATGCTTGATAAATGTGTGGGAGTCAATCAGAAGGACGGTAGAATGGAATGTTTTAAGAATGGAAAGGAATTGTATGATTTCTTGAAGGCGCAGTACTGAAATCCCATCTAAATCGAAATACCAATCCCAACTAAATTGAATCGAAATTCGAACACATGTTCGATGGCCCTTTCGTACCATTAACCGCAAAAAGACAATGCCACAAATGTCCCATCCGACCGAATAGGGCCAAAAATTCGGGGCTAAAATAAGCGAAAAACTGAATTTGCATAATAAATTTGAGGTCAGTTTCAGTTGTGTTGGTGGTTGCCTTTGCCACCATCCCTCCACCACTTGCCACCACAAACAGCCATGGCCAGGCCATGCCATGCCATGCCATCCACACGTGCCACACTGCGACCATTCAAGCGTGGAATGTTGGACAAATAAATGGTGTAAATTATATAACCATTGATGCGGGTGCGGTGCTGTTGCTTTTGCTATGGCTGTTGCTGGCGGGGAGGGCGAGTCAAGTGTTCTGTATAGAAAAATAATTACACCATTGACCACCAGACAAAAATTGACCGCCCATTCGGGTCACTTTTGCCAGTCAATAGTTTCGCTTGATTTACTGTTTGAGAGTTCCACAGAGAAAGAGAGAGAGGGTGGATATGTACAGGGCAGGGCAGGGTCACGTGTGTGGTTTCCAATATTTTTATGCCACACAAGGGAGCTGTAGGTTAGAGCGATTTTCTTTCGTTTTTTCTTCATACTTGTGGGGTCACTTTATTGATTTAAATATACCCACCTACCTACACATCAACCATTTCTAATCTCTTGAATTTTTCCACATTTTGTGGTTCTTTCAGAAACCACAGGTCTTCACCTGGCCGACCGTTGTGACCGTGTTCGTGCTGGCCATGGGATGCGGCTTCTTTGCGGCGCGATGAAACCCCTGGATGCCCATGCGTGGATATGTGTAACCGAATGATCTATAGTGAAATCAGCTAGCATATAGGATATATACACGATCTATACGTAGATATAGCGAAACCGTAACATAAGTGCAACGAATTTATTGAAAGCAGAAAGTCATTAATTCGTAAACCGATTGTTAAATATACATATAACGATACCGATACCGATACGATTAAGAGGGTTGACGGGACACAAGAACAATATATTCTATCTGTCTAGGGTAACTTTTGCATTTGTACTGTACGAGTATCTCCAGAAACAGCAACAGCAACAGCAACAGAAATTTCCTCAAAAACTGCTCAAAGTAAACGAAAACTCTCAGACTGGCAAAGTGACTCAGAATCAAAGCCTATTTTTTACTGTGGATACAAACATGTATTTTTGTACAACTTTTTGAACACTTAAATATACGCACACACAGACACACACAGAAATTAAACAAGTACAAAGACCAATACAAAGACAAACGAAAGAACAAAAGGAAAGGAAAACTGCCAATTCTTGAGATATAGTACTCTTCGCGACGATTTTCGTTTTTGCATTTAATCATCTGATATTCCACCTGCATTTTCTTCCACCCACAACCCCACAACCCCCACCCCCAAAACAATTTCAATGTCTTCGCTTTTGTGATTTCGAATCGCAAGCAAAATAAAAAAAATATATACATATATATATATTTTTTTTGATTATTTGTTTAACTAGTAGAAATTTTTAAGCATAAGCCCCACACAGCAGAAAGATCACACGCCTAGCTTTAATTGTTAAAAAAACAAACGCAGAGAAAAAAAATCATAAAAAAAAAACGTCTAACTTAGTTTTTTTTGATTTGTATATAGTTTTTATGCCATTTTTGTGATGTTTTGTGTCTACGGTTTATGTCATGTTATTTTAGTTAAATTTCGTATGATTAGTATTTTTTTTTTATAAATATTTTTTTGTCATTGTTCATCATTGTCTTCAAATTGGTCTCACAATTTAGTTGTTTAAGTCCCAGGGCCCGGGAAATGTCCAGCCGGGAGTGGTTCTCTGAAAAAGGCCGCCCCTTCTCCGAAAATCTTTTTTGGAACACGCACACAAATGATCTCTCTCCCAAATGGAAATTAATGCAAGTTGATCTCCAACGATAGCCAAAGTCAAAGGAAAAAGTAATTCAAACGAAGGAGAAGGGGAGAACCCATTTTCAGAGGGGCAACTTCCGCTTTTGCTGGCCTTTCCTGGGCGTTTCAATGCTAATCGAATACACAACGTGAACATGAAAGCGAAAATAGTGAAAAAACAAAAAATCAAAAGAAAGGTAAAAACAATTCCCAAAAATCGCATTGATCTCATGGATTTATACAATACACACAGTTTTTTTTTTTTACAATGAGAAAAAAATACAATAAAAAGTAAGAGAAGAAAATGAAAAGTGAAACAGAAACAGAAACAAAAAGAGAAAGTGAAACGGAAACGGAAAACGGAAAACAAGAGTTAAGTGTAAGAAAAGTCTAGGCTTAAGTTCGCCAAGCGTTTTAGTTCTAAATTCAACAGAGTTTAAGGTAGATTTAGTGAGTTTTTCACGCGTTTATTTTGTACATACATATACCTAAAGCAATATTATTCTGTGTAGCCATAAGCGATAGCCCAGACCCCCAGATACATGTATACCCAGATACCAGATACCAGATACCAGATCCCATATCCTTATCCACTTCCAGCCCCAGTCCCAGCCCCAGCCCCAGATATACATACACTTTCAAGCAAAATAGAACACCACACTTCTCAACTTATGAACTAATCATGACACACACACACACACACACACAAACACCACTTCCAAAACCCAATGAAAAATTATTTTTGTAAATTTGTTGCATCAAATGAACCGGAAACGGCGGGAGCCTGTCTTCCCCTCTGGTTCATTGCCAATTAGTTTTCACAATGATCTCGGTAAAGTTTTGTGGCCTCGCAGGGCCCAGAAGTCAACATGGAAACATTGATTTCTGGCCTGCCATGAATACTGGAACAAAAAGTTAAAGGAAAGCAGAAGCAGTAGCAGAAGCAGAATCAGAAGCAGAAGCAGAAGCAAAAGCAAACTATATTTTTGACCCGATGCGACTTGATCCGTTTGTTAAATTTAAGTATCTTTACTCGACCCTGTACATAGCGCGCAGTTCGAATCATAGAATCAAATGCCATTTTTGTATAGAATTTTGTTTGGTGCCAAAACAGCGACAGATAATTGTCTGCGACACACACACACACACACTCACACACACACGCATACACATTATACATAATAGAATTTATTTATCCTAAGCTCGATCCTAAGTTCAACAATTCAGCAATTTGTCAATTCAATTCAACTTAGGAAATAATCCTCTTTTTTTTGTTGTTTTTCGTGTTCGGAAGAAGCGCAAGACTTCGTTTAATTGTACATTTTATATATTATGCTGTAATATTTTAATATGCATAAATAATATCATTATTGATCTCATGAATATGTTCATAAGACAAAATAAGCAGCAGCAATTATCTGTATAAATACATTCGAGTGCATCCATGTGTGTGCTTATGTGTAAATGAAATACAAGTGCATAAATATATCATGTAAGATTTACAGAACAAACAAAATTCAAGCAAAAACTCAAAAAAAAAAAAATCATTTGAAAAAGAAAGAAATAAATAAAAAAAAAATAAAAATTAAATTGGTCTCAATTTGAATGCGGCAAAAGGTATTTGGGGCTGGGCTTACTCAACAACGATGGCCTACTTTCAGGCGGATCAGAGATCATTTCGTGCAAAAGTAATGTGGCATCTTTTGGGGTTGGATCTTTTTCAAAATGATGGCATACTTTCAGGCAGAGCAAGCTGCGGACCTTTATCCTTATGTAAAACGAAAGGGGACATTCTCCCAATTAGTGATAGCTTTTAGACAAGAAACAGGCACTATCCTTGCAAGATCCGATCCTAACAAGCCATCGTCATCCCTCGACCTGGCCATCGACAACAAGGACTTTGACCATGGTAACCAAGGGAGGGTGAACGCGGGCTTCAGATTGTGGCCATATCTTGCTGTTGTTAGGTCGGCCCGATCGGCTGCCGTATAGCAGAGATATAGCGTACAGAAAAAACCAGTATTTTGATGATGTGCAAATCCAAATCTTCGGAAGGCTATATCTCAGGCAAATAGGGCCAGATCGGTGAAGGACCAACTCTCCCAGGATCGGGAGGATCCAGACTGTCGAACGGCATCAAAATGTCGACTACGAAAATGAGGCCGATTTTTTGAAATTTTAATGATGTAACCATCATGATATTTTGCGAAAATCGTGAACCAATTGATGTCCTTTTTTGTGTTGCCAATCGGTTGGCAGGACTCGCCCGATCACGAAAAAACATGCCACGCCCCGATCGGCCACCGTATAGCAGAGATATAGCGTACAGAAAAAACCAGTATTTTGATGATGTGCAAATCCAAATCTTCGGAAGGCTATATCTCAGACAAATAGGGCCAGATCGGTGAAGGACCAACTCTCCCAGGATCGTGAGAGTCCACCCTGTCGAACGGCATCAAAATCTGGACTACGAAAATGGGGCCGATTTTTGGAAAATTCAATGATGTAACCATCATGATATTTTGCGAAAATCGTGAACCAATTGATGTCCTTTTTTGTCTTGCCAATCGGTTGGCAGGTCTCGCCCGATCACGAAAAGACATGCCACGCCCCGATCGGCCGTCGTATAGCAAAGATATAGCGTACAGAAAAAACCAGTATTTTGATGATGTGCAAATCCAAATCTTCGGAAGGCTATATCTCAGGCAAATAGGGCCAGATCAGCGAAGGACCAACTCTCCCAGGATCGGGAGGATCCAGACTGTCGAACGGCATCAAAATCTGGACTACGAAAATGAGGCCGATTTTTGGAAAATTCAATGATGTAACCATCATGATTTTTTGCGAAAATCTTGAACCAATTGATGTCCTTTTCTCCCGTAGTCGGGAGAATGTCCCCGATCGTTTAAATAATGATATTGCAAGCCGCATGTACTACCGCAAAGAAATACTTTGCATTTTTTAGATTTTTTTTCAAAATTGCATTCTTTTTTTTATATGTATTTCCTTTCGTTTTTTATAAATATGTTATATGGGCATTTCCGCGGTCACTCACACGACTTTCGGAAGCAAAATAAAACTTTAAATGTTAAATAAATCAAACAAAATTAAATCTTTTACACTTCACCACTAATAATTTTTTGTAGTATTTTGAGAGTACTATCCATGGTTAAAAGAATTGAGAGCCTCCGGCTTTTATCTTTTGAGATAAAAGCCACAAAAGAGCGGTCACTCACGCGACTTCAAATAGACATGGCTTTAGACATCAATGCTAATAATCGGCAAACTCTGCGAATTGTGTGCAAATTTTGAACTTGAAATATTTTTGACATAAATAAGAAATATGAAGCTTTATTAGTAGACTTATGATTTTTCAAAATTTGGTCTGTCCTTTTTTTGCTAAGGATTCTTCTGGGTCACTCACGCGACGTCACTCACGCGACATTTTTCCAATGCAGTTTTGTGTGCAATTATATATATAATAATAGTCATTTCATTAATATTTAAGCTAAGAAGAAGAAGAAAAAATAAAAAAGCGATATCCATGAGCTGCAAACGACTAAAAAATACTCGATGTTACAGAAGAAAAGAAATTAATTTATTTTAAATTCGGTTTTTCTTAACATATATATATGTTTACTAATATTTTGTTGGTCCATCTAAATTTTAATTGAACGAAGCTAACAATAACTAGGCAAAAATAATTTTTTTTTGAAGGGATTGCACTTACGGTCACTCACACGACAAACTTTCGCAATGAATAAAAAAACCACTATTGGAAAAAAATGTTATTTTATTTTATTTCACTGACTGTTGAACCAATCTCACGTAAACTACAAATTTGCGTCCACTCTTATCAATAAATGCAAAAGTTTTGACAACTTATGCTGTTTTTCGGTCACTCACGCGACAAAAGAAGATCAGATTAGAGATTAGCTCAAATACGGTTAATTCGTGCTCTGTTGTCTCTCTTTGTAATTTTTACCGTAACTTCACTTATCTAAGTACAATTAAAGAAGAGAAGCTCTACGGTAAGAGAACTCTAAATGTAGTAAATATTTTAACGAAATAAGCCTATAAAACGTACCCATTGCAAGATACATACAAACTCAACTTCGCTTACAATTATTTTTTACATATGAACTTTTATTCACTATTTTAACCCAAAAATATAAAATTTCAATACTTCTAAATAATATATAATCAAAAACAGCAAGATCTTCGGTACTTTTTTTTTTGACTCTTGGTTGACCTTTTCGCGGAAATGCCCATATGTATAATGATGTTATTATTTCTATGTATAATTATGTATGTAAATATGTATGTATGTATTACAATAAACTTATATATTTATATTAATAACTTAAAGTGAAACGTAAAAGTGCATTATCCTTGATCGACTGGGTCGCAAATTGCATGGGACTTCTGGGCTCTCTGGACGGTACTGGGCGGTCCTGTGCGAGATCTTGATGTAAGCCGCGCAGATGCATTCGCACATGAGGTAGTATTCACGCTGAATTGGAATAGCAGACGTTAGATGGGTAGGAGAGGTAGTCTTTGAAAACACTTACCACATTCTGGACCATGGATCGACTGCAGCGGATTGGTAGGCTGCACGGGACTCCATCTAGGGCAGGGCCGTAAAAGTAAAAAAATAAAAAGTATTTGAATTAGAAAGAAATATTAAATGGAATTTTGGAGTATAATTATGCACGCTTTGAAAATATTCAATGCCACTGGTAGACTTTTGAAACGGTGTAAATGGGTTAGGGAAATTCCAAATCTTATAGAAACTAAATTTCAAACTCCGACAGGCTTTCTACTTTAAAGTATATTTATCCATGTATTAAATCCACATCAAATGAGTAGGCGATCAGGTTCCTGAAACTGGCTCTGATAATATTTGCAGCTGTCTATTATCTATTGGGTCTTCGTCGCCCGATATTCCATTCAAAATGACCGCCAAATAGTTTCTGCTCGTGAATTCTTGATGAATCGCGATTCATCGGAGATATTTTGTTTGTTGCTTAAGCAAGTAATTCATTCTACAGAATGAGCTACAGAATATAAAACTTACAATAGAGTTAATAACATATCTATCTTTATGGACGAAAGGCATTGCGAGAATGTGTATTGGGAGCGAATGAGCAATTGGCCCTAGATGCAGAAGCAGACGCATCCCTGGGTAAACATCGATACACAAGCATAAATAATTAATCGGTAAAATATATCGCCAAGCACTAGGACTCCCATCCCTACTTAAATGCTCTTTCCTGTTTCCATTTTCTTCTTGCTAGAACGTGCTTTGCTGCTGCATCAGAATGCTTTGCCAATTGCCGCTGGAAATCATGAACAAAATATTCGGACATCTGGATTTGCCAGATCAACTGCACTTGGCTCAAAGCAGCGAGCATTTGGGCCGGGTCTTTGCCTTCTATGCCTCAGTCGAATACAAGCATCTCGAGTGCTCAAAATTTACAGACGAAGACTCTCTGGCAGCATTTCTGCAGCTATGCGGTTCCAAAGTGCTCCAGATTGATATAAAAGACAAATTGACGGAAAACACTCAAGGGATAAATCCAAATATATATGAACAAATAATGAAGTACTGCATTAACCTAGAATCTGCCATCTTGGAGGTTACGCAGGAAAATTTCAACGTGACAAAACCAATTTTACTCCTAAAGGGCCTAAAAAGTATCAAGTTGCACATTTGGAACTACCGCGGAACGGATCTGCTCCACTACATTAATCCAGAGTGTAGAATGTTGACAGTATTCAATGCCACGGAAGATCAGGGTAAGTCTTAGCCGATTCGAGATAGTTCCTCTATATTTATTTGATTTCGATTTGTTTCAGCTCGGCAAGTGCGGCATCTGATTCACTTGGAAGAAGTCAAGTTTGCCATGTTTATCAGGTTTAGCAGTATTTTGGAAATATGCTCGGGCTTGAAGGAACTGCGTATCTTGGAGGTTTTCTTCTGCCCACGTCTTCTATATCCACCGGCACAGGAACTTGTGTATCCTGAACTGGAAAAGCTTGTCATTAGGAATATTGGAATCGTTTCAAAGTTGCCATCCTGTCCGAAGCTCAAGTGCTTGGCACTGATTCCTGTTTCTGTTCCTGTTCAGATTATTGAAAAGTACGCCAGCACATTGAATAGTCTGGAAATGTATGCTCATCCAAGCGAAAAAAATCCGGTGGAAATGTTTCTACAAATTCTCAAAAAGTGTAAGAACGTTCAGTTCTGCAGCACAAATACTTTTATCGTAATACCGTTGTTCTCCAAATTTCTGGCGTCCTTTATGGCCATTTTAAGGGAAAATGGCTTCAACAGCGACAGAACTTTTGTGTTGAAAGTGAACGATTGCACCGATCAGCAGATTGAGGAATGGGTAAGTATTTCGACTAAAGCGATAGTTTGCCGAAATCTAAGCCGTTTCGATTTCAGGTGAACAAAATCCCAAATTGCAAAGTGTTGGATATAGTCAACCTAAAGTAAAATACAGATGCAGTAACTTTAAAATTTGTTCATTCATACTGGTCAAATCCAATTTGAAAAAGCATTTTCTGTAAGAGGCTTTCCTAAAAATGAATATGGATTCACATCCCAAAAGAAAACCCAATAAACTATGTGCATTTTGCATAGATTTCCACACTTATTTCTGTCTCAAATGGTCGCCTATTTCGAATATGGTATGATATGGTAGACGAAGGCGTCTCAGGACCTCGATGTCCGACTTGGTTTGATTTTCATGTGACGAAACGAACTGGCGTGAATTGAAAAATGACGGAATCTTTGAATTGGAAAATTTTGGCTGGGAAAAACCACCCTTTCTGTGAGTGCCAGTGCGGTGCGTGCGATTCCAATGAAAATTGCTGGCCACTTACCCGAAAAGTACCCCCGGCGAATGCCTAAACCAATTTGTAGTTTCTATTCCCTTTTGTGGTTGCGGATTAAATGGCCGTAATTGTTGCTCCTTCTCCTGCTTCTGCGGCCAGGGACACGCGACTCGGTAACGGGATACGGGATACGGCATACGGAACCACGTGGGTCCTGTCACAAAAATGATGTGTTATTAACGGCTTAGGGCAGGCAATGGCGATTATAATGACGACGGCCCCGGCCACGGCTACGGCTGGGCAATTATGTTAACCTGCCAATGCCCATGCCCATGCCCTGCCCTGCCCTGCCCTGCCCTGCCCTGCCCCTCTCTTGGCAGTCATGACATCCGCTTCCGCCTACAATCCGGGGCGCATGCAAGTGTCAATCAAAGGTACATTTAATTTGAAACTGCGATTTCCATTTCCATTCAATCTGTGTCGGAGCGTGTGTCCGCCCCGGATGAATGGATATCGAGCCGAACCCTTTGAAAACCTTGTGGCTTGGCGACTGCTATTTCGAGTCTTGGAACTATATTCGCTGCTGGAAATCTTCAACAATTGGGTAATTTGCGATACACTTTAATCATTTGGTTTCAATTAAATTTGGAAACAAAACCAAACCCAACCTGGAACCGCAATCGCAATTGCATTCCCATCTTCCCGTAGTTTATGATAATTACTTTTTGGCTCAACACCTGCCAAAGGCCATAAACAAAGGGCAGCCACAATGGGGCATGGGGGGCATGTCCTGGCAGGGTGTCATGCATTGCCAGATTTTATTATCGGGCGGCAGCTCAACGCAAGTCGGGCACTACCCCCAACCCTTCGATCGGAACATTATTAAAATTATTTAAGTGGCACTTTGCCTTAACTTAAACTTAATTAACTGAGAACTATACGAACGAATGTCTCCATTGATTAGTCCATATCAAGTTTAAACTAGACATATTTATTTCATGTAAGACACATTTCAGACTATCATAATTACTAATAAGAATTGTTCCTTCCAAGTACCATACAATACCTTAAAACTATCATTAGTAAATCTATTCAGATTAGTACTTTTTGGGCCTCATCACCTCTTGGGCCACCTTTGAGCAACTGTTTTCATATGTTTTAATTAAATTGTGGCCTGCTTGTGCGCTTAAATATTCGCCACTCGAAAGCCACTTAAAAGTAATTCAATTACAAATAAAACGCATCTACTTATTTCAGTTTTTCGCCAAAGTGAAGGGAAGAAAAGTTAATTTCATTAAGCGGGAGTATCCCCACCCTGAAACACCATAACGCCTCCCCCTCCCCACCAGATGATGGTTGTGTGTAAATTCAGGGGCAGCAGGAATGCATTAAAAATTCATTACAAAATGCACACAGAGGACGAATCTCTCGATGGGAGAGCGGGGCGAACAGGGAGCTACAGGGAGCTACAGGGAGCTACAGGTACTCTACTCGCATGGATGTAAGTGGCTCTTGAAACATGCACACAAATGTAAGAAACTTGTCGGCGATGTCGCTGTCAGCCACTCCCCGAAGCGGTGCGGGTTACATGTGCTTGCAACACAAATTTGCCACAAATATTTTCACATGTTTGCTTACTGGAGCTAGAGATGCGAAAGGCATAACGGTGGTGAATGGGTCCCCACCGAGGAATATCCATGCCGGAGTTATGAGCCACACTATCAGTATCAATAGAATACAAATAACGTACATTCTGTGGGTATATTTATACGATTCTTAGACATGGATATAGGATATACTCGTACTCTAAAAGTCCAACAAAACCGGCTAATCGTTGAGGGTTTTCTTGTAGTTTTTCTCTCAATAAATTCGGAATTCTTAATCTCTAGGTAATTTCCTTAAACGTTTTCCTATAGAAGGTCATCCCTATTTGACTCTGGTTCTATTGGGAAACTTCTGCAGATGGATTTTTATTCACTTTGTGCAAAGGATATTCCCCACTTACATGAGGAGAGTATTTGCTCAAGGCACTGTTTACGTTTACTCAGTGCCCAGGCCCAGGCCCCGGCCCTAACTTTTCTCATCTCTGAAAACTGATAAACTTGTGTCCCTGCACAGACGACTGGGAGACAGAGAGATAGAGAGATAGAGATGGGGGCAAACACACAAGAAGAAGCGAAACCTGTGTCTTTGGTGCAAAAAGGTTAAGAAGGATGGCGAACGGAAGGACATGAGTAATCTCATATCTCTCAAATGATATGGGAATGGCAAGCTGGACAAACTCGTAAATATTGCTGGCCTGCAGGCGGCCATCATCTGGAGAGCTCAGACGATGGCAATATATGGCGATCATAATCAAGGTCTTTTGGCACTTTATTGACAAACTAATAAAAGCCGAGAGAGCCGACAAGGAATGGAATGGAGCCGGGGGTGGGGCAGGGGTACTGGCAAGACGGAAAGATGGATGGACACTCGTAGATGGAGGCAAACGATTTATTAAAATCCCTCTACATGGCATACATAATAAAAAGCAAATGCCGAGAGGGACAGGGACAGGGACGGCTCTGGCTCTGGCTTTGGCTCTGGCTGACCTGGCCGTTGATGTGATGAGTAATTTGCTTTTGGCTTTTAATGGTGGCCCGGCCAGTAGCAGGAGCAGGAGCAGGAGCAGGAGCCAGCACCGAAACCAGACAACGAATAGTTGCAGGACACGGAAATTAGTGCGGAAACGGTTACTACGCTTAGCAATCTGTCAAAAAGCCAAAATGTAATAAATGAGGTCCCCAACAGGACAGAACAGAGCAGAGCAGAAGACTGGGTGGACAGTCTGGGGCCCATCAACATAATTCATACGAGATGCCAAAGCACGACAAAAGCTTGACCGGAACCAGTGGCAGTGGCAGTGGACAGGAGTTGGACAAAGGCGCCAACTACAGGACACTACACAGCACAGGATGGCTGTCTTTTATGGTAGCAGATGCACCATATTTCATTACACGTTGATAAGTGGTCATTTGTCCCTGGACCAGGGCCTGGACCAGGGCCTGGAACGGGTCGGATGCTGGTTTCCTGCATGCCAACAGGCATTTCATAATAATTTTAACAACCTTTTTTACGCAAACTTGCAGCCAGAGACAGCCAGCCCTTTGGCTATGCCCCGCCGTATCATATCATATACGATATTAAATGCCCGGATAGGATATATGACTATTCAAATCGTAAGTACAGTGTGTGTGTGCCCATTCATATGCTTATTAATTATTCCACAATCTCCCGCAGGCTTTCATTTAAAGAGGAATGGAATGGAATGGAATGGAAAACGAATTAAAGGCTTGGAAAGATAGAAAAGTATTGGGGGTATTTACTACCGAATCTAATCAGAGGCGGCCATCCCGGTGTCATCATCATCATCGCTCAGAAACTCCAAGCCTTTCTTCCTAATGACATGATGGACTGTCTTCCGACTGTCCGGCAGAGCCCGGGACAGTGCCGATGCGGCTGGCCTCGGATTCTGGGGCTGCTGCGGCGAGTAGGAGGCCCTGAAGCGTTGCAGATACTCCGGGGCCGGTGGGACATTGCCCGTTGAGTGGTGCGGAACGATGCCATGGATGTGCTGCGGCCGGACCAGGCTGCAGAGTTGTATGAGGTTCATCCGCGAGGGCAGCGGCGACCATTTCAGGTGGCCGAGTCGCAGCGTAACGAAGCGCTCGGCCCGACTGATCAGGGTGGGAAAGTCTTGGCCGTCGAAAATATGCACTTTGACCTTGTAGTCGCGGCACTCGAAGCGCTGCAAGTCGCTGCTGAGGAGCGCGTAGCTCTCGGCATAGTTGCCCATCAGTCGAATGTGGCCGTAGAGCAGGGTGTGCCCCAGTCGCCTCACCAGAGGCTCGTACCCAAAGAGGGGCAGCTTCATTCGCACCACGCTATTGTCCTGCCTTGGCAGCTTGTCGATGGTCGCTGCCAGTGTGTCGTAGTCCACATGCTCGAAGGGCCGGTCGACATCCGTCAGGTTGAGAAACAGTAGGTCCGTGCCCTGGGCGATCCATGAGTTGAAGACGGGGTTCGCCACCAGCTGGCAGAGATCGTCCTGCTGCACCGCCGAGTAGAAGTACAGCAGTCTGCCGCCCTGTATCTTCCGGATGAGCAGCACCAGACTGCATCCCAGCGCGGTCCCAGCACAGAGCATGGCCTCCAGACGCCTGCCGTCGCTGAGGCGTAGCTCGAAGGGCTTGCCCTCCTCCACGACATGGAAGTCCTGCTCGGAAATGTTGGCGTCTTGCCATTGCAGATACTGCAACAGCTGATTGGCCAGTGGCCGGGTGGTGTACATCCGGCAGAACTTCCGGGGCAGCGGCACCACCTGCTTCTCCACCTGGCCGAGGTGCGTCACAAACACCTTGGTGAGGCTCTCGTAGAGCTTGGGTATCACATCGAATATCAGCTCGGGATGCTCCTTCGGACGCATGGCGTGCCTGCAAATAAACATGCCCTTTGATTATTATCGTACAATGTGAATATCGTATTTCATGGACACGTGGAATGTATGCCGATATGACCTCTCTAGAGTCTCCAGCTATAGCTGGAGATATATCCTCTTCGTTGTACAGTTTTTCTTCTGAAAGCACGCGGAGCACTTGGAAAATTCATTAAGTTGTAGGCAAGAACAGCTGACTGAGCAGTGTGACCGTTCCATCGGTCTCTGTTGTGTGGTCACACTCTGGCGTTAGCAGAACTTTGTTCGCTTTTTTCGGGATTATTAATATTAATAAAACAACGATTGCCATTTGTTCCCTCCGTGAGTGCAGTGGTATGTATTGTTTTTTGTGAGTTTGTGATCCGAAATCTGATGCGAAGATCTTGCAACAACAGCTGCGGCTGGCTTTGGCAACCGCAACCCCACGCGACCTTTCATGGTCACACAACACACCTCGGCACGCCCACAACCCAAGCGGATATATATGCTCGCATCAATGTTTGGCCATTCATCAGTCATCAATCATGAATCATGACCCAAAGACGGCATTTCGCGCTTTGCATAACGCCGAGAGCCGAATGTAAACAAATTGCAAGACCACGAGCTACGAAAAAGCAACAAGATACGAGTAAATGGGTTGAATGACAGACATTGGCACAGATTCCAGTCATGGACTGACGCTGAGGCTGGGGCTGAGCTTGAGTTGAGTTTGAGGAACCGCGAGACCCGGCTGTGGTTTCCCTTTCGTTTGACCGCCAAAGCCACAAGAGCCTCTGCCATCCAGGCTAGGTTACCTCATGCTCGTACACCCCATCCTCAGCGGCAGAGGCAGAGTCAGAGGCCCCCCCGAGTCAATAAATCGTGTAAATTATTATTACGTCCGCCTCTCCGCAGCCACAGCTGGAAAAGAAAGCCGCGTGGGGGGCTACTGGCCGACTAGAGCAGAAAATTACTCAACTAGAGTCGGTTGAGGTTCAGCTCCAGCTTCAGATGGGGTCTGAGCGGGGTCTATGTCTGGGTCTGCGGCTCGTTAGTCGCGTTGTTAGCCCGCTATTTTGGGCTTCAACTTTCACTCAGCGGCCCGGCTAAGACGACTAATTTGCAGCCGCTCGCCGATTGCCGCTCGCCGCTCGTTGGCTCATTGTAATTAAGCCATTTGGCTGGACAAGTGACTTGCAGCGGACAGGCAGATTGTAAACGCTCATTGTACTCGGCGTTTCTCACACGAAAACTGTAACAAATACCCCCATTAGTCGGTGTAGTGCAGCTTTAAGTGTAATTAATAGCATCATGTGGACAAAAGTTGAATGAACAGGAGTCGGGTGAGTGGGCAAATATGGGTTTTTATCAGCAATATGGGAAAACCTGAAGGAGAATGAAACGCCTCAATGGTCTAGAAATGGTCTATTAGATTCATCTGGTTTTTAATATTTGGTCAAAGCTTACGTACTTCTACTTCTAATTAGCATTTAGGAAACATTTCTGAACGATCAACACAGGGTGGGGGTTCAAGTTTTCACTGGAGGCTTAGGCTTAGTTTATATGAAAGAATTTCTTCTTGTAGTCTCTGAAATATCTTGACATTGACTGATTTTTTTCTTAGATTATCTGCTTTGCAACTCCTCCTAAGACTTTGCCTCCTAAGACTTTGCCATTTTGACCTTCAATATCGATTATTTCTGAGGTCGCAGATCTCGCTCTCTTTCTCCTCACTCTTGAGCAAACTCCTCATCTTTATCGGCTTTCATCGAGCTCAGCTGCGAGCTCTCTTTCACCGTTAATCCCTGCACTGATCATGCACTGGTTTCTCTGCGACGCCCTGGCCTCTGCCGAAGACTCTGCTGCCGAGCGATGGCTTGGCGCATGCTCATCGGCGGAGTCGCGTGTCAAACGAGCGCCGCACTCAAAGCCGGAAAGACGTCGCTGGCGCATGCGCATTCCCGTTTCGTATTCGAGTTCGACTTCGTGTGTGCTTTTTTTTTGTCAGTTAACCAGCAGAGCATAGCCGAGCCGAGCCGAACTGAGCCAAGCCGAGGCGAGCTTTGTGGAAGTTTCGATTTCATTCCCGCTTTCGGTTTCGTTGTTTCGAACATCAACAAAGTGCCACGCCAGTACCGAAGACCCGCCAGGGGCCAGCAGAAGAGAGTGCCCAAAGTGCAGTGAGTAAGTGGCGGCCTCCGAGGGAGTGCGGGGCAAAGCCCGTGGCGTAGAAACCGAAAGTGTGCAAATCAAAGCCCGACCCATCCGTAGATGTCGCAATTGAAAGGCCCGAACAAAGCGCAACAATTGTGTTTCGACAATTTCCGAGCTCAGCGAGCCAGGAAGAAAGAAAAGAAAGTTGCTGGCAGAAGAGAATTGCGCAAAAGCTGAGCAGCAATGCTTACAGAGCAATGACGAAAGAAATGACTCACTATGCCCCGGTACTCGTGGCGCACAGAGGGATCCAATACGGGGGGAACCAATATCTTTATGCAAATGCGGTCAAATCTAGTCGGGGACTCCGGTCTTGCGTTTGTGGGCATTGGAGGTTTTCTGATGGAACCAAGACACTCAAATCGAACCTCAGCACGCCTTGGACATTAAGGCTAATTGGAGGAGTAGTGCAGTGCGTCCCCAGTGTTGAGTGGATTATGTAATTTGACAAGCAGGATGCTCGTGTGCGCCACCCTAAAGAATTCCCAGCACGTCCCAGCCGTACCCGTATCCGTATCCGTATCCAGCCGTGCCCGTCTTTGCCCGCAAATTTTGGGAACGCATCTCGAGCGTAAAGTGTCCTTTCGTGTTGCCACCGTTCCCTGTGTTCCCTGTGTTCCCTGTGCTCCTTGTGCTCCCTGTGCTCCCTTGTGCGTGGCGTGGCATGTGCCCCAGCGACACAGCAGAGCAGTTTTGTGATCCTTGCACCTGCTGCATTTGCACTGCACTGGAATTAGCTGCCATTTCTTGCTGTAAACTTCCATTGCCGTCCGTCGTCTGTCGTCTGTCGACTGTCGACTGCCGTCGATGCCCGATGCCCGATGCTGCTCCTGTCTTTGCCTTTTAGTGCAGGACCCTCTGTTGCCTCTCTGCTTGTGGCAAATGCAATTTTCTAGTACTTGCTCGAATGTTGCCTCCCCCTACCCCCTCCCCGCCCCCTGCTGTCTCTTCCTGGCTTCCCCGTACGGATGGGGCCATAAAATTTTGGGTGCAATTACATCTGGCTGTGGGAAAGTCTGTTGCCAGTCTGCGATACCAAGGAATTTAAATTTTATATGCAACAAGACATTTGGCATAGTCGTTTTTATATTACACAAAGCATAAATAATAAATTTTCTAGCCCCCTCCGACCAGATGCTGCAACCGGGAGGCGAGTGTGTGTGTCGCATGTCGCATGTCGCATGTCGCATGTCGCACCGTTTCGAAACTCGAATCTCTCGTGCGTCATCCTCCGCAGAGTACTCCGCTCACAATAACCTTGACTCCGTTTCGTATGTAAATGCAGATCGAAGAGCGCCAAATGAGACACCGAACAAAGCCATGGGTTGTGCATAATTTATGGTGAAATTTAAGGCGAAATGCGTGTGTGCCCAAACCCAAAAGAAATCAATAAACCGATGATCGAGACAAAGGAATGAAGTGAGAACCCAAGAGACACTTTCACTGGAGGTGAAATTCCACTGATATCCCCGCATAGTAGTAGATAGTAGTAGATAGTAGCAGATAGTAGCCGATAGTGTCCTAGTCCCATGAGTCACTCGAAACAAAGAACTGCCATCATCGCAGACCGAAGACAGCTCAAACATAACGCCAGACACTTGCCCCGAACTGGATGGTGCACTAAAATAAACCAGAAACTGTGTGCAGTCTCCGCGCATTAAACTTTTAAGGCCTGTCAACGCCCCAACCAAATAAAACTTGACAATAATACGAATAATTTTGCACGGAGACGGAGACGGAGCCAGAGACTGAGATGATGATGGGATATGATTATATATTATGTCGCAGTCGTGCGGCTGCATAAACACGGCGCAATCATAAAAAGCGGAATTAAACAAATGTTGCCGAGAACCGGGGAACGGGATCGGGATCGGGGAATGGCTGTGGTACAGGGTATGGGCAATCCACCTCCACTCCCATAGAGCACGTGAGAATTGCATTAATATGAATGCAAATGTGCATCCCCGAGGGCATGGCGGAGACAAATCTATAAATTTATGTGCAAATGTAGCAAGAAATTGTCGAGCAGAAGTCGCGCGAAATTCGCGAAATTCCTTCCCTTTTTTTTTCCTGCCGTTTCGAGTTGACAGCAAGTTTTTACGAGTATGATTTTCCTTTGCAGTCGGCGAAGACGTGCGGAGACGAGGACTTTGCTTGGCTTAAGCTTATGAATTGCTGACGTGAGTTTGGGGACTTTCAAGAGACAGACACGACCCCGACCCCGAACCCGACCCCGACACCGGCCGCGACCCGACCCGGGTCCCATCCCAAGATGCACGGGAAAATTGCAATTCTAATTATCGTATTAGCCGGCAACGTGTCGTGCATAAGAAATGCAAACGGAAACGACGCAAATGACGGGTGAGTTATGCAAATTTCCCAGAGCAATACAAGTACCCCACTCGAGCCCCACTTTGTTCTGCAGAGAGGAGCAGCACATTTCCGTGAAGCTGAAAAACTTCTTTCCATCGGAGCCGCTCAACGAGTCGGAAGGAACCCAGGAGCTGCCATCGCCGCAAATCTCCGCCCGCGTCACCTCCAGCTCCAGCTCTGGCTTTCGACCCTCGCAGATGCTGGACTTTACGCCGTCGGATGTGATGTCCAGTGGCGGCCTCAATCGCTATCCGCCCAGCTATCTGGCGCCCAACTACCAGCACCAGTTCCCGAGCTCCCAGTCCCAGTCCCCGGCCAGTCACCAGGCGGCGATGGACAAGCAGTTCTCGTTCCCCCAAGAGCCGTCGGGGGGCTTCCACAGCCTGGGCAGCACTCCGATTCCTACCACGCCGGTCGTTAGCTACCTGGATCCGTACACCCAGCAGAACTATGGCTATGTGCCTACGGCGACCCCACCCACGCTGATCCAGTACCAGAGGGAACAGCCCGAAGACGATCAGGCCTACACGGTGCAGTCCTCGCTGCTAGTCGGCAGCCACCAGCAGCAGCAGCAGCAGCAGCGACCACGTCCGGGGTTCGTGGACGATGTCTACCTCAAGCGGCCCGGCTATGTCTTCGACGAGAGCCCCTCGTCGGCGGTGTATCGCCGACCCACGAAAGCACCGCCCGCCCTGCCAGCGCCTCCCACCACAGCGTCGCATAAAATTTCATACGATTCGCATGATTACCCGCCGCCGAGCTATGCAGCCGAACAGACATCCAATTTCGTGCCCCAGACCCTGCCCGAACGGCCGCTCTACAACCGCCAAGACATCAATGACAATCGACCAGCGGTGCAGGAGACCCATCGACCCCGGCCCCGGCCCCAGGCCCAGCCCCAGCCCCAGCCCAGGCCTCCTTCCTCGTCTAATTATGCAAACAACTTTGATAATTATTTGCAGCGGCCGCCACCCAGCTACCAGAGCCATTCCCAGTCCCAGTCCCAGTCCCATACCTACACCCAACCCCAAACGCAGTCTCAGTCTCAGTTGGGGTCTAGTCCTACGCACTATCAATACGAGCCGCTGGCAAGACCCCAGCCAGGAGTGGGATATGGGCAGGGACAGGGACAGGGACAGGGACCAAGACCAGGACACAATTACTACGAGTATCAAATTGGTGAGATACCGCCACCGCAATCCCATCCAGGACAGCGACCGAGCCAGTACCCCAGCCAGCATCAGCAGCAGCAGCACCAGCAGCAGTTCAACTATCGTCCTGGAGCAGGGCCAACGACATATCGACCCAGTCAGTCGTCGTCGTCGGGCGGCGGTGGCGGCGGTCTGGCCACACTGGCATCGCTGTTCAGCTCAACGCAGCAGTACGCACCGCAATTTACGAACCTCCTCCTAGGCACAGCCTCCTCCACCCAGTCGCAGTCCAGCCCATTAGGAAGTCTCCTCGGCGCATTCGCTGGCAATGGATACCAGCAGCATCAGCATCAGCAGCATCAGCAACAGCAGTATCAGAAGCCTCAGCAGGGACGACCACCCAACACACAACTCATTAGAGCCCTGGAGAACATCGCACGCAACGACGATTTGGAGTGTGTGCCCAAGGTGCTCTGCCAGATGATTGCCGGTCAAACGTTACGTGGCCAATTGCCAGGCTTCATTACGTCCCCGGCCATAGCCAAGTGAGTTTCACGATGGGTGTACTCGTAATGAATGGGGGAATACAATATGGGGAATGGGGAATGGGGTTTTGAGGGCTGGGGGTTGGGTCTTTGGCTGCGACTCAGTTTGCAGGGGCTTTAGTTGTAAGTAAATATTATTAAATTTGCATTTTAAGGCTGGGGGTACGGCACTGTGTAAGGCATCGTGTTGCCATACCGAAGCGTTAACTGGGATTAGACTTCATTAGTCCGAAACCATATTGATTGTTCCATTAAATGAGCTACGTTCAGGGGTTGCGCTGCACTGCAGTACGGGCTGTATGTAGCCGTAGACGGAGACGTAGCCGTAAACCATCTCCTTCTTCGATGGTAAATTGAAATTGTTTTGGCTTTGGCTTTGGCAAATTCTTGGCTTCGAGTCAATTAAGTTTTATAAGCAGCTCAGAATGGGGTCCAATGGCAGCTGGAGTCACATTAGTTAGATAATGAGATGAAGGCTTGTTTTCCCTGATACCCGATGCAGATGGGGCAACCCCGAAGATGTGGTCGAGCGACAGCCCCATAACGATGGATATTTATCTCCTGAGCGACTTGCTCTTTTGTACTATAAAGATTGATCTTATATAGCATTGCAGAGTGCAGAAAATAGGCTTCCCAGCAGGGCTGATTACATCTCTGTCTCTCTCCCAGTGTGGCCTAGCAGTAAGGGGTGGGTTTTCGTGTTCAAAGAGTACTCTCTCTCTTACGTATAGTATATAGATCTGTATAGACTTCTGCTTCGATACTTTGACTACGTTTTCTTCGCCTTTTCCAAACAGTTTCCTCACCGGCTTTCCCGTGGCCTCGCCCGCCCTGATCTACGGCAGGGCTGCCCTGCTGGGACTCAGCGGCGGAGAGCGCAGCTGCCTCCAGAGCTATGAAAAGTGTCCGAAGAATGAGGTAAGCCCCGCACTGCGCTCTCGACATGAAGCAGGCTTAATGATTATTAAAAATAAACCCACTCTCCCTGCCAGATGGAAATCATTCACTATCTGAACAACCATCGCGGGGGCTTCTTCAAGTTCTTCAGCGAGCCGGAGGAGCAGCCGGTGGCAGCGCAACAGAGCGAGAGTGGCGCTGGCTCATTGTTCAGCATCCTCTCAGCCCTGACGGGGGGCGGAGGAGGCGGTGGCCAGAGTCAGGTGTACACCACCCCGCGACCTGTGGCGCGACCCACCCAGCGGCCCAGCACGGACATCGCCAGTGGCATCGGCAGCTTCTTCAGCCAGGTACTGTCCGAGTACCTGAATGGGGTGGAGTACCAGCGCAGGAGGAGGCGGAGGAGGAGGAGCCTGTTGCCAACGGAAATTAAACGCGCTATTCAGACGGATGATGCCCGTTTGATGCCAGTCGACTTCCACGACGAGGAGGACAGCCTGGACACGCAGTCGGGGCGAGTAGTCAAGTTCCAAGACGACGACGAGGCGGAGGCGGCCCAGGCCCACACCGAGCTGATTGGAGTGCTGCAATTTCCCGAGGACGAGGGTCGCGTTCTCAACTTCAAGGGCATCGAGAGTGAGGAGTATCATCAGGACGGCGCTATCCGCTTTCCGGACGCCACTCCGGCGGAAGCAGAGCGCGACGACCAGAGCGAAATTATCCGCGAGTTCAATCGCGATGCGGCCCAGCGCAAATTGAGATTTCCCCCCGAAAGGGAGGACGATGGGGCTGTCAGACAGGCTAAGCACTTGGCCCTCATCGAGGGCTGGAGGGCGGTGCTGCCCAATGGCCTGGCCGAGGCGGACTACGGTGTGGACAAGCGTCGCGGCAAAAGGATTGTCTTCAAGGATACCAACGAGGAGCTGGACGAGCAGGCCGCTAATGAGGAGAGGTACAGGGAAGAGCAGCTGAGGGAGGTAGAACTGAGGGAGGAGCAGCTGAGAGAGGAGCGAATCAGAGTGCAATTGAGAGAGGAACAGCTGAGAGAGGAGCGAATCAGAG
Source organism: Drosophila lowei (assembly GCA_008121275.1). Lineage (NCBI taxonomy): Eukaryota > Metazoa > Arthropoda > Insecta > Diptera > Drosophilidae > Drosophila > Drosophila lowei. Next base: position 15,593,874 of record CM017781.1, on the reverse strand, counting down.
AAGAGCAAGCCAGAGAAGACGAGCTCAGAGTAGAACGCATCCGGGAGATACAGCTGAGAGAACAGAATCTTCGCGACGAGCCCCAGCGCTATCCCCTGAATGCCGTCTACGAGGAGGCGGCCCCGCCCCAGCGAGGAGCTCGGGTCATCTTCCCCGATCACTATGAGCGCTTCATCCGCAAAGGGAAGATCCTGAATCGACCCACCTATGCGCCCAGCTACGAGTACGGCGACAGGAGGGAGGAAAAGGAAGATCGCCTGGTCCTGAGCAACGAGCACAGGCCTGGCGCCCATTACCGCCTGGAGGCAGGCGACTACCAGTCCCAGCAGAGCCCAAGCACCCTCAACTACGGCGAGTACATGCCCAGCAGTACGGTTCGCTTCGGGGAGCCCACGGAGCGGCCGTCCCCCCAGTACAACTATCCCAATGCCAACTACATCAGCGACAACCGGTACGGGAGCAGGCCCAGCCAGAAGCCCCGGTACGAGGACGACAAGAACATCTACGTGACGAACTCCCAAGGCGTCAACGAGTACTACATCCGACCCGACGGCAGCAAGGTCTACCTGAGGGCGGGCTAGGACTAGGATTAGTTAGGAGGTTAGGCGATTAGACGGTTAGGCGGTGCTCGCACCACACCCACTGAGAGGCAGGCCACATATAGTCATAAGTCTGTAAATACTTAACACGTTTTTTTTTTGTGTATGCTTATGTCTGTATATTTAATACTTTAAAGCAGTGTGCATACGTACGCACTCGTATTTATTAATAAAAACCCAATTCAATCAAAGGACAACAAGTGGAATACGCTCCGAGCGGAATTGCCGCATAAATCTAGCGGCAAACGGCAGCATCCAGGGAATATGTTTGAAAAATTAAATGTGATAAACCCGAGGCGAAGAGAACACAGTGTACTCCGACTTGGTGGTACCCATTACTCAGATGTGGGAGGAATCTAGAGGTTTGGTAATGGTAGCATCATGGATGTAGCATACCTATCGGTGTTCCCGGATCGTATACTCTCCAAGATCCGAAGATTCCGTACAGCTGGCCTTTTGGGGCTGGAGTCGCTTCCTTCTTGATTGAAACAGCAGCATACCCTTGCACTCAACGAGCACCGGGTACAAGGGAAAAAGCGAAATACATCCAACGGCAGGCCCCTCTCCACCTTCCGAGCAGACAGCATTTTCTATTTCTTGTGTTTTTTGTTGGGTTTTTCCGTCAGCGTTTTCCCAAATGGTCGAGCGTTTGTCAGTGGGAAAATCACACAGAAATGCGAGAGTGCACGAAAAAAAGTGCAGCATACTCTTGTGCGCCGCCCGCTGCCCGCTGCCTGCTGCCTGCTGCCCGCTGCCAGGGTTGTCATTGCCAACCGAAAGCTCAAAGCAGCATTCGCTGCTGTTGCTGCTGTCGTTTCATTTTATTTACAGCACTCGGGACACTGGCGGCGGGACACAGACGACAGCCACGACAGCAACGACAGTTTGTATGCAAACCATATGCGGCGGGTTAATAAATGGGGAAACACTGGTGTAGTGGGTGCACGAGGGAGGGCACGAGGGCTGATGACGTGGCAGGGGGTCGCTCGAGACCTGAGTGTTGGTTCTGTGTATTTCGGCATGTTGCATGTTGCTCTCGTTGTGGAGTGGGAGGTGCAAGCAAGAACATGTAGAGTTCAGACGGAAGCTACCGACTACGGACTGATCTTTATGCATTCTTTACAGGCTATTTACCAGCACAAGGCTGGAAACCCCAGAGATCATCGGTTCTGTAGAGAACTCAATCCGCTACGAGTACAACCGCTCCACGCACATACCCGCGATGGCAATCAGTGCAGGGTATCAGCTCGCTGGGGCTTAATGCCTTGCGTCAACAATTTGCGTGCAACCGAGCCGAATTTTTTGTTGCATGCTCTTTGGAGTATCAATTTTTTGTGTGTTGTTGCTGCGGAAAGTAGTGCATTGTCCGGCGCGGAGTCCCCAGACATGTCCGAGCATGTGTAGCCACAATTTGGAGATGATTTCTGCTGGTTTTGTTGATTTATTTGCTTACTCGTAAATCTAAGCGCCTACACATGCCGCCTGTTGGCGGACGTTCATTTAAATTAAAACCCTTAAAAGCGACTGAAATGAAGGAAGGACAAAGAGCATAGATATGTGTGTTGGATGTGCGGATGTGTGGGTGTGCGGATGTGGGGATGGGTAGGGGCTATAACAAAGATGTCCAGAGTGACTGACTACGGGCGCACACTCAGCCTCCAGTCTCCAGGCAGCTCCGCCCAGAGCGCCCAGCTTCATGTGGAGACGGATGGATGGATGGATGGATGGCTCCTCAGCGTGGCTGCGGCGGCGGCAGGGGTCCAACGCCCGGACAGGGCATCCGCTTGGCCAGGTGCTTGCACAGCGGCACATCCCGGACCGCATCCCCGATGAACAGCGACAGTAGATACCATTGTTTCATTCCGCCGTCGTTGCTCGATTGCACTTTGTAGTTGCTGTTGGTTCAGTGGTTCAGTGGTTGGATGGTGCACGGTTGCACGGTTGCAGTCGAGAAACAAAAAGCGGATTACAAAAATAATTACTTATAAGTAAGCGGGTAATATGTACACAAAACAACAGAGTAACCATCTCCGCCCCATCTCCCCCCTCCCTTCCTGGCCATACTTATTCCAGCTTCCATCCCAGCAGAAAACTCAAAGCAATTTGCAGGAGCAGACACAATGCCGGAGGAATGCTCTGGATGGTGTGGGGGCTACTTGGATTATTTGTGTAATGGTTGCATGCTACTTATGAAGGGGGTAATGCCTTTCTGTACACCCCACCCGAGCCCCTGGAGGCTGTGAGTGGTTGGGAAATGGGAGGGCGGAAATTGTCGTAGGGCGTAGTAGAAGCAATTCTTAAACAGTAGTTGATTAGTAAACAGTCATTTATCGCTAATTAAAGGCAGTATCGAAGGCAATCCCCTTTTACCTGAGTACCCTCAACCGCTACTCTACCTGCCATATCGATACTCTTGTGCGATACCAGCTTTTATCGATGTTTCAGTGCGATAACAGCGATGTAGACGGCTCCTCTCTCTCTCTCCCTCTCTGGGTCTAGCGATCGAGATGTATAGACGTGTAATAGCGAACAGAGTTATTTACGGGAAACCAAATCGACGCCTTTATCGCTAATTTCATGTACTATCGAAGGCAATCCCCTTTTTACCTGAGCACCCTCAACCACGATACCTGCCTTATCGATACTTCTGTGCGATACCGGCTTTTATCGATGTTTCAGTGCGATAACAGCGATGTAGACGGCACCTATCTCTCTCTCCCTCTCTGGGTCTAGCGATCGAGATGTATAGACGTGCAATAGCGAACAGAGTTATTTAGGGGAAACCAAATCGACGCCTTTATCGCTAATTTCATGTACTATCGAAGGCAATCCCCTTTACCTGAGCACCCTCAACCACTACTCTACCTGCCTTATCGATACTTCTGTGCGATACCCGCTTTTTATCGATGTTTCAGTGCGATAGACAGCTCTCTCGGGCTCCCTCTGGGTCTAGCGATCGAGATGTATAGACGTGACAACAGAGTTATTTACGGGAAACCAAATCGACGCCTTTATCGCTAATTTCATGTACTATCGAAGGCAATCCCCTTTTACCTGAGCACCCTCAACCACTACTCTACCTGCCTTATCGATACTTCTGTGCGATACCCGCTTTTATCGATGTTTCAGTGCGATAACAGCGATGTAGACGGCTCCTCTCTCTCTCTCCCTCTCTGGGTCTAGCGATCGAGATGTATAGACGTGCAATAGCGAACAGAGTTATTTACGGGAAACCAAATCGACGCCTTTATCGCTAATTTCATGTACTATCGAAGGCAATCCCCTTTTACCTGAGCACCCTCAACCACTACTCTACCTGCCTTATCGATACTCTTGTGCGATACCGGCTTTTATCGATGTTTCAGTGCGATAACAGCGATGTAGACAGCACCTCTCTCTCTCTCTCTGGGTCTAGCGATCGAGATGTATAGACGTGCAATAGCGAACAGAGTTATTTACGGGAAACCAAATCGACGCCTTTATCGCTAATTTCATGTACTATCGAAGGCAATCCCCTTTTACCTGAGCACCCTCAACCACTACTCTACCTGCCTTATCGATACTTCTGTGCGATACCCGCTTTTATCGATGTTTCAGTGCGATAACAGCGATGTAGACGGCTCCTCTCTCTCTCTCAATCTCTGGGACTAGCGATCGAGATGTATAGACGTGCAATAGAGAACAAAGTTATTTAGGGAACAACAAATCGATGCATTTATCGCTACTTTCAAGTACTATCGATAACAAATTGATACGTAAACATTCGTTTATCGCATGGGGATTGCGTTTAAAATGTTTATTAAATGAATTCTACTTTCGGACCCCATCCAAAAAGCCAAAAATATTTAATAATATTCTCTCGTATATTCGCATTCATTTCATGAAAGTTATTCTCCCTGGGGAGTGGACCCTGCTGATTACTTTGTGATATGCTCTCTCTTTATTCCATTTTTGGCTTCACTCCACACCTATGGACGCCAATGGACGCCAATGGACGCCAATGGATGGACTGTTCAAATTTCACACGTCTGCAATGGCATAATTTAATCAACTCAGTAACAAACACATCTGCATTGGCCCTGCGGCATGGGAAACTGTGGAAACGGGTAGCAACAAGGGCAAACAAGAAACGGCAGAACTGACCAAAGCCCAGACCAAACGGAACAGAGCCGAACTGTTGGCACTCCCCACTGTGCACTTGCATAAATTTAATCAAAAACTTTAATCATATTTTATTATTACAAAACACGTTGTTGTCGTGGGGCCCGAACGTGGCAAAAGTAGAAAACTTCTCCTAATGCCAATTACATTTGCAGCGCAACGAAAACTAAACAAAACCATCAGAGAGACCCAGACCCAGACCCAGACCTAGACCCACACCCAGACCCCACACAGACTAAGACCTGAGTCGGGGACCAAAGGTGAAGGAGGTAGGTGTCTTGGCAGCCACAGACAGACGAACATTTCAAAAATAATTTTGAATATTTGCTCTTGACACGTTGGCCAAACAACTTTTGGCCATTTGAGGGGGGAGCAGGGGAATGGGGAATGGGGAAGGGCTGAACCATTTTGCACATTAAGTGTGAAAATGTCAGATGCATGTGGAAACCTTTTTGCGATATGACAAAATATTTAAATGGAAAATCCCCTGCAGCAAGCAGTAACAGCAGTAACAAGTAGCCCGAACAGGAGAATGTTACACACACGACACGTCTGACCAGGACGAGGACGAGGACGAGGACCAGGACGAGGACGAGGACCAAGGGCCTGCCCTAAGAAGCTTTTCTTTAATCTCGCCTTTGTTTGTTCTGCGGCAATGCTCTGCTGTGTTTCCGGCTCTGCTCTTCTTAAATATTTCCAAATGGAATCAACAGTAAAAATGTTTTACTATCACTGACCAGTCAGACATGCTAAGCATCCCGTCCCTTTTATTGCATAAACTCGAATAAAAACTGCATGAAGACAATGCAGCCACGAGGCACCGACGTGCGTGTACCCTGGCGGTCGGAAGGGTCCCTGGGTTTCCCCGTCGAATCCCCATCCCTATGTACCCCTCGAGAGGGTAGTCGAAAGCGATATTCACGAGCAAAGGAAGATGTAACAGAGACAAGCGCATTAATTATGAATCACAGCAGCCCCTTGGCTGGGCGGGGGCGGGGGCGGGGGCTGGCGTTTAGGGGCAGAATAGTTTCCTTCCTCATAACATTACCATGACAATGGCCCAGCATCGCAGGAGGGGCAGAGGCAGAGGCAGAGGCAGAGAGGACGTGGCCAGAGGGCAACTAACTCATCAGGAACTGGGAAAAGTTGCGAACAAATTTATGTAAACTTACAAATTGAAATCCAAAACTAAACTCAAAGCCAAAGCCATGACATGCACATTTAAACTCGAACAGAGACACAGGGCGCACAGGGGCACAGGGAGCACAAGAATAGCTGGGAAATGCATTAAATTATGCACAGATGAGTTAGCAATGCCAATGCCAATGACAATGGGCCATCGGAACAGAAGGGGGATCTGCGACAGCGACAGCGACAACAAGGAGAAATAAAAATTGATTGGAAAACATTTTTACCCTGGCTAAAAACAAGCCATTCATTTGCCAAATGACAACAACAGCAGCGCCAAATCGCGAGCGTAGCAATAAGCAATGCAATCCGAGATACTCCCAGGCTGGGGGCTGGAGGGGCTGGGAACCAGAACCAACAAAAGTTCAAGTTGTAACTGCCAGTTTCGGGGAGTAGCCATAAAGTCAGCGCTGCACTTGAGCAGCAAATGGACCAGGACACTCGTGGCTGGTGGGCAGACGGGGAAGTCGCACTGGAAACACTCTACCCTGAGTCCTCCGGAGAACCAAACGCAGAGAGAACTGTGGACTAAGCCCTGGAGAAGGGTTTCCCTCCACGCTCGTGCGCCAACCCCTGGCTCACGCGCATCCCAGACCCAAAACCTCTTTAAGTAATAAATAGATATACATATTTACATAGATCCGTTTGTTAGTTCCAGGCCACCATAAGCCTATAGGGTTAGTCACTGTTTAGGTTAGCCGCCGAAGGGTATAGCCGTAAGGACCTACCTCAAGACCTCCGACCAGGCGGCATGCGGCTTGGCCCTGCCGTTGCCGGGCGCACGGCGGTCGCTGCCCGCAGCACGTGACGCATGCACGCGGCACGGCTCCTCCAGGATGCAGGCCCGTGGCCCGAACGCGCTCAGGATCTGCTTCTGGGCCAGCTCGGCGTCCAGGGCCAGCGGGTGGGCGGTGTCCCGTCTGCTGCGCGACCTGTAGGTGCCTGTGGCAACGAGAATGCAGAGAATGACAAATGCAGCCATCAGTAGTGTGTGTGTGCGAGTGTGTGTGTGCGTGTGTGTGGGTGGGAGAGCAAGTTTCGTTTTGTCTTTGCTGATTGCTCAAGCTCCCTCTCCCTCTCCCTCTCCCTCGAGCAGCTTTAAAGTTCATCGAAGAGTTCAAAGCAGTGCGGAGTTTTACAGTATTTCGCTTGGCTACGTTACTCATCTGCAAAGCTTATCGTCATCTCTCGCTCCCGCTCCCGCTCTCGCTCTCTTTGCCTCCGAAAGCTTCGCCGAGCGACTCAAGCTAACGGTCCCGCCTCTGTTGTAGTTGGGACAGCCTTGACCCGATTTTTCAATCGTCGCCTAAGTGGACATGCACGAATTCGGATCGGGTTTCTTTTAACGGGCGAATGCCCCCCATTGCATGGTCGGGGCTTTGTCCACCAAGTGTTTCAATACATCCGTGGTTTTCCCCAAAACTAGCTCAACTTTTGATTGAAGGATAGCATCCTATTTGTCTCTTTCAATCTATTTCAGTATATTTCGAAGGGAACCCAACCCAAAATCACAATTACTTTAATGAATGTAGCCGCGTAACCCACAGGAAATACACTTCCTATATTTGTCCAGCTTTCAATGCGAAAGAAACCCAAGTTATTATCCAACTTTCGATGAACTTACGCATTAAATTCCTGCACTCAAGTCAACAATGCAAAACACTTAATTTATGCACAACATATGTCCACAGTAACTTTCACTTGAAACAAAACAACAACAAAAAACAAAACCAAAACGCCGAAAAGCAATTCAAAAAATATTGATTTCCAAGAGGGCCAAGACTTTCACGCACCCAGACCGAGGACTTACTTGGACTCAGGGAGTAGGCCAGCTTCCTGGCGAACTGCGAGAGGCGGACGGAGAGGACGATTACCGGGAAGCCGACCAGCTGGACGGGCAGCTCGAAGAGCGGGTCCGGGTTCTGGGCCAGGCCCTCCTCCACGAACTCCAGCAGCAGCACCAGGAGCACGCACAGCGTGGGAACCAGCGAAAGAGTGCAAATATAGCGGAGATTCATGGTCGTCTGCGGTGGCTGCTCTGTCTCTGACAAACAGTTGTGCAATATGTCCAATGCGATACACGGTCGAGCGATTCGATTCGATTTGATTCGGCCAAGCGGCAGGCAACTTGAGGCGCTTAAAGTCTTTGACTGACTGAAGCGACTGGGATCCGCTTGGAGCCGCCGAAGCGCAGCATAAAAGACAAAACTTAAGCTCAAACAAACTGTAGAGAGAGGCAGACAGAGAGAGAGAGAGAGACAGAGAGAGACAGAGAGAGACAGAGAGAGACAGGGAGAGAGGTTGGCCAAACGCCAGGTGTAAAATCACCTGTTGTGTAAAGCGTCGTCGAGCACGGGGTATACTTTATTCGTGCAACATGCAACAGGATAGGCAATAGACAGAGGAAACAGCAGAACCAAGGAAGATCTTCTTTATTTGAATTTTTCGAAAATATAGAGTATTTTTTTGTATGGAGCTTAATCGTTTGAATCTAAACGCTGGGTATCCCTTGGTCGCTATAGAGACCAGAGTGTTCTTTCCTTTTTCTTTTTGTTGTTTGCAGGCCAAGTTTGTTTTGCATTTTGACCAAGTTTCGGTGCGGAAGCCACAGACAAGTGAAAGTGCGGCGCGGCACAGAGCGGAGGGTGGAGGGTGGAGTGTGGAGGGCGCAGGCCTAACTAGCCAAACGGGCTTCCACTGCCACTGCCAGGCAGTGCTCACTGTACCAGACAGAGCTCTCTCTCTCTCTCTCCCTCTCTCTCTCTCTCTGTGCCTCTCTTTCTGGCCGCTCTCTGTGTAATTATTTAAAAGTTATGAAATTTCCCACCTCAAGACTCTCATTAAACGTCTTAGCATTTGGACCTGGCTCACTTCGGTTTCCTTTCGGAATTTCTGTTTGATTTTTTCGCTATTTTTACCGCGTTGCCTTGCATATCAATTACTTCATTTACTGCCGCGGCGGTCGCTCCATTTCCATTTCCGTCTACGCAACTGTGGAACGAGGTTTTCCCTCCAAGTTTCCCCATAGACCCGTGGAAAAGCCGTTTGCGGGGGCTGCTAATGAAGTAATTTGTTTTGTTGCCATTTCAGCACGGGTTCGGGGTCAGAGGTCTGCACCGACCGACTAGCAACAGGCGGAATTCCAAAGTGGAACCAATCCGAGGGGAATTTGCATAGTAGAGCTAGTGGGAGGGAGTACGCGTCTCCGACCCCATATTTATATATTCCCGATCGAATGAGTACTATTTCCGCTCGAAAAGCGATTAGAAAAGATGTATCCCCGTTCTGATGGCATTTTTATAACCAGAATGAAGGAGCGTACCCGCTTCTTTCTCTCTCCCAGTGTGGCCTATACCCTATTCCCACTGGCCACTGCTCATCAGCTGTTTTTGGTGAATGGTGAACCGGTGTGAATCGGTTTTTTACATCTTTCGATACTCCCCTAGGATGTGCTCGAATCCTCTTTCCTTTCACATTCCTTTTTCGCATAGACTAGATTTTTTAATTGAAAAAACAATAATTAATTGCTCAGCTGATCCCAAAGGTCGTTCGATTTTTCTCGGATCCCCTTACTATTGTTCCCAATGCCAAGAAGCCGTTTCGTATTTTCCGGGCGATCACGGAAGAGGGCAAATCGGCATTGGTAAAAATAAAATCTAAGCACGACTCCTCTTTCCAAGTATTCACCATAAAAACAGATGCTCCAGAAGTCCTGAGGAACACTATGTTGAAGGAACCCTGGTTTGAGAACTTGAGCCCCCACCAAGTATTTGTCGAATGTTACTTTTCAAGTGATGAAAAGGCCGTTGTCCAGCCACCAGGTGAGTCGAATAATAACGCAGTGGAACTGGCAAGACCAAGACCTTTTCCTTTCCTTTGCAGATGCTGCTTCTGGGGAATCAGATGAATATGAATACTGTCTAAACTAAAAACGCACTGATAGACCTCATCATTAAGTGTATAGACTTAAGCAAAGAGTACAAATATAATAAAATACTCCATTTGTATGGTTTCTAGTCCCATCTGGCGACTGCTGGACGCGGACAGACCAATCGATAGTTCTGTGGCAGAGCTCCACAGCACGTGATCTCAACTGATCAAAAAGTTTTCTTACATATCCTACGATTCCAACATTCCAAGAGGCCGTTCCCCATTCTTCAAGCGTTTGCGCTGACTCAAGAAGCGAGCCAAACACCGGGATTGTAAAGCAATCAGGGGAGAGATTCTTCAGCAATAGCACAATATTTGAGAACTAGGCAGTACCACAATATCATCATCTATTGTCCTTATTTGACTGAGGGAGAAATCGCTGAATGGGCGCCCAAATGAGTGAAATATTTCCGCACCTGACACATTTTTCTCCGCAGAGGAGCACCAATGAGCTCAGTGCAAGCCAGAGAACGGCTTGGGTCACCTGAAGAAGAATCATCTGAAAAAGTAATTGAAACGTGACCCGAGTGATTAAAACTCACTCAAGCTGTGCCTTTGCTGTGGCATCGCTGGGGTTATTCATGCTCGTGTTTGTTACTTCGGCTCAAAACTGATCGTACTGACGGTGACTGCAAATGCAATGAGTAAAAATCATCTGGTATGATTTTATTCAGAGCCGAAGTCTTCGCTTCTTCGGCTGGGAGTTCTCGCTTTCGGCTCTCCTTGCGTCCAGCCAGTCGGCAGCGCATTTGAATGTGTGCGTGCGAGTTTTTTGGGTGATTTTTGTGATCCGAACTAAGGGATCGTCGGAAGAATCTCAGCGCATGAGTAGAACAAGTAAAATGCACTTCTCTGGTACATAAATATTCGTACTCATACATCTGTTTGTATCTGTTTGAATACACAAACAAAGCCAATATGTATTACACAAATATGAGCCGATCTCCAGTTGGCCAATCTCGCAGTTCAACCTGTACATGTTTGCCCAGGTATTTAGCACCGTTTAGAGCTGATTCGTATCTGATGGGATGGGCCCAGTCAATTATCAGTTGAGGCAGGCTGAACGAACTCCACGAAGCACGTGCCGTTGGATCTGGCTAGGAAATCAAGTGAGCAAAGCCCCCCATAGTGGGACTTCAATTGATAGAATATTTCACTCTATATAACTGCCTGAAGAGAGTGGTTCAATCAGTCAGTTGGCCAAGCCATAGGCCGAGAGAGCGAGAGAGGGAGAGACTTGTCGGACAAGCTCCGGCGACTCGACTCACGTAGGCACCGCACCGCTCCGCACCGCCAGAGTTATGCAATCGAACGGAGGAGACTCCATCGGATAGGATGGGATGCCACTACCGCTATGGAAAAATTGCTTTTTCACTGTATCAAAATTGTGGCTTACATTTTATGCAGACCGTTGGCGTTTCGCCTCTGTTATGATTGGATTTAATTGATGCAGAGACTGGGACTGGGACTGCGACTGGGAAATGGGAAATGGGGGTTTTCGTGGGGGCTACTGTGGTGAAGGTTTTTCATTTCGGCCCCGCCAAAATATGCGGAAGTTATTAGTGAAAAGAAACCCGACAGCTGACAGAAGTCTGGGACTGGCGGCCCCCTCCGGTCTCTCCGGCCTCTCCGGCATTGCATAAGCCACCAAACAACTTGTCAAGAGTGGGGCCAAAAAAGGCAGTCCGAGCTCGAGCCAAACACGGGATGGATTTGGGCCAGGCCAAACAATGAAAGTTGCTCACAGAAAGGCACGGCACGCAAGCAGCGTAACAACTACAACTACAACAAAAACTACTCGTACTGGTACTGGTACTCGAATGAGCACATGCTCGTACATAAAGCAAATCTGACCCAATTTCCGATTTGATATTACACACAATTTGTTGGCATTTATTGTTCAGTTTTAGTGCAGGTCTGTTGCCAAATTGAACAAACGTGGAATCTCAATTGAAACTGAGACCCCCCGACGCTTTGGTGGGTTCCTGAATCATCCAGTCGGACTTTTAATTCCATCATCAATATGTTTTGTCATAATTCGGCCATTTCGCTCGCATTCCCATGGCATGCCACGGCATGTGCCCGGCATGCCCAATCCCCAGTCCCCAGTCCCATCGATCGTTTGTAAACAAAGCGAAATATATTTTAATTCTTTGCGCAATGTCACTGGATCCATTTGATTTGCATATAAAGTGCTCTCCAGTGTGATTCTCGATCCAGCCACTAAAAATACGAGCATGTGGGCTTTGTTTATCGCCTTCAAGGTGTGTGGCAGCCGTATTTTCGTGCAACGCCTGAAAGTATGTGGACGGAATAATCGCAAAGTGGAGTGGACAAGACGTTGAAGGCTCAGTCTTCACGTAGATCTATCTACGATCTATCTAGGCGGGAGCGTCTCTGAAAATAGGCTCACCGATATGGCTTGCCCTTGTTCGGGGTTCCTGGGGGTTCCTGGAGGTTCCTGGGGGTTCCTGGAGGTTCCTGGGAGGTTCCTGGGGGTTCCTGGGGGTTCCTGGGGGTTCCTGGAGGTTCCTGGGGGTTCCCAGGGGTTCCTGGGGTTCCTCAGAGCTGTAGATGCATTTCCCTGACCTTTAGGAGTCTTTCCACTGGCCTTTCCTCCCTTCGGTACTGCTTTTGGCTCTTCCAATGATTGTGTTGCGTTCAGCAAATATTCCGACCATTGCATGTTAGCCACCAATTTAAAACCGATCAAAAAACGATAGAAGCACGATCAAACTTTGCCCCGACACGCGGCAGCAATTCCAATGATTCATTGGAAGAGCTCAGAGAGCTCTCGCACAGGCTAAAACGATTTGATGGCGGAGACGACGACCTTCCATTGCATAACAATTTCTATAAATAATACGATTTCAGTGCCAGCAACCGGCTGATCGCTGATCGCTTCCTAGGCACTCAGAGATGCACTTGAGAGAGCTATTAGCAAAGCGTTTCACAAATTACCCAAGGGTGACAGGGCACAAAACAGGATCCCCCCGCCCCCGCCCCCGCCCACGCGCCTAATGAAGCGAAGATCATTAGGGATGAAGACCCCCCAGAAGGCCAGTGGAGGCGATGAACAATAAAGGTAATTTATTATCATTTACAGGAGCGTCGAACTTACGCTAGATCGTGACTAGAGTCACACTTAATTACTGACTACTGTACTAGACAACAACAAAAAAATAAAGGACTCGCAGCCAGCAAGAGCTTCATTGAGCTTCTATTGTCACATCAGTCATGCCTCGGAGTGTGCACTAAGCCTAAGCCTAGGGTCTTAGTTCTAGCGATTAGACTAACAGTAGGGGAATTTTACAAGGTAGGCGCGACAGTGAAAACATATGGTACAAAAGCTGAGGTCACTATCTCTAATACTTAATACTCAAATATATATTATATATTATATATAGACAGATGACAATGGTTTGTCGATCAGATGGATCGGATCACAGGGCCGGTCAGGGCCCTAGACCCTGACTTTGTAGCTCAGCTTCATGAGCTTCTTGGAGCTGATCGGGCAGTTGGGCCACAGGTTGGCACAGCCCATCGGTCCGCTCAGATTGTCCCCAGTGTGGCGCATCAGTTCCCCCATGTGGGCGGCAAAGTACCACTTGCTCGGCGGCATGTTCATCATCCAGGGCATGGTCGGTGATCTGCGAATGGGCACAATGGCATCAATGTTAGACGGAAGTTTCAACTGAGCAACTGAACAAATTTTAGATATTATAATAAGCCATTATCATTATCGTTTCACGCTCCGGCTGGCTGCCCTTCCGCTGCCCTTCCGCTGCAGGCCCTGTTCAAGTTTCGCTTTCAGTAGTCGGTCGTCAGTATCTTTGGCTAGAACGCCTGTGTATACTATGCCATTCACCTTGTTGTCTGTTGCTGTAGATTCTACTTGTGTAGATATATGCTGGCTAAGCTTTTACATCGGCCTCGGCTCACCTTCGTCTCAAGTGCGAGGTTACACCTGAAGCTGACTGGGTCTCCAAGCTGGCTGGCTGTCTGTCTGTCTGCCTGTCTGTCTGTCTGTGAGGTAGGTTATGACTCTCTGTCGACCTGGAACCCACATAGTTGTATGTTTATCTTTAGCAAACTAAGTGCTAGTGCTGCACTTTAATCGGAGATTCGTTGAATGCCCCTCTCCAGATGGAAACCTAATGGCTTTCAATCAGTCGAAACCTTTGGGAACCTGTTTTGAAAACAGTTTGCCAACTGTGTTGGGCATGTAAATAGTTCACTTAGGAACCGGTTTCATTAGCTGCAATTTTCTTGCCAAACACTCGTCGAGTTCTGTGGGCAAATGTGAGTCAGATGGGCTCCCAGATCCACCCATTACCCATTACCCACTACTCTCTATATGGCAACACTCGTGTGATGCAGCATCTCACCTGATCAGCCTGAGCAGCTCGCGCTCCTTCTCGCTGAGCTGGTACTCCGGCTTCGAGGCCAGTTCGCAGAGCATTTTGGGCAGACAGGACTCCTTGATGGTGTCCGTCAGCTGGGACTTGGTCTTCAGGCTGGCTCCAGTGACCACGGCCATGCCTGGCTTGAGGGCGGCCGCCGCTGAGAACTCATTGAAGTCGTGCTCTAAAAAACAAAGTGCAAACAAAAGTTAGTTGTTCCCATCATCAATTGGCCCCTGATTTTGGCATTTGCATGGCTAATTCTGGCTTTCTACGGTCAATACGGGGGCGAGGGCGAGGGCGAGGGCGGTGCAGGGTGCGAGAGACAAAACAAGACTTTGGCATTCCAACAATGACTAACATATATTATGGCCACAGCTGGGCTGTCAGTCGTTAAAGCAAGTTTAAAAAGCCGTCAACAATTTGGCAAATACAAATATATTTTATATAGAAATTGAGAGTGCTACGCGGCGTATTAGTATTCCTGTTTATGTTCATCAAATATTTGCCCGCCTCTTCGCCCAATCAGCTGTTGCAAATTTTTCAACGTTTTTTCTTAATGACTCCTCCGCCCAGCCCCAACCCCAGCCCCAGCCCCGGACAAGGCCAAGCCGAAGCGTTGAACTTTACTTTTGAATATTTGTTCAGTCATCCAAACACTGGCTTTTTATTATTAATTATGGTCTGTGGTGGGGCGTCCGTCCAGCGGAATATTCATTCCCATTATGTTTTAGCCGGCTAGGCCCGCCACGGCCCGCCACGGCCCGTTTTTGGTCGGAAACTCTTTTGGATGTTGACCTTTGAATGCGGAACCGATGCAGAAACCCTATCACATCTATCGCTGTGCGAAGATCCGAGTCTTGTGCTCCTCCAGCGGAGGGAAACACGTTTTCAGCCAATGGCCTCTTGGGCTCTCAATTATCCAGTTTACTCATCGAGAAGTGCAGTCGGGCATGACTCGACGGGATTTGTCGTTGGTTGTTTATAAAACTATGGGAAATTGAATGTTTTTAAGTCGGTTTTATTGGGTACCCCCCGCGCCTTCTCTGGTTTGAGACGGGAAAACATTCTATTCCGGTAATATTCCACCCACAATTGAAATCCCAGAGATACACTCGTGTGTACAGCAGCATCTTGGACAAACCAGTTAATTAGCTAATCATTAATTGTCTTTATCTTTTCAGGTTTTCGGAGATCAGCGAATTCTGTGGAATCCATCATTATTCAGACCTTCTTTGGGAGGTTCTAAGGGCTATCCAAGGGCATTGAAAGATTTCCTCCTCAGTTTTCGATTTCTCACTTAAGAACAGAGGTCTTTGCGCTCCAATTGCACGTAATTGAATGGAAATGTATACAGATTGAAGTGCATTTCGATCACGTAGTGCATTCATCAGCGAAATGCTGATACTCGCTGGTGAAAATCGGATACGGATACGAATACGTGCTACACTCGATGCAGAGCGGGCCTTTACCACCGATTAACACAAATATCCGAAATATACAGCAATTATCATGGACGGGGGGGATTGGGGGGGAACCAGCAGCAGCCCCAGCACTCACTCTCGGTTTCCGTTGAACTCGTTTCCATCCGACGAGACACAGCCTCTTCAGTTGTAGCCACAGCGATTACGTGTGGATCGGGGAACCGGTTCTGGTCTGGCATCTGAATATTTCCCAAGCCCCAAGACCGAGCCCGAGCCCAAGCCCGTGCCCGTGCCCCAGCCCAAGCGGACGGAATGTCTTGCCTTAGTTCTGTTCGACAAATTAAATGTCACAAATCAAGTCAAGTTTTCTTCACTTCCTGGTTGCGTTGGTCAGTTAGAAAAATGGAATGAACTTTGAATGCCTTGGAAGACCGGCCAGATCTGTACGGAACTGGAATATCAAGAGCCAAGAAAAACCAGCAAAAGAGCAAAAGAGCACTCCCGCACAGTAGGAGTATTCCTCCGTCTTTCCTAATGAACTCCGTGACTCTCCGGGAAAGTTGAGATGCAATTTAAGAGGCCCTCCCTCCCTGCCTTCCTGCCTCCATGCCTCCCTTCGCTCCACTCCATCCAGCCAGTACTTTGGCATCATGCAAAGCGAAAACTTGTTGTTTGCGACGGGTTTTATTGCGTCAAGTTTATTTGCCTGGGGTTTTTCCACTTTCACCTCAAACAGAGACCCGACACGAGCACAGGCACAAAAGAAATAAAGCAGATGGCAGATCTAAGGTTCATCTAGCCCCATGAACTGACGAATGGGCCAAAGGCAAAGAACTGCTACTAGTACTCTGTGGAGAACCCTTTAAAGACTAGGTCTAGAGACCAGTCCCACTAGCCTCAGAGCCAGGAGAGTCTGTCGGGGCTTTGCCTTGCCGAAACCGTTCAGAGATCTACTCAGGATAGCCCTTCCTTTGGGATGACTTCTTTGAGGTTTAGGGCCTCCCGATTCAGCTGGACTAGCTCCTCCATGACCCCCAGACCCTTTCAGACTAGGCTTTCCCACTAGCTTATCTTCCTGCCCCCGGCTTTCCATCGATACCATTCGGTTTTATTGTCGCTATGGACTCGTAAAAGTATCTTTTCCGGTTTGCCCTCTACATCGAGCCAAATCGTTGCGTAATGCCCCCAACCTGTGCCGTGGTCGAGACTCTTATGTCATTGTATGTCGGTTTGGTTTTATTTATGCAAATCGCCGAGAAAGCGCTGCCACAGAAGTGTCTGCAAGTCATCTACGAAAGCCATCGAGCCATCGCCCTGCACATCGCTTGGACATGAACTTCGATGGCGTTGAATAATAATTTGCCTCAGATTTGCATGGGCAATGTCTCATGTCTCATGTCCCATGTCTCGGATACAGGAAGCAGCCAAGACGGGGGCAAATGAATGTTATCGGAACGGGAGTAGGGCGTGGATTAGAAGACAGAATTTATATTTTCCCAAGCAAAGCCAAAGCACTGTCCCAACTAATGAAGTCATACTCTCCACAGCACTCGATAGGCAGACGCATGGCGTGGCTTAGTCATGAAATGGCTAATGGAAACTTTTTGTACAAACTGTTTAATATGCCAAACAACATCTGAACTCGTCTTAGTGTTTTCGGGTACTTAATTCTCTAAACATTGCCATCACTTGATCCCCCAAACGATCGGAATAGGACCCTTGTAATACTTCCCAGTAAATATGAAAGTTCAAATCATTACAAAATCAACAGTAGGTCATGCCCCGAATGTACTTATTAAATTCTCAACACATTCTCAACACAACGACCTGCGCCATAGTCTCTCCCGTACATTGGTCTCCCTCGACTTCGGTTCCGGGTTTCACCTTCCAACCAATGCCCGTATGGGGAGAAAAAAGTGTAATTAAACATAAGCCCGAGCTGTGGCCCACACGTGCCTCCAGGCCCGTACAAGTACGACTCCATTTGTGAAACGAAATTAACCTTGATGCCGCCAAATACGAAAGCGAATTGTATATTCCATAACGAAAGATACAGGCACGAGTGTTTAAAAATAAACTCGAAAAATGTTCACTGAGTAAAACGTGTGTGTCAATCGAAAAATCAGCAAAAAAAAAAAGCAAGGCTTAAAAGGAAATATGGATGCACCGAAGACTGATACACACTCTACAGAGTTTTGGTCTTTCCTGGATTATTTGCTCGAATATTTGCCTTCGTTAAAGCCTTTTCGAACCAAAAAAGAACTGTAGAAATGACTTTTCTGGTCCACTTCTGGTGGAGGGGTTCTGGTTGGGAAAATTGGAAAACCCTTTGCCAGTGTATGCCAAAATGGAGGGGGATAAAATGTGATTGGCCACTCACCTTCGGTTATGTCGATTTCGGCACTCTTCGACTGCTGGAACTTGCTGGCTGCCGCAGCCGCTGGACCTGTGGGGGCACCAGCAGCACCGGCCCTGGCGGCGCCAGCGCCTGCCACCGAATGGTTGTCGCTGTGATCGGACTTCATGCCACCGCCGTAGCCGAATAGGTCGCCCACCAGCAGCAGGGAAACGATCCCGAAGATCATCAGGCGGCAGCGCCAGGCGGTGTCCATGAGAGCCATAATCGAAAATTAGCGCGAATTCAAACACACGTTTCACAATACAAAAAAAACACGTAGCTATATGTATCGGCCGTATAGCTCGACTGACTTATTTCTTTTTGGATCTGTTAGCGCCCTTATTTTGACACTTTTTTCAATGGCAAGCAGGCGGGCTGGCGGGCAGGCCCGGGCAATCGAAACGCGAACGAAATGAAAGTCGCTGGAAAAACGAAAGTCGTATTTTCCAGATTAATGACTGAACATGCAAAGAGCGGCAATTAAATTTGGCATTCAAGCGCATACGGCATACGGCATATGGCTCGTTAGTAACTGTAAACCCGAAATACTCGCCGCACGCTCGCTTATATACACACGGAGAGGGGGGGGGGCAGTACGATCGGTGAACGTTGCGATATGTATTGTATGCGGTATGGACGCGTCCGACTCGACTCTCAGGCGGCTTGCCACTGAACCGAGCCGAGCTGCACAGAGGAAATACGGCTGCGGTCTGCCGCCCGATCAGCTGTTCCGAGAGCCAGAGAGACTACCTGTGCGAGCGGCCCGTCCAACAGCTGTTTGCGAGAGAGCACAGTCTGTCTGTCTCTCAGCTTACCTGTTGCTGCCGTCCGTTCGCTCACTTATCGCACTCACTGTCGCTCACTGCGGCCGTCCATCATATGGAATAAGGTTTGATCGGAGTGAACGTATACTAGTTGGACTGGACGACTTGCAAGTTCGACCACCCGAAGCAGGCCAACGACCCAGCCATGGGGACCATTCCATTCCGCTCCATTCCGTTCGACTTTACTCCACTAAGTGCCCCAGCAAGTATTTACTCGAAAGAAGATAGTCCCCTTTATCTCTCTCAAGTACAGTCCTCTATCCCTTCCCAATGTTTGGGTGGATCAGCTGCCCTTACCCGCTTACCCGCTTACCCGCTTACCTGCCCATAATTACCGAAATTCTACTGCACGTAGACCACTCACAGAAATGGCAAATGCTTTGGTGATTTTTTCCCAATTTTATGACAGGTATGTCCCAAGACAGATGCCAATTGACCGCCTATCGAGGCAGGCAGGCCGAAAGGTCAGCGAGAATGATTTATGATTTATGATCTACGGTGCGTAGAGCATCTCAACTCAACCAGTCTGCAACTGCAACCAGTCGCACAGCCACATGTTGCAACGGCGCAGCAATAAAATCGAAAAGGAGCCACGACCAAGAAAAAAGAAGCTGAACCAAGTTAAGTAATCGGACGGGTTAAACGCGCAATCGGAACGTGACTTAGCCGTGGCCAGCAGTCACCCAAAAAATCAAAGGTAGCAGCGACAACTTTTTCTCTGCCGAATTGCAGTCAAGTGTGGAGTGCAGTCTTGGGGCTGACCAGGCCAAGAGCTGGGTGTTGGTTGGTCGGTTGGGTCGGTCCGTGTGCCACTGGAAACTCCATTCGGAGCAGCTGCAAAAAGTACTAGACTACACCCCAACTGCCAGTCACCTCGCTCGACTCACGGCGTCATTCGTTTGCTTAGCTTGCCTTCAAATTGCCACCGTGGCTGTCCTTCAGTTGCAGCTACGCCCTGGCCCCAAAAACAGCGGCGAGAGGAAGGTTAGCCGCAGCTGGGAATACCCTACAAAAAGCTCAGCCCGCAATGCTACAATATCTTTCGAGATTCTTTGATCTGCTCTCCATTTAGCACAGGGACAATGTACAGTGCATAGCCCTCCCCACTGGGAAAGGGTATGGCTGGGGCAGAGTTGTGGAGAGAGAAATAAGTACTCGTTTATACAAAAAACATTTTGCGCCTCGAAGGTTAAGCAGCGCAAATGAACGCCCAAAGAAACGCAGAGGGAGAACAAAATACATGAGAGATTCGACTTCCACAGCGACTGCGACTTCGACTTCGACTTCCATAGCTGTCTGTGCAACGAAGCATGGGTAGCTCTTGGGAAGGTAATTTAAATGTACAATTTGTACACGGCCAGCCACATTTAGTATCAGTATCAACACTCGCAGTGGCAGGAGATGCCTTCAGACAGAGGTCTCAATCGAAGCTGGATAGAGGGCAGATACGACACCGTCTGCGGATGGATTTCCTTCGTGTGAAACTGAAACTATCTGGACTGGAAACGAGAGCCAAGAAAGACCCAACCAGATCTTTCGGAATCATGCGGCCAACAATGAATTGCCATTCTGTTCCGATTCAATTCAATTCAATCTATCAAATGTTTATTCTTTTCTGTTGCTTTTATTTGGAAAACCCGGCTGACTCGTCGAGCTTTGAAGAGCTTAAAATCTGTATAGTTCCGTCACAGATGTTTCATTTTGTTGGCATTTATTTTGGAATTTGGAATCAATTAAAGATGCTTTTGCATAGTTCCATCCGGAGGAATCAAGATTTACACAACTTCAGTCAGATTCCATCTAACTAAATTCCACATTTCGGAGCTTCTGTTTTCAGTCTCCTGCAATAGAAAGTGTTCACTAGTATCTCTTATCTCTCATCTCTCATCTCTCATCCACACACTCACCAACTTCCGAATGTTTTCAGCGATAGTCTCTGAATCCGTTTGCACTAAAAAACGACGGTGTTTATTGAAACCATTTGCCTTTAAAATGTCCACAAAGGAGTCTAGATATCCGTTGAATACATCCGTCATTACATCATTTTGTATGGAAAGAACCTGCAAGTTTTTGCATTCTCTAAGAACTTCTAATAAAATCTCTGCAGTAAATTCGTTGGTGTCATCCTCTTTCAAATCTATTCTTAGACGTTCCAATGTGGGATATTTTGTAGTGATTTTGCTAATGGTAACGTTACGATATTCATTATAGCCCAGGGTCAACGAATTGAGCTTCGGACATGATGGCAAGACTGAACATATTTCGCAGAACATAATTCTAAGCTTTTCCAATTTAGGATACACCAAATCCAGTCTCTGTAAAGTTTTGACTAAAACATAGTCATCGAGAGCACATGTAAACGAAATTATTTTCGGATAATTTGATATAAAATAAGATGGATAGGACAATCTTACCCTGAGAGTTTGAAATATAATCTATTTCCAATTTTTTGCAGCCTGTATTTAGGTAAGGGAGAATTTCCGATTTCTTATAATCCCGATTCCAAATCTCAACGAATTTGAGGCCTTTCATGCTTAAAATGGATTTGATCGCGTTGAAATTTTCATTTGATATATACAAGAAAGCAGATGTCAGATTAAAGCAATGCTTTGGTACAAGATCAATAACTGACTCCGGTACATCGTCAAACATTCTAAAATAGGCTACAGAGGATCCACACGTTGACAGAATCACTTTCAATTGGTCTGCTCTGAATTTGGAACAGTTAAGATCCGTGTATCTTCCGCGAGCGTGGTAGAAAAATGTGCTTCCAAGCTGTTGGTGTGCTTCGGCCAGATTCAGTTGGTCTTTCTCTTCCAGGTATCCGAACACTTTGTCAATGATCTCCAGTGGTAAGTTTGGTAGCATTTTGAGGCAGGAATACAGACAATGACACCGCCAACAGAAAAAGTACATATGCTTCAGAGATGGGAGTCCTTAAAGCTCGGCGATATATTTGTTTGTTGTTGATGTTTACCCAGGGATGCGTCTAGGAATTTAATTCCAATTTGCTTAGAATCAGTTTCAAGCTTGGGTCGATTCTTGTTGTCTCTTTCGATCGCTTCGGCAAACTGTCGCCTCTCCGCGATTCTCGCAATTCTCTTTCTATCCTTCGTTCTATTGCTCTCTCAGCAACAACACTGAGACGACTCTCTCGCTCTCGCTCTCAGCAAACACCGACGCCCGTGTGAAGCATAGGGAATAAACGAACGGGACTCTGCTTCGCTGCGGGAGTTTCTGTCTTTATTCTGCGGAAAGAGCACAATCCCATCAGAGATGGGACTCCTTAAGCGATGTTTATCATCAATTTATAGCCTATATATCGATATCGGAATAGACGCAATGGCACAGAATAGGTGTTTACATTGGCAGACGCTGGTTAATGCCTCATGAGAACAGCTGATTTGTGTGTTTTCTGACGGAAGAAAAACAACAACCAATTTTTAACAGAAGCAAAACTATGAAAAACAACAGAAAAATGGTCGAAATGCTCATATTTATCTACTAATTTCATCAATTCATTGCAGAGTTCTTGGGAGTTCTTCCTCACACCATAAAAATCTTTGATATTCTCCTCCTATTTATCCAGCAGTATTTTTTTAAGGATTTTATTATATTTGGAGGTGCAATAGCCAGGGTATATATGTATGTATAGACAGTGACACCTCAAGAGTCAGAGATATGTTCGCCAGTTTCGGGAATGAAACCTCTATGATCTGGAACCTGTACTGAAGCTTGTAGGCACTATATTGTGCATTGATCTATGTGTTTTCTGAACTAAATCGCATTGCCCCAGCGCTCAGCAATTAAAGACATTTAATGCCCAGATTAAGAAATGGTTAGATTGGTTTGTCAATTAAATTAAGTTGCAGCAATAAATAGAACGCACACCCACACCCTGCCCGAGCAGAAGCCTCCACAACATTGGGGGCTGGCTGTGGGGGTTTTTTTACACGGTATCCATGTACAACCAGGGCATGCCCTGTTTTGATGGAGTTGTGTGCAAGATAGAGGGGTTCGTCCCAGGTGTCTTGTGTCGCAAGAAGTTCTTTGTGGATGACAGGTATCCGATAGTCCGATAGTCCGATAAGCGACTGGGGCCGGTGCCCCAACACCTACAGAGCAGGAAGGACACCGCCCGCGGCGTCCCGTTTATTTACATCACATTTAATTTATGCCAAACGCGTCGCGTCTTTGCATTTAATTGTGAAATTAAATTTGATGCGATTAATGTTGACACAACATGCGATTAGTGTGTGTGCACGGGTTGGTGGTCTGCTCGGCTCGGCTCGGCTCGGCTCTGCAGGGTCCTTGTGGTTAGCCCCTTGGGTGCGCACCGAAAGGGGAGATAGGGGCACTCAACTGACGGCATCTCCCTCTATTAGCCAATCGAGTTGCATTTGCCAAATTATCATTGTTGATAATATTGCAAGCAGGCGATGTCAGCGTGGACAGGCCTTACATAAACAATAATTAAATGTAGCCAAATTAAATTTTACACAAAAGCAGAAACCAAAGTGACAGCTGGGCGGGCCCCAGCCCCAGCCCCAGCCTCAGTCTCCTCGTGGGCTTGGAAATGTCTGCATAATTATGTGGTGCATGTGGGTGGTTGGGGCTGCCGCACTGAGTGGTTGGGGGTTGCTTGTGGGTCTGTCGTGGCTGATAATATGCAGTTTAATTACAGAACACCGATGCCCACAAACAACAATAATAGGGTCCCAAGTGGGGGCCCAGGAAGTCGTTGCCGCAATACTCTTTTCCAGCGATTGAGTTCCCTCAAGCTGAGCTGCTAAGCTGCTCTGTGAGAGTGTGCTCAACGCAAATCGAAGAGTAGCTGGTTGGTTGGTGCATAAATTCAAATTAGTTTGCCCTGCCCCTGCCCCTGCCCCTGCCCCTGCCACACCCATCCACACCACACCCGTCCTGTTTCTCCAAGGAAAGGGGCCGCGCATCACTTTTAATTTTCCATCCGAGACAATGTTCCTTCGTGGTCCTGTCAGGTGCACACATGTGTGTGCACATGTGTGTGCAACGCTGTTTATTGGCATCTATCGGATAATGGAATTTATGCGAGACATTTGTTCGGCTTCGCCTGCACTTCAAAGGGTTATTGTGGGACTTTGTCCAGTTAGTTGTGATTAGGGCCATCGCATGGCAACAAGCCCGATCGGGGAGGGGGATGACTTTAAGGTATAGTTGAGTAAAAGCACTCTTTTAGCACAAAAGCCACACACACTTCTGGTATCTTTTCTTCGAGGCACGTCCTTGGCGAGAGGATGGATGGAGGATGGAGCAACAAAGGGCAAGACCACAGCTAATATATATCTAAATTGCTGTGAATCTTTTGGAAGCAACATTGTCCAGTTTCGATACTTTGGAAGGGACTTGCATAATTGTAATTAAACTCATATTTATGTCATTCATTTGCGCTTTTCATTTAACAAAATTCCATGCCTCCCAGAGAGAGAGAGACCGGCAGAAATATTCATTTCAGTCGAGTCCCATCCGTATTAATTACAATTATTCTCTCGCTCACTCGCTCACTCGCTCTCTTGTTGTGCTTTTTGTCCGCCGCTGTTGACTTTTTGTGTTAATTAGTGTAAATATATGAATGTCCCCCGCTAGTTGCCGCAGTGCCTCTCAGTTGGAGTGGCAGCTAGTCGAGACAAAAGACCCGGAGAGTGCATGGAATGGAGAATCTCCACGGCAGGACGTGTGTGCTCTATGCGTCCTGAATGATAATTAAACAAAACTTTATAATTAACAAATATGACAAATTGACAGCTGATTGGGGATCCTGGTCGTCCTTTTAGTGTACTGTGTGTTTGTTTTTTTATAGATGCTACTTCCGACAGTCGATTAATTTATTAATTTTGAATAAAGCACAGGCACACATCCAGCTATTATCCCATGTGATGAAACAGTGGAAATGGAACACTGTTTTGTGTCGACGCACACGTGCCCTGACATTAAGATACCCCTTTATCACTTTCCACTTTCCACGAGTACCCTTTGAGTTTTTGGGAGGTGAAATCTCACCTCAAATTGTACCTAGGACATTTATGGAGGCTATAGAGCTCAATTGGTTCTCTGTACAAAAAGCCATACCTTGAAGGGGGAGTGATAGTTTACCAAGTCTCAAAGATATATCCGGAAGAGGAAGATTATCAGTAGCTTCAGTAATGGCTTGAAATCGCACAGAACAGAACCAAGGGGTTTGGCGGTAGAGGTTCTATCTATGACCAACTTAACAAAGGGAACGCTTGCAACCTTAGAAACCCCTAGAACATCACCGATTACAAGCCACAGTCTGATCTGGATACATCGAATCTCGAATCATCGCCACGTATGCCCGAAGCGAGATGGGTGGCTGCTTTCATGAGCGACTCGAAGAAATTTGTATGCAAGAGACGAAAAACCCGTTTAAATTATAATTTGGTAAATAAAATAAAAAGCGGGGGCCATAACTAAGTTATTGCATCGACCGAACTGAACTCTGTTCAGGCGAGGCGTAGTAAGACGCAAATACCCAGACAAAAGAAACCGAATAATCCCAACAAAAAGAGTACTTAATACTCAATCAATCATAAGACAACGGAAAGTTCTACGTATTAGGCAAGAGCACTGA
The DNA here is from genome assembly GCA_008121275.1 of Drosophila lowei. NCBI lineage: Eukaryota > Metazoa > Arthropoda > Insecta > Diptera > Drosophilidae > Drosophila > Drosophila lowei. Next base: position 15,568,319 of record CM017781.1, on the reverse strand, counting down.
CCATCCGGGTCTCTTAGCTGAGAGCAATCAGACGATGGGAGCTCTCGATCTCCCTGCCATCGCTCCTTGGGTAGGGTATTCCCCGGTTCGACTTGGGTCTGTGGGCATTACGATGCTAGCATTTTGTTTACATCTTCGATCTGTCTGATCTTAGGTACTTAAACCCCTGGCGAGCGGGCAAAAAGAGTCACTTCAATTTCGCAGTGGCAGTGATTTGAATATACTTGAATACACTTGAATATACGCGAATGTACACGAATATAGCCGTAGCCGCATGCAAATATATACGGGTAGGGGTTCGCGTTTAGGATCTATATATGCGCAGTGTTAATAACGTTGCCGACCCGACGGTTGGGCTTAATCGGTGCACGGTTGCACAATACACAAAAGCGGGATCATTGCTTAGTTGGGCAAAAGCAAAAGCAAAAGCAAAGGCTGGAGCTAGAGCTAGAGCTAGCCCCCTTTCCTTCCCTTCCCGGCCCCGGTTTATGGCCGGATTATCTAGGGCCAGTCGCGGTGACGGTGACCCCTGAGGTTGGTGACCCAGACCCATCGGTTGTCGCGCTTAAAACGGTTAGTGCGCGATCCGCTCGAGGTAGTTGCAATTAAGAACTGCAAGCGCAATGGTCGTCTGGCTGGGACTCTGTCTTCTGCTCATCGTTCTGTCCCTCTATCTGCTGTACGCGTTCGAGCGCCAGACGAGGATCGATCGCCTCACCCACAACTGGCCAGCTCCGCCCTCCCTGCCTATTATCGGCCATCTGCACATTCTGGCCAAGCTCGTCGGGCCGCATCCGTTCCGGCGCGCCACGGAGCTGGTGAACACCCATCTGAAGGATCATCGCGGCAAGCTATGGCTGGGCACGAAGCTCTATCTGGTGGACTGCAACCCGAAGGACATCCAGGCCCTGTGCAGTGCCCAGCAGATGCTCCAGAAGACCACCGACTACAAGGTGTTCGAGAACTGGCTCTGCGAGGGCCTCTTCACCGCCGACTACGACAAGTGGTTCCAGCGCCGCAAGACCCTCACGCCCGCCTTCAACTACACGATGATCAAGCAGTTCGTGCAGGTCTTCGAGCGCCAGGCCCGCATCCTGCTGCCCCGGGTCGCCGAGTATGCAGAGTCCGGCAAGTCCGTGGACTTTCTCGACCTGATCAGCTGCTATACCCTGGACGTGATCTGTGAGACGGCGCTGGGGGTATCGGTGGATGCCCAGTCCGGCAAGAGATCGTCCTACCTTGAAGCGGTTCGGGAGTAAGTGCTGGGAGGATCTGCTTTCTGCTTTCCGCTTTCTTTCATTATTATCAATTGACGCCCGTTACTTCGCAGGGTCCTGCACGTCATCGACTATCGCCTGAAGAACCTCTTCTACCGCCACTCGTTCATCTATCGCAGGACCGCCCTGTTCAGGCGCGAGCAGGAGCTTCTGAAGACCCTGCACGGCTTCACCGAGGGCATTGTCCAGGAGCGCCAGCACCAGTTCAATCTGGACGAGGTGAATCGGAATACCATGAGCACCAAGGACGCCGAGATGGACAAGCGGCCGGCCCTCTCCTTCCTGGACACGCTGCTGCAGGCCAAGACGCCGGAGGGTGTGTCGCTGTCGGTGAAGGAAATACGCGAGGAGGTGGACACAATCATATTCGGGGGCTTCGATCTGACCGCCACCGTCCTGAAGTTCGTCATGTACAACATGACGCTGCACACGGACCACCAGCAGCAGTGCCGCGAGGAGATCTGGCAGATCTGTGGCAAGGACACAAAGGAGCCCATCACCATCGAGCAGGTCCAGCAGCTGGAGTTCCTCGAGTGGTGCGTGAAGGAAACGCTGCGAATGTATCCCCCGGCCCCGCTCCTGACACGCAGGGCCACGGCCAACTGTCAGATCAGTGAGTAGAGGCAATCCCCCAGCAAACCTGAAGGCCCCTCTCTCAATTTCGGTCCTTTCCAGACGACTTCTTCATACCCAAGGGCAACGACGTGGTCATCTCGCCCATGTACATGGGCCGCTGCAAGGACTTCTTCCCCGAACCGCTCGTCTTCAAGCCCGAGCGCTGGGCCCGCGGCGCCGAGCACAAGATCGAGGCCACCACCTTCATACCCTTCATGACGGGGGCCCGCAGCTGTCTGGGCCAGCGGTACGCCATGGTCATGATCAAGAGCGTCATGGCCCACCTCCTGAGGAGCTACCGCTTCGAGCCGATCGGTGAGCGACAGGTGAAGATGAAGCTCAACTTCGTGGTGACCCTGCACACGGTGGAGCCCTACTACTGTCGGGTAAGGGCCGTCGAGTGAGCGCTGTGCCCTCTGCTCTTCCAGGCATATATCTTGGAGGAGTCTCGGAGTCTCCATTTCTAGGGGTCTGCTGTAAGTTGTAGCCTCGACAGAGGTGTTCTATTGGTTGAAAGGATCCTCCATTGTAATTCAATTGATTAAAGTATATTTCTAAATGTTCAACAAATGCTTGTGACCTCTCTCTCTTCTGCCTCCGCCCCCCACTCTTAAGCCCATAAGATTATCCAATAGGGCAACGAAATTGCCAAGAAAATCCTATTAAACTCTGGAGTTTAAGCCTCGCAGCGTCCCCCCCCCAACGCCTGCTGCAGGACCATATCAATCCGTTTCACTCGGCTCTATTCAAATTGGTTGCATACTTCGCGATGCAGGCATAACATTTCCGTTTTTAATGACGCCCATGTCGTGGATATACAAAAGGAATTCTGTACAATTTGGATATATTTTCCTGCCTGGCTTTATATGCGTTCTTTTTCCTTTTTTTCTGTTTTTTTATTCGTGGAAGGCGCGTTCGTCTAGAAAATAATTTCTGGCTGGCGTTGATTTTTATTGTGCCAGCGGAAAATCAGCAAACATTTCCTGGCGCTGTAATAAATAAAAATACATAAAGCAGCCACCAAACCGTCGCCAGTCAGTCACTCACTGGCCCCATCCTGGGGCACGCACCCACACACACCCACACACACACCCGCATCATCATCATCGTAGCCATATTCCGGTGAAAATTATGAGCGTTGCCTGCTTATTATTACCGAGAGGGGAGAGGGGAGAGGGTAGAGGGGAGAGGGGAGCAGAGCATATAAAATGCAATTTATTTAAATAAAAATCAAGTTTAATTCGCAGTGTCGTAAATTTTTCTTTTATTTTTTTATATATATACATATATACGTACATACAAAATATACTCGTATTTTGCCCGTTCTGTTCGTTGAGTTTTGCTCGTCCTGGGCATTGAATTTCACGCTTTTGTTAACAAGCGCATAAAAGTTCATTCTATCTGGGAAACCGATACGATATGGCTCTGGGCCCTGCTCTCGGTCGGGTAGAGGGGGTGGGTCGGTTGGGGGGGAGGGATTCGAAGATTGTTGAACTCTCTGGCTGATTGGCGGAAGGGTGGTCGGATGGGTTCAATGATGGGTTGATTGAAGGCAATGACGGGGAGGGAGATTTCCAAACAGATTTGAGGCCAATTTTGTTTTGGGTTTCAAACAGATTTCAACCGCCTGAGAGACAGTTCTAAAACAGCTCTTCGAAGAGATCCTTGTACAAAATCATCATAAAAATATTTAAAATGCTGCATCTTAATTAAAAAATCATAAAAAATATAAAAAAAAAGAGTTTATATTTTAAGAAATTATGACGAAACCTTTTTAGTGTCCACTTGGTCCTTTTATGACCCACCCCCAACCACACCCCCGAGTGGAACTCTTTCCAATTCCATCTTGAAATTAAAATATGCGCCTTAGGAGCATGTTTTTCGAGTGAATTTTTGAGTGCTTGGCCAAAAGTTTTACGATCATTTTATTGGCAATGGCAGGGCCTTTCGGGCCCCATCTGGGAACTTTAACCCTTCCTTGGACTGGCACCATCCCATAACTCCCATTACTCCCATAACTTAATTATCCATATGAATCCCGGAAGGTTTTACTGCCTTCGCAAACTCCGCTGCCGCCCGGCGGCATTAATTATGATGAGTACTCGTAGAGTCCTCGACGCGGCTCGTCGTCGCTTCTTTTAGTGTCAGCTGTCATATTTTTATTTATCTTAATTTACAGATCTTCACGGTGGTGTCCGTGGCGTCTGCACCGCCGGAGAGGATTCCTGTGGGTGTGGGTGTGGGTGTGGGTGTGGGTGTGGGTGTCGTTGCTCATTAAAATGATGTAAAATCCACGACCAGGTCCAGAGCGGAGTTCATGTTTTATTGCTGCTGACTGGGCACAACATTCACTTCGAACATCCCGTAGCATCCCGTACGGGATCACGCCTTAGTTTATGGTACGGCATCTTCGCCTCAGGGAAGGTTCGGGTAGCATAATTATAATGGGGAAGGGGTGCCTGGAAATGCTATGGTTTTTGCATGTTTTTTGGACTACTCCCATATCCGTTGCTGTACTGAGTGCATCGAGAGCAGTAGCACACTGGCACACATCGCAATTCATGGAGAGAGGACACTTGCCTCTCGCTCGCACTCAGCAGCACAAGGCTCTGGATTACCACGCTCTTACGATCCTCTCTCTAAGTGAGTTTCTCAATAAGCACTCTCTTCCAATCAGCAGATAGAATAGGCCAGCCGTGCTGATGGGAGAGCAGATTTTAGCACAGAGCTGACAAACGCCTCTCTCACCCGCACTCAGCAACACACAAGGTGGTCCGCTAACTCTCTTTCGGGTCTTATTTTACACTCAGCACTGCTGAGAGCGCTTTGACGCGAACAGAGAGCGCGCTGCGGGAACGGACCACCTTATATAGTTTCATCATGCTCTGATTGTTACGATCCTCTCTCTCCCAAGTGTGTACACCCAATGAAAAATCATCGAAGAGTACTACCCAGAGAATATGGCACAGAGGCGACAAATAACTGAAGAATGGGACACTTACTGGTGGCCCTGGCCCTCCTGGAGCTGCGGGTAACAGTGTAACACGTGAAATGGCAGACCCACCGACAGCAAATCTCTCCTCCGAGGCACGAATAGTGGAGTAAAGTGCATACTTTTGGGCTGCTCTATTAACTTAAACCCGCAGACCGCTGGTTCTCCCCGCGCATTCCGGCCACTGCACACATGCCCATTGTTGACTGCTGGATTCCTGTCCTGTCCTCTCCTGTCCTGTCCCTCCATCCTGTCGAAGATGAATGCAAGCTGTCTCCGCCTACCCGTGTGGTTAGGTGAGGTGAGTCCCTGCGGGTTGGCCTGTGGTGTGATGTGAAGTGATGTGCGCGCGTGTGTGTGCGTGTGGGTGTGTGCGTGGGCGTGGGGGGTGTCTCCGCTTTGAAGTAATCGTCGCAGGGGACATTGCCTTACGGCTAAGCCTCATTTGCGGTTGAATTGTGTCGCCGGACGGCAGCTGAAAGTCGATTATGTCAATATTGTCGTGCGGGAGCCAACGGCTAATGGCTAATGGATGGGCCGGTATGGGAGTGCGGGGGGGCTGGAATCACGGTCTCGGTTTGAGGAATGTTTGCGATAAGCTGCGGACAACCGCTGGCTGCCGCTGTTAGATAGCCGCAACTCATATGCTAATTAGGGCGACATACTGGGCACCTTTAAGGCGTCTCGGGCGCCCACCAAAAACTTCCTTCCCCGGGGCACAGGCGAAACAACAATGCGGCCATAAACCAGCTGCAGAAACACATATAAAAATCAGTTGGAATACATTTAGGAATCGAATTACATTAAAGGGGTGGCAGTGGCTCTGGCAGTGGCTGTAACTGTATAAAAAGGAGTAGCTGCTGAGCCATTTTACACATTAAAAACGCATAAAAATCGGCGAAGAAAACAGGAAGAACAAGCAACAAATAAAGTGGCCATAAACATAAAAGCCAAGTTGGGTTTTCGCGGCGACTGGGGGGCGGGGGGCGGGGGTTCTGCATTGAAGCAATCAATTAAAATTGATGAACGAAATTGAATCACGTGTTACAATTCCACGGAGCCACGAGGTCTCCACTCCGCATCGCGTTACAGAGCGCCAGTGTGTGATTGGAAATAGATTGAAGGAAGTAATAAAGTTCCCATAAAACCGGCATCGTATCGTACGGGGTTCAGTGGTACAAAGTGGTTCAGAACACTAAACCTTAAAGCGAGTGTAAAAAAGATATTGAAATGGAGAAAAAAGAACGACTTACCCTTTGGAATGGAATGTCAACTGCAGGATTCCGGAGAGGTTGCCAAATCGAAATGCAAAACAGAAGCGTTTTGCTAATGTAATTAACCAGTCTGCAAGGAAAATGGCACAACGAAGGGAAATTAGTAAGAAAACAGAGCAATGCAAAAAAAAATTAAGCAAAGAAAGAAGAAGGAAAGGGGTAGCCCCAGGGCGAGTAGGGAAAATTACAAACTGTTGCTGCAAAATGTCAACCTAAACCTTTTATGCACAACCGGGCCAGGACCTGGGAGCAGCTGTCCTGCCCAGAAGGAGGTGGCTAATTACACTGCACAGCATACAACCGAAGCAAGGACAATATGCGGGCGTCGGCCCTTCAGATACTCTTCTTTTTTGGCCAACAAGCTGTAGAGTATGGCCATGTCTCCGCCTGGGCAACTTCTTGGCAAAATTGGCATGCCCCTGCAAGGGTATGTAAAGGAAAAGGAAAAAATTATATGCAGTCCTAAGGGGCAGACCCCAAGCTGGCCAAAACGGAGTTTGTTTTGCCCGAGACATTAAACAGAAGCCAACGGCAGGGGGGAAGGGGGACGGGGGACGGGGGTATTCCAGGCACGTAACAGACACAAAAGAGTAATACGGAATTAATTAAAACAAAAATTGCTTAAGAAATTGTATTTTATCTATATTATTGCAGGTCCCTTGCATGGGGGTGGGGAAGGCAGAGCATATCGAAGATTGTCAGCGGCACATGAGGCGGCGGCGGCGGCGGTGGCAACCACAGAAAGACCAGCAAACATTTCTGCAAAGTTTCGCTTGCATAAAGTTTTGTTTTGTTCAAATAACAGAGCAGAACAAAACAAAAGCAAACATCGCTACATGGCAGCAGCCACTTAAATGTAACAGGCAAAAGTTCAAAACCCAAACTTTTGCCCTCCCCCCTCCACACCCCCCACACTAGACAGTCCAGGCATAGGGATGGGCGCGTGAGCGGCTTCCTTGCTTCCTTCATTTCAGAAATACATAATTTTAAAGAGTTTTAACGCGTGCCACGTTGCCATCTCTCGTTGCCATCAGCAACACTGTTGCGCTCTCATATCAAACATCTCTCCGTGTTAGTGCACTTCTGTGTGGGTGCGTGTATGTGTCTGTGCCTGTGTCTGTGGTCATGGTGGCGTAAGTCAAACAAACGAAAAGTTGTGCTCGCATAACTGCCAGAGGTGCCGCTCTCACCCCCGCTTTCTCTCACGCTCTCTCTCTCTCTCTCTCTGTCTCTGGAAGTCCAGCAGTTGTGCGGATGCTTAGGGTGACGCTTGCTCCTGCTCCTGCTCCTGCTTCTGCCTCTCAGTGCATTGGGTTGGGAGAGCGGCCTGCTTAGGTGCGTGCATTGTGAGGTCATACGGCCTCTGCCTTGCGTCACCTTCCTTTCCCGACATGAGTGCAATTCGAACTTTGGAACTTTACAGCTGGAAAGAGCAAGACATTGTTGCTCTCTGCGGCTGTGGCTGCGGCTGCGGCTGCAGTGTGTGTACAGGCGGAAAGAGCACCAAACTCTGTGGTTAGAGGGAGATGCGAGTGAATGGCTTATCGGACGGAAAAATCTGCCTGGGCCACACACAGGCCACATTTGTCCCTGATTTTCTGATTAATTCGTTGGTTTTCTCGACCTCGTCCTGCAGCAGCAAAGATGTGACATTTTTAAAGTTCATAAATCATTGATTAACTCAGACAAAAGTGTTTAGTGGAAATCAAAGAGATATAGAGAGGAAATCATCGAATTAACCGCAAAGTGTTTCAGTTTTAAGCCTATTAAGCCGCCAAAGGACTCTGCTTTGAGGATAGAGAGGATTAAGGACGACTTGGCCGGGCAATAATTGGATACAAAACGAAAAAGAGTTGCCATTTTAATTACTCGAAAAGCGAACCCAGCCCCGCCCAATGGGGGATAGAGACCCCAAACCCGGAATTTCCGGCATCAGGACAATGTGAGGGAGTGGAGATACCAAATAAAGATACAAATAAAAATAAAAATAAAAAGAAGGTAGCAAAAAAAACCCCCAGAATCTGAATCTGTCTGTCTGTCTGTCTGTCTGTCAGATTTCAAGCTCAACTAATGAGTGACCAAGCATAAACAGAAATGGGGGGGAAGGGAGTTTCGACTTAAGTCCATTGCCATGGACGAGCACCTTGCCACGGACAGACCGTTGTTGAATGTCTCAAGTCAAGCGGGTCCCTCGGCCAACACTTATTTTAATGAGAAATTCTAATTTCACCAATAATACAAAAGCCCCACGACGACGACTACGACGACAGCCAGGAAAAATGCGCATAGAGGAAAACAGAGGAGAGGCGAGGCGAGGCGAGGAGAGGAGAACAAATACTAGAGTGAAATGTGGCTAAAGATATTTTTGCTTTTCTTGGCAAAGAAGGAACTCTCTGGGCTCTGATTGCTTTCTGCCACTCGTCCGTGACGAAAACAAAAGAGGCCAAAGTCGCCCAAGTCTTTTCCCCTATCGAAAAGCGGGAAAAGCGGGAAAAACGGGAAAAACAGGAACAAAAAAAAATATATACGAATTGCCTGCATAAAAATATCTTGAGTATTTGCTAGTAGTCTGCAATTAAATGGGGGGACTGGGCTCCTGATGTGTCCTCTCGCCGTGTTCTTTTGGGGGGAAACGGAGCTTAGCAATAATAATTACAGTAAGGCTGAGCCCGGGGGCCCATGGCTGAAGTGTTGCCAGGGCAAAAGTTCTTCCCTTACCAAAAGGATGCGCGAAGAAAAGGCAAAGATGAAGATGAAGATGAAGGTTTGTCAGTGTCAGCCAGTGCCGGGGATTGAAAGATGGATAGCCGTACGATTTTTGCCAGAATTATGCAAAATTGACAGTTGAGTTTCTTAAAAAGTGCGCTGGCAAATGGTTCATTAAAGGTTTTAAACAGTGGATAACCAGAAAGAATGATCGAGAGTACGATTCGAGTACGAGACCCAGAGAGAGAGAAAGAGATGGTGCGTTCTTTGAGTACCTGCTAGGCCACACTGGGAGAGAAAGCGCGAGCGCGCGAGATCGGAGAGTGAGGAAATGGTTTTCAAACAGATCATTCCCAGAGAATTCCCGTAAATTTGTACTCTCTGAATACCGGTTACAATCATTCAACGCCCTTATTTCCAATTTCCAAATCGAAAATCAAATAAGACAAGCCCAAAGACAAGGCCAGTACCCACCAATGCCCAGGGGCAATAATCGGACATAAATTTAACTAATATACAACACAGAACAGAACGGAACAGAACGGAACAGCATTCGCATCGCAATGCATTACCCAACCTTCGGACGGGGGCGGCACGCATCCTCCCCGTCAGGCATGTGTTCCGCAATAATCTAGCCAAGTCGAATTACAGTTACAGTTACAGCTACAGCTACAGAGTTAAGGTACCGGTAACGCATGGCAATGTCCATAAAATGACACTGAGTGTCAGTTTCAATTAAACATGTTGACAGCTGTAAGGACAGGACAGGACAAGCCCCAACCCTTACCAATCTCACGCAGAGAGAAAGAGATACTCATACAATGGGCCAAGTCCTGGGGTCAGGCGGTGGTTGATTTCGCCGGCAACTCAAGGCAATTTCGATTTTAATACAGCAAATTCCTGGCATTGTCGCCTGTCCATAAAGAAAGCCAACGACGACGTCTAGGAAGAACAAGTTAAAGGAGCCCGAACGAACCAACGCTCATATGACAACTTTATCCGGCCGGAAAGAGCACGAATCTGCTCAGATCTCGAGCTCCTTGCATTCGACTTTGATTTTTGTGACAGGAGAACCAAGGAGCCCAAGAAGCCTCATTGCAATTTTAAGTAATTTTATGTGTACGAGGAGTATTTGTTTTAATTTACATTCGAAATGAACGATTCGATTTGATTTTCTTTGGCAATTTTCTGCCCTGTCCGTCGGTCCATTGACAACTTGTCAAACATTCTAATATCCTGTACGCTGCTGTATGCAACTGTGCGTGCGATGTCCTGGACGTGTGTGTGCTCCTCCAGGGCGGGGGGAATTCAGATTAATTAAACTGCACCGTGACGCACGCACGGGAACGGGCAAATACACAAAGATCTCACTGTTTGCATATTAATTTCCATGTAAATCTAATTGAAGTTGACATAAATTGGTAATATTTCCTGAACGCAGGAAACTCCGATGGAAAAACCTTTTATTTATTCATTACATGAGTACATTGTAGGGTATTTCGAGCGGAGGGCCATACAGGCATATGAATACCTTCTATGAATCAATCAATTGGGGATCTTGGCATCCAAAATTTGACTCTGAAACCTATCTACTATCTGGCATCGATGGTAATTGAGATTTTGAGGCGGCGACCCTTGAACGGCGACCCAATCTCAAAAGCCCTGCGACACAGACACTTCACCAAGTCGATCTCTTCGAGGCTTCCCCGTTTTTGTTCGTTGTATTTTCCAAAGTTAAGAGGGTGGAAAAGGGAAACCACTCGATGTCATTTTGACGCCATCGAGCGGTAGTATTTGCCAAAAATATTAGCGTAATGCCTTTGACAAATCAATCGAATCGGCAGAAGGCAGAAGGCTGAGTGCCATTCGCACTCTCCTCTCTCAATGGGCGTTGGTCACACCTCGTGCCACAATTATTTGCACAAAAATGTGCACCAACTGCCACAAGAGAAGAAAAGAGAAGCGAAGAAAAGAGAACCAAACTTGTTGACGGTTCGGATCAAAGGCGGACTTTTCAAAAATCATTCAAAAGTGGAATGTTTAAAGTCAACAAAAACACAATTTGAAATCAATTTTATGCAAAAATCACAGCGGCAGAAATTGAACCACATTTCGTGTGTGCCACATGGCAACCCTTTTGGGTCCCGTACCGTCCCGTCCCGTACCCGTCTCTCCATCCATTCATCTATCCACCGCATAGTCAAAGCCAATTTATTGTGCATATTTCACTCCAGAATGAAACTTTTTTACCCCGGAGCTTGGCAACACGTGCTCCTGGCAGTTGGCAGTTGGTGCTCCAGGAGGCTGGGAAATCGGGAGACTTTCAAGCTCTTTGGCCAACAAAAACATGTCCCTTTGCAACCAGGAATTGGCAAAAAGGTGAGGCGAATCAAGTCTGCTTGGCTCTTTTGTATATCTGCAAGATGGAGAGACTCAGTACTGTGACGGAGCTCAAGTCAGTACAATGGAAGTGCAGCAGGAGCCGCCACCTTTAGGCCTTTGGGCTTCTACGATCTTCTGCATATACTCGATTATGCAGCAAAGACATCATTGATCTGCTCTGCAATGCCCATACTAACGATTAGCACGATCTATGGGCTATATTTGCCCAGCTATTTCGATAAGGAATGCCCTGCCATGCCGCTCCGAGTGGAGCAACAGCCTCAATGAAATGGCGAATGTGTTTGTGCTCGTATTACGTGTGGGGTCTATGTAGAAGCAGCAGGATATCGGAGAAGCCCCCAACGAAGCCAAGGATCCACAAACCGAACCAAACCCCAGGCAAACCTTTGAGCCGAACAGCACCGAAGATTCCTGCCAAGAGTCCTTTGAGTCGAACAAAACCCAAAATTCCCCTGTGTCCTTTGGGTCGCACCACACCCCAGAGTCTTTGGCTGGAACCGCCCCAGAGGAACCAACCAACCGTGGGATGAAGTCTCCTCTGAAGCTGGACAAGGACGAATTGGCTCAGGGTGGACACAAACACTTAATTCAACAAAATGGTATTTCTTTTCAAAAATAACCGAATCCTATAGTTCAGATATCTTTGCTAATGCTCTAAAAATGATGCAAGAAATATAAAAAGGACCTGCCTTCGAGCTGTTCCCCCACCATCGAAGTGCAAACAATAAAAGCCCAAATTTAACATTCAGACCATAAATTCTCTGGCGAAGTGCGGAAAACCTTTTCACACATCACTCAGCTCCTTGGAGCGCAGGATGCACCATGAATAATATTTGGCGACACTGCGCTTTTACGGGCCAACAGATTTTCCGCCTCGTCTCCGACGGGACCGAGCGCAAAGCCCCATAAAACTTTATTCGAGGGGGCGGTGGGCGGTCCCACAATTTCATCGATTGCAGCAGTATTCAAATCGTACGCAAAGATGACATTAAAAATTATATTGAAAGTGCCCGAAACCACACACCGACGGCCATAAAAGCTGCTCGGTTTGAGGTAATTAGTTTTTTGGCTCATGTCTGTGCGGATCGTAAAAGATAACTTTGGGTCGCCAGAACTGCCAGCCCCCCGCCCCCATCCCACATCCCACATCCACGTCCTCGAATTCATCCATCCACTGCGGGACATTAGCATTTGAGAGAAAAACCATTCAGGATTTGTTTAGTTTTTATTGCTTCGCGTAAATGTCATAAAGAAAAGTGTTCTGTAACGAACGGAAAACGTTTTCAAACAATCACATGAGGAATACACACGAGTATATCTGTTTTATGGCTAGAGAGCAGAGCTGTTTAAGTAATTGCATTCGATTTGATAGGAACGGAAGGAGGGAAGGCAGGCCCTGCATCGAAGCTGTTCCTTCCATTCCCGCAAGGACTTTACTGGGGAACTTCTTCCTGAAGATCCAAAACATTGATATTACATCGTCTTACACATTACATATTTCGATTCTTAAGATTATTCTCAGTGGCTGCTTATTTTCTAGTCTTAAATATGTGCCTCGTCTTGTCTCCTTCATTTGGTTGTCCGTTACTCTTGCCTCTGGCCTATTCCAATGCTGTGCTCGTGTGTATTGAGAGGAGAGAATCGTAATAGGCAGATGACGAGAGCCGACGTCGAGTCATTGGGGTATTTGTGAGACGAGTGGGAGTAACACTTCACTAGCAAATATCCAAGTAACTCGTTATTTGCATAACCAACCAACTAATATGCATCTTATAGTAATCAATCACGTATTTGGGAAAACCTTTATCCGAAGCTTGCCATCACCTGCGTAAATCGTGTAAGCTGTAGGCCGAGAATGCGAAAACAAAATACAAAATCTGTCTTTATTCACTTAGGAACTTGGAATTAAAAGGCTTGAACACCTATTAGCTGTTGATATTGTTGAACGTTGCGATCAGGCTTGTCTCCATATTTCACCTGGGATATCTTCACGATACAGCCATCACCTTTATAGAACATATGGTCTGTCACTACGCGGAGTTTCTTCAGAGTCTTGGCGTGTTCTAATATGAACTTCAATGATAACTTATCAGAAATATTCATGGATTTTTCAAGATGGAACGATGACAGTTTTGGAAAGTGCTGTTTAAAGTACTTGAGCTTGCAATGCACGAAGGTAAGCTCTTCCAGGATTGGGTATTTGAGTTGCCCCTTCAGGAAGACAACCCAATTTTCAACTGTCAGACATCGCAGGCTTCTTAGCTTGCACAACAGATCACAAATATAGATGTGCCATTTCGGCACTGATTCGCAGTCAGTTCTGTTATCGCCGACAGTCAGTTCTTCCAAGTGAACAAAGCCCCGAATGCAATTCTTGATTACTGAAAAGCAAGAACAAATAATTATTGGGAGAACTATGAGTTGTAATTCATTTAAATGCTCACCCGAATGACCAGCGAAGTTGTACAGCCGCAAGTGCTTTACTTTTGGATCGCCCTCGAACATGGGGAAGACCAGACAGATGTCCGACATGCTGCCACCTTCCATCACCAATTCAACGGATCTCAGTTTGGGGCTTCTCTCGAGAAAGGATTTTATGGCGTCGCAATTGGAATTGTCGGCCCTAAAGCTAATGGTTTCCAAATTGACACAATATCGCTCGACATCCGGCAACAAGGGCTGAACATCAGAGGGGTTTATAAACTTCAGATGGATCATTGTGGAGCCGCACAGTCGTACAAAATTCAATAGATTCACACCCATTTTGATGACAACAAATGATTTGATATAGCGACAGTGCTCGACAAAGGCATCACAGAGCTTGGGATGGACTTCGATCAACTCCATTTGATCTTCAAGGTCAAGAATTTTGAATATCCGATGTAGGATATCGAAGGGCAAGTCCTGGAGATTCTTCGGTGCCTCCATAGTGAAATATCTGAGAGCAGATATGGCTTAAAACGGGAAAAGAATCATTAGGTGTTGATATTTTCTTACCATCCGGATGTAAAATCGGTCAAAATCGGCTACAAATTTCGTAAAATCGCGCAGGTAAGGGTTGAACCGACCCCTAAGGACCTTGAGCATCCCTCAATCAATGTTTAATGATGGCCAATAAATAATTTGACACAGACAATAGCCAGCAAAAGGACACACTTTGTTGCAAGTCAAGTTGCCGTAAAGAGGAATTTACACATGAATACGGGGACTATCCGAAAGATTTAATCACGAATAGCACCCGCATCTCTACAGGGTTGGGGTTGGGTGCACACACACACACACACACACACACACACATGTGATTAGGGGGTGTTGTGGCGTTGTGTGGCCAATGACTAATGATCCTTCCATTTATCCTCCAGATGATTTTTGGGAAAAGTGTTAATGTTTGAGGACCACGGACCACGGACCACACTGCTTCCCTGGGACTGCCTGCGACTGCCTGGGATGCCATGTGTGCATAATTACTTGGATTGCTTGGAAAAGCTTTTGTCATCATTTCCAAATTTATTTAAATTTCGTTTCGCACACACACACACAACAGATACAGATACAGATACAGATACACACAACGTGCTGATAAATGAGCACCAGCCCTGCCGCCGAGTGGAAGAAAAGCCTCGACGACCAAATGAAAAATTATCGCAATTTCAGTGTGTGTTTTTCAGCTTTTCTTTTTCACAATTAATGGGGGTGGGGGGGATGCGGATACTCGCTGATAATTATTAGGGATTTGCATATGTAATTTTCCACTTAAGCACCAGGCGAGAGAAGAGAAGCCAGTCATTGAGCACAGGATTCCATGTGGAAGTGGAAGTAGAAGAAAGTCATGCCGCCCCATAGGCGGGGGGGACGCGAGCTCTACCTTTAATTACTTCTGCAGATAATGCCTGAAACGATTAAGTATACTCGTATGATGGATGATTCAGCGTCTCAGAGCCGATTCATTGGGGACTTGAATGTCTGTGGAATAGATGCCAGAACTTCCTTAAGCAGGAGTATCCCAAATGGTGATTATTATGAGAACGTTTTGTGCGACACCAAGCCGAAGCCGAAAAACCGAACGAGAGGCGCTGCCGCATGACGCGCGACCCGTGCCGGACCGGAAAATGGCTAGAAGTTCGACTAATTATCGAGGAAAACTATAACTAAATTGAAAATCTAAAACTCTGGCAGAATTATGCTTACGATTGCTCTCGATTCCATCGATTCTCTCACTAAATATTGGATTATAGGAGATTTTTCATTCAAGATATTTCTATCTAGATATAGATATCTCTTTAAGATATAGACCAACATTTCTTTCAAATTTCATGCCCCTGGAAGCCTGTAGAGCCTCTAGATGGAAGGTTGTCAGAGACTTTTGCAGGATATTCAAAAAATACATCCATCGAGTAAAGGAAACTCTTTCGAGGCAGTCTCTATGTAGTGTTAGTGGCTCTAAAGATTCAAGTAATCGAATTTCCACATTAAACTTAATCACAATTTGTCCCAAAACAATTGACCTAATCCCAGTAAATCCTTTTAATGTGTCTAATTGAAAAGGCCAGCCATTAAGCCCAAATAAAGCAGCAAAAGACGAGGAAAAGCCAAGCAGGAAGGGGCGAAGGGAGGGGCAGGGATGGCCAGGAAAAACCCCTGCCCCCAAGGCAGGCAGCACAGATTTAGCCAAACGAAAGATTTATGGTGTGCCAAGAAAAACATTTGTGTTTATATATCGGTTTTGGTCGGTTCGGCATTCCAGCAGCTGCTGGGGGCGATGGGGGATATGTGGAGTTCTGCGGCAAAGGATGTGCCGAAAGTTCATTAATTATGATTGGAGACAGTTGTACAATTAATAAACGAAGCAGAGACTCCTCAGTGCTCGGTCCCCGGATTATGCTGGCTGCAGAAACGGAGGAAGTCCTCTAGCGGAAGCGGAGTGTTTCGGTTTTTGGGATTTTTCTCTCTATTTGTTTGCCGGGAGATTATGATCGGACTGTGATTTATGGTCTCATGTGCAAATTTATTGCCTTTAATTGTGTGCCCCAGTGGCATCGAAAGAACCCTCCGTGGCGCCGGCTAATTGAAAAAAGTTCAAGCCAGAAATACTGGAACTCTGGAGCGGATAGATTCAATCGCAGCAGAGATCCTTCCCTTGGGGGAGCATCTCACAAGTTTGGTCCAGGTGTTTGCTCGACTTGCTCCAAGGCGTAGCCCCAGTCCATTTCCTCACAGCCAACACACAAGCCACACAAATCGTTTCAACTGTCGCTCAATTACCACCCCCAAGCCGCAGCCCCCATGGTCTATCCCATGGGTAATTGTAAACCTTAATTAACATTTGAAAACAAACACGAAACGGACCAAAACCAAACAGAAATCAGTCCGTCGGTGCATCGGTGCATCGGAGCATCGGAGCATCGGTGGTGAGGCAGGTCAAAAGAAAACCCATAAATCAATTTTGAAATGCATTAAGGAGACCTCCCCAAATGCCTGACCTGACCTGTCCTGTCCTGTCCTGTCCGGGCACTGCATTTGTTTGCACTTTCAAAAGAGAGAAGATGCGCAAGGAAAAGGAAATGGGGCTGCCAAGCAAAGTGAATGCAATGTTGCAATGTGTCTGAGGGGACACTCCCCCCCCATCCTATCTCATCCCATCTCATCCCATCTCATCCCATCCCCAGATCATCGTCACCTTCCAATTAATGCGTGGAGGCTGGCTTCTTGCTTTCATCTGGGGTTGCATTTACTTAACGCCTCGCCTCAGCACTTAACTTCCGTTTCCTGTTACGTACCGGCGCTGTCTGGTGTCCGGAAAGAGGTTGGGGGAGACTCCGATTCCGACTCCGAGTCCGAGTCAACGTTTGAGGCATTTGCAACTAATTGAAAGTGCAATACGATGCTGCAGAATGCAATTAATGCCTCCAAGCAGTGCAAGCAGCACCACCCCAGACCCAGACCCAGACCCAGACCCAGTCTCAGTCCCAAAACGTCTGGCATTGCAGTCCGAGGAACAGAAAACTCTTGGCCAAAAAGGAAGCAAGCCTTTCGGAGCTTAAAGCGAAGTCATTTCTGAGTGGACGATCCTGGAAGGATATGTGATATAAAACGTAGCACGAAGTACAACAAATCCAAAAGAAATCTCTGCTACATGTTCCTATAAGGGACAAACGCATGACAGAAGCCTTCTATGGGATTGCCTGGATGCTGGATACGGCTGAGCAAAAACAATAAATTGCTTTTTAAACACTTGCAAGGAGTACAAGTTATCCGCAGTAGCATTGGCGTCAAATGCACTTTTTACTTGCCGCTCCCACGCTCCGCCTCGACGCTCCTCGATGCGCTTCGCCTGGCTTCGGCTTCGGCTTGGCTTGGCTTGGCTTGGCTTGGCTTACACTTGGCAGCTGACAAGTTTCTAAGAACAACTGCAAAGCGATTTGCATATTTAGTGGGGAGATCTAGGAGGCAGGCAGCTAGGCAGCTAGGCAGCCAGGGAACAGAGCTACAACTTTATCGCACTCAATGCAGCCATGCATTTTGCATCACACACGTAAATCTTGGCCCATCCCACGACCGAAACTTTTGGCAGACAACGAAATTTATTTCTAAACACAAGTAACACTTGAGTAGCAGCCAAACATTCAAGAGTGGAGGCACTGGAGCACTGGCGCTGAAGGGAATGAGTGTGGAGTGTAGTGCCTCTTCTTAATGAATCGATAATAGTACTCCCAAATAGCTCCTGTAGGAGCCCCTAAATGAATTCATAATTCGTCATAAATCAGTGGAAATTTGATATTAAAACGTGACCAAAAACATTGAATAATACATGCTGATTGAGAACATTTCTACACAAGAATTACTCTAAAATACACTACAGAATAGCAAACGAAGTACGAAATACAAAATATGTACATTTGCAGTAACATTTTCTAAGGGGTTTCCAGTATGCCCTGCTGATCGAATGCCAGCAGTGCAACTTTGACCGTCTGACGCACTCGCTCGTTGGCAAACAGCTGGCGACGCTTCAGTTCCGTGGCCTGCGGACTACCAAAGGTGTGGAGATTGAAATCGGCACTGGCCTCGGGGGAGGCGCAACAGATGGGCAGCTCACAGGCAACGGCATAGTAGCCATAGAACAGACAGCGCTGCATCTCATCCATTAACTGATCGAAGGTGGGCAGAGAGCCGCGAAAGCCGCAGAGGGTGAGGGTCTCCGTGAGGCTGTGGTAATAGTGCTGCAGCAGCGCATCCTGCTGGTGGAGCAGCACCTCCAACTGCAGGCTGGTGTAGAAGAAGAACTGCAGGTCGATGGCCGGGCTGCCCAGGCAACAGTTCTGAAAGTCCACCTATGGGAAAAGGCAAACCATGGGATTATTTTGTGGACTGATTTAATTTATCCAATCTACTCACGAGTATGGCGCTGCTATTGCTTCGATCGAGCATCATGTTGTTCACCCAGATATCGCCATGGACAATCGCATTGAAGGCGGAGTTCTTGGGATCGACCACGGACGTTATTCGCTGCGTGTAAGCGTCTGGTATCTGAGCCTTCATTTTCTTGGCTATCTGCGGCAGCTCCTGGGCAAATGCATCGGCCGCGTATTCGGTTCCACCGACCACAATGATCTGGGCAAAGGGATCCGACACTCCATTGGCATAATTTGAGGGTTCCAGTTTTGCCACAAGTTCGGGCTGTTGCTGGTACAGGATCATCGAGGCGGCATGAAACTGGGCGATCTTTCGCAAACATATCTGGGCATCCGCCAGGCACAGACCCCGAAAGCGATCCATTGAGGCATAGCCGAGGGCGCAAAGATCCTCCAGTACGTACACCTCCTTGCCGTTGGCTGTCTCGGCCAAGAGGCAGCTTAAGCAAACAATGAAATGTACACAGCATAGCATACGGTATGTACTACTCACTCAGCGCTCAGCTTGTGCTCGCCCAGAGTGGGTGGGGCTTTCTGCAGTATGGCCCCCATGGCTGGCAGGAGCTCCTCGAACATGGCCTTCTCGTTGGTCCCCAGCTCGGCCACAACGGGCAGCAAATCCTTGACTATGTACCGTCCCGTCTCCAGGGGGGCGCCGGCAGTCTTGCGAAACTCCACTACCGCGCGGTAGATGACGCTGCAAAAGTTCTCGCCATTTTGACTCACAGCTTCGATGCGAGTGCTTTCCACGTGCAGCTTTTCGCTGTGGTAAGCTTTGGCCAAAGCTTTCTGGAAGTATTCCGGGGTGTATTCCGACTTCTGTGGGGTTTCCATGGCCCCATCCGTTCCTGGCAAACTGCTCCACTCGACTGACACACACTGGCACTTCACTCGCGTTACAAAAGTTACCGCTTAATTTCCCCCTACACATGTTTGTGGCTGCTTATCACCGATCACCGATTCCTCCCTACCTACCCCGTCCACACTAGTTCGGACGACCCAAAGCACGAATTGGGGTGATAGGAAGGGTTACAAGATCAAGGGGCAACACGTGGCGAGGAGAAAGAGCAGAATAATTGGACAAATTGTCCAAGGGTTGTGGGCAGTGCATTTTATTAGAGCACGTGAAATTGGCTTGAACTCAATTACTGTTCACGAACAGCCCCACCACACGCACACGACTCAAACAACTTGTTGCTTTCTAGTAAAACCCACATGCACATAGTCTGTATGGAATAGTGCATGTTTTCACATTTAATAGGCATGAAATCATAAATGAATCACAATAGTAACACAATACAATGTTTCCATTACTAACCTTTGTGGGCGCCGCAACAGGAAAACTCACTCCTCAGAGACTATGTATAGGATATGTATTTCACCAGTTTGATCACTTTTCACACACAGTACGTCACTTCACAACAAAAAAAAGAAGATAAAAAACACTATACACATTCCACTTAACGCTAACGGCGTAATTCGAAAATTATGAAGAAAAGATTGCGAAATTGACCGGCTTTTAGTGACCGGCTGATGAAACAAACAAGCTTAACCCACTTATCCCCCCTTTATTTAAACAGGATAACAGCTCGAGTTAAACCGCGGAAAATAATACTAATATAAATATTTATAGTAAAAATACTTCTTACGGATCCATTCTATCCTTCATCCTTGCTTAAAAACAAAGACCACTATATCTTTCACCTGAATTGCACTAAAATTCTTCAAGATTCATGATTTTCGTGGAAGGTGCGAAAATACCCACTGGTCGACAATGGGCTAATCGTTCTCTGACCATGATCAGAAATCATAACTAGCACTGAACATGTAATTTTATCAGATAAATGAACCAATTTTTCTACAAGATATGCTAATTTCATTGCATTTGTGTCTGAAATAAGGTTTAAAGATAAAAGGTCAAAGCATAAAACGTGTGTATGGAATGTTGCTGGTCAACAGGCATCCGCCATGAGTATGAACGTCTTTATACCCTATTTTCTTTAATTAATACTCAAATCTGTTTTCCAAACTGATTTGAAAAATTACTAATGAGTCATGCTAATGACTTTATCTCAGATTGACATGTGTTAGACATGTGTTAGTTTCCTGTATATGTATATATCTTGAGCCCGATACTACGATAAACTGCAACATTTTGTTGAGGTAGCTGTAAACAAAAAAGAGACTGACCACTTTCTGCATTCATTGGAGCCTGGCATGACAAACATTTCCTCTACTTTATAATATTCTTCTCCCTAGGGTATGCAGAATGTTGCTCATCCCGCTCGCATGTTGCGGGACAGTGTTGCTCATTTGTCTGGTCCTTACAAATTGAATGTTTCCAACGGTAATGGTTCAAATAAGCGAACTATTTCTGGAACTAGCCCCGCTCTTGTCAATATCTCGGAACTAGCTGATAGATGTTTGAGCGCCGAGATTTGAAATTTTCAAAATAACATATTCTGCAGCGAGTTATTGCTGGAACTAGCACAGCTCTCGCCGATATATCGAAAGAAGCTTAGCGATAGTTGGGCGCTGCTATTTAAAATATGCAGAACAAAATCCAATGCACTAATTTAAATTAAATGTAACACTAAACAGAACCTAGAACTTACAAACTAAATAAATAGAGACTAATCAAATGTGTAATCCACTCGCTTAAGGCCACCAAAGAAGTCGATTTCGAGGAGTTGAGACGCATCAGAAGCATTCGGAGCCACGTTTTCGGTTTTGGAATCCGCAGGGTTGATAATGCCTGTCCACTCGGCCAGATCGTTGGTCGGATTATTGCGATTCGCCTCTTGGTGCAGAGGCTTGAGCATGAAATGGGATTTCTCCAGCTGGCTTAGCAAACGCACTGCAATCAAACGGAAAATATAGTGGATCATCCATAAGAGTAAATATTGGATCGTATTTACAGTGTATTGGCTGGAATCCCAGCAGCGCCGCGTGCTCGCTCCACCAGCTGCAGATGAGGCTGAGATAGTGCTTCGTTGTTTCCTCGGAGTCGCGGAACAGGCAGGTCAAATAGTACTCATGAAAGACGAGTGTCAGCAGGTGCACCGCTACACGAGATATCTCTCCCACTTGTTCGGTACCTGTAAGACGCACAGAGAATTCAATCTAATCCCCAATCCCAATCGTCGTAGAAGAGAGCGTTTACCTGCTTTCCTCTGATGCAGCATCCACTGGTGCATCATCTGGAAGACAAGCGTGACCACGCTGAGGCATAGTTTCACATAGCACTCGCAGCTGGTGGACGTGCTGGAGTTGGAATTAGAGTCTGCGGCAGTCGGCCCGTTGGTCAGTGTTGCTTCGGTGGAGTCCGTCTCCTCGTCGTCGGCAAAGTCCGGCAGCATTTCCAGGATGAAGTCCGGTGGGTTCTTAAAGCACTCGAAGGCGAAGCGCACGTGATTGCCGCCAATGGAAAGCAGCAGCTGGAAGTGGGCCGGCTGCAGCGGGATTTCGCTAAAGAAGCACAGCTCTAGAAGCCCGGCGTACACCTGCAGCAGACAGGAGCTGGGTCCGAAGCGATAGAGGGAGCGCACACGGTCCGAAATGAAGCAGCTCTTGGCACTGTTTACGCACATCCGCGCTAGAAGCTGCGGCTTCTGGAGGCAGGCCAGCAGGCAGGCGCTCAACTCTCCAAACACCCAAGGACTGGGACGGGTGAAGACCAGCTGCTTGAGTAGCTCAACTAAAAGCTCTTCCACGCGCTCCTCCTCGTGATGCTGCTCCCTCAGGAGACTGTGTAGCAGGGAGGCTGTGGCCTCGAGCAGGCCAAAGTGCTCGCTGACCTCGTAGGAGAAGCCCAGCTTGACAATCGCATCGATGGCCAGCTCCAGCAGCCAGAGATCGTTGTGCCGCTGCCTGAGCAGGGCCCGTCCGATCTTGCCCTGCTGCCTGCAGATAAGCCCCAATGTAGCCATGTAGCGACGCAGGAGCAAAGGCGCGCTCATTGGCGTACAGAGGTCCAGGCTGGGAGAGCGAGTGGACGCTTTGATGCTGTGAGTCCAGGATGTAGGGATTGTGGGGATACAACATGCAGTTGTGGGGGAACTCCAGGCTCTGGGCATACGAGGCGAACTCCGAAAACACCTTGCACACAGAGGAGACGATGCGCTGGACCAGGCTGTCCACAGATTCCGGCTGCGACTGCAGCTGCGCGTAGTTGAGGAGCAGCTGCTTGAGCTCCACCTCGAACAGAGTGCCCTGCTTCTTGCCCTTCTCCTGCTCCTCGGTGTACTCGTAGACGCTGGCGTTGTTAGTGATCAGCCTGGGCACGGCCTGGTGGATATTCAGCTTGTGAAGGCGCAGCAGAGTGCGCTGTTCCGAGGGATCGGTGGCCGGCGGAAGCATACTCATGCTCATGTTCATGGTCCTCTCGTGGGCATTGCGGGCCTGCTGCTGGATCTTCAGCTTGGTATACTCGGCATTCTTTATCTTCAGCTCGATGTCCTTGGCCGCGATCTGCTTGACCAGCTCGGCCACCTTCTTGTTGCAGTCCTCGTCGGCGAGCGCCAGCTTCTCCATTTTGCTAACATGCAGTTGCTGGTGCAGCTGCTTCAGCTTATCCCGCAACAGACTGACCTGCGAATGCCATACATTATGATGCGGAAGCACAGGAATACGTACAGGCACTCACCTCTCCCGACTTGGCCTCCGTGCGCTCGTTGCTGTCGCCCAGATCCTTTTGCAGTTTGGAATTGTCCTTCTTCAGGCCCTCGATGCGATCCATTAGGAACTTTATCTGGTGCTCTTGCTGACGCGATTGCGTCGCAGTAGTCTGTGTCATCGTCTGCTGGACGGTGATGCTTTTCGTGGTCGATTTACTCGTGCCGGCCTTCAATGCCACGGGCGCCTTTGCCTGTGGCAGAGGCTGGGGCCGTGGCACATCCTCCGTGAGGGACATGACCAGGAAATCGAAATCCTCGTCGTCCCCGAAAATGGCATCCATGTCGATGCTCGAAGTCTTTTTCTTCGGCGGCGCTGCGGGTGGAAACATCTGCTGGGTGCTGGTTGTGCCTCGCACCGGCGCGAACTCGCTGAATGTGATATCCCCGACTGTGACGTTCGTGGCGTGCGCCTTGCGCTTGGCCTCCGCCTCGATCTCGGCCTCCGCTATCTGGGTGGCCATCAGGATGACATCGTCGTCGTCGTCCCAGAGGTCGGCGTTGGTACGGGGGGGACTGGGTCGGGACGAGGCCTGGGTCACGCTCACGTCGAGTCTCGGCTTTTTGGCCCTCGCGAAATCCTTCATTGCCCCGAAGCGCTTAGAAGTCATTTTCGTTTTTATATTTATAGGATCACCACCGGCCTTTTTGTTACATTTCGGGTTTGTTTAACATATCGAGAAAAGCACATACATATCGGATTTGAGTGCACTCACGTTATCCTTGAAGAAGTTGGCAAAATAAAAGGCCACCAAAACGCAGAGCAGGAGAGCGGTCAGGGCGATCAGCCCAAGGAAGAGGCCGTCCAGCGATGACAATATTTCGTCCATTTTCCCCCCGATTTTATTGTTTATATATTTTTTTTTTTTAGGGTTTAAGTTACCATGCTACCGCCTTTTTGAAGGTGGAAATTGCCAAGTCAAAGAATAGAAGTTGTTGTAGTACTGGTTATAGTCTTACATCAATTAGTGTTTGGTACGCGCTGATGTTTTTTTCAAAAATTTGTAAATATCATTAGACGTGTTGTTGTACTTGCAGTGTGACCGCGGATTTATCGTTAAAATATACCGTCCGACCCTCAGAAATATACCGAAATATACCGTCTTATTTCAAAATACACCGTAAAAATACTGACGAATTATTTGTATTCAAATTCCATTACATTCCGCGTTTTTGATATTCGATTGAATATTACTAGCTAGCTAAGACCCTCAGCTCTGAACTCAAAATTTTACCCGATCGATGAATCAATTTTCTACAAGGTTGGCTAATTTTAAGGACTCTTTTTTATTGGATTGCATCTGGTTTAAGCAAAAAAGGTTCACAAAGATGTCCATTGTTTTACATGGTAACTACACGGTAACTACATATTTGGACACAGTCGACTAGAGCTAGAGACTAGAGCGCCAAAGTGGAATTGTTTGAAAGTGAACGATATACAGTGGAAATAAATGCAAGAATGCAGGGAAACACGATTTTAGAGAGCGAAAATTAAAAAAAATCTTAATATGAAAGTATCTATATCCCATGTTCTTTAATATACCTTTAAAAATGAATATTAATAGATTGCTGAAATAGTACCATTGTATACCGAAATATGTACATACCGATACATTAATAAGTCGATAAATAAAAATCATGTGCGCCAGGGCACAGTTACCAACACTGCATTGATAACCTCAAAGGCGACAAACTGCATCGCTTCGTTGTTAATTATTATTAATAAAAGACCCACGACGCCGGCACAGGACAGTTATTGAGCGAGGCCTTTGTTGCATTGTGAAAGGGTCGCGGGCGCACATGGGACACCATGCCAGCTAAGCGAATGACCGTCACGACAGCAACCACAACGAAGGCGCCCCCAGCGCCAGTCGCTGGCGTCAGCAGCCAAAACAGCACCAGTGGAGGAGGCGCGGCGGCACGTCCCCTAGAGATGCTGAACGGCATGACCCGCCTGACGCCGGCAAGAGACCTCACCCTGGGCGGACGTGGAGCGGCCAACAAAAAGGTCTTTGCCCCCAACTTGAACGCAGTGCGGAATAAGAACGTGTAAGTAGACTGCTGCCTTGAAGATTCGATTCCCCCAGTGGTTATATTGTCTCCTTGTGCTCCTCAGAAATGTGAAAACATCCAAGGACTTCACGCAGGCACGCGGCGGCAAGCGCGGTGGCCGCGGGACTGCTTCGGGAGCAACACGTGGTCGCGGCGGCAATTCCACCCTTATCCAGACCACGGGCCTGTTCTCGGAGGGCGCTGGCGTAGCACAGCTGCGAAGGTCCGCAGGCAATGGCACGGCATATGCGCGGGCGAGCGAGGAGCAGGCGGTGGCCCGGAAACGTACCGATCGCAAAGACGACAAGGCCCAGGCGTTGCGGGTGAGGGCTCTGCTGGGAGAGTCCGATGCCAGCGAAGGCGACGCTTCCGAACCCAGTGATACCGAGGCTGATAAGACTGAGTTGGCCCTCAAGCCGATCCTGCTGAGGGAAGGTAAGTCCGGCCGCCCTTTCTCTCTCCACAACTTCATGCTAATCCCCCGCCCCGTCATGTTCAACACACGACATTCCATTCCCCAGGCCTATGGCTCACCCAGAAACCCATTGTGAAGCAAGAAGATGCCAGTCTAGGCTCAAACCAGCAAGGTAACCGGACCTAATCAATAGCTTGTAGTGGCTAATGCCTTTCGCTTGCCTTGCAGACCCGCTCACCATGGCCCAACAATTGCAGCACCTCCATGTGACCGCCCAGACGGCGGTGATGGATGAGCCACCGCTCCAGTATGGCCGCTATCCGCGGACCATCGGCGGATTTCTCGATGCACCCCAGTCGCAAATATTCCTGTTGCAGCTTCCCAATGTCCTGCCCTGCGTGAGCGATGAGCCGGAGGATGGCGGTAGTGAAGCCCCCAAAAAGGAGGAAACCCCAGCCGCCTCCGAGACCGAGCCCAACAGTCCCGCAGCTCCAGCCTCCACAGCTGCGCCCAGGCTAAGCGTGCTCCGGCAGCTGGAGGAGGGGCAAATCGGCAAGATCCTCAGGTATCGGTCGGGACGTGTCAAGCTGCTGCTGGGCGACACTCACTTCGATCTGGACATGGGCCTCGACTCGGGCTTCCTGCAGGAGCTCATGTCTGTGACCGCCAATCGCGAGGCTAGAAGCGGCGACATGTTCAACCTTGGTCCCATCCAGGCCAAGCTCAAGGCCACCCCCGACTGGGTGCACCTCTTCGAGCAGCAGGAGGCGTCCAAGCGCAACACCAGCACAGCCCCGAGCACATCCTTGAAGCCGCCGACTGCGTAGCGTAGCATTGCCAGGGCGGATGCTGTCCTCCCTTTGTTAATCTACATGCTATGATCGCTCTTCTGTTCCTCGCTTCCCCTTCCGCTATCTTCCTGTTAATTTTTTTTTTTTTTTTGGTAGAATATTATGTCATAATGTACATAGGCCGTGCCTAAGTCTTAGGTTAAACTAAACCCCTTAGTCGTGCATAAAAGGTAACTAAATTGAGATTTGGAATATGGCGAAAACGAATGCAATTTCTGGGAGAGGAGTTCTCAGTGACGGAGCACTGTCCGGCTACAGAGCCGTGAGGCGGCGAAACTTACGAGTTTCCTATGGGAATCTAAGCATATCTGAAAGATCTCCGCATCTACAATGCGTTCCAGATCTGCAAGACAGTCCTAGGCTCAACCTTTTCACAGATAGTGTCACCAGGCACCTTTAAAGTAATCAATTATTGAATTTATAATGCAAAAATGTATTGGATTTTCAAGGGAAAGCTATCCATTATCTCTGAAGTGCAGCTCCAACCAATAAAACCTTGCTGAAAGGCTTTAGAACTTGGAAAACTCTATATTTCTATTTAAAGATTGGATTTCAAAGGGAAAAGCATCTACAGTGCATCGACAGTCACTTGATGGCATGCCAGAGATGCCGTTCACTATTCGTTTGATCTTAAAGTCGTTCCGGGATCTATAACTGGTCGGACAGAGTACGTTTCATCGATAGAGGACGGTTCTAACATAATTTCAACGATCAAATGTGGATCGAAAAAGGCTAAAAATCTCTTAAATTAAAGCAAAAATTAGGCTAAGAAAAGCAGATTTTTTTTTAATGTAACATGAAACTAAGACAAGGGCTAATTAATTACTCAAGGCCTGCTGGTCGGGCTGTGGATCGGCATCCGGTAACTGCGAGGTGGTGCGTCCCTGGTATAGGTTGCCGGCCATGTCGATGGCGAAATTGGGATCCACGGGATTGGCCAGCGCCGTTTCGATGGCCGCATTCAGGCCCTCGCGCGTAATGTATGTCTTTGAGCGCTCGATCTCGCGCAGGACCGCGTCATTGGCACGCTCCCGACGCTCCTCATCGCGCAACTTGCGGGCCTCGAGCCGCTCATGGACGTAGGCCACCTTCTCGTCGCGCTCCTTGGCCAGGCGCTGTTCTCGCTCCCGGGCAATTGTTGCGTTCCATTCCGCGTTGGCGGCTATCAAGGCCTGGTACTCGGCCTCCTCCTGCTCGGGTGTCAGAACTATGTGGTCCACCGTAGAGGTTTCCTCGTGCAGGACGACCTCCTCACGCAGGTACTGGCGCACCGACCGCAGCTGGGTTCTGCAAAGGGGTATACATGTTAGTGGGTACACGGAGACAAGGACAAATTGATGGGACACCTACTTGTACTGGTTGTGCAGGCGCATCAGCTCGGTGCGCTCCTCCTCCGTCTGCTTCTTGCGCTCGGGCACGCGGAACATTTTGCTCTTTGCCACCGGCAGCCAGCGCGGCTTCCGACGCCAGCGAACGAACTCCAGGGCGAAACCGTTGCTGCCCGTCTTGACGGCGGGCAGGGTGGACTGCGTCAGCAATTGGCAGCCGGCACGCAGCATATTTTTTCCAATTTAATTAACAAATTCTACAATTTTTAAGTCTGTTGTGCAACTGAGCTGAATCGAAATCGATGTATCGAACTATCGACACCGGCTATATCGATATAAGCAAAGCAAAACATCGGTGTCCGCAACCCGTATTTAGCAATTGTATTTTTACTTGTATTTTGAATGCATGCCTAGTTCTTTTGGTAAGGTTAGTTATAATTTTCCTCGAATATTAGTCTAACATCTATCTGTCCTGCATGTTCCTGTTTGGCTCGGTTAACGCGCCGCGCGTTATGCAGCATCGCCCCTTGGTCGGTTGGGCGGGAGTAGGGCTGCGCTTTTGCCTGAGATGCGCGCGTAACAGCCTTCTGCTGGTGTCGTAATTACAGCCAGAGGGGGGTGCTCTCTGAAGAAATGAACGAAACGAAGGTTACATTTTTCAAATCAATGTTCTCTAAATAGTACACAAAAACAGAAATACGACAGCTTGCGAAAATGGTTTTTCTAGTTTCACGCATAACTTAACGTTAAGCAACAAAATAAATGGACGATAAGCAAGCAAAATACTTATAAATGAATGTATAATAAAAGTGCATAATACAAATAAATGAAATATTTATAATTGGTAGAAAATAATATTCGGAAATTAAAATTCAACGGCGGGTGTGGAACTTTAGTTAACTTTAATTATTCGTGCATTTCAAATTTCAAATTTAGCTCAGTAATTCACAGGGTGACCGTTTACAAAATTGAACCCGACGTAGATTTTCGGTATTTTTAAAATATATTTTATCGATAAGAGGTATTGTATTTTTATTTTTTACTGTTCCCAATTACAAATATAAATAAAATACAAGGAATTTAATTTATGTGCTATATGTTTATTGAGTCCGCCGTACAATAGTCTGTACGAATAGTATCGTATTGTATAGTCTGTATACAATAGTCAATCCAAACATCGATGACATCTATGTTAACATCGATGTTTCTCCAGCCCTAGTTGACTGGAATGGAAAGCTTCGGCCGAAAGCCCCGGAAAGTAACTGCTCATTCGTAGCGGAACTTTTGACGCGGTTGGATTGACTTCACAGAACGGTCTGAGACGCGTATTTTTTTTATTTATGAATAAATACTACATATAATACAACAAATAATGCATAACTTCGAGTTGTATGCGCGTGAGAGTGTGTGAATTTGTTCAATCAAAATTGCAGACAGTGTTTTGCTAAGCCCATGCCCATGCCCTGGCCCCTGCCCCCGCAGAGGAGCGCCTGAAGCGACGATCATTCATTATTGCTTCTTCTTCTTTGCGACGTGTTTCGCTTACCTGTCAAAACGCGAGTGTATTTGTGCTGTGGCTCTCGCGATCGCCTCTCTCTCTCTGTGTGTGTGTTTCTCTTTTTGCGCATGCAAAAAGGCGGCGGCTTCAACAACAACCGCTTCTTCGAGAGCTTTCAAGTCGAAGTTCTTTAGCGGGCCTGCGTCGGCGTCGCCGTCATCGGCAACAGGTTAGCCCGCGCGGACAGCGCAGCAGCAGAGGCAGCCGTGTACAGGTTTGTTGGCATTTTCTGCCTTGCTTTTGACTTTGTTTACCCCTTGCCAGCCCCTTTCCGCACACCCCTCGTCCACTCTTCAGAATCGGAATTTCTGCTGGGGACCGCAAATATCGTTTCCCGCTTATCCGATGACTCGAGCCCTATCTTCCATATCTCTCAAAGACCATACCCCATTCCCAGAAGTGTTTGCACCGATTCCGATCTATTTATCCATGAACGTGACTCAGATTAAGTTGATACGGCGGGATGTTGGTTCTAGATGGGACGGACAGTGCGTTTCAGTGACATAAGTCTTAAACAAGAATTTGAGACGTTTTCCATCATCGCGTACTTTTAAATAAACTTTAAAATGTTTATGAAAACTGAGACAATTCGATAATCGATTTCATACCTATGGGTTGGATAACCTATTCTTACCCAAGAGTCCGCCTATTAGGTTCATTTATTTTGCCCTCTTCCCCAACTTACAGTTGTTCCCACACGAAGCCTCCCCCAACCCCCAACCGCCAACCGCCAACCAACCCCATTCGAACGTCTTATCAACGAAGCTCATTAAAAATTCCGAAAACAGAATTGCAACTTCAGTGCACCACCGCACTACACTGCGCAACATAAAAGCCAGAAAATCTCACCTTGAACGCCTCTGCAAGTGCAACATTTGCTTGCAAATTTATTTGCATAACTCAACCTCAACTCTCACAAGACGCTGTGCGGCAGCGAATAGAATAGAGTTTTCCGACTATGGGGATACCCACTACCCACTACATATAGTAGATACAAGTTTTTCAGAGAATTCTACCCAATAGGAGCTCTTGAAGAGGCTGGATTAATTGGAGATCTTTCTTCTGGATGTGCATTAACATAATGTGGAAGATTTATATCCCAATTTATTATAGTTTCCAAGATCTATTCTTATTCAAAGTGTGAGCCAGGGCCACTTTTCTTCCTGCCTGCTGCACGAATGGAATATACCCTTTTATTCCACCATAACACTGGGTATAGAAATTCATAAAAATAATTATGCCAGCAGCAGCAGCAAAAACAACAGCAGTAACGAGTGAAACAGTTTAAATGACTTTCAGTCACGTCACGCCATAGACCCCCCCCCACAGACCCCAGCAGGTGTCGTGGAGGCAGCGACGGGGAGCGGGGGTTTCAAGGGTTCCAGACTTTAACTTAAATATGCAAACTTTTCCCTCGCTTTGAGAAAATTTCGCAACTTGTGATAAGGGTTTTCCCCTCCCTCTCCACCCTCCTCTGCGCCGAAACCTAATTAGCAAAATGTTGTGGAGCAATTAAAAGAGTCGCAATTCTACTTCGGCTTTAATTTTGCTTGCGTGTTTGTTTTTTTTGTGGTTGCTGAGAAAAACAAAGCACCTATTTGTCACAGAATATTTGTCGCAGTGCAGCTGTTGCTCTTTATATATATGTACATACATATATAGGTATTTTCAGATCACAAATGAGTGAATAACGAAAGCTTAGAAGAATGTTTGTGGTGGAATTTCGTTTTGGGTTTTAACTTTGTCAAAAGTTTTCACTGCCTTTCAAACAAAACAAAAAAAACAACCTGTAATGCTGACATCATTTTGGTCAAAATCCACCCCAAAAAGAGAGGGAGAAGGAGTTCTGTTCTGACGTTCTGTTTAAGAAATCCCTTCATGATTGAACAACCCGCAAGCACTTCCGTCGTGTGGTGTGTCCAACATCTCTCTTGGCCCTCCCATCGGAGAGCTCGGCTCAGCCAAGCGAGAGATTGACAAACTATATTTACGACTCCCTTCTGATGATCTCAGGCCCCCCCTGAAGGCAAACCGATGACAATCAGACACGCAAGGGAATTCGCTTCGCGTGCTCTTACCATAAAAAGCTTTTTGACAAACTCAGTCGGAAAATAGAAGCAAAAACCACGAAAGATATCGCGACTGAAAACTGACCTCAAATTTAATTACCAACTTAACCTTTTTGGCCGAAACAGCAAGAAACTAGGTGCAGCCCCGTAGTCCTGTGCCCTGTGACCTAATCCGCACTGAAGTGACCTATAAAACGAACGGAAAAACTAAAGTTAACTGCGGGAAATGAGGCCATTTGAGGGACGCGTTGCGGCGGACAACTTACTTACGTAAAATCATCCAAAAGAAAGGCAAAAGCCACCAGCAGACTGAATGGCAAGTGCTGGCCTGCTCAATGAACATTTGGGAGAGCTGTTGGCGGTTTCCGATGTAGCATTTTATGACCTCATAAAATCCAGGATAATAAAAACTTCCTAACGCACGCCCAGGCCCAAGGTGACTATTTTTGGAATTGTGGCACCCAAAAAAAGCCACACAAAAGGCCAATAAAAATACGTATAAATCTAAAAGCTTGCAATATACTAAAATACAATTTGCATATTCATGAAATATTGAATAATTGAATAAACGAGGCAGATAGTCCGCCTTGAGTAAAGAACTATTTCGTACTACAGCATTCGACACCTCCTGCCCTTGGCTTTCTTAGACGCTTCTTAAGTTCCAGACATAAACAAATGTTTTCTATGGCGACCATTAAAAGAAGAGATAAGAACACGACGAGAGATATCGTACTGTAGGTTCTATGGAACCCTTTGGCTCTGAAGATCGTCCAGAGAGATGCCTGGCATATAACTTGGCTAGAAGTGGCCCTGGCACGCGTTTTCTTTTATTTTTGTTTGTTATTCCCCCCCCACCTTTATCCACTTCTTCATTGGTTATGGTCACGTTTGGGCGTCTTATCGCTTAAATTACTTAACAAGTTTCGGAGAGCTGTGTCTCTGGCTTATGGCTGAAATATGCAAATGCAATGGGCCTGGAAGTTGAACAACTGGTTGCCAGTTGCAGTTGCAGTCGAAGTTGGAGTCAAGTTAAGAAATAGAGAAACTACGACTTTTGAACGAAAACAGATCTCTAGTTGTCAGATTTGAACACAAGTTTCCGAAAGGAAATGAACAGAAATGAATTTATAAAAATTCTATTTAGAAAATGTGTTTCTACAACAGAATATCCATAAGTCTATCCAAAAATAACGGTTTTTGGATAGATTTTTCATAGAATATTTAAAACCATTAAAAGTTCTCATGTGAATGATATATGAAAACCTTCGGGGTCGCCTGCCTGGTTCAAGAAATGGAAACTCGGTCAAAACTCCGCTGGGGTTCGGAAACCTCTCACATCTTCCATCTCGCACCGCTCTGCTCTTCTCCTTCTCTTTCCCCTGAAACTCCATTTCAAAATAAATTTCGTTTTCAATGCATCACAACAACAACAGCGACAACTGAAAAAACAAAAACCATAAACCGGTTTTTACAGTTAGAGAGGGAAATAAAAACACACACACACACGAAAGGTATTTGTTTCTACCAAAAAAATAACGTAGAAACCGAAAAGCCCGAGTGAAAAGTAGGTGACGTCAAGCACCGTTAGCCCTCCAAACTGGTGGTCGCTTCTTCTTCTTCTTCTTGCGGTGCTGCTGCTGCTGCTGCTGCGCTCTTCTCTTGCTTCTCCACTCCTTCTGCACTCCTCTTACCCGTGTGCTGCTCGCATGCTTTTGTTTGCTGCGCTTCCCGTTCGAAATTCGTTGCGGACGGGTATGCGTGTACAAGAATTTTTGTTTTGTTTAGCGGCCACGCCCACGCCCATCAGATATTTAAATTTTACATAACATGGGCAGGCCGACAGCGAGAGCGGCCAAGTGGCAGCCAAGCGGAGTACTGGCTGCGGGAATACCCTTTACCATTTACCCTTTAAATTTAAAAATTAAAGAGTTTTCTCCACAAAGGCTTCTATGCCAACTATTTGGCAGATTTTCCAACAGCAAACTTACGCTTCAAATCGGAATACCCTGCGAAAGGGTATACAAATAGAGATAACAGACGCAGCAGCAGCAGCGAGCGACAGGCGACGTCACACTTGCGTGGTCAGCTTTTGTGCATGGATTAGAGAGAGAGAGAGAGGGAGAGAGACCGCATGCGCAACAGGCCCTGGCTTGGGCACTGTGGGGCTTGTACCTTTGAAAAGGCATTTTATATATTGTAGCATTACTCTTCCAGACAGAGAAGGTTTATCCAGCATTTGACACCCAATAAAATGACTTCAATTGTGTGTTTTATAAATATTTAATATATCATTTAGCACACTTTAGCAGCGAGCCCACTGTTCGACTGCGCAGTCAGCGTCAGCGTCAAGCCTTGGCTTTTCTGCGCTTAGGCGAATCCCTCCACAATTTGCATTCTCTCTTGCAGCGTTCGTTCTCTTTCTCTTTCGATCTCACTCATCCACATGTGTGTGTGTGTGTGTTGTGTGTGTGGACGGACTGCGTAATTAGTGCCCTGCCCTCGTAATTGAGTTTAGTTTCCTTCGTCCACTCTCTCGGCGCTGGCCGAAAGCTGTTGTTGCTCTTCTTATTTTGCTGCATTTTAATTGAAATTTATGCAGCTACATTTTAAGTGCCCTTCTCGCCCGTCCCTCTCTCGCTCATGCCATTTGCTTGCGGCAGAGCGTGGGAGAGGGAGTGTCGGAGAGAGAGTTGGCAGGAGGCTGCGGTTCAGCGGTTCTTTTGTCCAGGTATTGAGTCTGGCTTTGCTTTAGCTTTGATTATGCCTCTCGTACCCAGTACTTTTTTGACATATATTTAACCCTTTCGATTCCAAATAGAGGGTATCCTGTAGTCGTGGCGCTTTCGTTTTTTTGTTTGTTTTAAAAGTGGATGTGCATTGATTCGATATTGAAGGAACAGGAAATTAGATTCAGAATCGAGCGGAAGCCAGCCACTAGTTCCACATAGTACATGCTCGTCTAGAGTGTGGGGCTCGCCCCCTCCCCCCTTTGATCGAAAGCGCGGCATTCGATCCGCGACTAGCTCTGTTTAATGGACTCCCAAAAGGAGAAGAAGAGTGCTGTAGAGATCTTTCTGTCAAAATGGTTATTATTTGCTTCCTGCCTCTGACGGTGTTACACCTCGTTTCTGGCTGCCAGAATGTGTGCCATATAATTGGTGGATCTTACAAGTAATTTGTGTAATTTGAATTTAATTATATTGTTTCCCTTACGACATCTGAACATGCCATGCCAAAGGTCTCTTTTTTTTAGGTATTTTTTAGGGAAATAATTCAGTAACATTTTGGGGATTAATAGGGGTATTTCCTCGCAGATTGGGTTTCTTGGGTTCAATCAAATTTGATTCATTTACAAAGCCTTTGATTTTTATAAGAACTATTCATGATTATTATTCAGTCAATTGTTTGCCCAAATTGAAGGAATTTCCACCCCAATTCTAGTTTCGAGTGGCTCCCAATTGCGCTCAATCGACGATAGACGACTGTGTTCGAAGGGGTCAGGCCTACAACACTGGACCCCACACCACACCCCAGCATACTCCACTTTTCTGATTCTGTTGCTGTTTGGGGGTCAATTATAATTCATGTGAAGTGCAAGAGTTTAATTAAAGTGTTTTTGGATGGATGGATGGCAATGAGGAAATTAGAAAGCCATCAACGGAGCAGTTTCAAATACCATTTCGGTAGTTGGCCTGTCCAACTTTCTGCTGTGCTGTAGAGTTTTAAGTACTTTTGATTGCGTTTCACCCATTGTCACGGCACCAACGTGATTCACGCAATTTTGTGGCTCGTAGAGACTCTGTCGGGGGCGTTCCATTAACCAAACCATTGTCATTGCTGCTGTCGCAACTGGCATACAAATTTAAGTTGAACATTTTCTTACCCGACTCCCGCTTGGGGGGGCCCCTCTGAGCCCCTCTGGGGTCTGGGTCTCTGGGGTAATTGCCGTGCAATTTCGACTCTGACGATTCCAGGCACGATTGCTGATAAGAGCTGTTATGGCAGTTGTTAGTTTTATCGTTTAACTAAGGGAAGTGATTAAATATGATTTCAGTTTCGATTATCCAACGATCAACGCATGAAGTTCACCTATGGTCTGTACAGGGAAGGTACTAAGGTTCTAAGCCCCATCTGAATATGTGCTATATGTACATATAGAATATCACTAAAATCGAATCTCCTCAATTGCAGATTGGAAAACTTTTCGACCCTCAGCCATGGACTATAGCAGCCTAAAGAAAAGAGTTTCACAGATTGAAATGGACTTATAAGATGTATAATTAAAGTAAGTTTAATCTCTTTTTTTTAATAAGAAACATTTTTGGGGCAACCCGAAGCCGAAACTTTGGCGGATCGTAAAAGATTGTTGCCCCCCTTCTCCGCCTTCGTCTTTCACCAGAAAAGATTCGCGGTCAAGGTTATTGAACCTGAACCGCGGCTGAACTTTGTTTTGAATTCTCATTCTCATTATAATTTTTACGCATTTTATGGGCGAAAGGAATGCGACTTGCCTTGCGACATAATTAAATTATGTATACGCACCGCGGACCAGAAGCAACGCACAGAGAAGCAGCATAGGAGGCACATGAATCAAACGAAACGAAATGAAATGAAAATATGCATGCCAAAAGCAGAAATGCTGAACACAAAAAAGAAGACAGTCCTAATGTCAATGTCCAGACTAAGGGATACCCATTATTTTGAATTTATCTCAGAGTAAATGTTGAGAATTTTCGCTTATCGATTTAAGAGGATTATCACGTTGTGATCCATTATTTTCTATCAGTTTTTGTTGAATTTTATATATTTAAGTATTTTTCCGAGCAAAGATTTTGTTTTTGAATGATCCCTGTCTATCGGAAGGGTATAATGATCCGATACTATCGGTTTCGTTGAATATAGTTTCAGTCAAAAGTCGTACATATCTATATATCCTCTAGTTCTTACAGTCCCTGCTATGATCCGTTCCCATCAGTACAATATACCCATGAACCTGTACGATTACAGGGTATCCACAGTCATAAAGAAGCGCGAACACCGAATACTGGAGACAATACAGGAGCCGAGACGAGTCCGAGTGGGGAGCGGTTCAATAACTGAATAACTGGAATGAGGCACAAATTGAATTACATTCAAAAGGGCGACAATATGGCATATGATCGTATGACTCAGCCCAAAGACACAGAGAGATGTACATGCGAGTATGCATATGTATCTGTACCCATTCAATGGCCATTTAATCAAGCTAGAAGTTGAGTTCTTGGCCTGCCATTTGAAGTACTTGCGGCAGCCTCATTAGAGGCTCTTTCTTGTCTTTTCGCTAACCTTTGGCTCTCCCACACAAAGAAAACTTGTTTTTCAACAATACTCGTATCTGTGACTGATTAACGTCATGCCTGAGATGCCATTCGTTGATGTGGGAGTGGGAGCTCTGAATATTTAAGGCCATAAACATGAAGCATTTGCATAAAGCACGAGTATATCTGATTTTCTCTGAAGGAGAAACTTGTCTTGTCGCTGGATTGTCTTGCATTTCCACGAAAATATCCTGTGCCAACAAAATTCTTGGAAAATTCGTACTCTATTCATGACTGAACTGATTGGATATCCTGCTGTGCATCTATTCCCATCGCCAACCCATCCCCAACCCATCCACAACCCATTCCCAGCAGTCCCCAATGGCAACGCCACTGTAATCGCTAATTGGGCCACAACAAAACATTTGTCCATTTAATTAATAAGCCAAAAATGATGGCAGCCATGGCAACGCCACTGGCATGGACTCCAGCAGGGATGGAGGGGATGGCACGTGATTTATCGACTGCATCGGAGACCCGAAACAGGCTCCACTTGGGAGTGGAACAATCGGAGGGTTCTCTACTTTTTATCAGATATCCAATGCGTATCTTTCAATCGAGGGAGCTTTAAGGATGGCAGAAGGAGGAGGAGATTTGGATGCAGGAGCTCCTTTAATTGTCACAGTACTATATTTTGTGCATTGCTTGCCCCTTTGGGACTGTAATTGACACACACACAGTCGCGTCTTGACACGTTCTTGCAACATTCAGCAGCAGCAGTATTCATTCGACGCCTCGTTGCACTCTCCATTTGCCAACCCAGTGAACCGCAGGTCGGTCGCTCCTCTCCTCTCCGCTCGTTCCG
Organism: Drosophila lowei; assembly: GCA_008121275.1. Lineage (NCBI taxonomy): Eukaryota > Metazoa > Arthropoda > Insecta > Diptera > Drosophilidae > Drosophila > Drosophila lowei. Next base: position 15,530,535 of record CM017781.1, on the reverse strand, counting down.
TCTCTTTCTCTTTCATGGATGTCCCACAAGGCCCGGCCAGGCATTGGCTACTTTGGCTAATGACTTTATTGAATCGACCGGAGGCAGCATCTCTACTCTCCACCTCCCCGTCCCCGTCCCCTGTCCATTTGTTGACTTTTCGTGTGACTTTTGTCGCATCAAAGCGCAAAAATTAGTGCAAGCAAATTTGCTCGTAAATGAACGCAGCCGACAATGGGCCCCACCCCATCCCACCCAACCCAGCCACCCCCCGCCCTGCCTCCTGCCAACACCTTGGGTGGCAAAGCAGAGCCAAATTGGATGCAGAGCCTGGTAATTCCTAGAAAAGAATGGAAATCTGTGGAAGGAACTATAGATTTTGCCCAGATTTTGATTGGGATCATTCTGGAATCAATGTGCGTGTGTGTGTGTGTTGCAAGTTCTTCCTTGTCAGCTTTTTCTCATGGCAATTGGAGGCCTAATTGCTGGACATGCCACGGATGAAGATGGTTAGATGGTTAGATGGTTTGGGGCAGTAACCGTGTAAAACGCAGCACATGTTATGTAAATAATGGCTCTTTGCTGTGCAACATAACGGTAAAGAGAGGTCTGGTGGTGGTTCTGGAGAAGAAGAGGGAATGCAGGCCCAAAGTGGGACACCCTGGGAACAAACTTTTGAGAGAAACAGAGACAGAGAGAGCGAATCCTCCCCTCCCCTCCCAAGAATGACCCCCTTAATGACAATGTCTCATGACACACATATGACATGCAGGAAAAACGGAAAAACGGATAAAGGAGGGGGTGGCGGTGGGGTTCTGTGGGTGGATGGGCTCTGCAGGGCGTTGGCAGTTTGATTGTTGTTTGCACAACTTGTCGTCGTAGTAGTTGCCGCATGTTGCACGGTGGCCTGTCACAGCGCAAAGATAAATACCAACTGCAAACTGGAGGAAAAAAAGCAACCCACTGTAGCGTCAGGGGAGGGAGGAAGATAGACCCCTATAGATTGGGTCTAGGGCTTTTGTCAGGCGAAAACTTTCACCAAAACTTTCGTGTAAAGAAGATGCAACAAAGTAAAAGTTTTCCACAATTCAATGGAACGTGAAGAGAGCTGCAGCCACCGCACACACACACACACACACACAGAAGCGAGTGAGAAATAGGGAAGAGACAGGGAGACAGACAGAGACAGAAGTGAAATGTGTTAACCACAAATCAAACAAGAACAACAATTATAAAAGCAGCAGCAGCAGAAGCAGCAGAAGCAGCCACAGATCTCAAGACAGTTGCAGCTCCTTCATTTCCATTTCCATTTCCATCCACAGCTCCAGCTCCAGCTTTCGTCGTGTCTCCCATGTCTCCCAAGCCCATGTCTGACCCATTTCCATGGCTCTTTTCCACCGACATGCCTGAGACTGAGAGCCACAAATTGTGCTTGCCCGACAGATTAGCATGTCAGCTAATACACTGAGGGAAAAGCAAATACAACAGACACCAGACAGCAGACACCAGAGACTAGACCCTAGACCCTTTCCAGGCTCGTTTATGAGGCAACAGACTATTAAAAGATATATCTTCAAGACCCCAAGCAGTCCCTTCTGTAGAGCATCTGTAAATATACGTATTGCTTCAATCAAAAAGGTTCGGCTTTGTTGTAGAGTGTATTCTACAGAACTTGATGATCTATGGGGTCTTGCTGCGGAAGTTCTCAGCTGTCAGCTGTCTGCTGGCGGGATAACTGTTCTGCTCTTGGCCGCAAAAGGCCAAATTGGATGTATTCTAAGCACGTGTAAATATGGCCAAGATTTCATTTAAATTCAAGAAACTTGGAACACATTTTGAGAGCGGAAGGAAGTCTACGATTGTTAAAAAGACAAAGACGAGCGGTGAGCGGGCAGTCGCACTGTGGCTACCCTGTAGTGCTCCACCAATGAGAGCAGAACGAGACCCAAGAGAGAGGGACACCTGGAGAGAGTGGTGATGGGGAGAACGGGAGTGCCCTAGAGCCCTAGAGCCTCCTAGTGTTTATTTTGTAAGTGGCCTTTGTGCGGGTATACCCCACCCAGTAGAGGGTGCCAAAAGAGCAGCGTACATACACCAGCAACCTTTGAACTCTGATCATTGTGGAGAGCGTCTTGAGCTGGGGTGTCTTCCCGAAATTGAAGGACTACTCGTACCCTGAACCCCTTCCGAGACGAGACCCTGAACGGATTACAGCCAAAATTAGTTTAGCTGCCTGCTCCAGCACTCAATTAGGAAAAGTTCTGCCTTAACTCTGGGCCCTGGGCCCTGGACCCTGGACCCTGAGCCCTGAGCGTGTGCGTTCAAGGGAAATTGCATTTTCCAGTGCTCCTCATTTACCGCACGCCTGCGAACGGCTTTCCAAGGCAACGGCAACGGCAGTGGCTCTGGCTTTGGCTTTGCCTGTTGTTGTTCCATGCCGCACTTTGCCATGGCAACAAGTGCAGCCAACAGCCAACAGCCAACGGCCAAAACAGAACGGGGCTCTGCTCCTCGGGTTGCCAACCAAACAAACAGAAATCAAACAACAAACCGAAAATCAATAACCAGCAACACCCCCTGCCCCCACTCTCTCCTTCACCACCTAAGAACAAAAAAAAAACGAGGGGGAACGTTGTGAGTTGCTGCTACGACCGCAACTCTACATTTATACCCGATACATAGTCAGTATGGCTACATTAAACGACAAAGAGTGCGTGCGAGAGAGACAGAAATCAGTCAGAACGTGTCGACGGGCGCTGCGTAGCCACTGCAAATTGATTTTTTACTTTTTTGGCTATAATAACAATCCGATCTTATTCGGATTCGGCAAGATTCGGCAATCTGGTAGATATGGCCATTCTCTATGATAGTGCGTTTTTAATTTTCTCCTATCTTCAAAATTGTGGTTGCCACAGATTTTCGTTGTTTATGGTTGCGGAACGGGGTGGGGCGAAATTTTGAAGCAGTGAGCTATAAACAGTGAGTTCTGCAGTGAAAAATTACAAATAGTTGTGTAGCAGTGAGAGCTCGACAGTCAGGTCTAGTCTCTGAGATCTGTGGAGGCCACAGATTTTCGTCCTTTGCGGGGCCGGAAGGGGGTGTGGCGAAATTTTGAAACAAACTCGTCAAGGTCCGATATTTCAGGAGTGTGGATGCAAATTTGGTTGCTCTAGCTCTTATAGTCTCTGAGATCTAGGCGCTAATGTTTTGCGCTATGCAAAGCCGGCTATGATACGTGTGTGTTAGAGAGAGACAGGGCGAGAAAAAATGAAATTGTTTTCTTCATACTGGCTATAATAATGATACGATCCAGTTCAGATTCTGCAGTCTAGAAGATATGATCATTCTCTACGATTCTGCGTTTTTGGTTTTCTCGTATCTTTAAAATTGTGGATGCCACAGATTTCCGTTCTTTGTGGGGGCGGAAGTGGGCGGGGCGATGTTTTGAAATATACTTGTAACAGTGACATATCACAGAAGTCTGGATACAAAATGTCGTTGCTCTAGCTCTTATAGTCTTTGAGCACTAGGCGCTAATAGGGACGGACAGACGGACAGACGGACAGACGGACAGACGGACGGACGGACAGACGGACAGACAGACAGGGCTCAATCGACTCGGCTATTGATGCTGATCAAGAATATATATACTTTATGGGGTCGGAAACGCTTCCTTCTGGACGTTACACACATCCATTTTCACCACAAATCTAATATACCCCAATACTCATTTTGAGTATCGGGTATAACAACAACTATTAGGAGGGAGGCCGCGACACGTTCTGCCATTCAACTGCTGGGCCAAGTCGAGCCGACAAATTGAAGGGAATTTCCTGTCTGGCAGGGCACCAGAGCCGAGCCGAGCCGGTGACCCAATTTCCGCGGAAAAGCGACTTTTCATTAGTCCGAAGCGGTTTTTCGGTTCGAGATTTTTTGCACAGCGACTGGGACTGGGAGTGCACCTAATGGAGGTCTTTACGGACTGGACAGAAACCTCAGACCTGAGACCTGAGACCTGAGACCTGAGAGACCTTAGAGGTTGTTAGCCTATCACCTCTCTCTGCATCTCCTCCCCTCGCTGTCTCTCCTTTGATCAACCTTAAATTACTTTATTTAGCGTTGCTTTCGTTTCCACAGTTAATTGATTTGGAGAGGAGAGACGAGAGAGAGAGAGGCTTTAAAATACGAATGGAGGCAGGGTTTGGGCTGAATTTAGGAGTTGTGTCAGAGATAAGTTGACTCCCAAGCGACTAAGCGACGCTGGGCATTATTTATGGCAGAGAAGCACGAAGGACTGAAGGACTGAGAGTTCAAGGGGTAAGGCAGGCTATGGGGCAACGGGTTGGGAGCGGATAAGAAAGCTGAAAAAGAACAGGAACTAGGTCAAAGGAATGACTTGTTAGTCGTACGCATAATATTGGTACATATCCCACTCGAATGAGGGAATGGGAAGGAACAAGAGGCATTAGGGGTGCTCTTGTAATGATCGAAGATGGTATACACCTTAGAGGACTAAGAAATATCTAAAGAAAGACCTTAACAGAGAGAGAGATACACCTCTCAATCGCATCTTCTTCTGTGAGACACCCAAAAGATTAGGTGGTTTTTTATTCCCCCCCCGTATGACACTATGATTCATGGTTATGGCTTTGGGTTTTGTGGCTTTCTGTGGTGCTTAGAAACCCACACGATGTGGCCTGCCCCACGACTTTGGACGGCCCGCCGACAATTACACTTGGTGGCATGGCGTGGCGTGGCGTGGCGTGGCAATGGCCTCACTTGCCTCTCCACTTGCCTGCTCCACCCACTGGGACAGCAACGCCAAGGCATTGGCGTGTAAATCATATAAACATATGCACATCACCTCTGGAATCACGAGAGGAGCCTCTCTCTATAACTCATTGCCTCCTCCGCTCTCCGCTCTCCGCTCTCCGCTCTCCACTCTCCACTCTCCACCTTCTGTGACCACCTACACACGATCACAGACGAGAGACGGCCGGTGGCAGATGGCAGAGAGACAGGCAAACAGAAATTTATGCAAGTTGCAAATCGTGACACAATTGCCAAGAGTTCATTTCTCTGACTTTGACTCTTGGCCTGACTTTGGCTTTGGCGTTGGCTTTCGGCTGGGTTCGGGTTCAGGCTCGGGTTCGGGGTTAGCACCCATTTGTAAGAGCCACAACAATGTTGCAGAAGGAGGTGGGAATAGAATGGACAGATAGAAGGGATAACAAATGGATAGAATACCGCTTGCAGAGTGAAACCCTCGAAAAAAAGAAGGAAATGAAAGGAGCGATGGTGAAGGGTTAGGCACCAGTCCGATATTAGCCAGTGATCCACAGATTATAGCCACTCAGACACTGCCCACTGTACCCACTGTATCCCACTGTATCCACTGCATCCACTGATCCCACTGTATCTACTGTTCCCACTGTACCCATTGTACCCACTATACACACTGCATCCACTGACCCCACTGTATCCACCGCATCCACTGAACCCACTATACCCATTGTATCCACTGTATTCACTGTACCCATTGTACCCACTATACCCATTGTATCCACTGTACCCACTGTATCCACTGCATCCACTGTACCACATTGTCATCTACTTTCCTTCTTTCTTTATTTCGCTCTTGCTATCGCTCTCTCGATCTGTGGCCGCTATATACCACAATAAATCATGAATTTTAAACCGAACAATCATCGACTTTTAAAAATTATAAATAAAATTAATAATAAATAAGCGATTCTGCTGAAGAGCGATGCAGATCGATGATGAATGTGGAAGGAATCGTTTCATTTAAGAGGCAAACTTCCGTTTTTATAATCGTCTAAATCGGTGCTCCCCAGTGCTCCCCATTTCCAGTCGCTGTCTCCAGTGAAGAACCACAGAGGCATTCTCCATCGCGAAAGATGTCGAAATCTTGGCCAAGTCTCCACAGAACCCCCGCCCCGCACAGAACGGTTCCACTCGACGAAGCGTAGTGGAGCATGGACATGGAGCGGCTCCCGAGCGGCTTTCAAGAGTCAGAGAAGCAGAACCATCTGCAGCATTCGTTGGGTAATTTAAGATACTCATATCGCCCAAACGCCCCCCCCTCCCCCTGCTTCCTTCCGTTCCCTGAGCCGCCCTGAGCCTCCCTGAGCTTCTGGTTGTGCTCTTCGGCAGAGGGAGGGTATGATGGTTTTGATGATGTGTTTGCCTATTTATAGATTCATCTGAAAGTGTATCCCATGTTGCGGCTTGCGAAAGTACGCGCTTTCTTCGGGTTTCGCTTAGATTGTGGCTGCCTGGTTTGTCCGTTTACCGTTAAGAGCAACAAACAGCAGAGCGTCTGGCAGAATTGGAGTCTCCAGAGCGCCGCCAGATGAGGCAACAAGCGACTCGTTTCGGCTTCGCGGCTAGAGAGTGTCTCCAGTTTCTGGTTTCTAGTGTTTCAATGCACCGCCGCATGCGCGATCTCTCTCTCTCTCTCTCTCTGTCTCTGTTTCTGTCTCTGTTTGTCATTGAGGACTCTCCGCTTACTTCCATTTGATACGATACTTATGGCATAATGACTTGAGAAGGTTGTTTGTTGAGTTTATTAGCATGAAATGAAGTTAGAATGCTCTGGGCAGGGCAGTTGATGGATGGAAATCATGGTCATAGAAGAGGCCCACCAGCAGTACTTCTCTTTTGGCACCCAATTTACTCATTCAGCCTCCTTTCCACTCTCAGCTGCCGCTCTCTTTGCAGTCTAGTTCTTTCTATGGCCTTTCCAGTCCATTAACTGCTGGCTGCTTTCCATAATTCCAACTAGATCTCGTTCATATATCACGTATACGCCTCAGTGGTGTTTCTAGTCTAGCAATTGGCTCTTAAATTCCCCATCAATTAGCCGAAAGATGCCAAAACTTGTCTCTCGACTTGGACTCGACAGAATATTCCATAAATTGCCATCTAATTTCATGTATGCAAAAGGGAAATCGGATTACAGCCATCGACAGTATCTGTGAGCCCACGCACACACACACACACACACACACACACTCACCGAGAGCCTCCAACAGATATATTTTCTCTGCGTAAGCATTTTTTTCTTGTGTCTATTTTTTGCTATATGCAATCCAAGGTCGCCGACAAGTAGCTCTTTATGTATGAATGAGATCTAATTGTTCGTGATGGAGGGGCTTTGGAGGTGGGTTGGTGGGCTGGTGGGCTGGTGGGTGGCTGGGTGGCTCCGAATGGGGCTGATTGTGGGGTAGATTTAAGATTGAGGGTGCTCTGCCAGAGACACATACATATGGCTAAGGCTAATGCTTAAGTTAATGCCTGTGAGAACATTTGTAGAACGGCTTACGGCATGGCCCCATTTCTGGAATGCACTTGACAATGACTTGAAGAATGTGGCTCAAAGTCATCCGCTGAGCAGCAAATGACATAATTGAGCGCAAAACTGTATTTGATATTTATTCAATTTGTATCTCTGTATCTGCATCTGTATCTGTATCTCTTTCTTTGTTTGCTGCACTTTCCAGTTGGCTTGGATCTCACTTTGAATGTCTATCGATCGTTATGCTGTACAGTAAAACATGGCTAAGTCGACACTCTATGCTGCTGGTGTGACCTGTCTGGGCTTCGTTTGCTTCGCCTTGGCATCTGTGGCCATTGGGATACCCATCTGGGGTTACTACGATAGTCCATCGGGTGAGTGGGTGTGGCATCTCTGCTCTCCTCTACCCCTGCTCTAATTATATTCCCGCTCTGCAGGTGGCTATGACTTTGATCGGGGATATTTTGGACCGTTTAAGGTCTGCAAGCAATTGACCTACAATCGCGAGAAGTGCGGCAACGATGTCTCCAAGTTTCGGCTAAGCAGTGAGTATCGATCGCAAATATCCAACTGTTGTCATTAGTCATTGATTGAGCTACAATTTGCACCAGATGCCGTCTTTGTCAGTGGCCTGCTGGCCATCGGGAGCTCAGCCCTGCTGGGCATCTTCTGCATTCTGTCGGTCATTCAGCATGCGATGATCTCGTCCAGGGAGAAGGTGGTGATGCCCTACACAACGCTGGTGATAGTGAAGCTGATATTTTCGCTGCTGGGAGGTGGGTCGAGTCCACTCTATGCCTCTCCATATCTATCTGATCAAATCTGATATCTGTATCGCCCTCCCATTAGGTGTACTGGCCATCATAGCCACCATTCTGTTTGCCCTGCAAATTGATGAACAGGAGCGCTTCGGTTTCAAGATATCGCGTGGCATATCCTTCTACATACAGGTGAGTGTGCTGGACATCCCACCTGTACCGTAGGGTCTAATGTTCCCTGTTTGCCCGTTGCAGATCGTTGCTATCGTGCTGTCGATAGCCCTGTTTGTGGCCGCCCTGTACGATGTGATCTACTCGCGCAGCCCCGGCGGCGACCCCACCATGGGCCTGGATGCCGTCTCGCCGGCCAGCGCGACCACCTTCAACAATCCGGGCTTCAAGGAGCCGCGCAGCCGCAACGGCGTCTCGGTGACGGATGCCTCGGGCAAGCCGTACAGCGGCATCAGGAACGGGGCCGGAACTGCGGGCAGTGTGGCCTCCATGAGCACCACGGTGACGAGCGTCTCGAACGGCTCCACCCTCGACTCGGTCACGCGCTCGCCGCTGCGGTCGAGCCTCAAGAAGCCCCGTCCGCGTCCCGACCCGACGCTGGGCATACAGAATCCGGGATATTCTGGCTCTGGCAGCTCGCCGCCCATGCGGCGTAACGGCAGCGTGAAGAAGGTCCGCATTCAGACGCACAGCACCGAGGTGTAGGATCCATAGACCCCATGGATGGGTGGATGGACAGGATGGTTTCTCCCCGCCCCCCCCCAATTAAAGATTAAGTTCACACAAGCAAAAAAAAAACATTTACAAAGACTGTGTACAGTAGCAAAAAAAAAAAAAAAAAAAAAACGAAGAAGGAAGGAAGGAAGGATAAACATTGTTGGATTTCCCTGATTAGTTATGGAACATTCCTTTTCATTTGTCTTCCAAAAAGATTCGCATTTGCAGCATTCGATTTGGCACAGACGACAGTCTCTTCTGTAAGCAACGGTTTCCGTCCATGGGCAAGGCGAGAGTATTTAATAGAGCCCCCATACCCCCATAACCCCACCCCACCCCAGGATTTTCCCTATATGCGAGTACATATATATTGGATCCATCTCCCCACGCCCAGTCCCCCACTCGAAGGGCAGATACGAATACCCTCAACAACAATACCCGACCCTAAAGATAAACACAATCCATTTGCAATATTCTCATTTAACGAAACCCCCCGTACCACATAGGCATGATAAAGCAGCATTTGTAAAATACATAAACATAAACATAAACATAAACATCGGAAGGAATGACACAAATTGTTATTGATAGTTAAGTTTAAGTCACGACTAATCGAAAGAGTTTCAAAATGCATTCGGTAGCCGTACGAGTACGAGTACGCGTATGTTAATGTTATTGTTAGCAGTACTTTCACGATTGTTGCGACGAAATTTCACCACTGGAGGACACTCGGATTAACTAAGCTAAGCTAAGCTTTTTTTTGTTTAGTTCTTTGTAATCCAATCGGAAAAAGTGTTTCGTGTTTTTCTCTGTAAGTTAATTACTAAACTAAATCGAAGGCGAAAATAAATAATAGAATTGAAATTAGGGGCAAATATCATTGGGGAACATATATGAAAGCAACCTTGATCTTGGACTAGGACTCTTTCAAGGAGGAGGTTCGTAACAGGCGTAGCACGTCCTGACTGGACTAGAAATGCCGGAGTTATAGCTGTTTAACTACAAAATAAAATAATAACAAAAAGGCATATCCTTAAAGTGCAAGATTCGTGACAAGCGGGAAAGATCAGAGCTATAGCGGGAGCAAAGAAATCGTATTTTAATTCAGGCACGGATAGGCGAAGGACCAACTCTGCCCAGATCGTCTATCGATCGGCATGCCAAAAGAATGAATGTCCCAGTCCGGTTGGCAGGACTCCTCCAATTACGAAATGACATGCCACGCCCCGATCGGCCTATAGCCAAAGAAAATGTTCTAATTAATGGCCGAAAACGAAGAAATTTCAAAACTCGGTACCAGGCCAACAGAAATCAGCGAAAGCCCGAAAGTATGCAACAAAAATTGCTAATTTAATTTTCTAAACTTGCCTTCTGCTGATTTCTGTTCGCCTGGTATCCCAGCTCTGAATTCCTTGTTTTCGGCCATTTGAGCGATTGCCTTTTAGTCCAAAAAAGGTTCTCCAACAGTTTTTGTTGTTGTACAGCAATTGAAAAACTTCAACAACAACAAATTACAACAAACCAGTCTGGCATTCTTTTTTTCTTCGTTATTTGTTGGCCTGTGATCGGAAGTTTGAGGGCAATCCTTAAGGATTAAGGGCAAGAATCCAGCATCATTAACATATGTATATCGGGCTTTCTCCGTTATTTGTGGTGCGATCAGGGCGTACCATGGGTTCCTGTAACAGGTATATATTCTGGATCGTTGAATAAGGACTATAACTTTGCAATCTATGCCATTTTTCATCTTTCTCGTGATTTGGGGAATATCCCCAAACATAAGGATATTGCAAAATGGTCTTAACAATACTAACCAAAAAAAAACCGTGAAATTTGTATGTTTTTATTTAAAATTATATGTTTTATTATATATTTATTTATACGATACATATATTTTTTTTTGACATTGATAGGCCGGCTTTAACCACGAGTCCTGAAAACCCAGTGCATTTGGCATGCCCTGCCCTATCGCAGAAAGCAGGGTTTTCTTGGCACAGACCACAGAGAACTCCATTATAAAAGTTTATGGTATAACAAATTTCAAAACAAGTAGCTATCAAAACATTGTGCCAGAAAAACGCCTAAAGGGAGGAAGAACAGTTATTTGGGTTTGGGTGATAGGGAGAGGGTGATACACTCTAAGGCAAAGGCTACGAAATGAGAGCGGGTTAAATGCAATCTGAGAGCGTACTTGCAAAAAGCAACCACACAAACACACGACTAACCGATGCACTGCGTTTAAGGATAGATTTTATGATGGTATATCTAATAATAACATAAAGCTAGGTCGCCAACTGCTCTAGCCTACTGCTGAAGAGCCACGAGCCTCATTTGACAGAAGAGCCGATGGGCAAAGGACTTTCGAATGCGGATGGGAGCCAACTTCGTGCAAAATTACCGGACACAAGGGCAAGAACAGATGATTTAATATCTATTTAAATCTTTATAAATAGTCCTGTTCTTAACTGTTCGATGTGAGCCCTGAAAACATAAATCGCTCGTCTTGCCCAGGGTAAACGGCCCACAGTGGCGAATTCCGCCGTTTCAGCTTGCTAAATTAATAACTTCTGAACAAATAAAGATATCTTCATGAAACAAACTGCATTTGAAAGAAAAATCTTTTAAAATTTTATCTGCTTAAGTACATTATGCTACAGTGTCTAAAAGCTTCACAATAATGGGTTAAAGTTGAACTTTGTTGCCGGTGCATATTTTCCTATGTAAAATGCTCAATTTCTATTTTTTTTTTTTTTTTTATCGAAAATTACTTTTAATGGTGTTTTTACTATAAAATATTATTTTTTTAATTAATTTTCAACTAAACCTAATATTAAAAAATTTAAATAAAAAAAAATTATTTTTTTTTAATCTGAAAGTTGGTTTAATTTTGTTGTTTCTGTAAAATAATCCTCCAATTCCTGTTTAGTGGGAGGAATATCTAATAAACTTATCATTTCTGAAGAATAACTGCTTGCCGATTTAATTTGTGATCTCACATATCTAATGGATGAAATATATGGATCTGAAGAGGCTGCCAACATGTTGAAAAGGTCTTGGTTTTGCTTAATTCGTGATGTCTTGCACGTATTCATATTCCTGTATTTTTTGTAGTCTTTGTTTCTTGTTTCCTGGGCTTCCTCTGACATCTCTCCAATTGGTAGGCTCTGATGTTCAATTAAAATTTGACCATGTGCCAGAATTTTATGAAGCGTGGGAGTTAGCTTCTTTTCAGGATATTTTTCCAGTAACAGCTCTGCAGTCTTCGAGGCATATTCACCAAACTTGCGGGTATTTATTTTTTCTTTGCAGTTTACAATATTTAAAATGACACCCAATCTTTTGATAATGTCAATATCCACCCCAGTTATTTCTGCAGTAATTTCGTTTTTCTCAAAGAATGTCCGTGATGAGTTTCCATCGTTTGTGTTTCCAAATCCTTGTTTGGGGCAGTCCACCTTCAGTGATAGTTTGTCTAAGAAGTTTTCTTGAATAATTTTTTTCCTAGTCTTTTGTATTTCGTTGGCTGGCGTGCTGTTGTCAAAAGATTCTCCCTCTCGCGGAATGGTATATGCAAGTTTTAAAATGAACTCCATACATCTAATCCTTGAATGCAAAATCTGGTCAAAAAGACAGGTAAAGGTAGAAATACTAGCCTGCATATTCATTCATTACCAACAACATAATTGAGGTAGCGCGAAATGGAAAATTATTCTAATATTGAGTGTACCTGAGCATATGGATTCATTAGTACCTAACTTTTGAGCAGTTTTTCAACTTTGACTGGACTTTACAAAATATTTATCTAAATTTTCCTGAGATTTTTTTTTTGTATATGTTCCTTGAACTATTTATTACCTAAGTCTAAAAGCCCTTTCTGCGCTTCGGAGCCGTTTGGCTTCTATACCGATTTACCTGTCACAACCTCGCACGAAAAACGGTCAAAATATGATTTTGTATGGGATTTAAGAGCTGTGATAGCCGTTTTTGACCGTTTTTCGCGCGAGGTTGTGACAGGTAAATCGGTATAGAAGCCAAACGGCTCCGAAGCGCAGAAAGGGCTTTTAGACTTAGGTAATAAATAGTTCAAGGAACATATACAAAAAAAATCTCGGGAAAATTTAGATAAATATTTTTTAAAAGTCCAGTCAAAGTTAAAAAACAGCCTAATTTTTAGATGGTTTGCAAAACAAGCTTTTCTAAACAACTGCCTATGCAACTGACCATATTTTTAAAAAAGTTTTCTTAAGAATTAATGCAACTAATAAAAGATACCAAAACAGAATCATACGTTACATAGTTAACTTTTTTCCACCTGAAAGATGCAGTATTTGAATAATAGTTAAAAAAAATTGTGCGCACTGAAACAATTTTCAACTTTGAGTGCTCATATCTTCTAAACTAAAAGTCTGAATTTTTTGAAGGTTTGATTTTTGAAAGCTCTGGAAAATTCTCTATTTAATGCGTATATTCATTGTATCCGAAGCGCTAAAAAAAATCTCCGACTTTTGCCACCTCTTTTCGTCGAAATCGCCACTGTGCGGCCTAGGCATTGGGGAACATCAGGCCGCCATCCATCACACGATCTGAATAGGCTCTTATAATGGTACCCACGAAGCCTGGAAGGATATTGTAGGCTGCCACTTCTAGCTTCAGGGCTCTGGAGAAATAGGCCATGACGATTCCCCTGGACAAGCGGCCTTCATCTTGGGCAGTAGCTTCCGTGTGCGCATGAACGCAGAACCGATATTGACGGTCATCAGATTCCACAGCATATCCTGGCTCACTTCCTCAAAGTGTTCGGGCTTACAGTGAAGAGAGCCAGCTCCAGCCCCCTCTCCATTTGATCTTTATTTCGTATTGGACCTCTAAAACAAAGAGTTAAATATATATGTTGTTTTAGTTGACTGTGAATATTGATGTGGGTTGAGGTTGAGCCCACCAATCTCACCCTGCCGGACTCTCTGGCATATTCCTTGGCTATTCCATCAGTGGCTCCCGTAATAAATGTGAAGCGAAAAGAAGCTCAAGGAGAGCATATGTTGAGTATAATATGTCATATGGATGGGTCACTTTTGACAAGGACACATGGAAGCACCAGATTTCCCCTTTAACCCATGCGTATGAGTTCTTGGACACACCAGAGGCGATCCGCTTTTTTTCTCCCGCGAGGTTGGGGCTATAACAGTGATATATAATTAAGATAGCTATGGTTATTCCTTTATTTAGTGTTATACCACTTAATTTAGTATGATCCTGGCGGCCCAACTGACTGGCGAAAGCCACCAAAAGCCCCAACTCTTAGTTCAGATATTTTAAATGGGAGTTCCTGTTGGGCGGACTATCCTGGCGGCCCAACGAGATGTGGCTTTGATGGGGCATCGTTGGAGGCAGTCAGCGGCAGCTAGAGGTCCACAGCTGTTCTGTTTTTTGTTTGTTCCGCAATTGAGATGGCCGTCCTTCGATAGACTGCGCGATAACAGATTGCTAGTGGTGGCGTTTTCTGAACCCACAGCGCCATGGACGCTTTTCTTTGGAACTATTGCAGTGCACTGTAGCCACCTAGAGCCTGAAGAACAAGCAGTTCAGTTCATTCTTACAGTGTTCTGCTTGTAAGCAGTCGTGGTAATTGTGATTCATGTAACTATTCACAGATGGCGCTGGCTTGGTATACATATGTAGCATGTAGAAGCCAAAATATGCATTATAACAAAGGAATGATCCGTTGAACCACAACCGTTTAAACTGGACAGAACAGGTCCGTTGATATATTCCAGAAAAATACCCATAATATATTCAACATCCCTAGAAAGTTCCTTCGAGTCGTCCGTCTGGAAAGGCATTTTCAGTGGCTCGATGAATCGGCTAGCTCTAAGCGAGATGTTAGTACTGGTCTGGGCATCATAGGAGCATTGCTACTAGTCATTTTATAGCCATAAAAGTAGGGCAATGGATGGGTCGACTCTGATGTTGTAAGGGCTGCCCAAACATAGTTCTACTATTCGTGTAGAATCTGCTCTGGGGATCTACGATTACCGGGCTTTAAAGTTGCAGGCCATCAAAAAAAATGTATTTCTGTGAGTTACGATTGTGGGCTGGAGCAATCGATGACCCCAAAGGCGGCGACTGAAAGACTTTTCCTTTGTTCACTCGAAACTTATCAGCTCGGGACTCTGATAGAGCCATTGTTTACAAATCGTCTCGGCTCAGGGCTTGCTTGATTCATTCAGAAAAAGGGGGTGGCCCCGCTGTGCAGGTGATGGACCCACACAGAGGCTGGGGAGAGTCTCGCCTCGGCAGCTGAAGCTGCTCAGATGATCGCACAGTTTGAGCTGAGAACGCGTACCGCCAAGTCGTCGCAGTTGTCGTCGTCGTCTTCGGCCGTCGATTAAGAATTGATAATAGCCGTGCATCTAGTATAGGCCAGAGCCACAGCACAGTATTTGTTTATATTTCCACACATATAAATAATTATGAAATCAGAGGCATTGCACAAGCCGCTGGCATTCTGTGCGCTGCTGATTGCCTGCGCGTGGAGCCAGCCATGTAAGTTGAAGTCCCATGAAAATGCCATTCGCTACAACCAAGCCTGTTTCCAGTGACAACGCCTGAGAACCAGCCACAGACAATCGATCGCCAGCTCCTGCTCATCGAGAACAATGTGAACGCGGAGGATGCACCGAACTACCACATCGCGATACCGAGGAAGGCCAAGGCGGGGGAGCCCTGTCTGACCATCACCTGGAAGACCAACCCGGATGGCAGCGGGCCGGACTATCCGCGTATCTACATGGCTGATGGCTACTTCAGGATAGTGCCACCCTCAATACCATCAATGTCAAGAGACCAACCGCAATAAACGGATAGATATCCCTTCTTTGGGATTTCTTTCTGAATATGTTCGTGCGGGAGATCTTTCTTTTCTGTATCTACGAATTCCATCACACATATTCCATGGATATATGGTGGGTGCTTCCCAAATATGCACCCTTTATACATATTTTTTGTCCGACAACATAATTGTACACTGACCCATTGCGCTTTGGGGGAGAACTTGGACACTTTGCTCCTTTTTCAGTGGCTGTGTGTGGCAACACCCAGTCTGGACACAGGACTCTGGATTCCACAAGGGTGTTATGGCAGCCATTGGCATGGAGTTAATCCGGAGTGGGAGTGCGGAGGTAGTCCAGACAGTAGAAGCTTCCCAACTCCAGTGACGCTCCACCGTCTGCCTCTGCCTCTGTCTGTGTCTGTGTTTGTGGCTGTGTGTCTGCAAGGGAGAGACACATACAGACAGATACAGACAGAGAGAGAGAGAGAGAGAGAACAGAGACTCCAACTCCGTGCAGGGCTGCACTTTTCGGGATGCCTGCAAAGAGTTTCGCTTTTTTCCATGCCCAGACTTTCGCTGCAGTTTTCATTTCAGAGCAGAGCAGAGACCGAGACCGAGCAGCAGAAAGCACCGAAAAAAAAAACAGAAATGTGGCGTGGGAGTGTGTTAGTAAGGCTAATTGACTTGCCACAACTCGGGATCGGGTCCATGGCTACGTAGATGGAAATGTTCTACATTATCAAAAACGATTGAAGATTACAATGCATCCCTGCTCCTGCTCCGATGATCCGAAGCATAGTTGTTATTGGGACAAACTGTACCTACAAAATCGTTGCTTTGGGATTTCTTTGACATTTTCCAAGAAAGAACTGTGTAGGATTTTTGTGGGAACAGTCGTTTCGGAAAGGGGGGGAAACATATGGACAAATGTCAATCAAAATTTGTAGTTTTACGGAAACATTTCTATTCAAAGTGTACTCGTATCTGGATCGAGTGCGTGTCAAAAGTATTCCCCAAGAAAATAAATTTGGTTTTTGTAAATTTTTTTTTCTTTTGTTATTGATAATAATGCTGTGGATAGTGTCTGTGTGCTGTTTCATTGGTTTCATCTTTCTGATTATGTATTTGATCTGCCTCGGCATTGTGATATTTATGTCCATTTTCTACGGCTATGAGATTGAAAATTGATGTGATCCAGAGATTCAGAAGGTAAGTTATGCATTTGAGTGGTTTTTCGGGGAAAGGTAATCTGTCTGCCATGTAAAGACTCCAATAGGAGGATTGGTATCCTTTAACTCCGCCTTTGCTTCAGTCTATCTGCTTGCCCTTGGAGATTTCCTCATTTTCCTTGGCAATAATTAAAAATTCAGTGACTTGTTTGGAAGACCCAGCCAAAGGGAAATCATAAACCAAATCAAATGGCTCTCTGGCTGGAAAATGCCATTAATTTTCCCCCATTTCCATTGCCCCCAAACAGCAACGAGAGCAACCCCCAAAACTGCTCAGACAGACAGTTCAGTTTCAGCTCTAGTTCCCCAGACCCAGACACAGGCCCAAACACAGACCCAAACACAGAAGCAGAACCAGAACCAGAACCAGAACCCCTCGTGGCAGTTGACAAAAGTTTTATGCATTACCTTTGTCTACATCTTGGCCGAGGGCTTCGGTCAATGGCGGCGGTGGTGGGGTCGTGGGTAGTGGCTCAGACAACAGTCTATGGATTGAGTCGCTCCTTTCATTTTGGGGGGGTTGTTGGGTATAAAAAACACTCTACTGGATCTTAAGGAAACATTTCCGATCAACTTTCCATCGCCAGTCCTGCTGTCTAGGACTCCAATGTCTCTATTTCCCGCTTAAATGCATTTAACTCTCTCCCACTTCCACTTCCACTCCCTGTCTGTCTGTCTGTCGGACTGTCTCTGGTTTTGTGCCCCTCCCTCCCGTTTGCATTCTGTTGAATTTTTAATCAGCCTTCGGCCTCTGGCTTCCTTGATTTGATTGAATCGAATAAAATGTGCGAGCTTCACTCTCGCTCCACTTCCCCTTTTTGGCTGTGGGCTGGTCTACAAATTTTTAGAAAGTTCCACGACTGCTGCTACGACTCCTCCTCCTCCTTCTGCTGCATCCCTTGGCTGGCTGGCAGCCCCAACTCGAACTCCAACTCCAACCTTCGGCTGCCTTCCTTCTCCTCGTCGTTGTCTGCACTGCGTCACGTTCGCCGCATGCTGTCTGCCATTTTGGCTTTTCCTGCAGGAAGCTTGCATATATTTTACGTTCGCCATGTTGTTTTTACCTCTGTGTGCGGCTGTGTGCGTCTGTGTGTGTGTGTGTGTGTGTGTGTGCGCTTGTGCCTGTGTGCTGTGTCTGCTGTGTGCTGGTGCCCCAACTCTTCACTTTTATCGATTGAATTGTGTCTCAGGCTGTGAAATGCAGGTCATTGATCTGTTCGTGCCTGCCTGCCTGCCTGCTAAAAACGACGAAATGCTTTTTCGGTTTTTCTTGTTGTCTCTCTCCCCGCCAAAGTGGCGCCGCGGTCTGGGGCAAGGATGGCACACTCTCTGTGTGTGGAGTGCAACTTCTGGTTCTGCTTCTGCCTCTGGTTCTGATGTCTTTTTAGGGTTTCCAGCAAAAAGGTTAATAAATCAGATTCCGATTTGATAAACGGATTTTGTGTTGTGCTAATTTGGCCAGATTGGATCCCAGTACTAAGCGAACTAGATTCGATTATCAGCTAATGGTTCGATCTAGGAGGAGAAGAAGAGATTCCCTTCAGTATCGCTGATCTTTGAGAGAGGTTTCAGAAGGGCAAAGGTCTATAGATATCCCTTACTGAAGAGCATTCTTCCCAGAACCCACAAGCATCTACCATCTCACAGTAAATACAGATGTATCTTTCTGTCTATCAGAGATATATAGAAAACGGACTTCTCTAAAGCACCGACAGGAATAAATACGAGTATTGTCCGACTCCTGACGAGATTCAGTCGGGAAGTTATCGCCGATCGTCTGGGGATTCTACTCCTCCTCCCTAAACCTCAAGCGAATAGACCCAGAATCGGCAAAAGAAACAATAGCCCGAGTGACTCACTTGAATCTAAAGACTTCCAGTGTTCGTAATACACAAAAATCATGTGTTTTCCAAAATTTAAGATGAAATCTTCGCAGCATCGCGCTTTGCAACATTTGGCTAATGTCCGCAACATGTCCGCAACATTTGGACAATTCTACAGACATTCTACATTCTACATGGGACTACATTCTACAGTAATCCGGGAATGCGTTGAAAGTATGCAATAAAATGATGGGTTCTCTAACGTTCTTCATACTGAGCACACACTGTAGTGTGGTTCCAGCCAACACTCTGATTATCAAACAGTTCGGAGAAGCATTTCCTTTTTGCCGAAACTTTGGGGTACAGGAGCAGCAGGAGGAGGTGGAGGTGGAGGAGGAGTCAGTTCCAGACAGCCAACGAAATGTCTGTACCCCCAAGAGCAGCAGCAGAGACCATGAGACCCTGCCAGACACTGGTAGAAAGGGAAATCAACTGCGACTTATGGCACCAGGACGTGTATTTTGTGTGGCCTGGAGTTTTCCTGTTTGCCCGTTTGGAAGATTCCGGAAAATGGAAATTATAAAAATAGAAGAGAGGACTGTCCGGCTTGGCTTTGCCCGGCTTGGCCCGGCTTGGCTTGGTTCAATGACCAGGCAATGGCCACGTCGATGTTATCGGGGGTCCCAGGGACCTGCGCCTTCCCACACAACGCCTCCATGCCATCCATCCAGCCAGCCAGCTCAAGCACGGAATGAGCTGAGGAAAAGCTACCATAAATGCAAATAATTCACAGAACGAGTTGCAAGGTCGACGAACGTTGCATGCGGTTGCGGTTGCAGTTGCCCAATCCACAAAATCCCCCCCCCCGGCTCACGGCCAGCGTCAGGTGAGCTAATGCCCAACGCACAGAGCCAAACACGTTTCAGGTCTCCCTGGGGAAACTATCGCATAATTTGTGGGTAACTTTTTAAGCAACGCCCCTCTGACGGCCCTCCCAAGCCACAGCCACAGCCACATCAGCGCCATCAATCAATCAATCAATCAATCCCACCGGAAGGCAGGGAAAACTTTCACATCGAACTAATTGGCGTAACCCTGGCATTGGCTCCTTCACCCCGATGCCACCGATACGTACGATACGTACGATACGTACGATACCTACAATACCACCGATACCTGTGGGGTAATCTGCCAGCCCCATCAACGACATGTGTTCGAGGGCAATCCAGACATTTGAAGGAGAGAGAACTTGTTTCGCTTGGCATAGATGGACTTGTGGATGCTCTGTCTCTACATCCACTCTATAAACGATCTCCAGCCGAGCTAAAGTTAGGATCCATTCAGTGCAGTAGATTTGCTAGACCCTTCCGTTCCCCACGAAGGACAGTCCACCAATTCCGCTATAGCCCTCTCTGGGTTAGGGTGCTCTCTACGGAAACTTCGCGGTCATTGCAACTGCAACAACGGCAACAACAAGGGCACTCCACTCAAAGCTCGCTCAGCGCAGGCGTCGGCACTAGACGAAAGCGGAAAGGGTGAGAGAGAGAGAGGAGCGATGGGCAGAGCATTAGTAAGACCCGGTACTGAGTAAGAGCGAGGGGGAGAGATAGAGAGTCTGCCCCTCCTCTCCTCTCCGCTCCCACCCGTCAATAGGCATAGGCTAATGGCCTCTCGAGTCGTTCGCTGATGCTATAATCGTTGGGATTGCCATTGCTGCTGCATTCCACACGGAGCCTCAGAGGTGAGGCTCTCCGGCTCTCCGGGTCTCTGGCTCGCTCTCTGGCTTACTCTGCCTCCTCCCCGCCCACATTCTCACCCAGTTTCGCCTTGGAGCCGGCTCTGCCGCAGCTCTGCTGGCATTGACACTGACACTGCGCCACTTCTGGCATTGGCCCTGGCATTCGCAGTGGCCCTGCTTCTTGCAGCACCAGCAGCACCTACCATCCCCTGGCCCCTGGCCCAGCACCCAACTTGGTTCTGGTCTTGAACTGGTCTCGCATCCATCTTCGTCTGTTAGAGGGGGTTGCACTTGTACTACAGTGGGGACTGAGGAGGCATCTTGCATTACTTTGGACAAATTTAGTCCAGAAATCGCTGTTCCAGCCTGGACCCACAAATAGCACACTATTTGCTGATGATATGCCTCATGCATTGGCAACTCGTCGCATTTTATGCCAGGACATGCTCTCGGACTAGGGCCCATGGCATCCATTGGATCCATTGGATCTACCACCATCGCCATACCATCCCATCAAGGGGCTTCCGTTGATGATGCACTGGGCCGAGTCTTTTAATTGGCCTAGTCCATTGAGTGCTCCATTTGCCCCGAGTCCGTGTGTGTTGGGGGCAAGGTGAGAGTGCATGGGTTTACACTCGGAGCAAACATCGGCACACGCCGATGAAATTGGCACTCTGGGGGTGGGGGGCTCCCAGAACCACGAGAACCTAATGGAATTCTTCTTGGTCTTCGGCTTAGGCAAATTTTCATGCGAGAAAAACAATAATTCATCGAGAAAAAGGTGATTTTCAGGGATTGTAGGGCTATAAATAGGTATATACCTACATATATGTGTAAGTACAGTCGAAGTTCTGTCTATAATTCTGTTATAAAGAAAACTTCGTTGTACGGAAGTTCGTAGTAGAAAAGTTCGACTCTATATAAGGATCATAAGGATCAAAGCCCAATAGTAGAACCAAAACGATCTTCCAGTCTTAAGTGTTCAAGCTCTGGGCCCTCTCATCGATCAATGTACTTACCCAGGCCAAATGATGAGTAAACCTAGACAAAAAAAAGGAGTACAAAATTAATATATGTAAAAACAGGACAAAAAAAGGGACATGAGATGAGGACACCACAATTAAAATGAAAATCAACGAAAAGCGAAAACTTTTTGTCACATGAATACGTGGAAACACACAGGAGAAAAGAGAGAGGAGAGATATGTACACATAGAACAATAACAGACTAACCTATTGTAAAGTGGGGGAAATATAAGGCTTAACAGAAAACAGTGGTGCATGCATCCAATATTACATACATATGGCATGTACATCTGTGTGAACAGGCGACAACATTTTCCAAAATGGCGTCCCACCATGACTAACAGCCCAGCCAACATGCAACTGCCACCGCCACCGCCACACCACCCACAACACACACACACACACACGCACAATCAGGCAACCAAAAGTGGGAGAATGGAGCAGAGCAGCTCCGCAGAGTCGGAGTCGGAGTTGGAGTTGGAGTCGGAGCCGGAGAGCAGGTCAATGATACCAAAAGTTAAACCACCCAAAACCCAAACCAAAACCCAAACACAAGCCCAGAGCCCAAAAAACCCACTCCCACTCCCCCTTCAACTCCCCCCAATGTCTGCGTCGCACTTGAGCAATTTCCACAAAAAAAGGAACAACAAAAAGTAAAGAATAAAACAGAAACCGAAACAGAGGAGAGAAAACCAGCAGCAGCAGCAGCAGAAGCAACATAAAGCGAAGCGAGCCGCACCCTTGGGCCACCACACCAGAAGGGGGACACCCACTGCTGCATGCAACATAACTGGCAGCGTCAGTGTCAAGTTTACGCTAGCTCCCCTCTACCCCGCTACCCCACCGCACCATTCCGAACTCCATTTTCAATGGCAGCCATAGGAGTCGAGTCCCAGGGCCACAAAAGCACTTTTATCTTTTGTGCAGTGGAGGCGGCAGGGCGGCGGGGCGTGTTGGGGGTTGGGCGTGGGTGCTAAAGGGGTGTTGCACAAAGGTGGGGAGGCCCCAACTCTCTTGGCTGCCGCCTCATGCATCATTTATTCAGCCCTCCCCCCCCCCCACTCTGCCGTGCTCTTTCTCTCTCTTTATCTGCATCTGTTTTTGCACAGCTTTTCCTGTTTCTTTTCTGTGTCTGTGTTTGTGTATGTGCAACGCCGGCAGCGGCAGCGGCAGTGGCAGCGACGCAGCAACAACAACCACGCCACAACTTGAACAACGCGGTGAAGGTCATTGCTACCAAAATTGTGTCTCCCTTTTGTCCTACTCTACTCTCGACTCGACTCGACTCTCGACTCGACTCGACTCGACGCGAGGCGACTCTGCTTCGACTCCATTCGACACAGACACATTTCCCTGTCTGTGTTTGTCTGTGTGTGTGTGTGTTCATGCTTCTGCATGAGGCATGGCATCCATCCTAGTGGTATACTCCACATCCAACATAACTCCGACCATGAATAGTAGCTGGCAAGAGGGAGCTGGGGCTCGGACTGGGGCTGGGGCTGGGGCAATGGAGACCTCTCGACTGCACTCGTCGTTGGGGAGATTTTCTTTCTCTTGGTTTTCCTTCTTTTTTGTTGTTGTTTTTTTTTTTTGCATTTCGTTTTGTTTGCCTTTCGCCGTTTTCGCCTGCCCAGCCCCTGCCTGTGTCTTTTCATCAAATTTTGTATAAAGCAAAGAGCAAGGGCATGCAGAGTGTTGCAGAGTGGCCAGATGGTTGGGTATTCTACGGGCCATCTGGGCCCTATTCTCCTACTGAAAATATCCAAGAACTTCTGGGAATTTCGTCATATGTGATCGTCAGATCCTACAGATTCTGTATCTGTAAACTGCCTTCCAGACCCCCACATATGACGTCTAGCGGAGTTCCGGAGTTTCTATTCTTATAGCAGGACGACTGCCATCTACGTAGGGAGTTTGGCTAGGCAGTTCCCTAGGGAGTTCTGTGAGTACTACCTCCTTATATACTATTAGGCTCCTATAAAGGTACTCATTTTATAAGGATAATTTTACTAGTCTATGACCGCTCCGCTCTCCCTTCTGCCTTCCATCTCTAGGGGTTTTTTAGGTGACCTTTTCTCATGGGAATTTATGTTTCTAATCTAAGGGCTTGCTATAGTAATTAAAACCTTAGAGCTTTATGGCCTGCTAAGTACTTACGAAGACCTAATCGTAGTACATTCTTTCGTACGTCCATTTTTGGAAATTTGAAGTAGATTTCAAGCGAAAAACTATGGGATTCTCTAGTTATTATCGAGATGATCGAGTAACGAGTAACGAGTAATGAATACATATGGAACGAGAACGGGTAACGATGATTGCTGTTCCTTTATATGTAGCTTTTAGCTATCCCATAGTCCATACATGTATCTCCCCTTCTAACCGACTCTGTACCTTGACCTTCTAGTGTTTTTGCAGATCCCTTGCATTCCAGCCATCTGGCAACGCTCGGCGTCACTTGAACAGCGATTACAAAATCGCTACGTCGCCATCACCCCACCCGCCCATAGGGCTCCCCAACCAACTCCACATTTGCAAACATCTCTCTCTCTCCCCGGTCCGCTCTCTAAACAGAGAATTTGCAAACTTGTTCGTTCGCTTTGCTGCACCCTGCACACCCCAGCCCCTCCGGCCAGGCCACAAACTGTGTCTGTGTCACTCAACCCACTAAACTAGCGCACAATGGGAAATGCGATGACGACGGACAACGACAACGACAACGACGACGACGACGATGTTTCGACGCTGGGCAACGGCTCACACTCGTTTCTCTACTTCTCTACTGCTCTCTCTCTTCGCTCTTCGCTCTTCACATTCTTCCATTCCCCCCCTACGGCTAGCAACCATCGCTCGACAGAGCAGACATTGCACTGCCTCTACTTACTCCTTTGCCTGCTCCTGCTCCTTCTCGTTCCTCTTCTGCCCTCCCCCTTGCTCTTCATCTGTTTTCGTCTCTCTTTTGCTGTTTGCTGCTCGATTCACGTGCTGCTTGTCGCCGTCGCACGCTTTTCGTGTGCTGTCGTTTCGCTCGTTCGTTTCGTCTGCTGCATGCAACATTTTCCGCACGACGTTGCTCCTCCTCCCTCCTGGCTAGGCAGCCAGCTCTCAGCGGAAGTTCTGTGTGTGTGTTTGCGCCCTGGCTGTGTGTGTGTGTTCTGTTGTGTGTGCTGGGTTCAATGTCTGGTGGTTGACCTACCCACACTCCACTCCAAGCGCTTTTCGCCAAAGCAACGGATGGCAGCAGTAGTGGGAAGGGAGCAGAGCAGGACTCTACTCTACTCCTCCTGACGATGCCGCTGCCGCTGCTTCAACTGCTTGGGGTATTAGAAAGTGCCCCGCCCAGAGACAGCCAACCCCATCGCCCAACATCGTCTCTCTCTCTGTGTGACAAGTGAAAACTAGAAAATTCCACTTCTCACTAAAGTAAAAGTGTCTTATCAGGCACCATCCCCTCTCTCCCTACTGGAGTGTGGGTGTGGGTGGTCGCAGGACCCTTTTGGCGTCACCAGGACTAGACAATAAGCTCCTCCATAGAGCAGCAAATAAGTACATTCCCCGAAACGATTGTCTTCCATCAATCGTCCAAGACTTGACCAAGGGCATGGCCAGAAGGGGGAGAGAGAGAGGAATTCAGATTCAGATTCAGTTTGAGGCAAGCAAATGGGAAAAACCACTTATTCTACTGCTTCTGCCACCAACTGGTTTTCCACTTGCAGTTTTCCCCACGGCTGAGAAACTCCAGAAGATTCAAGGCTAAGCCTGGTTAGGTCATTGCCATTGCCATTGCCATTGCCATTGCATTTTCCCCCGTGGAAAAACTAGTTGCAATACCCAGCCCCTTCCCTCCCCAACTCCGACTCCAGCCGAGCAATGTGCAATGTTTGCTTAGATGGATTACCGAAGAACTGAAACTGGCTGAACGGGTTTCGTTCCAGGGAAAGTTCTAGGTGCCAGAGAGAGAGAGAGAGAGAGCGACAGGGAGAGCGAGTGTAATAGTGCTAGAGAAATGGAGAAAGTTGCAATTGGCAAAAGAGACACTTGTGCCCAGCCCGCCAGCCTATTGTGCAACAATCTCCCCTGCTGCCGCTTCAGGTGGGAACTAGGTGAGGTGAGTCACAGTTGCAACCCTTCCTGGCTGTATTCCTCCCCTTGGGCTGGAGAGGTGGGGTGGCACTGACAAATTATCCTGCACAACCTGCTGGACACGACACAGACATGTCAGGGACAGGAACAGAGACTCCCTGCTGCAATCAAAGGGGGGAACGGCCTCAGGACAACTGCCACCTCGGAACAGGTGCTGTGTCTGTCCCTGCTTCCCCTCAGGGTAATGCCACTGGCCTGCAAAGTCTCAAAAGTAAGAACTACTAAGCCCTACAGTCCAGATCGAAAACATTATCGTATTAGTCCTGCAATTATTGGCTAAACCTCTATTAACCTTTGTCATTCGGGGTAATGCCCTAACCGTATTACGAGTATGTACACGTATTTCGAATGCTGTTGTATCCCCTAAGCTGATGTCCTTTATGTGTCTGCTGTGTGCACTCCCTCAACAAAGGACCCGTATCCAAGGGCGAGTGCCAGTGCCAGTGCCAGTGCTATGTCCCCCTGTCAAAGCTCAACCCTTTTTTCGAGACGAGTCCGAGGCATTCGCGCAACATTCTCCTTGGTTTATTGACCTCCATGTTGCACTGCATTGCGTCATCGGCTGGCTCATCTGTCCCCGGGACACGTTCCGCTCTTATCACGCAACAGGCATCAAAAGTGTCAGCCCAGTAGTCTGCGTCTCCTCCCATCCCATACCCTATCCCCTCGTTCTCTCCCTCCCAGCCAAGTGCTTGCTGCAGCAGCAACGATTACAAATTAGCGAAAGTTTTGCACTGGAGAAGGAGGACAACTGTCTGGGCCCTGACATCGCCGGTTGTTTGTTTGTTTGTTATTTGTGGGAATGGGAGGAACGGAGAACAGAGAACAGGGAACGGTGATAGGGGGAATGTGGGATGGCCAATGGGTGTGCGGCTGGTCACAGGGGGGTTGCAACACACACTCGTTGCGTGGCGGCATAATAGCTGTAATCTATATCATTTTGCACAGTTTGCTGGCATCGTCGCCAGTGCTTGATGTTTTGGCCAAATAAGTGGCCATAAAACGCAGCCATAGACGATGCCAAGCCGCAGATGGGGCAAGGCGATTCGGGCACTAGGGTGGAAACAAGTCAAAGGGTTACAGCTTGGAGACTAAGAGTAAGAGAGGAGGAGAACGGCAGCGCCATTTACTCGTATCATCATCAATGTCATCCCAATGCCATTACGATCATTGGAATACTCCACTGGAATTATTCCACGATCCATGAAATATATTCTCTGTTCAAAGACTGAAAGACGGGTATAATCTCTTGGACGGGTGCCATCGAACCCTGCTCTCACCCCACTGCCATCTCTCTCTGGACGGGGCTTCGGCTGCAGGTTCGGGCCTGCATACGATTGCCGACTCTGGTCTCTCCATCAGTTCGGTGCTGCTCGTGCTCTCGGGCGCTACAGCGCAGGGAACGATGGAAACGCAACGGAATATTACGGACTTACCGTTCGAGGTTCTTGACCTGATATTCAAAGAACTTAGTACAGAGAAGGATCAATCGAACTGGGGGCAAGCGCATGAGGTTCTGGGCAGAGCATTTGCCCACCACGTTCGCGATAGATGCCGACGGCTTCCGGTTAATGCCAGTTTCATGCCACGTTCATCTTCGAGAACTGCGGGTCGACTATTGTAGAGTGTTTTGGGATCTGTGCGAATGATAGGGCTGGGATTCAGCCTAGAACTAGAACTAGAACTCCCTTAAGTGTTGTACGGATAACTTTATCGGGGCTTTGGAAGGGCTCCCAAAGCTGAGAACGTTAAGTCCTCAGTGATTATGGTGGGTTCTCTCAGATATATAGGTCCAAAAACTAATGGATAACGTTCCTTCCCTTTTTTCAGTGGTCTGGTCGAGTTGGAACAGTTGACGTTCGAGGCCTCAGTCTACAAGCCATGCAAATTGGATCTTCTGAAGAAACTTCGCTATCGGACAGTGCGCGAAATGCGCATAATGCTCAACGAGGAAGCTCCTTCGCTGTCATGGCCCTCCACGAAGACGCTCAGATTGACTCACTGCCCTAGACTCAAATCCTTGGAACGTGTGAAGTTGGAATACGATCCAGATCCGTTCGATGGCGATGGCTTCCTCGAAGTCCGACGTTGTTGCAAGAAACTGCTTATATTTCGATCGCCAATGCGTCATTTTAAGATCTATTTTGATCTTGGGGCTTCTATGGTTGGCATTCTGAAGGAGGACCCTTTCAAGTGGTAATACGTGATCGACCAAAGTACAGGCTGGATGAAACGATAGGCGGTAGGAATCCGGAATCCGGAATCGAATCACGTGGTAATCTACACTTTTGTAATTTGCAGATTCCCAGGACGTTGAATCCAGAATGAATAGATCTGGATTACAGATTCGCCGAGCTCAAGGTGTTCCACACTTCATCGTTCCATCTTTGGTATTTACAATTTATGAGCGACGCGACCACTCAAAAGCAATCTGTTGCGCATAGGCCGGTGCCCGAGAGCCATCGCAGCCGAGAGCTCTTCACAGAAATACAGTAATTCTTCTTTCGCACACAGTTATTTTCGATCCAGTGATCCAGTTATTCGAGTATTCAAATATACAAATACAAATACAAATACAATTGTTTTTCACAGAAACTTATCTGCAAAAATACATGCAGTGCGTGCAAGCACTCCCACTCCCGCTGTTCCAGTGCCAGTGTCAGTGAGTCGCTCAGAGAGAGAAAGAGAGAGCAAGACACGAGCACTCCTCTCCACGCGGTTTCTCGCTGTTTCGGGGCTTGCATTTATCTGTGTTTCAGTTCCGTTTTCGCTCTCTCGGCGGCGCGGCGGTGGCTTTGGCCGGGGTCTGGGCGAAAAATGTCGATGGTGGCCGCAGCCGAACGGAATATTTTGGACCTTCCGTACGAAGTTCTTGATCTGATTTACAAAAAACTCGACTACCTGGGCGATAGAATCAATCTGGCCAAGGCGGATGGGTATCTGTGCGAGGCCTTCGCCTTCCACAGTCGCAACCAGTTCCAGAGTGTGTCCACCTATACATATTTTTCGGGGGATTGGTGGCCCTTTCTGCTGTCACAGTGCGGCACGAATGTGCGCAAGTTCTCGTACAGCCTCGGTTGCAATTGGATCGACAGCCTAGCCAAGTTGGTGGAGCGGCACTGTCCCCACCTGGAACAAGTGGAATTGAGTGTGAATTCTATCAGCTGCAAGGGCGTCAGGTCGTTGATTACAACCGCCAGGGCAACAATAAAAGAAATCAAGTTGCATGTGAATGACAGTCGTATCACAGAGATACTTCATGAGTATCCCGATTTGCCACAGCTCCGAAAGGCTACCTTCATCAAGTTGTCTTGTGAGGATGGTGAGTGTCCTCCAGTCCGCTATAATAAACATGGACTTTGCCTTGAGTCTTTCCGTCTTTCAGTCCATCATATACAGAAATACAACACATTGGAGGATTTGCTACTGGATTCTGGAGAGAATGGCCACGATAAACCTATCAGACTATTCAAAATTACTCCTTATCTAAAGAAACTGCGTTTCTTGAAGGTGTTACATTATAATTTAGTAGAGTCTGGGGATGGGGATGCTCGTCTGGGGATGCCAATCCCATGCCCCAACGTGGAATCCCTCCAAATCACATACTGTCAGATCTCAACGGAGTTGCCGCTTTGCCCGAAGATCATAACGCTGCAAATTTGCCATTGTATATCGAGCATCGAGGACGTGCTCTACAGGTTCATCCTGAAGCAGGGAGGCACCTTGGTGAATCTCGAGATTGACTGTCGTCCCTCGCTATGCGATGGCGAGCGTTTTCTCGAAATTCTCCGCAGCTGCAAGAGACTCCGTTTCTTTCGCCTTCAGGCACAAAAGGTCAAGTTCACCAGGGAATTGGTAGCCACTATGCTTGACATTCTGAAGGATAATGGCGTCACACCGGATAGGCCACTACGATTAATACTCTACTGCAGCGCGAAGGTTCGCTGGATCGCTCAATGGGTGAGTTATTTTGGATGCAAAGTGGCACAAATTTCAATCTCTCTCTGTCTCGTTTTGTGTAGCTTCGGCTAACTTCCACGCGGAATTTAATCTCTGTGGGCGAGTGGTGGCAATAAATATCATAAATTAGTATCATAATTAAATATGACGAGTAATTGTGTATTTTGTATAAATAAAACCAAAAATAAATGTTTTTTCTTTCCCAACCCAAAATACTCTCTTGTGTTTCAGCTTTCAAAGGAATCCAACACGATTAGCTATCAGCATACCCACATTCATACCCATACCCATAACCATAATCGTACTCGTACTGGAATGCGAAGCACACATGCAGTTGCTTCTCGTCGGAGAGAGTAGGTTAAGCCTCTCCGCTCCGTTTCTCTCGCCGCCCAGGGGAACGCATGGGAAAAGAACGAAACATTACAGACCTGCTGCCGCCCGCTCGGGGTTCTCGATCTGATACACAATGCATACAGACCTGCACAAGTGTGTCTGTATGTCTTCTGTTTATTCCAAATAAAATACCCTGCTCGCAAAATCATTTCACCATCTTTCACCATTTTTCCTTGCAACATATGTACCTAAAGATCTTCTCAGCTGAAAAACTGATGCAATAAACCGGAAAAGCTTTGCCCCAAAGAAAAAGATAAGCACTGAAAGAGAGAGAGAGAGCTTTGGCTGTGGCTTCGGAACGGACTGCATAACATTTTCAGAGTCGTTGCGTCGCGTCGCACAGTTCGGTTCGGGCTGTCAGAATTCCGATTTCACTCTCTACGGGAAAGGGAACGATGGAAACACGGCGGACTATCACGGACCTGCCGTTCGAGATTCTTGACCTGATATTCGATTATCCAAGGCAGAAATGGCAATTGGCGCCTACCACAGTCGCAACGATTACAGAAAACTGTAGACCCGACACCTACATATGCGCTTCTTTTGAAGACCTGCGGATCTATCACAAGGGTAGCGATGAGTTGGGAAAACAAGCAATTGGCAACTTGTGGAAGTCCTTGATTCTCCTACTCAAAGGTAGCACGGATGACAAAATTATCCCCGTTACCGTCCTGCACGGCCAGACAGGATTTCCACAGTTAAGACAACTGGTTTTCGTTCATTATGCAGGGGATGCAGGTGAGCTTTCGTAGATCGGATCCTTTAACCTTTTATCCAATCTCTTCAATGATCTCCTTCTCAGTCTATGAGATACGAAAGTTGGTTAACTTGGAAGACTTGACAATAAGGTCCCATTCGTACTCAAGATATGTGCTCACCTGAAGAAACTTCGGTACTTGACATTGCGTGACACATATATCGAAGTGGAAGCCGTAGGAAGCCTGCCGTGGAGCGCATCAGCATGAAATGTTGCCGTCTCTCAACCGAAATCCCACTCTGCCCTAAACTCACATCATTCACACTCACGTCATGTGAATGCCGCATCAAGAACTTGGTTTGCAAATCTATTTTGAAGCAAGCCAATAGCTTGGAAAATCTGAACGTATACTGCCGTCCGTCGGCCTTCGATGGGAATGGTTTTCTCGCGGTTCTGCGTGCCTGTAGAAAACTCCGAGAGTTTTGTGGTCCACTGGGAGACGTGACCATCTACGGGGCGTACGTGTTTGCCATGGTAGACATTCTGCACGAAAATGGCTTCACACTGGAAAAACCGTTTAAATTGTGGCTGTTCAATCGTCCAAAGATGAGGTGGATCAAGCGATTGGTGAGGCAAAACACTTATGGCAGATTCAGAAATCCCAATGGAAATGCTTACTTTTCAGGTTGGCCAGAGTTCGAGTCCTGGAATAATTGACTTTCGTCTTGTTGAATTCGAATAATGCAAATAAACGTTTCATTTGACAAAGTTATGATGCCCAAAACATACTCCAATTACACATACAACTAGCCCTCGCTTAACAAGAACTCTTTCACCACGAAACTCGGTCTTAAGCGAGTACAAATTTGTTCGCTTTTCCGCCTTTTAACACGCTGAAAGCCTTGTCGATTGATGCCTGAGAGCTTTTTTGTATGCACCAATACGCATGAGAGCGTCTAGATACCGGGTTGTCTTGCAAGAATCAATAGTGTTCCAGTAGGTGGACAGTTCTAAAGATGTTGAGGTAAGTGAAAAGGTGGTACAGAACCAAGCACCTTTAAAAGTGCCACAAGGTGAATTCCGTGAAATATTAGATTTTGCTCATTTAAGTGAAGGTGATGATAGTGTCCAGGAGTTGCCTGAAGATAGAGGCACTGATGAATTATTGCTTGAGATTGCTGTGAATAAAGGGTTGAACGATAGACTCAAGTTTAAGAGAGGGGCTTACCTTATAGGGAGTGCTACGATGAAGCTGTCAGAGCCACTAAAAATCGATAATGACTGATTTTTTTGACAAGCAAGAGACTTAAACCCTTACCTTAAGGTCTTAAGGTCTTAGTTTAGTTTAAATGCCACCAAATGGCACCAATCCATGTCTCGGTTAACACGAGGCCTTCCAGGAAGGTAGCACCCGTGTTAAGCGAGGGCTGGGTGTACCCAGAAAATCCTGTGCAGATGTGTATGTGTTTCCTCGGGAAATTTGGAAATGCAGTTTTACAAAGAAGAATCATATCCCCTTCGATGGCAATCGGATAACTATTATAGCCAGAATGAACAAAAACCCCTATCGTTTGGCTCTTTGAACACCTGGCTAGAGCAATGCAATGGGTATCTTATTTTCGAGGCACGTGTGTTTTGACTGGTCTCTGCTCTAATCCCCATGTCTGGCTACCGATTCTGTCTGACCTTAGACGGGGGAAATATTTCAACAAGTCCCGCGAGGAGTCACAGCAGCAAAGGTGACAATTTAGCCAGCGACGCCACCCTCCTCCTCCTCCCCCAAAATATGACTAATGCTTTGCACAGAACCCAAATCCCACACGAACTTTGAACTTGCGGTTGAACCTATAGTCCCTCCGAACCAGCCCACATCCCATGAGGGCAGGTGCAATGGACACACGGCGGCGCCACCAAAATTCCTGCCCTGGCTTACTCATCGTGGCAGTGGGAGTGGGAGTTGGGGGGAGAGATGATTCACCTTTACCGGCTGCAGGACGGAATAATAAAGCAGGATAAGCAGCAGCAGCAGCAGCAGTAGCAGCAGCGAGGAGGATTCATTCCAAATATTGTGCAGGTTCGGTCGGGGACAAGTGGATGAACTTTCTGCCTCCCGAATCCAGTGCGGGCGAGTGAGTCATCGACCGTGGGCGGCTCCTCAGCCGTAAATAAAACAAAGTGCTCGGCTTTATCCCTATCCCATCCCTACCTCTATCTTCGAACCCGACCGATCCCCTACCGATGGAAATTAGTTGTCAATGAACTCTCGAGACGGGAGGCGACTGACTTATAGCATACTTTTGGCTACTTTTGGGCCCGGCCCGGCCCGAATCCGAATCAGTTCACTGCACGCACATTGACCCAATAATTGGCTTTGGGGGCTCTGGCTCTCTTTCTCTGTCTTTGGCCTGGTCTGGATAGAGCACCGCAGGATGCCTTAGCACCGCTTGGCCTCCCAGGGAACGGGCCAGCCCCAATTGCCCCGAAATCGAAATGTTATTGGACATGGGAGCGCGATGTCGCACCCACTTTGTGGTTTCGCGGTTTGTGGGTGGAGGTGGAAGGTGGGTATGTAAATGTCTTCTCTGTTTACGGGCATTTTATTGGACATTAGTCTAGTCCTGCTGGATCCCTGCTAATTGGCAGGGACATTTGCCAATCTATTTATGACTTTTGAACGCAGACAGCGTTTATTTTGGGACAACTAATTGATGAAAATACTGCAAATACTGCACATACTGAACAAACTGAACATACTGACAATACTGACAATACTGAATATACTGAAAATACTTAAAATACTGAATATACTGCATATACTGAAAATACAGTATATACTAAAAATACTGAACATACAAAATATACTGAAAATACTGCACATACTGTATATACTGAACATACTGAAAATACTAAAAATACTGCTTACATACTGAATATACTGAAAATACTGAATATACTGAAAATACAGTATATACCAAAAATACTGAAAATACTGAACGTACAAAATGTACTGAAAATACTGAATATACTGCACATACTGCATACATATACTGAACATACTGAATATGCTGAAAATACTAAAAAATACTGAATATACTGAAAATACAGTATATACCAAAAATACTGAAAATACTGAACGTACAAAATATACTGAAAATACTGAATATACTGCATACATATACTGAACATACTGAATATGCTGAAAATACTAAAAATACTGAATATACCAAAAATACTGAATATTAATGAAAATTTAGGAGCTCTACATACGTTTTCGTTTGAGACAGGATCCGATTGATTCCCTCAATCTGTTTCTGCATCAGAGTCTGGGGCTGGGAGTGGGACTGGGACTGGGGCTGAGGCTGGGCAAGGTCTTGGCGTTTGACCTTTGAATGACCATCATCACAGTGGCAATGTCGAATTTCAATGGCTGTGGTATGAGTGACACGTGTGTGCCACATATCCTTGCCCTGGAAAGAGAGAAAATTTGGTTAAACAATTGTCAAGGAAATGCAAAACAAAAACCAAGAGGAGAGGCCCCTGGGGGACTGAACAGAGAAGGGTTCGGTCGAGGTCCAGACTGACGACGACAGCCCTGAAATTAATGCCTCTGTCTCTCTATCTATCGCTGTCTGACTCTGTCTCTATCTCTGTCTGTCTGGGAATGGATCCCCTCCTCCCCCTGCCACACACTCAATGTCATTTGCAGGAGTTTGGCGGCTGCCGGTGGTGGTGCTGCTGCTGCTGCATCATCATCCAATCAACCCGGCAGCCGGCTGAGGCAGCGCCCCAGCAGGACCTTGGCAATGGGAGGACCCGAGCCAAGGACCCGAGCCCGAGACTGAGCCTGAGCCCGAGCCCGAGCCAGGGACCGACTGCAGCAGCAGGCGCCTGGCTGCATGCAACGCTTCTTGTTCGAGGCGAGGCGATGCGATGCGGAAATGCGCATGCCTGCGTGTCCTTGCCCTTGGTCCGTTGAGCAGGAGGGCCTGACTGGCATGGCGTGGCCTTCCTCCCATCGTCGTAGTGCCCCTGAAAACTGTTAACCTTCGTGCAGGACCTGCAGCTGCAGCGAAGGACTCTCTGCCCACATAGCGTGGCATGTGCAACGTTGCAGCTTCGAACCATGCGCCTTGCATTCACCGCTGCTCTCTCTCTCTCTCTCTCTCTCTCTCTCTCTCTCTCGCTGTGGCTGCAGAAACTGAGAACTGGCTGCGAGTGGGGTCTACCCCCGTCAATGCTGTTTGAGGGTGATGTCTGGCTGCCCCTGCCACGTGCTGCATGTTGCAAATTTCATGGCGCTGTCATTGACCATGATATTTGGCCAAAGTCCCGCTAAAAGCAGTGCCGCAGACGCGTGGCTGGCTAACCTTAGGATACCCCCATTGCCATTTGCCATTAACTCAATGAAACAGCCTCGCCCTCGCCCTCGCTCTCGTCCTCTGGTCGCCTCGAATCGGATAGGAACTCCTCGGTAGCGGGAGGTTGAACGTGGAAACGTTTTCCTGGACAAGCTAGAATCGAGACTAGGGACTTTTTAAGGTGATTAGGATCGTTGGGATCGTTAGGAAGGAATAGTTGTGCTACGAATGGGTTCTCAAAGGTTGAGCATATACCCTGGATCCATCATGCTGGAGATATCGTTGGGAGTAGCTGTATGGCAGCCAAAGGATTGAGTTGGGATAGATTGGATTGGCATAGGTTTTGCCCATGATCAGGTCGGTCGAGCAAAATCAAGGTTACGCGTCGCACTTCATTCCATTAAAAACTTCCCCCAAGGGAAGCCAAACTCCGTTTGATTCCAACCCCCAGACGGGCAGGATTCGAAGCTTAAGGCGGTCTGTCGGTCGGTCTCCCCCCCACCCAGTCTGGCGGGCAAATAATTGTAAAGGAAATATGTACTCGTATCTCTGCCCGACCTAACCAAACAAAATGTAAGCCAGCGGAGTGTCTAGGAAACCATCACCTCCTCCGCCTCCGTCACCGTCTCGTTCCCCTTTTTGCAAACTTCTTAGCGAAGTTTCCTTTCATTTCAACGCTCGAGGGGTTGCAACTCCAGACAGACAGAGAACCAGAGAAACAGAGAAACAATCCACCCACTTCGGGCACATTTTGCAATTATTTTTAACTTCTATGCGGCGACAACTCCCGGAATGCCACAAAACTTTGCAACCCCAAAGAGAAGTACGACAAAAGCCCTCGAAAAGGGGCAAACTGCTGCTGCCGCTGCTGCTGCTCCTGCTGCTGCGACAGAGGAAATCTGCTTCCGACGTCCATGTCCACGTCCACGGTCATGTTCATGTTCATGTTCAGGGCACCCGCACTCGCACTCGCACCCACCCCCAATGTCCGCCCATTGTACATTGACTTCTCTGGGCTATGCTTTGCTTTGTTTTCTGCATTCTCTTCTGTCTGCGCTCTCACTGAAGCTCGCCTGCTCTCTCGCCTTCTCTCTCTTCCGCTCTCTCTGTCTTTCTGTCTGACATTCCCATACCACGACCTACCTTACCCATACCCACAGTGGGCTGCTGCTTCAGTCGCTGCTTTGGCCGGCCCATCCATTCTTCAATGCACAACTCCCGCCGCTGCAGTCGTCGCCGTTGCCGTCGCCGTCGCAGTCACAGTTGGCGTTGCGTTGCGTCGCTGTTCGTTTTCATATTGAAAGTAGAATTTTTCACTTTTGCAAAATTTCTGCCACGATTCGGCCACAGTCTCGTTAACGGCGTCATGTCGTACGCTGTGTTCTCTCTCTCGCACGGTTAACAGTGCTCGGTTCTCCCGGCTCGTTCTCCCGGTTCGTTCTCCCGGCCTCTCGGTTGCCGACTGCTCGGCTGCGCACTCGTCTTACCAACCGACGTATTTTGTTCTTGTCCAGCAACCAGCAAACTTTCATTTGTTGCAACAATTTCAATTGCATATCGGTCGGTGCCAGGTGCATGTCCCGAGCATCTCTCCGCTTTTTTCACTAGCCACTAGCAGTGCCAGTAGCAGTATCAGTGGCAGTATCTGACGGATGCGTAACGCGATCAAGTGGAGGCCCTTTGTATGTGTGGCAAGTTTTTGTTTTTTTTTTTGGTTTCGTTTTTTTGTTTGTGGGAGCTTTGTGTACAAATTCTAAAGAAAATTCGAATTAAAACGAAAATAATGAATTCATTAAAAAATATGAAAACTTGCGATAAATATGAATTAATCGACGGACTTCCATCAGAAAGTGTTTCAAAAAAAAAAAAAATCCTGGAATGATAATGCAGCTTATTTGGAAAAGTGCGAAAATCTAGGAACAAAAAAAAAAAAAACACTCAATAATGTTCAAAATATACAACAACATAAATGTACTTCAAATAACTAAAAACAATTAAAAAATGTGTAAATTAATATTAGAAAGAACCAAAATCAAAGAGGATTATTCTGTGCGAATTGAGTTGAAACAAGTTGAAAACAGAAGTATGTAAATTATGCGAAGCGAGTTTCAGAATTCAGAAATACAAGCCTTATAGCTCCTATGCCAGCTCTCTGCAGCATCCAAGAGCTGTCCACCTGCTGACCCACCTGACCTTTCACTCTCGGAATCACATCGCCAGCAAAAGCCTCAGTAGGTGGGTGGAAAGGCGGAACCACTCCAGAACCCCGAAGCACTAGAAAAATCGGTTCGATCCGGGAAGGACAGAGCACTCATCCTTTCGGCTCATTAAGCCTTCATGGGCGCCCCATACTCCAACTGTCTGACTCATTCCAG
The DNA here is from genome assembly GCA_008121275.1 of Drosophila lowei. Lineage (NCBI taxonomy): Eukaryota > Metazoa > Arthropoda > Insecta > Diptera > Drosophilidae > Drosophila > Drosophila lowei. The sequence goes on along the minus strand of CM017781.1, from coordinate 15,493,184 downwards.
TTCGAAAACTCCGTCTGGAGTTGCAACCCTCATTAGAATCAGTCCGTCCGCCCTGTCTGCGCTGCAACTCCACAGATTCGCCACCGTCCCGTCCGTTCTGGCAGCAACTCCAATTTTAACATAGTCCCAACAGAGCTTTAACAGTGGGCTGTTCGGCAGCACTGTAGACGCTCTGTTAAAGCGAGCGCTGCCTAGGCCTTGCCTTGGTATTGGTGAACTTGACAAATACACGCGCCGCCACTTGCTCTCGCTTCTCCGGCTCTCGCTCTCTCTCTGTCTCTATCTCTTTCTGTCTGTGTGTGGCGGTTGTCGGCTGTCGGCTCCCTCTCTGTCGTTCTGTTTCTATTTCAAGTTCTTTTTCGCAATGTTAAGGTCAATACATTGGCAGTGAGTGTCTGTGTGTCTGTCTGTTTGCATTTCCACATGGCTGCAGCTCTGTGCAGTGCAGCGCAGCGCAGCGGTGAGGTTGCATTTTGTTTGTTGATTAGTTCGCTATTGAATATGTTGCCATGCACACACGAACGAGTGTGCACTCTCTCAATCTGCCAATCTCTCAATGAATGTCATCATTTGCTCATTTCACATATCGCATATAACGGGGTATTTTGCAGTTACGTTTGTTTGTTGTTTTTTTTTGTTTTAGTTTTTTTTTGGAGGTCTCTCTCTCTCGCTGACTGACGTTTGCGGAAGCTTCGGCCCGCCCAATGCCAGCGCCTGAGGGAGGTCTATGAATCGGCCTGGTAACGGGGTCGGTCGTTCTCCGGAAGGAATGATGATGCATTTAACGGCACTTGGGGGTTAATCGCGGGCAATGAGTGAAAGTTTATGAAATTCACCCAAAAAGGTGTTTGATAAAATGATTTTTGTGCCTCCAGGCAGCCTATGTGCTATCCAAACTCCAATCAAGATATTCCCACCCAGCAAAAGTGTCGCTTATAATCATCGAACACTCTCTCTAGCAACTTGCACTCCAAACACACACAGACACAGCAGACAACTTCCGCTCTGGTCTCATTTGCCACTCCTGCCTGCCCCCCCCCCCCATTCATCAGTTCAGGGCCGAACCTACCTCAATGCGTGGCGGCTCTGCCCTAAACGAAAATCCAGCCCACACTCCCATGGAAATCCTTCCTCGTTCGCACGCACATTACTCATACGCACGGAAGTCGTAGTCGAGGGCTGACAGAACCCAAACTCCAAATTGAAGATCCCCGAGCAACCCCCGAAAAGAGTGTGGTGGCAACAACCCCCGTGCCGTGCGGAACTCCAATGGTGGGGGCTCCCATGACCATACCCTACCCACAAGGAGCTGCCCCAGTCCACAAATTGTTGAACCCCACACGAAAAAGTTTGTGTGCGTCGTCTTTTGGCTTTTCATTCGCATTTATTTTTGTTTATTTATGTTTTGCTTGTTGTATTCTTCCTCTCTTTGCCATCTCTCTCGCTCTCTCTGTGTGCTCTCTGACGTGCCCACCTTTGCAGCCATATGCTTCCTCTCTCTCTCTCTCTCTCTCTTTCTCTCTCTCTGGGCTCTCTCTCTGCTCAGCTTTCGTACGGTTTTCACTTTCATTGTGCAGCTTTTGCTCTCAGCAGCACCGCTCGCTCGCTCGCTCGCTTGCTCTCTCTCTCTCACGCCGTCCCTTTCGCACAGAGTTCTGTTACTGTTTCTGTTTCTGGTTCTGGTTCTGTTCTGGCCTGTTGGAGCTTTTGCTTTTGCCGATTCATTCAAAAGAAATACGGCAAACGCAACGGTTGCGAGGCTTTCATCAGCAGCGCGCAAAAAACGAATTGGCCAACAAACAAATCCCCCAAAAACCCGAAAGGGATAGAGATATATACACCCACACACACTCACACACACACACACACGCAGTGAGCGAAAGTGAGAGACAGAGTGAGAGCAAGTTGTTTTTTTTTTGCATTTTTTTTCGAATATTTATTGAAATGTGCAATAATTATATGGGCGACCTTATATAAGGCCCAAAGCAAAGCAAAGCCCATTGTCAAGGGCAAAGAGTGTGTCGTCTAACATTGAGCCGTGACCGTGCCCGTGCCCCGTGCCCCGTGTCCCGTGCCCCTCGTCCCGTGCCCGTGCCCGTATCCGTGTATCGTTTCGTATCGCATCGCATCGTATCGCCTCGAATCGTGGCCGCCCGTGTGTGTGTCCTTGTCCTTGTGCAGCGTCAGAGCCTCGTCCGAACAGCTGCTTGGCTCTGGGCTTTGGCCCTGCTGGGGTGTCCTTGTCCATGTCCCCGACGAGCGACGCCTTGCTCTTGAACCACCGCCATACACGCTGCAGCACCGTGGAGCTCGGCTCCACCAGAGGACTCGTCGCAAGCCCAGGCACCCAGCTGTTGCTCCACAGCTCCACAGCCACCAGACACCCACCCACCCATCTGTTCAGTCAGTCAATAGTTCTGTATACTGTATATATAGGAATGTAGAGGCGGAAAACGAATCAGAATCTGAATCTGAATCTGAAGCCCGGACCCGGACCCGAAACAGCTGTGAAAGAACCTCTCTCTCTCCTTGGGGGCAAGCAAGAGGCAAGAGGCAGGAAGCAAGCATCTGTATCTGTATCTGTGTCGCAGTCGCAATGTGTTTCAACAAGCTATTCCTGATAAACAAATTCCCCAATCACTCAAACAGCACAAAGGTCAAATGTCAACAGCAGAGACAAACGGCAAAGGTGTAAAGCCCAAAACCAAAACCAAAACAAAAACAACAACAAAACACCAATCAAATTGTAATCAAATCAAGTGAACATTTCCAACAAATACAAAATGAGCCTTAAAAGCCGTCGAAATATACCGCAAAAATACCAAAACAAAGCTCCCCCAAAACTCAACAACTCAACAATATAAAAACAAAAACAAAAAAATACATATATATTTTTAGATGTGTTTAAAAACTGACAGAAATACTCCTACTCGTAATCGTACTCCTAATCGTACAACAAATGAATTGAATTGAATATTTACTGCTCAGGTTTACAACAACAACAACAACAAAAATAAAATAAAAATAAAAACGGATCTGCAACAACGCGTTGTGTTTCATGTGCAAAATCTTAAGGAATCTTTAAATATATCTACTATAACTAAACATACACACACACATATATACATATATATATATATATTTTTGGAAAAATTACGGAAAAAAAATATATATTTAACAAACAACAACAAAAATCTTGTGAATCGTGTATAAAATATTATAAATATTATAAGCAGCAAAAATAAGAAAAAAAAAAAAAAAAAAAAAAAGAACATTATAATCAATTTAAACGACAAACAAATCGAAAGATCTTAACTATACATCCAATAGGCGGTCATCAAATATACATATATATATATATATATATATATATATATATTCTTATAGTACATATTAATCAACGATTTTCAATCAAACAATCCATCAATCAAGCCAACAATCAAGCGAGCATTATACATACATACACACATCTCTATTTATAAATAAATGTAAGTACAAAATAAAATATAACCAAATGATAGATATAGATGATATGATAGTCATCTTGTAGGGCTGGCTTTACTCCAAAATACTGCAAAATATCATTCCTTAATTCCTTAAATGCATTATAACTGGAAGACCTATAAAGATAATTGTTTTTCTGGATGATATTAGATTCCATTAATTCCCTACAATTATCTGCGATAACCAATGTGTATCTTTTATTATTTCCATTCCTTAGATACTTTAAAAAACCACAACAACAAAAAACATACTCAGAAGCTGCTGTGGAAAGGTCAGGTCCTGTATAAACCATCAAGTATTATTAGCACCTAACAACAAAAAACGAACTCAGACTCGGAAAACACTCTCAGAACCGAAAGAGAGAGAGACAGAGAGAGAGAGAGAGAGAGCGATCACATCCAAAAACTCAGTCGGAAAACTCATCTCATCCTCAACGGAAGAAGCCTCAACACACACACAAAAAACAGAGAAATATATACATATATTTAGAGAGAAAGAGAAAGAGAGAGAGATATATATATATACAGTAAGGATATCTGGAAGGAACTGTGTGGCAGGTATATAGGGACAACGCTAAGGATAACGATAACGTAAGGACTAAGGACAACAAATCTAGGATACAATAGAATACCGAAATAGAGAAAAACAAAAGGGGAATTTCTTCTTTTTTTTTTTTTGCAACTTTGAAGGCTGACAAACAAAACACAACTACAAAACAAACTTTTTGATAATCCAAAAACCAAGAAAAATACAACAAGAACAACAACAAGAACAACAACCACAAAAGCGTAAAGAAGAAGAGACTGATTTTTAAAACTAAAGAAGAAGAAGAAGAAGGGATAAAGGATAACGGATAACGGATAAGAAGCAAGAAGAAGACGACGACGAAGAAGCATCATTGAGGCAAAAAGTGATTCAGGATCAAATCCACAAAAACAAAACAAAAAAAATACAACTTTCCATTAAAAAAAAACCTCACACACACACACACACCAGTATATTAATCGATATTCGATATATATCGATATTTTTGTGCGATTTTCCCTTGGATAAATATCCCTTCCCCCCAATGTTGAAGAAACTAAAGTGCATGGAGGCGGCACAGGCAGCAGCAGCTGCAGCCGCCGCAGCATCAGCAGCAGCAGGAGCTGGAGCTGGAGCTGGAGCTGTCGGAGCAGGCGCCCTGGGATCGGAATCGGCTTCGGGTTCGGGTACCCCAAAACTGATCAAAACCGAACCGATCGACTTTGAGATGCTCCACCTGGAGGAGATCGAACGGGAGCCGAGCAGCAGCAGCAACAGCAGCGGCAGCAACAGCAACAGCAAAAGCAGCAGCAGCAGCAATGCTGCCGCAATGCCCCAGAGATACACCCACGTCCAGGTGCAGACAGTACCGCCACGCCAACCGACGGGCCTGACCACGCCGGGTGGCACACAGAAGGTGATTCTCACACCACGGGTGGAGTACGTCCAGCAGCGGGCCACCAGCACAACGGTGGGTGCCATCAAGCACATTTACACCCAGCAAGTGGCATCTAGCGGTGCTGCCAGTGTCGCACGTCAGACACAAACGGAGGCAGCCGCCGTGGCCCTGTCGGGGTCACCACAGATCATCATCACACGGGCGGTGCCCAGCCAGCACCTGTCGCGTCGCCACTCGGCCAGTCCCTCCTCCCTGCACCACTTTCAGCAGCAGCCACCACAGCAGCAGCAGCATCAGCGTCAGCAGCCGTCGCCCCCGCCGCTGCACCACCAACAGAATCAGCAGCATGTGCGGGTCATCCGGGATGGTCGGCTGTACGATGAAACCACTGTGGTGGTTGGTGGTGCACGTCGTCTGTCCGTGTCGCCACCGCCCCTCCACCATCACTCGCGCTCTGCGCCCGTGTCCCCAGTAATCAACAGACGAGGTGGGGCAGCTGCAACACTATCCGGTGGCTACATGGATCAGCAGCAGCAATATCAGCAGCGACAGACGCCACCATTGGCGCCGCCACCACCGCCTCCACCGCCACCCCCTCCGCCTCCGCCGCCCCAACAGCAACAGCAGCAGCAGCAACAGCAGACGCAGTACATCTCCAGTGGGGCAGCACCACCCACAGCGGCGGCCCGCAAGTTTGTGGTCAGCACCAGCACACGACACGTGAACGTTATTGCGTCCAATCACTTCCAGCAGCAACAGCAGCAGCAGCAGCAGCAACACGTGGTGGCTAGCGTTAGCTCTAGCAGCAGCAGCGGCTCCTCTGCCATCTCCTCCTCGGCGGCAGCCAGCTCTTCTTCCGCCACATCGCATATATTTCGTACGCCCGTTGTCTCCAGCAGCAGCAATATCAATCAGCAGCACCACCAGCACCAGCAGCAGCACCACCAACAGCAGCACCAGCAGCAGCAGCAGTCGAATATGGGCAGCTCTGCCATGCGTCCACCACCGCCTCCGCCACCGCCGAAGGTCAAGCATGCCCCCGGCTCTACCAGCAGCAGCAGCAGCAGCAGCGGCAGCGGCAATTGCAACAACAGCAATGGCGAGGAGCCGTCTAGCTCGATTCCTGATCTAGGTAAGTCTTTCAACCTCCCCTATAGACTTTTCCCTATAGACCCTACCCTGCCCCCTGTCCCACCCAAACGAACTGTTGCTCTAGCAACCTGTTGACCCTGAAGGCACTTGTCGATCGCGCTATAGTCCAAGTGGTTGGCCAAGTCGGTGGACTGGTTCTACAATATCTGTAGACCAAGCACTGGCCAACAAATCAATCAATCAGGTTTTACTCAAGAGGAAAGACTTTTCAAACTTTTTTCAACTCCATTCTTTATTCTTAAACTTTAAGGAGACATCTCTTTTACATTTACATTTATATTCTTAAAAAGGAGGATCATATCGGTTAGTTTTTATAGCTAGAATGAACAGAAGCCCCATTTCGTTTGGCTCTTTGAACATCTGGGCTGTGCTAGAACACTTTACATTTCATATACATACCATAGTCGCGATCCTGCTTCACAGTGTAGAGCACCTACCTGTACCTGTGGATTGTTTAACCATTTGTGGGCCAGACAGACAGACAGACACTCTGTATGGCATGTAGGAAATCGAAATGCATTCGTGATGGGTGATATATGGGTGAGTCATTTCATTGTAGAGCTGTTTATACAGTTAGACAATGTTAATGTGTCTATGAGCGAGCGAGTGAGTGGGGGGGGAGCTACAATATAACGGTTCGGCTCTTTCTGAAAGGTCAACGCTAAATATGAGTAATTGTACTTTCTATAAAACAAAAACCACACTAGTTTTCAAGCACGTTTCAATGCGCGGAGTGCAATTACGGATTGGGTCAATGGGTCTCCGGGTGTCCGGGTCTCCGGCTTGCAGATTTGTACATTCTCTAGAATAAACGGATATGAAAGTCGTACTGGAATTGGATTACCTCATAATTTGGTTTATTTTTTTTGCTCTGGGGAGTTTTTTATATACCCATAATATATATTATATTATATTATATTCATGGTAGTACTTGGAATCAGCTGCTGCACCTCAAAAAATTCGAATTATTTTTATTTAAATTTAATTATCTCTCCCTCTGTCGCTCTCTCTCCATTCGCGGCACACTTTTTTGGCTTTGTCAAGGTTGCATGATGTGCTATACGTACTATATATACATACACATACATATAGTGTGTATGTACACCTTCCCAAACATATCGTCCACACTTGTATGTATGTATGTATATAATTGTGTGCTAATTTCTGTATACGATAATTCCTCCTGCTCTCACCTTGAACTTCAACTGGAATAAACTTTGCCTGTCTGTCTCTGTCTCCGTCTCTGTCTCCGTCTCTGTCTGTCTCTGTTTGCAGGCGTTGTCTTTTCTCTCTGCCTCTCCCTGTGACGTTATAAACCGAATGTCGGTCCAAATTGGAACTACTATTCCAATACATATATATTCTATATATGGAATGACGAAAAATGTGCGCATAAATTATATATATAGGCATGTATACGATACTCGGATTGTTTGTCCCAACAAATCAGTGTTGATTTTTGACTTTCTTTGATTCTCAGATGCACATTTGCATTGGTGATTCTGTGTTTTCCAGAGAGAGAGAGCTTCCGTTTTGGGGAAAAGTATAAGGCCTTTTTTTTTGGAGTTCCTTGGGTTATCCTAGTGTTGCAACACGTGTGCCGCCACACCAAACGTTTTCACTGATTTTCTAACAATTAAATTCAATTTAATACCAAATATTTCAATTAATATAACACTTTTCCTAGTGCTATTTAATGGAATGGAATTAAGAGCCATAACTGTATCGTTTTATGCATTGATTGAAAACTGATTTCATAATTCATATTTTGATGCATTTTTAATTCGAATTAATTCGTTTTTTATGCTGAATAAATTCTCGAAATTATATGTATATAATTAAATTATTATTTGTTTTTTTCTTGCGTTTTGGGGGCTATTTTTAAAAATAAATTCCATTCTTTTCGGATAATTTCCATAATTTATTCCACTTTCAATTTTTGCTTTAAGGCAATTAATTAATCAAACTTTTGTTGCTGTTTTTAGTTTGGATTAAATCATATGTTTCCAGCTAAAGCGGATGGGGGGAGCGTGGAACCTGTTCCACGAATCCATCCGCCTCTTCCGCCCCCCCGCTCCACGGAGGGGCCGATGAAAGTGACAGTTGACGATGATTTTCGTTTTGGAGAACTTCGAATGATTTCATTTTGGGTTTTTATTTCTGTTTTGTTTTGCCTGTGTCTCAAGATTGGCTCAGCTAAACAATACATATATATATATATATATATATATATATATATTGTATATATGTATGTGTATATCACGGATACATATATTTTATGTATGGGGAGCGAATGCTCGTCGCTCTCTCCTTTGTGGCGTTGCTGCTTGGCCAATAAATAAACGAGTCTGCGAGTAGTCAAGCAAATAAAAGTCAAGGCCATCCCCCCATGCCCCCATGCCACCATCCCCCCACCTGCCAGGCCGCCCTGATAGATACTCGCGTACTCGTAGATTTATTTGCCTTTTTCTACCCTCCCCCCCCATCTCTCCCTCTCCAGCCAGCATTCACTGAAAGTGAAAAGTGGTTGAGAGGTGGGGAGGTGGGGAGGGGAGGGGAAAGAAAGATTCCCAATCAGCTACCTGTTTTTTTTTTGTGCTGTGAGGCTGGACCCATCGTTCGCCCCAAAAACGTTTTCAATGTCAATGCCAGAAACCAAATTGGGGCTGTGGCACGATGATGAGACCTTAATAATCTCACGCATCTCACACACACACAGTCGTATCTGACGTATGGGTCATACGTATACGTATTCGTTTATGTATTCCCCAATGAAAAGTATTTTTATTTCTCTGTTATCACTTTTTGAGCGAGTGACAGACAGACCCCTCACTCACCCAATGAATGCAGACAGAGAGAGCACACACACACACACACACACACACACACACACACACACCGTACACAGATACTAACAGATACAGTCGTATATTGAAACTAGAACTTGGCGTCAATCAAGGAAGAAAACAGCGTTGCTCTTCGATTGCTTTTCCCCTTTGTCGGTTCATATTTTTCGATTGGAAAATCATACAATTTTTCTACTTTAAGCAGATCTTCTGGGACTTTCAGTGCAGAAGTTCTCAATCCTCAGTCGACTGTCAGTCAGTTCCTGGAAAGTGAAAGCCATCTTAATCTTTTCCAGTGAAATATGCATTGAATGGAGCGGATCGGAACGGAACGGAGTGCTGTCGAAAGTCGCCGGTCGAATGACCCAATGGCCGATGCATCTGCATCTGGCTTATTGCGTTCTGGCCAACTTTCAATAGAAATTATTGGCAGTGGCAGCGGCAGCGGCGACTCGTTCGACTATTTTCCGGCTTTCCAGCCGACGACCTTGCCAGTGAAATCTCTTGCATAACATTGATAGAGAGAGGCTGTACTCGTACTCGTACTCGTACTTATATTATTTAATAGAATTAAACGAAAGGCGTAATTTGTTAGGGTTTGTTTTTTTTTTTTCGTTTCGAACTATTTTGCCCATAAAAACCGATCAACGATTGCCGTACGATTGCAAATACGAGTACGGATGGAGGATCACTGGCGGAGGTGCTCTGTGGGGTGCTGCGACCTTGTGCTTATGCAAAACCAACAATTAATACACGTATCTGTTGCTTGTTTCCTCGCAATCGCAATCGCCATCGCCATTGCACTGTGCAAAGGTTTTTATAATCGAATCGAATATTGATTAGGAATTATAATACTATATCTACAATATCCGATACGGAAAGTAGTATTATGTGACATAATGGTATCACTGAAAAGGTTCTACAACGTAATGCGAATAGGGATTGAAATCGCAATCCTTTTGGATATGTACAATATATAGTCGTGTTCTGTAGGCGTCTAACTCTTACGTTAATCGGGCTCATATTCGGCAGGGATCAAGTTTGGATCAGAGCTAGTGAGCCTGGGGTTGGCGCACGAGCAAACACTCGCTTTGCAGGAGGCTTGCCTCCGAGTCTGCCACAAAAAAACGATCGATAAATATTTAAAACATGTAATTAAATATAGCTGTTTGTAAAATGTTCATATTCGGCAGGGATCAAGTTCGGATCGGAGCTAGTGAGCCGGGGGTTGGCGCACGAGCAAACACTCGCTTTGCAGGAGGCTTGCCCCCGAGTCTGCCACAAAAAAACCAACGATAAATATTAAAAACATGTAATTTAATATAGCTGTTTGTAAAACCAGCTAAATCTCAACAAAATCGTGCTAAAATATTATATATCTGGCATATGAACGATCAAAATCCAGCCAAATAAAGTTGCATTGGAGAAGGATGTATCTAAGGGATAAATCAGATCCTATGTTGGCATAATCTGTCGCTTTATCGGTATATGGTATATATGGTAGCCCTTACCACTTTTCGAATGAAATTCCAATCAACTGGCTGGCCCTGAAAGTATGCCAAATGATTTTCATGTAATTGCGAAACACTTGATTGATTTATAACCGTTGTACTAACTTAGTTATGCTTAGTGGCCTTAGTGGCACCCTTAGATCCCCCGCAACCGCAAGCCGAAGCGATTTCAATCTAAATCGAATTCGAAATCTGTTAAACATTGACACAAAGTCACGCCAATTACTGTACAAGTTATAGCAATTTTTTGCAGTTACTCGACTCGTTCCGGGCGCAGGCAAGGCAAGGCATAAAAAAAAAAACAGTTAACAAATGTATCTAGCGGATAAAATGCCACACGAAGCACACAGCCATAGACACAGATAGAGACAGAGAAAGAGAACCTGTTTGAGTGCAAAAGCCAAAAGCGAAAAGAACAGCAAAACCAAAACAAAGTGCAAATAAAATAAAGACAAAAAATGTATATTATACAATGTACAAATTGTATAAAAATGCGAATTGCAAGTGGGAGACAGAGATAGCGACAGCGACAGCGACAGAAAACGAACAGCAATCAAAATGATAGAAAATGAAAAACAAATGCCCCCCCCGAAAGCACCGAACATCAGATACACTTCAAGATTGACGAATGTCTCTGGGATGTCTAGCGGTCCCGAGTATGCAATAACAAAATACACGCCTTGTATGTGCCTCTCGCTCTGTCACTGGAAAGGGTATCATCGGATACAGCATACCCCCAAAAAGCACAGCACACAGCAACAACAGAAACCAAGCGCAAGGTCATTCCCGAGTCTCTGTCTGTCTCGGGCATTAGAAGCGGAAGAGAAATAGCAAAAGCAAAAGCAATGGCAATAGCAAACACACAATAAAAGGCAAAATGTGACACACTGAAAGCGAGAACAGCAATTACAGTTGTAGTCGTAACTGTGTGTGTGACAGAGTGGGAGAGAGAGAGGCGGGCAGGCGGGCAGGCAGGCAGGCAGGCAGCAAGTGCAGGCGTAACGTAAATCTAGAACACTTCCTGAATGACTGAGGCGTGAGAGGCAGCCCGCGAGAGCACGAAAACAATTAGCAAAAAGCGAATTTGATTACAGTTACATGACGATGATGAGCGGGGGCGGGGGCGGAGGGCGGTGCAGGCGTACTTGAGTACGCACTGGCAGTGCCCTCGCTAACCGTTAGAATCGGTTCGGATCGGCCATACCATACCATACCCAAGGTCGAGGCCCCCCCCCAGCTGTAATCCAAAACCCTCTAGGCCATGTATACATACGTACTACGTACCGCCATGAGTATTTCCATGATTCCGATTCGAGTAACGGCATTTACAGATATAGATTACCGATTACCGATTGCTGATATCTGGCCCTGCACTTCAAGTTTAACATTGACACGCGCCGTGCTTCTCGGGGAAGGTCAAGCATCGCTTGGGCTGGTCTTGGGTTCAGTTTGAGGTTGAGTCAGCTGATTCCTATAGCTGAGCATCAAACTGAATCATCTCTGTTCTGTTGTTAGATGGGTGATAGGTGGCCCGACCCCGGAAGCCCCCGAATTGTCACGTAAATTCTCGGATCTACATAAATCGGAGATTCAGCAGAAATGTCCGTAGCTATTTAGTCATCGCTTTTTTTTTTTGGTATTTATTAGAATTTATTCGGTACTCGAGAGATTATTTTTCATACCAGCAAAAGTTTACTTGAGATCTTCTACCAAGGATGGTCTCATATTCGAAATGGAACCTTATAAGAGGCCGTATAGGCTATTCTTTAAAGATTCTCCCTTAAAGAAGCTCTTGAAAGATACAAAATGATGGCTTCTGCAAAGAAGATCTTTTCTATACGTACAATTTCATGAAATTGTGCAATTCGAGTGCCATTTTGATAGACCACCCCCCAGGCCCCCTTGCACTGTTCTGTTCTGTTTATCCTATATGGCAGCCCCCGCCCCTACAGCCCCCTTGGAGTTGCCCTAAATTGCACATTTAGGTCATGAACCGGAAACGTCTTAATTACATTGAATAAGCGGGAAAAGAGGCTCAAAGTCAATTTAAATGCACCACAAAAGTGAGCAAAATGCAAAAATGAAAGAAATAAAGAAAGAAAAATCAAAAGTGGAAGTGGAAGAATGAAGAATGAAGAAGAGGCAGAAGAGCGGGGGGTTCTACAGACAGAGAGGAGTAGGGGAAGGAGACGGGGAAGGAGAACTGCATACAATACTCGCACTCGTCTGTAGATATAAAAACTCGAATCGAGAGTTAAATAATTAAGCGGGCCAGCAGAGCAGAACAACAAAAGCAGCAGCGGAATGGCAGAAAGGGCCGGCGGTCGGAGTGGGGCGGAGGGTATTAGCAGACAAAGGGTCCAAAAGGGAGCCACAGGGAATGCAAAAAAGTGATAAGCAACAACAACAACAACAAAAAACAAATTGGAACGAAATCTGTGCAGACGACAAGAAGAAGAAGATGAGCTTCCAGCAAAAACAGCAACAACAACAACAACAACAGCGGCCGTACGAAAAGAAAGAAAAAAACGGACAGAAAAAAGCAGCGGCGGCGGCGGCGGCAGAGCAGTGACGCCGACGATGAACCGAAGGCATCCGAAGACCTTGAACTTTGGCAAACAACAACAACAGCAGCAGCATGCAGAACAGTTCAAAGAGTAGACGAAGAAACGAACAACAGTGCGAAAAAACGAAGAGGAAGAGCGAGAACAAGAACAAGAACAAGGAGAAGCAGTAGCAGCGCAGCAGCAGCCTTAAATCAAACCCTCGTCTTCGCTGGCAGACTCTTCAGAGAGCGCGAGAGAGAGAGAGAGCGATCCAATGTAGGGCAGACACACAGAGAGAACAGAGCAGCAGCAGCAGCAGCAGCAAAGGGAGTGAGAGAGAGGATATGTCTGGTTATTAGCAGGATCAGCAGAAAACAAAAACTGGTTGCGCTCTCTCTCTCCTGCAGGCAGGCAAGTGCCATTGACCTACAAGCAAATGTCGTTGGCTTCTTGTAGATCGCGGAACGGCAGAGAGCCAGCGGCGGATGAGAAGAGAGCAGTGCAGCAGCAGCAGCAGCAGAGACCTTGATATTGTCAACGACATGAGCAGCAACAACAATTTAAAAATACAACATCAGTCAAGGGAAGGGGGGCGCAAAAGAGAGAAGGTGGGTGGAAGAGCAGAAGCAGGATGACTAGAGGAGGGGAGGGAACGGAACGGCTGTACGGCGGCGTCACGCTTCGGACATGGGGGGGCGCTATTTATACCTTTTTCGATTGCGCCTTTTGTGTGATCTGCGCTTTTTGTTTTCGTGCGCCCCCCCACTCGGCCACTGCAACCCACCCATGGAACTCTCTGCCCAACTCGAACTCGAATCGCGCGGCTGTACTCCCCATCTGCATGGCATGGGATGGCATGGCATGGCATGGCCCTCGGCTCGACTCGTTTCGACTCTGTCCCGCTCTGGCCGGGGCCTGGGCCTGGGCCTCAAGTGCAGTGCCCTTGACTTAGGTCAATAACACGATTGTTCCTGTTGTTCTCTCCCATTTTTGGGCGGGGGGTTGGTATCTTATCGGATCGGGAGCGGGAGCGGGAGCGGTAGGCCCAGGGGCAGGGCCTTTTTGATCCTCAGCTCCCACCCATAATCGATTGGATGGAGAGAGCGCATACTCCAAAGAAGGGGGCGGGGGGCGCATACGCCAAGAAACTGTCCGGCACACACCCACAATGCCACAATGCCCTTCGGCATGCCATTGCCACTTGACAGTGACCTTACGACAGCTGAACGGTGCCTGCGCCACCCATTGACCATCACACAGCTCTGCCCCCACCCCCCCCTGCCTCGTCGCCTGTGCCCTTCATGCAGCTGCTGCTGCATAACCTTTGCCTTGCATTTGGAGGCGAATCGACGCGCATGAACCTGACATTGAACGTGAATGTGCGCTGGCTGGCAATGAAAATTTCTTCCACGTTTCCGAAACAAAAAGAGAGAGTGAGAGAGAGCAGGAAGAGAGAGCGAGAAAGAGAGAGAGAGAGAGAGCTGCTTTAACCCCATAGGAAATAGTGGGGCAAACATTTTTGATGGCTTTTCTTTCTACTTAGTAGCTGTGTGTGTGTGTGTTGGGTTCAGTTAGGAGAAGGGTTCGGTCTGGGGGTCTGGGGTCTTTGTGGCGTGCATATTGGAGGTCAGGTCAGGGCCAAAGCACTTGACATTTCTCATAAATATTCAAGTGCCGCCCATCCACCCCTGCCCCTACCCCCAACCCCTACCCCTCTACCCCCCATCTCCCTCTATATACTAGATATATATGGGTTAGTGTGTCAGGCAAATATCCGATTCGAATTTCTTATAAACAACATCGGATCGGTAGAGTAGACACATCGGTCATTGACCGAAACCCACAGCTGGGGGACACGGACACAAATACGCATGAAATGGGGAGCCGCCACCGATCGTTGATTGTGGTCTTGGATTTCCGGGCAAGTTGTTTATCAGTTCGGGCTTTGCTTATAAATGTATTGATTTCATTCTGGAATACTCGAATACACGAATCATACGATGGTTTATTTGTCCAAGCCCACATTCCATCAGTTTATGGCCGATATCCGTTTACGTACACGTACATACATCCAGCCCGGGCTCAAGTTATCAACTTTTACCAGACATATAAGATAGAAACCGCCTAACATCGTCTCAAGGGACGTCTCTCTAATATCCATGTGTTTGGCCGTTAGTTCGATAGTTCGATAGCTCGATAGTTTATAAAATTGTTAATGCAATTGCATCATTAAACAGGCAACACTTTGCCTCTATAGACTTTCATTCAAGGTCGCTGATAACGAATGGCAGTCGCAAAAAAAACAGCAGGCCTTCGTTTCGACTAGCAGATACCCACTATTTGGTTTTCGACTTGGCAACCATTCGATATTCTTCGTAGAATCTTCAGATGGGGGCCCCAAAACTTTTTCTTTAAACATGGAATGAGTTTGGGTTGAGGATACCCCTGGGCCTTGAGAGGTGCTGGGTATAATCAAATTACGTTGCCT
This sequence comes from Drosophila lowei, assembly GCA_008121275.1. NCBI lineage: Eukaryota > Metazoa > Arthropoda > Insecta > Diptera > Drosophilidae > Drosophila > Drosophila lowei. Next base: position 15,477,714 of record CM017781.1, on the reverse strand, counting down.
TTTCTCCCACTCACAGCTTACTCTACCTCTCTCTCTCTTCAGCCGTATCTATATATATATATCTCTCTCTCTGGGTGGCTGCTGTGTTGTGTCTGCTCCTGTCTCTCCTTCTGCCGCTGCTGCTCCTGCAGAAATTGACAAGTTCTTGTTCATGGTCAGGGCTATGCTGTGGGCTGGCTGTGGACGGGCTGTGGACGGGCTGTGGGCGGGCTGTGGGCCAGCTTTGGGTGTTGTGTGGACTGCAAGATGGCAATGAAATGTGCATGCGTTGACAGTTGCAACAACAAGAACGCATCTGGCAGGCAGGCAGGCAGGCAGTGTTGGGCGCGTGTGCCGGGGATTGTATAATGAAACGCACAAGGCCAAGGATAAGGACAGACACACAGACGTGCTCTTTGTCTCCTCCTAGTCCTGCTCCTCTCTCTGGCTCTCTCTCCCCAGACGGGTGTATGTTAACTTATAATTGCCATTTATGCTTCAATTACCAACACTGGCTGTAATCAGCATTGATTTTTCCTCTTCTGCCTTCGCCTTTTCCTGCTTTTAACCAAATTTTCACTTTCATTGTTTCCCAGTGGAACTCCCTGTCCAGCGATACGATCGAGGACGTAGACTAGAGTCTTGGGGCTGGAAATGCTCTTCCGTGAAAGTCTTTTTGCTTTCACTCTACCATTCGTGAAAGCCTTGGCTCACTTCCGTGCATTCAGAAATTTCCCTGGCACATTGCCCACTGTGCTGCCCTCCCCCAACCCCCGAATCTCTGCTCAATCAAGCAACCCATCAATTTCGTACATCCCAAACATTTGACCTCATCCCACAATACGACACAGAGAGTTCTCTCTCTCGCTCTCCCTCTCGCTCTCCCTCTCTCCATTGAGACATTAGACATATAGTAGTACCGTTCTGTACCTCCTTGTTCCGTCTTGTTCAACTTTTCGGCGACATTGAGAATATATATCGGCCAGCAGTTTCCGCATTACGTTTATAAGGGAACCTTGGGGGCTCGGGCTCGGGATCGATCCCACCAGCGGTAGGGAGGGAGAGAGACGAAAGGCTTTTACGGAAACTAGCGCCAATGGTGTGTACAGGTGCACGAATACGAAATTATTCAACGATTCACTCGAGAGATATAATAAAAAATATTGTGTATTGAATCGTTTTTCAATCAGTAGGCAATCGATTGATTGATCGATTGACAATATTCATATTCTATGCGATTAGTCTTAAAGCAAATATTAAACGAGTGCTTTGTCGAATAGAAAATCGCATTTAAAATATGCCAAGCACACAGATACACAGATACAGAGATACATGCAAACACATGTTACAAAAATACAAAATATAATAATAAGAGTACACCAAGATAGAGAGGGAGGGGGGAAGGTAGGGGTGAAGGGAAGGGAGCGGCTAACCTTGCCCGAGGTCTTGTATAAGCGACTAAATGGGGGGACCTACGTAATGTGTGTCACTTGCTCCACACACACACACACACACACAGAGAGAGAGAGAGAGAGAGAGAGAGAGAGAGAGAGAGAGCGGCGGGCGAAAAAGTAAAATGAAAATAAATTGTGATGGTCAAGGTCGTTGGCATGTGCGCTTTGCGCAATAACAAAACAGAGACAGAGGCAGAGGCAGATAGAAAGAGAGAGAGGGAGAGGGAGAGAGAGAGCGAGCAGCGAGAGGTTGGGTGGTTGGGAGGTGGGAAAAAAGAAATGGCAAGAAATGTGCAAAATAAACAGATACAAGACCCCAAAAGGAGACCCCAACCGACCCGACGACAGAATGTCTACAAATCTGAGACCCAGTCCCCAAAAAAAAACTGACCCACATTTAAAGTATAATTAATCTCACCATCCCTCTCTCTCTCTCTCTCCGTCTCGTTACAGGTATGTACTATATGGGGGCTTGTTGGAGCCGCGTGTCAGAGAGATCCAATTAACTGTAAGTCACCGGCGGATGGTGGATGCCGGTTAATGCCACTCAAAGTCTATTAACGGGGCAATTAAGCTGCGGCTTACCTTAACCTTAACCGTTACACCACCCTCCCCCCTAACTGCAGCAATTAAACTTAAAGCTCGGCCTCAGGCAAGGACACACGCGCGACTGAGGCGTGGGAAGAGCTTTTTGGGGGGGGGGTGGGGGCGGGGGAGTGGAAGGTTACTTCCGATCAAGGGCAGCGTCCAATGCCGGATCCTTGGGGAAGGACCTTCCTTCCACTGCACTGCTGATGGTCGGTTGCATCTGTTGCGCCTCCGTCTCGGCTTGTGCGGCAACTTGTGGCTTTCAAAAAGCTCTTCCTCTTCCTCTCTCTCTCTCCCTCCCCCTTCCTTTGGGCAGAGCTTTTGCCTATTGCAATAGTTGCAACTATTTGCAAGCTTTTTTTTCTGTATTTTTGTATCTGCTGCAGCTTTTAGTTGCTGCTGCAACCCCCCGCCAAAGTGCAAGCTGCAGTCGGAAACGCTTTTTGCCGCCACTGTAGCTTTTTTCTAATGCAACTGCAAAAAACCTGCTTGCATTTGTGGCAAATAGTTGGCAGAGGGCGCCACTCGGGTAACTGTTTTACTTGCGGTGGGTGGAGGAGGAGGAGGAGGGGGAGGAGCAAGTGATCCTGGATTCTTTCATACTTTTCGAAATTTCTTTGCGTTTTTTCCATCACGTTTTTTTTTAATATTCCAATTATCGCTCTTCTAAACAAGCCGGATACTCCACCGTTTGATGTCGCTCCTCTCCGCCAGAGCGTGCACACTGCACGAGGAAGAGTGTGTGCGAATGAGCAAGCTTCTGGCCATAATAATGATCCGATTTGAGCCAGATTCGGCAAGCTGCTAGATAGGGGCATTCTCTAAGATGCTGAAGGACACAGATTTTCGTTCTTTCGGGGGGCCTAGCAAAATTTGTGATATCACTGGCCTCTATATACAAAATTTGGTTACTCTAGCTCTTATAGTCTCTGAGAACTAGCATGGCTATATCTGAAGCTGATATAGATATATACTTGATGGGGTCGGTCGCCTCCACAAATCTAATATACCCCCATATACTCTTCGAACGACCTTAACCTTGATCAAATATAACCATTAATTTTGGATGTTTATTTGCCGTCGGAAGGAAAGGAATTTAATTAAGCGTTCCCACCAAACAATAAAAAAAAAAGAGGAGAAAAAATATTTGAAATATTTCTGATGAAGTTTTTTTTGGGCCATAATGTTTCCTCCTTACAGCCATTGGGTTTGGTTGTCCTATCGAGGCGTGGGCCACAGAGTTGATTGCTTTACCTCCCCCTCCCCCAATAGCGAGAGAGAGACAGAGAGAGAGGCCCATAAATTTCGCACATAACCTCACACGCATTAGCACTTTGTCAATGTGCCAGCCAGCCTGTTGTCCTTGTCGCACGCACGCATGTATGCCCGTCTCTCTCTCTCTCTCTCTCTTTTCCTTCATTCTTGTGCCTTTCGCCCTGTGGCATGGCATGGCATGTGTCGAATTTCTTCGCTGTTGGCCTTGACTTTTAGTAACCTTTTCCTTTCGGTTAATTCTAGTGTTATTAATGGAGCAATTCGACGAAATTGCTGCGCGGCCCTGCCTGCCCTCTCACTCACACACACACACACACACTATGCCGTGCTATCTCTGTCTTGCTTTGCTGATTTCCCGTTTTTGTTTTTGTTTTTTCGGCTAGTCTTAAGGCAGCAAGTGTTTAAGGGAATCAGGGTTCGGAATAATGTTGATAAATGATGAGAGGAAAACATTCCAGGATGTCAGTATGGAAAAGTTTCTCCCGCTCCCGCTAATACTCTCTCTCTTGCTCTCTCTTCCTAGCCCTGGCTGCCCTTCTGGCTCCCCACCCCTAATCATAGAACTGAAATTCATGGTCAATGTGTCAAACCGCCGTCAAAGAGCTCGCCATAAGCTGCTTTTTGTATATAGAGGACTGACAGGGGGGTAACAGGCTACCCCTAACACACACACGCACTCCCACCCCTCTCTCTCTCTCTCGCTCTCTGTCCCAACCCCTGTTCAGCCTCAAGTCCAGGCCTGTTGTGCTAGGCCTCCTCGTTCTCTCGCTCTCTGACTCTCCACCTCTGGGCTAGAGCTAAAAATAGACCTATACTACTCCTCTCCCTTCCTCTCCCCTTCCGCCTGCTTTTCCCTTTCTTTTAGTTTTGTTGTTGCCTACTTTCTGGCGTTCTCCGTGGCCCACGCACTTTTATTGGCCCTTTTCGAAACTTGCAACAAGGATGTATTTCTGGATCCTCTCTCCTGGCTTTTTTTTCGTTGGAACAAAATAACGTGGATGGTGCATGATTATTGATTCACACCTGGAACCTGCCCCAGGAAGCAGCACGGAAGCCCAGGCCCATCGAAGGGTCTCCTTTTTGCACATAGATTCTGGGGGTCACACTTTTTTGCCTTCCAGGAAGCTGTACACCTGTCCATTACCCTCCTTATCGGCTAATCTTTCTCTCTCTTTGCCATCTCCTATTGCTGCCATGTATCCTGCCTTGGCTGCCTTATCATCCCTGTTTTATGCGTGACCTATTGACCTATCTCTGTGTACGAGCTTTCCACGGCCTAAGCATCACCTGTTTGGCCGCCCTAATAAATCCACCCCAAAATGTCACCTACTTTCCGCCCTTTCCCTACCTCTCTCTCTCTCTCTCTCTCTCTCTCTCTCTCTGTCTGTTGCCTTATTCCAGGACAATAAACATTTCGTATTCCGCATATGTTTTTAGTCTTATTAAAAACCTTCTTCCATCCAGACCCTAACCCAAGCCCCCACACCCTGCCCCTCCCCTGCATGGGCGTGTGCCACCCATGTGTTTATTAACCTTTTAGGGGTATTAGTATTTGTAAAGCGCTCTCCAAGGGGATAATGCGCATTTCCGAAAGTGAAAGCAAAGGAATGCCCAAAAATGAAGGAAATTTTAACAAAACGCCAATCCATCTTCTCGTGTGGGGCGGGGGGGGGCTGCGTGTGGGTGTTTGCGGACTGCCTCAATACTTCCTCGAAAGCTTTTCCGCATAATTTTCTCCCAGCCCCTGACCCCTGCGCCTGCCCCCTCCCACCAAAACAGCAACAAATGTCGCACGCGCTGCTCTTGAGCAACAACAACAAAATAAAGAGGAACTGCTGATTAAATATATATGTACTTTGTGGCGTACTACGGTACACCTAATGCCATGACAGTGGGGCCACACGCACACACACACACATGCAGTATATACCGACAGTAAATATACCAAAATATAGCCACATTCGTGTACATACGAGTATGTGCGTGTGTGTATATTCAAACATACAGCTGCGGTCAATGGAGTAGCAGCATTACTCATTCGGATAGGGCTATACTCATCCGAACTTTCGTTTCAACAAGGATATAAGAAGGATCTGTTGCCCAGTGCTGGGAAATGTATAGGTCCGGGCTCTGGTTTTCACTTTCGCAAAAAATACTCCCAAAAACGGCAACAAGAAAACGAATCTTAATTGTAAAAGCAAATATTTGACACCAGGTAATGGCGAAATTTAAAGCTATCGATTTATTATCGATATTCATCGGAATAAAATCCCTGCTACACACAACAAAACAGAGGATTCGTAACAGACGGCGCCCCATTAGCCTTTGAGTAACCGGGAAACAGGACATGAGAAAGTGAAAACGCAAAAATTTGCCCCTAAAAACGCAAAAGTCAGTGAAAACCGGAGCCAGCCTGTAACGATACCTCTTCTGTTGACCGCAATTGTTGCCTATACAGAAAAAGAAAAGAAAAGCAAAGAAACGAAACGAAACGAAAGCAGAACCGAAGCCTGCACGAGCGGGCGAGCCAAGCGCAGTCGGCGTCGCAGTCGCCGCTGCTGGCCGAGGGAGAAAATAGGTGAACGACCGTCGATAATGCGCGACCTTCAAAATAATCTGGGCCAAGTGCTGTCCCAGTGTGCGACTGTGTGCGGTGGGTCTCTGGGTCTCTCTGTGTGCGTGTGTGTGTGAGCACGCACTCTCTCCCACTCACACTCCCACTCTCCCTACAGAAGGCAGCCCAACCCAACAGCCGAGTGAGAGACGCTCTCTCCCAGCGGTTGGTTTCCTCTCGCTTTGTTGTCTGCTGATTGGGGAATACAGATGATATTTACGGATTATATTATACGCGTATTATATTATATTCTATTCTATTCTTTTCCATTTTATGCGCTTCCTATCACAACTTTTGCAATGAATATTTTTGGCTTTCCTATTGAAAATGTGATCAAAATATCTGCAGGGGAATCGCTGGTTCCTGATTGGGAAGCTCTAAGAAAAACTTTTCAAATAAAAGCCACAAGATATCAAGAGGCAGCATTAGCTTTCACATTTTTTCCAAAATTTGAGCTCCTAATATTTAAATCGTTTCTTAAAATTTGGTTTTCCCTAAAAGGAAATCTTCGAATCGAATAATAATTAATTTTCCATCAAATTTGCATAGAAATCGCCTTATGGTGTTATGACATTAGACTTTTTTGCTCACTTTGTTGCGAAGAGAGTGAGAGATGGCCATCTCCCGGCTATCAGTCGAAGAACTGCGACTCTGTTTGATGTTTTCCAACACTAGGAAGTACAGCAGCCCTCACTCGCTCTCACTGCTTGCTTTTCCCAAACGGCTTTCTATGTGTTTTTGCTGTTTAGCAAAGTCTAATGTCATATGGCCATTAGGCTCTCTCCCTCCTTCCTCCCTCCGCTCTCTTCGCCCACTTATAGCTTTCCAAAGCTTACAAAGAGAGAGCTTTTCACTCTGTTTGAAGGGCCAAAGTCGTTGCACTCTAACCAGGACAATGACATGGCACACATACGGACACACACACACACACACACACCGAAATATGCCAAGTACCGTTAGATGGGCATTTTGGCAAGACTTTTGAATTTCATTCGCTTTCATTATATTTTATTTGGGCTTTAATTAAGACAAATCCAAAAATCCATTTGTTCCTTCAGATTTCCATGCTGCAGATGGGGGTTGGGTGGGGGGTACGGGGCATGTTGAATAGACATCGAAGGCTATGGATGTGTGGCTCTGCTTCACGTTTGGGGATCGGATTCATATTGATTAATAATAAATAAATCGAAACAATTATTTTCTTTCATGGAAGTTTTGCCTATCCATCTCTCAAAATAGTCCCCAAAAAACTAAAGGAATTTCTGGACTTGGCCATCGATTAATTTCCAGAATTTCTTTCATGTTGAAAACTCTGTTCTTTGGCACTACACAGGACATATTCATAAGCCCCCCCCCCCAGCCCAGTGCAACCTTCCATTTTCTGTGTATTTCTCCATTAAGCGATCCGGCACTCTCGCGCTCTCTGAAAAGAGCTCTTAACGGTTTGTGTGTGTGTGTTGGGGCCTAATCGAATCAACCGAGAATTGCTTGTGGGTTAAGTGCTTTTTATTTTCACACCGTTTGGCGCCTAACACCTTTAATGGAGCGGGCCCAACCCACACCCAGAACCAGAACCGGAGTGCAGGCTTCAACGACTGACCCTGAACCCGTGCATCGACACAGAAACTCTTGCCTGCCGTCGCGCGATGCTGGCTGCCGATTGTGCAACATGCGGCGCAAGCTTGGCAGCCAAATTGAGGGCAGACCCAGAGGCAGCAGCCCCGAGTGGGCGGAGATAACCCAGGCGCCCCCTGTTCCCCCCTCTCCGCTGCTCTGCTCTCCGCTTGTGTGGGGAGTTGCAGCAATGAAAAGTTCAAATGCGTTCGCTGACATTTTGCCACAGAGCAGAGCTCTCAATGTCGCTCGACAGAGAACGAGAAGGTGGCAGGACAAGCCCAATGTAGCTCAAGGATCCCCCCTCCCCCACAGACGTAGACTCTTACCTAAACGAAACATTGACTTTTGTGTGCTGCCTGGTGGTGGGTCCTAGCTGCCCTCGTGGTTGCTGGCTGCCATTGCAGTTGGCTCTTGATACGATTTCCATGGATTTTCCAAGTGTTGCACAATAAGAAGAGATGATCCAGAGATGTGGCTGCTCTCCACTACCCTTTTCGCGGCCTTGAATAATATTCCTCTGTCATTGGCATTTCTACAGTTCATTTAACTTCTCTCTCTCTCTCTCTCTCTCGCTCTGGCAGGACAACGTCAAAGCTGCTGCTGCCACGATTATGGCGGCTGTTGCCAACCGGAGGCATACCCCCCCTCCACCCGTTCGAGGCCAAAGGCAATCAGACTCTGAATTTGGTTGGCCAAAAGAGCTTTGCGTTTATTTTAGAACCTGATAGTTTCCCATTTGGCTAAATGTTTGGTCTCCACAACACATTCTGTCGGGGGGCCATAACCGAGAGCCATTTGCGATGGAGCTAAGAGGAGGCCACAAGTGATGCAAATTTTGGCACTGCTTTAAAGAGGTACCACAAGGCATTTCATTAACAATTGATTGGATATACCTTCGGCAATTTCCATTCTGGCATTCGAACTACAACAGTGTTCAAGAAAATAATGAAAATGCCCAATTTTAAGCAAATAGTCCGGTAGCCCTATGTAGTGAGTGGGTAGCCTGAGTGGGTTTTTTGGGTTGGGCTACAAAATCCGCTAAACTCTGAGAATTTTATAGCTGCGACTATCTGTACAACACTTTTTTTTGCATATACATACATACATACAGTGCCGCTCAACTGAATAGGTTGAACAATTTTCAAAAGTCAAACCGCTATATCTTTTTAACCAACGTACCGATTTATATGAAATAATTTTTTTAACATAGATTGATTCATTATTAATATAGCAAGAAAGTTTGTGGTTTCCAGGACACGTTTTTAAAGGCTATTTATTAATTTTTTCAAAAACATTACAAAAAATGCCTATTTATTTTAGCTCAACTGAATAGGTTCAAGTGCATTATTGCATTTTGACGTCTATATCTTAGTTAACGATGTCATTTTTTGTTTGCAAATTGCAGTCAAAGTAATTTACGTTGATTTTTTTGTAAAATGGGTCGCGGAAATCTTTTAAACGACTTTGAAAAAGGTCAAATAAAAGGTTATATAAATTCTGGCTCCAAATCAGCGAAATCGCTAAAAGAATCGGACGAAGCCAAAATGTAATTTGCAACATTATTCGTAATGAAGCAACGTATGGTAAAAATATGAAAAGAGGGTCTCAGCACGCGACAACACCAGCAGACAGACGACTTATCATTAGAACTGCTTCAAATTCCAAGCTTCAAGTTCAGCAGCCAAAATCAGGGAAGTGTGAAGAATGCGGTGTAAATGCAAGTTTGGCAACTGTCAAACGCATTATTCGTAGTGCCAAACATAATAATAAAATATTCTACGACTCGTAGGAAGTTCTTTAGGAAATTCCTCCGCGCAATGAGGGTCCACGGTTGTCGGGACTTGCGAGACATGTTTTAGGCCTCTTCTTCAAGATGCTTTCTGCTGGAATAACTTCTGAGGATAACAATGCCCAGCGACTTTTGTAGGCGACTCTATCGACTTGAATTATCGGTTAACCGGAATTATTACAGAATAATGTCTCTGTTCGTCGAAAAACGAATCAACACCAAATTCACAAAAAACTGAAACCAGCAATCCATGCCCCTAAAAACCCCAAATGTCAAATTCGATAAATTTCTAAATTTTTGAGAAATATTTATTTCGGTTTTTTTTTTCAATTAGATTTAAGCATAAAGTGATTCGTTTTTTTTTACGAAAGTTAAGCATAAAGTGAAAGTGATACAAAATGGCAATACATTTCCAAGATATGTGTTAAAATTGGAACATTTGAAGCCAATGTAATCGTACATTTGTCCATATTTCTACAGGCCATATACACATGCGGGAATCTTTTTACATGTTTGGAGTCGGAATCTTTCAGTCCTACTGGTACACCATCAATTACGAATTTCTCCTCTGACCTTGAGAATGCTAGAAAAAAGTTACATATTAAAATAATTTGATAAACCTAAAACCATTTATGCTTACACTGTGTTTAATATACGGCATTCCACGGCCACCAGCTCCGTGCAAAGACCGATCCGATAATTTGATAAATGAAGGCGCGCCTAGAAAAGAAATGAAATTTTGATCTATTTATTCAACCTAAAACCCAAACTAATGCTTACGAAGAGCCCGTGTTTATGTATGTTTTTGCAGGAAAATCATCGGAAATCTGGAAGAAGTATTGTACCACCAAGTACCACCAAAGTTTAAATCCATAAGTTTTGTAGTTTTGTTTTGTCCGGGTAAATATGAATTTGTTGTCAGTGTCAAATGAAAGCGCTCCTAGAAAAAAATTAAATTTTGATCTATTTATTCAACTTAAAACCCAAATTTATGCTTACGAAGAGCCCGTGCTTATGTATGTTTAAATTGGAAAATAATCAGGAACATATCTTGGAAATGTATTGCCATTTTGTATCACTTTCACTTTATGCTTAACGTTAGTAAAAAAAACGATTCACTTTATGCTTAAATCTAATTGAAAAAAAAACCGAAATAAATATTTCCCAAAATTTAGAAATTTAGAATTTTATTTTTGTGTTTAACTCCGGACGCTACGAACTATACTGATATTTTTCCAGTATTCTCACACGACATCGAATTTGACATTTGGGCTGTTGTCGGGCATGGATTGCTGGTTTCAGTTTTTTCTGAATTTGGTGTTGATTCGTTTTTCGACGAACAGAGACATTATTCTGTAATAATTCCGGTTAACCGATAATTCAAGTCGATAAAGTCGCTTACGAAAGACGCTGGGCATTGTTATCCTCAGAAGTTATTCCAGCAGAAAGCATCTTGAAGAAGAGGCCTAAAACATGTCTCGCAAGTCCCGACAACCGTGGACCCTCATTGCGCGGAGGAATTTCCTAAAGAACTTCCTACGAGTCGTAGAATATTTTATTATTATGTTTGGCACTACGAATAATGCGTTTGACAGTTGCCAAACTTGCATTTACACCGCATTCTTCACACTTCCCTGATTTTGGCTGCTGAACTTGAAGCTTGGAATTTGAAGCAGTTCTAATGATAAGTCGTCTGTCTGCTGGTGTTGTCGCGTGCTGAGACCCTCTTTTCATATTTTACCATACGTTGCTTCATTACGAATAATGTTGCAAATTACATTTTGGCTTCGTCCGATTCTTTTAGCGATTTCGCGCTGATTTGGGCCAGAATTTATATAACCTTTTATTTGACCTTTTTCAAAGTCGTTTAAAAGATTTCCGCGACCCATTTTAAAAAAAATCACCGTAAATTACTTTGACTGCAATTTGCAAACAAAAAATGACATCGTTAACTAAGATATAGACGTCAAAATGCAATAATGCACTTGAACCTATTCAGTTGAGCTAAAATAAATATAAATAGGCATTTTTTGTAATGTTTTTGAAAAAATTAATAAATAGCCTTTAAAAACGTGTCCTGGAAACCACAAACTTTCTTGCTATATTAATAATGAATCAATCTATGTTAAAAAAATTATTTCATATAAATCGATACGTTGGTTAACAAGATATAGCGGTTTGACTTTTGAAAATTGTTGAACCTATTCAGTTGAGCGGCACTGTATGTACATAAGTATGTATATGAAATATTTAGTGCTCATTTTCAAAGTTCTTAAATATCAAATTACCAAATTCCGTGGTAATAAAATATAAAAAAATATGTATACCGTTAGCCGAGAGTGGAACAACTTTCTGGGATTTTTTTTCAGAGAGTTTGGGTATAAACTTTTATCAAGAATCATCCTTCTTATCGGGCATACAGCAGACGCTCGTTAATTAGAACCACTTTGTAAATGACGTGGTTCTAATTCTCGAAAGATTCTAATTTCTGGAAGGATTTTTTTTCAAAAAATACAGAAAAACAATTTTTTTTTTAAATTATTTTTACTGTACATGATACAAAGGAAAAAATGCCGAATTTTAATAGGTTTTCACATCAAAGCTAATGAAATTCTAATATCTGGAAAAAAACGTATATGGAAATCGGTTTTTATTGACTTTTAATATTTTTAAAAATTACTACTAAATAAATGGCTAAATGGCTGAAAAGCATTCAAGTTGTAATCAAATTTGCAATTTTTTACATTTAAGAAATGGCTTTTTGCAAATTTTGTATATAAATACCATTTTTTAAATAATTTCCTCAATTTCTGTTCCATTTTCGCATTCAAAATGTGTTTGGAATTCCTTTCACTTTCAAAAACCTTTTTCAAATGTACGCGCCATCGTGGTGTGCCAGCTGCTATCCCTCTCTAGCCTGTGTATCAGATAAAAGCTCTGCTCAACTGCTTGCAAGCAGCGGCCGTCCGTTACAGCTTTTGCCAAGCAGTGCAGTCGCCACATGGCGACCAACCAAACCGGCGGCGCGCCGAAGCAACAACAAACCCATGGGGTGGGGTGGGTTGGGGTGGTGAGGGAGGAAGGGGGGAAAGAAAGCAGAGAAGCAGAGCAGAGCAGCTGATAGAAAATGTTGTTGCTGGCTGCTGCCTGCTGCCTGCTGTGTGGTGCTGTGTGGTTGTTGTTTGTGTTGTTGTAGCGGTTTGTTCTGCCTCTGCATTCGGCTTTGGCGCTTGGCGCTTTGGCGCCTGTTGTTTTGCTTATTATTCTGCGTTCTCCACTCGCTGCGCGTGTTCGTGCCTTTCCAAGAGACTCTGCTTTGGCGCTCAACAAAAAAAGAAGAAAAACAAAAAATACAAAATTCGAAATTAAATCAAAGGAATTTTTTTTTTCTGTTTTGAGGATTCAAAACGAGCTAAGGAGAGAGAGAGAGAGAGATAGAAAAGTCTTTGAATCTGTGAATAAGCGTGGATAATGTTTCATCAAATTGTGGCATTCATCAGATGAAAATGCATAAAGACCTGTCCAAAAATAAAACACGCAAAAAATTCTCCAACATCTTGTGATATTTCCTGTGCACAATCGAAAGAACAAAACAAAAGCAAAAGCAAAAGCAAAAACAAAACAAAAACTTAGCCCAAAATTTTAAATTTTTGAAATTAGTGGAATCTTACGGGTGTATCTAGAATACTATAGAATATAGACCATAATAGTACTATAGCTAGCTAAACAATTCTCACAAAAGGTGCCATATATTAGGGAGAGAGAGAGAGAGAGAGATATATAGCATTGCCTTTACTCGTACAAATTAGAGAAATCGTGTGAAACAAATTTATAGATCAATCAATCAAACAATTCCAAAACAATTTAAAACGTAGTTAGCAAATCCCGATTCCAAGTCGGTGCCAATTATCCTCGACCACCCACGCCCAGACCCAGAACCAGACCCAGACCCACGGCGCCATGACGGTGGGCAGTCGGGAGGATCTGTTCGCTCAGGCCAAGCATATCGATGATACGGAACGTCTGATTGGACGTGTTCTAGCTGGTGAGTGCTGCTGCTGAATGAATGATTCACTGAATGTACTACCGTACATTTGGAGATCTCTGGCAAATCGAAAGGGTGCCCATCCATTTGGGTGGGGGCCTAAAGGCAATATGTAATCTACCTCTATAGTGAAGCCTGGTCCAAATTCAATCTATTAAGTCCCCAAACTTCTAGAAACTAATCCTAAAAATCACTATTTAATTACTCTTCCCTTTCCCTTTCTGTTAATTAATGGAAAATATCTGTAGGTATATAGTATAACCTCTCCAATTTGGATAGCACACTTGTGCCCTTTTTGCGGGCGAATTTCACTTTCTATCTTTGTATCTATCTATCTATCGGGCTGGCTGGGCTCCTCCATGTATTAAATGTATGTATTTTTGGCACTTCCTCGGCGGTCGTTGAACCCATTAACCCAAATTGTTCCTTTTGTGCAAAAACAAAGAGCAAACGCAACAAGCTACAGAGAGAGAGAGAGAGAGCGAGAGAGACATATTTACTTGTGGCTTTTGTTGGGCCTGGCATGTACCTAATATTTATCTATCCTGAATAATTAATGGCAACAAAAAAAGCCATGAGAAGACGGTTTGTAGAAATTATGATTAATTTTTTGCAGCATAATCAAATTATTTATAAATGACAATCCAAAGAGCGACGAGCGACAGAGCTTCGAGAGAAGAATCCCCAAGTACTGGCTAAAACAGGCAGCCGTTGCTCAGCCCACCAGCCCACGGCTGCTGCTTCGTTCAGCCAGTACTCAGGCGAGAGAGCCGCTAACCGAACGCAGCGACGAAACGAAAGTAAAAGCACGAACGGCGACCCGACCAGCGAAGCGAACTGAACCGACCGACCGACCGACTGACGACGATATCAGCAAATGTTTCTGCTGTAAAATCTAGGCCAGGGACGCTGCGGTCGTTGAACTTGGCAAATGTACGGGACCCAAGCCAGAAGCCCGTGGCTTGTCGGCGAGAGGGAGAGGGAGAGCGACAGAGAGAGGATAAGAGGGAGAGTGTGTGGTGTGGTGTGGTGTGTAAGAGAGGAATTTCGCTTTCAATTGTTAGAATTAATTGATCTAGGAATTAACTGTTAGCTCTGCTTGGGGAATTGGGAATTACTTGGGGATGTTGTAACTGTTGCACACCTACACACACACACACACACACGTGCCTTGCGGGCATTTGTTGACATTTTGTGGCATTTATTTTGTTGTCTGTCGGAGATTTATGGCCCGACGATTTTACTTTATTTTTTGTCCCCGCGAACAAATTTTTATAAACTAAAAACCAAAAAAACCTACATGCATAAATTTAATTGAATTAAAGCTTAAAACTAAATCGATTCCATGATTAATCGTTTTCAAAGCATTTTCTGAAAACCCAACGAATCGGCAGAATCTGATCTAATTTTTTTGAAAGATTTCTGTTTTTTCCTGCATTCACTTACATTTTCTGCCTGGGGCTTCAGTCATCGTCCTAAAAATAACAAGAATATTAATTAATAATAATCATTTGTCAAATTTCTACGGAAATATGTAATATGTACGTTTTTTTCATATATTTTTTATGCAGTTCCAAGTGTTTTTTTCCAAAACTCTCTAAGAGCCCCCCACGATTAGATAAGGGAAAGCCGACAGTCGACGGCAGTTAGAAAGACCCCAATAGCGGCGTAGTTGATACGCCTTCTCCTCTGCCCTGCCCTGCTCTCTCCTTCCTCCACCCTTCGAGCTACTTGAAACTGTCGGAAATTTTTGGGAGAGAGACGTAGAGACGTAGAGTGCAAGAGTTAGAATTACTAAACCCGATCTATGTTTCTATATATTCATTCTGCCTTAACCCCTGACCTGCCCTGCCCTGTCCTGTCCCGTCCTGTCCACAGAACGAAGCTTTTCCACCCCCAAGACAGGCTGGGCGGGCTCTCTCACTCCCACTCCCACTCCCACTCTCTCGCTCTCTAACGCTTATCGCTAGGCACTCTCTATCTCTCCCTCCCGCGTGCGGGGCTCTAGGCATATTGTGGCTTTGGCCTTGGAATCGCTGTGGCGTTCATTGACCTGCTGCCGCTCCTCATAGTTTGGGTTTGTTTTTTCATTGCTCTCGTATCTGTATCTCGTAGTGTGTATATCTGTGTGTGTGCTTGCGCATTTGATTGTGTTTTTATTTCTATTATCGCGATAGTCGTCGATGTACGGGGCGATATGATGCCAGCCAGCCGCCACATATGACCTAATAAAATATTGTGTGCCGTTTTGCTTCTTTTCTGCTCTGCCAACATTTTCGTAAACTGCAGGGAAGGGAGGGCAAAGAGGGCAGGGAGGGCATTGAGGGGAGGGAGCAAAGGAGCAGTAGATTGGGAGCTTAATGAAGGGGTTCACCCACCCACCGCCGCATATTCATTGCACTTTCAATAGGAAATCCCATTTGTCTGTCAACTGCAGCGCAGACATTTTCCACATTTTCTGGTGACAGGATGTGCGAGAGACAGAGAGAGGGACTCCCTCCCATATTACTCATCCGTAGTGTTGCCGCACAGCAAGAGAGACAGAGAGAGTGCAATTTTGTGTGGGGTAAATGCATCATCATTCGCTTTTCATTCTCTTCGCTTTTTTGGGCCAATGTACGACCTTCCCCCCAACAGCAGTGGGGTGGAGGGGGGGGGGCGCAGCATCGACGGTGGACCGGACCCCGTTTCACCTTGAAGGCGCTCCTGCCAGAGCTTTAATAGTCGGGGGCTTCTGTGCTGTGTTGTCTATTGTGTGTGTGTGTGTGTGTGTGTGTGTGGCATGCCCCTGAATCACAATTTGCTTAACTGTTTTTTCTGTTTGCCAGACCAGATTGTGAGTGGATGGCTAAAAGTTCTTGGCCTGGTGGGGAAAACCGAAGGCTAAAATGATTGCGAATTTATTTAACAATCGGATTTTCTGAAGATCAAAGATCAATGTGGAAGGAAAACCTCGTTGTGGTCCAGATCTTGAATGCTAGAGTGTTTCAATGGTTCACTGGTTATGGTGGTGTCCCAGTTTCAGGTAGTTACACAACACATACCATCTGACTCATGTTTGAATTGGAGGACACCAATCAGCACTTTCGGATGAGCGGAACGGTCAATATTTGGCCAAAAATCGGTCGAGCAATTTGGGATATAGCACGATATTGTTAAGATATTCTCTTTCCAACTTCATTTCCAATAACTGATCAAAAATATTTGCTTTTCCTTTTTCGTTTCAGGTAAGTCAAGTCGCAATCGATGATCAATCACGTCTGTAATCCCTCGATCTTCCATCCCTCCATGTAAGTCAAAGTCAATTAGCTCTCAGGCCCCGACTCGACTCGACTCTCAATTGATTGGTGAATGTCATTAAAGGTTTTTCACCTGCCACAGCCTTGCCACAGCTAAAAACTGAGTCAAATAACTCATAAAAATAAATGTGTGTGTGCCTCAACAGTGATATCTCTTCACAGATATCTGGCTATAGCTTCGAAACGAAACGTAACGAAACGAGACATGACTAGAGCCGAGTGAGCCCCACACGATTTGCATTTTGCAATTGCGAGAGAGCGGGAGAGCGCTACAATCTATGCAATAAATAGCATAATTTTTTCTAATGTCATTTTAGTTCGTTATTCGTTTGCTTTTGGCATACCTGTTAAGCGAACAAAGGTAGGGCATATACCCAGGAGGGTTACCTCTTCCGCTACCAAAAGATATGTATTTTTGTACCGAAAATCATTTGAATAGCCACCAAAAGCTGCTCTAAACATTGACTGACACATCTTTTGTCACTAAAATATCTATATCTATGTATCTATGAATCACAAGTATCTAATAGTCGTAATACTATCAACTATAAAGCTCTTCCATATGCATTTGTTAAGCGAAACTGAACTCGGGCGAGAGTTGAATGCACGAACAGCATTGTAAAGCAATAACCTCGATCTAAATTTACACATAGATACAAGCCACACACACACACACACACACACACACACATGAACAAACTCGCGTATGCACATGCACCACCAGCTGCAGCTGAAATTTTGTCATAGTTTCGTCTGTGCGGCTGAACTTGCACTCAATTTGTTTGCTAGACGACACAGACAGATGCAGCCGCACACACAGCGTAGCATGCAGCATGGGGCAAAGCTTTCCTGGCGCAGAGCTTTCAGATTGGCTATCTATGGCGAACGGAAATGACAGTGTTGTTCGTGTTGGGCAAAAGCTGCAGCTACCTCTCTCCCTCTTTTTGGTGCAGATGGAACCATTAGGCATACTAATAACCAGATCGCTTCTCGATCTATAGTCTGGAGGTCCTTAAGACTTTACACAGCCAGGACAATGCTCATTATCCCAAGTGCTGAAGTTTGGGTTCCTCTAGAGAAGCCACAGGAGAGAGGACTAGAACCCTAAGAGAAGAAATCGCTGGGGCTTGAAGATTGAATAGAAAGAATGGCAATAGACATAGAAATACTTGGGATACCCCTAAAGCCATTGAATGGTATAGGCTCCTCTTCTCCAACTCTTTACCGTCACCCTTTCATTACTTCAATCACCCTGGACAATCAGCTTAATGCAATTTCGTCAGTTCCCAATATTCAAAGATCTTCTGCTTCAATACGAGACGAAAAAAACCCCCGTGCACACACCCACTGCCACACTGCCACTGCCACCCACTGACTCTTAGAGCGCCTCTTTGAATAGAATCTCTGAAAAGTGGAGGCACACACACCCAGACACACACACACACAGACAGACATACAGATACGGGCATACTGCATACTCGTGTATGTATAATTTTTTAGAGGTTATTCCGAAGCGGGTCAATTCAGGCCATTCGCCCTGCCAGCCAGCGACAATGTCTCACAAAATGAGCTTGTGGATAGGCAGCGGGCAGCGGGGGGTGAGGGGGGCGCACAGGCAACCTTGCAGTGCATTTTCATAGAGCGGAGAGCCGAGTGTTATCTCTCAGTGTGCGTGTGTGTGTGTGAGTGTATAGAGCGCCAACTGCACGTGACCTCGTTGCATGTGGCGACCGACTGTTTGCTGTCTCTTTCGCACCCTATACTTCTATCGTCTATCCCCCTCCCTTTCTTGCATTGGCTCGAATTGTATGCACATTTTTTTATGCTGCCGCTGCTGCTGCTGCTGTTGCCTAGCCTAGCGCACAAATTGAAGTCGACAAACGTTCATGAACTCAATTTCGGTTTTTCCTTCGAAAAAAACTGCAATGACGTCAAAGAGCAACTGTAAATTGTTATGAGAGAGCTTTTATGGCCAGTCCAGAAGCTTAGCAGAATATGCTTTGATTTGATTAGGAATATGAATAATATTTAGTTGCAAGTATATTCGAAAGTCGAATGAAACCTTTTTTAACATTTCCAATTTGAATTTAAGCAACGGTTGGTGGTGGCGCCATCTAGCAACTGTTGGCGGGCACTGTTTGCCTGGAAAGCATCTCTGCTGTGCAGGTGCAGAAGCTCGCCGCTTGGGGGCGCCTTTACAATACGCTAAAAAAGCTTTCTTATTTTTTCTGTCACGTTACGTTACAAATACAATTAACAGAATATAACAAAACAATAGTAATCAAATTTCTTCACTTCTCTCAAGTAAATCGATTTGGAAAGATAAATTCCAATAAGAGCATGAATTACGAGTCTATTACGATTAGGTGAGGTCAACCCACCCACGATGCTTGCATATTTTGATCAAGTGCAGGTGCACATACTAAGCGAGAGAGAGGGAGAGAGCGGGCCTCGAATGCCTCACCTTGCATGGAGAGCGCTTGTCGCTCATTCTTTGCGCCTGCATGAATGAGTTAGAGAGAGAGGAAAACTGCGCGCCCTTTTTGCATATTTTTCACCAAAACGCCAGATCACGTGACCAAACGGGTTTGATACAAATTAATTAATGGCTAAAATATGTCTTTGTTTGTACAAAAACACTTGTTTTTTTCTTTCCGTGGATTTTACTCTAATCTGTCATTTCTATGGCATTTTGCCGGCGGGTTCGCCCCCGCACTTGATCATTAACTTTTGCTTGGGATTTTGGGACATATTTAATTTTAATTTACTTCTAGACTTCACTGCACAATTTTTCAAGTAGGATTTTTCACTATTTTCCGGCTTTTCACGGCCCGAAACGCGGAGCTGACTGGGAAACGCGCGCTTGACCCGGATGAAAAAATTAAAGTGGGCGAGAGGGAGAGAGTGAGAGATGCGTACGTGACTTAGGCGCTTCCATGCTCTCCTTTTGGTCCACTTCCTAATTGCTGGCACATTCCATGCTCTCCGGCTGCTGCTGCTCGTCCTATTTGCTCTCTTATTGGATTTTGTAATTCTTTTTCTCCCTCTCCTAATGCAAAGGCAGATCGAAGGGACACCTGTGGGTGGGAGTGTGCTATGAGGAGAGGGTTAGTGCTCTCTCATTCCATGCTCTCATTGTGCTTCTAATTGCTAAAGGAGTGTGAAAGCGAGGCTCAGTGGAAATTGCAATTTGTGTCTGCTCGTCTTTTTCTCACTCACAGATCGAGCGGTGGGAGTAACTGTAGAACGAGAGGAGCTTAAGTTTGTACCTAAAGCAATGCTAAATAAAATTCGAAATCTTTCTTCATTGAAGTCTTTTCCTGATTCAGCAGACATCTGTATCTAATCTTTGATTGTCCATAGATCTAACGCATCATTGATGGTTCTCTGGCGACTGGATTCCCATTTCATATTCTTCACTTTCCTATTCAACTGCGCATTCGGATCGCATAGATCTGAAGCTGATCTGAAGCTGATCTGATCTCAAATTCAAATTGCAATCGATCCGAACCCTTTTCGTTGGAGGGGGGCCGTGGGCCGGGCGGTTGAGAGAACTTTATGCGCATTGCAAATTCTGTTTGGGCCCTTACACTTAAGTGATTCTCAATGCGGGATCGCAACGCTCTACCTTTACTCTCTCTCTCTCTCTCTCCGTCTGTCCCTACCCTACCTCTCCGGTTCGATTCCTACTCTTTGGCAGCTTTTCTCCTTTGGCTTCTTTCAAGGTTGTTCGGACATTGACATTTTCATTATTTTGTGTGCTGTGTGCTGTGTGGTGTGTTCTTTATATATATATATATTTTGTTTTTTTGGCAAAATAAACGTTTGGTTTTTGGTTGGGCTGCTGCTGGTTCGGCTTCTGGCTCTTCGTTTTTTGGTGCGTGTTCTTCTTGTTCTGCCTCTCACCTCTCTCTTCTCCCTTCTTCCTCTTCCTCTTCCTCTTACTCTTTTTCTTTGTATATATTTTTTTTAATGTTGCCCGCATAAAATTCGAAGTTGATCCAAAGTTGTTTTCATACCCCATTCTTTTTTTTTTTGTGTGGTTTGTGTCCGTCCGTCTTTCATTTCTCTTTCGTTGCTGGGGAGCCCGGTCCGTCCTCCTCCAAAATGGCGTCGGACGTGGTGCCGCGTGCCGCCTGCCGCCTGCCACGTAACTCCCCTCCATTTTCTAGGGCACTCTGTCTGCCGCCTTCCGCCTTTATCTGCTCAATGGGGAATGGGGATGGGGATGGGGATACTCGTATTTGAGCATTTCCAACACGTTCTAGCCCTTGACTTTGAAATCGAGTTGGGGTTTGGCTCCGAGGGTTTTTGAATTCGGATTTGGATTCGGATTGGGTTGGGTTACGCCTAGGTAGATACATTTCGGGTGTAGACTTCCTCCTTCTTTTGTGCCGAAGTTCAAGTTCGTTTTACGCATTTTAATCATTTGAATTTTTTTTTGTCGGCGCCCCTGAGGCAATTGTAATTGACACTTGAGTATGCCACACCAGACAGGCAGAAGCAAGGGGTGGGGGGGGAGAGGGAGAGGGTCTACGCCTGGCAACTGAGCCGTGACTTGGCCAAAAGCACACAGACAGACAGTAAAACGTTAAACAAAAAATTACTTGAACTCGCCTAATTACGCGAATTACGATTGTCTATGTGTCTATGACTATGCGGAATATTCTCATAATTTTTAATAGGCTTCTTGCCATTTGGAACTTCAAAGTCCCGAGATATGGCAGACCAGATGACATCATCAGCCATCAGTTCAACAATTTAGGCTCCACTTTTGATCACATTGAGCTCACGCACAAATCATTAACCAACACTGCCATTAGAACCGACAAAAGACCTGAGCAAAAAAGTCTAGGGGCTGTAGCACTGCTCAGATCAATTTCCAGCAGAGTGTGGGTGGAAAGATGGTTCCAAATTGAGGAATCAAAGTCTCGCTGGAATAATGTTGTTGCAGATGACAAAAACCGAACCCGAACCCGAAATTCCTACCGGAATATGCTAGTTCACCTACCCCTCCCTTCAAGTCCGTCGTGACTCTACCAAAAACAAACATTTCCCCTGAAGATGAGATGCCCATTAACCCATTTCACTTGACCGAAACGCAGGGGGCCCCAAATAAAGAAAGCAGGCCATGGCCAGGGCCAGCGCAGAGGCAGGTTACATAACCAAGAAGAAAGTAGCAGAGAGAGAGAGAGCGAGAGAGCGATTAGAACACAAAGAGAAAGCAGAGAAAGAAGCTGAAGCAGAGGCAGACGGGCGGCACTTACAGCGATCCGATACCAACTTTTGATTTCAACATCAGCAAAGAAGAACGCCTGGGATATTTGTGGCTTGATACCCTGCAGCCCTGCGAGTACAAGGGGTATGTTGTTCTCAAGCGAGTTACCTTTGTTTTACAGACAGAACTCCGTGTAGAGGGTACTTTTTGGACGAGTACTAGTTTAGGCTGAGTTTTAAGGTGCGACTGAGAGAGTTTTGGATGAGATAACAAAACCAAAACAAAAACAAAAAAGGAAAAAAGTCGCTGAACAACTTTCCGTTTTTTTTTAAGGGGGGAAACATACAAAAATTAGAATTGGAATTGGAATTGGTGTAAGAATGCCACAAAAAGATTGTTTCGGCTTATGATTATCGCCATAAAGCATTTAACTTTAACTTTAACCTTCGCGGCGTGCTCTGACCCCTTTGGCTTTGGTTTGGCCTCCCCGTGTGTGTGTTCGATCATCGACAGAGTTTTGTTTGAACAAGTTTTCAACAGTTTTTTTTGTTGTTTTTTGTTAATTAGAGAAGGCATAAACTGGTTCTCCCAGCGTCCCAAGTTCTTGGTCTCTAAAAAAAACAAAACAAAAACAAGCAGGTTAATACTAGTATTGTTTTTTACACCCGCACAGCAATCAAAGGGTTAATGTCGATGTATTCTAGACGTTCCGTTCTCTCTTCTGCTCCCTCCCGCCACGTTCTAGTTTTATGCGAGAGAGCGGCAGAACCAGCGCTTCGCTTCGCTTCGTTTCGCTTCGGGAGAGCGGCGTGCAAACGCACGATGATCGTGTGAGAGCATGACTTCGTGTGCGCGCGTGTGTTCGTTTTGGTTCCTCTGCCATCGTTTCGTTTCGTTTCCCATTGTGCGTGCGCATGTTTGTGTGCGTGTGCGTAGCAAGTTTACTGACCTTGAACTTCGAAATAATTTTCGGTGTGTTGTATGTACACCGAAAATGAGACCATGCGGCACACACACACACACATGGACACACATACGCACATTTTTAAATAGAGAATTGGTTTAATTTTTGGGCTGGCTGTTCAGGCACGCACATGCCCCTCGCCCCCGGCCCTGCCCCTGACTTGGACAGAACTTTGCATAGTATATATGAAAGTACAATGTAGAATTTCGATTGTTTTTCTAGCACTCGCACACACACACACTCTTTCGCTCACCAAATCTGTATCGGGCTAAAAATAAGCCAAAAGTATCTCATGGATACGCACGCTTGCCCCCGCTGTGAGCCCCCTGTCCAGACGAGCGGCAAGTTCAATGTAGTTCAATCGATTTGTACTGTAACCTTCTGGCCACGATAACGATCGTTGTTCCCCCCCCTCCCCACGCGCATGGAATGTATATAACTATGAAAATTAAGGGATAGAACTACCTCGTATACGCATACGCGTACCCATCAAAAGTTCTCGGATAGAACTTCCTCAATCAGCGAAACACGTTCACGTTCCCTCAAGCTCCAGCCGTGGGGCTAACCTTCTAATAGGGCACCCACCTAGGTCTCGTTTGCCCATTCGGTGCACGTGCGTTTCAACGATAAGATAGCCGCTGGGGCCTAGGGTTTCGACTGTTCCGGGCCGATCGCTGAACCCTGGCAAGGGCTTTTTGCGCATCTGGCCCCCACAGCCCAAAAGGTACAAAAATGAGTTCGAAACTGTTCAGATTAGGCTCTGTTTATTGGCTTACAATATTGTGTGACTAGTTTTGCTGATAATCTGTTACCAACTTGTTGCCGAGATCGAGGAGCGGAACTCATTTGGTAGGCGTCCCCCAAGGAATGCCCTGGCGGGAATCATTAATTTCTATCTACAGGTGCCCCCGTATACCGTTCTATTCGAATTGGACTCTGCGACCAGGTCTGGTCTGGTCTCCATGTGCGTGAGGTTATGGTTCTAAAACGTCAGCAGGTAGCAGACGGGACCTTCACGAAAAAAGGTTCACTTGATGAATGAACTGTCAGTCGGGGGCAGGGTTGGGTACCTGTTCTAGGGATATTCGATTAGAAAACCTCAAGAAAATCCCAAAAAGTACAGAACAGACCCCGAAAAATATATTTCCCGCAAAGTGTCATTCCACTTAACGCCTCCCAACTCCCCCAAGCCCCAACAAACAAAAAACGCACAAAAGAAGAAGAAAAATGGCGCTGGGACAGCAAAAGAGAAACGCAGAAAAATAACAAAAAAAAGGAAAGAAAAGAAGAACAAAAAAAAGAACCATAATCGAGGGAAAAGGTAGCATATCTCCATATCCAAGTAGTATACCCCACCATCCAAAAAAAACAACAACAACAACAACAATCGACCAAGTGACTGAGCAACCGACTGGGAGGGAATCGGACTCGGACTCGGACTCGCACTCGGACTCGGTTACGGACTACGATCTCTGGTTTTGTTGGAATCTAGGTTATTACGCCGAAAATAATTAAAAATACAATAAAGCCAGGGCGCCAGGGGGTGCCTGGGGGGGTACTCCTATCTCCCTCTCTCTCTCTTTCTCTGACATTTCGTAAATCATGCAAAATTATTACAAAAGAAACGAATGCTCGCAGCGAACGCTTCCTCTTTCGGCGGCTCCCCTCTGCTCCTCTGCTGCTCTCTGTCTCTGTCTCTCGTCTCTTTTGGCTTTCTTTGTCTTGGCCAAATTATACAGTCCGCCGCTGTACACGTGTTTCAAGTTCATTGCCAAATTTCGGGCACGACCACAGAGACCACAGAGATACCAACAAAACACAAAACAGATACATTTTTGGTTTTTGGTTTTTGGTTTTTTGTGTGGGTTTCTTTTTTTCGGTTTGGTTTTCGCTTTTCTGGCTTTCTGGCTTATAATTCTGCACGCTGACTTGGCCGAAAGCAGGCTTCAGGCCGTTCTTCTGACTGACTGACCGATCTACCGATTCTGACGATTCTGCCGATCTGGCAGTAACCGAAACGTACGTCAAATCGCTTATGTTATGCAGATTTCCAATTCCTTTCTCCATATTCGATTTATTTTTAAAAGTCCCGATCTGTAATGTTTGAAGAGTAAAATCCCACGCCTCGAATGACGCATTTATTCCGCCAATGTCCCACCAACGTCATCGGCAGTGCCCCACCGAATCTCTGCCCCTGCCCCTCGATCCACTCCGATCTGCAGCCTCGTTGCGATCATTGCACTTTGCGTCTGCGGTCGAGAGTCTCTCCCTGTCTCTGTCGCTCTTTCGGCATGTTGCAAATTGTTTGACTAAAGAGGAAAAAAAAAAACAAAAACAAAAACCAGTTTCTGTTGCTGTTGTTGTTGTTGTTGTTGCACTGTGCAGTGGAGTTGTATGGAGTTGAACAACTCGCAAAACTGGAAACGATCGTGCCGCGCGCGTCTCCGTCTGTCCGTGTCCGTGTCTGTGTCTGTGTTGTGTTTTGTTGCAAGTTGCATTGAATCGGCGGCGTCGTTGTCGTTGTCGTTGCCGTCGCTGTGGCTCTCTGGTCGGTCAATGGTTCTCTGGTTCATTGCCATTGCGCTGGGGGTAACTAACCCAGCAAGCAACGAGGCATACCACACACCAACAACAACAACAACAACAACACCAACTACAACTGCAACAGCAACAAGTTTTGCATCGTCATTGTCGTTGTCGTTGTTTCGGGCTCGGCTCCAGCCTGGCATTTTGTTGTTAACTGAAGCAAGGACGTTGTTGGTGTCGTTGTTGGTGTCGTTGTTGAGTGCGCGTGTGCGTGTGCATGTGAGTGAGTGTTTTTTTGGGTGGTGTATGAGTGTGCCGCTGGGCCATTCATGTGCGAAAATCAAATCAAATGGAATGCCATGACTAAACGATAGTTAAATGCTCTCCATAGTTTATACGATGTTTTTTTTGGAGTTTTGCTGTTTTCTCTTGTTGTTGTTGTTGTTTTCTTCGGCTAATCCACCGCTTGGTTCGTTGACTTACAAATGGTTTTGTCGTTCGGTTTTGTTGCTTGTGGAATTGTGGGATTTTGTGGATTGTTTCGCAGCTTTTAGCATAGACTAAAAACGGAGTTTATGCGCGGTGGAAAATAATGAAAAATTCAATGAAATTTTACGCTTTTAATTTGGAAAAATCCAAATATTTCTCTAAAAAAATATCCAAAACTTTGTTCAATTATTTCATAATTTCCTTCAACGAAAATAGTTTTCC
This sequence comes from Drosophila lowei, assembly GCA_008121275.1. Lineage (NCBI taxonomy): Eukaryota > Metazoa > Arthropoda > Insecta > Diptera > Drosophilidae > Drosophila > Drosophila lowei. Next base: position 15,451,635 of record CM017781.1, on the reverse strand, counting down.
TTTTGATGGAAAATTGTTGTGGAAATTCTTGAATATTATCCAAAAATGAACGACCTTTTGCACTCGCTCTCTCTGTCTCTCTCTCTCCTTGAAACACAACCCTTCCCATCGTGTGACTCATTTTTTGCTCAGTTCATGAACTCCCCCAGGCATAAACGATGTGAGGGGGGGATTCATTGCCCCCTAAACACATTTCGCAAGATTTTCTTCCTAAGAACAGAAACAGACACAGAATGAATTGCGAAATCGTATCGCTCAGGGCGGTAGGAGGCATTAATCAGATCAATATGTGACCCCGCCCCACTCCACCCCCCTCTCCCAGTGTGGCTTCACTTTGCTTTGGTTTACATATGAATTTTTGTGTGTGTTTGTTTTGTGTCTCGTCACGATTATACAATCAGGCTATATGTCGGCTATATAGTATGTATGGAATTGTATGGCATTCGTCAGCAGTGTGCTCGTCGGAATGAAATTTCATGAGTTACCCAAGAGGCGATTGACCGGGCAGAAAATACTCCACACCACACCACACCAATACCACACCAATGCAGTCGCACTCCACTCCCGTATACACAATCACAATCCTGATGACATTCACCCCGTTTACGAGCTGCAGCAACAGCAACAGCAACAACAACAACATTTGCAACATGTGCAAAAACAACGAAAGAGGTAACGAAAAGAGAGCAACGGATAAAAGGCAAACAAACGATCGACGACGAGAGTGCGATGCAAAAACAAAACACAGCGCATAGCACAGGGGCGTAGGTTTCTAGGGGGAGATTCGTAAAAGGTGGTAAAAGAGGTTAAGACTCTATTCTTTCAGCCTTTAAAATGTTATATGCCTATATTTATATTTTTTAGATCTAAAATGCCAATCAACAATTTTAAGTTTTTTACACGGTTTTATTCCATTTAACATGGTTCAAAATCACACACAGCTCACAAACAGCTAGAAACCAAACGAAAACAAGAAAGAACATTAAGGGAATGTGTAAATATTTGTTTCTCTTTCGTTTTTTTGCGTATACGATCAATGTGTTTTTTTACACGGTTTTTCAGGAACCAATCTACCGTGTAAAACAGAATTAGGTGTATATTTCATATTTCAAGTATAAAAATCTACATATACTCGTACATTTCATATTTCGATTATTATATATTCAGAGTACTAGATATTTCCAGTGTAAAATACCCTGGAACGAGGGTTTTACTTTCCAAAGCATTGCTATATGGATTTTCAAGTTTTTTTTTCAAATACATTTATGTTTAAAAAAAGTAAATTCTATAAGCTTTTAATTTACATTATTTTTGGTGTGTAATTTGTCTCTCTTTAAAACAAATTTATTGCCGATTAAATGATTTATGAATTATGTTTATTGATGGCCGATTTCTGGCCAATCCTCGTCGATGAATAGCTTCAGTCACTGGCCCAAAGAGAAGCCATAAGAAACCCCCTTTCGCCTAAGCCACTGCGCCCACCGTGCCGACGACATCCGACTGCAGTGATGCTTTGCCCAGTCACCTCCCTCTCCCGCTCTCCGTCGCTCTCTCTTCCTCTGCTCTGCTCTGCTCTGCTGCTGCATTCGTCACTTTTTTTTGGGAGTGACGTTTCCAAATACACTTTTGTTTTTTGTTGTTGTTTTTTGTTTGGGGCGGCTGCTTAAACGCTTTCCGCGTTATTCTGAATGCAAAAAAAAACAAAACGAAACAAAAGATTCGTTTGAACTTGTTGCGTCGCCTTTGGAGATCGGATCGTTTGGGTTATTTCTGTTTGCGATGGGGAGAATGATGATAATGATATATAAGACACATAAAGGAAGCAATATTTTCGGGAATTAACAAAGTCTCTCGGACCTGGGCTTGACTTTTTGTTTGTTGTTTTTTGTTTCTTGTACTCCTGCCCTGGTCTGCTCTGCTTTGAAGAAGGTTCTTCACTGCAGGGGGTGGGGTGAGAGGAGGGGTGCCTTTAATTGGGTTGGATGCCAAAGGAGCTGCTGATATAATCGAAAGACTGCATCCGCTCTTTTATCCTGAAGAGATTGCAGCTGGCTGGAAAGTGCTTGAAAGGGAAGATCGATGGGGAAATTTTTATTAGATATGGCAGTGGGGGGGCGGGGGGAGGCCCTAAAGGCGCGTGAGCCGGGGTCTTATATATTTATTTTGTAAATTTCCACCACAAAAAAATTCCAAATTTTCTGCGCAGTTCTTTAAGCCGCTTCCAGGCTAACTACCGTTACAAGACCAGACCCAGACCCTAGCCAGACCCACTTGCCGTCTCTTTTCGGCTATGGTCAAAATACTTAAGATTGTTTACGAAAAGGCATCTCGCAGAGCAAACAAAAACAAAAACAACAACGACAATTCCCATCAAAAAATGATTCCCAAATCAAATTCCAAAAGACGGCGGCGGCCCAGTCAAAACAACAACAAGACAACAAGACAGAGAATCAAGTATTACATAAGCCATGGAGCCATGGAGCCATTCCCTTCTTTCGACTATTTCCACCAACAAAAAATAGGGGGGGACAGGGGGAAAGTAGAAAGTCATTAAGTAAGCAAAGTGGCACAAGAAAGAACGAAAAAAAATCAAAAGTTGTAAACAAATATGAGCGTAAAGGAAAATGAAAATGAACTCCAGGGAAACGGGGGAATGTTGGGGAGGCACAATACCCTTTCCCCCCCCTCCTGCCACTCCACGATATTTTTCGTCTTCTTCTGGATGATTCTACCGTGAACTTGTCCCAAATAAACAAAATTCCAAACGGTTCCGCCACCATCTTGGTTTCCCTCTCTCTCTCTCTCTAGCTCTTCTCTTTCTTTCCCTTTCCCCAGCTCTTTCTTCTTCCTAATGCCTTGTTGTTTCCATTCCATTCCCAAAAAAAGGTGTACGGGGGGTTTTTTTTTTTTGTCATCAGATATTTCGTAGAATCCGAGGCTTCAGCAGGTTCTTTGACCAGACACAAGCCATTACAACAGAGTGGAGAATATGTGGTGGCTTTTGGGAGTTTTATGGGTTAAGAGATCACGAAAAGAGACCCAAAACGGGGTCACACAGAGGTCTCCATTCATTAGCATACTCTCGGGAATTACGAAGAACCCCCAAACACCTAGTCAAATCGTTGTCAAGTATTCCAGGATCTTCGAATAGGTGTTGGGAATGCCTTCTAACCAAAATCTCTTGCCATATACCATCTGTTGCCTGTCGCAGATCTCACTTTCCTTTCGACACCCACTCAACCGATTCGATCCAGTCGTTCGGTTACCCTTTTTGCTCCCAAAGAGTCAGTCAACCCCCCGACCCCCATCAACGATTCCTTGCCGTTAACCGACTTTCACTGCCACCCACGGCATTTAAATGACCTCCAAAAAGAGATGGAGTTGGAGTTTCCCTGCAGTGACCCAACCGGACGAGGGGGGTGGGGGATTGGGGGGTAGACTTTCCAGTCGTTGCACTCGCTCTATAAAGTTAATAAACTATAAATTACCATCAAAAGCCATCGAAGAAAATGCCGAAAAGGAGACTTTCACAACACACACACACACAGACGACTGTTCGTGCAACACGTGGAAAGGCCAACTGGCAACTTGCAACATTCAACATTCAACTTCGACTTGGACTTGGACGGGCTGGCGCTAGCAGCAATTTCACTTTGTGTTGGGCTGCCTTTGGGTTAAAGTCCTGCCATTGCGGTGTCAGTCAACTTTCCTAGCTGCATGCTGCATGCTGCATGCCGCATGTGGCAAGTTGTTGTTGCTGTTGGTATCACTAGCATAGTTGCCCACCAAACTCACTCGAATGCTCCACTGAGTCGTCGATCCCAGCCAGAGGGAGTGGGAAAGAGAGAGAGGGAGAGAGGGAGAGAGAGTGCAGCGACCTGCAGGCGATCGAGTCAACACACTCCGCCGCATACTGAATCATGGATGGAGGGGACTCTTTGACTTGGCAACGTCATCAGCTGGTCCTCCCCTAACACCCCCTACCCCCTTTCCACCGCGTGTTGCAGTTGCATACCAGTTTTGTTTTTCGCGCTATTTTGCATGCCAGTCCCAGAGTCGAAGCGGAGTTGCAGCAGCGACGGCCACCATGTGGTAGAAAGCGGCAATGGACTCGTATAATGAACTCGGATCGGATCGGATCGGTTCGTCACTCGGGGCACTCCACTCCACACCTCTCGACGGGGTGTTTGACTTCTGTGTCAGTGCCACCTTGTGCTGGGAGGGGCCACCTTGGGGGATAGAACCTACAGGAAGATATAGAAGCGATGCCAAGGATCGTGGGTTCAGCATCTGGTCTTCATTCAGTCGATTCGGGGGGCACTTCCTCTTTAATGAACTGCCTTGACTGCCGCAGGCTCTTCCTGTTTCGGCATTGGATTCCTCAGTCACCTATTGAACGGAACGGAACGGAACGCAACGATCGGTCGTCTCCAATCTAATCTGAAACCAGAAACGCGTTCCGCGCGATCCACTGATCGACACTCGCCACTCGCCACCTGTTCTCTGTCTCTGTCTCGCTCTAGACGTGTATGAGGTGTTCTATGACCGCCAGATCGTACATTAAACTTCAAGTCAACTTCCTAGTGCGGGCCCTGGCGCTCATCGCATTCATAAATTATCGGGCAGAAGACCGAGCGAAATACACACAAAATATTATGCTAAACACGTTCAAACGTTGTGGCCAAAACAGGTTTCAAAATTCCCCGACGATCAGACCAATTTCGGGCCTGGTCTTACGGATACACAAACTCTCTACCACGGGGCCCCAGATACTCTTTTTCTTTCTTTCTTTTTGTTGTTTTTGTCCACTAATTATTATGCTCGAAAAATAAAGGGGTTTCATGCTCAGGCGAATCTTGAAAGAAAAGAGAAGTGAGAAGACAGCGAAGACAGGAGACGGGAGACGGTAGAAGGGCGGAGAGCGCATATTTCCACAGAAGACAAGTCTTCTGGTGGGCCCCCACTCCCGTCTCCCCCCTCTTTGCGCTTAATGGCGGTTAATGGAGGTCATTCACTTTCGCACGAATTGTTCTTTGGAGTGGAGTCAAGTCCAAGACCAAGTCGGCGACTGCTTTCCGAGCCTCATCTTACCGTTTGCTCCCCTTCACCACACACACATACACACACACACACAGACACACATATCGCATAATCTTATTACGTTGCCAAATATATATGTATCTGTATCTGTATCTCTGTATCTGTGTATCTGTGTGTTCTGTTGTCTGACTTTTGATTTTTGTCGTTCTTTTTCGGTTTTTCGGTTTTTTGTTTTATTTTCTTTTGGCATTATGGATTTTCTGCACTTATTACCAACTGAGATATCAATCTGTGGCACGAATCGGTTTCCCTTTGGGCCAAGTCAAGTGGCGATCGATTTTTCCCCAAGGATTTCCCAAAATATATGGAAATGGAAAGATATTTCCTTCTCTTTCTTTCTCTTTCTCCCCCTGCCAAACACCTGTAGTCATCAAAGTCTCCATTTTGCTCTGAACCCTCCACTGGGCCATTAGGCATCCAATCCATGTATCTGTGTATCTCTGTATCTCGGTGCGAGTATCTATGGCAATCAACTACCGTTCGAATCTATCTGCTGGTCGGATGCAAAGCTGTAATTCAGGGGGACGCGCTCAAGTGCTTATTACACACACACACACACACACACTCAGGCCCGATCCGTCCAAGTGCAAATTGCCAATTAAACGGGAGTTGGCAAAGAAAGGAGAGAGGGTATCGTCGTTGGGGTTAAGGTTTTGTGTCTCTGTGGCAGCACTGGCCGCTGCCCGCTGGCATAATCATAGAAAGCACGTGCGGCAATTACCAATTTTGTGTGCAAAACATGGCAGAAAGTGCATTCAACCTGGCCAACTGTGCACATGCGTGGCCGCTGCGGCCGATAGAGAGGGAGATCGAGATCGAGGCAGACAGAGAGAAAGAGTGAGAGACGAGTCAATAAACTGCAGAGCAAAAGCTTATCAGGCACACTAAGCACGATCAAGAGAGAGAGCGAGAGGGGGAGAGAGAGAGCAGTGCAGCGCAGAACCGACTGCCGACGGCCGACTGCAGCTGGAGTGGAGTGCGAATAACCCTCAATAACAGTTACAAAACTGTAAGCAGTTCCCACCTCCCTCCCCACATTCCTCTCCTCTCTCTCCCTCTCGCTCTCTCTGTCTGTGTAGAGTCAATGTACGCAACTAGGCATAGATACGAATGATGGAGAAGGAGACGAAGTCGACGACGACGACGACGACCACAGAAGAATGTGCAAGAAAAAAAAAATTGCACACAAGACAACGCAGGAGGGAGGCAGGGAGACAGTCAGCCAGTGAAGTGGAGTGCATTGCACTGCCTAAAGGGTTAAAGACCCTCAATGAGCGATCTCTCTCTCTCTCTCTCTCTCTCTTTTTCTGCTCTGGTCTTTGTGTGTGAGTGGAAAAATCCAAAGATCCGAGATCCACACGCAAACACAAATCTCTGCAGTGGGAAAGCAAAAGTGCAGCCAGCAGAGAGGCAGCGCAGCAGGCAGCAGCAGCCGCCTTTCCATAGAAAGAAACGAACCTACATCAACATAGCAGAGCCAAAGCCAAAGCAGAGCAGAAGCAGAAGCAGAGGCAGAGCCAGGGCAGAAGCAGGAGCAGAGACGAGCAGAAGCAGCGCCACAGCAGAGCCAGAGACGAGCAGAAGCAGAAGCCGAGCCAGAGACGAGCAGAAGCCGAGCCAGGGCAGAGCAGAGCCGAGCAGAGCCACAGCAGAACAGAGCAGGAAAGTGTGGGAGAGATGCAGCGTCGGGGAGGGGGGGGGAGTAGGAGATCATAGCAAGCAGTGCAGTGGCTTTGAACTTCACACAGATTTGGCGCTCTCTGCACTGCGGCGGCTGCTGCTCGCTCTCGCGCTGCGCCATGCTCTCGTCTGCTGCTTTTGCTGAGGGTATGATGGGCTAGAGGTATGCTTGGCAAAGGCATATAGGGTAAGCAGTTCTGGGTATGTTTCACATTACCCAAAACAGGGTATCCACAGGCTCTATACCCCTCAAGTAAAACCTTTCTTTCTGGTTGATGCTGTTGTTGTTGTTTCTGTTTCTTTTTCTTTTCAATGTCGAGTTCACTTTTCAAAGCCGCGGAGGTGGCCGGGGACCGGGGACGGGGGGCAACATGGTCATTGCTATTGGGATAGATCATTGAACGTTCAATGCGCCATGATTGCAGCAACGGGCGCGAGCGCTAGCGCTGCTGGTTGCCTCAAGTGGAGGCGTCTGCCCCAAGGCACTTTTGATTAATGCTCTCTCCCCTCCCTCTCGTGCCCCTGATAAGGGTATGCGTTTCCTGCCACTGCCCCCGTTGCATGTCAGCAGAGATAATGCGCGTGTAACAATGGAAAATGGAAAAAGCTGGAAGCCACAAGAGCGTGGGAGGGGGGGCATGCATTAGAAAACCCAAACCCCAAGTGGCAGCCATTCGAGAGAGAAGCAAAGCAGATAGAAAAGAACTCAAAAGAAAAGACTAGAAAAGAGGAAGAGAAAACGAGTTCAAGTACAAGAAAGAGATCTTAAAAGAGGATCGGGAGAGACACAGAGAGAGAGAGAGAGAGAGAGAGAGAGGGGGGAAATGGTTAATGCTGTGGAGCAGACAGCGGGAAATTTGCTAGAAAATTCCCTGGCATCCCAGACCACCTCTGGGAAAACGGGTAGAAAAAATAACTAAGAGGGGGATTATGCAGGTATCTATGGTTCGAAAGGGGAGGGGGCTGATCAACTGATCAACTTTTAAGGCAGTCAATTGGCCAGGTCTCTTTTGATGTTTGGTTTCCTTCGAAAAACCTTCGAAATGGTACAGAAATGGCAGAGGTCAATGGACCCCCCCACCACAGCAGGCCAGGGTCAGGCGTTGGGGCTTATTTGATTTAGAATTTAGCAGCGATAAAAAATGTATATAAGAAACACACGCGCAAAAAAATAAGGAAGGAAAACAAAATCGAAAAAAAAACACAACGACCTTGGCTAATAAAAAAGCGTGGGGCGGCGCTGCAGAGATTATGTAAGGAGGGACCTGTACCTGTGCCTGTGCCTGTGCCTGTACCTGTACCCAAAACAGTATCAGCTTGTGGGTGGGACCTTGAAAGCCCTTATCGAATTTTCACCTTTTGCGCGAAAAACTACAAAAATACACGGGCACCACAATAGACGGTGGGGAGAGGGAGAGGGAGGGTGCACCCCACCCACTTCCCCTGTGTGTGTGTGCTATTTTTATCAGAAAGAACCACAAAGAGAGACAGAGAGGGAGCGACATATAGGAACAATGATAAGGGGACTCTTCGGGCCCCGAGGAATTTGTGCTGCTGACCTTCATTTTGGTTTCGTTGCTGATAACACGCTCACCGATAACCGACTAACTGTCACTATCTCTCTCTCTTCTCTCCCTCTCTCTCTGTCTCTGTGGTTCGTGTTTATTGTGATTATTTGAGTTTGCGCTGGTTACGTCGATAAGAGGCCCACTGTACCCATATACGATGATACGATTATACGATTAGTTCTCAAAACTATCCCATATTACAGCATTTATATGTTTGCGCAGGAGAGTCCGGAACAAAAGTGAAACATTACGTCAGGCCCAAATGATTACAGAAGAAACCAGATATAAGGTGTCTTCCAGATGGGATCTGGTAAAAGTAGACCTGAAAAGTGGCGAATATATGGTAGAATAAGCCAAGGTATAGAGGATATACACATCTAGAGATCTTTGGAATGAAAAAAAGTATCTGGTTTTGCACATCTACCAAACAGATACATTTATTAAAGATAATGTGATATATAACGATCAGTCTGGATCATTATTTTAGAAAATTTCGAATTTTTAAGGACATTTTAATGATATTTTAATAAATAAATACGTTTTATGGAAAACTTGGGTGTACGGAAGCTCGACTGTAGTAATCTGTGTACCAGTGATCCCACTTTCAAAGAATTTTTGATAGGAATAAACACTTTTTGGAACCTCAAACTCCCTCCGATCAAAAGAAAAGAACTAAACCCGACCAGATAGATCTCTTTCCTTCCGTTACTCTCCCACTTCCTATCGCAAAACATATGTATTCCTTGTCTCAAGTGGGATCTCAACCTTCAAACCAAAGATTTCATATCTCCGTGCCCGTCTCCCTTCCTCTCATGACATCATGAGCAGCAGCAGCAGCAAAAATGATGCGTAATCAACGACACAATCCTACCAGAACCAGAAACAGAAACAGAACCAGAACCCAAAACAGAGAACACAGAACAGGGGAACCCAGAACAGGGGAACCAGCCGAAGCGCAAAAAAAGAAGCCACGCAAAAAATTAAATTGCTCGCGGAGAGTACACAGAAAAATCCCAAAAAAAACACACACACACACAGACAGAGGCAATTTTTTTGTAGTGCGTAAGCCGCAAAATGAGTTGGCCTTCAATTTGACCGAGTTCATGAACGCGGCGAACCAACCGGACGGACGGACGGACGGACAGAGCCACGCACCTTCTCATTGTGCGTTAATTATATAGATACCGATACAGATACAGATACTCGTGGATGATGAACACCGAAAAGCGATAGAAGAGAGAGGAGGAGAGCGGGCAGCGGGAGATCTATGAGAGCAGACAAGTTCAAATGTTGCGCAATTCAAGACCAGACCCGAAACTGGTTTCCAAGTTCTAAAAAAACCAAACAAAAATTGTTAACAAGTTATCAAGGAAGTTTATACGCCCCATACCCTGTACAGTGGCAGTTCTAGGGTATGCGCTCTCAAGATAAAGACTGAACAGACGGCAGGGTATATCCGAAACAGATTTGCCCAGAATCTTGTGTATTATACGATAATACCCACTTCTGTAACGGCTGGAAGCGTACAGATCAAGGGTTCAGTGCAGCTGCCCCCGGCTCACTCGCCTTGTTGGCTTTATAGCAGAGAGGATACACTTATAGTCGCAATACTCTCTAGTCCAGCGTTCTTTTTGGCAAAATGAAACTCCAGCAGCGCACAGAAGCCACAAGGAAAAATCTATAAAAGAGTCGTTCAACTGTCTGTGGAGCGGTGGAGAGAGAGAGCGGTCGTGTGTTGTGGTAGTAGGGCCTTCAGCCCCGGCCGATTAACAATTGTCAATGATTATACAATAAATATAATAATAAAAGAAAAAGAAACAAGTAAAAATTTGATGCCACCACACACTGAACCATTTCTCTGTCGACGTCTGATGTGTCGTGTGTCCCTCATTCTCAATTTATCGGTCAATTGAGTGCTTGGAGGCGGGTTGAAGGCGACTCCAGGCCTCAGCCCCCGGCCTCAGGGACGCCGCGATTCGCTTCTTTATCTGCGGCATGCGGAGAACTTTGATTTCACTGGAGTGACTAAGTGGGGAGCCGTGGCCGTAGCCGAAGCCGGACCCGGTCTCTGGTTCACTGATAAACCGAGAGAGCGCAACAGAGGGGGCCGTGGGCCCGAAAGCCAATGACATTTCCAAGGAGTTCACTCGCCCCTCGTGATCATGGGCGATGACACGGCGAAACTCTTTGGAAATTGGCAAGAGATCACCAGAGAGCACCCAGTGAGTCTTCGTCTTGGGTATGGGAAAGCACAATATAATGACAATAATCATTTTTGGGGATAAGGGGGTGTGGGGGGTGACTCTGTTTGTCGGTCATTATTGAAATTGCATTAATAAGGAAGTTCGTTCAATGATTATTTTTGTTTTGGGGTAACTGGAGGAACGTCAAAGTGGGGGATCTCCGGGTTCTCCGGGATCTCCGGGATGGTAATACGTGAGCTAAATATACATGTATCTTTAGATTGGTTGGGATTCTTTGGGTATAAGTTTTTAAGGTTTCATTTCTTTGAAAGAAGGATCAAAGATCGTTCTCTCAACTAAAGATCTCTTTGGAAAAGGCAAGTTATTCCTGCCAAATGTGTGATGCCACTCATTAGCAGCCAATTTACCCAGATCTCGAATCAGAAGACCCACAAAAAGAGGCCCCCGCCCCCGTCTGTAGAGAGACCCCCGAAGATCTATATTTTTGTTTTTGTTTAGAGGAAAAACATGTCGTGTTCGGGAAAATGCCATAAACACACACACAGTCAGTGGGGAAAAAAGAAAACAAACCCCGCAGCATCCCCCAAGCCCCCCCTGCCCCTGGCACAGTCGAAGAAATTTCTGTTCAATTTTCATGGACAAATGTGCCGAAAAGTTGAAAATGGAAAAGCAAAAGATTATTTTTGGGTTCTAAGAGCGAGAAAGAGAGAGGGGTGTGGGGATGGGAGATTCTTCCGTCTGCGGCGAGTCTCGCCCTAGCCTTGAATGGAGGGAATGGAGAGTATCCACGCACGTGGGGTATATGGTATATGGTATATCCAGGAAATAACTTTAGCATTGACCTAGGCGAGGTTTTCCTCGCTCGATCGCATCGGGTTTATTGCCTTGTAAATATTTGATTTACATTGTATGCCGTACAACATGTTTTTTCCTCCTGCCTGCCCCAGTGTCAACGACTCGCGGGTGTCAATGATCTTCTGGTGGTGGCTCATTATGGCCGGGGAGTGATATAATTGTTAATTGTATCGCCGGGGCAGGCCTGTAATTTCATAAATTTCACTCCCCGGACAAGTTTTATTGAACCGAAACCCGAACGAACCCCATTACGGGTATGGGTACGGGTATGGGTACGGGTACGGGTACGGGGCTCTGAGCCACATGGTCGTGTCTTCGGTCTGGGGGCCCCAAGGCGATATTTTGTGTAGACCGTGGCGTTAACCGGGGGATAGATAGATAGATAGAGAGATACCTTGAGGCGAGAGGCAAGGCTCTGGCTTGGGCTCTCTCTCTCTCTCTCTCTCTCTCTGTCTCTCTGCAGCTCTAGTTCGACATGTGTTTCGCTCTCGCTCCCAGCTGTTGTCAGGGCGAGCAGCAACACCCTCACACACACACTCCACTCTCTCACTCTCTCTCTCTCTCTCTCTCTCTCTCTGGGGTTGATCCAGCTCACACACACACACACTGGAACAGGCAGCAGTGTGTTTTGTTTTCATGCCTTGTCATCCGCCACATGTTTCGTTTTCAAGAGCACACCGCTTACGCTCTCTCGCTCGCGCTCGGCCGCTCGGCCGCTCGGCCGCTCTTTCGCTGCCTGCGTCGGCAGCACACTCTCGGCGCTCGGCGCTCAGGCGCTCAGCTCTCAGGGTCGGCTGGCCGAAAAAACTGAACAAGATCCAATGCGAATGTTGATTTTCCTCGCAATCATTTTCAGCGCCTCGCAACGTACAGATCGTGTGGCATTGTCGCTCCGTCTCGTGTCCGTTTCCACTGATTGTCGTGTGTGTCGTCTCCGTGTTTCGTTTCGTTTCGTTTCGTTCCGTTGCGCCCCGCCCGCCCCCACTGCGTGTGCAAAAAAAGGATACAAGTGACTTGTTTTTTTTTGCAACAATGCCCGTGTAGGCGCCCCAAAAACCACAGAGTTTTTTCGTTTTAATCAAAAATTACACATAAAAGATTCCACTGAAAAAAGAAAGAGAAAAATACTTGGAAAAAACGTGAGACAAAATGCTCATGTCCGCGGACAGTTCCGATTGTCAGCCCAGCAGCAGTGCCGCCCCTGCCATGGAGTGTCCTTCCACGAGCACCGGCACTGGCACTGGCACTGGCGCCGGCGCCAAGACCTCGGTGATCTGCCTGGGCAAGGCCACCACCACAGCAGCCGTCACAGTTGTCCCCACAGTCACAGCCACAGTGAACACTGCCCCAACACAACAGCAACAGCAACAGCCACAGACAGTGGCTGCCTCCAGCACAACGACCAGTGGATCCCAGCTCCTGGTGGGGCGATCCCACCTGGAGAATGCCCTCAAGCTGCCGCCCAACACGAGCGTGTCTGCTTACTACCAGCACAGCAAGCTGCAGCAGGGCCTGTGCCCCCCACACTTCCCGCAGGACTTCAGCCACGCCCCGACACATCTGGGCCGGAGCCTGGTCGCACCTGTCACAGACATGGATACTGTGCCGCCCACAGGTGTGCCCATGGCCAGCAGCAGCAACAATAGCAACAAGATGCCCCACAGCAATGTGATCTACGTGAGCAAGTCGTCGTCGAGTGGCGCCGTCAGCACTACCGAGGCGGTCCAAGCGGTGTCACACTTTGAGTCCCTGCCCCATCATCCACATCAGCTCCATCAGCAGCAGCACCAGTCGCATCTGCCCCCAATGGCCAGCCCCATGTACCACCACCATCATCATCAGGGCACTGGGGCGCCACAGGTGTATGCCCCAGGGATTCCGCAACACCATGCGGCCGGAATTGTGGTGGTGGCCGCCGATTCGCGTCCCCAGACCCCGGACTATATCAAATCGTACCCAGTTATGGATACAACTGTCGCCAGTTCCGTCAAGGGGGAGCCGGAGCTCAATATTGGTGAGTGATTGACTGGGAGAGAGATCTAGCTCTCGTCTTCCGCACCTTGAGCACAAAGCCAACGAAAAGAGAGATCCAAAAAAGCAACATCTGACCTTCCGTACTACTTAGCATTAGGCCTAATCGCCAGGCGGAAACCGAACGGAGAGACAGAGTGACGTCACTCATTGGTAGCAGGAGGGGGACGGGGGGGGAGGCACGCGTGAGGGGTCATTGGCAATCGTGTGACCATCATTATCATTACCAATATCATTGCCATTATCAATCGCCCCCTCTCGCCCCCCCTCCCGTTCAATTCCAGCAAGGTCGTTCCGCATCTGAAATCTGTTTCTGAATCGGAATCGGAATCGTCTGTGCGGGGGGGCTAAGGGGCTAGGGAGGGAGGTTCAAGTGGGTTCAATTAACCTGAGAGTCGGGTTTTTTCGTCATTCGTTTATAACTGTACCAATGTCAGGCTTTTGTTTTATGACTAAAGGAAGTGTTAATGCACTTTTATGAGTGGCAGCAACCGGTTCAAGACCGAGCAAAAAGACTCAATGAATCGGCGGCTGGGAGCCGTGGCGGGGAGATGGTAGAACCTTCGGACAGGCACCGAAAGTCTATCCTCGAAACGAAAGTGAAACCAATATACACATGAGCATGTGGGGGCCTCTCGATTATGTCTCCTCCGATTTCCAAAACACAAAACTTGTTGTGGCATTGCATTTCACTTTGAGGGGGAGGGACAGGAGTCAAAGTCTTGCCAAGTTCATTCGCATTCGCATTCGTCTTTCTCTTTGGTTTATTTATTTGTTATGCTCTTGGCCAGGTCGGGTGCATCCGCTTGCCAAGAGTCTCCTCGGGTTACCAGCCAGAAACGAACGAAAGTGAAAAGCCAACTGCATTTTGCGGCCAAATTCACTTTTCACCGACGCCAAAACCGGGTCTAAACCCCCACCACCCCACCACCCGCCGCCTCCTCTGCGGCCTGTCAAATTGTCTTTGACATTTTTACATAGCCAGCGGGTTAATGACTCCTCCAGGTGCCCCGCTGCCCGCCGCCCGCTGCCCGCCTCCTGGCCCCCACATTGCCGCCGTTTGCCTGAATGTCGGTGAAAGTCAAGCCTCGCTACAATTGTCCAAGACCAAGTGAAAAGTTTCGTTTGCTTTTTGCCTGGGCTTTTATTTATGTTTGCTTTTGCGCGTTTTCCTTTTGGCCAGGCTTTTGGGCCGAGTTTTTCGTAGGCGGCGACGTCTGACAGTCGGGCGCTTGAACTCTTGCGAAAGTTTCCTTTATGCCTCCGCCTCCGACTCTGCAACCGACTCTGCCTCTGAGACTCTCGTTCCGATCGTGTTTATTTTTATTGGCACAATTATTTGTGCATTTTAGAAATTTATTAGGCGGCCAAAGACCTGCAGAAAGTGAAAACCAACCAAATTGAAAGTCACAAAGCAGCAAATGTCCAACTTTTACTTTCAGCCAATTGGGGGGATCAGGGGGCGGCTAGGGATGGGGTAAAAATTCTAAGCATTTCCCTGAAACGATCATGAATCATTCTTTGCCATATTCCATCCCCCCCCAAGATATAGGGGAGTTCCAGATCCCGATCCGGGCTCTCCTGGGGTCATTGGTATCCCAAAATTGCATAATCCAAATCGACACGCCCACATTTTACAA
The DNA here is from genome assembly GCA_008121275.1 of Drosophila lowei. Taxonomy (NCBI): domain Eukaryota; kingdom Metazoa; phylum Arthropoda; class Insecta; order Diptera; family Drosophilidae; genus Drosophila; species Drosophila lowei. The sequence goes on along the minus strand of CM017781.1, from coordinate 15,436,557 downwards.
GGTTTCCGCCCTACCCCCGTCCTGACCTCAGTGGCGTTTTTTGAACTTGCTGTTGCTGTTGCTTTTTTTGATTAAACGATACATTGAACTGGGAGCAAAAACAACAAGAAAATTAAGCGAAATAAAAACGAAATGAAATGAGAAATAAAAACCTGTCCGAACATTTCCGCATTGAAGTGTAGGCAGCGACAGAGGCAGCGGCAGAGTCGAGAACGAGAACACACACACACACACACACAGACAGCCACACAGCCGACGACGCTCTCTCTCTCTCTCTCTCTCTCTGCACGCGCGCAAAACTTTTATTGATTGAGCGGTGAGCCGTGCGTGCGAGCGAGACAGAGAGCAGCAAAAAAAAATTTCAATGTCAAATTTTAATTTCGAGTCTGGTACCCTGTTTTTTTTGTTGTTGTTTGTTGTGGCGGCAGGGTAGGCAGAACCAAAAGGTGCTTCCAGGGTATCAGCAGGTTCGGGCATTGAAATGATCCTTCTTTCAGTCTGTTTTGAACATTTTGTCCAATATGGCAGCCGCTACGCTCTCGCTCGCTTTTTCGTTCGCTCTCTCTCTTTGTCATATCACATTTTGGAGCGTGCTTGTGCGTGTCTGTGCCTGTCTGTGGCATTTGTTTGTTTGGCTGCTCTTTGGCGTATTTCTAGCTGATAGTGCCCCCTCCCCCCCACCCATACCCCCATACAGACGTTCTCCCTTCCTTGTCCACTGTTCGTGTGAAGTGAATGAAACTTTCAAGGTCGTCCGTCTGTCCCTGTGTGCGTTGCGTATTAGATAATGCTTCATAGATTTGGAGGCGAGATTATTAGTTGTTTTAGCCAGGAAAAGTAGGTGGCTAAGGGCTTTTCCTGGCCATGGAAGAAGCAATGGAAGAATTTCCACCCATAAGAAGATTCTGGCCCTAAGCCCCCTACTTTTCCTGGCCAGAATCTTCTTATGAGTGGAAATTCTTCCATTGCTTCGTTTAATTGATCGCCCAAGCCAATGATTCATCGCCCAAAGCCCATCGTACCATCATGGAAATAGATTTTTCGGGCCGTTACACGTGTCGCCGATTAGCAAAACTTCTCAAGGGGGAGAGAGGGGCGACTGACCTTGTCGCCTTTTGTTTATCCCGAAGCAAAGTTCTTCAATTTTCTATAAATCACAATGGCAATGACGTAAGCCAGGCGAAACATAGCCATAAATTCGGAAACAGATTCGGAATATGAGAGAGAGGGCTATAGATCGCACATCGCGAGGCATTCCTGTTCTTTAAACGCCCCCAAACGAAATGTGTGCCACGAAATGTGCCCAAAATAAAACAAGAACAAAAGCAATTGAAACGAAATCTTGGGGGTTTGTGGGGGCTGTGGGGAAAGACGAACGTCTTTGGTTGTTGGAAAACAACCAAATTCTTGTACGAATATTGAATGAAGATCATTGAAGATCAGTTCTATCGGAGATCCTCTCGGTTTCCCCCAAAGTGCCTGGAAAGTAGATCAGTGATCCCAACACCAGATTGCATTGCATTTAGACCATAATTTATGTATCTTATGGCAGCCAATCTACGCGAGGGGCGAGTGGCGAGAGGCGAGTGGCGAGAGGGGCACTCTGCAAAAGTGCAACGATCTGCAGTGCGAAATGTCAGTGAACTTGCACAGATACACACACACATAGATGCAGATGCAGATGCAGGTCTGGCACAGAAATAGCAGATACAAGAGACGATCATCACGATCATCACGATCGTGGCAGCGTGAAGATCATGAGCAATTGTTTACAAAGCGTGGCATGCCTATCTCTCTCTCTCCTGCTTTCAAGAGAGAGAGAGAGAAAGACTTTCTTTCAAACATGTTTGTGCTTTGAAGAAAGTCTTTCTCCGAGCGCGAGAGCGAGACCGGAAACTTGTTTTAGGCCTGCTCTTTCTCTCTCTCTCTCTCTGGGAATTCTTCTTGTTCTGCCTTTGTTTACTTTCTTCTTGTCTGACAGGTTTTCTTGCTCTCTCGCTCTCCCGCTCTCACCGGTGAAAGTTACATAACATTTCTCCCCAGACCAAGACCAAGAACGGGCTCAAGTTCAGGCGGGCAGGCAGGCAGGCGGGCAACAAGTTTTCGTGTGCCGAGGTCTTTCCCCATTTCGTTTTGCTGCTTTCTTCGTCCCTCGTTACGACTGAAAGAAAGTATTACGGGAATGGGGAAGTGATAATGAAAGTTGTTGATTGTTTTGATCTTGAGAAATGCGGTCTTCGAACAAATTTCAATGCCAAACGATAGATCTGTGGGATTTTCCGATTTATTCAATATTTTCTTCCATTTTCTTTTTCTCTGACTTTCCAGGCCACAAATCCTCATTGATTTTGCCACCCCACCCGCCCCCAAAAACCAATTTATCTGCCATCTGGATTAATCTTGTATCTTGTATCTTTTTTTTTTTGCAGAATTTGACGGTACTACGGTGCTGTGTCGTGTTTGCGGAGACAAGGCCTCCGGTTTTCATTACGGCGTGCATTCCTGCGAGGGTTGCAAGGTAAGTTGCACAGATATATGGACGGGTGACGGGGGCGGCTGTGCCACGTGACATTGAACTCGTTTGACCTCGAATGCGGCGAGGGTTCGGTTAGCCGGCTTTTTGTGCAGGGTTGATTTTGCCCTCGCTCTTCTCCCACCTTCCCGCTCAGCAACAGGCAGGAGCCTGCCTTTGCCCTTCAAACCTGCCGCCTGTCCCGCTCTCCCGCTCTCCCTCTCTCCCTTTCTCTGTCTGCGAATTGTCCTTGCATAAAATTGCGTCGCAATAAAATAAATCAAATAAGCAACAACAATGCCAGAGGAAGCCAGGAGAAGGAGGAGAAGTCCTGGGCAAAAAAAAAAAAACAAACAAGGAGACGGGAGCAAGAAAAAAAAAAGCAACCACCAAAACCAGAACGAAACGTTCCTCTGCTGCTGGTGCTCTGCTGCAGTCGCTGCTCTGCTGCTACTCTGCTCTCGTTCCTTCTGCTCCTGCTTGCTCTCGTTCCTCCTGCTCCTGCTACAAGGCATATTTATGCAAGGTTTGGTTCAAGCTACTGGCAATGCCTCACCCTCTTCCCAGTAGATCTTGGGCTCTGCCGCCGCTCCTGCTGCTGCGCTGCTGCTCTTCCGCTCTTCTTCTGCTGCTGCTGCTGCGAGAGCCCTTTGTCGTCTGTGACATTGAAAATGCCGGCAAGTTCATTCGCCCAGAGCAGAGGAGCAGAGGAGCAGAGGAGGCGTCGAAGTCGGAGACGAAGTCGCAGTACGATCTCTGGCCAGAGTCCACTGACGGTGATCCGTCTCGCTCTCGCTCTCGCCTTTGCCAGAGATGCCCGCGTGACGATAGGCACGCCACTCACGCATACGCCTGGCCCTGCCTGGCAGGGATCCTCAGTGCCGATCGTGTCACGAGCGCAGACCTGGCTCTGGCTTAACCTTGGCAAAGTAGTTTGCCCTATTCCCTTATATTCGCAGCCACTTCGCTCCGGGCGAGTCCAGTATTAATGTCTCAATGACGTCCTTGAATTAGGTTAACAGCCACTCTGCCTCTGCCTCTGGCTCTGCCTCTCCCTCCCTGCGTTTGGCCTGTCTGCGGCGTCTGAAATTTCAAACCCAAACCCAGGCCCAAAAAACCCGAAAGGAGAACAAAAAGTTCATTGACATTTTTGGCTTTTCTGGGAAGAACATTTTAAGGAGTTTTAGGATAAACCCAATATATATAGGGCCTATATGTCTTGGTTTATTGGAAGTTCAAGGTTATATACTAGATCTGCCACGCCGCCACTCTCCATGGAGATTGCTCATACGCCGCATGGGATTGTGGCTTGTGGATTGTGGCTTGTGTTTCCGCCCAGGCCATATTCTGCTGCCTACCTGATCCAACCTTCGCTTTGTCTATTGACCTCAATTCTTTGGAGATACTTGGTATATTTGTGCCTGTGTGTGTGCGCGTGTGTGTGTGTTTTTATGCTGATGAATGACTTCATCCCGTTGGCTGACTCATTTTGACACTTTGTTGGCCCAAAAATACACACACATGGCCCATGGCTGAAGCGAAAACCCGCTTCTATTCGTAATTGGAACTTGTTTTGGGGGGAAATCGGGTTTTTATTGTTTTAGAATGGCTCTGGAAAGGGCGGAAAACGTTGAACGAAGTCTTCCTCTCTTCACCTGTTCTTCCCTCTTCCCTGTGTGTCCTTAATCGATCTAGTATTCGTGGTGGGGGTGGGGGGACCCCTAATCAAGGTCTTAACACATTCCTGCCTTAATGACCCAATTCCAAAATATTCGTGGACAGGTAATAGAGAAAGAGGGAGAGAGAGACGAAGCAGGGAGGCAGAGGAATAGGCAAAATAGATGTTGATTCCCAATTGCCCATTTCTCTTTGCGCCCCCCGCCTCCGTCTCTGTGCCGAGATTATTATCTAACTTGTTTTGTTATTCTTTTCACATTATTTAACATATATTTATTTATTTATTTCTTTTTTGTTCCGTCTCCCTTACCCCCTGTGCCCACACATGCATAAATTGCTGCGTTCTCCCTCTCTGGCGCGCGCGCGCTCTCTCTCTGGCACTGCTTCGGCAGTTGTTGTTTATGCTTCGTGTAGTTTCCCGTGCGCTCGTGTGTGCATGGCATGTGTGTGCGTGCAGCAAATGTGAATGAACTCGTTCAATGTCAAAGCAAAAGACGGCAGAGAGGCAGAGCAGAGCCCAGAAGCAGAAGCAGCGTACGTACGCAGCATAGCACCGCACCGCACCGCAGCAGCAAAGAGCATAAGCTGTGCGAGAGCGCACTCTGGCTCTCTCTCTCCCTCTCTCTATCGGTCTCTGCGTCGCGGGGGCTTGTTGTTGCTCTGCTTCTTGGATTCAATGCAATCAAAATGTGAGAGCGAGACGGGGCGACTGTGTAAGAGGAGTACTTTTTCGTTGAAGAGAGCAAATCGTATACTTTCGTTGATCTATCCGTCATAGAGTGCAGGCGGTCTGATTCTCAGACCTAACCTGCATCAATTTTCAACATGCAACCACAAGACGGTGGAAGGGGGACGGGGGAAGGGCACTGATAATGATGTTTGAGGTAGAAAAATAAAACATGGAACGAAGGCTTAGAATAAACAGGAAAATACAATTTTGAGCTGAAATTATCAGTGGAATGTGTACTCTCTGCCTCCCCTCCCTCTCCATCTCCCTTTCCTTTTTTTTTTTTCTATTTAAAGGAAAGACCTCAATTCTCTCTTTCAGTTTATTCACTCATTTTCCTTTCGATGTTTTCCGCTTGCCTGCACTTCAAATTGGAAAACTAAAGGAAAAACGAGCACAGATAGAGATAAGGATAGAGAGAGAGAGAGAGAGACATACATAAATGTTAGGCTAGGACCCAAACACACACAGAGAGCCATAGAAAGACAGAGAGAGAGACAGAGAGAGAGAGCGCGAACGACACAGAGGTTAATGCTCTGAAATGCACTTGAACGACTGACTGCAGTCGCTCTGTCGCTGCCTCTGCCTCAGCCTCGGCCAGCAGCGACGCAGCGTAGCATGAAATTGTCTAGGCGTGAGAGAGGGACACCATGTGGGCTGGGCAGGGCGGGTGTGCGGTGTGAATGTGTCAGTGAGCATAAGCACGGGGCAGGGGGGGAGGCGATGAAGGTGGATGAGCATGAGCAGCAGCCGCAGGGTGTGGGGGAAGAGGAAAAACCTATTTGGGTTGCTGCAGAGGGGGAAAGAAAATTCTAGAAAATGCATTTCCGATTACTCTTCCAAGCAGGGGGAAAACGAATGAAACCAAGGGAAATGCTTGCTGTTTTTTCTGTAGACCCCTTTAATTATAGGCTATAATTGCTGTAATTTCGGTCAAATATTGGATAATTTTTGTCCTAATTTCAGCACAAAACTGTGCTAAGTTTTGTATCTCTCGCTCTCGCTCGCTTACGCATCAGGGAACAACGTCATCGCACTCTTCCTGCCAGCCACCCTCTACCCTCTGCCCACTGTCCCTGCCCTGCCCTGCCCTGCCATCTGACCATCAAGCAGTTCATTGCACTTTGCAATTTGGGTCAACAACCCCAGGTCCCAGTGTATTTGGGTTACGGCAGAGCAGAGGCCCTGGCGCCTAGATAACACGAGCTGTCTAGCTGCTATATGTATTTGTATACAGAGGCCAGAAGAGATATCTCAAACGCCCCCACCCCTCTTGCTAGTACTACTGTGGCGCCCTCTAGCGCCTGAGAGAAGCATACAATTTCTATGTAACACCAGAGCGCCATCTATTCGAAGCAGAGAGCAATATACGAAAACAGCAAAAAGTATGCAATAAAAAATTTGCGGCTGCTGCTCAGCTTGTAGCAGCAAGCTTTTGAGGGCGACATGACCATGTAGATGTCGCATCCATGTAGAAGCGGCCGTAAAATCAATTAAAAGTCACAAAAAAATTAATAAAAGAAAATAAAACTAAATTAAATAAAAAATGAAAATTTACAAAGTAATTAAAAATGAAACAATGCGCATAAAAAACATAAAAACATAAGTAAATCAATTGGGGCTGGCCATAAAAGCTTCAACAATTAACATTTCGATACTATTGTTTGGGAGCCGCTTCTTGCCCCTCCCCCACGCTTGACCAAGGCCACAGCGAAGTTGGTTTTGTGTGTGTGGCACGTAATTAGTGTTGCAACAAAAAGAATCAAATGGCGGGCAAATTAATGGCCAGCAACACGCCCACCCAGTCCACACTTGGGGGCTTATCTCTGCAACAGCCTGCCACAAAGAGAACGTGCAACTGTGCAGCTGCAGCAGCAGCAGCAGCAGCAGCAGTGGCAGTGGCAGCTCGTACTACGAGCAAATGTTGCAGTTTTTATTTCCATTTTTTTACGAGCGATAGTAAAATGTGTATTTGTGTGTGTGTGTGTGTATGTGTGTGTGTGCGCCACCCCCGTCACCTGAAACAACCCCCAGAGGGGGCCAGCCACTTTTGCTGACCCAGTTAAGAGTCATTCGCCCGGGTCGTCCGGGGCCACGTGCTGGCGCTTCGACTCTTGAATCGACTTTGCTTTCATTCGAGGTTACTTACCCCTTTAAGGGAGAGAGAGAGACAGCAGAGAGAGGGAGAGAGGGAGAGTGTGTGGCAGGGGGTGCTGGGGGTGCTGGAAACTCCCGCTCCCGTTTGCGAGACTCGGCACTTTCCCCAGCTGCTTCTCGGCCAAAATAATCTGTTTGCTCAGGGCTGGGGCTGGGGCTGGGGCTGGGGCTGGTTGGGGTTTCATTTTATTGCTAATTGAAAATGCTGGTACATTAAGATCAACAAAAGAGTAGGCAGCCGACATTAAAGCCTCTGATAAAAGTCAATAATAGTATGGATAATTCAACAACAACAATAGCAGAAGAGGGTAGAACTTCAGGGAAGGCTTTTGTAATGAAACATCTACAGAATTTATTGTTTATAATCCAACATTTGTGAATCCTTTTCAAATTAAAAAATTTATTGTTTCAATGAGAAATTAAAATAATGAAAAGTCTACAGAAATTATTGTTAATTTTTCAATAGTTTTTATTAAATTTATAATACAAAAAATATTTTATTCTAAAGAGAAATTTGAAGCAATTAAAAATCTGAAGAATTTATTGTTTATATTCCAACATTTATTAATCAATTAAACAAATTTATTTTTCTAATGAGAAATTAAAATCATGAAAGATCTACAGAAATTATTGTTAATTTTTCAATATTTTTTATTAAATTTATTATTCATAAATATTTTATTCTAAAGAGAAATTTAAAGCAATTAAAAATTCTATAGAACTTATTGTTTATATTGCAACATTTATTATTTAATTTATTGTTTCAATAAGAAATTAAAATCATGAAAGATCTACAGAAATTATTATTCATTTTTCCATATTTTTAATTCAAATTTGTTTAATCTATAATTCAAAAATATTTTATTCGCATGAGAAATTCGAAGCAATGAATTTTTTAATTTTTTATTAAATCTATAATTAAATAATATTTTATTGCAATGAGAAATGGATATATTTTTGAGTAGTTTTTCTAGAATTTATTTTTAATTTTTAAATTAAATCTGTTATAATTTCTTTATTTGTTTTTCTCGTTTTTTATATAATTATTGTTTTTTGTTGTTGTTGTATTTATTGCATCATAATATGGATTTTTGTGTAGTTTTTTAATGCTCTTTTGTTGTTGTTGTTGCCGTTTCGCTCGCTCGGCTCTCAACATGTTGCACAATCTGTTGCTTTCTCTTTCTCTGCTGCAATCTAGCTGGAAAATCACCCCCATGCTGGGAGAGGCAGCAACATTCTAGAACACTCACAGCACACACACACACACACACACACACGCACACTCGTGCAGCGACGGCGAACGTCAACGAACTTGCCACAAACGCAACGAGTTTTTGTTGTTGTTTGAGCAATGAAAGTACCGCAACTTGCACAGAGAGAGAGAGAGAGGTTGCGAGTGGGGAGGGGGGGGCACAGAGAGTGTGGCAATGTTGCAATAAAGTGCATTGACTCTGCTTTCTTTGCCAAGCCAAACGTTGACTGACGTCAGCGTCGGCAGCGGCAGCGGCAGCGGCAGTGGCAGCAGCAGCGGCAGCGAGTTGAATGCACTTTTGCAATGGCGGGAAAAGCAGAAAGAAAAGCAAAGAGAGGAAAAACCCGAGCCCGAGCCCAAGCCGGAGCCTGGCCTGGCCTGGCCTGGACACGAACTGCGATCATCACATGTTGCAAGAAAAGAGCTGCAGATTGGTTGGATGTTCGGCTGTTCGTCTGTTCGTCTGTTGCCAGTGGCAATTGTTTGTGGCAAACATCAGCGGCAGTGGCAACACCAGAGTTCAATGTGCTGCCTGCCTGCCTGCCCTGCCTGCCCTGCCCTGCCACTTCTGTTTCTGCAACTGCAACTGCCACTGCGGCTGCACCTTGGCTGTAATTGTCTTATGTCATAAGTCACAAAACACGCTGCTGGCTGCTGGCATTTTGCGTTGACAGTTTTATGCTGGGGCCAATAATTAAGAGCGAATTATTTATGTGATTTGCCAGAACTTTTCCACAAGGGGCGTGGGAAAGCCGCACGACACGACTTGAGGGCAGGGCAGGGCAGGGCAGGGCAGGGCCAAAATCAAATTAACTTGTTCAATTGAACCTTTTGGGCCAAGATATTTGCCATTGATTTGGGGGTAGAGGGTTTTCCATACTGGGAGAAGTCGTTTGCCGAGAAACTCTTTAAAAACAAAGCCCCCACCTTAGTTATTGGAAGGTTTACCCATAATATCTCTAGGAGCAGCGTTCCGAAAAGGTTCTCTACTGGAAAACTGGAAATTCTGCATTTTCCAGTATATTTTTTGGTATATTTTTCGTTCCCAAAGAAAAGAATTTTCTTATAAGCAGGCAACCCTCAAGAAACCCCCAAGAGACCCTCAAGTAACCCTCAATTATCTACCCAGCCCCCCCGTACCCCCTCCAGCCCCCCTGCACCTCCCACAACTAATTGATTTATGGAGCCTGAGCATTTGAGGCGCGATAAGCAGCACGAAATAGTATGCCCCAGAGCCACCCCTACCCCCAGCCCCCACCACACCAGCCCCCACCAAGCAACAATGCAACATTTTGAGGCACGCGAGGCGAATGGAGAATGAGGTTTTGGTAGCCGAAAACCTTGCAAGTGCCCGCAAGGCGTTTAACTTTAACTGATTTCGTTGCTGCCTCTTGCCACCGCCTCTTGCTGTTTGCCACTCGCTCTGCTCTGCTCTGAGAACTAACCTCGGACAATCAGCGGCACGTTGCGGCCAGTCTACGTAATCCTTCTGGCTACCTAACGGTTACTCCGCTGCGGTCAAAGACCGCGCAAACGAGCTGCCTCCCCATCCCATCTGCCCCTTCCAGTAGCCCCAGTGGCCCCAGTGGCAGTGGCCCATGCAGCTGCTTCGGTTCGGTCCCTGTTTTGGCCAGGTTTTTTGTTGTTTGATGGCTGGCAATGGTCATGCCACGCACGTTGCCTGTGTGTGGGGCAGGGAGGCAGCCCAGGGTTGTTCCAAGAGTTCTTCAACGGATGGGGGCGGGGGTGGGGCATGGGAACCCTTTTGGCCAATAAACCTTTCGGATTCTGATTTTATTGCAGAAGTTTTTGTCTGCCAACAGGTTGCACCTTTTTCCCACATGCCACATGCCACATACACATCTCCATGCAATGGGAAAACTCTTCAGTCGAACCGCAATGGAAATTTTTGTGCGTAAAGTGCGTGACTAAGCCGTGCTCCCCCTCCCCCTCCCTCTCTCTCTTTCTCTGCCTGCTTTTCCGCCTCTCTATTGGCCCCCCCCCCCCTGAAACCCTCTCAGGCGTTAAACAACGTTTTGTTTTGGCCACAAATCTCAGACACTCCATTTCGTTGGACTGCCGCATGTTGCATGATAATTATGCAACCCGGCAATGCCTGCAGGCCCAACAAAAACAACAAAAGCAACAAAAACAACGGGTCTGCAGTGGCACTGGCTCCTCGATCGTGTTTTTTTTTTTGGTAGGCAATGCACGCGCTTTCCGTGGCATGCGTGTGTTGCATACCCCTACCCCTGCCCCTACCCCTACCCCACCCCCATCACCTGAAATGCACTGAAATACGGTTGGGGGCATGCCAAATGGCACTAACTCATTTCCGTCACAAATTCTATGACTGTGTGTGTCCTCTCTCTCTCTCTATCCCTGCCACAGCCGTTGCCGTTGCACTCCCTTCTGCCTGCCACTATTTTTATGGCAATTAATGTGGGGCAGGCAGGCAGGCATGAGTAATCCAATATTTGCCTAGGATTTTGGACACATTTCGGGTCAGATTTTCGAAAGGGTTCCCAGCACTCGGACGCCCGGGCGTATGAGTAATATAATGGAATGTACGCGCTCATCCGAAATTGATTGAAATCCAAAGTAACGGTAGCGAACGCCTCTGCCATGTACAGTTGGAGCCTTAATTGTTGATTATGTCATCAGGCGACATTTTGGCATTATAAATGGGGAGTGTGGTGGAAGGGGAGACGACCCTTAAGGCCCAGAGGGGCCGACCAGTGGATCGAACAACACCTTGCCTCATTTAATGGTGGTGTCGTGCCGTGTCGTGTCGAATCGTGTCGCCCCATGTCAGTCAGAGGCTGCCTGCCTGCCTGCCTGCCTCTGCCTACTGCCTACTGCTGCTGTTGTCATAACCTCAAACATGCAACAGAAAACAGAACCGCTGACAGACACAAAAAAAAAAAAAAATAACCAACGAAAATGTCAAACTAAGTGGAGACTGAGCCACACAAAAATAAGATTAAGCCGCATGTAATTTATGTTGACTCTGAAAAATCGAATGTACGACAATTTGAAATAGATTTTTGAGTTGCAGTTTCTGCTGCCTGCCTGCCTGCTGCCTGCCTGCTGCTGTGCGAAACTGGTTCGCGGGGTTTCAGCCTTCAGAAAACTACTGCAGCCAGAGACAGAGCCAGAGCCAGAGCCAGTACCTTGTTAGCCCGGGCCCGTACAATCACCTCAACAACAGAGTTGTCCAAGTCGAAGTCTCGATGTCTCTGTGTCTCTGTGTCTATCTGGGGGCCGAAACGTGACTCGACGACAGTCAAGTAGATGGAATTGCATTTAATGGGCCGCTGTGGCCGCCGCACCGAAAGCAATTCAGGCAGTTTCAGGCATTGAGATCTTGTTGTTCGTTCCTCTCTTTACAATTCAAATTTGCAATTGATTTTGTTTGGATTTCTGTCTGAGGCTGAGGCTGAGACCGACACTGAGACGGAGACGGGAGGCTTTACGTTTGATATTTGAATGCGCCGCCCGACACCAATCCATAGGCATTAAGTCCGAAGAAAATTTGTATTTTTCGACAACAAATCTCAAGTAGGTGACAGATGCAACAAGTCATTCAACCTGAGAGCCGAGAGCAATTAATTCATTGAAAATCGACTTGTTGGAGGTGCAAAAAGAACACTCCAAGTCCCCCAAAAGAACAGACTCGATTGAGGACAATCCACCAAGCCAAGGGTCTGGTTTCTACGATGGTACATAAATACCCCGTCTAACCCATTTTCTAGACACGACACACAACCAAAAATATACCGTCTGAAAGATAAATTCATTTGTTTTCAACTTGTGGAACATGCAGAAAAAAAATTTGGATCTAATAATAATACGCGCCGCCAACAAATCGTTTTTCAAATGGCTGAAAAAATTTCGTGTTTCCGTCAGAGCTGTCAGAGGAAAAGTGTTTCAGGAATTCTCTAGAGGAGCCAGAGACAGAGACTCGGAGACTATTTTTAATTGCTTTTAATTAACAGAACCTACAAAATCTTAAGTGACAGGCATAATAATTCTTTCAGTGCATGTCCTCTCTCTCTCTCTCTCTCTCTCTTGGTGTCCCTGTGTCATTAATGCAATTATTTCGACAGCACAAAATGCAAAAGGAGACTTTTTGGGCCCTCCTCTTGTGGGTCATCCCAAACAGAGAGAGACAGAGAGAGGGAGATAAGAATGCGAGGAGCAAAAGCCAGTCAGTCAGAGTGAGATGCATGCAAAATATGCCGCTATACCAAGTGCAATGAACTTCGGGTGGGCGCCTGGCCGCCTCTCCCTCTCTCCCTCTCTCTCTCTCTCTTTTCAGTTCTCAGAGAACTAAATTGAAACGAAACGAAACGACGACGACGACTACGACGACACGACGATGACAACAACGAACGAAAGAACGAAGAGAGAGGCAGCGGCCGAGGCAGCGGCAGCGGCAGCGGCAGAACAGCGAGAGATCCGATGCGACGAACGAAGTCAAGCAAGTTCTAGTTGAGGCAGGCCTGCAAGAGTGTGCATGAGTGTGCAAGAGTGTGCTTGCATGACCACAGGAGAGCCAGAGCCTCATGCATGTCATTATAGAATCTAGAAATATCGTTTGCCTCGCTTGGTGGGGGGGGGCTTCTCTCTCTGCTTAGATTCGCCATAGAGTATGTCTTTGGCTGATTAGGCTTGAAGATTTACAGCTAATCTATATTTTAGAAATGTTCGTGTATTATGGGCTATGATTGGGTCTCTCTGCCCCTCCAAACAGTTCTCTTTCTTTGCTTTCCTTGCGGTTTCGGGTTTATTGAACCCCAGTGGGGGAGAGGGGGCTCTGCCTCGAATTGGGTTAGCGTAGGTTAGCGTTAGGTTAGGTTAGTTACTCGCTTTGGCTCTGCCGCTGCCTCTGTCGACGCCTGTTACCTCTCTCTCTCTCTCTCTCTCTCTCTGCGTGTGTGTGTGTGTGTGTGTTCTAAAATTGTGAAATGCGATAACGACGCTGACTCCAACACCGCCATGAAGTTGTTGTTTTGATTCAGTTTAATTGCCAAAGGAATGGATTGGATTGGGGCAGGAAAGCGTTCGGTCTTGGGGCGGGGGTAGCCAGGGCACAGGTGAAGTGGAGCAGCAGCCTGTTGAAAGAGGGTTCTGCCCCCTTTCGAGCCCTGCACTGATAAGTGTTGGGTTGGCAACCCCCCCCCACGTCCCCCCATGATTGAGTGATTGAAATGTTGGAAAATGCTCTAAAGATGGCTCGGATAAGATTGCCCTCTGTTAATTGGAGCTGGAATGAAGTGCATTTCCTTTTGGGTTCTCCATGTAGATGGGGGCTTGTGGTTGTGGTTGTGGATTTGGTTGCGTTTAATTGGGGTTAGTATTGAGAGATCTTTTGAAGTTGAAGTTGTTTCCAGATGGGGGAACCTTTTTCTTCTGATAAGGGTGCCCATGTGCCCCCTATTCTATATACCAAATACCATTTATACTAATATTCTCTTTCTTTTGTCTCTTTCAGGTATGATACACACTCTCATTCAATTTGGTTAACACTTTAAGGCCTAGAATAAGCCTAAGCTGCCTGTGTAAGTCATTGGGATTACGCATAGAACCCCCTTCGCCCCTCTGGCCCCCTCCACTGTCCACTAGAAATCCCCATGAAAGCAATTACCACGCAACGAACGAGCGACGACGATCCACCGAAAACAGACACGAACGGACTCGGCCGATTAGTGCTCGCCTCCTCTCTGTGTGCGTGTGCGTGTGTGTGTGTGTGCGTGTGTATTTGTGTTGTTGCCATGCTCGTTGGCTTCGCTGCAATTGCAATTGCAATTGCGTAGCTCCCCCCCTCCGCCCTCTCACCACAAACACTCGAGGTTATTGAACGGCAGCGACCTCACTTTGCATGAGCCACACACACACACACACACACACACACTCGCTGACACACACACACGTTTGCGGACAGACACTTAGAACCCGCCATAGATTTTCTGTGCAATTTTCCTGCGAAACATTCTTGGATATTTTTTTTTTTTTTTTTGTTTTTTTTGGAATATTATGCAATTATGATCTAGTTATTTTCGAGGGGTTACTGGAAATTTTTCCAAAAATATTTTTCGGGTTCACAAATCTTCTGTGAAAAAAAAGAATAAATCTCTGTAATTTGTTTGTAAATTGAATTTTTTTTGCAACGAAAATCACCAGGTACAGTAGACACCTAGAACTCTGAACTCGTTGTATAGCCATTGTGCCATGGAGCCTCTAATCTGGAGCTCGAACACGCCCACTTCCTGCCTCTGAAAACCGAATGAATGTATTCAGAGAATATGACTCAATATTGAAAATAATTTGCAATGACTTTTGTCATAAATTGTTCCAAACTGTTGCATAATCCAGCTGAAAAACTGCAGCTGCAGTCGTCGTCCCCCCCTCCCGCTGCCTCTGTCTCCCTGTGTGTGTGTGTGTGTGTGTGTGAGCATTTAAAGCAGAATGCTGTCAGTGGAGGCGCCCACTTATCAAAGCGGTAGCGGCACATACAGATAGATAGAGAGAGATGGCGAGATTGAGATCTCTCAGTGCGAAATGAAATCAAATTCGAACGCAGAGCAGCGCAGCGAACGCCCATATAAAGACAGCAGCGCAGAGCAGCGACTGAGGCTGAGGCTGAGGCAGCACGTGAGTTTTTATGTTGTTGATCATTCAGGGGGCGGGGACGGTGGCGGGGCGGGTTTTGGTGAGTCATTAAAAGCGCCGCCAAGAAGAATTTATATGACAGTGTGTGGAGCAGCCAAAAAAGGCGACAGAAACCAGAAAGGAAGCAAACATTTGCTAAACGAAGCTTTAAATACCCTGGAATTTGATTCAAATTGACTAAATATATTGTATATAGTAATCCTTGATGGCCTTCCAAGTATATATCAGAATACCCTTTCCTCAAGAGCATAGAATTGTTTGAAATTACATTAAGGCCTCTGCCAGAAGCAGTGCGGGGGAGGAGGCAGAGAGTCAGAACAGAGTCGGAATCGGAGTCGGAGTCGCTGCCGCACTCTCAGCCCGGGCTCTGCCAGAGTTCAGTGCACTTTGGTCAGCTTGAGGCCTTCACATCACCTGCTCTCGTCCGTCCCTCTCTCCCCTCGCTCCCTACCCTAACCACTCACTGGCTTTTGTCCTCTCTGGCGCTCTCTACCTCTCTCCCTCTCCCACTTGGCTTTCCAAATGCCAACGACCTGCGCAGAACTGCAGTTAGATTCTGCTCTGCCGCTGCCACTGCCGCTGCCGCTGCCGCTGCTGCTGCTGCTATTGTTGCTGTTGCATTTGCACGCAAAAGACCTTGCCTCTCTCTATTCAGCTCGAACATTCGTTTTTTTTTTGTTGCTGCCGCTGATTCTTTTTTGTTGGTCTCTCAAACAAGTTCTATTGCTATTTTTTGTTGTTTTTGTTTTTGCTATTGTTGGTCAACTGTTTTAATATTTGTTGCAATTGCTCGAACATGTCGTGAAGTCGCAGATTGAATTGGATTGGATTATATTTGATTTGTTTGTTTTTCGGTATTTTTTTTTGGTATGTTTTGTGGGTATTTTTTTGGTATTTTTTTTGCGAAATTTGTTCAATGCTAGATAAATGAGGATCAAGCAAAAATCGATGAAATAAACAATCGATTATTGTCGATAAATTCGATTTACAGTCTATAATCGTTAAATTCGATTAAGGATAAAAGATGGGTACCATATAGGTGTTACAGATTCAAATAAGGCCGTTTATCGGATGTACAATCGTTTATGAGCGTTATCGATTTCACAGTTTCGTTAAGAAGAACTTATCGATAGGTAATTTATTCAGAAATTATCTATAGGTATCGATTGTTGTCCGAGGATACCCCCCTGTTCCATTTTCTTGAGGATCAAGCAAAAATCGATGAAATAAACAATCGATGATTATCGATAAATTCGATTTACAGTCTTTTATCGTTAAATTCGATTAAGGATATAACATGGGTACCATATAGGTGTTACAGATTCAAATAAGGCCGGTTATCGGATGTATAATCATTTTCGATTAAATGAACTTATCGATAGGTTATTTATTCAGTAATTCAGGCATCGATTGTTGTCCGAGGGTACTCCCCTGTTCCATTCTCATGGGGTCCAACCCGAGCTTAGCCGTGTTCAGTGGGGCTTAGAGTTGTTTATCTATTGATAGATCATAAGCCAGAACAGAACCGAACAGAGACCACAAATAATCGCAAAATAATTGCCACAAGTTCAATGAACCTGTCTCGCCCTCTGCCACCTCTCCATCATTCGTGAGTGTGCGAGTGTTTCGAGTGTGTGTGTGAGTAAATAGACAAACTAAAATGGGGACTGACAAATAAATAGTTGGGAGAGACGAGCACTACCGCCAGAGAGAGAGGGAGAGAGGGAGATGGAGGCATGTGTGGATATAAATATTTCGGATATAAATATGAGCTAAACGGAAAGTGGAACGGAACATGTAGTGTGACCAAAAAAAAAACACCAGAGACAATCATTGAGATGGAGCTACCCGCTATCCTCTCCCTCTCTCTCTCTCTTTCTGTAGCAGTTTCCCTTGCATTTATCCTTCAACTTTGCCGAGCTCCGGTCATTGCTCCAGCTACCAGAATTCCCACAGCTCTGCTCTGCTTCCACCAAAAAAGTTGTCACATGACGACGAAAAAAAAAAAAAAGAAGACAAAAATCCACCTCCACATTTTAAGGTTACCGCTGGCGCAGCGCCACCTAGCGGACGAAAATGGGAGGGAAAACACTTTCGTTGTACATAGAGCGTAACCCCTAAAAATTTTCAACCACCGAATCCGAATCCGAAACCGAGCCGAGCCGATCCGAGCATCCGCTTCGGCTTTGGGGGTTCGGGCCTGCTTGATGGCCAACAGAGTTCAGTGCCCGGAAAGTGGGTCAAAGCAAAGCATTGGCCCACCCCCGGCCCTCTCCACCCTGTCGAGGAAAAGTGAAATGCCTAGGGGGTGGTGGCTCTGGCACGGGCTTGGGGGTGGCGGTGGTGTGTCGTCTGACAGGGCACAGGTGTCTTCCCCTGCGCCAGGGAATTTTGCGCCAATTTCGGTTGTGCCCTGCTTGGGGGTTCATTGGACTCGTTCGAGGACAGAGCTCCACTTTGGGCTGCTTCTCTTGCAATGAAAGTGCTGCCAAAGGAAAGGCTGGGAAACCTTTGACTTACACACTTGATCATAATAATAGGTACACGTTGAAGCTTTTCATTAATAATTAGTTTTATCGTACTTTAAGTGTTGAAAAAAAAATTTTTTTTGGTATGTTTTATTTGTCAATGTATTGCAGTTCCGTGACAAAAAAAAAAATTAAACAGGGGAACCGCCGAATAACAGAGCTTTAAGCAAAATTATGAGTTGACATCACATTTTGGCTGATCAAAATAATAGGTACAGTGTCAGTAAATTTTGAATATCAAGTGAATAATTTGGAAATTCTTGGCTTTTTGGCAATTAAACATCCATTTCATTTAACTACAGTCTAAATATAAACAAATAATTATTTTTTTCTTACAAGAATGGGCCGAAAGTCTTATTGTGCAGCCCAATTGGCTCTTAGTCTGAAAAAAAGAAGGCCAATCTCTTCGGGCCATTGCCAAATTAATGAAAAGGTCTCATAATTTTGTTAAAATGCTTTAAAAATTAAAACCTAGTCAGGAAACTCGCGGAAAGCCACAGAAAACAACCATAACACTTGACCACTACATACTTTTCTTTGAGGAATAAGGACCCATTTAAGTCGTCAAAGGCTATTGCATCAGAAATTGGACTAGAAGTTAGTGCTCCAGCGATCCGTGGACGGCTACAACAAGCCAACCTTCCAAGGAGAATAGAAAGAAAGGTCCCACTTACGCGGCAAAAAAAATGTTTGCCATGGGGCAAACTTTTGCTAAAGATCATAAAGACTGCGCAGGATGCGCCGGAGAGAAAAAGTGGAGAAGCCTTTTATGGAGCGACGAAACTAAAATAAATTTATTAGGGAATGAATGTGAAAGCAATGTAGGAAGCCCTAAACGAAAGAATTTTGATCCATGTTTCACAAAAAAAAATTGTCAAACATGGAGGTGCCAGTTAAAGATATGGGGCTGCTCATCCTGGTACGGCGTAGGTCCATTTTTCCTGACAACGAACAGAATGGACGCTGAGCAATACAAACCCAGATTGGAGACAGTTATGCTACCTTATGCTAAAGAAAACATGACTTTCCATTGGGTATTTGAGTAATATAACGACCCAAGGCACACATCCAAGCTTTTGACCAAATTTTTTGAGGACCAAACAATAGACGTTTTAAGGTGGCTTCTTAAATTTTCCGACTTAAATCCAATCGAAAATTTGTGGGGAGATTTACGAAACGAAATTAGCTAAGTTTTCATTTTCAAATAATCAAAAATTATGCGGGGGCGTCCAAAAAATTGTGGTATGAGACACCTGCCAGACGCTTATTAAAAGTACGCCAAAAATAATTATAAAGGTGACAAAAAATAAAGCTGGATACATCGGATATTAACTATTAAATCCCATTTAGGCAACAAAAATAATAATAATCAGTTAACAAACTTTTTCATAACAATAATGGAAGTGTACCTATTATTTTGAGCAGCCTGACATTGACTTTGAAGTAAAAATGGATCTATTTTCTTTTAAAACATTATTTTATAATATAATCAAGTTTATTTGATTGAAAACAAATACTTAACGAATAATTGAGAACTAATTTTAAGTTTAATATATTGCATAAAACCGTTTTCTGTTATGTTAAAGTTTACGTAGATGTGTGTACCTATTATTATGATCAAGTGTGTATGTCCATCAAAGAAAAAGAACCAACTATAGGCGTATAAAGCCCCAATCAAAAGATTAAAATTGTGCCCATAGCCAGTAGATTGTTGTTGGAACCACCTTTTGGCCTCCAATGAGTCATAGTTGTATCCCCCACCCACCCACACACCGCCCACTGCCCTAACCATATTGTGCACACATTTTTGACCAATTAAATGCAATGCATTTCCTTCCTGAGGTCACTTCCTCTGCCAGCAGCAGCAGCAGCAGCGCCAACTGTTCCTAGGCACACAAATAGCACCCCTCCACCCCCACTCCCCCTACACACACGTAATGCGACTTTATGCAAAACAAGAACAACAAATACGTAAGTTTTGCTGAGCGCCAAGTCAAGAGAGCACACAGGCACACGCACAGGCACACGGACACACAGACACTCTCTTAGGCACACACTCTCCCACTCTCCCACTCTCCCGTTCGGATTCAGGCTGCTGTTCTGCTTCTTTAAGGTTATTGCAGTGCAATGTCCTCAATTGTTGGGTTGCCTTGGCTGCTTGCCTCTCTCTCGCTCTCTCTCTCTTGCCGTTTCTTTCTTTTTCGGGAGCTCAGATGTCCCTTTGCTGTTGCAATTGCCCTTCGCAGTGCGAAAATGTGAAAGGTATTTCCGTTTTCGGCAGTGCTCCATCATTCCCTCTCTCTCTGTCTTTGGCTCTCTGGTGATTCTCATTTGTCATTATCATTATTAATGCGGTGTTTGCTTTGGTCCCCCCAATTATCTTGATTGGTGGATTACTAATGATTGAACATTTGGCAATTAGGAGGCAGTGCACATGTTCATGATTGGATCCTTGGTTACAACAGCCACGCAAACACCTCCACCTCCACCACCAATTCCAATTCCAATTCCAATCGCAAACCAAAAGCCAACCCACTTCCAAACAGAATTCCGCCCAACTCGAACGCAAACTCAAACTCAAACCAACAACAACTATTGCAAGGCGACCATGAAGCCAGAGAGTTGAACGAACTGAGCAGAGACACAGCAGCAAGCAGTAGCAGCAAGCAGCAGCAGCAGCGAGCAAGCAGCGACTGCGACTGCGACTGCACAAGTGACGTCAATGAGCGCGAGGCCAAATGGAAACGACTGGATAGTGTGTGTGTGTGGTGTGTGTGTGCGTGTGTGTGTGTGGGGGAGGATTCAGCAGCTCCCTTTGGCCACTGTGCCTACGTGCGGCTGACCTCGTGTTGCTTTTACTACGTTCAAGGAGTGCGAGAGAGAAGGAACTGCGGCTGCGGCAGCGGCAGAGAGAGTACGAGTATTATCCTTGCACAGCGGGTGTCTACTGCGAGCATTGAACTCTGACCTGAATGGGCAGCCAGGCACAGCGGCAGGTCGGCAGTGAGAGAGAGGAGGAGAGGAGGGGGGTTCTACCATACCCCAAAACATATTCGTAATTTGAGCATAATTTATTTATGCCACATTTAATATTTTTGTCAGCTCTCTCAATTACTGGACAAGGGCGAAGAAAGAGGGGGCAGCCAAAGCCTAAGACCCCACCATGACGAACGATCGTTGAAAGAACTGTAAAGCGCCATAAAGTTCCGGATCTGAGTGTGGTCTCCCCCTCCAGGCACGTGCTAATTGCTTACGCATCGGAAGAGAGCCACAAAGAGGAGACCGAAAGAAGAGGAACTCCAAAAAGCTTAACAAACGATCGACGTTATGACAGGAGATTAGGCGATGTTTCGAGTAGGGTCTGTGTCTGACGCATGCGTGAAAGAAAGAACAAAATAATTGAGGGAGTAGTAGGGAAAATTCCAGGCTGAAGAAAACCTTGATATGAGAATAGAATTTTCCTCTCTGGAGAGACCTTTTTGACCTCCATTCCCCAACGATTCCTTCACGAACCACGAACCACTCAACGACAGCCGACTCCTCGGGTGCTTTACGATCGTATTGATGTCAAGTTCTGACAGTAGCCCACAGAATGGGACTTCACCCGTCGAGTGGCCCCAAACAAAGCTGAACAGAACAGAACAGAAACGATACGATACGAAACGAAACGAAGAGATCTTGGTCAAGCAGTTCCAACGGGGCGATCGTGCCAACAGGTAGGCGTTTCGGCCAAAATACAGGAAAGAGGGCAGCAGCAGCAGCAGCAGCGTCCCCCCCGCGGCATAGATCCATTCATGAGCGGCCCATCGATAGAAACGGCCAAAAGAAAATTATTTAACAGAGAGCATGACGCTGCGGATGACGCTGCGGATCAAGCAGTGTCTTGGGGAGAGAGGAGGAGCAGCAGCAGCAGCAGCAGCAGCAAGTGTGCGCTGTGTGTGTGGGGCTCTGCTGTGGGGACTGCTCTCACTTTCTTTTCAAACTTGTTATTCGCTTTGGCCGCTGACGAGCAGAGTTCATTCACATTTGGCAGCCAGGCAGAAGAGAGACAGACAGAGAGAGAGAGAGAGAGAGAGCACGCGGCAGAGAGTTAACCGCGCGAAATGGGCACAGCTGTTCGTTCCCGAAAGTTCGCTCCAGCTCCAGCCTCAGCTCCAGCCTGGTTCGAAGTGTTCACCCGCTCCCCATTCCCGCTCCCACTCGCACACCCACTCCCAGAAATGAGTGCATTGAACTCTGGGCTCTTCTCTTCCCAGCGAAAAAGGATTTTCTGCACATTTTTAATTGCCAAAGATCTCCTTGAACGCATTTCGACAGCTACGAGTCCACCTCCCCTCCACCCTTCAGCCAACCTCTTGGGGGCAGGCCACCTGAGGTTTCTGTGTCGTTGACCGACCCTCAGCCGCAGCAGCAGCAGAACCAACCAGAGAGAGAGAGAGAGAGAGGGAGAACAGAATTTGCATGCAAAATGCATTGAGAGCAAACCGAGCGTTCGCTCTCTCAGCACAAACCGAACGAAGCCAGTAGTTTGCTCTCTCATTCGTTCGCTCGTTCGCTCGTTCGGCTCGACTCGACTCGGTTCGGTTCGGTTCGCGCGCTCGCTCTGTCAGCTCTACATTTGGAGGTAGCTGACCGAAAAGTGGGTCACGACAATGGCGGGGTTCGTTGAACTGAACTGCCAGTCAGCCAGCCAGCCAACCTCTGCCGCAGTCGCTGCCCGCAGCCCGCTGCCCGCTGCCTGCTGCTGACGTCGTTGGTGTTTTGGGGCTTTTTTTTGTTGTTTGTGTGTTTGGTTACGTAGAGCATGGGCTAGAGCGAGGGGCGGCCTGGTACTCTTTTTGGCCTCAAAAAACGGAACAACAAATATTATTTAATATGTTTTATAGAGATTAAATAATACACATACTATCTGGTTGGAAAATGGGGTTCACTGAACCCCTTCTACTCCGGGGAATAATATTTGCACACTTTATTAATTAGTTGGGGATTGTTGGCTACGAATATGGGTCAACTGATCCATCAATGTGGGGTGGGGGCGGGGGCGGGGGAGAACCATCTGGAAACAGCTCAATACAGAAGTTAACCCAATTTTGGAGTGCCTGCCCCTGCCCCTGCCACTGCTCCATCTAAGATCCTCTTGGACCTGTCATACTTATAGATGGAGGTCTGACCCACCCCCACATCCACCACTGCCTGCCTATCAATTAATCTTATTTGTCACTCATTTATCAAACACCCCCTCCTCGATGAAGGGTTGAGGGTGGAGGGGGGCCCCTATTTGTTATCAAACAAAGCGGATCAGTCAGGTGGCAGTGGCAGGAGGCAGCAGCTACCTGAGAAATCTGCTGCGCGTAGGTGTTCCAAGAACTATGTACAACATCAACGGGGGCGCCTCCCCCCATCGACAAATGCAGCGCAGCAGGCAGAGGCCACATCTATTGTTAGCTGCGCTGCTGCGCTGCTGCGCTGCCGCCGCCGCTCGGAGTGAATGTCCTCTGTTGGCACACAAAAACAACAAGCAAAACAGAGACAGAGCCAGAGCGAGAGCAAGAGGGAGAGGGAGAGCGAGAGAGAGACCCACTGCCAGAGAGACCCACTCCCCAATCGGCTCGCTCGCTCGCTCGCTCGCAGGCGGCGGCACGAAGCTCCAACGAAGTTCGTGTTTCGGCGTGTGGCTGGCGCTTGTCTGTGGCTGGGGCTCCAACGCTGCTTTCATTCGCAAATCGCTCGTCGTCGGAATCGGTTGTTGCAAAGAGCTGGAAAAAGAAAAGAAAAGCGCGCGCCAAGAGAAAAAAAAAAGAAGAATTGAGTAGAAAAATTGAGCGCTAAACAAATGTATGCAACAGCAGCGATATAACGATTTATTTTTGTTCGTGCCAGTGAAGTGCAACAGAGAGAGAGAGAGAGAGAGATAGAGAGATCTGAGTGAAGTGAATTATACTGAGAGCAAATGCAATGTTCCTTATTAGCAAATTGTAGATCCGCCAGCAACAGTCGAGAGTTCAAGTGTCATTCGGAAGCCAAGCCAAAAAAAAAATAATCCGTACATCTAGAGGGGAAAATGGTTTGTGCAATGCAGGAGATGCAGCAGCAACAGCAGCAACAGCAACAACAACAGCAGCAACAGCAGCAGCAGCAGACTATGCAGCAGCATGGCACTACCATAGTGCTGCTCTCGGGGATTGTCCCGATGCAGCAGCAGCAGCAGCAACAGCAATCGCCCCCGCAGCAACATCCCCAACAACAACAGCAGCAGCAGCAGCAGCAGCATGCCAAGAGCCAACAGCTGAAGCAGCAGCATTCGGCCTTGGTCAAGCTGTTGGAGTCGGCGCCCCTACACAAGCAACAGCAGCAGCAGCAGCAGCAGCCACCGCAACGCAAAAGACTGAAAAACGAAGCAGCAATCGTGCCACACCACACACCTGCAGCAAGCCCAGCAAAGACAACCACCAACAGCAGCAACAGCAGCAACAACAGCAGCAGCAACAACAACAACAACCATAGTATTAGTCAGCAACAGCAGCAGATCGTGTTGCTCCTGCAGCAAACACAACAGCCAGCAGTGTCAGTGGCAGTGGCAGTGGCAACCACACCAAAGCCCTGTCCAGATCTGAGCGCCAAAAATGACAGCGAGTCGGGCATCGACGAGGACTGTCCGAACAGCGATGACGAGCCGACAGCCACCTCCCTGGCCCACCCACTGCCCGCCGGTGAGGAGGGATACGAGCAGTACCAGTGTCCCTGGAAGAAGATCCGTTATGCGCGGGAGCTAAAGCAGCGCGAAATGGAGCAGCAGCAGCAGCAACAGCAGAAGGAGAAGCCACCAGCAGCAGCAGCAGCAGCAGCGGCTGTTGTCCCGCCGACCGCCAGCAGCAAGCGTCACCCGCTGCACTGTGATAGCCCTTTTCCGCGCAGACCCACAAGGAGATCGCCAATCTGTTGCGGCAGCAGTCGCAGTCGCAGTCACAGCCCCTGCAGCAGCAGCAGCAGCAGCATCCTCAGCAGCAGCAGCAGCAGCGTCGCGACAGCTCCGACAGCAATTGCTCGCTGCTGAGCAACTCCAGCACCCATTCCGCCGGCAATGGCTGCACCTGCAGCAGCGACGAACAGCAGATGGAGGATCTGGAGGCCCAGGATTCGGGCTGCGATGACGAGCTGTGCGAGCAGCACCACCAGCGCCAGGACTTGGACTCGTCGCAGCTGAATCTTCTCTGCCAGAAGTTTGACGAGCACCTGGACACGGCCCTCAGCAACAGCGGCAATCCGGGCAGAGTGGCGGCAGCCACCGAAGATGCCGATGTAGGTTTACGGGACGGGACGTGGGGGGTGTCGGGACGGGAATATATTACTCTAGATACACACACACACACAATATGTTGATGTTTTTCTTGAAATTTCGATGAATTCTAATGAAATGTTTATTCTATTCGATTTGCAGGGCTTCTTCCGTCGCTCCATTCAGCAGAAGATCCAGTATCGGCCCTGCACCAAGAATCAGCAGTGCAGCATTCTGCGTATCAATCGCAATCGGTGCCAATATTGTCGCCTGAAAAAGTGCATTGCCGTCGGCATGAGCAGAGATGGTAAGTCACAATTCTTTACTCTCCATTTTGCATACGGTAGTAATTACTACGCGACGCGACCCGACCCTCCACTCCCGCACTCCTCTCTTCGGGCGATAACAACAAACAGCAGAGAGCGAGAGGGAGAGAGAGAGCACAAAATTGAGTCAAGCTCAAAAGCAACAACACAGCGGCACACAAATTAGATGCCGAACGAAGCAAAGACACGAAGAGACACGAAGAGACACGAGACACGAGCCGAGTCGAAGCATAGTTGAGTTCATTGACCAGCCATGAACGAAATTTCAGCTCATGCACATGTATGAGTGTACGAGCGAGTGTGTGTATTGCAACATTTGCTGCTTGATTTCACGGCAAAGTAAAAGTTGTGCTGGGCACACAAACACTTTGTTTAAACAAATTTCCATCCCACATCTCCCACCCGCATCCATGATAGATTGAGAGCAGCCAGCCCAGGCCAGGCCAGGCCAGGCCCGCCAGAAGAGTGTGCGCCATTTCGAAATTGTGCCGAGAGTTGAATGAACGCACTTAACCTAATTCCATGAGCGAGGCCAACCACCCACCCAACGGCTCTTCGTCTCCCGCTCTCTCACCCTCTCCCTCTCTCTCTCTCTGTGTGTGTGTGCGTTTGTCAGTTGAGTTTTGTAATAATTTGTTTAAATTAGGCCTGCCCCGAAAATATTTACAGGAAATAGCCAGAGCCACAGCAGTGATTATGAAAGCAGCGTGTTCGTTTGCGCTCTCTCTCTTTCTCGCGACGTTCATTGACTTCTGCTGCAGCGCGGCGCAGCTCTGCTTTCGAAAACGAAAGTGGTTCATGCGATGCGTGTGCGGTGGAGCTGGAAAAAGACTGAGGCTGAGGCTGAGGCTGCTTTGTAGGCAGGCAAGCACGCAGACGCGGCCTTTGTGTAACAGTTATATTGTCGGTTTTTGTTGTTTTGGGGCTGCCCTGGCCTGTGTTGTAATTGATGGATTAGATTTTGGTATTTTGGATGTGTGTGCCGGCCATGGAAACCACCAAATACTAGCCACTAAATTCGAGTTTCCTAAAATATTTGTTGACCTCCCATTAATTTGCATTTTTCTAAACATAATATTTTGTTGTCTGGCTGATTTGGCTGATGGTTTTCGGTTTATTAGCTGCAAAGGCGATTAGTTTTTTAGCAAATCCTTGAACTAGTTCTAGGCAGACCACCCAATCACCCAACCACCCACCCAACAACTGCAAAAACCCGACAGCTAGTGCCAAAAATACCATCGCACAAAAATGCGACCGCCAAGCAAACTCGAACTCGGCAACAGGCAATGAAAAACAGAAAAAAAACAGACGGGGGGAAAAAGCAACAAATTTCGAATTGTTTATAATAAAAATGACCGTGTGCTATTTAAGCGACGTCAACTGAGCAGTCGGCAGCGTCGCCGAGCAGAGCAGCAGCAGCAGCAGCGCTCGCCTGCCCTCGCCCCCCCCACCCTCGCCTGGCAGTGCTCTGGCCCCCCTTATCTTTCAAGGAAAATTCAAATAAAATATACCGAAACGAAACGAAACGAAGCCGTGAACGCTTTTTTACAGTTATAAAACCAGCGGCGCGCCGAGAGTGACCTAGAAAAAAAATACAAAAAAATAGCCAGCGACGAATTAATATTTTACTTTATTTTAAAAATGATATTTCTCCGACGCTGCTGCGACTGCTTTCACTTTCTGTTTCACCCGTAATTGGGGGCCATTTCGAAACACTTTCTTTTTTCGGCTTTCATAATTTCTCATCCAATAGTAATAGGATGGGGGGGGGGCCATTTTGTTTGTGTTTTTTCGTTTTTTTGCTATTGCAAAGACACGAAAATACAACGCAAGAAATGAAAACGAAACCGAAATTTGGAGCGACACCCCGCCCCCGTCCCCCGACCCGTCCCTTCCCGTCCCTTTTGCTATCCCCCACACTCAGTCGCGGCGGCGGCGGTGGCGAGCAGCAGTGTAGTTCAATGACCGCCGTGCCGAGCCGCGCCGCTGACGTGCAGCGAAACTGGGTCACCAGCGGCAGCGCAGTCGGGGCAGTGAAGGTGGTGGAGACTGTGTATCTGTGTGTGTGTGTGTGTCTGCTCTGCTGATAGTAAACAACGAACAATGCACACACACACACACACACACAGGAGCGTACAAATATATCAGTATTTTATTTGTATTGTTTTTGGTTTTTTGTGTTTTCTCATTTTGCATTTGATTTTTGTGGATTTGCTTGGAAATTTATTAGTTCGCTTTGCCGTGGGCCAAATAATGTTATGTTGGATTTGTTTTTACGAAATCCTTTTTTTATTTTTATTAGTTTTCACAAGCACACACACACACACACACACACATAAAGCATGGTGATTTTTAATTGAAATGAACTTAAATTAGCGCGAGGTTGGAGGCAAATTGAAAGTAAATACATATGCAACACGAGCAACGGCCCGGCCCGGCCCCGGCCCCGAGAGGGAGGGAGGCGCAGCCAGCGATTGGGTTTTTGGATACGATTAGAATATATTCGAATATTCTCGATCGAAAAGGCCGAATGGCATAGCACTCACATAGCACCAATATGTAGATACAATAGTGTTTGGTATTTTCGTTGGGTATTATTTGTACAACAAAGAAAATACGAAGAAAAAAAGTACATACTTACAAATATACTGATATACGAAAAGCCTTTCTTTACTGATATTTTAGTATTTTTTGGTATTTTTGGTATTTTTTAGTATTTTTTAGTATAATTTTTGAAAATGTTTTCCTTGCGTTTATTTCCAAAAACAAACACTACCAGTAGCTTATCTATACATTTTTTGTTTGTTTTGGTATTTCTTTTGAATTCCTCCCCAACCCCACCACCCCCACCACCGCAACAAAAACCGACTTTGTCTTGTATCTAAGATCTAAATCATAGCTAAACAAATATGTAAGCCCATAGATAGCCACACCTAAAACAGCAGGGGGGAGGGGGAGTGGGGGGGCAGGCAGCAATTAGTTGCTTGGGTGTTCCACAAGCACATAAAAATAATCAAACAATTGTCAATTATCGAAGGCACAGCATTATTTCTATATAGACACACACAAACACACACACACACACACTCGTATCGTATCGTATATATAGGAGTGCTGCTGTTGCTGCTGTTGTTGTCGCAATCATTATTATTTTGAGGCTACACACACACACACACAAGCAGCAGCAGCAGCAGTGGAGGCAACATGCATGTAGATTTCGCCTTGCCTCGTCCGAGCAGTCGCGGCTGCGAGAGTGTTTTGAACTTTATTCAGGTCAATTACAAATACATTAAAATGCCAGTGCTACACACACACACACACACAGCCATATGCTCGGGGCAAGCTGTTGACTAAAATAATATTGGAGGCTATACGAAAAAATTTACAATAAAAACGAGAACAAGGAGGAGACTCGAAGCAAGGCAGGGGTCTGGTCTGGTCTGGTCTGGTCTGGTATGTGGAACTGAGGCAAGGAGTCCAGTTCAAGGAGCCCTCCTCCATGCCCACCCAGCAGGCGAGTGGGTGGGTGGGGCATTGCAGAGAGGCTTCAAGTACAATATGCTAATGATGATGTTGTTGCTGGATGATGATGATGAGTGGGTGGGTGACGTATGTATGGGTGTGGGGTGAGTGGGTGAGTCGTTGCTGCTCGAGGCTGTGCCAGTTGGTGAAGGTTTTCGTGGGGGATCCACTTAAAGGTTAAGCAACTGCCGGTGGAAGGCTCCCCCATGAGTGTCACCTTGAGTGTCACAGCGGGATCTCTCTCTCTCTCTCTCTCTCTCTCTTTAGAGGAGAGCACTTCCTTCCAGATCATTCCTACCAAAAACATTATTATACAATTATCGTTGGCTGCCCTGCGCCTAAGTGAAATCATTTCACGCGTGTCAAACGAAAGAAAGAGGGAGAAAGAGAGACAGAGAGAGAGAAAGAAGACTGCATCAACAAATTACTTGAGCAACGGCAGCTGCTCGACAAGTCTCTGTGGTCTTCTCTCTCTCTTTCTCTCTCCGCCGCTTCTTTTTTTTCTGTTGGTTTTTTTTGGTTACATAAAGTTACGCGTGCGTATGCTTTTGCGTCTGTGTTTGTGGGACTGCCTTCACCTGCCACCAATTTTAACGGTGAAATTGCAAAAAGAAAAGAGCGACACAACAGCCACAACAAAACGAAGCCAAAAGAGATGCAAACCAAAGGCAAAGAAAAGAAAAGAAACACAAGGAAAGAAAAGAGAAAAAGAGTAGCGCAAACGTAACAAACTTGTTTTACGGCTGCTGTTGCTGCTGCTGCTGCTGTTGCTGCTGGCATCGACGCTGGCGTCGCCTACTACGCAAGTTGAACCTTCAAAAGGTTCATTTACCTCGTGCGATGCCCGAACGGGCATCGGCCATCGGGCGCCCGACCAAACACGAACCACCGACAGCAGCAGCATACTTAATGTTGTAGGAGGGAGGGGTGGTGAGGGGGAGAAATAAAAAATGTACTTTCGCTTTTTTCAATGCCTCGGCGCCAAAAACTAGTTTCGAGCCCGAGAGCAGAGCGGAGAGCGTACAGCGTAGAGCAGGAGCATTGCAGCAATTTGGATCTGCTGACGTCGTCGCCGCCGCTGCCGCTGCCGTTGCCGCCGTTTTGGGCCACAGTTAAACGACCGAGCCAGCGGCAGAGTTCAACGACTTTTGTAAAATTTCTCGAAGGTTTCGCATTGCAA
This sequence comes from Drosophila lowei, assembly GCA_008121275.1. Taxonomy (NCBI): domain Eukaryota; kingdom Metazoa; phylum Arthropoda; class Insecta; order Diptera; family Drosophilidae; genus Drosophila; species Drosophila lowei. The sequence continues at coordinate 15,406,725 of CM017781.1, read as the reverse complement.
CATCAGCGACAGCGACAGAGGCAACTTGTTCGAAGCTGCATTTGCATTGCTCTCTCTCTCTCTCTCTCTCTGTCTCTCCCGCTCTCTACCTCTCTCACTCGCTCGCTTTGCTGTGCTGTGCTGAATGCTGTTCATTGCACTCGGCCTCGTTTCGGCTCTGCTCGGGGCTCGCTGCCTGGTGCAATTTTTGCACGACGCCGACGTCAGAGCCGAACCGAATGTGTCTGAGAGAGCGAGCGGTTCGCATGCATTTGTCGCCGAGTGCAGCGACTTCTATTTGGGTCAGGCACGGTCATTCGCCTCGCTGCGACTGCGGCTGCGACTACGGCTGCTGCAGCAGCGCAGTCAGCGCCTTGCATTTGAATATAATTATACACGAAATGGAATTATTTGCGTTGCGTATGCTATGCGCCTACTCCTCTGCTTCTGCCTCTGCCTCGGTCTCTGCCTCTGCCTGGGCCTCTGCTTTTGCCTTTGCCGTTGTTATGGAGCAGCTGGACCGCAGATGGGGATCAGATCAGTGTGGCCCCATTTCGGGGGAGCATGTTTATTTAGTGGGTATTTTGTTGTTGTTGTTGTTGGTGAACTTGCTTTCTGGAATGCGCATGGGGGTCAAGGGTGGATCGAACACAGATCAATAAATACTATTTGGTATGTATCTTTGTGTGTAGTATGTTTTGGTATTTTATTTGATTTTTTTTATCGCATCCGTCACGTTGCACGTTCCATCCACAGACCAAATTCCCTTGAAACGCAGAATTTTCGCTTTGTGCGTTTTGCCTTTTGTTTGATTTTTCATTTTGTCGTTGTTGTTGTTGTTGTTTTTCCACTTTATTGATGAGCGTGAAACGAGCCCGAGGCGACCTTTTCAAGTAGAATTAATAATGTGGCACAGGGGCAAACGGCAGAGACCCGACCCTCTCCCTGAACGATCCAACGAGCGGCGAGCGGCGAGCGGCGAGCGGCGAGATGTCATTTGTGTGTGTGTGTGACCTCCCCCTGCCCGAGAGAGCGACATTTCATTGAGGCATATTTTCATGACCCAAAAAAATCGCTTGCACGAAGGCTCCACCAAAAACAAAAATATACATAAATAAACATTGGTACTCGTAAATGGGGGAAAATGTGTGTGTGTGTGTGGGGGGGGGGGAAGAAATTTCCAGAAACTTCAAAACAAACAAAATGATGGCTTTATTATTATTATTACGAGTATTATTACACGTTGTCCCCCTTTCTTTTGGGGCTCTCTTTCTTTCCTTCTTTCCACACTCTTCGATGGGGCTTACGCAAGCAACGCAGCGACGCAGCGACAGAGACTGAAGCAACAACAATTGTGTCTGTCGCTTATGTGACTTTACGTAAAGCCCTCCCCCAACCCCCAAACCCCAAACCCCTCCAAAAAAAGGCGTTTGTGAATCACCTACCTCTAAACCCCAAAACCGAAAGTAGGCCTATCTCTCCGTCGCCGTCTCCGTCTCGCTCTCTCTTTCTCGCAGTCTCGCCATCGCTTCCTGATTGCAACTCTGGCTTTTGCCTCATCGAGAGAAGAGTGCATTGAACTCTCTCACTCTGCGACTGTCTCTCCCTCTCTCTCTTTTCAACAAGTTTTGGCTTTTATTTACTTATGATTAGTGCTCTTTTCTTGGCTACAATTAGCGGCCATTTCTCCGTAATTCAGGAAGTCAGCCCAACAAATGGCCCCCAATAACAGCCAGAAAGTATTGAGAAAGCAAACTGATTCAGGGCTCTCTGGGCAGAGGGGGGAGCACTGCCAAGAGAAAGTGAAACTTGTTAATTGGCTTTTAATTGCTTGGCATTGTGCGGGTCTGGTCTTTACTGTTGAATGTCAATTATTGGCGAGAGAGACAAGACTTTTGATGAGAGGCTTGCATAAGTCTCCTCGCCAGATATCTCGATATTAGATATATATATTTCTGGGGTTTATTTTCTGATAAGTTTGCTCAATCGAAAACCATTTTCTGTCTGTTTTTGTTTTTTTGTCCAGTTAAGTTTTGTCCGCCTGTCTGTTGGTCTTTAGCCCCAATCTTTCGGTGGGCTTATGCAACTCGAGTTTATAGGCCTACCTTCCTACCAAACAGTGTAACTGTTGCCCAATCGTCGTGGCCCGCTGTCTGCTGTCTGCCGTCTGCATTTCCACAACACACGCACGAAAATTTCTACCCGAAAAAAGCAAAACAACTTTCACTTTTACTTTCGTCTGCAACAGACAACCGACAACCGACACACGGAAAGACACTCCATGGCTGGCTCATCGTTGAAACGATTATTAAATTTTTCGTTGTTGTTTGTGTGTTTGTGTGTGTGTGTGTTGGCCCCATTCCAGCGGCTAAGTTCATTGACCAGAGGGGAACTTCCATGACAAACTCGAAAAGTTTGAATAAACAAACGAATTTGGTGGTGGAGGTGGAGTGGAGCACTCATGAGTCAGTGACGATCAGTGAGTCATTAGGTGACCCCACAAATCAAACGAATCCTTGACTAAAAGGCTAGAGATCCGCTAAGGCTAGAGGCGGTTCTGCCTGCCAGACGGGGCCAGCGGCGTCATAAATTATACACACACTCAAGCGTGAAATCATTAAGATTCATTTAAGTACATGCCTATGTACATATCGCACTCCTTACTGGCCTTCTCAGCCTCCAGACCTCAGACCCGTAGAACAGGCCAGCTTTTCCACCTGCCTTGGCTGGATGGATGCATACGCACCACCCTTCAAATCCATGCCCATCCGCCATCAAAGAATTCAAACGGAAACAAAAGTATGAAAAAAGCTCCCGCTGTCTCTGCCGTAGAGCTTTCCGTACTCTTAAATTGTGAAACTCAACACACTGGCGCGCTCTCTGCTCTTTGGGTGTGTTGAAAAGCTTTGCGACGAAGCTTAAGAGAGCTTTCTGGCAAGGCCCAAAGAGTAGCAAGGCTTTCCGCTCTCTCTCTCTCTTAAGCTCTCTCTGGCGGCAGTTCGTTCCGTTTGTTGTCTTTTGGCGGCGCGAACATTGAACTTTTGTGGTAGGACAATATTGTTGCAACAGAAAGGGAGGGCGATATCAAAAAAGAAAAGAGACAGAGAAAGCTTATCAGGAAAAGCTTATCATCACAGCCCTGGCTTGAACTTGAAAACAATTCAATCAAAAAAGGGCAAAACCGAGAAGAAATTTTCGAAATATACAAATAAAAAATATTTGCAAAATTATTAATGAAAAATTGTAATTGTAAAAAACACCATCAAAGAACTCCTATCACTGCGAGAGAGAGAGAACACTGGCAAAGAGAGAGCCAATGAAATTCCAAGCTTTACGCTCCCGCTCTTAAGAGCGCGCTCTCTCTCTGTGGCTCTCTCTCTCTGTTTTGTGGTGCTCCGCTCAGAGTTGCTTTTGCTGCCTGCCTGCCTGCTTTGCTTTGCTTTGGTATATTCGGTGACGTGCTGCGGCTTTTACAGTTATTCGCGTTCGAGATTTTGTCGAGTTTTGTCATGTCAGCGGAGGAGCACGCACTCACATTCAGATACTGATTCAGATATTGAGGAGCATTGAGCCCAAGCCGCCCCCCCAAGAAGAACGCGAGTGTTGACCAGAAGCCAGAAACCAAATAAATTAATAACTAACTAAATGACGAAAAGTCGACCAAGTCTCACCCAAACAAAAACAAAAACACAAGCACACACACACACACACCCGTCTGTCTGGATTACGCGCTAAATGAAACAAATATCCAAATAAATATTTAACAAATAAATATTTGCTAAAAATTCCAAAAATTATTTTAATTGTGAAAAATCGAAAAAAAAAACAAACGCAAAGAAAGTTCCTGCAAAAACAAAACTAAAGCAAAGAAAAGAAATACATTTTTTTTTTTGTTGTTTAAAAGAGTGAAAAGTATCTTAAGAAAACATACAAACAAATAGAGGTGTTTTTTTTTTTTGGAAAAAAAATCGCAGTGTATCCAAAACCAAACCCAAAAAAAAGGCAACAAAAAAGTTCAACCAAAAAAAAACCAAAAAGTTACAACAATTTTTTTTGCCGCCCCGCCCCCCCTGTGCCAAAAGAAAGAAAAAAAACCAACCAAGAATTATTCATGAATACTCGAATGAGTGCCCAGCAGAATCTCATAGGGAGAAAAGTGTAAACCAAATAACAACAAGTTTTGGGAACATAAAGAAGAAAACCAAAAATATAAAGAAAATATACAGAAAATATACCATTCATAAAAATGGGTGAAGAACTGCCGATACTGAAGGGGATACTCAAAGGCAATGTCAACTATCACAATGCGCGTAAGTTTCCATACAGATTAGAGATCCGAACCGATCCGAATTGGAGTTAGAAAGTGAAAGAAATTTCCCTAATGCTCCGACTGACACAGTTTCCCTCCCTCCAACCCTCCCCCCAAACACCTCTCAACGCTTTCGGTTTCCAAAAAAAAATTAACTCCCATAGATGCTCTCCGACTCCGTCTCCGACTCCGACTCGGCTTTGACTTTGATTCGGTCTTTTTTTTTGTTTTTTCTTGTGCGGTGCTGTTTACCTTTTTTTTTTCCAACGCGACGCTCCGAGCGCCATTGAGTGTTGACCTCGTTTTTAAACAGACAATAATTTGTGCGGCGGCAGCGGCTGCTGCTCTGCCGCTCTGCTGCTTGCCGCGGAAGAGCTTTAAACTTGAAACGCAGCTTCGGTTCGGTTCGGTTCAGTTCGGTGGAAGTGAAGTGAAGGCTGGCAGCGCTGCTGCGCCGCTTGCTATTTTCTAAAAGAGTGGCAGGCAGGCAGGCAGTGACCAACTTTCTTCAGCGGCGGCGGCGGCGCAGCGCGCTCTAATTTCTACGCGCAGCCGCAGCGGCAGCGGCAGCAGCAGCATTTCATTTTCCATTTCATTTGACCTGGATTTCGCCCCTGCCAGTCAAGTGGGTCAATTTCTCGCAGTGTATTGCCGCTGCCGCTGCTGCTGCTGGGAAAAGTAGTGAAAAATCAGCCAAAGAGCGGCTCTCTCGTGTTGTTTCACTTTTTCTGTGTTTTTGTTGTTTCCTGAGTGAAATTTTGTAGAAATTTCTTTTGACATTGAAAAGTTGGAAACACATCCCCCCCTGCACCAATGAAAACCCCCCCTCCAAAGACCGTAAGGATCACATTTGATGCCTGGCTCTCTTCCACACCCTAAACTCAATTTTTCCTTTGTGGGATGCTGGCAATGCTGGCCTCCTTTTTGTTGGTGCGAAAAACGTGACCGCAAACGTGTCGCAGCCGTGTCCCCTGTCTCTGTCTCTGTCACTGTCTTTGCATGTCTCTCCCTCTCTCTTTTGGGTTTTTGGTGAAATGTGAAAGTTCACCCACATCCAAATGCTGTTGTTGCTGTTGTTTTTTTTGGTTAAAAATCTAAAAAAAGAGAAAGTGTAACAAGCCAAACAAAAGAGAAGAGTCGAGTAGAGAAGAGTGGATCAGCAGCTGAGGCAATGACCCACTTTCAAGGGCACTAAATTACAGAAGGGACGAGCGGGGACGGGACGGGACGGAGGCACTTCCTGCGTGACAAGCCAGGATAACAGCTGTCCCTGGCACCTGCTCTCCAACAGCGGCAATGAAGCGTGTAATTGATGCAATGAAGGGGGGCCCTACCTTTAAGTTGAACCAACGATTACCACTGCCACTAACCTCAATATTCTCTCTCTGTCTCTCTCTCTCTCTTTGCAGCTGTGCGCTTTGGTCGCGTGCCGAAGCGAGAGAAGGCGCGCATCCTGGCCGCCATGCAGCAGAGCACACAGAACCGGGGCCAGCAGCGGGCCCTGGCCACAGAGCTGGACGATCAGCCCCGTCTTTTGGCCGCCGTCCTGCGGGCCCATCTCGAGACGTGCGAATTTACCAAGGAGAAGGTCTCGGCCATGCGGCAACGGGCCCGCGATTGCCCATCGTACTCGATGCCCACATTGCTGGTAAGTCCAAGATCCATAGGCCATCAAAATGTACATATATATCGTAGCAGCGTAGGCAGTGGCTCTCGATTTCCGGGCCCAGCGAGAGAGAGAGAGAGGGAGAGATCAGAGATCTGTCAGATACAGATACAGAAACAGAAACAGTCGCCGCGGCATTAGGTTGGGTTAGTCATGCGCCAAGGTGAACCTGTTTGCATGATTCTAAACCAGGAAATCGCTAGCCATGGCTCGCACGTACCGCTGCCGCTCGCTCGGTTCTTGCAAGACAGACCTCCAAATGGCCAGTGCGGCAGTGCGGCAGTGCGGGGTTTGGGGTCAAGTTCTATGCGAAGAAAAACCTGTCAATGTCAAATTTATGACGTTCCGCCGACAGACGACAGACAGTCCGAATGATAAATGGTTTAAGGTGGTTGTAAAAACAAACTTTTGTTTAGTTTTCTTGATTTTTACATATGTCTAACGCTTGTGTGACGTCAGAGCACATAGATCGAGCGGGGGGGAGGCCAGTGGGTGTACTACAGGGAAGAGGGCCATATGGTTGGCCCCCTGGATGGCTGGAAGATCGATCTAAAGCCTAGAACCTACCTACCAGTCGTTATGGCGCAAAAATCCCCCGCCCGCCGATCGAAAGCGATAAAGAAAAAAAAAACGTGTCCCAGCAACAAAAATGTCAAAGCAAGAAAAAAAAAACAACAACAACAGCAGCAGCAGCAGCAAATTATACAAATACAGTTCTAAAGCTCAAGGTCAAGCGCAGCGTCATTATTAATGAAAGCACACACACACACACACACACACACAGAGGAAACAAAGCGTTGGATAGATAGGAAGGGAGAGGGAGAGTGCGAGTGGGAGCGCAACAGAGTGCCAGAGAGAGAGAGGGAGGCGGCGGATGGGGGGGGCTCAGACAGGCACATGCGTTGATCATTTAAATAAATTATTATTAAAATATTTAAAAGCGCCGCCAAGCAGCAGACAGAACGAAAGTATACGAGAATCTAAAGAGTTAGAGAGGGAGAGAGAGAGAGAGTCAAGTGCAAGGCCGCAAAGCAAAGCAAAGAAGGAGCTTTGGCATAAAGAAAGGGGTTGAAAGGTCCAGGAAGATCATGAGCCTTGGAGGGATCAGCGGCACGTGTGAGTGTAGAAAGGCAGGCGCGAGAGCCGACCTTCGGACAAAGCTATTTTTTAACCTTGGCGATAGAATGAAACGAAACGAGCTGCCCCCTCCCCCTGCCCCCACACAACAAATGAGTAAACAATAATAATACTAAAAAAATGCACTCAAATATGCATAAAATGTGAGGGAATAGAATATGAGGAAGCAAAATGTGCCAGAAGAGAGCGAGAGAGAGGGAAGCAGCGACACGACACGTAATATGCAATGTACATACATACGTACCGTACCATACATCGTATATGCAATGGCACTATGACGGAAGGCGGAAAACGGACGGAGCTTATGATTGACAGATGATGATCTGCTCTTTGTGTGTGTGTGTGTGTGTGCGTGTGTGTGTGTGTGTGTTTGAACCCTTCTAGAAATAGAAATACAATTCGCTGATTAGCCCTAGGAATTCGATTATTCAATAGGTTGCTAGCCATCCAATCCATTCATCCAACTAAATCCCTCTCTTTGCGGCCCAATACCAGAGAATTCTGCGGTAAATTATTTTTGGCAAACAAATTGAAGGTCTTGTGATATGCCGGCAGAGAGACGGCCAGAGAGAGAGACACGCGCACGCGGGGGGATGTTTGTACTGGGGTTTGTACTCATAAATAGCCGCGTTTTATATAGCCTCCTCCTCCCCACTCATTAGTATTTTTTTTTTTCGCCAAAAACCCGAAAAACTATTTCCGCTTTTGCGCACATGAAAAATCCAAATCAAAACAAGAAATAAAGCAAAAGGTACGACTCGAACGGGCAGATACCCTAGAGCAAGCCGAAAAAGGGAAGGATCCGGAATGAATGACGGGAGGAGGGGTACGGAGGCTGACGCAGACTTTGACGCCGAAGCTGGCGCATACCAAACGACGACGTCAAAGCGCCGACCGAACGACCGACCGACCGAACCGACCGGCAAAAAGTCCGAACGAAAGAAATCTTCTTGTTCTTGCGCTTCGTCGCCGGTTGCCGGTCGGCAAACGAGTGGGAGAGCGAGCGAGAGAGCAAAAACACTTTCAAGGTTAATCTGCAGACAGATTTGTATTTCTTTCAGTGGCAAAGATAGCGAAAGAGGAGGGAGGGGGCGATGGCACAACGTGTGCTTATTGAAACAGAACCAAAAAAACAACACGCGGGGCGGGGGCTGGGGCGGGGGTGGCGTATGAAAATCAAACATAAATTAAAAATTAAGTCGATGAGAAGAACAATAGCCAACGGTCGGCAGGGGGTTGGGCAGGTGGTGGGCGGCACGTTCACTGGGCGGTCGGGCGGTAGAGCGGTGTTGTCTGGGGGCGCACTTGGCGGCGCATGTTCATGTAACTGAAAACCCGGAAAGCCAAATGGCGAAATAACATGAACAGTCGTCACTCTGCCCCCCACCAAACCCTTCTATATTTTTTCGAGCGAACACGCGCCAACACAGTGGCAACAACAGCAACCCGGAACCTTGAACTCTAGTTCGTCGACCTTGGCGGGTAATGTCAGGCCACACACACACACACAGAAACACAATGAAAGCTCCCAGAGAAAGAGAGAGAGGGAGAGAGAGCGCGCACTAAAAACCGCCCCTAGAAACTACAAAACAACGAAAAAAAACAAAACTAACAGAACAAACGAAAGCTGATGTCGTTAGGGCGCTTTCTCTCTCTCTCTCTTGCTCTCTCTCTGGCTTGCTTTAGTAAAAGCTTCCAGCGGCGTTTAAGGAAATGCGACATTTGATAAATGAGAGGGAGGGAGAGAGAGAGAGAGCGAGAGAGAGTGGGCGTGCGGAAGTAGAAATAGTTGTGCGATTATTGATTTACGCGATAAAATGTAAGGGAGCAAGCGGGACAGCCAGAGGGCGGTAGCAGTTCGCTGACCTTCGTGTGCGAAACGAGCGATGACGTGAGAGACGTGTGGGCGATGCAACAGTTACTAACGGTTCTGTTTTCTGTTCTTTTCTTTGTGCTCCTTTGCAGGCCTGTCCCCTCAATCCCGCCCCCGAGCTGCAGTCCGAACAGGAGTTCTCGCAGCGCTTCGCCCACGTGATCCGTGGCGTGATCGATTTCGCGGGCATGATACCCGGCTTCCAGCTGCTCACACAGGACGACAAGTTCACGCTGCTGAAGGCGGGCCTCTTCGACGCCCTGTTCGTGCGTCTGATCTGCATGTTCGACTCGTCGATCAACTCCATTATCTGCTTGAACGGCCAGGTGATGCGTCGCGATGCCATCCAGAACGGGGCCAATGCCCGCTTCCTGGTCGACTCCACATTCAATTTTGCGGAGCGCATGAACTCGATGAACCTCACGGACGCCGAGATCGGCCTCTTCTGCGCCATCGTCCTGATCACGCCCGATCGCCCCGGACTGCGCAATTTGGAGCTCATCGAGAAGATGTACAGCCGCCTCAAGGGCTGCTTGCAGTACATTGTCGCCCAGAATCGGCCCGATCAGCCCGACTTTCTCGCCAAGCTGCTGGAGACGATGCCCGATCTGAGGACCCTCAGCACCCTGCACACCGAGAAGCTGGTCGTCTTCCGCACCGAGCACAAGGAGCTGCTCCGCCAGCAGATGTGGAGCATGGAGGAGGGACAGGATCCCACATCCGGCAAGTCCCCGGCCGCCAGCTGGGCCGACGCCATGGACGTGGAGGCGGCCAAGAGCCCCCTGGGTTCGGTTTCCAGTACAGAGTCGGCGGATCTCGATTATGGTTCACCCAGCAGCAGCTCCATGCAACAGCAGGTGGCACAGGCCGCGGCCTCACCGCCACAGCCATCGGCATTGGCCAGTTCGGCTCCACTTTTGGCGGCCACCCTCTCGGGCGGCTGTCCACTGCGCAATCGCGCCAATTCCGGCTCCAGCGGTGATTCCGGTGCCGCCGACATGGACATTGTCGGCTCGCATGCGCATCTCACCCAGAACGGCCTGACAATCACGCCCATTGTGCGCCACCACCTCCAACAGCAGCAGCAGCAGCAGCAGCCCCACCCCCACCATCAGCAGCAGCAGCAGCAGGCGCACGCCCAACAGCAGCAGCAGCAGCAACAACAGCAACATGCCACACAGCAACAGCAACAGCAGCAGCAGCAGCACCAACACCAGCAGCATCCGCAGCTGCACCACCACCTGACGGCGGGGGCAGCGAGTCGCTACCGGAAGCTGGACTCGCCCACGGACTCGGGCATCGAGTCGGGCAACGAGAAGAACGAATGCAAGGCAGTGTCCTCGGGCGGCAGCAGCTCCTGCTCCAGTCCCCGTTCCAGCGTGGACGATGCCCTCGATTGCAGCGATGCCCAGGTGTCCGCCGCCCAGGCGGTGGCCGCCGTCAATCCACAGCTGAGCGTGGTGGCTGTCTCTCCGGTCCGTTCGCCCCAGCCCTCGAGCAGCGCCAACATGCATCTGAAGCGCCAGATCGTCGAGGATATGCCCGTGCTGAAGCGCGTCCTGCAGGCCCCGCCCCTGTACGACACCAATTCCCTGATGGACGAGGCCTACAAGCCGCACAAGAAGTTCCGGGCCCTGCGCCATCGCGAGTTCGAGACCGCGGAGGCGGACGCCAGCAGCTCCACCCACAGCCTGGGCGCCCTTAGCCCGCGCCAGAGCCCCATACCGGCCAGCGTGGCCACGCCGCCGCCACAGGCGGGCATCGCGGGTGTGTCCGGGCCGGCCCAGAGCCAGCTGCACATGCACCTGACACGCGGCAGCCCCAACAGCGGCGGCCAGGTCCAGGGCCCCAAGGCCTCGATGGCCAGCTCCCATTCGGTGCTGGCCAAGTCCCTGATGGCCGAGCCCCGCATGACGCCCGAGCAGATCAAGCGGAGCGACATTATCCAGAACTATCTGAAGCGGGAGCCCGGCACCGCCGCACTGGCTAGCAGCACCACCTCCTCGGCGAGCATGGGCGGACGCAGCCCCAGCAGCCACTGCGCCTCGCCCTCGACCAGCAGTCCGCCGCCGCCGGCCCCGCAGCGTTGGGGCAGCAGCTCGGTGATCACCACCACCTGCCAGCAGAGGCAGCAGTCGGTCTCGCCGCACAGCAACGGTAGCAGCAGCAGCAGCAGCTCCTCCAGCTCCAGCTCCTCCTCGTCGTCCAGCTCCTCATCCAGCAACAGCAACAGCAACAGCAACTGCAGCTCCAGCTCCGTCGGCAGCTGCCAGTATTTCCAGTCGCCGCACTCCACCAGCAGCTCCTCGGTGGCCGTCGCAGCCCCAGGTAACGGCAACGGCAACGGGAACGGCAACGGAGCAGCCACTGCTGCCTCCTCCAGCCCCGCTCTGCTGGAGCTGCAGGTGGACATTGCCGACTCGGCCCAGCCCCTTAACCTGTCCAAGAAGTCGCCAACGCCGCCACCCAGCAAGCTGCACGCCCTCGTGGCAGCCGCCAACGCTGTGCAGCGCTATCCCACTCTCTCGGCCGATGTCACGGTGACAGCCTCCAGCGGCGGCGGCGGTGGCGGTGGCGTCGGCGTCGGCGGTGGTCCCCCATCGCAGGCGGCCAGCCCGGCACCGAGCAGCAGCCCGCCCGCCGCTGTGGCGGCCGTGCACAAGGTCATGTTGGAGGCGTAAGCTCCAAGGCAGGAGAAGGTGAGACAGAGACTGACACTGGTCCTTAGCGGGGGGATGGATGCGATGCGATTAAAGAGAAAGCGCTCGATGGGAGAGGGGATTAGGTTATTTAAGAGAGAGAGAGCTAGAGAGAGAGCAGACAGGCTCTCATGGCATGGAGAAAGAGAGAAAACAACACTATATTTAATGGAAAACTAAAAGCGAAGAAAGGAACAACAAATGAAAGAAAGAAACAACTAAAAGTTATTAATTTAAACCCAAGGCATTGAAGGTATTACCAGGCGAAAACCAGAGACGAGGAATATGCATATATATATATATATATATATATATATATCTTTTTTTTTAGCCCTAAGAACTTTAGCGTAGCGTGAGGAAGGAAACCCCCCAGCCCCAGCCCAACCCCCAATCAGAGGAGCCCCCGTTTGTTTTTTTTTACAATACTTTTTTTTTTATACATTTTAAGCACTATTGTTGTAAATATTAATTAATTATTTTAAATCTTATTTATGCTTACGGTTTAGTTTTTAGCAGCAAAAAACTACTTTTGCTTTTTGGATGTTTTTTGAAAAAACTGCAAATTATTATAATTATGATTATTATTATTAAAGTTTAAAAACAAAAAAAAAAAAAAACTAAACAAAAACAACAAAAAAAACAAAACAAAACAAATGTGTGTGAAATTTTATTGTGCGATCTCCGGAAAGGCAGTTGGCCACAAATTACGATTCATTTTTGATGAATTTAATTAATTTTTAATACGAAACTTGTTAAAGAATTTTTTTTTTTTCCCCCTTCCCCCTCCCTCTCTATCTGTAGCTTTCAGTTTTTTTATCCCTTGGCACAAAAGAAACCCCCTGAAAAAATATTGTTTTCTAATTTTAAACAAAAACAAAAAAAAAAAACTACCACAAAAAATACAATTAAATGAAGGAAAAATCAAACGAAAATCTTAAAAGCTTAACAAAAAAAGATTTCAACATAAACAAAAACCAATTAAGGAGAGCGGAAACCCAACGTTAAATATATTTGTTGTGTACATAGTTAAATGTTAAATTAAACAAAAACAAAAAACAAAACCATATTTAAAGCGTACATATAGATACACATAAATATATAGTGTATAATGCTTCAACGATTCAATGTGCGATTGGTAAAAAAAAAATTAAATTAAAACAAAAAAAAACAAGATGATACAAGCAAAAACAGAAATTATGATATATTATTTAAAAACAAAACAAAACAAAACAAAAACGTAAAATATAAATTTATATTAAAGAAAACGAAAACAAAAAAACAACAAGAAAATGAAAACACTTGCGGTAGCAAAAAACTATTACATTAATTATCTTATAATTACGCTGTACTATTACGATTATTATTATTATTAAATGATTACGATTACAATTAATTACTATTTTTTTTTTTATGCTTAGACAAACCAACAAAAAACAACAACAACAAACAAAACAAAACAAAGAAAAACAAAAACCACAAAACAAAACAAAAAAACAACAAAAAACAAACAAAAATACCAACACTGGCGCAGAAATTTGTATTGTCAAATCAATAAAAAAAATTTGTTTAAAAAATTTCAACAAAAAACCATCTTCAGTTTTTTTATTTCAATTTTTTTTTTCTTTGTTTCTTTTCTTTTCAGTTGGGAATGTTTTTTATTCCCCCCCCCCCCATTTTCAGTTATTAATTTTTAATGGTTTTCCTCAAATGCTCAACAAATGGTAAGGTTTCCGTTTCCGTTCCATTTCCGTTCCGTTCCGTTTCAGTTGAATTATTTTTTTTTCGGTTTTGATTACCGCGTCTGTAAAAAAAATACTCACCAAATTATATCTCAAGTATTTATATCAGAATTAAATCAACAACAATTTTATGTGTATAAATTTAGAAGAAAAACAAAAAGAACACAAGAGAACCCTATAGAAAAGGTTCCGCCGTAATTTTGGATGGGATGGAAAATCCGGACGGAAAATCTACATGCAAGAAACAAATATTATATTCTTTTAAAATTTATGCAAAGAAGGAGGCAAGGCAGCAGGAAGCTGGAGGAAGCAAGACAGAAAGAAAAGAAGGAAAAAAAAAAAAAGGATTAACAGAAAATATCACACTTCAATAATTGACTATAGTGTTATATATAGTATATATACATATATATATATACATGCATGCATGCATACATACATACATATGTAGGTGAAAACGATTTTGATGTCTGTCTGTGTGTGTGTGTGTGTGTGTGTGTAGTAGCTGTATGTGTGTAACATTGTCCGTAACTTTTAGCCCAGAAAAAAAAAAAAAAAAAAACAACAAAAAAACAATTGTAATTGTGTATTTAAAAGTGAATATTTTATGTAAAAATTACTATATATGTATTTCAGCATGGATATAGGATATAGGGGGGGATCCCTGGGTCCCTGGGTCCCTGTCGATGGGGAACGAACGACGCGACGGCGCAGCGACAACTGAAACAATGAAATTGCGACAATTAAGCGTAAAAAAGTACACGTACACGTAAACCGTAACCGTAAACAGACGTAAGAGCTGAACGTAAACGTAAATCGAAAAAACAGTGAAGAAATTTGAACGTAACTCCAGCTGAGGCATATGAAATAAATACAACAACAAGAAAAACCAAAAAAATACCACATAAATATTAATGATAATATCTATAAAATATATATATGGTACATATACACACATGAATATTTTTTTTTGGTCGAAAAAGACAGTCACAAATCGAATGGCGCAAAAAAAATAAAATAAAATAAAAAAAAAAAACAAAAAAGGGTTTTTAATAAATGAGAATTTTTTTTTGTCAAAAAATTCGAAAAATGTGAGACATTGAGAGCGAGAGAGAGCGAAAGAACGAAAGAGCGAAAGAGCAAAGAAATTGTATCCGAAAAATCGATTTAAAATCTCCATTAAATAAAAAAGCAAACAATTAAAACAAAAACAGAAACTTTGTATTTGTGAAATAAAATAATAATTACAGTTTGTTTTAAACGAAGTACACCCCCAAGACAACCCCCAACCCCTCAGAATGGAATATGTGAATAAAATATTAAGAAATAAGTATTTAAAATATATAAAAAAAAAAAAAAAAATTATGAAAACAAAAAAAAAAAAAAAAAAAAAAAAAATGGATAACCAGTGTTCTTATTTTTGGGATGGGCTTTGGTTTTGGATATACGGACGCTTCCTTTTTCCCCTTTACCCCAACGAGGGGGCTTATCAAACACACACACACACACACACACACAAATACATACATATTTGCGGTTTCTACCGACCGAAGCGATTATTTTCAATGTCGCGCCTGTTCTGTGGCTGTATCTGTGTGTGTGCCTGATTTGGTATTTGCCCGTGACCTTGAGGCGATAAGAGTCGCGAAATGAATTTGCCGAAATAATCAAATCAACGTTGTTTTTCTTGTTGCTTCTGTTGTGTCTGTGTGTGTCCAGTGGCGCTGTGGCAGTCCAGGGGAGAGGGGCGCCTGGCTGTGCCGCGTGTAGAGATAACATTCCTGTTGGTCGATGCCAGGCGATAGGAAGACACTCATCCTCATTCCCCTTTACAACCGAATACTCCCCCACCCCCCCACACACACGCCACACTCCTAGCAAATGCCGATAAGAGAACCACGGCACATGTGTGCGCGAGTATATTCTAATTTTAAAGGTGTGAGAGCGAGAGAGAGGGAGAGAGGTACTCATACACACTCTCTTTGTTATCTTCAAAGTCAATGTCAAAGCTACGGCGGCGATGGCGAATGATGATTGCGCGCCAGAGAGGAACGGGGAGATAGAACAGAGATAGCGACAGAGACAGCGACAGCGGCAGAGGCGACAAATGAACCGTGTGCGTGTGCGTGCGCGTGTGTGTGGGTGAGCAGTGCAGTTGTCGCCGCAGCGTATGAGTAATAAGGTGACAAGTGACAAGCAGGAACTGTGCAGTCGGTGGGTGCACACGGAAGGGCGAGGGCGAGGGCGAGGGCGAGGGCTGAGCACTAACTGCAAAATAGGTGCAAAATATTTCGAATATCGACAGATGTGGAGATCATCAACGATAGGGTACATATGTACATATAGGCTAATATAGGACTCCAAGACTCCAAGTCAAATGTTGATCCTCCCTTTGAGGGGTACAGGGTATCCCAGCAGCACACCTTTCTGCCCGGCCTGGCCTGCCTGCCTGCCTGCCTGCCTGTATATTTTGGCAATTTCCTTTCGATACGCGATGTTTTTGTTTGGTAATTTTTATTTGCGCATATTTCACCTTGAAATAAAGCAAGCCTCAAATAAATTAAACCAAAAACAACAACAGCAACCACTCTAGAGAGTAGAAGAGCAGAAGAAGAGGAGGAGGAGAAGAGAACAGCAGCACAGCAACGGCGGCGGCGGCGGCAGAGCGGAAGAGAGAGCAAATTCCAATGCCCGAGTGCGTGTGCGTGTGCGTGTGCCTGTGTGTGAAACAAGAATAAATACCCCGTGGGATGGGTTGGGTTAGCTGTGACCAGGACAGGGGCAGGGGGCAGGCGGAAGGGGGGAATAAAACAAATATTCAAGGTCAACTGATTAGATGAAATTAGCAAAAGTTCTAGCAGTCGGCGGCACACACCAACACAGGCGGAAGAAAGGCAGTGAGAGAGAGAGAGACAGCGAGAGGAGAAGAGAGTGCGGTGCGTGTGCGTGAGAGTGCCAGAGAGGGCAACGCAACGGTTGATGAGAGCACGCGCTAAAATAAAAAACTCACGCAACGCGCGTTTTTCTGTTTTTTTTTGTTGTTTTTCGCCGGTGCGTGCGAAGCTTCGTTTCCGTCGTCGTCGTCGTCGTTGTTGTCCGAACCCTCTCCTACCCCGCCCCCACCCGGCCGACTCGACGAACTGCACGCGTGCGTACGCATGTGATTGCTCGCTCGGCATGAGCGGGTGGGAGGTAAGGGGGGCGGGCATAGAACCATTGTCGTCAGCACACACATAGGCCTTTGGTTTTTGGTTATTATACCGTCTACCCTATGCTCGGCAGGTGGCTGGGGTATTTCGGTGATTGTGTGGGTTCCGTGGCCACCCTTTCCGAGCCCCTTCCAGGGTATGCCTTTAGACGCCACTCCAATTTGGATTTTTTTGCTCTAAGCCTTTGCTGATATGTGTATTCCCGAGGGAGGGGCCTAAATAGACAAAAAAAACAAAACAAACCAAAAACAAAAACAGAACAAATTCCCGCCAACAAAATTATATGGGGAAAATGTATAGAAAAAATTTGTTGCGCAGCATATAATAAATTTCATTTATGTGCCGCGTGCTCGGGCCACGGTCTAGCTAGTAGCTATGCCACTCAGCCCCTCCCGCTGCCCCTCCCCCCTCCTAGGCACTGGCACTGGCACTGGCACATGGCTATATGTACGTTTTATTTGGAATTATGCGCCAGTTGTCCTTGAGCGTGGGCCGACGACCGACTCGAAAGGCCTGGCCTGACACTGAACTTGAGACGGGGGGGTCTTGGGGTTTGGGGCTTCGGTTTCGCTTAGCGCCGAGTCGTACAATATTGCGATTTCGACTCGTATTCCCCACCGCCTGGCGACAGTTTGTTGTGTAAGGGTTCTTATGTATCAAAGTACTCCCCATATCCCCCCTCCGCCACACCAACCCATTTTGCGTTTGTTTATATAACTGTTGTTCGTGTAAGTTTCTTGAAATTTGCAAATGTGAATGAGAAACATTTAACGTATGATTCGCAGTCGATCTCTACACCCTGAACAGGTCATATCTTTTTCCAGGTTTCTCTTTTGTGATTGCTTCCATTCTGGAAAATTCACGTTTGATTTTCTATTGATTTCAATATCAACTTTTACAGTTTTACAGTAAAATCTCACAAATTGGAACCACTTTGTTCCCCTTGCATTTTTTGTCACAGAAAATTATACAATGATATTTAAAAATAGTTACGCAAGCTTTTTCCCAAAAAATTAAATGTAATTTAATAAATAAATAATTAAACATAATTTAATAATTACAAATTTAATTTAATGTTTCATTTTGTTTTTATTTTATTATTTTATTTAGTTATTTCATTTAACAAAGAAACACATTTAAAAAATTTTTTTTAACAAAATAAAAAAAAAAAAAAAATCTGTAATTTTACTGATTACTGTAATTTTTTTAATTTTTAATTTAATTTTTTTAATTTTTACTGATTACTGATTTTTTTTTTTAGTTGCATAGTATACAACGTAGTTTATTTTATTATTTTATTTAGTGATTTAATTTAACAAAAACAATTTTTTTTTTTTTTTTTTTTTGAATTTTTTTGTTTAAATAAAATCAAAAAAGAATCAGTAGTTTTTTTTTTTTTTTTGTGTTTGCATAGGATACAACGTATTTTATTTTAATTTTTATTCAGTAATTTAATTTAACAAGGAAAAAATATTTTTGTATTATTTTCTTCATTTTTTTGTTTAACATAAAATCAAAATATACGATATTACTAAAAAATAAATCACCATTTTTGCACCATTTTATGACGATTTCAAGAAACAACAAAAAAAAAACAAAATTTAGAATTAAAGCTACTAATTTTAGAACATTTTATACATTTAAATTGGTTTTTGTATTTTTTTTTTTAGTGAAGATAAAAACAAAAAACATTTAAAATTTGCGAGATTCTACTGTATTTGATTTGTTGAACGTTGCTGCGTCTTGCCAGATATTTGGTCATAAATATGAACTTCAAAATAAATCAAATCGAAATTCCTTGGCCAAAAACAACAATTGAAATATCATTAAAAAATAAACAACAAAATAAAGAGTGCAAATAAACGAAATAAACAATAATATCTGTACGTATGTATATGGCAGAAAAGAAGACGAAGACGGAGAAGAAGAAGAAGAAGACTGAATACAGTTAAAAGAGAAATACAAATACACAGATGCATACACATACACATACTTATAAATACTCGTACAGCGGAAAAAGCAGAATGCGCTTGACATTGAACTTGAACTGCACGGACTGCAGTCGACAGAGGCGTCGGCAGAGAGCAACGGCAGCAGACGGGCAGCGGCCTCGGCAGAACTGATAGCAGCCGAAGCTGTTGGCCGTTGGCCGTTGGCTGGTGGCGCTGCTGCCGAGAGAGGGAGGCAGCAGTATGGGGAGATTCGTGTAAACCGTAATTGAAATTACAAATACAGTGAGGCATCTCTAAAACGAAGGCAACATTTACAGCAGGAAAATCATTCATAATTCATGGACTAATGAGCTTTGATCCCCACTTTAGGAAGTTAGAAAGCAAGCCCCACTGTACCACAAGATCGTAGGACTACGAGTGCATACAACAGTACGAGCATGCACTCGTACAAAGAGTACAAATCATATTCGAGTGCGACTGATGAGTGGTGCCATGAGTAATTCTCTTTCATTATAATTCCCATTTCCCAGACTGCTCCGTGATTCACGGCAAGGGATAAGTTATATATTTAGATGATCTTGGAAACTGGGGTTTTTCTTTTTTAAGGAAATAAATAGTCATACTTACGATTTTCACCACAATTAGCATAGCAGATAGCGCCTGGGGGCTCCACAGCAAATCTATGCCTGGTAAAAAAAAATACAAAAATTTAATTAAGATAAAATAATAAAAAATAAATAATACAAATTTAAAAATAAATCATATCGTAATTATTATTATTAAAAATAAATATAATTAATTTTAAATTTAATTAAGTTTAAAATAATTATTGTGACTAGTAATATAAGTAAAAAATAAAATAAATAAATAATAAAACCAAATTAATACAAAAATAAATATTATTTTTAAATTTAATAAAGTTAATAAAAATAAAACATTCGAAAATTATTTCCAAATTTATTATAATTATTTTTAATAATAATAAAAACAAAAATAAATACATATATACAAAGTGGAGCCCTTTTTTTCGCTCCACTTGAATGCCCCGAAAATTGAACTGTAAAAGCTGTAAGCCCCTCATTGCCTGCCACTTCCATGGCGCCTTTATGGGTCGCATTGGGGCTGGTCGTAAAATGAATGGCATGGGGAGGCAGGGGGGGCAAAGGCAAAAAGGGTGACAATAAAATTGCCGAAAACTTTGGTGTGCCTAAAAATATGCTAAGCGCGCAAATTACACAAGCTGGGGGACGCACACACGAGGCAGGAGCCTTGTGGCAAAGATGGTATTGGCTCCTGGCTCCTGGCTCCAGTCAAGGTCACAGGGCCACACGGCTGACAAGTGTTGCACGCGCCTGCCCAAATGGGATCCGTTTCGGAGGGTTCTGAAGGGTACTCCTGCGCTGCCTCTCTGTGTGTTTCTTTTCCATTCTGTTTTTGCACTTGATTACGGCCACGCGCCCAAGTATCCACTTATCCTCCCTCTCCTAGTGCTCCTCTTCCCTTTTTGGGGATGGGGCTAAGTGATTTCTGATTTTAAGCAGATTTATTTGGAGAAATTTCCCCCGATTTGTTTTGTTTGCCGTGTGCAAACAGGCACGGCACAATCCTCTTGGCTTTCTTCGCTTCTCGGAGTTCGAGTGCCCCAAATGTCAACCGCCCCCTCTGGCAGACAGTGGACCCTGGATTGAGGGTCGGGTGCTCCACAAAAGAGATCCCACATACGAGTGTATTCGTACAACGTTTATCAAGCGGCAGCCGTAACCCCAAACGACTGCTCTGTGGCAATCTCCTTCAGAAAGGTCAAAGGCGAGGCCACACAGCAGCATCCCCGTCCTTTGGGGGGGGCAGAGAGGGGGGATTTTCGGTATGGGGTCGTGTCCTTGACAATAACATTGCAATGCCTTCAGCTGGTAGCCAGGAGCCAGGAGCCTGCCTTCTTCGGTTGGGTATTGGTCCTGGTCCTGGTCCTGTATCCCGTTATCAGCTCCTGCCTGTGGCGCACGTGGCCTGTGGGCGTTGGGCGTGGTCGTGGTCGTGGGTCGTGGTCGTGGGCGCTCTCTTTCGACTTGCTTGATTGCTTATTTACACGTGGCGCCCATTCGGGACTTCGAGACCCAGCTCCCGACTGGAATTGGCGTGGGATGGGAACAGGCCTCCTACGCTCATTCAACAGTGCTCTCTCTCTCTCTCTCTCTCTCTCCTGAATCTCGCCTGAGTCCTGAGTAGGTTTTGACAATGGCGTAGTAAAAACCACGTTGATGAGGTTCCCTTGATGGCTGCACAAGTCTATTCAGACGGAACGGAGGAGTTGGGGGATGGGAATGGGGCCCAGATTATGCCAAATTGTGGAGTTCATATTTGAAATACAGAAGAGCATAGGAAGGTTGTATGGCGTTACTTGGGAAAGGGATATGCCAATAGATTGGATAATAGATTGGTGCATTTATTCGCCTTCGAGGAGCATGGCTTCACATGGTTTTTACCAGAATACGATCAATTCTTTATGATAAATTCAAGTATTAAATATGTTTTCATATATTTTTATTTAAATTATTTATTTTGTATTATTTTTTATTGAATGAAGAAATGTTTTTATATTTTTGTTCTTTAAATTATTTATTATTTTTCATTGAATATCTTATTTTTCTTTAAATGATTTATTTTTTTTTATTAAATTTTATTTAAAATTTTGGTTTGTTAATTATTTGGATATTTTTTATTAATTGAAGAAAGGTTTTTAAATCATTTTTCTTTAAATTATTTATTATTACTTTTTATTGAATGTAAAAACTTTTCTATATCTATTTCTTTAAACTTGTATTATTTATTATTTTTTATTGGGTGTACAAATGTTTTATATCCTTTTCTTTAATTTATTTATTTTCTTTTATTGAATGAAGAAAGGTTTTTATATATATATTTTTTTATTATTTATTCTTTTTATTGAACGAAGAAATGTTTTTATTTTATTTTTCTTTAAATTATTTATTATTTTTTATTGAATGTAGAAATGTTTCTTGATATTATGGACACTGACACTGGAGTTAATGGAGTTTTGGTGGCCAATTGTATTTTTTACTTTTTAATTTTAAAAATTATATTTATTTGTATAACGTAAAGAATGTTATTTGTTTTATTTTTTTTATTCTTTATTTAATAAATTTTATTAGAAAATTTAATTCAAACTTAGGCTTTCATCAATTAATTAATTTCATACTTATTCAACTATGTAAAAATAATTAATTAATAATATCTTAAAAATAACAAAAAATAATTTAAATATAAAACCAGCACAAAATCGCAAATTCTCAGATTCTAATTTTATTGTGAAACGAATTCACAATTGAAAGCAAAACAAGTCTTTGTTCGGAGTTTGCTTTTTGCAAGGAAAAAAGGATTCCATTTCTATTTTTGTAATTTACTAAAAAAAAAAAAAAACATCAAAAGGAGCTAATCGTTGGATTGTGTCTCATCGCCGGAGTCGTGTATGGTTGAAGTGTGTCTTAACTTAAGGACTGCCCAAGACGCTCAAGAATTTCGACCGCACCTTGGCGACCACGACCTGAGCGATGCTGCCCAGTCGCTGCTCGGCCTAGATTTCTCCGCTCTGATTGCTCAAGAACCTATTGATGTCCTTTAAACCTTCAATCAGCCACTCGGCCGAGTAGCCTCCGGCCTTCCACTGGGTCTTGAGCAAGAAGCAGGCCATGTCCACCTGGAAGAGCTCGCCGTAGTCCTTCACCATATGTAGTTGTCGCAGGACTTGAGAAAGTCCTTGGACAGCTTGGACTCAGCTTTAACAGATCCTGCATTAAGGCCTTTATGAATATTTTCATTCCGTATGCACCTTGAAGCCCCAGTGATAGTTCTTCTGAATGGATCCTGAATCCATGTGAGATTGCATGATGGAAATACCCTCAAAGGCCCCAAAGACCAGCAGGCATTGTCTGTCATTATACTCGTACATGTACATAACTTTACCGTTAAGCGCTGTAGGTTCCAGTTAATGAGAATTCCACACCAAGTGTCCAAGTGGCCGTCTGACTTTTGACTCCTCACTCCCCCCCTCCGTTGGGTGGGGGCTATTCCAGTTAATTTTACAAATATTATTAAACAAACATAGGAGGCGCCGCAAACAAACAGAGGGCCTCCCCCTCCCTCTCTGACAGGGCAAACAACCGCATAGAAAACACGCGCTCCAGCTCCCCAATAGCCCCGAATCCCCCCGCGTACAGCACAGCAAAAACCCACACACAAGCCAATAACCCAGAGCCGTTTTGCTATTTACACAATTACAAGCAACCCCCGTGCCAGCCGCCCCTTGCCAGCCGCCCCCTTGGCAGAGCCCCTTGCCAGCCGCCCCTTGCCAGCCGCCCCTTGCCAGCCGCCCTCTTGCCAGCTGCCCCTTGCCACCCCCTCAGATATGAAATTGCGTCGAGAATTTCCACGAGAATCGTTTTGTGCGGCAGGGAGCTCCAACCAGCCCTCCAGCCCGTTTGGGGGGGGGATTCAAGGTCAGAGTTGAGAGCTGGCCATAAAAACAAAAGCCGCTGACGAAAGCTCCGCCAACGGTTAGAGGGATGGCCAGGATATGGCCAGGGGATGGCTAGTACTCTCCAACGAAATACCCATACCACAGAGATACGTTTTGGGCGAGTGAATGGATATACAAATGGATCCCAACTGCCACCCCAACCCCCGGGCACGCCTTTAACGCGCAGAATCCCCTTCAGAGTGCGTAAGGGGGAGCCCTAGGCTCTAGGCTCTATGGAGGTGGCATAAGTAGGCCAGCTTGGCCATAAAAGCGTCCCCGCACCCCCTCTCTCTCTCTCTCTGAGCGGTAGAGATTCAGGATTCCTGGAACGGGACAGTCACCGCGACACTCACTCGACCCAAATCATCAGCAAGCAGGCAGGAAGGACAGGGAGGAGCAGCTCTTTGAATGGTTGGCCCATTTAATTGTCGAATTCCTCTCTGATTAGGGTTGGAGCTGGGGGTCTGTCGTGGACAGCCCGTGAGATATGGAAAAGTCAGTCTCTCATCCACATTTTGCCCTGAAAAACGTTGGAGGACGCACAACGGACGGGGAAGGGGCATAGGCTGTGGAGGGTAGGGGGGCGGGGGCTCCAATGTGGCACATGGCTAAATGCGAAATTATAGTTCTATAATCGCATCGATCGCATAAAATTCATCGTTCTACAACAACAACAAAAGTATCGAATAACGAATAAAGAATATCGAATAACGAATATGTTTATATATGGAATGAATCGCGTTTGAGGGTCTGTCTTCAAGTACATCGTATAAATATTTACGCCTACCCCCCCCACCCCCCAAAGAACGGAGATGATGATTCGAATTCGATCTGAAGGTTGGAGCTGTTTGTGGAAGACACTTTGCCCTGTGGAGGGAGGGGCGGGGGCTATGGTAATCCCCCTTCGAGGTCGTTCAAAAGAACATTCAAGGTGGAAAATTCATTTCGGACATGATTTCCATTGGAAAAACGAGGAACTCTCAACCATCTAGATACCATCCCTACCCTAGGTATCCCCCGACTTCACACTGATAATATTCATAAGATGCCACAGCTCTGCGCTCTATTCCGTATTCCAGGGTCATCCAAGGGGGTAGGTGGGGTTAGGGGGACTACATTAAACCTCAATTCCTTTTCTTTCTACATTTATCGACGGCCGTTTCCTGTCTCCAAACTGAATGGCATTAAACATTTTGTCGATCGATCGCTCGATCAAGTGATCCGCAGATATTCATTTTATTCAGTTATCCCATGGGGGAGGGGAGTCTAGCGGGGGGATCAGCACTTCCTGAATGGTAGACCCCCCTGACATTGAAAATGTTTGCCATAGTTTTTGCATTGCAAAACGAGGGGCCAAACATTGTTGCCACGACAGACCCCCACCCCCCAAAATGGGGCTTGCTGTCAAATGTTATGCGCATTTCGGATTGCGAGTGAGATGTCCTTGACAGGCAGGCGACTGGAGACAGGCGGCGCCGGATCCAGCCCCCTCCCACGACCAACTAACGACTTCAGCCAGCCGATTATCGCCGGCAACAGTTGGCTGCCCCATTGTCTCCCCTTGTGGCACAGTGACACGCAAAGGCAGGAGCCATAAAAGTAGGCGGTCGGAGAGAGCTCAAGGACTATCATGACAGGGCTTATTTATAATGCCAATTGAACCGCTCCAAAGTGGGGGATGGCCCCACCATCGCCACAACTTGTCGCGGGGCTGGGAAAAGTCCTTTGGATCCCTCCGTTCGTGGGCGGGAAACCAATTACCAGGCATTACCAAAATAAACATCAAAGGAGAGGGTCTTGGCTTTTCGATTGGTAATCGATAGTCGATAGTCCGATATGTAGGTGGAATCCTAGATGTACTTACAACTGTAGGCCATGCCAGTCTCCGCATCGTAGTGGTTCGCATTGAATCCATAACTGAGTGAAATCGATTTTTCCATCGATAACATTCCTTTTCCGATAACTGTAACTTAATTCGGGAATAAATAAATTAACATAATAGAAGCCCTGGCATGTTTATGCATTTTGTTTTTGATTTAATTTTAATTTAAAGATTTCAAAAGGATTTTTTTCTTTTTTCAAAATTTTTTTTATAATAGAAAAATTAGTGTGAAAATTATAAAAAAATATAGTTGATAATATTTAACGTATTTTATATTTAAATTAAATAGTTTCATATTTCGCTTAAATATATTTCCCACAAATTTAATGTTTTATATTTATTTTTTATTGTTTAATATTTAGCTCATATAAGGCCTGTTTTAAAATGACTTAAATATATTTATGTTGAAATCATAATAGAAGCCCTGACATATTTATGGATTTTTTTTTATTTAATTTTAATTTAAAGATTTAAAAATGATTTTTTTTCTCTTTTTATTTTTTCAAAATTTTTTTTTTTTATAGAAGAAAAATTAATGAAAAAAATATGGTTGATAATATTTAACTTATTTTATATTTAAATTAAATAGTTTCATATTTCGCTTAAATATATTTCCAACAAATTTAATTTTAATAAATATAAAATTTATTTTTTATTGTTTAATATTTACCTCATATAAGGCCTGTTTTAAAATAACTTTTAAATATATTTATGTTGAAATCAAAGTGAATTGTATTTTTAATTTCACTTTATTTGTATTTTTAAGCTCGAATTTAGTTAAAATTTTAAAAATATTATTCTAATATTTCAATAGGGGAAAAAGCTGAAGTGAGCCTGGAAAATAATTCAATAATGGTATTCTATTGGTTGGGCAGGCCAGGGAGCCCCTCCTTCCGCCCGTTGGAGCTTTCTGCACATGAAACCAACGTCAGAAAACCTTTTAAAATACTTTTCGTGACAAAAACAACGAAAACAAAACCAATTTGTGTCGCAGGCATCTTCATTTCCAGGAACCCAACCCATGCCCAACAGGAATTTCGATGGTGGAGTGGGGGGGGGGCCTCCCTTCGTAATGACAGCCGCCGAATCGAAACACCCACAACAAAATGTGTGTGCAGTACGGCGCCATAAACATGGTGTACGCCTACGCCTACGCCCCTACGCCGGATAATTGCAGGCTATCCGAATCCAGTGAAAGGGAGACAGAGACGAAGAGAAGGCCTTGGACTGCGACGCATTTAGGGTAGGGCTGGACCCCAGTCCAACCCTAGTAATTTGCCGGGTAATCGGGGGGGACTGGGAGGGGCGACCTTGAATGTACCGTGCCCCCAGACAGACAGAGAGCGAGGGAATTGATTGATTTAGTAGTAGGTGGAGGTGGAGGTGGAGGAGGAGGAGGCGCCATCTCCACCCACCAAAGCATTACCTGACATCAGGTTGCATATTTTAGCCACGCAAAAGCATAAAGGATAGGCTCCCCCCCCATCCACCGATTGAATTGCGCATCGGCCGAGAAAGAGGGAGCCTCTACCCCAACCCACCCCTGGTAATATTATTCGAGTGTAACCTTCAGATTATTTTGGTTCCTGCCCGCCCGCTGCCATACATAATTGCTGGCATACGCGTCGTATACGTGACAATTCGTTCAACACTCCCCCCTCCCATGCGCCTCCCGGGGGTTGGTGCCTCCAGAAAGCAACCCCCGACGATGGAACTCTGTCCTGGGTCCCGTGCAAAGCTCCTACCCCAAAAATATTGAAGCTTATGAGCTTTTCCCATTTACATTTGATTGCAGATTTTATGCGTGAATTGAGGCCGATCCGGGTCCGGGTTATTGCTCATCCAATGGCCCAAAAGCCCATGATTTATCAGGCATGAAGCACAGTGCCGCCAGCACTGCCAGCACTTGCCATCACAACATCCTCAAAAATGATTCAATCGGATTACTACCGACAAAGGGCACACAGTTGAAGGCGAAAAATACTCGCCTGATCTCTATTAAAGCAGGCAGCTCTGACGACCCATTTCTCCATTATAGAAGCCAATAAGTCCAAGAAATCGGCAAGGGAATGGGCAAATGGCCCCCCTGTTTACATTAAAAAATAATTAAATTAAATAGAATTTACTTTGATTTAAATATAATAAATAAATTTAAATTATTAAATTATTTAAAAATTAATTTAAAAATATATAAAAATGTATTCAAAAATAATTTTTAATACGACACTCAAACGTTTTCAGACCTAACGCTTTATCTTATTTCTTTTTTGTATTATTTATTTATTTTTATTTTCTGATTTATTCAAGCATTTTGTTTCCAACAAATTATTGAAATTCTTTCGAAACTTTCAAATGTATTTTCACTAGTATTTTTTCAGTATTTGCACACAGCGGAAAATTGTGAATAATTGAATAATATAGAGCACAATCGAAAGACAACGGTCTTATTAAAATTCGTTATGTATAAGTGGAAATATTGATTATAATTATAAATAAACAAATTATAATAAAAAAAAAAAAAAAAAAAAATAAATATAATTTAAATATGAATCTAAATATGAAAATATGGAATTAGAATATTTTATTTATTATTATTATATATGTAAATTTAAATTGATGTAAATATATAATTAATTTAAATATGAAAATATTTATTTTATTTCATTATATGTATACTATTATTATATATTAATTTTATTACTATATATTATTATTATTATTATTATATATTATTATTATTATATATTATTATTATTATTATATATTATTATTGTTATTACTATATATTATTATTATATTATATTTTATTCAAAATTGTATATATATTAACTAACTTAATTTAATTAATTATTTATTTAATTTATTATTTATTTTATTTCATTTTTATATTATATATTATTATTATTATTATATTATGTATTTTTTAATCAAAAATTGTATTTCTATTAACTAAATTTATTTAATTTATTATTTATTTTATTTTACTATATATTTTATTATATATTATTACTATGATATTATGTATATTTTAATCAAAAATAGTATTTATATAAATTTACTTTACTTATTTAATTTATATTAATGTCACTCTCGGATTAAATCCATTGGTTTATGCAAATTTTTAAATATACAATTTAAGTATTAAAATTGTGGCTGTAATGGTGGGGTGCAACTATCCTATAGACTTCCTACGATGCCTACGATTCAGCACAACTTTACGAGTGGATGTCCACTATCCACCATCGCAATAAATGGCCAATAAATTAACGAATATCATTCAATAATTTAAGCGTAAATGCATAGAAATAATTTCACTTTTCTTTGGACACGACCAACAAGCAACCGGCAACCGGCTCTAAGCGCCTATCAATTTGTTACAGCAACGAGGCAGCGGCTGAAAGGGGGCGGGGGGGGGGAGGGGGGGTACAACGGTTCGGAGGAGAGATGCGACCCCGATTTACGAGTATTTTTTGTGTGCAGACCGCAACTGAAATTCACTTTCTTTGCCTTCAAAATTTGGACGAAGTTTCACTCTCCCCAAAGTGGAGTTCAATCAACTCCAACTCCGCTCCCCCCTCCACCCCCGCACTCTGCAGCCCTCCGAATAATAATTTAAATGTCCAAATATGAAAATAATTGACATTCGGCTACCATTTTACCCTACGAAAACACTTTCCACTGCCGCAAACAAAAACAAAACAGCAACAAAACTTTTCGTTGACCCAGAAAACAGCCGTTTAAAAACAACAACAACAACAACAAACAACAAAAACCCGTTTTGGCCCGAAAGAAATGCAACAAAAACCAAAAACTCGAAAACGAAAAATAAATGGAGTACACTTTCGCTTATGAAAACGAAAGTCAACGGACTTTGCGGTAAAACAGAGACAAAAAGAGACAGACAGAGAGAGAGAGAGAGAGAGAAAACGCGAATTGAAGGAGAAATTTATGTGGCCAGGCCAGGCCCTGAGAGCGCGACTTTAATCGCCCGCGCGTTTTTTGCAGTGTGTGTGTGTGCGACGCCCCTGAAAATCGCGGCGATTCGCACGCGACTTTTGCGAGTGACCCAATTTTCAATCCTCGTCAAACATTGAAAACGAAATACAAAAATAAACACAAATCAGACATAAATATTTTGGAGGTTTGCCCCAAAACGAAAAACGCCACATTTGGTCTCTGGGTTTATGTAAAAATCATCCATGAATAAAACTCCAACCGAAACTGTAAATGATTTTAACTGCCTGCCTGCACCACCCCCTCCCCTCAACACCCCTCCCCGCCCCTTGGCTAACCTTAACTCAAGGCGACAAAATATTCGCGTTAACAACTGCAAAGCAATTTGTGAATTAGTTGTGGCCACATCCATTGGAGGTTTCTCTAATTGGCATAGGGGGCTGTGGGGGCTTTGGGGACTGTGGGTGTGGGGGCAGCTTCTCTGAAGTTCAGGGTTCTTCAGGGCTACTCGACTCTCAGTAGTTTTGTTGGTGTTGGCCTTTTCGGGCACATCCAAATATAATAATTATTGAGCATTCAGCCGCAGCCTCACGTGCGTTTACTCCAGAGAGTCCATTAACCCGCGATTTGAAACGCTACAAATTTCTCTTGGCTTTGAAGAGGCAGGGCGGCGCAGGGGCAGGGGCAGGGGCAGGGGCAGAGGCAACACAGAGGCAGGGGCAGCACAGGCAGCGATTTCAAGATAAAGAGGACGCCGGCACAGTGGGACTAGATGCCTCTTTTGGGGCACATGTTTCACTTGTAAAAAGAAGGAAAAATATGTACAAAAAAACCTCGGGACGTAGAAAAAACAGACCAAAGATCTCGAGATCGAGAACAAAATTTTTAAATAAATAAATAATAACGACCGAGACACGGGACCGTGAATGCAAAAACAAAATACCAGGCAATAAGTGGCAATAGAGGCTGAAGAATGGTCAAAGAGCGGGTTTAGAGGCTGAAGAATGGTCAAAGAGGGGGTTTAGAGGCTGCAGGATGGTTAAAGAGGGGGTTTAGAGACTGAAGAATGGTTAAAGAGCGGGCTTGGAGGCTGAAAGATGGTCAAAGAGGGGGTTTAGAGGCTGAAGGATGGTCAAAGAGGGGGTTTAGAGGCTGAAGAATGGTCAAAGAGGGGGTTTAGAGGCTGCAGAATGGTTAAAGAAGTTGTTTAGAGGCTGAAGGATGGTCAAAAAGGGGGTTTAGAGGCTGTAAAAAGGTTAAAGAGCGGGTTAAGAGGCTGAAGGATGGTCAAAGAGGGGGTTTAGAGGCTGAAAGATGGTTAAAGAGGGGGTTTAGAGGCTGAAGGATGGTCAAAAAGGGGGTTTAGAGGCTGTAAAAAGGTTAAAGAGCGGGTTAAGAGGCTGAAGGATGGTCAAAGAGGGGGTTTAGAGGCTGAAAGATGGTCAAAGAGGGGGTTTAGAGGCTGCAGGATGGTCAAAGATGGGGCTTAGAGGTTACAGCAGTTGGGGGACTCAGTCGCAGCGATGTGGCAGGTCCAGCGGATGATATCTTCCTAGGCGGCATGTGGGGGGCTGGTTGGCGCTCCACGTGGGCTTTGTTTAGCCTTCGTGGATCATCATTTTGTTGTGTTTTGCCTCATTCCTCCCACTGTACGGCGGCCGAGACAGCGGCGCCTGCGCAACGGTAGACAAGCGAAAGTGAAACTCGAAGAGGTTTTTGAACTTTGAAAACAAAGCTGTGACCAGGGCGGCAGGGGCGCCTCTGATATGGGGGAGGAAAGACAGAGACAGAGAGGGGGGACTGGAGCGTAACTGGAGCGGAACCAAAAATGTTTACTTTCTTTTCACATGCTGCACTCTCTAAAAAGGGCGGGAGGGGGCGCAAGAAAGAGACAGCCAGAGTGTGGGCACAGTGCAGGCGAAAAGTCAATGAACGCTGGAAATGAAAGCGCCGTCTGCTAACCCAATTGAAGAGACAACTTTTGGTTTCAGTTTTGTTTTCGATTTGGGTTTTGGTTTTGGTTTCGGTTTCGGTTTCTTTAATTTCGTATTTTTTTTTTTCGTATGCGTTCGGCGTGCCACACAGAAAAAAAAAAAAAAGGTCAGAGACAATTAGCAAGTGTCGTTCGAGGCCCCCAGTTCGCGGATCAGCAGCATTGGCAAAGCTCCCATGAGCCGGGCCAAGCTCAATGCTCAGAGAGCGCGACAATCCAGCAACAACAGCAGGCAGCAGGCAGCAACACAGATGCAACAGATACACAGATACAGATACACAGATGCTCGTAGTCGCACTCGCTGAGGCCGACGTACGCGTACGTTGAAATAACCTCATAATTGCCGCTGAGGGTCTTTGCAATGAATTATGCGAAATTAACCTCAAATAGAGACCCGTACTCGTACCCATAGCCGTACCCATAGCCGTACAATAGCATTTGCTGTTCCATGAAACATGAAACAAATTTCGATGGCAACAGGTTGAAGCCGGGCACTATCTGTGACCGATATTCATGGGTATTCATGAATGAAATATCGACAACAGGAGCCCCTTCTCTATATAGACCGGCTCTGGCAGATCCAAGGGAAGGCTGGCACCCAAAGGCGGACACTCCTGTGACGTATAGAAACGCTGCTGCAGGCCAGGGCACCACCCCTGCTGGCAGCTCCTCAAAGAGCAAGCGTCGGATCACTCATGAAGGCAGGGGGTCACAAGTTCATCAAGCGATCTGGCCAGGAAGAAAACCCCAAATCCAAGAGGCAAAGAGGGGACAGAGGGGACAGAGAGAGACGGAGAGACAACCGTTTGAAATGAAATTGAAAGCTTCAAGCGAAAGTGTATGTCTTTTCTTTTCTTTTATTTTCTTTTCTGTTCGTTTCTGGCATTACTTTTGTGCCATTTTTCTGCTTTAGTTTTCTGACGACGGCTTCGACAATTCTTCAAATTTCTTTAGTTTTGTCAACGGTTTTCACTTTCTCTCTCTCTCTCCCCTGGCAGAGAGTGGAGTAACAAATTTGTTAGACAACAGCGGGGCAACATCTCAATAGCGAGAGTGAAATCTGTACAATAGATAGGCTATAGATGTATAGCTGATAGCTCTTGGCGGGTGATTGAAAGTGACCCCGTTTAACGCCAGAGCGGGTTCAAAAGTTGAACATTCACATTTCCAACTCGAGGAAAGTGGCGCAGAATTTTGAAGCCGAAGCCGAAGCCGTGCCCGTGGCCGTGTCCAACGAAAAGAAATGAAAAGAAAAGTTTCTTTGGTCTCTCTCTGCCATTAATTGAGTTAATTATGCCAGGCAGAAGTCAGAGCAGAGCAGAGCAGAGTTTTTGGGAGTTTATTTTCGCTTCATTTCGAAGGCTGTTTGGGGGGTGGGGGGTGCGAGGTGTTACTCCAAGTAGACCAAGAATTTGTAATTCCAAAGTAAAAGTATATTTTCGTTTCATTTCTTTTGTCTCCTGCTTCGGGGGTTAATTAGTTGGGGTTGGTTGATAATATGCTAATTTTATGGAAATATTCTGAGCATGTATGAAACAGTGTACATGTGTGTGTGTGAAGGGGAAGTACGAGCCTTAATTGAAACCAGGAATATCCATTAAGCGCCACAGAAAATGGAGCTGAAAGCCTGAATCACCCGCGTGTATGGCCATTTCCATGGAAAAGTCCAGCCAATCACACATTTCCCTATACTTTTGTACCGATATTATTTTCTACAAATATTTTTTCTTTCCAATTTTTTTGATCCGATCTGTCCAGCAGGACAATCAGCAAATATTCTCAAAATATTGAAAGTTAACTAGTTTTAATATAAGTTTATTAGCTGAAATGTGAAATTCTATTCAAATCAGAAGTAGTTAATTTTTTGGTATTTTTTAGTATTTTCTGGTATTATTTATGTTTTTGGTACTTTTCCGGTATTTTTTGGTCTTTTTTTATTTTATAGTCATCTTTTCCTTTTTTTGGTATTATCTCCTATAAGAAAAATAATTTTTAAAAAAAGTTTTCCCTCAAAGTTTCTCTAAAATATTACATTTACTAAAAAAGAAATACCAGACAATTTTGCTCAATATCGGTTACCGGCATAAGTATTATTCAACTTATTAAATTATTATGCTTAAATTAAATTAAAAAAAAAAAACCTAAGAATCATACAAAAATATTTACGTAAAATTCAAACCATTTTAAAGAGACATTAACGCACAACGCACAAAATTTATCAGAAATTTTCATCAGTATATTGCCCGAACTTTCGCGGGAATCTGAGTTTAAATGCATTAAAAAGACTTTAAATACAGCCCATAATTCGTACAAATATAAAAATATATAAATCGAATTCATACATACACACAATAAGTGCTTCTTCGAGTCTTCTTTTTTCCTTCTAAAACTTGGCCTAGCGTCCAAAGCTGTTTGCGTATTTGGACGCCAAGAAGATGAATGAATAAATGAATCAAAATTCACTTGGAATCCTCACAATCGATCACTTATTCGGTGTGCCGTTTAGCTACTCGTACCCTGTACCACTTTTGGTATGATTTACTTATCCATAAATTAGTTACCCCCCCTACCACCTGCCCCTTCCTGTTCCCCCCTCCATTGACTATGCAAAGCATTGCACCTTGTGCCTGCCGCGTCTCGACTTTCACTGACGCCGCCGTTGCCGTTGCCGTCGCCGTCGCTGCTGACCCAGAAACTGCAGTGACACGTTGGCCTGGGCCAAGAGACATCCAAGCCAGGCCAATCCAATCCAACCATTCAGTCCAGGCAGGCAACACACACACACACGCACTAAAAAGCGTTTATGCAAGCGCATAAAAACTGCAACTGCTGTTGGCCCGCAAAAAGGATGGAGGGGGGGCAGGGCCAGGGCCATCAAAAAACAACAAACCGCAGACTCGTACCGGAGGCCGGTACGGAAATGAAGATGTCTGACATCCTGCTGGCCCCCTACCCCTCCAATCCGATCGCCAGCCGGCAGCAAACTTTCTTAATGACCCTCGCAGGCCACTAAAAACCTTTTTGAAATGACATTAAGCCTTGGCTTGGGATATGCAGCCATGAGATCGCGTTCTGGCAGCTGTCGCCGGCCTTGGATCCCGAATCCGAAAGCCATAGCTTTGGGATCCAATCATCTCTCATAGAAAATCTTCTGCGCTTTCCACCAAATAAATAAACAACATCTTGCGGAGTGTGGAGTGCGGAGTGCAGCAAGCACTTTTTTCCATTAAAAGCAATTTAATGTTTGCTTCAATAAACACGAACCCGAATAAACAAAATAAAACAAAACGAAACAAAACAAAACCTCAGCAGCCAGCCCCGAGATTCAAACAAGAAATTGAGACATAGACAACGAAAGTTCAACACTTTCTTTTCCACCCAAAGGGGAGGGAGGGGGGGCATTGAAGAGGGGTACAAACAGTTCAAACTCTCGTTTTGGATAGGTGGCCAGCAATTACGCGGAGGCCAGGCCCAGAAAACAGAGACAAATCAGAAAACTGTAACGCACGAGCCGCAGCAGGAAAATGATCGAATTTCGACATACCCTATGGGTTATACAAACAAAAAACAATTTAGAATAAATTTTTAATAAAATTTATAAAAAATTAAAATATATAAAAAGAACAAATTAATTAAAATAGAAAATAATTCATAGAAAAACTATATAAATAAATTAATAAATAAAAAATTTAATTAAAATACTTAAAAAGATTAAATTGATTATTAATTTATAAAAAAAATAATTTTAATTTTAATTTTTAATTTTAAAAAATATAAATATATAAAAAAATTATTAAAAATAGATAAATAAATAAAAACATCGAATAATAATATATAAAAATATTAAATTAATAAATAATTAAAATATAAACAGAATAAATACAAATAAATTCAAAAATATAAAAAAAATAGTAAAATAACAAAAATTTAATTATTTAATTAATAAAATATATAAAAAAATTTATACAAAATCAAAAAAATATCTATTTAAAATAAATGAAATGAATCAAAATAAATTAATAAAAATAAACTGAATAATAGCTTGAACATGGATTATTATTAATTAATTCAATTTTTTAGTGAAAACTTTTATTGGTAGATAGAAATAATAAACAATAAAAATAAAAATACTAATCTTCTATAAAAAATCTACAAAAATGAAGAGAGAAAAAGCAAGGAAAGACTGGTCTTTGATTATAATTCCCATGAGATCGGATCGAGATTCCAATTCCAGTGGAGGAACGTAAAGAATGGAAACCCAAAGCATTCACAGACAATAGAAACAGATTAGACTCCGCTTCGAAGAGGGTATCCGAAAAGAAAGAGACATTCAAATGGCAATTCCCCCCCGAAAAGAAAGTGAAAAATGTTGCAACAACGGCAACAGCTCTCCATAGAGACCCAGGGAGAAGAGAGCGAAAAGAGATCGGATCGTATCGTATCGTATCGAATCGGAAGAGTGGCCAAGAGATACACAGATAGATAGATACAATATAGACGTAAAAGAAAGTGAGCTCGAATGCAGATCAGATCGGAGACGGGGGCTCTCTGTCTCTCCGGATCATCCATCAAGTGTCAATGCTCTGGATCCGGAGAGTTCAGCGAAGGTTTGTTGAACTGTTGTGCTGTGGCTCCTCCAACCTCCATACTCCCCACTCCATCCCTTACTCCCACTCCCACTCCGACGCCGAAGCCGAAGCCGAAGCCCTCCTCCAGCGATTGGGTGCAAAAAAAGTGAGAGTTTTGGGTGGCTACAGCGGCAGCAGCGGCAGCAAAGAGATTTGAATGCCGGGGCCTATTGGGGTCACTCTCCGGCACTCTCCGTCTGGGTCCAATCTGAAGAGATCTCTATCGAGCGTAGATCATGATGTATAATTTTCTATGAAATACTTTTCACAGTTTCTTACTTTTGTCGGCTGCCGCATGACGCACATTCAGTCGAAAAACTTTCGTTTGCCTCTCTTCTCTTGAAGGAGGTCAGTGAACGGAAAGCAGAGACCCCCAGTCGGCCCCCCCCCCCCTTCCCAGAGACAGAAGGGCAGCGATATCGAATGACCGACCAGCAGAAACAGCAGCTGCTTGAAAAGTGCACAAAGCCGGTCCCAGAACCAGGACGAGAGACAGGAGACAGGAGAGGATCGGGTTACACACACACACACACACACACACACACACACACACACAGCAAATACCGTTACCATGCACATGGTGGGCCGTCAAGGATGAGGATCTGCTCTTGGCAGCCCAGAGTTGACTGGCCTTTGGTTTGTTCATTAAAAAGGCATGGAATTTAAATATTTTAATTTGGTTTTTTAAAAATGTATAAAAGTACCAATAGATTTGCTCTGAAAGTGGAAATTGTGGAAAGAGAAAGTGCTTTCACTTGCATTTTCACATAAGTATTTAAATATTTGATTAAAATATATTTCATATTTAAAAACTAAATACATTTCTTATTTAAAATAAATATATTTCATATTTAAAACAAAAATATATTTCACATTTTAAATAAATATTTTTAATATTTAAATTACATTAAATTATATATTTAATTATTTAATTTAAATATCAAAAATATTTCTTAATTAAAATAAATATATTTAACAATTAAAATAAATATATTTAATAATTAAGATAAATATATTTAATAATTAAGATAAATATATTTATTAATTCAAATAAATATATTTAATAATTAACATAAATATATTGAATATTTAAAATAAATATGTTCCATATTTAAGTACATACATATGTAGGCTAAATATATTTCCTGCAAATTTAATATTTTATTTATTTTTTAATCCAAGCGAATATTTAATTTCAATATAAATTTATTTATTGTTACTTTACTACTATTACTATTTCTCTGAGTGTATGCAGTCGTATTCCCTATATCCTTCCAAACTCTAGTACGTATTCGAAATCTGATTATTCCCAATAATTCCAATGAATTAGTTCAATAATTTCCAGTATATATATTCTCTAGTCCATCAATCATTTAATTTTTTTTTTTTATTATTTTACCCTTTTAATTTTAGCATATTTTATATCACTTGTATTATATTTTTTTTCTTGCTTTCATTCTTTTCGAATTCCTACTCCATTTCTAGTCTTCATTTCTTTTATTTCCATTTATTCATTCACATTTTGTGTCAAATTTCCCTTTCAAAAATCGCGCATATTCATGGAACCTCAAGGAGGGAAACCTCCAAACTGTCGCTCATCTCTCATCACTCATTTCTATCGTTGCAACGGATCCACTCGCCAAATGCACTCTTCTCCCATTCTCTCTACTTTGTTCCAGCTTTCTCTGGCAAGGAGAACATGGCTATCCATGGGATATCCAACCAACGCGATCGCATTCAGTTCTAACGAAACTGAAATCCCATTTCCATTCCCTGCCACATTTCTCACGCTTCTACCCAGGGAACGGGACGGTACGGGATGGGGCGGGACGGGACGGGGACTGCTGTCTTGTTGAACTTCGTAATATTCCCGGAAAATGGCGTCGCACACTCCAGCACTCCACACAGCAAAAGTGTTGGCTCTTTTTAATTCCGCTTTAATTTAATTTTTGTTTATTTTTGTTTCTGTTTCTGTTTTTGTTTCTGTCATACGAAGCAAAGTACAGTTTATTTGTCCACAAAAACTCGTACTCGTACTCGTATATCGTATATTTATGTAATTTTGGTGTCGGGTGCCCAGTGCCCAGTGCCCAGTGCCCAGTGCCTTTTCAAGGTCTCAGCAATTATCCAAAGGCAAAGTGCGCGGCATGGAAATGATTTCCTAGAATCCGAATCACAAGAAAAAAAGAAGGGTTTGCATTGCCCTATGGCGAGGGGAGAAGGGTAGGCCATCAAGTAAATAAACTTTAGAAAAATACTGCATATCGAACACATTTTCACGCCTTCGATGCATGGCGTTGACGATGGCGATGGCGACGTTTCAAGTTCAGTGGAAAATAAAAGCTAAACAGGCAGAATATTCCTACTGTGTGGGGTGGGGGGTGTGGGGCATAGAGGGGGATGGGGGGTAGAGTCAAAAGACCAAAGACCAATGTCCGCTCTAGTACAAAAGCAGCAGAAAATTGCTTCACTGATGGACACCACGCCACACCGCCATTTCCATCGCTGATGAGGGATGATGACGCATTCAGAGCCATCGCTGAGACAGCACACTGCCACAGGGGGAAGGGGGGGTCAAGCGAATGACCCAAAACTGTTCCGAATTGAGTCACAATTAGTCGTCGGAGTCGTAATCAGCGTGGGGCAGCGTGGGGCAGCATGGGGCAGCAGTGGATGCGGTTCTGTATAGTTTTTTGTAAATATTTAGCAAAAGTTTGTCTATCCATCGAAATCTATTTCCATTTCCATTTCCATTTGCTTGCCCTGACCTTTTGGTGGGCGGTGGGGGGGACACTCTATAGTTCTGACATTGAAATTTCACTGCCACTGCCACAGCCACGCTGCCACACACAGCCAACAATCGTATATTGTTCCATTCTTTCTTTTTCAATGAACTTTACGGGCATTGTTCTTGTCTTTTGCCTTTTGCTGGAAAATCTGGAATTTCTGTTGTGGTCAAGTCGGCGTTTTGTTGTTGCTGGATTTTTATATAGACAAAAATATATATGTATCTATGGAATGTACAGGTTGAATCAAATAATAGTTCCATTCGAAATAGAACAAAGAAAATCCATACAAAATAATGTTTATAATTTACCCCCCCTCCCCCCTACCACCTATCCCCACCGCCTCATCCAATTTGGGTACACTATCGTATATTTTGTGCGGGAATTCGTTTCGGTTTTTTTTATCAAATTAAGAACTATATTTTGTATAAAATTCACTTAAAAAATAAAAATAAATGAGACGGGGATTCTCGGACAAAAAGTCACCTCTAAGCCTCCCCCAGAAGGCTCTACGAGCCAATGTGGACCTATGGCATCCAACTCGACCATCCATGGAGACCTGGTCAGCATTCCTGGCTGGCACCTGCCACCTGCTAGACGATAGCTCCCACACCAGGCGTCTAAAGAGATGCCAGCGCCTGGACTTGCCGCGCAGACCAGCGATGGACTGGTGGGTGGAGGCCGGAGGACAATAGTAGCTGGACGTCGCCTCGTCGACTCGACTGTACCATCGTTGTTTCATGTATTCCAATGCTATAATATTTGCTCATTGTCTTTTAAGGACAGTTTGTAAAAAAAGGCTTGAAATTACAAAAAAAAAAAAAAAAATTTGAATAAAAATCAAAAACTCTGAGAACATTGCCAAGATACATACATATTAATCCTGTACTCCTGGGAAGTGTCGACCTGCCCAACAGGATGATCTAAGAGGACCTCTACCCTAGAAACCTGGACAGATAATAAAAAAAAATTATGGGAAGTAAATACATATACATATAGTACTATAACTAATTTTTAAATTAAACCT
This sequence comes from Drosophila lowei, assembly GCA_008121275.1. NCBI lineage: Eukaryota > Metazoa > Arthropoda > Insecta > Diptera > Drosophilidae > Drosophila > Drosophila lowei. The sequence goes on along the minus strand of CM017781.1, from coordinate 15,367,358 downwards.
AATTCTGTAATTTAATTGAATTTTTTAATTTAATAATAATAATTATTAATTTTTAATTTAATTTAATTTAAATTTTGTATCTAATTTAATTTTTTATCTAATTAATTTTTGAATTTAATTTAATTTTTTAATATAATTTTTTGTTTAATTTAATCTCATTTTTTGTATCTAATTTATTTTTTTATTTTAATTTAATTTTTTAGTTAAATTCAATGTTTGTATTTAATTACAATTTGTATTTAATTTAATTTTGTAATTTAATTTAATTTAATTTTTTTAATTTAATTTAATTTAATTTTTTAATTTAATTTAATTTTGTTATTTAATTTAATTTAATTTTGTTATTTAATTTAATTTAATTTTGTTATTTAATTTAATTTAATTTTGTTATTTAATTTAATTTAATTTTCTTATATAATTTTGAATTTAATTAAATTAAATTTTTTTTTAATTTAATTTAATTTTTGTATCTAATTTAGTTTTTAATTTAATTTATTTTTTAAATTTTATTTTTTTTTTTGATGCTTTTTATGTCAAAAATATTATATATAATATATAAATAATTAATCATTTTTCTGGACTAATAAACAGATCGAATACATCTGGTATGTACATTGGTATGTATAGTATTCCCGACATTCCTAGCGATACAGGTTTTTTTTTTTATGTACTTTTATGGTTACTTTAAAAGGTTACGTTATTCTTCTTAATTTTTAGTTGTTTTATTCCTTTTTTTTATTACTTATTTTTATTCTTTTCTTTAAATGATTATATGATTTTATTTGTTAATATATTTGATCGATTTCTTAAAATTTTTTTAATTTTGTTCTATACTTATTTTTATTTGTATAAAATATATATGACATTTATTTACATTCAATGCCCAGCCACACATGCCAAAGGGCATGACCTTGCAACATGACACCATGCCCCTCCGCCCCCCCCTAATAATTCCAAAGGAATACAAGCCCGAAAATACACATACAGCCACAGAAATAATCGTCCATTCATATTTTTAATGGAAATTCGGTTCGGTAGGGGGGTAATGTGGGAAGTGGGCAGTGGTGGGAGGGGGGGTTGCTTTTTGGCCAATATGTAAACGTTAATTCATCAATTTAATGGAAATGCCAATGGCAGTGGCAGGGAAGGGCAGGGGCCCAGGCACGCCAAAAAGTAATCATTAGCGGAAAAAAGTTACGAAAAAAAGGAAGGGGGAGTGCGAGTGGGTGGTGGGGGGGGGAAGAATGTGCTGCTTGCAGCCATTGACCTCACAGTCAACGAACCACAAGGATGTCCTGCTGCCATAGACGCATTGTAGTCCTGCTGCCGTCCGGGGCACTGTCCCAGAGAGACGGAAAGAGAGAGATTTATGGGCGCGCGAGTTGAACGAACCGACAAACCGGCGAAACGGCAAAACAGGAAGTGGCCTGGGGCCTGGGGCTGGGGGCTGGGTTTTTGGGTTCCTCGTAAGCCATTTGTTTCGGTTTCTGCTTCTGCCAGGCGTCGATTACATAATACTTCCTTCTACGCAACAATATGGCGCCCAACCGCCCATCCGCCCGCACAAGCGGCGACAAGTTGGGCAAGGAACGACTGGAGGGAGAGCACTGAAGACCGGAAGTTAACCTTGAAGCTGAGCAACCGATGAAAGCCATGAGGAGGGTAAGGGATGCTTCGGGATGGTAGGGGGGATGCTAGGGGGATGCTAGGGGGATGCTAGGGGGATGCTAGGGGGTTGCTTAGGGATGGTAGGGGTGGCTGTGCCGCAACAACAAACTGCGCAGCATCCGAAAAATCTAAACCCCAGTCAGAGACCCCCCCCCACACCATTCCCAGGTCCCAGATCCCAGTCCCAGTCCCAGCTATTCCATGCCCCACCGCCAGCCCCAGAGACCACCACAGACCAGGACACGTGTTGGAAGTGGTGTGAGAGCGTGTCCCGAATGGAAGCTGGAAACGGAAAGCAGCGTCTCCACCTCACACCTCCGCCTGCCCCTGCCACCGATGCCACCGATGCCACCGATGCCACCGAATGCAAAGAAGTTCACGGCAAACACTTGACATTGGAATCGATAATAAGTCGAGAATTTCCAAAAATAACACCCGACTCGGGGTTGCCTTCCCCCATTCCAACCTGGTAGGTCGTTGGGGGTGTGGGGGTGTGGGGGGCTGCCCACAGCGCATTGTCTTATGTAAATGTTTGTGTTGGTCCTGTGTAAACGATAACGATAACGATAACGATGCCTCAACAGAGAGCAGAGAACCCCCCCTTTCTCTACTGGATAAATATATATATATACGATATCGATCCAGGGATCTTTGTTCCAACACCTGTCTGTGTTGTGGCTGGACTATGGGGACCGACTTGCTTGCAGCCTCATGTAATGGGATGTCGGGGCAATTCTTGCCTCAGAATTCTTTGAAGATCTTCCGTAAGAGTCCGAGATGCGAGTAGAACAGTGGCAATCGTCGCTGGAGAGCTGGGAGCCTCTGTTCTGGCAATCGCAGGCCCAGGCGGTCGTCGAAGAAGGCCAAGATCTCGAAGCAACTGGGATCCAGTGGCAAGGAGTAGCATTTCGAGACGGGGCATCCCAAGAAAACCCAATCCCGTGCCCCCGTTTCCCCGTTTAACAAATGGCTTTCCTTTGGGGTTACTCGAAAAGAACTCCTTGCCACGCCCACACCCACAGACCCCTCACTGACTTTAGTAAGAGCCACCAACTAACTAGTTGGCCAACTAGTTCGAGGCGGTGTTCCCTGCCAAGGTTATGCGTGGTCAAGGTTGAGCTCTCCTCATGGCATGTGGCATGGGGGCATGGGGGCAAGGGGCATGCGGATTGGTGGTGTGTTTTTGCCGTTCCTTCCTTGTCGTTGGCGTGACGTGGAAAGCTTCCATGAAAAGGCGGCCGTAAACAAGTTGACAGCATTGCCACGAATGGAAAGTACCCAAGGAAATGGTCGTAGGATAATAAAGGGAGGAGAAGGAGCAGGGGGAGTAGGAGGAGGAGCAGGAGGAGGAGCAGAAGGAGGAGCAGAAGGAGGAGCAGCAGTAGGACGAGTGCTATTAATAGCCAGGAACTTTTCCTTTGACCCAGGAAATCAGTTGTCCCCACAACCCTCCTCCTTCCTCTAACTCCTTCCTCCTTCCTCCTCCTCCTTCCTCCTCCTCCTTCCTCCACAACCCTCCTCCTTCCTCCTTCCTCCTTCCTCTATCTCCTTCCTCCTCCTTCAAACTTTCTTGAAGTTCATTCACAAAACAGCAGAGAGCCAGAGCCCGAACCAGAGCCATTGAAATCGGTTTACAAATTGCCCCACAGCTGGATGCCCATCCCGCCCCCCCTTGAAGGGGTTGCCCGTGTGTCTGTGTGTGTGTATCTGCCTGGCAGATAAGTATGCTATAGTTTTCCCGATGAGAAGAAGGTGGCGGCTTTCCATGAAAATTATTTCGAAATGCAAATTGAATTTGCGTGTGGCTCGAGGGGGGGGATGGGGGATGGGGGGTAGGGGGGCAACGGGATGACGTACCTCTGAAATGCGCAACAGCGGGAAGAGAGCTTTCCTCCCCTGCCCCCAACAAAACCCCACAAAATGGCAACAAACTTGCGGCATGGCCTTCGCCGAACAGAGAGCGAGAGAGAGAGAGAGAGAGAGAGAGCGAGTAGAAAGTTCAAAAGCGTGCAATGCCAAGGAGAAAGTTCTGGCAATGTCACCCGAAGTACAGTCAACCCAAGCGAAGCTTTTTGTTCCGCACAAGAGCGCAATGCCACATGCCACATGCCACAAGCCACTCCTACTCTGGCTGAGAGCTTTCACAGAGAGACAGAGAGAGAGAGAGAAATGCCGCCTCAAGGCCGATGGTGGAATGAAAACAAAAAAATTTCCACTCCTTCAAGGACTGTCCCTTCGGCGGGGTTTAGCGTAAAAGCTCTGCTGTGCTCTGCCACAGAGAAAGCTCCAGCTCTGCCTGTGCCTCTGCCTCTGCCTTGGCAACGGTGAAGTTCAAGGTTAAAGCTACTGTTGCTGTTGCTGTTGCTGCCACCCACACACAGAGGATACACGTGGCTCCAACTGGTGGTGCGGGGGCAGGGGCGGGTGTGGGTGTGGGTTTGCATACTTTGCGGCGCGTGGAGCTGCTTATTGTTCAACGACTGACGTCTGATGGACCTTTCTTACGCACCTGTCGCCTGCCCTGCCCTGCCCTGCCACCGCCTGTCCAACTTTTGACCTTGGACTGCACTCCCCCAACGCGCCCCTGCCCCTACCACTGTCCCTGCCACGCGTTGTAGGGTCCCGGTCCCGTTCCCGGTCCCGTCTGTTGATTATATTGCGGCGCGTGACTTTGATTTGATTTTTAAATGATTCTTTTAGCAGCTTGACTCTCCATCTCTCCATCTCTCTCTCTGTCTCTGTCTCTCTCTGCTGCTGTCGCTGTCTTTGCCATCGTTAAAGGTCAACAAAAGGACGATGCTTTCAGGCTGATGCTTTTTATCACCGGAGGAGAAAGCAAAGCCAAGAGGGGCCCCACAGCAGAAAGGGAAGCCGCGCAGGAGATGGGGAATGGGGATGGGGGGATGCCCACAAAGTTATATATTGCTTTAATGCAATTAAGCCACGTGTCCGTGTCCGTGTCGGTGCCGTCAAAGTTTATTTTATTCAGTCACTTGCGAGAAGAGCAGAGAGGGGGGAGAGGGAGAGAGGGGAGTGGAGTGGCGGAGCAGGCTGTCCAGGAGTGAGGCAGAGAGTCCACCGATTTGGTGGTCTTTAAGAGCGACACAACATTCATGGGGACTATCAAGAGATGTAGATGCGCTGAGGAGCGCCAAGGAGCTATCCTGGACCAATAACCCGCGTCAACCCGTCCTCTTGTGTCCAGAAGGATCTCCACCGCGCAACGAAGGCCAGGGAGGGGAGAGGGCAGGACACAGCCATGTTAAAAATAGTTTTCCCAAATGTCTAACGTCGAAGGACAAGCCCCGGGCCGGCCGACCGGCCGGCACAAGCCTTGGGGCCCCACACAGAATTCCATTAGGCATCAAGCGGGAGGGGTGCGGGTTGGGGGGCCACTTGGAGACCACGACACCCACACGGTGGCCATGACCGTGGCCGGTACGTCAATGCAGCAAGGTCACACGAAACACCGGGAACACAACGTCAGAAGGAGGAGGAGGAGGAGGAGGAGCCCCCCTCCTGCGATGGGTGCAATGGAATGCCCCCATCCTTTGCCACGCTTTGCCTTGCACTTGAACTTGCGCACGCGGCAGCTGCATGTGCCCCCTCCCCGTCCCCCCGCACTCACTCGAGGTGCAGTGCCGTGCAGAGGCGGGGGCCGGGGGCAGGCGGCGGGTGGGCTGCTATCTACAGTTGGGTGGGTTTTTTGACCTTCAGCCGTGAGCTTTGCATCGGAGCTTATTTTTAGTCTCGAGTGTCGACAGAGATGCAGCAAGAGACAGAGAGAGACAGAGAGAGAGAGAGGGAGAGAGAGAGGGAGAGAGCGTTGCATTGAAAGGTCATTCGTTTGACCGAACGAACCCCCGAGTCCATGCACTGGATGGAGCATTCAAGGTTGAATCGCTGCAGCTGCAGCCCCCAGTCGAAGCTGTTGCCCCCGCCCCTACCATAACGATAATTGTCCCCCCCCAAGGGGACAGAGGTTGAAGGTTGACGCGGCTTGGGGGTCGGGGGTTGGCGCTCGGCATTGACATTGACGCAAATTGCCGAGGGTCAAGCGCACGGCGCTCTGACTGCGTAATACGAATGTTAGAATGAATCAAATTAGTTGGGCGCCCCAACACCCAGCCCCCAGCCCCCTGCCACATCCCCGCCCACTCAGAGAGCCCTCAGGGCTGCTTGGATTCCATTTTCCTAGTGGGAGGCAACAAAAACAAGAGACTGAATGGACGGATAGCTCTCGGTGTGGGCCCAGAGCTCTACTTCTTGCAAAATATATAATATTTAAGTACATTTCTAGTTGTCGCTGGACTGTGAACTTTTTCTGTTGCTCCGAAGGTCATTTGAGGCCATGAATTGAGTGGGCGAATGGACTTCCAGGAACCAGGTTTGAATCTGGAGAGCAAATCGTTCATTGGTTCTACGGCATTCTTTGTTAAAAGCAACAATCGGCACTTTCGGATGAGCGGAATATTTAATATTCCAAGAAACGAAGCACTCACAAATATATATTGATTGTGTTCCTATTTTGTATGTGATATTTGGATATTGTTGATCAGCATTCAGCACTTTCGGATGAGCGGAATATTTAATATGCCAAGGAAACGAAGCACACACAAAAATATATTGATTATGTTTATATTTTGTTTGCGATATTTGGATATTGTTAATCAGCAATCAGCACTTTCGGATGAGCGGAATATTTAATATTCCAAGGAAAATAGGAAACTATTTTGCCTGCGATATTTGGATATTGTTAATATAAAAATAATGAAATCCCGTTTAAAAATATAGTGAATGAATGAATAAAAATCGGTCCAGCCGTTCGTTCAACCACAAAAGCCGTGACACGAGACTTATATGTATATTCTTTTATTCTGTATCTTTTCTCGTAATAAGATAGATTCCAAGTCCTGAAAATGTTCTCTAGGGTCACAGTCAATGGGTATTCCGACTCCTCTCATTTTCAGGGACATTCTGCTCCTTTCCTATCGTTGTCAGGTATGAAATCAACTTTATTATGTGGAAAACTAACTTAAGAATTAGCTGTTTTGTTGTTCTCTTGAATTTAAAGATACTTTCGAGCAATTAGTACGCATCCTTTGGGCAATTGGCTCTGGTTTCTTTTTGGCAAAGGCAGTCCGCCTGCTCATGTTACGGATGTAAGACTATCGAATGTACAAAAGGCTGCCAGAGGTTGCCATAGACACAGCCAAAGCCCCTTAGCCACTGCTTCTCCTCCTGCTCCTCCTCCTGCTCCTCCTTCTGCTCCTCCAGCTGCTCCTCCTCCTGCTCCTCCTCCTGCTCCTCCAGCTGCTCCTCCTACGCTCCACTCCGGCAAAGGAAAACGAGGAAAGTTCTGCGCATTCGCTGGGATTTAATCATCGCAATGAAATTAATCAGGGCCCAACAAAAAAGAAAAGAAAAGAAAGAAAAAGAGTCCACAAGGAATCGCCCCTGAACGGCCGTTGTTCTTTGTGTTTCCAAATGCAATCCATGCAGTACTATATATAAATATATATATACTCAAACGAGTACATATTTAATATCAAATGATATGCAGAACACAATTAAAAAACGTTGAAGCTCGCGGCAGGCCGGCGGGCAGGCAGGTCATAGACCGACCGATGGATCGAGCCGCGAGCGCGGGGCATTGCACTCCGCTGTGGGGCAGGGGGGGCAGCGGGGGAGAAGGAGGAGGAGGCGGAGGAGGCCGACAATCTCGATCATGACGGAAAGAAGTACTTGCACGCCCTAATTAAGCGGTCAATGAGCGGTTCAAGCGGTTCAAGGGTGCGGCAGCGGCAGAGTATCCCCCGGGATCATGCACATTTTGCGATGAGACGTGGCTGTGGCTTGAATTCAGGGGAGTACTGGAGGCCCATCCACCCTCCCTACGGGGCAGGCCCGAAGGAGAGAGAATACAGATGCCACAAGAGTCTTTTAAGGGGCACCATTAGAGCGGATTCGTTTCGCCAAAGTGCCATCTCCCTTGTGGCAGCCACGAGGCGATCATCTGCAAGCAGTGCATTTAATCAATTCAAGGCGTGGCATTCCCCAGCGGCAGCGGCAGCGGCGACAAAGTTCAGGGCCTGCCAGCTGTTCTCTCGCATGGCAGATCAGATCTTTCTTTTGTCTGCATTTCTGCAGAGGAAGCGGCCAATAAGTGCAGCAAAAAGACAAAAGCAACAACAGGAGAGGCAGCAGCGGCAACGGCGGCAGCTACCGGAAATATGTATGCGGCGAACTCAATCAAGTTGTCCTTGGGCGGCCCCAAAACGGGGGTGGGGTTAAGTAGCGTTTATGTGTGGTCAGATTTTCTCCCCCTCTCTCCACTCTCCACGCTCCTCTCTCTCTCATGCGGTTGTGTGGCCTGACAGATGCCCTTCTTTAGCCGATAGCGCGATCGTTGAACCCCCCATCTGATGGCCATTTTTGTGCCATTCGATAACGTCCAGAATGGATTTCCTTCTCCTTTGAATACTCGTATTTATGGTGTTAAAAATTATGAAATTTCACAGATATTTGAGTATTATTTGAGTACAGGCTTTCCATTGAATTTTGTTGATTCTGAAACGCGACAAAGTGGCACAATCTACCTCCAGGCATCAGTCGAGAGTCGAGAGTCGACAGTTTGGCCTTGGCACGAATCTCCCTGAAGAGATCGTATCACGGCACTGCACTGCACCTCTCTGGCTCTGCCTCTGGCTGCCCCTCTAGCTCTGCCTCTGGCTCCTGCTCTCTGGCTGCTCCTCCACTGGCTCTGCCTCTGGCTGCCCCTCTGCCTCTGGCTGCCCCTCTGACTGCTCCTCTTCTGGCGGCTCCTCTTCTGGCTGCCCCTCTGCCTCAGCCTCTGCCTCTGGCTCTGCCTCTGGCTGCCTCTCTGGCTGCTCCTCCATTGGCTCTGCCTCTGGCTGCCCCTCTGCCTCTGACTGCTCCTCTGGCTCTACCTTTGGCTCTGCCTTTGGGTACTTTTTGTTGTTGTTTTTGAGGCGTGATTTACGGCGTTCTTGATGATGAGTTACGAAAACATTTAAGCGCTTCGAGTGCTCGTTTCGTATGCGCTGCACGTTGCAGAATCCAGCCGAGAAACATAATTCCTGCAATTACAGGACAAAGGACAGATCTTTGGGGATCTTTGGGGATCTTCGGACACATGCAAATTGCAGGCGACGTTTTGCTGACTCTATGCTGGGGGCAGCCAGTCGAGGGTGCAGCCACAAATGCAGCTATAAATAGAGCAGTTCTATTTTTCTTTGTGGCCATCCATCCATCCATTGATTCACCCCCCCGCCCCCTTGCTTTGCTTATCGGCCACTCTAAGGGGAGGGGAGGAATGTACCCTCTCTCATGGCTAGCAGAAATGTCAACTCATGTTTACCCCACACACACACACACACAAAAGTGGAATGAACGGAGCAGACCACAGACCCCACCAGTTTGTTGATCCCACCACCCGATCCGATCCGATCCGATCCGATCCCACCCGATCTGTCTGAGAGACGGGGGGCCCGATGCCCCGATGAGATACGCAAAATCTGAGCAGAAAAGCAAAAGATACAACTGATACAACAGATAGAAGATACCGCAGATGCAGAAATATGAAACTGTTTGCTCTCTTTGCACTTTTTTTTTATCTAAAATAAAGCATTACAAAACATTCAAGAAAAAGAACTGCAATTTTAAAATTGGAAATAAAATATTAATAATTTATTAATAATTTAACATTTAGTTATCCCAATTGATTAGCTCCAAGCATGTTTTCGCTTAAATTTTCACATTAAATAAATAATTAATTAAACGAATAAAATAAATAAATAAATTAACATAAAATGAATTTTAATTATTTAAATATATTTCATATTTTAAATAAATATATTTCGTATTTAAAATTAACATATTTCATATTTTAAATAAATATATTTTTTATTTTATATAAATATATGTCGTATTTTAAATAAATATATTTCGTATTTAAAATTAATATATATTTCATATTTAAATAAAATATATTTCGTACTTCTTAAAATAAATATATTTCGTACTTTAAATAAATATATTTTTTATTTTAAATAAATATATTTCGTAATTTTAATAAATATATTTCATATTTTAAACAAATATTTTTTGTATTTTAAATAAATATATTTCGTAATTTAAATAAATATATTTCGTACTTTAAATAAATATATTTCGTAATTTAAATATATATATTTCTTATTTAAAATAAATATATTTTTCATATTTAAATTAAATATATTTCATACATAAATTAAATATATTTCATGTTTAATATAAATATATTTCATAGTTTAAAAAAATATATTTCGTATTATTGAAATTAATATATTTCATATTTAAAATTAATATATTTCATATATTTAATTTATATACATGTATATATATTTAAAATAAATACATATTTCCTAAAAACATATTCCATTTATTTTTTAATTGATTTCTGTTTAAATTATATATGCGCTGAAAATATTTCCATGTTTGAATCAAACTGAATTCCACTTAATTCCACTGTGGAAATGTAAAGAAATGAACTAATTTCCGGATAACTGAAATCTTCCAAGAATATTCCAACAAGGAGAAATTTATACAAATTTTGGTAATCCAGGTCCGAATCGTGAGGCACACCCTGAAAAGGAACCACAGAGATACAGATGCAGATACAGACCGGAGACTGGAGCCCCAACCCATCTACAGGTCAGGGTCAGGTCGCGCACATTTAGGCCGGACGGACGGATGGTCAATGGAAGATCGCCACCGAAATTGGGTCAAGTTTGGACCACGCTTTCCGCAGCAGCAGAAGAAACAACAGCTACAACGACAACTACAAACAACAAACAACAACAAATTGAAGTCAAGGTATCGGTCGAAGGTTTTTCCGCACTCGGAACTCGCCGAAACGGCGGCCGTGCGCTGACGCTGGGCCCTCGACTCCACTCCACTACACGCCACTCGTATTTGGAGCGTCAGTCAATATTTGGATCTGGGCGTTGCTAAACGCTAAACGTCTGACCTTAGGTCGTAGCGGGGCTGAGGTTTGCTTTTGGAGCGGCGGAGATCCAACCGATTTGGGTTGGGCGCTTGAACTTGAACAGAGATACAGATACCGAGAGCCCAGAGCCCAGACCCAGACCCAGACAGAAATTGGAAAACCAAAAACTGCGGCAAGCTTCCATTGATAACCGCAGCAGGCAGCAGTCGCCCGCATACACCCGTAGAGAGGTGGAGGGGCAGCGGTGTAGCGGTGTAGAGCGGCACTCACGGCCTCACGATAGGAAACCAGTTTTCCTTCGCATATCTTGATCTTTGTTTGGGTTACTCATTCCTCATTCATATGGATGCACAAGACACCGTTATGACCAGCTACTTCCGATATTTTTAGTGCCCCCCACCCGCACCCCCACCCCCACCGCTCACCGCTCATTTGTTGATCTGTTCGATTTATGATTCCGATGCCGATTCCGATTTCGATTTGGATCTTATTTTCATCTGAGCCCTCAATGACAAGTGGCAGCCTTAGTCTCAGCCCCAGCCTCACCCTCTCAGATATGCATGTGTGTGCGTAGCCCTGTCTAGCCGCCCATCGATCGATCGATCGATCGACTTCCTCAACCAATTAATCAACGAAAATCATTTCAAAGAAACGAAGAGCCTCAACGACAACTGCAAATGGCGTTAAGTGGTTTTAATATTGGATATACGATTTGGCAAATCGGATTAAAGTTAGCATACGAAACCAATATCATTAGCATTATTGGTATAAGTGTTTAGTTTTCTGTCTCTAAAAAAAAGAGAATATTTGTATAAATTTTTAAGGAAAAAGTCAACTTTTTTTAAATAATTTTTTGATTTCGGGGCAAGTAATTATAGAATTTAGTTCGATTATTCGATTTGGTATTCGGTATCACTTAAACTAAAATTAAGGTTTAAATTTAAATATTTAAAAACAAAATTAATTCATATATAAACAAATATATATAAACTCCTTATAAAAAAAATAATACAAATATAAATACATAAAAATCAAGTTAAGAAATTAATTACATGACTCGATTTTGAATAAATATGTATTCTATAGAAGCACAGGTATAAAATATATAAATTACATCGAAAATAATATGCAATGGCAGAATATATTTAAAGGGATAACGAATCCCAGTTACAGGCCACCACTAAAGGAGGAACTGCTGACAAAAATTTTCTCTGTAGATCCAGTCCAAAACCAAAAAAAAAGTAAAAATAAAAACATTGAGGAGCATCAACGTATTATAATTATTACTTTCGTTTGAGCCAGTTTTTATTTCAGAAGCTTTTTGCGAGTCTTGCAAATTTATCGACGTTCTGTCTGGCACGACAATCGTTGCACACCACAAACACACACACACACACACACACACACCTAGCGACTGACAAACGTCCGTCTCCAACAAAAGAGAGAAGCAAAAAAATATACATATATATATATGTATATATGTATGTATGTATATATATTCGTATTCGTATAACCTTGATCTTGGCAATGTGATAACCCTAACCTTGAACAACGTTTCGTGTTTGATTTTGTTGGTTTTTGTTGCTTTGCTGTTTGTGTGTGTGTGTTCGCGCGCCTTTTGTTGCTGTACTCTTTATTTCTTTTGTATACATTTTAATGCCTTTTTACTTGTGCGATTCGCTGCGGGATTTTTTCAGAATTTTGCCTTTTACATACAAACACTCGGACTCGGTGCACTGTCTGCGCCTTCAATTAGGCGACGGCCCCTCCCTCCATCTGACTCACCCTCACCTCACCTCACCTCACCTCACCTCACCGCCCACACCTCCGCTTCTCATCGTCATGCACCGATCGAATGAGGCCTAGTCTTAGAGCAGAGATTAGCCCCCAAAAAGCGGTTCTGGCTTCCGCTTTGCAACGTTGGCTTTTGGGGGTGGGGGGAGGGGGAACCAAAGACAAGACAAAACCCGAAACTGCGAGTAGTCGCCGTCGCCGTCGCCGTTGCCGTCGCCGCCTTCCAAGTTCAGCTCATTAATTAAAAGCACGAGCGAGCCCCCCACCGTTGATTATTCAGAGTGTGTGTGTTTTTTTTTATTATTTTATTCCATATTTTGAGTTGATTGGAATTGATTCAAAACGATCGGATCGGATCGGAACGGAACGTCAGTGCCGTGTCGCAGGCGCCTCTTAGATGCCTGATCTTTTGACCCTCCCTCTAGCGGATGATAAATTAACTGCGGGTATGGTGATTTTTCGATATTTAAGTGTACGGGGCATTCCATCTGGGAAATGTCAAGTTCGGTCTATGATCGATAAATGGGTGACTTGTTGTTCGGTTGAATACCCTTTACTATGGCGGGTATTACGGTTCTTTCCTTGAGGTAGCGTGTCCCGTTGTCGACTCCTTCCACAGATCGGATCGCCTTTCCTTCTGCTTTCCTTTCCAGCACTCGAAACTTTCGAATTCAAGTTCGACAGCTCGTCAGAGCCGTCATCGTCGTCTGCCGCGTAATCAGTTTGATTTTATTCCATTTTGTTGCTGCACTCGGTGATTTTTGTTGTTGTTTTTTTTCTGTTTGCCATGATGTGCGTCCTTGACCTTGACCATAAACCCCCCCGAATTCGCTTTGTTCCCTATTTTCTTCTTATTTGTTTTCAAAGCTGTTTTCGAGCTTGTTTTGTGAGAGTATTTTTTGTTGCTGTGTGTGCGTGTGCGTATGTGTGTGTGTGCTGTTTGCTAAATTATCGCTTATTATTCAGTTATTCAGTGCGACATTTGTTGGTTTTAATTTGTACACCCGGTACTCAAAGAGTATCGAGGGCATATTCGATTTGTGAACAATTTCTCCCCTTTTAATTTTCATAACGTCTTCACTTCTATCTTCCATCCCACTCATACAACTAAATCGAGTTCGAAAGATTTCAATAAGAGCATAAACTATTGGGTGAGGTCAGCCCTGCCCCGCACATACTAGACGAGAGAGAGAGGGACATATTCCATGATTTGGAATGCCTCACCTTTTACTACTGCGACACTTGCATGGAGAGCGCTCATCGCTCATTCTTTCTGCATCTTTTTCTTCTTCCATGTTAGAGAGAGAGGGAGAAAAACTGCGCGCCCTTTTTGCATATTTTTCACACACACCACAACGCAAGATCACGTGACCAAACGCATATTTTGCACATGAAAAAAATTAAATAATGCATAAAATAATATGCTTATGCGCTTCTGCGTCGAATATGCGCCATTTGCAAGAATAAGTGAGAAGGGGACAACAAATTCGCGCCTTCTTTGCACTTTTTTCACATTAAAAGAAAAATGGTGGGTGCTGAGGGGTGCTCCGCACATATTGCACATGAAAGAAATTAAAAAACGCATAAAATAATATGCTAATAAAAAAAAAACACTTGTTGCACTTCACTTGCACACATTTCCGTAGATTTTTCTCTGCCATTTCTCTCATTTCGCCCCCGCACTTGATCACTCACTTTCGCTTGGGATTTTCGGACATATTTAATGTTTATTCACTTCTGGACTTCACTGCAGAGCTGCGCGACAATTTTTCACGTAGGATTTTTCACTTTTTTCCGGCTTTTCACGGCCCGAAACGCGGAGCTGACTGGGAAACGCGCGCTTGGCCCGGATGAAAAAATTAAAGTGGGAGAGAGGGAGAGAGTGACAGATGCGTACGTGACTTAGGCGCTTCCAATTCCAATGCTTCCATGCTCTCCTTTTGGTCCACTTCCTAATCGCTGGCACATTCCATGCTCTCCGGCTGCTGCTGCTCGTCTTATTTGCTCTCTTATTGGATTTTGTAATTCTTTCTCCCTCTCCTAGTGCAAAGGCAGATCGAAGGGACACCTGTTGGTGGGAGAGTGATGGCGAGTTGGGAGAGAAGAGGGTTAAGGTGCTCTCTCATTGTCAAAATAGGAATTTGTCTTTTTTTTCCCCTCTCCTACTGGCTCATGGAATTTTGCGATGGCGATGTTCCTTTTCTCTGTTCTCCCTCTCCAAATGCAAGGGAATATCGACGCCTGTTGGTGGGTGTGTGAGGGAGAGGGTAGAGGGGTATCTGAGATGTAGGGTATATGGAGTTCGGCGCTCGGGAGTTATCTTTTGTTGTTTTGCAAGCAAATCGCAGCAGCCGCAACAGAAGCAGCAGCAGCGGCGGTGGCGGTGGCGGCTACTCCAGACAACAACAACAAAAATAAGCAAGCGACGCGTCCTTGAAACCCAGGCCGCTAAACTCAAACCGACACAACAGTCGCGACGCAAATAACTCACAAAGCACAGGGCATAGGTAGGCGGCGAGGGAGGGAGCAAGGGAGCACTATAGAGAGTGAGCGAGAGTGCAATCGCCTTACATATATATGTATGTATGTGTATTTCATTTCGCTTTATACCGTTATTGTAGTGCGACTTCATTTGGGTGCAAAGTGTGGCGTGGCGGAAATTACATGCATATACTGCAAAGCGAGACGGAAAGGGTTCAAGGATTTCTGCTCTCATGTTCCAGGGTGAACTTTCCCCTCTTAATTGATTGATTTGCAATGGTGCGATCGATAGCCCCCATCCCCCATCCCTACTCTCGCCCTTTGCCATGTTGCATGCATGAATGTGCACGTTCTGTTGTTTGCATGTCGAAAAGTTTTTGATTTGCGGCTCGTTAATCGACACGTGTGCGCCTCGAATTGATTAATTCAAATAGTATAATTTTTCAACTTGCGTAAACAGTGAACAGGGGTGCCTGTAGCAGGTGGTGGCGGAGGGGTACTAATATTTGGCGCGCGCCAAAACGAATCTCGTAGAGAATCAGAATCAGAAACAGGAATGAAGCGAAACGATCATAAAAGCAGCAACAACAAATGAAATTAATAAGCAATAATTGTTCAAGGTCGACATAGGATTGTTTTTGCCGAAAGAGAGTAAAAGAAACGGCCACTGGAATGAACAGAAGCTCTGACAGGTGGTGGGGTGGGGGGGAGCGGTTGTGCTACAGCTGGGCTGGTGGCTTGGCCTGCACTGCACAGGCCGGCAAGTGTGAAAACCACCAAGGGAATTTTGTTCCTACATCAAACAAGCAAAAATCCCATTAAAAAGTTAATGGGAAATTTCGCTGAGGTAATTTGCCAAGTTTACAGTGCCATAGAAATGGGGGGATATACACACACACACACACATATGTACTCTGTACAATCAGCTGTGACAAACGCAGTTAAATATCAAATAAATAATAAAGAATAATTAAAATCGCTCCACTCATCAGTTTTCGAATCGATGGCAACGCCTGTGGGATCCCGCCAAGATCCCCAAAAACTAATTGCGCGCTATTCTTCTCTCTCCCCCCTCCCCCCTTTACCCCTTTGCAAAACTATTTTCGAATGATCTTTGGGCTCTGGGCCCCCCTTCAGCAGCTTGTTTTTCTCGGCACTAGATGGATGTCCGAGAGCATATGATCAGATTCTGCGGATATATTCTGCTGATTCTGCTGATTCTGCTGATTCTGCTGATTCAACTGATTCTGTTGTTGTTTCGCTTTGGTCGTTATCCGATCCGAACCAGAAACGAAGTAGCAGCTGTGCAGGGAGTGGGTGGGCAGAGAGCAAAGCGACGGCCCCAAGGTCAGTCAGTTGAATAATTAAGTGCGAAATAAATTAATTTCGGTAGAACTTTTTAGTATGCGTCGTCAGTGTGTGTGTGTGTGTGTGTGTGTATGGCATTTTAGTCAACAACAGGCAGAAGGCAGCAACAAAACTGAAAGCAAACCAAGCCAAACAGTTGAGGCATCTCGAATGACAAAAAACGAGAAATGATGGGTGGCCTGGGGTGGGGCTCACTCCTAATACTGCGGCAAGGTCGAACGGCCATCGGACATTCACTTAAAGATCGAATATAATCGATTACAAGCCCACTGATAGGTCTTGCCACAATTTGTGGTACATTTTTTGCCTGCCTGTGTGTTTTTGTTGTTGTTTTTGAATCATTAACAACGGGGGAAAGCAGAAATGAAATGGAAACTGACTGTCTGCTTGCCACAAAATGGAATGCAACAATCAGTAGCAGTGGCAGTGGCAGCGGCAGTGGCGGGGGGAGGCAGGCAGGCGTTTTTGGCGCGCGCTCTGGCTGTGGCGCTGTGAAAGTTGCGGCGCGAAAGTGAAAACTGATTTGAAATTGAAAATGTTGAAGACATGGAAACCCACTGACACCAATACGTTTGGGGCGGGGTGCGGGGTGGGGGCAATGCTTGTGCAGCTGGAGGCGCCTCTGTGTCACGGCAATTAAATTATTTTCAGCAAAGCGACAAGTAAAACAAGTGCCCCGAAACAAATTATATTTATTTATTTATTTGCATTTATTTGCCATAACAAAAGCAGGCAGAAAACAAAAGTATTGAAACACAAAACCCGAATGACCTTGAGGTAAAAAAACCGTATGTATGTATGTGTGTATATATATATCAAGCAAAATGCAATTAAAGCCACCGAAAACAGATATAAATAAATAAAAATAGAAACGGCGGCGGTACCCAGCAACTGTTTCGCTGCTTAGAACTGCAAATTCGAATTCGAATTCAGCTTGAAATTATTTTTTAAAGACCAGTTAAGCAAATAAAAAACAAGATACTTGTGCCTCTGTTCTTGGCAGCCACTCTTTGCCCCTTCAAAGAGCCAAGCCCCAAAGTCACACATCTTTAGGGATATTTTTTAGAAGAACAAAATTTGATGGTGTTGATGGAAAGATGGGGGGGAAATTTGAAAATTAAGAACGCAGGTTTTCCTTTATTTCATGTTTGTTTTTATTTTTATTCGAATCTCGAGTTTTACGCATTTGCATTGCGTCTGGGGCATTATTCATGGCTGACGCGACGATCAACGACGCGTCGACGCTGTCGGGACCGGCAGCTGCCATTTTTGGGGTCATGATGACGTTCACACTGCAGCCGCTTGCTGCATGCTACCGGCGTTCCAGCCCCATGCCATGCCATGCCGTCATGCCCCGTCGAAGCAAGCGCGCCAAAAGATGACTAAGCCAAAGAGCAAGAGAGCCGAAGAACCGAAGAGCCGAAGAGCAAGCAACACCCGAACAAAGAGAGCCCGAACGTCGAAGAGACAACAACGCTGAGAGCTTTTAAGCAAAGTGGTGGGAAACGAAATTTGAATTTGCTGCTGGAAAACCGTTAATGAAGCTTTTCTTTGGCCAAAAAAGGTACACTTTCTTGTGAACAGTTAGTCCTTTGGGCAGATATACATATGTATTTATCTATATTTAAAGGTCTAGATAACATATACTCCAATTCTGTTGGTACTATTTCCATGATTGTTATTTTCAATGCAGGGCCTGGCAGAGGCTTTTAATTGGTGTCCTTTATCAGATTTATTGGCAGGCAGAGATTTGAGCAGATACCATATGATATGATAACCTTGAACTCGAGTGGTTTTCAGGCGGAGATAACACAGAACAGTTCCCAGATAACAGGACCCCTCCACCAGCCCCACCCCCGCACAAAATCCAACGGCAGCTATAAAAATACCGTTTATCAAAGGAACAGCAGAGCACCAATACAGGCAGCTTCTGGCAAACTGTGCTATCGAATTTCGCCGGAATCTACTAAGTATCTGATAGATACGATTTCTTTTGTTTTACCCCATAAACTGTACTGCGTTCTGTGCTGCCCCGTGGCGCTGTTTTCCGCTGCTCCCCGCCCTCGCAACCCAGTCAACCGACCGTAGTCGTCGTCGTCGTCGTCGTCGTCTACGAAAGCGATGGATGGATGGCAATCGACGACCTTGACCGTGAAATTTAAATTTAGAAGCTACGGCGACGGCGGCTGAGACGTAAAAAAAAATTAAATACCAAAGAGCTTTCCGACCGCCACCATCTGTGTGTGCGTGTGTGTGTGTGCGTTCGTAATTAGTACACAAAAAAAAAGCTGCGCTCTGTCACAGGTATTCCTTGGCGCCACCCCACTCCACCCCACCCCCCGCAATCACCACGCGGGATACAGATTCAAAGGAACTTCGCCAATTTGGCGCGCATGTGACTTGTGTAAATATTTATGTGTATGTCTTGGGATATTTCGGGGAATTATTTTTATGTCCACAAGACGCCGGGCGACTTAATTGAAATTTGAACTTGCGTGTCGGCGCCGCCGTGACTTGTGCAATGATGCAAATTGTTCTAATTATATGAAATTGGGTGAAGCTGGCAAGTGCCATTCTATAAATAAGTAGAATAGTCTTTTCGAATTGCTCTGATCTGTTTGAAAATGGCGCCAAATGAGAGCCAGTGCTGTCTAGTGTTGAATAACTATTTCGGCTGGTACCAACCGATATACCGATATACATAGAGATGGTCGTTTCTGCTCTCTGTTCACAAACAGTGACAGACTCGTTAAAACATATTTTACATAAATACCTGCTCATACCTTAGAGCCAGTTGAGCATAAAGAACAATTTCGGCTTTTATCAAAGTCCTTCAAATTTGATTTAAAAGTGCAGCGGCTTTATTTGCTCTTATGTTGGCTGTTTAAAAATTCGATAGTTCCTGGCAGCTGTGACCAGTGACTGTAAAAATACACGTGACTAGCAACAGGTGAGCAAACGTAGGCCATCACTAATAAACAAGTACCGCAAATGAAACATTTTTCTAGAAACAACGATTTAAATCGTATTTTCACAGTAATACCGCCATTGCATGATCTGAAAAAGTCAATTGGAACTCCTTTAAGGCATACCTGAACACAGAAAGCTAAAAGCGAGCCGAAAGTGGCCGCCTTGGGTTAGCACGTGGAGCACGTGTGGGAAGAATTTTTGGTTTATCTGATACGTTTATTAATTGAATTCAAACAAAAATGTTAGAGGACAACACATTTAGTGAATATTATTTATGCAATTTCAACGATGCCGTGCCACTGGATGGTGAGTTGCTTCCTCAAAGGAGCCTGCTAATATTAATAGCAACTTCCACCCAAAGATCTACCGGCCGATGAGCAACTGCGCCAGTTATGGACCGGCCAAGAGCTGTGGACAGTGGAGGGCCTACGGCAGATCATCACCAACTGGCAGGCAAAGGATTCTCTCATTAAGGAGACTCCCACGCAGCTACTCAACAGCTTTCTGCGTCTGTTCTTTGCTTTTGTGCAGAACAACTGCACGGGACCCTTTGACAAAGTCGCCGACTGCAAGCAAATGCTGAGCCAACTGCAGTTGGAGGCATTTGAGCCACAGGAGCAGCTGAAGGCCAGTGGCGAGGAGTTGAATCCCAACGTCAAGACGGGCGAACTGCTGGTTGTGGCCAGGGAAATACTGCGCGGCTTGTTGGAAGCTTATCCAGACTCAAAGGTAAGGAAACAGACTGTGGTTTCTGTCAGCTAAGATTCCAATCTCCTTTAGGTCCTGGCCGTGTGGAACATACGGCTGATTTGCCAGCATCAGCTTATCATGGACGACCTGGCCGCCACCCTCTACGAGCAGTTCAAGGCGGGAGCTGTGGTACTGCGGCCCCAAGCGAAGCAGTTTTCCAGCAGGGAACTGCAGTCTCTGCTGCTGCTGGAGCTGGCCAATGGCTACCTGCTGTTCCATCGCTCCGAAATGGCCTCCCAAGTGCTGGATGAGCTCTGCTCGCACCTCCAGGTGGAACTGAAGGTCGAAGGTTTGCTGGGAGTGCGCACAAAGTTCCAGCAGAAACCCCTGCCCCAGCTCTGCCTGAAAGTGGAGCAGCTGTCGACGGAGGCCAGCAGCCCTGCCCTGCCAGCGGCTGCCGAGACCAACAGGCAGACAAAGTTGCCCAAGCTGCTGCTCCTGGAGGATGATACACGACTGGAGCGTATACGCTTCATTGAGCCAAAGGACAATGATGTCATGACTTTGCCCAGCGTCCTGCAGGCCCTCGTTTTGGCCAAGGTGTGAGTAGATAATCAATACGACAATATATGGCTTCTTTTAACCCCTGATTTCTTTACAGAAAACAGTTGAAGCGCTCGCAGCCCAAAGACCGCCTGGCAGATGAGCAGCTGGAGCCGTACACCCAGACGTTGCTCTACCAGGAGCACGGACCCCTTCAGGTGCGCCAGGCAGCCTTACTCCTGAACTGCCTGCAGGAGTCTAACCAGCGCCGGACTGTCGAGCGCAGCTGGAAGCAGTGCGAGGAGTGCGTCAAGCTGTTGGACCACAGTGAAGAGCAGCAGTCGCTGAGATCTAGGCTATCGTATGGATTTGCGGCCCACCTACAGCCCATCTGGCAGGTTCAGCTTCAGCTGGTGGATCTCCTGTGCTCCCTGGGAATGACCAAGACTGCTCTCGACATTTGCCTAAAGATTCAGGCCTGGCAGCAGGTAATTGACTGCTACACCAGTCTGGAGTTGCGTCACAAGGCGGCGGAGATCATACGCCAGGAGCTGGACAAGAAGCCCACGGCGCTGCTCTACTGCCTACTGGGCGACGCCATCGATGATCCGCAGTGCTACGAGCAGGCCTGGCTGCATTCCAAGAAGACGAGCAGCAAGGCCCAGTCCTACTGGGGAAACTACTTCTACAGAAGGGCGGAATATGCCCAGGCCTTGGAGCACTTTCAGCTGTCGCTGGAGATCAATACGCTGCAGGAGTCGACGCTCCTGCGCTGCGGCTATTCCGCGATGCAGCTGGAGAAATGGGAGGCGGCCGTTAAGTCGTACCTGGCCTACACCCACCTGGAAGCCAACGGGTTCGAGTCGTGGAACAATCTGGCCAAGGCCCTGATCAACCTGGGCGACAAGCAGCGGGCGCATCGCGTGCTGGGCGAGGCCCTCAAGTGCAACTACAGCAACTGGAAGGTGTGGGAGAACTACATGCTGGTGGCCGTGGACACCTCCCACTGGGACGATGCCATGCGAGGCTACCAGCGTCTGTCCGAGCTGAAGCAGCACTACCTCGACCAGGAAGTGCTCGCGAGAATCGTCTACGGCATAGCCAAGCAGCATCAGGAAGGACCCAGCCAGCTCCTAATCAAGAGGGTTGTCCAACTCCTCGGCCAGCAGTGCATCCAGCACGGCAACGAACCCCTGGTCTGGGAGCTGGCTGCAGTGGTGGCCGCCACACCGCTAAAGAAGGCCGAGCGGCTGGTCAAGTCGTATCGAGCCTACACGGCCAAGCATTTGGGATGGGAGGTCAAGGCAGAGCATGCCCAGAAAGCCCTGGATCTGTGCCTGGAGGTGGCCGAGCTGTCTCTGGCGGCGGTCCAGGAGCATGCCGCGGACGAGAGTGAAGTCATGATCACATCCACACTAAACTCGGCCCGACTGTCCGGTACATCCTGTCTGAACGCCCTGCGGCGGGCCATCAACGTCAATGTGCCGCCCGAGCAGCAGGAGAAGGTGGAGCAACTGGACAAGCGGATCGCAAATCTAACCCAAGTGGTGCAGCAACGAATGAACACGCAACGGTCGGTTTAGCCGGACTCTGAACTAGATTTAATGTTTATTAGTTATACATTATAAATTGTGTATTTGTGTGGTCTGCCGCGAACTGAGGGACTTCTTGGGCGTCAGCTAAGTGTGGCATAGGGTTCCCGTTTTGTGTTGAAGTGTTGAAAAGTAAAAGGAAACTATCACAACTAAATGAACGGGTGGGTGGATCGGGGCTTTAAAGGACGTTCAGTTTGGTGCTGATCAGCACACGAACGCTCTGATCGAAGGCCCCACAGACGGCGAGGCCCAGCTTGTCCGGATGCCAGTCGAAGCAGTGCACAGGCTGGGAGCTCAATGTGGCCGCACTGATCATGTGCAGAGTGCCAGCCACGCCCGTTTTGGTGCCATCCGCGTCCTCGACGACTCTCTTGTCGGGATACTCGTACTGCCAGAGGCGTATGGAGCCAGTGCCACCGCCAGTGAGGAAGACATCGCGATTCTGTGGCAAATGACGAGCCACCCAGACAGTCGCTTTGGGGCCGCTGATGACACCGTTTGTGCCCACACTACGCCCGGCGTTGCGCTCCTCGACATAGCTGAATCCCTTGGTCGGATGCTGGTGGCGCATATCGTAGACCAGGAGTCCTCCCTCCAGCGTGGTTACGGCCAGTTTATTCATCGGGATGTCGCGGCGATCAAACTCGAGGCCACAAATGCCGTTCTTCATGGCCGCCTCCCAGCGCACGGAGAGCGAGCGGAGGTCGAAGAGCTTCAGGTCCCCGTTGTCATAGCCAGCCGCTACCATGCGCTCCTCCGAGTTGAAGGTATTACCGAAGGCCACTGCCCAGCAGTCGCGCCGGCCGCTGCTCTGATTGATGCCGTCACCCATTTGCGGTGGCGGCGAGATGTCCACCACAGGAGACTGTCCCTGTCGTATGTCCCACACCTTGACGGCGCCATCACGGCTGCCGGTGACGATTTCGGGGGCTCCACAGTTGAGCTGGTTACCGCCAATGGCATCAATGGTGTTAATGATGGCCGTGTGGGCCTTAACATTGTACACCGGCAGTTCGGGACGCTCCATATCGCTGAAAAATAGCCGATGGATGAACAAATCTAGCAATGGCAGTTGCCAGTGGCCCCTAGTATTCTTACAGCACTTGCAGCCTCCCCTCGAAGTCTCCAATGGCAATGTGACGGTTTCGCAACGAGGAAGCCCCGAATGTGCCGCACTTGAAGGCCACCTTCTTCTCCACAGTCTTCACCTTGACCAGCTGGTCCTCGTTCAGCTCGTAGATGTCCATAATGCCATGGCTGTTCGCCTTTGAGCCGAGCACCACAAACTTGGCCGAGAGCGGAATCCATTTCGTGTCGTACACCGTGTAGTTAACGGACGCGTTCAAGTGCTCAATCAATTGGGGCTTGTCCATTTTGCTGGCTTTCCAGTTCAAGCAGAGCCTGATTATGAAAACTGAACGGAATTTCACAAACAACTTGTTTAAAATGCGTTACCATAGTTCCGACGTGCCGGCAAGTGCGAGTTTTCGATATATATTACTTTATTTATCGATAGTTCTCGCACGATGATTTTGAGACACAATTTGGGTATTCCTGAAACGGATTTCCATTCGCTATGGATTCGCGTAGATGAGCTTTTCAAAATAGCATTGCACTGCTCATATTCGTGCGAAGAGAGAGACAGCGTGAGAGACAAAATGCAAAATTAGTGCTCGTAGCCGCCTCCAGACACGTCTCCCAGCTATCAAACAAAGAACTGTGACAAAATAATGTTTTCCAGCACACAGCCAGCAATCGATAATACCTGCCGCAGCGCTGCTTCTAGCTCAACATATATTTCTCTCGCTCTCACTGCATGCATTTCCCATAAGGTTATCTCTGAAAGAAAGAGGTTCGGTTCGTTCCCGAAGCTTGTGTGTCCGTTTCAGGAATCCCCATACTAAAGTATCGATAGCTAGGGATATTTTCGACAGCGTACAGATTTCGCATACGCATTTTGCATTCGCACTTCGCATGCGATATTTTGCAGCAAAAATATATATCGGCAGCGCTCAAAAATAACAACAAAAGCCAGAGCAGCTGTGATGGCGTCGAAAGCTCCCCGTCAAAAGCTTCGATGTGCTCCAATTGGACGCTCGCAAGCTCAGTGTCGTGTCGCACTCATTTTGGGGCCGTTGGTTTTCCGGGTGTGTGTTTCCCTCTAGCGCGTGCATCTCTTTTTGGCGCTCGACCCCAGCAGCAAGCAGGCAAGGCAGCAACAACGACACGACAAACTCGTACGTACGTGTGTCGCAAGAGTCGCTTTTCTCGGCAATAAACAAAAACAAAAACAATAGCCAGCAGCAAGCAGCGAGCAGCAACATTCATCGGGCGGTTGAATAAGAAGAAATAACAAAATAAGAGAATACAAATAACGGAATTGCTAGAAAGCACGCCAACGCCAGCAGAAAATATAATAATTAGCTTTAATCTGTTGGCTTTTAAATTTTTTTATATGTGATAATTATGAAACAAAAAGTTCTTAAAGTTCGCAAAGGATTGTGAAAAGTGTTAATCAAATATTTTACTGGCAACAAGTGATGCAGTAGCAGCAGCATCAACAACAACACATAGCACAGAGCACAGAGCACGGGCGCGCTATCAAAAGTTGAAGGTGACAACAATCGACAACGCGAATACCCAGCAAATGCAACAAAAACAACAAAGAAAAACCAACAACAACAGCAACATACAACCACAAAGGCAACGTAATTATTTGGCAACCGAGTTGAATGCCAAACCAACCAAATTTCATTTACGAGTTGTTTCCGCAAGGTAAAAAACACCAAAGATTCCTACATTTCGGTCTTCAGGCAGGGCAGGCGCTGGGGTTCATTTCTGAACTCTTGTCTCCGCGCCCTCTTTCGATTTCTTGTCAATTTAGGCCAATCAAATTAATTGTACATTTTGCTCAGCTTTTTCATCGCCTTTATTGTTTTCATTTGCTTGGCGGCTCTGCCCGCTCCCCCCTTCTTTTTTTTTGCTCTCTTTTGAACCTGACCGTCTCTCTTTTGGGTGCATTCGCACTCGAGTCTACACGAGTCTAGTCTGATTGGGGGGTCTTGTTGTTGTTGTTGTTTTTTGCTGTTGCTGCATTCCCTTTCATACATACTACATACATATGCTATGTGCTATGTGCTTGTTTATGTCGTTCTTCCCGTTTCGATGGGCTGATCTTCTCTATGTCGTCAGACTGTCGCATCGATCACTGTCGATGCTGTCTCCTCCTCCTCCGACTGTACACTCTTTTGATCATATTCTTTAGCTTCTTTATGAAGGTTCAATATTTGCACAGAGGACTGGTGGCAACGTGATGCAAATATTTCGTGATTGAGACCGAGATCGTGATGATTGCATTGCCAATCAGAGATTCGTATATTTTTAGTCAAGAGTTCTATTGATTTTGCGGGGGTGATCAGATCGTGATCAAACAACAAAAGAACTCCACCTCCCATGCGAGCTTCTGCTTCTGCGATTCCCTTCTAGATTGAGAATTCGTTCAACTTTCTCTTTAATTAATTTGCAAGTAAAGTGTTTATTTTCCAGAAAAGTGCATAAGCCATTAAACTGTCAACCTGTTGATTTATCAGCTGATTATTCAGACATATGTATGTGTGTATGCATGTACGTGTGTCTTATCAACATTTGCCATTATCGGAGTGTAAAAACCCCCCCATCCCCAGCGTTACACCTGTTGTGCCTCATTTTTATGAGAGTTTCGTTTCGTACGAAGATTGCATTGTGCCTGGTGGAGCGAACACTGATAACATGGGGAAAAGCTCAAACATTTACGTCTATTCCATTGAACGCTGCTCCAATTTCATGTTTCATGTTTCATGTGTGTGCGGCTGTCAGAAGTGGAATGCGTGCGTGCGCAAGTGGCAAATGTTTCGTCCCACATACCCTATCCATACCCTACTTCCATTCCAGTCAACCCCTCTCTGCAAGTTATAGAAAATAAATAAATGCCGCCACCAATCGAAATCCAAACAAAGAGATATCAAAAAATCTGCCAGCTGCGGCGCAACAAAACTTCCCCTTTCCTTTCCCTAAAGCGAATAAAACAAAGTATCAAAGTCCGACCACCCCCCCCCGCACCGATATCCAAACGGGATACGACACGAAAGCTAAAACGAAAAGGAAAACAAAACAAAAACAATCCAAAGAATGACTGAATCGAAGATGATAAGACTTTGAACCGAATCCGAATCCGAATCCCCGACCGAACAATAAATACAATAAAATACCTACAATATTGTACGAGCATGTGCACATACACATGTACACGTGTGTATGCCTGTATGTATGCCAGTTGGTAACACGAACTAGAGCGGTTGATAGCTTATCTGCTGCCTCTGTTTTTTGTGTACAGTGTAATGGTTTTGGCTTGAACTATGCAAAGCGTTAAGGCTATGTTGATCGGAGTGTGATCAAACCTGACTCATTACCACCCCGTTTGAGCACATTTTCGTGGTAGAAACTGAGTCACAAACGCATTTAGAAGACAACGCATCCCTAATCAAACCCAAACACGGCTATTGTTTGGCCTACACTCTCTGTTTAGCTTTCATTTTATATTATTTTATTTTATTTGGCCAAGTAGTACGTATAAAAAGCTCGCGTGCCCCCATAAATAACCAGGCAAGAGGTTGGCAAATATTTGACCACAAAAAAAGGCACTCCACTCCACTCCATGTCCATCAGCGCTTATCAGATCAACCTGCAGCATCCACTGAAAACTAAATACGGAATAAGAACCCCAGAGATCACACAAATAAAGGCCCCAGCTCCAAAATTAGTTTTCTTTATTCCATGGTGCAGAGCAGACGCGTGGTTCCATCTCCCATCGAGAGAGAGAGACAGAGAGGAGAGACTCAATCAACATGATTGAAGTGCGTGTACCCCCTGAAAACCCCTCCTCTTCCTACTCCACTTCCGTTACGACATTGTCTGGTGTCTATCTGTCTATGACGTGATTGGGCTTACGTAATCACTAATGTGATATCAATTTTCCACGCCTGAACGGTCGGGAACGGTGTGTGGCTTAGTGCAGCCATGTGAAGGCCACTCGAGACCTGATAAGGACAAGGGCCGCCCACTCAATCATTCGACACCCGTTTTGGGGTGCGGGTTCGTACGGGGATGAGCCACGTGATCTCTTTGAACTGATGGCTCTGATGGTTTCTGGCTGGAATCCCTCTCAATCGGATCTCTTGCTGGTTTTTGCCTCTGTTTCGGAGGCGATGGAAATGTTTGTGCCCCGCGCTGATAAGCTGATAGGCAAAGTGGACAACACTTTTGATAAGCAGCCGAAAACAAAACAAAAAAACACCCCGACAGCTGTCTGACAATAGTGAAACGCTTTATCCATCCATCCATCCCGCCGCCTGGTCATGTGAGGGCCGTTCCATAGGCGGTTAAAGCCAATTGCTAGATCCGATCCCGTTTTTTGCCAGCCGAACCGGTTCGCTGGTAGAACTAATGGTGGTCCGTCCACCAGGGGCATCCCAATTAAGCTGGATTCAAGGTGTTGCCTCCATATGTACATGCATATAT
This sequence comes from Drosophila lowei, assembly GCA_008121275.1. Lineage (NCBI taxonomy): Eukaryota > Metazoa > Arthropoda > Insecta > Diptera > Drosophilidae > Drosophila > Drosophila lowei. The sequence goes on along the minus strand of CM017781.1, from coordinate 15,339,683 downwards.
ACCTGTACATAGTACCCGTAAACGTGTTAGTATTACGTGCACACGTATATTTTATGGATTTAGTATTTGTCGTTAAGTTCTAACAGCGCGACAGACACAGAGAGAGAGAGAGTTGCGAGTGGAGGGGCACTGATGGCAATTGTACTCTGAAAATGGTAGAGTAAATGGAACTGAAAATCCACTAAATTCATGGCTTATCCAGTGGATCCTTTAGGGGAATGCAGTGTCCCCTTGCTTTTACCCCCCACTCAATGAAAATCGTTTCATTCAAACCGAACTCTCATTTGAATTGTAAATTTTGGGTGCAATGTCAACGACTTGCCATAAAATCCGCAATGATCTGGCGATTGATTCTCTATTCTCCCAGTAGTTTGGTATATATAGCAGGTAGATATTGTATTTTCCCAGCTTCTCCGTTTGCATGGCTGAACTTGACATTGCGGTCGAGTCCCCCAACGGGTTTTGGGAGCGCTCTCGAAATATATACGACTACGGGTATATGTATGCTTTGTTGTTAAAAAGTTGCTTTTCTTGGGATATATAAGCGAAAACTGTGTCAGTGGGTAAGGCAATTCTTTTCATTATTTTCTTATAATGATTCCAGTTCTCCAAAGCCTTTTGTATGGGAATCCATTCAATCGATATACAAGATTAGTTACGTGCCATGGGATTTCCTATTTCCTTAACCAGCCCTTAGCTATTTGCTGATTATAAACCGTTTCCATCTGTAAAGTGTACGAGCCAACTCAGACATTTGCCATAAAAGTAATCCACCATTAACCGATTACTGTAGGTGCTTATGGCTTAGGCCAACAAAGGCAACAGCACAGCAAAGACTCACTCGTGTACTTCGTATACTTTATTGAGCATTTAGCAAGTATTTGGCTTTCGCCTCGGAGTTGACCGGACATCTTCGGAACAGAGCAGACTTCCATGGAACTATGCGCAATCAGAATATGATCACAATAGAGATAACCGTTGTGCAAATTGGCGGAGAATTGTTCGTGGGGACTCATCATGTTGATCAAATGATTTCATCAATTAGCATTCGGCCATTATATCTGAAACTGGGCATCGGTTCGGGTGGGAACAATGGCTTCTATTTGAAGATCAGTCCCCTGTGTTGTGTGATCGATGTTTCAGTTGCTTTCCGTCTGTGATAAGCTCAACAACCCCCAGTTCCGTACCGTAGCGAACCGTACCGGACCCCGGACCATTGAAGGTGCTGCTAATTGCTGGTTCGTGGGGGTTATCTAACAGGAAAAGGAGTGCTTTAAGCAGGGAAATAGTTCTAGTTGATTACAGGGCGATCCATTAAAAGTTGAAATAATTAACAGAATCTTGGGAATGATTGGAAGATTAAAGACTTGTTGAAAACTTTCCAGCACTTACCAAAGAAAACATTCGCATACGTTATTGTAGATTGGATTTTTCTTATAAGAATTTAACCATATATTAAACTGTTTTTTTTAGAAACCCAAAAATCATATAAAAGCGACGGGCAGAGAAGCCTGGAAGCGTTTAAAAGGCTTGCACGATCGCCAGCAAAGACGACGTCGACCCCAACCAAACCACGAGGATAATCGCAATCAATATACGAGCATCAATAGCGAAGACATTGGAACATTGCTAATTCCCATATCTAAGAAGAGAATCCCACCAAGTCGACCAACAAGAGACGCACCCGACTCGGAGGACCCAGAGGACTCAGAGGAAGAGACCAACCGTGACGCCGTATTCCACCTGAGACAGTCGCAATTTCAGCGAGATCTACGAATCCATCCCTACACAGACACCAATGTGGCACGTGGCGGTGGCGGTGGCAAACAGAGAGACGTCCAAGAAATAGCAGAAGATACAGCAGCCATCATGCCGACTGATACAGAGAGTCAAGAGTGAGTAAAGGCAAGCAAAACCTTGATAACCGAACACTCAACATTCCTGATCTTTGCAGAACCAAGCCCCTGAACAATAACAACACAAATGGAAACGGAAGCGGAAATGGAGCTGGAAGTGGAGGTGGCAGTGGCAGCGGCAGCGGCAGTGGCAGCGGCAATGGGAGCACACAAAGTAAACCAAAAATCCAGCCAAAGTACAGCATCCATCGGGATGTGCTCACCCACGAGGTGGTCATCAAGCAGACGGGCTATGCGGCCCGCGACAAGAGCATACCCTCGTCCCTGCGCAGCTGCTGGCAGAGCTGGAGCTTCTTTGCCCTCTTCACGGGCGTGATACCCATCCTGCAGTGGCTGCCCAAGTACTCGCCACGGCGGGACCTGGCCGGCGACGTTATTGCCGGCTTTACGGTGGCTATTATGAACATCCCTCATGGCATGGCCTACGGCATCCTGGCTGGAGTATCCGCCGGCAATGGCCTGTATATGGCGGTATTTCCGGTGCTGGTCTATCTGCTGCTGGGCACGTCCAAGCACATATCGATTGGCACCTTTGCGGTGGCCAGCATGATGACCCTTAAGGTGGTGCAGACATACGCCACTGTCGACTCCACTCTTCCGGTGCCTGCAAATCTAACTGCGCTGGCCAACGGCACGGCGGCGAGTCTCACGCCGCCGGCGGATGTGATCACGAACCTGGAGGTGGTCACATCCCTGGCCCTGGCCGTGGGTATTGTAAATGTGAGCACAGCCCTCTGCCCCCTTTCTAGAGTCTTCTGGGAATGTACTGATTCGCTGATTCGTTTCTTTTAGCTGCTGATGGCCTTCTTAAGACTGGGCACCTTGGCCTCCCTGCTGAGCGATCCGCTGGTGAATGGCTTCACCACGGCAGCCGCCTGTCATGTGGTCACGGCGCAGCTGAAGGATGTCCTGGGCATCGAGGTGGATCGGTACAAGGGCGCCTTCAAGATCGTGTACACGCTGATCGACGTGATCAAGAGCGTGCCGCAGACGAACCTGGTGAACTTTGGCTTCTGCGTGGCCGTGATCATCTTCATGGCGGTCTGCAACGAGATCCTGAAGCCGTGCCTGAGCAAGCGCTGTCGTCTGCCGCTGCCCGCCGAGCTGATAGCCGTGATTGGCGGCACCCTGATCTCCAAGTGCTTCGATCTGCATCCGCAGTTCAATGTGCAGCTGGTGGGAGTGATACCCAGCGGCTTGCCGGAGCCCGTTCTGCCCCGGCTCGACCTGGTGCCGATGGTGGCCCTGGACTCGATTGCCATTGCCGTCGTCACCTACTCGATCATCATGTCCATGGGCCTCACATTCGCCCGGAAGCACGGCTACGAGGTGCGGGCCAACCAGGAGCTCTTCGCCATGGGCATTGGCAACATTGTGGGCGGGTGCTTCTCCTGCATACCCATGGCCTGTTCGCTCTCGCGATCGGTTATCCAGGACCAAACGGGCGGCGTCTCGCAGATAGCTTCCTTGATATCCGCCTCCCTGGTGGTGGTCACCCTCATGTGGATTGGGCCCTTCTTCAGTGATCTGCCAAGGGTAAGCCTTATGCTCTTAAATCTTCACTTAAGGACGTTTAACCGAATGTGGACTGTCTTTCCCCCCCAGTGCGTTCTTGCTGGTGTCATCATCGTGGCCCTGAAGCCGATGTTTATGCAGGCCAGGGAGCTAAAGAAGTTCTCCAAGCAGGGCAAGCTGGAGATGTTCACCTGGATATCCACCTTCCTCTGCGTGGTGCTCATCGACATTGACATTGGGTAGGTCTCCATTACGGATAGACTCTGGGAGCCTTCTTAACATTGCAGTCTTGCTTTTTGCAGTCTGCTGATCGGCATCTGCATCTCCCTGCTGGCCCTGTACATCAAGGGCCTGAAGCCGTACTCCTGTCTGCTGGGCTACATGCCCGAGGCGCCCGGTATCTACATGGACCTCAACCAGCACCGCAACGCCATGCAGGTGCCTGAGACGCGGATCTACCGCTACAGCGGATCCCTCAACTTTGCCACCAGTCTGTTCTTCCGTCGGTCGCTGTACGAGGCGGTCGGCCTGGACAAGATGCCGCTCAGCAGCCCGAGTCCGAGCAGGGGGGGAGGGAACAAGGCCAGCTACTCGCCAGTGTCGCAAAACGGGGGCAAGGCCAACAATGGCCAGCTCGTGGAGGCATCGAGCATGTTCAAGATCCTCATTCTGGACTTCTCCATGCTGGGCCACATAGACGTGGCCGGCTGCCGCACGCTCAGCGACCTGAGCAAGGAGTTGAAGGTGCGCGGTGCTCGTCTCCTGCTCGCCAGCCCCGTGGATCGGGTATACGACACTCTGGTGCACAGCATGGCCCTCAGCGAGGGCCCCTTCGAGATATTTCCCACCCTGCACGATTGCGTCGAGTATGCCAATGCCTGTCGAACTGCGTGAGGGGGGTAAGGAGAGTGGGGAGCAGCACGCGTTTTGTGATATGTCCAAGTGATAGCTTGTGAATCGTAGCACCAAAACCCTTTTCTAGCCGCTAAGTACTATTTTAAAACTGAATGCAAACTAAAGTTGCCGTCTACAATCAACCGGATTAGTCGTAAGTTCGCTTAAGTGCCTCCTCAAAGAGTTTACAACAACAGCAAGAGCAACAGCCAACCCAAACGCCGGATACAATAATAGATTTTGTACTTAAAGTCAGGGCAATCGAAGACACGATCAATTTATTTATTGATTTTGCAAAGCAATTTGTACCAAAATGAACACACAATTAGATCGTAAGGATATGTAAATTGTACATAAAATATGAGAACTGAGAATTGTTATCATTTACACGCATGTCTTTTGTTTTGTCTTGTGCGACTCTTTCGGGGATTTCTGCCGTCGCAGCAAAATTGGGTACACACTTGAACTTCGCGCCCACATAGATGAGATCGATAACACATAAGTAACTATCGGAAAAGGGAAATAATCGTGTCGAATTGTGGCATACTTTTGGGCTGATCGGAAATTTATTAAGTATCGCTTGGGGTTTATTTAATTGTGCCCCCAAATAATCTGGGCGTGGTCGGGAGAGTCCTGTCAATCAAAAATCATGATGGTTTCATCATTAAATCGAGATTTGCATGCCGACCGACAGTGTGGATCTTTCCGATTTCACGAACCTTTGGCTGTACAAATGATTAAAAAACTGTTTTCTGTTGTTCCGTACTTAATCGGCTATTGGGCGGCCGATCTGGACGTGGCACATCATTTCGTGATCGGGAGAGTCCTGCCAATCGATTGGCACCCATCAGGACTTAATTGCCTCCGCCATGATGCATCAACCATCAAAAACCAAGAGTAGTAATGCAATTGCTGGACATGTTTTCGCATTACTTAACCGCGATTGGATCTCTGGCTACGTCTTGCATGAGAGCCACGACGACTGATCCACCGTTTCCACGAGAGCGGAGCGTGCGCGCCCACCGACTCACCTTCCACAACGTGGATTCGATCCAGTGGCGGAAATACCTGGATAGAGATCTATATATCTGTCGAGAGAATGTTGAGCTTCTGCCTGACACATCGCCACGTACAATCGATGGAGCTGACACCGACACGCAGCAATTAGCAGCCACATGACTAAAGTCAAATTTATCTTTCGGCTTCTTGTTTACCCAAAATACACGTAAATATGGGATGGGATGGGATGGGATGGGAGGAGTGGAATGCCCCAAACGGCGGCAAATAGGTAAAACAATTGTTCGACTTGGCCACTGATTAGCCATTAAAAAGACCTCAGGCCGAGGCCACAAAGTGCACTTGGAAAACGTACAATTTGTACATACGGATACGAGTAGTACATGAGAACAATTAGATGGCTTTAGCTGGCTTCAGATCTGAGAGTCGGTTGCGTTTTGCGGTTGTCCACCAAAATCATGGACATTCGAAGGCTCTCGCCCTGAAACTGACCCGAAATCCGATTTGGATTCGAGCTTACGAGACATCCAATGACATCTGATCTGAGGAACTGTTCTAGAAGCTGAAAATGTTTATTAAACACCCAGAAGGTGGGCCAACAGCACTGCATTATGGATCGTACATCTATCGTAAGAGATTCATCGGTGATCCCTGATCAAGTTGTATTCCAAACAAAACTTTTACCTGCAGTTGTTGAGAACTATACATAACTATTTGCATGATGTTTTCCAGTGATCTGTCTCATTAGCATCCTAATGGAATATGTAAATGATAAGATCAAGATCAGTGAATGGCTGGAATGTGAGTGAAACCAATTAAACCTTAATCATACCTCACTGACAAAATGATTAAATCATATTTGCTGTGTCCCTTAATTTCCACAATGTTTAATTCGAAAAATCACTAGAGAATCATACAAATTTTCGGTTGTTCTAGAATAATCATTTTAAGTGCTACAATTTAACGCCTTTGACGCCTGTCACCTTCGGGGAGCTCAACGAGGCTTTCCACAGCCCCCCGTACAGAGCCCCCCCACTGGCGTACATTAATCACTAAATTGACTTGCTTAAAATGATATTAAGAATTCAACGTAATATTAATGGCGCCTTGAGCACTTGATCTATTCGAAATCAAATCAAATCGCAGCCCAGTCCAACGGAGAGCGATATGATATTTTTGTGAAATATTTTGTATGGTTTCGAGGCGCTTGCATATGGGGAAATTGATTTTATAGCCTCTATAAAACGCAAAAGGTTCCCACAGCGAGTGTACAAGATGCAAAACCAACAGCCAGTGTAATTGTTTTTCATTTTTCATTTTTTGTTTTGTTTTTTGTTTATTATTATTTATATCTACGAGTATTTTTGTCATGCCAGTTGTCTGACAGTTGGTGGGAACACGTGGGAGAGGGGAGGGGACCTGAGTTAGTGTTAACACAGCCATAAAAGTGCTAAACAACCCAACAATTTGCCAGAGAAAACCGAAATAAATTGAGCATTTTTCAGCCTCGCTCTCGGGGGGGGAGATACTTATTTGCTTATCGGCAGCCAACTTTGACCTTAGCTTTACAAAATTACTTCACTCGACTCCAAACTGTTTGGGAAACCAATTTGTTTGGCTAACAACAGAATTAAGCTGCTAATTGCCGAAGGTTGCACTCCGAAGGCAGGAATTACAAATACGATCCATAGAGGAAAATGCTGTACCAGCGATATATGCCGAGTCCAGACATCCCTTGGTACAGCAAATATGAATATTAAATATTAAATTTTTTGCAAATGTTTCAAAAAAAAAAAAAAACGAACAAAGAGTAGAGCTGTGCGGGTACCGGACGAGAGCAAGGGGGCAAGCCGATCCGCAGCCGATCCGCAGCCGAAGTATTTGCGGTTTGTAAGCTCTCCCTCTCCCCTCTCCCTCCCTCTCGGTCTACCGATCTCTCTGTGTCTCTGTGTCTCAGTTTCTGCTTTTGCCTCTCTCACGCCTCTCGCTTTGGCGCCTGCAATGCAAAGCCCCCGAAAATCGTCAGCTCGGATCGCATTGTTGTAATACCCGGAGACAAGCCGAGACGACGGCCCCAACAACGAAACTCTTTGTGAGCGAAACTAATAAAAAACCGATCGCCCCGACTGTTCCCACAACCAGTTTCAAGCGAACGCTCGTGCGGTGGAGTCGAGCTCGGCCCCACATCTCTGTCTCTGTCTCTGTCACCGTCCCCCATATAAGTCCCCCAGTCAAAAGCCCAGTTCCCAGCTCCCAGCTCCGATATCCACTGGAAATATACAAAAATAAATCAACTAAAAAGTGAGTTTAGCTATGGACAAGTGTTCCGTGCCGTCCCGAGAACCGTGATCCTCCCCCACTGTGTGTAAGGAAGGGATAAGAAAAGGATAATGCTCCCATTCCGATTCCGATCCCATTCCGATCCGGGACTGTGACTGTGACGTAACTCGAAAAGCAAAGTCGAAAGCGAAACGAGAAAAAAAAAGCCGTTTGCCATGGGAGAACTGCAATTGACAATACCACCAGCAACAACAACAACAAAAACAAAAACAACAACAACAATCGCATAAAAACTCAATAGCAATTATCAACTGAGCCTCGCAGCGACTGCAAGAAACCAGTATGGAAAAAGTTTAATAAAATAGTCAATATATTGTATAAAAAACATTAACAATAATCTTTCTTGCCGTAAAGCCGTGGAAATCCAAATAAAACAACAAATAGTCAATAAACAAATATTGAGACACGCGAAAAAAAAGCATATACATTTTAGCAGCTATCGATTAAATTGTTATGAAACCATAGCTCACGAATCGCAAACAAATGTAGAAAGTATTACCAACAATGGCCTCACGAATTTGGCATACCCTTGAAACCCATAGAAACACTCACAAAGCCCCCCAAAAACAACAACAATTGGAAGAGTACAGAGAATAATATTTATAGCTTATTTCCATATCCATATCCATTTCCATTCCTATTTCTTGATCTTTTGTAGCCCAGGGACCAGTCCGAAAACTTTCTGTGCAGTCAAGTGCAACCGAAAATAGTTTTTTTTTACTGTCTTTCGGCTGGGCTTTCTGTCCCGCCTCGAGCTTAAACAATTAAGAGGCAATTTACATAGGCAAAACCTGTAAAAGGAAAACCGCCAAAATTGGTTACCTAACGAAAACTTCGTTTGTGCTACGGGAAGGCAACAAAGTAAGTACAAAATATAGTGCTCTTATGGTTATATGTGTGTGTTTCTTTAATGTAAATAAAAACAGCAAAAGTTGGGGACAGCTGGGGCCTAGAAATAGTCTTGAAAGGGCAAGAGAAGCAGCCACATTTCTTCGATTATAGATCCATCGAAACCCCTTGTTTGATGTACATTTGTTTAGGCCTCTTCTTAGTACACAACGGACTCTATTCTGCATCAGAATGACCCAAGTGGAGATGGACTTTTCCTTGACCATCTCCTAATAATTATCACTAGCTACATTGTAGAATAATTCCCCTCCTTCAAACTTTTTGCAACATTTTCCGATGGTAAGTGTTCTATTATGATGTGTAGCACGTAGAACTGGACAATTACCATAAACCTAATTGGTTTTTGTTTATAAGCAGGAGATACTACCATACAACGCCCCATCATTAATGGCGACTTTCAGATGACTCGCCTGTCATCCCAGGCACGATTCTCTCCACAAGCTGGAAATCTGCTGACGATGATAGCGACTAATAACAAATACGAGTACTCGTACTCGTACTCGCTGAGAATATTCAGACAGTGTGAGAACATTTTTTTAATAACCCCGCAATTACCTGACGAGCTCTAGTGTGGGGCTTACTTAGGTTTTCAGAATAATACTCGAAATGAGATGTCGTTTGCTGGATAGTAGAGGGGTGGGGACTGATCGCTCAGAGTAGCCTGCAATTATTTGTACTTTTAATTTGCATTTAGAACATCGCAGCCCAAATGATTCAGAGATGCTATCCCACGCGAGGCTTTTGGGGAGGCACTCGTAAATCGTAAATAAGCTACTCTAATTAGCCAGCCAAGCGGCCATTTTGGGCTGCGACAGGGGATTACTTTGATTAATTTTCAAGCCTTGTCTCGGGCCTAATTGCCGGAGGGTATTCGTCATGGAATCGCCTCCGAAGCAAACCTTTGAAGCGAGCCACTGCCACTGCCACTGCGGTGGCTCTGTAACCAACCAAGTGGCGGCTCTCCGAAAGCCATAACTGACAAAACCCACAAAACGTTAACAGCAACCGCCATAATGAACGGTTGTCTAGCGCATTGCGTTGGTTTCGGCGACGCGCCGACTCCGAATGTGGGTCATGGTTAAGTGTACTTCGGTCGCGTCTCTGCCTCGGACAAGACACTGCCGGAGCCGGAGCTTGGAGCTCGGAGCTCGAAGCTCGAAGCTGGTGCTGCGCATGCGCCGCTCGTTTTACTGGGAGATGAGACATAGACTATAGACAGGCGGAACGATAGTTACTGTTAGTTCGATATAGATATAGATGCTAAGAATGGCCATCGTTAATCCAATGTAATATATCCTTCTACCATTTAGAGCCGCCACGCCATCAAGAACATCCGCATATCCCTACATTCCAATTCACTTGCATCATCATCCATTCTACATCGGATCCATCACCTTTAGACAAACGTAAACCCATCTGCAGTTATTCCTCTGGATAGAATTTATAGCTTTACCTCTCTAACCTTCACAGGACGACGATATGGGCTTCAGTTCGCGCATGGACTGCTGCGGGCAGTTCGTCAAGTACAGTCTTTTCATAGCCAATTTTGTCATATTCGTAAGTATCCGATCCGTAGAAAGTATTAGGAACTAATATCATATCCGTAGGTGGGTGGCGCCATTGTCTTCTGCCTGACGCTGTGGACACTGGTGGATCGGAGTTTTGTCAATGAGCTCCTGGGCACGAATCTGTTTTCCGGAGCCGTCTACGTCCTGCTGGTTACATCGGTCATCATTTGTCTGGTCTCGTTTTTGGGCTGTGTAGGCGCCGGCAAAGAGGTCAAATGTTTGCTCCTAACGGTGAGTAATTTCTTTGAATACATACGAGGCATGGAACACCCTATGAAGGGACATCCCTTGGCCCACCCTGCTGTACTGTGAAGCAACGTACATTTAGCATCCAATTGAAACATCTCACTCGCGTTACATTTTCAGTATTTCATAATCGTGGCTCTGGTTTTCGTCACTATGCTAATTGGCGGCGTCTTGGGCTATGTGTTCCGCGAACGGGTGCAGCAGACCATGCGGCAGGTAAGGCAGATCGATCCATCGATCATGTGCAGTCGTATGTAACAGCATTTTCCGTTTGCAGGAAATGCGCTCCACCATGGCTCTGTATGGCAGTCGACGTGAGATTACCCAGGCCTGGGACCTCACCCAGGAGCGGCTGCAGTGCTGCGGCGTGGACACGTGGCACGACTGGAATCGGTATGGGCCCGTGCCCGAGTCCTGCTGCCAGGAGCTGTTCGGCGGACAGCGCAAGGAGTGCACCATCTTCCCAACAATCACGAACCTCTACAATCAGGGCTGCCTCTATGTGACGACCAATTTCATTCGGGATCATGCAGCAGTCATTGGTGGTACCTCCATTGCGGTGGCCATTCTCATGGTGAGTCAATGAGTCCCCCTCCCCCTGTGCCTTTGATAGCGTTATATTCTGTCCGTTTTTCTAGATTTTTGGCATGATATTCTCTTGTCTACTATTCAATATGATTGAATAGCGCCAAAGAGATCGACGAGGAGTTGCAGCTGCAAGAGCAAGTGCCCCCAGTCCGGAGGAGACCCACTTTTGAATGTACGAGTATTCAAATAGAATAGCTATATACTGGGAGTATTATCCGAGTGTACGAGTAGAGTATGATATGTTGGACTGGACTGGACTGGACTGCATTCCATTCCAGCTGTCCGTTCCGTTTGTATTATGTATGTATGTATGTAAATACGAGTTTAGATACGCATATCTAGTGAGTATTCATGTTGTAATCGATTGTATTTGTTATCATCTGTTGCACTATTTTGTATTATTTTTTTTTTTATTAGCCCTAAGTTGCCGAACTAAAATGCAAACTGCAAAATGCAAATGTTACGATTAAGTATTTTTTTGCTATTGCCAATAGAGAATTTATTTGTTCTATTGTCTATTATTGTTTCCAATAAAATTATTGGAAAATATTTAACTTCCAGAAAAAGTGACTAAGAAAAACGTAGGAGCATGTTCTTGAGATTAGCAAAAAAAAACAGTATGCAGAACAGAAAAGAGTACAGAAAAACAGTAAAAAAAAACAGTCTCTTCTCTTTCTTACCTTTTGGACCATTCCTTGCTGCATTTGCTGTTTCTTTCCCGCACACATGAGAACGTGATTGACCGTAACCGCGCGACGATTCCGAACGCAAGATTTACGCAGCGAAGCCGCAAACGAACACGAACGATCAAAGAAAATAAGGTGAGGCGCTTGAGGAGAGAAGTTCCAAGCGGACACACTAAACGTGAGAGAGTCAGCTCTGCAAGATTTGGAATGCCTCACCTTACAAATGGGACACCTTGGCAGGAGAGACATCTCCGCTACTCCGCTCATGAAAAAAGAGAGACACAAGTTCACTTGCCCTTATTTACGCACTTTTCCTACGACGATCTGCCATTTTGCCTACTTCTTCGCCTCCGCCCTTGACATTTTCCATGTTTACACTTTTCTACACAGCGGCACTACATTTAACCCGTTTGGTTTTCCACTATTTTCCGGCTTTTCACGGTCACTGGGTGAAAAAATGAATGCGAGAGCGGCAGAAGCGGGAGCGGCAGAAGCGGAAGCGGCAGAAGCGAGAGCATTGCTTCCATGCTCTCCTGCGACGAGGACCCAATTGCCACTCCCACTCTCTCCTCAGCGTCTCTTGCTAATTGCTCGCTCATTTCTGCGCCTTGTCGTCTCCCTCTCCTTCTGCAAAGAGAGATCGAAAGTGTGTGGTTGTGTCTCCTGTTGGTGGGAGTGAGACGGTGTGGGTGCAGCGTGCGGCTTGGTACTCGCCCTCTTTTTCTCACATTCTTACGAATGCAGTTGTTGGAGAATTTTTCGTAAGTACAATTTAAGGTTTGCTGGTCAGAGTCTGGGGCCCCTGAGCTCCAGGTCGGAATTTGGTAGGAGCATATACATAGCATATGTGATTTTTTACGGTTAAATTGAGCAAATCGATGGCATACCTTTGGGGGTATGTCAATTAAACCAAAAATATGCTTTATTTTTAATCTATTATTCGGCCTAAAATTTTGATTTACACCTAATTCTGTTTTTACACGGTATTTTTTTACACGGTTTTGAAATAACACGGTTTCAAAATCAAATTTTTTTAAATTTTAATACACGGTTTTATTTCATTTAACACGGTTGTTCGGAGCAGAACCCAGCCGATTAGCTGCTTACCAAATAGCACCCAATTATTGGCCCTCAGCCGTTTATTATGTTTGTTACTAATGCCTATGTCACTTGTATGTTTGTTAAAGCTTCGCGCTTCCTTGCCCTGCTAAGCGTTCTCTCGAAGCTCGCTCTTCGTTATCTACGCTTTGCGTCTGCTTATCTATGTATGCCGAGCGAAGCTGCGCTAAGCGATCGGAGCGGCAATGTGAAGGGCAGGCAAGCGACACTTTCAATTTAGATGTCACGCGGTAAAATACATATCTCAATTTGATTTCTGCGAAATAATAAATTCTTTATAATTTGTCGGCCTATTGGGGATACAAAACCTTATCTCCACAACAACACACAGCTCACAAACAGCTAGAAACCAAACGAAAACAAGAAAGAGCATAAAGAGAATATGTACATATTTGTTTCTCTTTCGGCTTATTCGATCAATGTCTTTTTTGACACGGTTTTTTCAGGAACCAATCTACCGTGTAAAAACAGAATTAGGTGTATTATTAAATCCCTGTGGAATTAAATCAAAAATATTCCCATTTAAAAAATAACTAAATTCACTTTTTTTCAATTGCAAGAAAAACGCAGTTTTAATTTTCATTAAGTACAAAACAAGTATAGCAAAAATAATTTAACTAAAAAAAACTATAAACGACAAGGTCGATATTGCAATATTGAAGAGGCAGAGCCAGAGCCAGGGCCCCGAAGGCGGCAAAGCGGCGGCACTGGAGCCAGGCAACGTGTTGTTCCACCATTCCCAGTGGCCGTCGTGGAGCGCCGGATCGGCCCGATCATCCGCTCGGGGAACTCTGGCGCTGGGCAATGCCGTCAGACGGAGCTCCTCCACCTCCTGGGCTAGCAACTGCAGCTGGAGGGGGTACAGGTTGGCCAGGTTGTAGCGCTCACACGGGTCATTGGCCAGGTCGAAGAGGCAGGCAGCCTTGAGGGGCTCGCACAGGTAGACGGGATCCCGCTCCTGTATGGGGCACCGCTGGGTGGCCTCGTCCCGCATCTGCCGGATGCGGTCGTCAGTCGGGGCCACATCTCCCAGGACAGCCTGCACCTCCGAGGCACGCACCAGCTGGCCGTAGTCCCGACTGTTAGGATCCTCCTCGCCGTCCTCCAGCTCACCCAGCCAGTGGTCGTACCGCCCCTCGAAGCTGCTCCCGTTGACGTACTTGAGCGTGTCCTGCGTGTACGAAGAGTAGCCGAAGACGTCGTCGAGCACATGCAACAGATTCCGGGGCTGGGGCTGTGCGCTGGCGCTTAGCGAGGGCCACAGGTTGAGTCCGTCCAGCCTGAGATCCGATGGCAGGGCCACTCCGGCCGCTGCCGCCAGGGTAGGCAGCCAGTCGATGGCGTGGATCGCCTGGTTGGACACGTAGCCACGCTGCTGCAGCAAGGGACTCCAGAGGGCACCAACCGATCGAATGCCACCCTCCCAGGGGGATTCCTTTTGCTACTCGGAAGGACATCTTTTAGCCCAGAAAAAGAGTGGAGAGAGCACTTACCCCACGGAAGGGATAGTTGGAGCCAGCATTGGAGTGAATGCCCTCAGTGGGCGCTCCATTGTCCGAGTAGAGCAGAACGATGCTGTTGTTCAGCATCCCATTGTCCGCCAGAGCCCGCATCGTCTGGCCAACGCTCTTGTCCAGACTCGAGATCATGCCTAGCCAGAAGAAACCTCTATTCATAGCCTCATTTGGGTGCGGGACAGGACTTACCCGCATAGGTGCGACGCTTGGGATCTCGAATGTGCGCAAACTTGGCCACCTCCTCTTCGGGCGCCTGCATGGGATTGTCCTCGTTGCCCGTGTGCACTGCCAGGTGGCTGAGGACCATGAAGAGCGGCCGACTCTTGTCGTGCCGCTCGATTACCTTCCTGGCCTCTGTCGTAAACGCCTCCGTGGCATACGTGCCCTCTGCCTCGTGGCAGGGCTCCAGGTCCCGCCTGAAGTCCAGGCCCGTCGAGTAGTTCCTGTCCAGCATTCGCACGGTTTGGTCATAGTAGTCCATGTAGCCACTATAGTACCCAAAGTGGTGGTCAAATCCGCGCATCGTCGGCGTCAGGTCCTTCCGCCAGAAGCCCAGGTGCCACTTGCCCACCAGGTGAGTGGCGTAGCCGGCATCGCGGAAGAGCTCCGGCATGAGACGCTCCTGCCTGGGCAGACCCCAGGGCTCGTCGGTGACGATCACAAAGTGCTGCATTCCTGGGCAAAGAGTTACCATTATCTACATCGCTGCAGTCTTACAGTGCCTCTTGCAGCTCACCCGTGTGGATGGGATACTTTCCGGTCAGCAGGGTGGCTCTGGAGGGCGTACAGAGGTTGGGCACATAGTGTCGATTCAGCAGGATCCCATTGTAGGCCAAGGCATCTATATTCGGTGTCAGGATCTGGTTCGAGCCATGGAAGCTCACATCGTTGAAACCCTACAGAGCGAATCCTTTTACTGGTTCGTATTTTCCTTGAATAGAGTAGGAGTAGCTTACCATATCATCAATCAGTATGATTATGATATTTGGCTTGGCAGATGCCTCGCCCTCTCCATGGGAAAGACTGATCGCAGCACTCAGTGAGAGTAGGACAGGAAGTAGTAGATTCATGTTTGGGAAATGGGCTACAGATTCCCGATTCTACCAAGTCTACTCTAAAAAAGAACTGCAAAGAGCTTGTTGTTAAGTGTGTTAATGATACTATCATTGATCCTAAGCCACATCTGCGGAATTTGCTCATGTGTAAATATGTATCTGGCATCTGGCGTCTGGCATCTACAGGTGTTCCCAGCACTCCTCCTCTTCCACTGACCTCTTCCGACAAGTTCGTTAAACCATTCAAGCGATTGTTTAATGCTTTGTTGTCTTTTTGCAACAATTGTTAAACAGTTATATAAAACACACGGCACAGCACAGCACGGCACAGTACAGCAAGGCAAGGCACGGCACATGCACACCCGTACTTCACTTCACCATGCCTTGGTTGTGGTTATGGTTATGGGAAGCGTAATTTCTTTATCTGGGTAAAAGTGGGCTTTAATTGTCGCAATAGCCCATAAACATCATGAACCAGCATGGCAATAATGAAATCTGGCCCAAAGGCCTTAAACCTAAGCCCCATTTAACACTAGTGAGTCTGGCGTTTGCCAGTATTGTGTTGTATATAATTTGGTTAGAAGTATAAACTGTCATGCGAGTTCTTTGGGAGATTATCAGTCACGACCTGCGGACTGAGACCTGAGAATGGCAACGCCCAGCGGCGTGACTGTCGACCTTCGGACGCTCGTTACTACTAAGTGGCCATGGGGATCAATGGGAAAATCAGGACTAGATCATGAGTAATCAATGGAAAGGTTCTTCCCTCTAGCCTTCAACGTCAATCCAATCCAAAAACTGGTTTGGATCCACGTGATGCATCCACAGGGCAGATGCATCTCAGTCTCTGGCACCAAGAGGACTTTTGCTTGTGACAGTGTGCCAGTCGAGGGACTGTGGCATGTGGTATTGTAAATTCAGCCACAACTCACGTTAGTTAGGCGATTTACAATGCAACATTATAATGTTGCCCAATCTGGTGGCCTTATGCAAGACCCCAATCAAGAGATTATATAAGGAAAAGTGTGGAAAACCGCGAGGCTTTTGGAAAACTATCATCTTTAACTGTCAAATATGGGAGGTATGTTTTGTTTAGCAATCTCAGAGATTGATTCATCTGCAAAAGCCCTTGGATCATTTAAAAGATCATTTTGTAACTCTGTTAAGGGGCCAGCCACTTTTCACACTGTTCTAGGGAAACTCTCGAGTATGTACATATATTTTCAAAGTCTTTAACCGAAACACTGAAAGCACTTTTCCACGCCACTTAGCGGCCGCAGTCGCACCCACCCTCCGGAAACAGCTTGGAGCTTGGAGCTATAGAGGTGACCAGATCTCCGATGGCTGGTTGGATCCTTCCCGCTGCGACTGCTCCGATCGACTAAGCGGCACGCTGGCTGCTGGCGCTTTTAAGTGACAACCTTTCCCCACCCTTCCCCCTCTCCAACTCTCTGACGTCACGAATCGTGCGCGAAAAATAAACGTATGAAACCGAAAACACACAGACCCATAAAAGCCAAAAGCCAAAAGCAAAAAGCAAAAGTAAAAAGCAAAACTTGTTTTTGCAAAAGCAAAAGTGAACAATACAAAAGCGAGCAAAGACAAACTTTGAGAGAGAGAAAGAGAGAGAGAGAAAGGGGAGAGAGAGAGCCTATGACTATCCCGTTATATGTAGCTCTCATGCCGGCACATTGACATTGGTCAGGGTCTCGTGCTCTGGTGCTCTGGTGCTCTGATAAGCGGTGATAACATATAAACAGGTTTTCCGCTCTAATTGAATTGATTAGTACTAGCATATATGTATATATAGTATATATATATTTCGCTTGATATGGCTTCGGCCCCGCCAATTTGAATGCCAAGCTTGGAAGGTTATCTAATTTGCATTGTTCGTGATATTATCGTTCATAAGATATGACTGTAGAATGGAGATATAATCTGGATTTGTTTCTGTTTATTTACAAAATATGGGAATATGGGAACAGGCGATCAAAGCTAAGCCCATGAGCCCATATCAATCCTAAAAGATGAGGAGGAAGACGTTGCTTTGGGAATCCCAAAAAATTACCCATGAAGTGAGCTTCTCAGAAAATTTTCACCTCTTAGTTACAAGTCTATCGAAAAATCACCGACTATCTAATCGTATCACTCAAGCAACCCTCATATCTGAATGATTTACAATCATCCTTATCGACAATTTGGCCAGGAGCCCCCGCCTGAGCCCTGGGGAGAGCCCTATATGAACCGGCAGCAGAAATCCAAATGGTCAGAACACCTCAGACAACAATCCAACCATGTGCTCAGCAAAGCAGTCTGCCGTTCTGGCCCTGATGCTCGTCCAGCTGGTGGGCCTCATTCAAGGCGGATCCTACAGCTATGAGGACACGTGGGTCTACATGTATGCGAATATGGACTTCCCCGACAACGCTGTCCTCGGAGGCCTCGATTCCGATGGTTACTACAACTATGTGGGCCGTGCGCTGTACAGCACCAACGTCCTTCCTGCCCGAGTGATTCCAGAGCTGAGCAAGGCCTCCTACAACTCGGACACCCTTGGGTTCCAGACCACAACCTATGAGGTGCTCGTGTCCAACTCCACCGTCAGGTACCACTGGCAGCACAGCTACGACGGCTTCCTGGAGAAAAGCGCCGTGTCCGTGGGAACTAACGCCAGCAACGACCGCGTCTACATCTGTCGCTTCAGGGCCGACCAGGGACTCCTCGTGGGCACCCTCTTTCTGGCCAAACGCGTCTGCATCGTGAAGATCGGCGACATGCCACTGAGGAAGTCCGACAAGTACGAGATCCTGATTAGGGAACGCAAGGCTGCACAGTTTATTCAATTTGGTGTTTGAATCGAAGCAGGAACGTGTTGAAACAAATGTATTAAATGCAAAACAAAATCATAAATATATTTATTGAAATAAGATACTAAACAAAAATTTATTGAGAGCATGCCCAATGACATCCAATAATTTAAATGGATAGATTTCGGACTTGCCAAGATCAAAAGTTCTTCTTAATATTGCCACTCTTTCAATTGTTTTCCATATCTTCAGTGAGAGAAGCTATTGTAGGTTTCCAATAATAAGACCTCTCACTTCACATTGCCACCGATTTCGTGCTGATTTTTGATCGGGGCAGGAATTAGATCCCACATTATCCCATACATTAAAGATACCCCTACTTAATGGCATAATGAAAAGCAAACCAATTTCGCTTTAATTAGATTTATTTTTGGTAGTAATCGTTTCGTTAGTAATAGGTCATATCGAGCTGGAAATAGTAGGTATGTACATATGTATGTACATCGAGAGTCGAAACCGTAAAAAGAAAGTGTTTGCCCTTAGATTTTGACATTAATATAAAAATATTGGACTTAAATACATTTTACATTTAAAATAAATATATTTTGTATCTAAATTAAAATAAATATGTTTCATATTTAAAAAAAATATATATTTTATGCATAAATTAAATATATTTCATGTTAAATAAATTAATAAACTAAATATTATCATATTTAAAATTAAAAGTATTTCATATTTTTAATTAAATATATTTCCTATTTATTTCCTTATATTATAACATCTAAAAATTCATATAGTCCTTACAGAAGAGAAATTCAAGGGGCAGAAACATACATAAATTTATACATACATCTGTACATCTTTTAATAAAAAGAACATCTCTTTCAAAGGAAGTTTTCAATTAATAATCTTAAGGGTTCCTGAGAATTTCACTCCATGTATTCCACATGAAGTCATCACATCTTAAAAATAGCTTATCAGAGAACCTACTACAACTATTAATTACCAATCCATCGAAAAATCACCGACTATCTAATCATATCACTCAAGTAATCCCCGAATCTGAATGATTTACAATCATCCTTATCGAAAACTTGTGCAGGAACCCCAGCTGATGGGGAGAGCCCTATAAGAACCGGCAGCAGAGGTCCAAATGGTCAAAACACCTCAGAGAACAACCGAACCATGTACTCCGCAAAGCAGTCTGCCGTTCTGGCCCTGATCCTCGTCCAGCTGGTGGGCCTCATTCAAGGCGGAGTGTACAGCTATGAGGACACGTGGGTTTATCCGGACAAGACTTCGGAGTTCCCCGACAACGTTGTCCTCGGAGGCCTCGATCCTGAAGGCTACTACAACTATGTGGGCCGTGTGCTGTACAGCTCCAACGTCCTTCCTGCCCGAGTGGTTCCAGAGCTGAGCAAGGCCTCCTACAACACGGACACCATTGGCAATACGGCAACCTCCTATGAGGTGCTCGTATCCAACGCCACCATCAGCTACCGCTGGAAGCGCAGCTACGACGGCTTCCTGGAGAAAAGCGCCGTGCCAGTGGGAACCAACTCCTTGGGCGACCGCGTCTACATCTGTCGCTTCCGTGCCGACGAGGGACTCTTCATTGGCACCCTCTACCTGGCCAAACGCGTCTGCATCGTGAAGTACGGCGTTAATCCACTGAGGCAGTTCGACAAGTACGAGATACTGATTAGGGAACGCAAGGCTGCTCAGTTTATGCCATTCAACGCGCAAATCGAAGCAGGAAATATTTAAAACAAAGTATTAAATATTATTAAATGCAAATAAAATCATACAAATATTTATTGAAAAAAAACACAACAATTTCTTGAGAGGATGATCAATGGCATGAGATCCCATACATACATACACCTAATTCTGTTTTTACACGGTCTTTTTTTACACGGTTTTGAAATAACACGGTTTGAAAATCAACAATTTTACATTTTTTACACGGTTTTATTCCATTTAACACGGTTCAAAATAACAACACAAATATATAGAATCACACACAGCTCAAAAAAAAGCTAGAAACCAAACGAAAACAAGAAAGAGCATTAAGAGAATATGTAAATATTTGTTTCTCTTTCGTTTTTTTGCGTATACGATCAATGTCTTTTTTTACACGGTTTTTTTTACACGGGTTTTTCAGGAACCAATCTACCGTGTAAAAACAGAATTAGGTGTATATACCATCCAATAAAATACTGGAGATTTTTACATATGCTATAAGGTGTGAAAGAATTGAACTTGAAAACATAAAAACATATATAAAAAATGGAATTTCGAACATTTATATACATATATATTTTTTGATTTTAAACACCGATGGTAAAGATGGAAGAGAATGGTTGAAGTTTACCATGTGCCAAATGGGAGCCAACACTCTGAAGAATATTCAGTGCCTATTACTTTAAGAATCCTACTTAAATTTCACCCAAGATATTAAGACCTTATAAGGCCCTGGATATGGAATGCCATTGGCTTTTGATAAGTTAGATCGTTTAATTTACTGATCAGTGATCACTAAATAAAGTGTGCTGCCTTTTAAGTCCGTAGGCTGTGGTGAAGAACCAACAAAATATCATTGAAAATGATGTTATTGCTCTTCACTTTGCAGCCGCTGAAACTAATCTTGGCAGCACTTTTTCGACTCCTCGGAAACGAGTGTTTTTTGGGGTTAAATATCAAACTATTCTGCCTCTCATGAGGCAAATCCTCTGACGGCCAACTGTTCATGCAATGTTGAGTGTATCTTGGTTCCTCTAACGCCCAAAGATGCCCCAATCTCATGGTATTGACCAATCTCGCACAGCATCCATTTTTTCGGATACAACAACCATCTTTGGACGACCCTCACGGGATTCGTTCTGCAGCGAAGGACTTACACGATGAAGTTCCTTTTGAACCAAGTTGATCGAAGCATTCTTGTCTTGAAAAACCACGTCGAAAATTTTCAAAAATCATGACATGGAAATGTTCGTGCGTTAATTAAATTTTTCTCCAGAGAAGAATTTTTCGCTTATCGTTAAATGATATAAAACACGGCCGTAGATGAAAAACTTCTAAGCAAGATTTGGTTAAAAAATGACAAACTTTTAAATGGAAATGGCGATACTAGGAATAGCCAAGGCTACGGACTTAAAAGGCTACCCCCTCGTATATTTATTTGACATTACAACTTTTTCTTTGAAAATGAAAGCATTTCTGTATCGACCGATGGAGCGTGTTGATCATCAAATCACCTTACTAAGAAATTGATTAATTAATAATCTAATATTATGAAATGCCACTTGTGTCTAGAGGGGGATTTTTACCTTAAAAATGTCTTCTACTTTTTATGGTGCAATAAAATCACGATGCGCAAACTCACTCTCAAGCATGTTACTCACCGAATCGATCCTATCAATAGTAATCATCTGATAGCGATAAGAGTAACAAGAGTCCGGCGATAAGGAGGTAACTATAAAAGCAGTGCACCTGGCCAGACGATTCACATTCATTTGGTATCCAAGAAACTCTCGAGATGTACAAAGTTGCCTGTTTAGTGTTGGCCCTGTGCGCAGTCGCCTCGGCGGTGCCCTCAGCCTATGGTAAGTACACCATGGATCCTGGCTATGGAGCGATACTAATCCTGCAATTCTCCAGATACCGAGCACGTGTGGAAGGCCGGAAACCTGTCGTACGCCTTCCCCACAAACGCCATTCTGGGAGGATTCGATCCTTACGGCTATAACAGCTATATTGGCCGCGTCAAGTTCGGCACCACGGTCGTGCCAGCCCGCGTAGTCGCGGAGACGGGTATCGCCTACTTCAACAACCAGCTGTCGTCCTCCAAGGCGACGACATACGATCTCCTGGTGACCGAGCGCGACTATAAATACGTATGGGTCCGCAGCTTCGACGGCCTATACGAGTTTGGCTCCGTTGCCGTGGGCACTTCGAACTTCAATGAGCGCGTGTTCATGTGCCGGGCCAAGACCGACGGTGGCCTGCTCATCGGCATGCTCTTGCTCAGCGAGAAGCTGTGCATCATCAAGCACGAGACCCTGGCCCTGCGCAAGTTCGACAAGTACGAGGTCCTCGTGGCCCAGCCCAAGAATGGAACCATCTATTGAACAGGGAAAATCTACCAATCATGATGATCTCTTTGTGACAGCTTAAATGGCATCTCTAAAATAAATACACGAAACGATTATTTATATGAAATATGTTTTACTCGCAATATTTCTATGCATAAAGACATTAAGAAACGTATGTATATGTGTATGTACATTCTCTGATTCTGGAGAAAGTATATTCCAAAACAGAACTACCATTTTTAATACAGAAATGCTTGTATAATAATCTATATTTTTGTTTGCCTAATTTATGACTGGGATAACAATGACTTTGATAACCATACGCTCGAAAAAAAGTCTAAGCGGAAATGCTAATTATAGAACTGAATAAACGATCATTGATGTATGATGACTTCTTGGAATGTTACCTAGAAGACAGACGACATAGAATAGACTTTCTAACAACAGAAAAGCTGTATATCACACAACAAAGTTGCTTCAAGCACCATTAAAGCTCTGCCTGATGGACAGTGATTCGTTTTTAAAAATCTTCTGATTGATTTACGTCTCTTGTATATAGGTAGGTATATATTGACGGGGGTTTTGCAGCTATCACAATTCACAGAAGCGATGGGCCCATCGATAAGATAGGCACATACATAATCTAGTTGATTACCATTTAGACATTACGCAGAACCATTAACGGGTCCAACTAACAATTTAGTCGGAGCTTTCGCCTGTGAGTTCTCTGGAATATTGCAGAAGAAGAGTTGTTTTGTTTCCAAAGTTACGACATTTCATATCAGAGTTGGGATTGATTTACGGCAGCATACTTTTGGGCCAGATGTCTGCGGAAATGGAACAGTATATGTTGAAAATATTGTGCATACTTTATGTAAATATTCCGAAATCGCTTACCAGTTTAAAATATCCACCAAAAGCATACGAATACCACCAGAAAAGGGTTTAAACGTTCTACGCTCCACATGATGGCTGCCCCGGAGGCCTGTTCGTCCTGCCACCAGGTCCACTCGTTGTGGTAAAAGCGTGGATCGCAGTCCGGATCCTCTGGCTTGTTGTTCGGAGCATGGGCCTGGCTTGCAAACTGCTCAATGCGTTGCAGCAAGTCGAGAAAGATGGTCGTGTTGCGGTAGTCCTCGTACAGGTTGTTCCGCTCGCAGGGATCCGCATCGATGTCGAAGAGACAGGGGGCCAGTAGCGGGAGACACGGCTTGATCGCGCCCGGAGGCTCCGGGCACTCGATCTGGGCCTGCTGCCGGAGACTGGTTATGTTGCGCTCATTCTGGCTCCCCATAAGCAGTTGGAGGTGCTGCCAGACACTGGTGTTGCGGATCAGCTCCTCGTAGTTCGCGGATCGGGGATCGACTTCCCGCGTTACCCGCTCGCCCAGCCAGCCGTCGAAGAGGGCCGCATTGGTGGTGCCGTTCACCACCTTCCACTTGCCTCGGGTGTAGGCCAGATAGGGTGACGACGGGTCCATGTCGATGTTGTGGACGATCTCTCGCTCCAACGACTCGTAGCCGTACTTGAGGGCCGACCAGAGATTCATCCCGTCCAATTGCAGGTCCGGATCTGGAGCTATGCCCGCCGCTGCGGCGAGCGTCGGCAGAAGGTCGCCAATGTAGGTCTGCTGCTTCCACACGGTGCCCAGCCGCTCGAACTCGGTGCTCCAGATGGCCGCAGAGGAGCGCAGACCTCCCTCCCAGGGAGAGTTCTTTTGCTGTAGATCAGAAAATCGGAATCAATAGGACCAATTGACCGGATTATCTGATTCTCTGTGCGATACTTACGCCTCTCAAGGGATAGTTGGAGGCCGTCGTTGAGTGCTCGCCCACTGTGGGTCCGCCGTTGTCCGACAGGAAGAGTACAATGCTGTCCTGCAGCATCTGCTGGCGGGCCAGGGCATCGATGACTCGCCCCACACTCCTGTCCAGCCGCGATACCATGGCGGCGTAATAGCGATGGGTCTCGTTCTGGATGTACTCGAACTTGGCCAGCTCCTCGGCGGGGACCTGCATGGGATCGTCGGCGTTGGCCCCATGCGGGGCCAGGTGGCTGAGGAGCAGGAACAGCGGCTGGCTGCTGTTGCTGCCACTGTGCTGCTCGATCAGCTCGACGGCCGCGTCGCTGAGCACGTCGGTCACGTAGTGGCCCACCTGGTCGTGAGTGACGTTCAGATTCAGGCGAAAGTCGTGCCCTCTCGTGTAGTTATTGCCCTGCAAGGAACCCACAGAAGTAAAGCAACTTCAGCATCGACTTTTCAGAGCCTTCTCTCACATTTTGCTGGTAGGTCTGGTCGTAATAGTCCACATAGGCTCCCAAGTAGCCCAGATGATGGTCGAAGCCACGCTGGGTGGGCGTAAAGTTGCGCTGCGACATCCCCAGATGCCACTTGCCCAGGAGACCGGTGTAGTAGCCGTTCTCCCGGAAGATCTCCGCCATTGTCTTCTCCTGCTGCGGCAGACCCCAGGGCTGATTATTCACGATCACATAGTGCTGCATGCCTGAGAATGGATTTGCTATTGGTCTGCATTCGGATCGGATCTATTCGCGATAGAAACCTGTGTTAATGGGATATTTTCCAGTGAGAAGAGCAGCCCGGCTCGGAGTGCACATGGCAGCGGTGTACAGATTGTTCAGAATCACTCCACTATATGCCAAGGCGTCGATATTGGGCGTGAGAAAGTTATTGGAGCCCCGAAAGCTCACATCGTCGAAGCCCTGGCAAGGGGGATGGGATCTATAATTAGCAGCGATTCAAACGATCATACTAGACACTCACCATATCATCAGCCATTATGATGATGATGTGCGGTTTTCCGGGGGATCTCGCGTCTTGACCATTCGCCAAGGCAATGGCTAATCCGGCAGCTAACAACAAAATTATTGACACATTTCTATAGCTATTTCTCATTTGGCTCAGATCAGTTGACATCGCCATGGCGCCATAAATGGAACTGGAAACAAAACTGAAATTAAGGCAAAAAAGTCATTTGACAAAATTAACATAGTGAATGGCGATGGCGATGGCGCTGGCGATAAGTCGGTGTGGGACACTATTCCAATGATGGATGAGTTTTCCTTTTCGTTCCGTTCCGTTCCGGATAGATGCATATATGTACCTATGTATTAGCCGTTTAATACAATCCATCCGACTCATCTACCTAGTGAAAACCCACCTGGCCTAATATGGTATTAGTTTCATGGGGGTTTTTTCCCGTTAATTTTTGGCCTAAACTGTTTCTTTGCCGTTTCGTTAATTGAGTACAAAATATGGAAACAAGCAAATATTAGCCATCACATTTGCACTGCACTGCACTGCACTTGAACAAATATTTCCAGCAATACTCGTATTGTTTAACAAAGTGTGACGGATTCTGGAGGACCGGACAAATTACACGGCTAATGAGTAGCACCAAAATTAAATGCAAATGTGTTGAAGCTGGGAATGAGAGTTGGCCGAATGCCATAGAAAAGATATATGTGCATACTACATTTACGGATTACATATGAATGCATGTACCACATGTACATACGAGTATGTTTATAATTGATTGCTTGACCTCCCAGTTGTCTTGCGAATGCACTTTTCTTATTAAAAGATGGCATATTCCTGCAGGCAAGAAAAATGCTCACAAAATATAAAGTTTGATGGAAGATTTTCTTTAAGATTTTAAAACCAAGAAATATTCTGTCATAAAAAATATATGTGTGTATGTATGAGAATGGTTAAGGGTACTAATCTGCCTCTGCAATGATCTTTATACTTTTTTTACATTTCTTTTTACTCTGTTTTTCATTGACAAGCCAATTGCCCAGTGCATAAGAATGCTGGGCGTCTCTGCCCTCGGAGTTATCATTGTATTGAAGTACATGGAGAATAACCCATCCATACAAATCTAAGTACACACATACTCGTATATTTTGTTGTATGCATGTAGAATTGCACTAAGATTGATTTATTTGATTGATTGCTGCCTATTTGAGGCTTTCTAAGCGGTAGCCACCTTAGTTTGAAGCTGCTTCGAGCATTTTTAAAATCCCTTGGTTAAAAACAACCGAGAAGCGTTTTTTCCCACACTTTTACCGTCTCTGTTTCTACTCCAGCGCCGGACAGACAGGCGAAAATGCAGCGAACGAGAGCACAACAATCGCGAAACACACACAATGGGCTTATCAGGGAGTTTCGTGCGCGCTAAACACCTCGTTCGCGCTGGTTGGATCTGTGGATGGTGTGGATCGTGGACTGGTGGGTAGTTAACGGAATCAATTGGCGGAGGCCAGTCGATCTGGCGCGCTCAACGTTGCGGTGGGTTTGGTCATCAGCTGATTGCTGAGGTGAACCAAAGTGCTCTCTCTCTCTGTATAATTCTCTCTCATGACAAACTCTCTGGAAATTTTTCCACCTTGTCTAAGAGCACCTTGTGGTGGGTTGAGTATTCGAATTTCTGCCTTGGCGCGCTAGCCCACGCGCTAGTTCAATTTAAATATTAATTAATTCACTTTTAACCCGATTTAAAAACATTTTGCCAAAAGTCGACAAGAGACTTATTTCTTTGGTTTGTTGTTGTTGGTTATGTTGAATCCTCAGCATCTCCCTCGCCGCAGTCTGGGCAACAGTTGAGAGATCCTGTTCACTCAATGGGGCAAAGCGGTTGCCTTGAAGAGGCGCAAGATGAGGGGTGGGGCCAACTTGGCGAAGTTTTCCCGTTTTGAGTGAATCGTTAAAAAGCTCGGATCCACAGAGTTTCTTTTTTCCCGCTGCCACAGCTGAGACATACCACAGCTGACACAAGGGTTTGGGAAAACTCATTTCCCTGTCCCAGAGAGGAAGTGCCTGAGCCTGGCTGGACGTCTTAGTAGCTAGCATGGAGATAGAAGCAGATCTTGCCTTGGAATCAAGCATTGGTTTCAACGAAGGTGCGAGTACTTGGACGACAATAAGAGGCTGATGTTGTGGTTGACGTGATAGCTGTCGTGACGGTTGAAGTGGTAGTGGTTGCTGGTCCCATCCCTTGCAATAGGGTATGCCTCAGACCAGTAACAGAAGGAGGGTCACGGATACGTGGAGGAGAGTCCAAAAACTGATGTCCGAGTCGGCATCATCATCCATTGCAGCGAGAGACAATAGAGGGAGAACCGGCTACTTAATAGCTGGTTTCCAGCACGCGATACTTTCACGCCCGAAAATTTTGCAGGCTAGACCCAGCCTGGCCGATTTTCCGATTTTTTTTTTTTTCAAATTTCAACAAATTTTTGAGATTAATAATTAATTGAAAATAATAATACATATAATTAATTAAATAAAGTATTCGATTTGGAAGTTGTGAATAATTTGTTATCAATAAAACAGGTCATTATAGCAGCATTGATTAATAAATACAGATTAAATGCCATCTACGCGAAAAAGAATTTCAATGGAGGGACAGAGAGCGACATGATTCATTCATTCAGTGATTCGTTGCTCTTATTGATTAACATGTGAATCGGTGACGTTAATTTTAAACAAATTATCAATTTCTTTTTTAATATGTATGCCAGGGACGCTATCTTTAGAATCCTCGGGCATAAGATACCCTACAATACGTTCATATGAGATCTACCACCGTCCAATCGATATGAATATAGTCTACCTGTTACAACCTTCGAGCAAATACAACATGCCCTTGTTCTCTAGAATTATCAGGTAGAATTATCAGTGAAGAACCATATCCATCGCTGAAATAGTTCGCATGTCTGGATTTGTTATGAGAGCCACATGGCGCCTTGTTCTTAGAAACTCTACCAAGGGAAAGAGGAACAGGGCTGATGCAATAGAAAATGCCTTTAAATAAGCTCAAAAAGACTGCCAGAGAGCGTGAGAGAGAGAGTGGGAGAGAGCTGGATATGATTGTTGTACCTCTCCGCGATTGGGGTTGTCAGCCATACGCACTGGGCCAGAAGTCAGGGCCAGCACTTGGGCGAAACGAAGACGTTGGCAACCCAGTTCCTCTCTTTGAATCGACCAACAATAATGGCCAGAGAGCACGAGCAGCTGCAACGTGGTTGCGTGGTTGAAAATGTGATTTCTGTGGATAATACCGGCGGCAGAACACAGTACATGTGTAGAGACCCAGTGCCACAGCCGCTTCCATGTGAGGAGAGCCAGAACTTGCCGCAAATTGATGATATTAATTGGAAGCCAAATTGATTGAATTGAATCGAGTATCAACAATGGAGGAGTTCGCCGAATACTATGGGTGAGTGGAGTGGAACAGAACAGAACAGTGGCAGTGGCAGTGGCGGTGACAGTGGCAGTGTCAGCTGAGCCGACATGCAACAAGTGCCTAAAATTAGCGTTAAACGCAATCAAATACGGCGGCTATTTTTAGCAACGGTTGACACCCACCTGAGCCACACGATCCGACCCCAACAGCGCGTAGTCCCGTGCCACCAAAATTATCTATAAACAATACAAATATCCATATCCACGCGGCCCTGCCAATGGAAAACTCAAACAGAGCCCAATTAGTAACGTTCCATGAAAGCAAACGAAGAGAATCCATTCTGAAGTGTGGACCAAATAGCTTCCCTGCAAAAAATGTTTGGATCAGCATAAACTGAAGCCGGGAAGCCGGGAAGCCGTGAAGCCGGTACAAAAATTATTCCAATCTATCGGGTAGCTAAAAGCAAATATAAACATATAGGAAACCACTTCAATGGAAGGGGCTTCAAGACATCATTATTTTCCCCTGAAATTTTGCACCCTTGACGCTTCTGAGAAACCGCAAAATTGTTAAAGGGATTTGTATACAAAATGGACATTTAAGACAATAATATTATTCTTCCTTTAACGGAGTTAAACATCTCAAGATATCGAAATAGTTACGTTAGACATATGTTTAGGTGCAAATATGAATGTTATTGTCAGCATTTTCCGGGTTTCCCTTCAT
Organism: Drosophila lowei; assembly: GCA_008121275.1. Taxonomy (NCBI): domain Eukaryota; kingdom Metazoa; phylum Arthropoda; class Insecta; order Diptera; family Drosophilidae; genus Drosophila; species Drosophila lowei. Next base: position 15,310,477 of record CM017781.1, on the reverse strand, counting down.
ATCAATAATGTGCCATAATCAAAAATACTATACCTCAACCGCTAATCGATCATGACAATTCATTAGGCCTTTGGGGCCACAGAGGTCATGTTAAGTCACCTGGCATGGAATTCTGAGAATTCCCAGTGCCCAGTAGCCAGTTCCCAGGGTAGGGTACGTAGGGAAGACTGCTCTACGAGCATGGTGACGAATTAATTAGCGTTATCATCGCCAACGACGTGATTCCACCTCGTTTCATGGCGCCTCGGCTTCGTGTCCGACCTGAGGATGTGGCTTGCCCACACATCGTGGGGTGGGTAAAGGCGGCAAGCAGCTTCTCCCTCAACTCAACTCACCACGATCTCCCCGGGCCGTACACCCAAATGCGCTATTTAACGGTTTCGCACTCACGCTTAAAGTTCAGACACAATTCGAACGGTCTCTGGCTCTATACGATTCAATTCTGAAATTCAATTAGAAAGAAAAGATACATCGTTTATTTTGACGATTCACATTCTTGCCATTTGATTCCGTGCCTGGGAATCGAACTATAAAAGATGGATTATTATTTGTGATATTTGAAAGCTAAAAACAATACCATAAAATAGCTGTGGAAAACTTGTGATACGAATAAAGAGCCAAACAGATTGCTTTCGTTGATAATCTCCAAGGGATTTTGATTATTTCTTAAAGAGAAAAGGTGAGAATAATGGGTAATCGAAACAGTTTACGCTTTAATTTAAGAAATTTCAAAGGAAAAACTTTAACGTTTATTTAGAAAGGAGTAAAGCACGGACAATAGCGCATAGGAATCAACAAGAACTCTATTCTATTCCAGTTTAGATTGGGACCATACAATTTCTTAAAAACTGTTTGTTTTCTATGATTTTCTGGTGTGATTCAAGGCCTGTGTTTAAATATCTGAAGGAATGCCAGAATTGACCTGAATTAACCAAGAGGATTCGAGTCAGTTGAGATGCATATGTAGATGCGTTTATAATCAGATTTCCCACTTAGTCATCGGGGGATCATACCAGATGATCACAAGACTCAAATTTAAATCAGCTTTCGCGACGCGACCTAATCATAAACAACGTAGTCTACATTCGCACATTAACAGACGCCTACTAATTTTCTTATGGCCGGGCCCATAAACCCAACTCCGCACATTTCTTTTGCCCAATGGAAGCGTGGCCCATCTACAGCCACTTTCCACCGACACCGCCACCGCCACCCCCACTGCGACCCGTACAAAATCTGCGAACGTGTTAATATGTCGGTTCTGTAAGCATAGGGTGCGACTATTTTGTAGAGCTCAGCAAAAGCCCTACAGCCCTACAGCCCCTACAGCCCGAACAGAGCCCGACGATCGGCCCGTTATTACATATGTATTTAATTCGATTACATTTTTCAGCATGCCGAGCTGGAGCGTGACGAATGCCTTTCGCGTGCTCACACGCAAGAAGCCTCTGGAGGACTCGAATGAGTCCAAGCTGGCCAAGGTCTTGTCGGCCTTTGATCTCACGGCCCTCGGCATTGGCTCAACGCTGGGCGTGGGTGTCTATGTCCTGGCTGGCGAAGTGTCCAAGCAGGTGGCCGGCCCCGCTGTGGTCATCAGCTTTCTAATTGCAGCGATTGCCTCGATATTCGCTGGTCTCTGCTATGCGGAGTTCGGAGCCCGTGTTCCCAAGGCGGGCTCTGCCTACATCTACAGCTATGTGACCATTGGCGAGTTCATTGCGTTTCTCATTGGATGGAATCTCATACTCGAATACGCAATTGGTAAGCTGGCGGCAATTCAATTGATGGCGCCGCCGTCTGATTGCCATTATTTTTATCAATTAATTCTCATATTTTATATTGATTTCCGTTTCGATCATTTCATTTTTCGGACAGGTTCCGCTAGCGTCGTGAAAGGGCTAAGCACATATCTGGACCAACTCTGTGGGAACCCAATGAGCAGCTTTCTGGGCACCCATATGCCCATTAATATACAGGGTCTGGGTGCCTATCCGGATCTGTTCGCCTTTGTGGTCACCATACTGTTCTCGTTGGCCATTGCCGTGGGCGCCAAGGAGTCGACGCGGGTGAATAATGTCTTTACCATTCTGAACTTGGGCGTAGTTCTCTTTGTGATAATCGCGGGGCTCTTCCATGGTGAGTTCTAGTCACACACAATCTTTGGCTGTCCTTTGGTCTGATTCCTTCGATAGTTTCCAGCAGCAACTGGTCCATACCGAAATCTTCTGTGCCGGAGGGATATGGCGACGGTGGCTTTATGCCATACGGCGTCTCTGGCATTATCAAGGGGGCCGCTGTTTGCTTTTACGGTTTCATTGGCTTCGATTGCATCGCTACCGCGGGCGAGGAAGCAAAGAATCCGAAGAAATCCATTCCATTTGCTGTAATCGTCTCCCTGGCCATGATATTCCTCGCCTACTTTGGCGTTTCTTCGGTGCTAACCATGATGCTGCCCTACTATGAGCAGGATGAGAAGGCGCCGCTGCCGCACGTCTTCAGGATCAATGGCTGGCATGTGGCGGAGTATGTGGTCAGCATTGGCGCGATGTTTGGCCTGTGCTCCAGCATGATGGGGGCTATGTTTCCACTGCCACGCATTGTCTTTGCCATGTCCAACGATGGACTGCTCTTCAGGTTTTTGGGAGACATTAGCGAAAAGTACAAAACTCCCTTCAAGGGAACCATGATTACCGGCTTGTTGACTGGCATTCTGGCCGCCGTCTTCAACCTCAGCCAGCTGGTGAATATGATGTCGATTGGCACCTTGCTGGCCTACTCCATGGTGGCTAGCTGTGTCCTTATGTTGCGTTACGAGGTGGATGATCGTCGCGAGAGTCGCATCATTGGCAATGGTCGCTCTTCCGGTTCCGCTGACCAGGATCAGCCCTGTGCACTGTGGCGGCGTCTCTTCAATTCCAAGGGCTTGACCGTCTCAACCAAGCAAACGTCGAGGATTGTCACTGTGATGGTGACTCTGTTCTGTAAGTAAAACAGTGTTATTTATAAAGTTCAAAGAATCAACGCCATCATTCGCTTTCAGCTCTGTGGTGCTTTGTTTTCTCGCAAATTCTTACCAAATTCGAAGAGGATCTGGCAAATGTCACTCATTCCGATGGCATTGCCCTGGTACTGGGGGCCATACCTTTGGTAATCATGCTGGTGATCATCTCGCGTCAGCCCACATCCGCAGTGAATCTCTCCTTTAAGGTGCCCTTGGTTCCTTGGCTCCCAGGCATATCCATATTGATCAACATATACCTGATGATAAAATTGGACATACTCACCTGGGTGCGTTTTTGTATTTGGCTCACCATAGGTCTGGCGATCTTCCTGGCCTACGGCATCCGCCACAGCCGCTTGAGGCAAAGGGAGCAGCGCAACAATTCCATGGCCATTATGCGCGACTGCAGCGAATCGGCCCTGCTTGGCCAAGAAAACTCGAAATACAGCAACGAGGTCCCGCTGATATTGATGCACAGCACATCTTGAATGCACGATGATATTTATAAACAACACACACATTTTTCACACATCAACATACAACACATTTCTTGTTTTTTTTTTATGTACCAACACATATACATATGTATTTTGCCTGCAGGAAACACGCTCACCCAAACATCCATACCATAGCGCATAAGAAACCAAAAATTATGGAAAATACAATAAGTTAGCTGAAAGCAATAAATAAAACAATTATACTACACTTAACTATAATAGTTAAACTCAATTTAAAACAAAAATTAAACCAAACGGACCATTCAAGGCTAGCGATGAACTAGGCTAGGATTGACTTATCGAAACTGTTTCAGTCTTTATTGGTCTTGAAGTATAGTGGAATACGGTAATTAAGTTAAGTATGCTTTTAAAGCAAAATATATACCTCCAGCTCTGATAGCCGTATGGCATTAGACTTTGTTAACTTCGCACAAGAGACAAAACACAAAATTAGTGTTCGTAGCCATCTCTAGACACGTCTCCCGGCTATCCCGGTCAGTTAGCAAAGTCTAATGTCATAGGGCCATTAGTTAGATCAGTAACCTCTGGTCTAAGACGCACTAGTGAGAAATATTAATAACGTTTTCCAACACTTCGACAATCGGGAGCTTGCGAGCCAAAAAAAAAGGGAAACCACACATTACCTACAACCTTTCCATTGTTAACAGAACCTTATAAACGGAACACATAGAACTTCACAAGACGTCCCAAAATGTCTTGTTTTAAAGATGGAGAATACTTCGCTCTCATATCTTATCCCACTCAAAATAAGAAGTGGCTGATGGGCTTTGAAAAGTCAATCACAATAAGTCAGGTTTTTACTTTCCGTAAGTGTTGCATGCTCTCTACACCAACTACATAAGCTTTCACCCTATCGAGCTTACAGTTTTCACGAGATTTGGAATCAAAGGCACCAACTATTTAATTAGTGCTGAGGAAAACGCAATCATCGCAAACGACGCTGCCCTTCGCTATGCGCTGAAGAATAACCATACGATTATACTGTCGGAATCTGGGGAGCTATGCAGCGACAAAGAGAAAAATATGGACTCGGACTTGGGACTCACTACTGCTGAGAGGAAAGCGTTCAAGCTGTTTTTGAAGTCGTTTATGAAGAGCCAAGACACAAGCGGCACAGCTAGTGTCTGAAACTGAATTGGAATGAATTCCCAGAATATTAATAACAATAAAAGAGAAGATTGTTAAGAAAAATACATCATTCTTTTTTGTTAGTTTGTACGCCAAGGTCCAGTCCATTTGGAGGACCAGCAGTCTGCCGAAGGAAGCGATCCCACCCCATAAAGTATATATATTCTTGATCAGCACAGCACTAACAGCCGAGTCGATACAGTCATGTCTGTCTGTACGTCCGTCTTGATGAGCGCCTAGATCTCAGAGACTAGAAGAGCTACAGCAAGCACACGGAATTAAGCCCCTTCCTACCCCAAAAAACGAAAATCTGTGGCATCCACAGTTTTTAAGATACGAGAAAACCAAAAACGCTAAATCATAGAGAATGATACCAGACTGTCGAATTCGGATCATATTACAGGCAGAATGAACAATGCAATTTTCCATGGCTTTGCTTCCACTTCAACGAGCTTCTCTTATTCACTCTCTCTCTCTCTCTCTCTCCTTTTCGTGCGGTTTAAGCGGGAAAGAAACACAATTGGTGTTGGTGTAAAAGAGAGAGAAAGAGACAGATGTACCTAATACTGACTGAGAATTGTTTATGTGTACATTGTAGAGGCCGCGGCCTTAACAACACGTGCAACGAAGACGATCTATCCCATCCCTGATCGCTTTGCTGGAGAGGTCCACATTCTTAAGCAGCGGATAGGGCAAGGCAATGTCGCCATTGCGAAGAGGAAAGCGTTGAAGGCGTTTCTGAAGGCGCCAGGCCTGTCCTGACCAAATTTTAAAAAATGTTTCCGATACTACTTCCTTAATATCGCAAAGAGAACATTTTGACCTCTTATAGTTACAAAAAAATATAAGCAATTAAACAAAAGTACCACATTTTTACTGATGGCTTTTGTGCTTAATAACAATCTCCCATTGAAAAGAAAAATTACGGGCGATGCAGTCTAAATTTCTTTCGGGGCGAGAAGGCCATTTCAATATGCGCTCGCTCAAACGTTCCCAGGCCGTCTCTGACCTTGCCTGTGGCTCTGGCACAGGTGGGCTGGCCTCCGGAATGATAAGTACAGGTACTTTACGTTCAGTCAAGTCAGGTGGCAGGCCCTAGGCGTCCAGACATAACGCCCCCTGACATAACGTCCCCAGACGTCCTGAGAGGGCTTGATTGAGAACATTTTGTTTTGATATATGTATATCTAAATGTGACTATATGTATATATATATACTACGTATATATTTAATAACAATTGCAATGTATTCTAGTTTCCTATTTCCGCCTTGCCAGCAGCCTCAGACGCGCTGCGCTCGGGAACTTCATCTTCCTGTTCAAACTCATCCAACATTTCTGGATCTTCGCTGTCCGCCGTTGTGCCTGATGCGTTGCTAGTCTCATCCTGTTCGCTGCTGCTGTATTCACTGCTGGGATTTTCGCTGCTGTTTTTCTCGCTGTTGCTCCAATCATTACTGGTATTTGTGCTGGCATCATTGGTGCTCTTTTCAATGGTTCTTCTTTCGCTGATAGCCCTCTCGATGCTCCGGTTTTTGATTACATGGGACGGGGTACCAGATTTGGAACCATGAAATGCTGTGTAGTAGGCACTGTGGACCAGAGTGTCTTGGTTCTTGGCGGCATTAATTTTATGCATAATACTAGCGACCGCACTGGTATTCGTGTTTTGCCCGAACCTGTGGGCGCCGGCCTTGTCGGTCCCGTCCACAGTTTCGGGTTTAGTAAATCCGAAGCTCCTAGCACGCTGACCCTTACCCTCGGCAACGGGAACATCAGGTTTGGAGGGTGATTTAAAGCCGATGGCAGATGTATTGCTGAAAATGTTGTTCCGAGTAGCCTTGCGCTCTTTCTCTACCCGCATGGATTGTTTGGGCACCACAGGGCGACGCATGGGAGGCCTCACCATGGCCTGAGCTTGGGCCATTGCCTTTAGGTCTGCAGTGCATGCTGCTTCCCCGGCGCTTCCGTGTGGCGATGCCATCCCAGACGCACTACTCCGCTCATTACGGTTCTCCAAATGCGTGTAACTGTGAGCATTGTGATTCGGCAGGTGGACGTTCTTGGCCACGCGCTGACTAGCCGTCATTTTGGATCGCTCAGGCAGCAAGGGAGCCACGACAACTGGCTCAGGAACAGCCGCATAAGCTCCAAGGCCAAGGCGTTGCTTGACGTCGCGCATTGTCTTCTGCGCCTGGATACGTGCCTTCTCGGCTCCAATCTCTAGCATATGGATCAGCTCGTTTTTCTTTGACAATTGCTCATGGATTCGCTCACGAATCGGGCGCAGATGTTCAATGACAGCGTCGCCCACGCGCTCCTTGTACTTTGCTGTGTCCAACGTCTTGGCCTCCTCCAAGACACTTAGGATGCTGCGCCCTGTGACTTGGGCGTGGATGTTGACGAGGTTACTGACACCAGGGCGCAAGTTGGGATCGTAGGTGATGTCCGAGGTGAAGTCGGTGACGGCTTTCTTAATCTTCTCCATTATTAGCTCCGGCGGATCGCAGAGGTTGATTGTGGCCTTGGGATTCGCTTCTGACTTTGACATTTTCTTAGAGGGATCCCGCAAAGACAACACTCTGGAGGCATCACCCTCCTCGATGATGGCATGGCACACAGGGAACGCTTCGCCGTAGCGCCCATTGAATGTCCTCGCTAAGTGCTGTGCCAGTTGAATGTGCTGCAGCTGGTCCGCTCCAACGGGTACATGTGTGGCCCTACAGTAAACCGCTTTTCAGAAAAGCATTGATATTATTAGGTATCTTCACTCACTTGTACAGCATGATGTCGGCAGCCTGCAGCACCGGGTAGACATACAGCCCCAAGGGTATGTCGCGGACCAGGCGGGATTTCTCCTTGAACTGGGGCAGCTGCGCCAGCCTAGGCGTGGTGGTCATCGAGCTGAGGATCCAGTTGAACTCACAATGCTCCAATACAGCCGACTGGACAAACAACGTGCTCTTGGCGGGATCAATGCCGCACGCCACCAGTGTGGCAGCCATCGTAAAGATGTTTTCCCGCAGCACCGGCGGATTGTGCGGCATGGTTATAGAGTGCATATCGACTATACAAACTGTGACATCATCGCGGCTGTTCTGCAGCTGCGTCCACTTGCGGACAGCGCCCAAATAGTTGCCGAGATGGACCGATCCCGTGGGCTGAATCCCACTGAAGATTTTCCGCGGCCAAGGGGATTTCTATCATAAGGAGAAGGTATTACATAAACCGAAAAATTTCTTCCAAACGATCTATGAACGTACTTCTTCGGGCACATGGCCGCTGCTTTGTTGGTGCTTGCCAGGTGAAATAAGTTGGGCCCTGGCGGAGCGGTGGAGGGATGATCCCTGCAGGAGGTTGGACTTGAAACGTCTGGACAGTGCCAAGCGCAATCTTGGTAGGGGTATGCTTGCACGTTGCAGGTGCACGTTTAATTTGCTGGCGCGAAACATTGCCTAGCGCTACGAATTTTGGGGTGGGAAACGAAAACTAATATTAAATGTGAAAATGTCCGAGAAACAAGGGAAAAATCTGAATAATATCAACAAATTTGGAAATATACGGTAGTGCTGCCAGATGGATTTAGAAAAGCCGATAGGGCTGCCAGACTTCCTGTTCGTGCAGCGATAACAATAGATGGCAGTGTTGGGCGCAATTTATCGAGTTTCAAACTGTGTTTATTCTAGTCTTAGTAAACATATTGCATTACATTGCATATGGGGTGCAGAAAACGCTTTGCGTAATTTCAATATTTATGGTTTCCATTTTACTGTTACAACATTGAGAATTACAGATAAGCGGAGACTTTCGGTTGTTTCAAATAGTTTTCGAATAGATGATTGGTTGTTCTAAACGCAGTGCAGTGTTCCACCTGAAGCTGGGATGAGGAATTGGCTTTAGAAGTTGATGGGCTTGCCAAACGCTGCCGCCACATTGGCCTCACGCAGGGCTTCGGAACAGGTCTGAAAGGAAGGTGAAGTAAAGTTCAATCGGTTTTTCGGGGAAGCGGGCTTTCCGATGGGAGTTTCACTTACGGGATGCGCATGGCACACACGCGCAATATCCTCGGCCGACGCTCCATACTCCATGGCCAGAACAGCCTCATTGATCAGCTCTCCGGCAACGGGTCCAATAATGTGCGTGCCCAACACGCGATCCGTTGCCTTGTCGGCCAAGACCTTGACAAAGCCGTCGGTGTCGTTGTTGGTCTTGGCACGCGAGTTGGCCAGGAATGGGAACTTGCCCACTTTGTAGGCCACACCCTCTTGCTTTAAGTTCTCCTCCGACTTTCCGACCCACGCCACCTCGGGATGGGTGTAAACAACGCTGGGCACGCAGTTGTAGTCGATATGAACGTGTCCGCCATTGATGCCCTCGATGGTGATCAGACCCTCATCCTCAGCCTTGTGGGCCAACATGGGACCGTGAATGCAATCGCCGATCGCGTAGATACTGGGCACCACCGTCTGGAAGGTGGCATTCACGGGAATGCGTCCGCGATCATCTTTGACAATGCCTACGGCCTCCAGTCCCAGGCCCTCAGTGTAGGGACGACGTCCCACACTGACCAGCAGGGCATCGCATTGGATATCCTCCTTCTCTCCGGACTTGACATTCTCCACGGAGACGGTGACGTTGTCGCCGCTGCGGGAAGCGCCGGTGACCTTGGTGCCCAGCTTGAACTTGAGTCCCTGTTTGACGAGCACCTTCTGGAAGGTCTTCGAGACCTCGTTGTCGATGCCCACGCCGCCAATAGTGTCCATGAACTCAATGGCAGTAACCTCGGCGCCAAGACGAGACCACACTGAACCCAACTCCAGACCAATGACGCCGGCACCGATCACAACGAGATGCTTGGGCACCTTGGCCAGCTTCAGGGCTCCGGTGCTGCTCACGATAACCTCTTCGTCGATCTGGAGTAAACATCGATCGTAAGCTTTACAGAATAAACTGTCCGACTGTGAAACTTACAGTGATGCCTGGGAATGGGGTTACTTCGGAGCCGGTGGCAATCAAAATGTTCTTGGCCTTCACAGTGTCTGTTGTGCCATCGTCCTTCTTCACCTGCACCTCGTTGGGGCCGGTAATGGTGCCAAAGCCGGTCAGCTGTGTGACTTTGTTCTTTTTGAAGAGCATCGCGATGCCACCGGTCAGAGCTTTCACAGCGTTCGTTTTCTGCCCCATAAGCTTCTCGAGGTCGAGGGAGACTTCCCCGCAGTTGATGCCGCGACTGGCCAGATCTCCAGAGTGAGCCATGTGATAGTAGTGCGAGTTGTTCAGCAGGGCCTTGGAGGGAATGCAACCCACGTTCAGACAAGTTCCCCCCAGTGTGGCCTCCTTCTCGACGCTGACGGTCGTCATTCCCATCTGGGCGGCCTTAATTGCGGCCACATAGCCGCCAGGGCCAGAGCCAATCACCACAATGTCGGCTTCGTGTGTGGCGGAGTAGCAGCGGGCATTGAGTGCTCCCAGAATGGCGGCATTAGACCGCAGATGAGTCTGAAACGACAGATAGTTAAATTTATTGCTTGTGCTCGTCAAAGTAGTCCGGTCCGATAAGCAGCCACAGCATGATTTGCTTTTTATCACGCCAATAGCACGCACTGCTGTTCGCTAATCGCTGGTCGCGTATCAGCTGATAATTGGCCTAGTTGGCGAACTTGAAATCTCAGGTAGCGGGGAATCGGGACCCCACTGCGTTAGTCTTGGGAGTCACCTGCAGATGCACTGCGCTCGCATATTTAAGCATAGTTATTGCATTTTAGCCAGTTCTTGGGCCCCGCCACATACATAGGTTAGATTGCATAACTTTGGGGGAATAGGAATCGTAGAATCCGTACCTTGGCAACCGCCGAGACAACTTGTCGTAGCGTCGACTGCATGGCTGGGGGACTTGTTTCGTGGGTTAGCTAGGTGTTCGTATTTAACTTAAAACAAAGCACTAAATTTAAGTGTTTTTATTTCTGATTCTAATTTTTGTGTTCAGTGTGTAATTTTGCGGTCAGTGTGACCGCGGATTTGTCGATACGATATACGGTCTGACCCTCAAAAAAATACCTAACTATACCTTCTCTTTTTCAAAATATACCGTTAATATACCGATGAACAAAACTTTGTCCACTTAACCCCCCTCTGTTTAAACAGTTAGCCAGCAACAAAGCGGAAAATAATACTGTTTTTCAATTCTTTTTGTGGATCCTTCCTCTCTCCTTACAAAAAAAACCACGATATATAAAAGCACGATTTTATAACAATCGACGCAGCGCTGTCCCCAGCCACTAACAATACAGTATACTGGAAATCCAAGCTGTCGCATATTAAATTTACAAGAAATATATGCACCAAACTAATTGGTTTCAGAAGTTTTGAAACTCGCAAATAATACAACATGTGAAAGTTTAATCATCGATATCCTGACGAATGCACCCATGCAACGCGTTTGTATTTATGGTATTTTTGTACACTTATTTGGTATTTTCAAGAAATTTCCAAATGGCACTGTCCGCACAACTTCAGTTTTTCGCGGGATTCGCAATGCGGTCACACTCGTACGCGAACACAACAAGATGGCGGGAGTTGCTCGGCAAATCTGTTAAAAAACGCCATAAAACCTGAAAATTAATAGCTTATTTGTATTTAAAAGTATTCGGCCGAGTTTATTGAGACAAGGTTATATATTTGGAAGAGCTTGTTTGGGAGGCGTTGCCTGCAAGCGAGTTGCGAAAGTTACTTGCCAGGCGAGACCGAGACCTTCTGGCCTTATTGTTGTTGCTGCCACAGCTCTTTTGGCTTTCGTAGTCGTTGTCGTTGCTGCTACCTGGCGCCAGCCTTTGTTGCTTTGTAAATTCTGCCAATATGATGAGCAACTACGGCAACATAATGACGGACTCTCCAAGATCGTCGCCACACGGCGGACGCTCGCCGGTGGTGGCCCGCCAGGATTCATCGGGGACGCTGAAGACAACCATTTCATTGGGCAAAACACCAACCATCATACACACGGGTCCCTTCTACTCGATGAAGGAGCCGCCGGCTAAGGCGGAGCTGACAGGTGACAAGGATCTCATGACTGAATACGGTCTGCACCACACGCTGACCAAATTCAAGGAGAAAAAGTTTAAAGAATCGCTGTCTTCCTTTCTGCAAAACATCCCCGGCATCAATGACCTCATCACGCATCCCGTCGAAAACAGTACGTTGCGGAGCGTGATCGAAAAGCCGCCCATCGGTGGCAAGGAGCTTCTTCCGCTGACTGCAGTGCAGTTGGCCGGCTTCCGATTGCATCCCGGACCGGTATGTGGCTATACATATATTCATTTGCTACTTCCACACTACTTAGCATATCGTTCAATCTTTCGATTTGTAGCTTCCGGAGCAGTATCGTACCACATATGTCACACCTGCGCGAAAACACAAAAACAAGCACAAAAAGCACAAACACAAAGATGGCGTGACCACGGGGCAGGAGTCAACGCTACTGGGTAAGTGCCTCATTGATTTCTTTCGCCTGGGGCACTGTCTTATCCAGCGAAGTTTCAGATTCTGCGGGACTGGAAACTTACGAAAAGAAGCACAAGAAGCAGAAGCGGCACGAGGATGATAAGGAGCGGAAGAAACGGAAAAAGGAGAAGAAGCGAAAAAAGAAAAATCAAAGTCCAGAGCCTGGAGTCGGCCTTCTGCCGGGTGGAGCTGGTCTGGGCAATGCTGCTGGAGGCGGAATAATGGGTGCCAGCGGCCTGGGATCTCTGGGCGGAGGTCCTGGTCCTGGCGCCGGTCCCGGTATGTCCAATCTGAGCGCCAGCATGGGTCCTGGTGTCGTAGGCATGAACAACTTCTCCTCATCAATGCAAATGCAGCAGCAACAGATGCCTATGCAGCAACAGCAAATGACCAGCGGAGGCCTTCTGGGCTCGGTCCTGGGCGTTGGCGGCGGCCCTGGCGGAGGAGGTGGCGGCGCTGGCAGTGGGGGTGGCGGTGGAAGCTTACTAATGTCACAGTTTTAGGCAGGATCCTTCAGTAAAATAGACTCGGCTCATTACCTCTCATCAGAACCCAACAGATGGAAAAACAAACAAAAACACGAGCACACAGACCAATCCAGAGATGCATATAGCTTCAGGATCGACCGTGCCTGAAGAACAGCTTGCACTTCTCTAGAAATCTATGGTGTCTCATTGCAGCGCACCATAAATGCAATCCTTCTCGAGAACGTTTCGTGACTAGTTATTAATTTATGAATATGATTATTGTAAAATAGTTTATTTTTGTAATTAGCCAACATTTTTCGTTCATTTCTCGCGCTAGCTTAATGAGATTTATTTACATAAATGCAAGTTATGGTACAAATCGCACGCAAAACGTTTCCGCTCTCGATTCTAGCTCGCCCCGTCCCACCCCGCCCCACACCGCCCCGCCCCACCCCGCCCAAGCTCTTATTGAACATTTTTTTTTGCTTAACGATTTACATTATATATTGTTTAGGGTCAGTATTTCAAATCTATCTTGCAATGGTTTGTTCTTCCAGCAATTTTATAAACACAAAAGAAAAAAGGAAAAAAAAAGCTGAGATTCGACAATGAATGCCTGTACTATAAGTAATTAATTCTAACTATTAGGCACCTAATACAATAAACAATCAAACAGTTAAGCGCTCAGGGTCTTAATGGGGAAAGGAAAGCTCTGACATGATTTGGGCATTTCAAAAGACGCGCCAACACCTGTTAAACTTCTGGGAATATTTAAATTTAGCTAATTCCATGGATTTACATTTAGTATAATTCGAAAAAAATGGTGTGACCGGAAGAGAATTGATGGGACATCGGCCCTTAGTTGTCTCTTGTCAGGGGACATTACTTCTTATGGCAAGGCTGCACTGGGGCAACATACGCAACAGGCCTAGTTTTAGATTCTCCGCCTTTTTCTTGTTCTTTCTTCTTCAGTTCTTTCAAAAGTTCTTCTGGAGATAAATTTTTCAATGGTGTATTTTGTGGTCCCTCCGAATCGAATTCTGCTGGTTTCTCAGGAGTCTTCTTCACTGGATTTCTCTTGCACAAACTCTTTTCGCTGTTATTCTTGATCGTCACCACAATGTCTCGAGGGTCGCCTTCACGCTGGGCGAGGCACCGAACGGTTTCCTTTACATAATCGGTTGTGAGGACCTTATTGGGGTTGGAGGACAGCATCAGGATGTACTCCTCCTCGATTGGCCCCTCTTTGGCCTGTGGCTTGTCACCCCTCAAATAATCATTCAAAACAAGCTCGAGGAGCTCTTCTTTTAACATTGTGTTCATCGTTTACGAAAACGGGGTACTTGAGGTAAGATTTGAACAGAAAATTTGGTTTATTTCAAAGTTGTTTAATATTAACGTACTAACGTAAAGGTTAAATTCCAAGTGTAGATTGAAATATCAGGACATAACTGCCTGCTAGGCACCAGGCATGCTTAGTTTATAAGCCTGCTTACACTAGGACTGCGTCTTGCCGGAAGTGGATGTGTGTAACAGCCAGAAACACGCGCTTTCGACCCCATAAAGTATATATATTTTTGATCAGCATCAACAGCCTAGTCTATGGTCCGTCCGTCCCGACGAGCGCCTAGATTTCAGAGACTATAAGAGCTAGACCAAGCAAAGTTTGTATCCAGACTTCTGTTATATCACACTGTTAAAAGTGTATTTCGAAATTTCGCGCCTCACCCAAAAAGTACGAACATCTGTGGCAGAAAGACAATATCTACCAGATTGCTGCATTTGGATCAGTTTCAGATTATTCTAGCCAGAATTAAGAAATCCATTTGTAGTGGCTATTCTACCCCTTCCACGCTCAATCTCATTCTGTCTCGCTCACTCTATCTCTCTTTCTCACTCTTAGTCGTGCAGTGTACTTGCGCCTCCTGTCGGAGGGTAGCGAGATGGAACGGCTGGTATTGTATGGGTGTGAGAAGAGAGAGAGAACAAATTAAAAGTATAATAAAATAGTTCATTATCTCAAAAGTCTATTCCTAATACTCGATTACTTTTGCGCTCTACAGCACATTTTTGCACTTATCTGTCCAACTGGTTGCTCTCCTCGAAGTAAATCAGCTGTTCTCATGACGCAATATTCTGCGCCTGCCAGTGTATACGCCTATTCTTTGTCGTTGCGTCCATTCCGATATCGATAGAAAACGCGCGGCAGTGTAAAGGGGCTGTAAGTTCACAGTGCGTTAACAGAACCATTTTTATTCAACACAGCTGTTTGGTTTCTCAAAAAGAGAGTTCGTGTGTTATTTCCTAGGTAAGAAATTCAAATTAATAAATTAAAAGTGACGCGCTCAAGTTAGTTAGAGGCTTGTTTTTTATCGTTTCAAAACAACACCAGCCCCCAACATGTGCGCATACAAACAGTCATGTACAAACCTCATGGACCTCCCGACCGCCAAGGTGACGGAATGGCTCGAAGGCTTCGACACAGTCATAACAGACTGTGACGGTAAGTATTTGTCGGGGGAGGTAAATTATGAATGAATTAGGTACTCCCACGGGAAGGGAGTTGCGTAATGTAATACATGGTCAGCATCTGGCTGGCCCTGTACGTCATCAAAGTCGGCCTAAGGTCGTAGCGTGCGAATTTGACTGTGCGAATGTCAATGTCAAATAGAGAGAGAGAGAGAGGGAGAGAGCAAAAAGCGGCCACGATGACTTGTGGTATACTCTACATTCATGTGTCATATGTTCTGTTTGTTTCAGGAGTTCTGTGGGTCTACGGGAGGGCCATTGATGGTGCAGTTTCGGTTATAAACCTATTCAAATCCATGAGAAAGAATATATATTTCTGCACAAACAACTCAACCAAGACTCGAGACGAATTGCTCAAGAAAGCCCAGAACATGGGCTTTAGTATTACCGAAGGTGAGATCATATCCACAGCCCATGCCACAGCGGCTTACCTGAAGAAGCGTAACTTCGAGAAGCGAGTGTACGTTATTGGTAGCGATGGGATTACGAAGGAACTGGATGCAGTTGGTATCGGGCATACCGGGTGTGGCCCAGAACCCATGACGGGCACGATGGCGGATATTACGAAGATTCAACTGGAAACGGACATTGGAGCCGTAGTGGTCGGCTTTGACGAGCACTTCAGCTTTCCCAAAATGGTGAAGGCGTCTTCGTACCTAAACGATCCGAACTGCTTGTTTATTGCCACCAATACAGATGAACGCTTTCCCATGGACAATATGGTGGTGCCTGGGAGTGGCTGCTTTGTGAGGGCCATCGAGACTTGCGCGGAGCGTACAGCGAAGGTGATCGGTAAGCCCAATCCTGCTATTTGCGAAGTGCTCCTGCAAAAGGAGATTGGTCGGATTGATCCTGCAAGAACCCTAATGATTGGCGACCGAGCCAATACGGATATTTTGTTGGGATTTAACTGCGGCTTCCAGACACTGCTCGTGGGCTCCGGCGTGCATCAGCTGAGCGACGTAGAACGGTGGAAGAAAAGCAAAGATCCAGAGGACAAGAAGCTCATACCCGACATGTACCTGCCCAAACTGGGAGATCTACTGCCAGCCCTTCCGAACAGTCAGAGATATTAAGCTTACCAAAACATTAAATGTGAATGTACATATGCATAAATGTATCTATTCGCATATTCACGACAATGCAGCACCTCGGGGGGCAGGAAATATCTACAAACGAACAGAAATTAATAGTACAATTTATATTACCAAAAATAAAATATTTAAACACACGTCGACAAACACTTTTCCAAGCAACGGTACCAAACAGATATGCCCGAGCAAGCGCAGTGTAGCTCCATGGGCCAGAGTGAGATGGCAGGCTTTCAATAATAGCAATCGCTCGGCCGCACCGCCGATTTAGTCGAGTCGCAAACAGTTCCGTGAGCGGTTACGGTTACTTACGAAAAATGCTGGAGGGTGGCACTATCAACATGTTGGACCTGTCCGGGGAGCAGGTGAGCGAGTGGCTACGCAGCTTTGATACGGTTCTCAGCGACGGCGACGGTGAGTGCAATTATTCCAGAGAAAGAGCGAGAGAGAGAGGGGGATAGCACTTGTGCTATATTTATTCATATAACATATGATTTCAATGTCAATGTTGGTTATCGCTATCGATACCTGGCTCTGTTAAGACCGTTGAAATTTCAAATAGCCGAAGAAATAAAGCGTATTCAATTACAGGCACCATATGGCAGGATGATACGGCTATCGAGGGTGCTGCAGCCGTATTGAATGCCCTGCAAAATCAGTTCGGAAAACGTGTCTACCTCATTACGAACAATGGCCTGAAAACACGAAGAGAACTCTTCGAGCGGGCTCAGCGTCTGGGCTTCCAAGTGCCAAATGACCAGCATATCATATCGCCCACGGCCACCATTGTGGACCATCTGAAACAGCGTCCAGACTTCGACAGCGCCAAGCACAAGGTCTATGTGGTGGGCAATGCAGCCATTGGCAGGGAACTAAAGGCAAACGGCATCGACAGCTACGGGGCCGGGGAAGCGGAGCCGTTGGCCATGGGCGAAAAATGGCAGGACTTCGCCACGCGAGAGTTTACCAAGCCCGAGGCGGCCGACAATGTGGGTGCCGTTGTGGTGGGCTGGGATGAGCACTTCAGCTACTGCAAAATGGCCAGGGCCTGTCACATCCTCTGCCGCAACGGGAGCTCTGCCTTCCTGGTTACCAACAGAGATGCCGTGCACAAGTATCCCGCCTTATGCATTCCCGGCACTGCTGCCTTTGTGGCTGGCATCGAGGCGTGTGCGGGCCGTGAGGCCTTGGAAATGGGAAAGCCAAGTCCCATAGTCCTTGAACCCTTGATTCAGTCCGACGCCCTTCGGCCGGAACGCACTTTGATGATAGGCGATTGGTAAGTAGGATTACCGCATCTATTCAGCGTCTAATGTGTTGCTGTTTTCTCATTTCGCCCTTTTCAGCCCGAAAATTGATATCGCCTTTGCCAGAAACTGTGGCATGCAATCACTGCTGGTCGGGACTGGCAGCTATCAACTGGATATCCTGCAGCAGAACGGCAATCTGCCTCAGCCCGATTTGTATCTACCAAGACTGGGAGACCTACTGCAATTTCTATAGGCAAAATGTATCGCATTAGTATGTAGATTGGGACGAGGCCATAAAATATATGTTATCAGGCTATCAACGCCATGTCAACGAAGCTTATTAAACGATCAAACACATTTATGTGAACACATGTACTATGTTAGACATACATATGTGCATACATACTCGTATATGGCAGAGATAACTATCTATTCTTGGGTTCAATGGTATAATAAAATTGTATCTATTATTCACTACTTCAGTCAATTCAATCAATCAATACATCACAATTCCACTCCTATCGACCAGATTGAGTGTTCCATTTGGACAGAGAATATGTTTCTTAATATATATTTATCGAATTTATGCAAAATAACATTTTTTTGTAATATTTATAAATTTTTGTAACCTTTTACCAAATCTGAACTTTGGTTGTAGCGTGTATCCTGGGCAGCAATATCGTGTATCCTTTTCCACACGGTCCGAAACTGGTTAACGGAGACCATTTCATGTGGATCCTTGTGCTCTGCCAGCACTCGCTGCCAAACCGTTTCGAAGACATCTTTGGTGAGGATATTCTTGAAGAGGCGCTCCATCTGATCCTTGGGCCGTGGACAAGCGAAGTCGCTTGGCCCCAGGCCGTACAAAGTCTCCGGCTCAGGGGCAATAAGATCAATGGCCCGTGTGTTCTCTGCATCCTGCTCTTCGGGCGTCAGAAATTTCTTCTTTTCCACTACCCCCTCGACGGGCTTCTTATTGCGATCGGCGCAGAACCGGCGGTAGGTGGTATCCAAGCAGTACATCTTAGCCGGGAAGGGCAAGCTGCTGTCCATCGTTGGCAGTGGCACCTGTTGGCCGATCAGGCCGCAGAACTTCTCGTAACTCACACGCTCTGTGGCACAGCCCTCGTCGATGATCAAATGGAAGTGGCTCAGAGCGGCACGCATCTTCTGGGTGTCCACCAGAATGTGAAGACGGTCCAGTGTCTCAATGATCTTCGAAAGGGGCAGATGGCCCGTGCGCTCCTTGTCTCTCATCTCCAGCACTGAGCACAGGTCGTAAATGTGGAAGTCGGGCCGCTTATGCAGGCTCCGACGCCAATCGATCAGGTACCTCAAGGCATCCTTCAGTCTGTCGTTGTTCAGGCAGGGCGAGATGTTTTCGAACAGCATTTGGGCATTGCACTCGAATGGATGTGTCTTGCCATGAATCATGTCTGGCACCTCATACGGATGTCTATGGATAGATTTGGAGAGAGATATAGTGCAGTATTCGAGTGAAGATCGGTACTTACTTGTACTTTTTTCCTAAAGGGCCGCAGTGGCGTTCAATAAAGTCATTGTGGGTCTTTCTGATAATCATATCGGGACCCTCGCTCAGGCTCAAGCGGCTTTTCACTAGCGTTCCATTCGTGTCGGTGCCCGAACACACCCCAAAAGTACTTAGCCGATCGAAGGGATGTGTATATCTAGTTTGGAAAGGAGTGCGATAATGTGACGTGAGGGGGGATATTGTGAGGGGGCGGCTATTAAACCCACTTGCGATTGATAATTTCCGAGGGGAAATAATGATTGTGGCTAATGATATGTCTATCGTGAAATTCGGCGTACTCCTGGTTGACCTGTTCAGCGGACTTTGGTGGCAATATAATCGGGTACACGGGCTCCGAGCTTTTGGATGCAATGCCAAAGGTGCGGCTATCATTGGTCACACTCTCTGGCTTCGAGTGTGTCGGCATTATCCTTCCCAAGTGGTTCTTCTTCGAATACATAGCCTCATACAGCTTCTCACGGAATGCCACGAAACGGGACTTGTCTTCTCCGTTCAACATCTTCTCCATACTATCGCTGGGAACAATCGGACTACGTTTAACCTGTAGCTTGGCCGTGCTCCGCCTGCACTCCTGCCGCATAAGCTGCTCGCCCAAATCGGCCGGGTGTGTGAAGGGCAAGCATTCCGGAACGCTCACCAGGTCGCCGAACGAGGTCGTCAGCCCCGCAGCCCGTATATCGGCATTTCTATCTACATAACGCCCAATGTTCGACATATCGTCTGTTGTATTTGCTGGGATGGCGCTAGTGTTCGGAATTGACTGTTGAGTCGGAGATTATCGAGTGGGAAACTGGGGAAAAAGATCTGTACATACGAAATTGAAATTATTGAAAGCCAAAAGATCTAGCTGTTCCTTTCTTTTCCAAATAAACTGGCAAAAATTAATAAAGCGACTTGGATTCCAGTTGTCCTTCAGTTGTCAAATGGGCAAAACACATCGTAAGACCCAACAGCCAAAGACGACGAGCAAAGGCCCGAGGCGGTAACCCACGTGAATGTCGATGCAAGATGGTTAGGGCCCATCCCGACCCCCCTTTGCAATGGGGGCTCCATGCATCCTTTTGTGGCTGTCATTGCCAGTCAGTTGCCATTGCCACAGTCCTGCGGAACGCACTTCGATGAAAGGGTAGGCGTTTGTGTAGCAGGATTAACACATCCATTCAGCAGCAGTCCAATGGGTTTCTTCTCTCTAATGTCCCGCCTGGAACATGGAGTTTGTGGCCCAGGCAGAGTGATCTGAATCGACCCGAAATCAAATTCATTCTTCGTCTTTTTATTACATATGTTTGTATGGCATCTGTTCACATAATTTACCCATAATTGTACATAATCGTATTTGATCTGTTGGCAAGTAACACTTCCTTACATTAAGATATTTTCTATGTAAACATATATATGTATATATATTTGCTGCATATTTCGTTAAAATAGTACTCCTCCGTGTTACCTGCCAGGCCATTTCCTAGATCTGGATATCCCTCCATGGGAAAGCTCTTTTGGCAGAGAAAACTAAACCCTGAAACTAAACTAACTAAAACTGCTTTGTGCTGGTTCTTGTAAAGTGTTTAACTAAGACATTAATTGCTTAAATTAAAGAAAGAAGCAACTTATTGGCTAACTGTACAGATTTGGCATGGCATACAGATACAGTTGCAGTTGCAGATGCAGATATATCCCAGGATATATGTACATATCTGTAGTAGTATGCAATGCCTACATAGAGAGTCCTCTGATATGTAAGTTTTAGTTTCGTTTTGTTTTACTTTAGCAATTTAGAGCGTAAAGAAATCGTTGTAAAGCGTTGTCTTCTGTCTGTAGCAAATCAGAATAAGAGCGAAAACTGAATCTGAACCGATATACATATAACCTCCTGCCGATCTCCACTCCCATTCCCCATTCCCATTCGTGTTCCCATTCGTGTTCGTAATGGGCACCCATTAGGCATCTCCATCTCCATCTCCAGCTCTTAGTTCATGAGTCTGCTTCCTGAATCGCTTTGTAGATTTCTTCGAGGACTCTGTCTAAATTGCTAAAAGGTAACATCAGGTGCTCGGTTGCGTGTTGGCCAGGATGCGGGCGCTCCTGGACAGGTAGCCGTACCAGTAGAACACATTGATCAGGAAGAACAGCAGCGGGAAGACGATGCGCGAGGCGCGATCGATCTTCGACACGGAGTTGTACTGCGGCGTGCGCTTGCCCTTGCGGCGTGCCTCCATCTCCTCGCGCCGGTAGTAGGACATCCGTCGGCGGCCCACATGGGGCGGACTGCTTTGGGCGGCTGTTGCCGCCGCTGCCGCCGCCGCCGAAGCCGCTGCTGCTGCTGCCGCCGCCGCTGCCGCTGCTGCTGCGGCCGCGGCTGCCGCTGCGGATGTGGAGGGTCCCGCCTCGTGAGCCCTCAGCTGGGTCTGTTCGTCGTCCTCCTCCTCGTCGGAGGAGGAGTAGTGCGAGTGCGTGTGTGGGGTCATCCTTCGCCGCCAGTCGAAGCAGCTCGGGAACTTTAGTGTCCACGGTACGTGGCGGCGGTTGCGTGTGGCGCCACGCTTGGAGGTCAGCATGCCGAGGCGACTGCTGCCCGCCGAGGGGGGGTGCATGTCGATGGTGCACATGGAGAGGGGTATCACCTCGTAGATCTTGGACTCGGTGCTGTCCCGGAAATCGGAGGGGGCTTCCGTCTCCGATTCGCCCGAGTCGGAGTCCATCTCCTCGATGATGAAGTAGCACTCACCGGAGCCATATTTGGTGAAGTAGTGGACCACGGCGAACTGCAGGATCGTGGCAAAGATGAAGGCGAACGAGAGGAACACGAAGAAGTCAAGGGCCGTCGGATACGGCACCTTGGGCAGGTCGGTGCGCGCCTCCAGTCCGAGGAAGGTCATCGTCAGCACCGTGGTGATGCCCAGCGACACCCTGTCCGCGGTGGCCTCCCGGTTCAGCCAGAAGGAGACCCAGCTGAGGACCACCAGCAGGCAGCAGGGCCCGTACACCTGGATGAGGAAGTTTCCCATGTGCCGCTGCAGGTGGAAGTTCACCATCAGCATGGAGTACTCCGCTGCAAGCAGAGCAGAGAATATACACCGGTTACACCGTTTCGCCGTTATGCCGTTGCCACATGGACCTACATGGATGGTGCGTCTCCAGGGTGATGCTGCCCACATTGGTGGGCGGTGCCCCGGCCGCATCGCGTCCCGTTCCAAAGGCCCCCTTGTCCAGCTTCAGTCCGGTGCCGCGCACGTGCTGATTCTTTGCCCCTGGTCCCGCGAACGTGGTCAGCGTCTTGCCGGTCGGCTTGGGCCGTGCTGCGTGGGACAGGTCCTTGTTGTTGTAGGGCCGTTGCTGCGGCGTCGGTGCCGCCGCCTTATACACAATGTCCGTCAAATTGCCGGCCGGACAGTCGACCAGATCGAACTGGGACAGCTTCATGTCCTCCGCTATGGCGACGGC
This sequence comes from Drosophila lowei, assembly GCA_008121275.1. Lineage (NCBI taxonomy): Eukaryota > Metazoa > Arthropoda > Insecta > Diptera > Drosophilidae > Drosophila > Drosophila lowei. Next base: position 15,288,002 of record CM017781.1, on the reverse strand, counting down.
CGGGCGCTCTTTGTTCCACCGATAGATGACATCGGACGTGGTGTAGCCAACTGTTTTTAGTTTGTTTTTGTTAACGGGAAGTGTTTCGTTTCGATTTGTGATTCCGCCCAAAATGTCAATTAAGCGGAGTGGGTGGTGCTGGTGCTGGTGGTGGTGGTGGTGTCAGGCAGAGTTCAGTGGCGATACGAGGGACCAGTGATTTTTGGTGATTTTTTTGTGAGTTAAAAAAGTGATTTTGGTATTTCCAAAGCTTTAAGGGGAGCAACTTTACTTTGTATTTTCTACACTCAGAGAAAAATGGAAATTTCAATTTAATTTTTAAGTTTTTTTTTAAGGGAAAACGCACTCGAAATAAATTTGATTTATTTTTTGATTTAAACATAAAATTATACAAAAAATTTGGTTCATTTAATCTAAATGTAAAACACTTTAAAATAAACTTAATATGTTTAATTTGTAGAAAATAAATTTAGTTTAAATAGAAAAATGTTTAATTTAAATAGAAAAATGTTTAATTTAAATGGAAAAATGTTTAATTTAAAAAGAAAAATGTTTAAATTAAATACATATGTTCAGATGTTGGTATAAATGATGAAATGTATTGTACATAAGTGAAAACACTTTCCTTTTACAATTTCCACTGGGATATTGGTATACGCGTACGTGTTGTGCCTTTTTTCTCTGAGTGTAGTACTTAGCTGCCGCTCCCCTCACAACTTGTTCTGCCATGGAGCCTCAATGGAGCAATGGAGTACTTCGAGTGTGGTCACAGGCAAATCTGAGCATCTCTGGTATCCAATCATTCACAGGACCCCAATCCTTCCGTCTCTACTACTATCTCCCATAACCTCCCCTAACCACCCTCTCCCACTCGCTTTCGCCCCCAAATCTATCACTCTCACACGTATGCGGCGCTATTTTATTTTGCTGCTTCTCCAAAATGCACAAATTGCCAAACATTGCGCCATCTGTGGGGGCCATACCATTTGAATGGTTTACCTGGACCCCAGCCCCCCGGGCCCCCCGACACCAATCCGCATATATTCTTGGGTCCCACATCGCACGTCCCACGACCCGCTCCCTAAATCGAATGGGAAATTGTCAACATTAAGTGGCAGGCAGTATGGCAGGGGCAAGGGGCACAGGGGAAGAGACTGCCGCCAGAGAGGGGGGTAATTGAATTCTTGACTGCATCCAACATTATTCACAACAAATCGGAAGTAATAATACATTTCTAGGCGGGAAGATAGAGCAAAAGGACGGGAGCAGGAGGAGCAGGAGCAGGAGCACCGAGAGGATTGTTCATTTGCGATAAGCTCCAAAGGCAGTTAGTAGAAGATACGGAAAGGGAGAGAGGAGAGCGCTAGGTGGGTGGAACAACCTAAATTGTTGCCAAAAATATTTAAATAGTAGATTTTTACCTTCAAAGATGCTTTTTTTTTGTGCACATTTTCCATTTTGCATATGAATGCCAGAGGAAATGTGATGAAAATTCATCAAAATGACTGTATTTTTGTTGTTGTTGCGAGAATGGAATAATGAAAATGTCAGGCGCACGGACGGGGAGCAGGAACAGAACAGAACAGAACGGGTCAAAAGGTTAAGGCGGGGACAACGTAACAAGGAATATGTATGGTAATTTCGGCCTGATTGCCGGTTGCCTGAAAGATTTATTGCTAGAAATATTATTTCTTTAATTAAAGACAAAAACTGTGTGGCTTTAAGCAAGCAAACTGAATATCGCAAAATGAGATTCTGCCAAAAATCCGGAATATGTATTTACTCAAAGAAGGGGGGTACCTCCAAGTATATCTTATCCGTGGCTCCTTTGTTAAACTAATTCCTTGGCAACTACTTCAATACCCGCCTCGCCGCCCCTTCTCTTTGTTCATTTCAAAGCCATTTCACTTCACATTTCTTGTCGCCAATCCAATCCAATCCAATCCAATCCATTGCAATGTCATGGCATTCAGCATACTGGTACTCGTAGTACCCCCCATCCCCACAAACACCCACACCCACACACCCACACACACACGTATAAGTACTATCCCCCCATATGATGTGATCCATATGTGCCGTGTGGTCCTTGCCGCTGTCCTCGAGTCCCAACAAGTGGCCAACAATAGAGCCAGCGGGGACTTTTGCCTAAGAAGCAGCCGAGCAGCCGAGCAGCGAGAACAAATCACATCAAAGCGCCAACAAGCAGCAATTATGCATAATTATGCTATAAAACAAAAGTCTCACACATCTCACATCGCACAGCCCCTGGCAAGGCACCACTGAACCCTTTGCGGCACCACCACCTACTCTGCGGGCTGGGCCTGGTTTTGGGGGATACTCACATGAGCCAAATTTCAGAGGACACTTCTGTATGTCCATGGGAAAGTCGGCCAGATTCATGGGGCAGCCGGCTTTAATTGTCAGACGGCTGGAGTACAGGACGCGTCCGTTCTGGTAGATCCGCACAAACTTGTTCGGCGTGGTAATCGTGTGCAAATAGCTCTGCTTGCCATTGTAAAAGTATGTATCCGGCTTCCATATCCGCTTCAGCATCGAGACGCTCAACGCCAGCGTGTCCTGGGCGCCTTCGAATGCGAGACGTTTATCCACCCAGGATTGGCGAAAATAACAATCCATTGAGTAGGTCTGAGACAGATACAGAGACAGAGACAGACCAACGGGAAAATCAGTTATATAAGAAAGAAAAGAAGAGAAGAGAAAGGAAAAGCTGAGCTGGAGGATGGTGTATGGTGGATGCAAATTGATTTGTAAGGGGAATGCAATGTCTCTCCTTGACTTTGGATCAATGAAGGTCAAAAAGGTATACATTATAGACTATAGACTTGGGAAATTTGTAATTTTTTTGTTGGATTCACTTACCATATCGACTTCTGATATTGGTCCCATACTTCGAACCATTATATCCACTTCTACAGTGGCTGGTGGTCCTGTAAATGTAAAAGGCATCGATTTATCAATTTAAATATCAATTCTTATCATATGCCAAGTCCCCCGACTGTTTCTGCTGCTAAAAAGGGGATCATGAGCAGCACAGCACTACAGTAAGTATACGATGCCTCTCTTTTGGATAAAAACTATGAATATTCATGGGTGGGGCCCTAAATGAAAATGTTAAATGTGCCTCTCTCTCTCTGTGTGAACAATGACACTTAAGCCGCTCGGCAGACAGTCCCATGCCCATGCCCACGCCCATGCTCTCCCCCCCCCTCGCCCCACCCTTTATCTAGCTTTTCTGCACTAATATGCAATTTTTTAGGTCCTGGATCGCACTGCATACATACATGTATGATTTTTTTATATTTTGCCTAGGCGAACAGTTTTTAATGACTTTGCCCAGCTGCTGCGCTGGCTGGGCAAACACACACGCGTCGCAGGAAGCGGATGTGCATTGCCGCGTATCCTTTGAATCGCTGCAGAGCGGTGGAACGGCTACACCAGATAGGATAGTACGGGCTCCCCAGCCCCCAGCCCCCAGCCCACGGCCCATTCTTAATGAAGTGTTAAAAACAATGTAATTTGGTCTTAAGCCGTAGCGCGAACACAATTTTCGCCGCGTAAACCAAAATCGCGTTAAGCCCCGCAACGCCCCCAATGGAGTGCCGCCCGCCTGCCATTTGCCATTTACCCATTTGCCATCTGGCTGGATGGTAAGTAAGTATTTTAAATATCCAAGATAGATATTTAAATTTTTATTGCGACGACCATTTGCCAGATTGAAAAGGAGGGTGATTGGGGGGCGGGACCCGAGCCTCGAAGGCCTATCAATCCTGAGGGCTGAGGGCTGGAGAAGGAGAGACGCAAACGCAATACAAAATGTTTGCCTGTAAATATTTGTCGGTTTTGACACTAACTATTTACCCAAGGGCCGGGAGGCAATCATCGGCAGCGTCTAGCAGGGGCATCCACATCACCTTGGTGCCATATGTGAGTGATGTGTCGCCTGGCAGCGATTTCCGCTTCATTAAATGCTTCCGTTGAGCGGAAAATCTGCGAATCTATGCTGATTACAGGGGGAGGCAGGGGCCAAGGTGGGAAGAAGTTACCAAAAAGGGTGTAAACATGACATCTTGATCGAGGGGCAGGACAGGAGCAAGACGGTGCGGCGACCCGGAGCCCCCTCTCCGCTACTGCTCTGCGTCAATTACATGCTGAAGTGTGAAAGGGACAAAACTTCGGCCCTTTTTTTGCCAAATTTTAATACACGCACGCACACAAATTGCAAGACCTCACGTGATCAAACGCAAATAAAACGCATATATGTACATACATATATGTATGTAAGAGCAGTAGAGACGCGAGTGCTCTGCTCTATTAACTTCTATTCCATGCTCTCCTGAGCCGCTTTTATGCTCTCTCATTGCATTACTCGTCTTCTTCGCCTCTCTCCCAGCACATCGCAACACAGCCGCACACCACTGTAACGCTCTCCACCTCATTCCACTGCACATACCAACAAATTTCCAAACGCACAAATATTCGCTCTATTGGAGTAGGAGCGGGAGAGAACAAGTCGCAAAACAAAAACAAATGTCAAAGTCCATTGAGCGAGCAATTAGGAAGCGGATCAGAAAGAGAGCATGGAAGGTGACAGAGCGAGCCACTAATCCACCTACGCAAACGCATCTGCATCGCTCTCACGCTGTCGCCCGGTCCATGATGAAATTATGCAAGGTGGTCCGCTACCGCAACGCGCTCTCTTTTCGGATATTTTTTTTTAGCAAACTTCGTTCTTCTCTCTCATCAAACATGGCGCTCTTAGTGGTGCTGAGCGTCCAAAAGAGAGCTAGGACCACCTTGCATAATTTCATCATCACTCGGTCCAAGCGTACGTTTTCAAGTCAGCCGTGAAAATTTGGAGAATAGTGAATAATCAAACGGGAAAATTGTCCCACAATTAAGTAGTGCAGTGGTGCAGTGATTTCAAATGATTTCAAATCAATATTCAAAAACTGTGCAAGAAAAATTGGGTAATCAACAAAACAGATCGACGGAGGGAAAATGCGTTAATAAGTGCAAGTGAAGTGTAACAAATGTATTCTTTATTTGATGTAAGTGTATATAAACATATTTTTGTACGCATAATTAAAGAATCCCAGTCGTGATAAGTCGCGCGGTTATGCGGTCGACGTCACCACTAAATCATCGGCTGTTCATGTGTGAGGGGAAAGGTATGGCAAATGCAGCAAGGAAAACGCCGGGGGAATCTTCTCTGCTGCGGGGCTACGCCACTGCCAAGGGAATGGACAGTACGAGTATACTGTGCGTGCACCCAGTGCGTACTGCAGAATCATCACGTGCTATTTGGGCATGGATATTAATCGAAAACCTAGATCTATAGCTAATCCCATCCCCTCCAACACTCTTGACGGAATATTGCTTCCCTTTCCAGTCTTCTGTCCCTTCTGTTGATATTACGAGTACTAGTACTACTCACCACCAAAATCCGGACGTATGCTATTGTCATATCCACGCAGCAGATTGTCCAGTAGCTCGGAGATATTTGCATGGTTATTGCTTTGGGTTAGCCAGGCCGACATCAGCGAGGAGGAAGAGGACGGTGAGGAGGAGGCGGTGTGGGCCATGGAGCCCAGCTCATCGAGACGATGGGCGTCACCGCGTCCCTTGATGCTGCCGGCCATGACCCAGACGGAGCCGGAGCCGGGACTGATGGACAAGTGCCAGGCATTTGTGTAAATGCTGAGCATTAAAACGCAGCAGCTAATCAAAAGTTTAAATATGCGCAAGTTTAAGCGTTGTCCTTGGCAGGAGGGGGGGACTCCGATCCTGGGAGCCCGGCTCCTGCCCCTGTTCATTCCCCCCACCCCGTCCTTGATGAGGTCAGTGGATGCATCGCCATCGCCATCGCCATCGCCGGATGCTGCCGTTGTGCACATATTGTTTGGTTTTTGTTTGCTGTTTGTTTAATGGTTTTGCTTGTTGCTGGAACTATTGTTTAGTCTTCTGTTGCTTCGGCTGCTTGTGGCCTAATCTGGACATCCGTTTGTCCAGCATTTGTCGCTCTAACTGGTTCCCGCTCCCTGCTCACTGCTCCCTGCCACTGTCCAGCACTTGCTGCTGCTGCTGCTGACAGGACTTCTTGGCTTTTCCTGTGCTCTGTTTGGCCTCGTATTTGTTCTCATTTATGCACCCGGAAGTTGCACTCGAGCCGAGCGTTTTCTTCTTAATTTCTGAGAGTCCTTTTGGGCTGGCATTAGTTCCGTTTGTCTTGTCCCGTCCCGAGCAATCGCTGCCACTGCTCGGCTTTTTTTTAATTGTTTGAACTTCTTGGGCTTGGCAGCTGGCAGTTTGTTGATTGGCCAATTAGCCAGCGGCATTCTTTAGCTAACATCAGCTATCATCAGCTATCATAAGCTGTCATCAGAGATTGTATATCCTTTGGCTGGCTTAAACGAACAGGTACAGGTACAGGTACAGGTACAGGTACAGGTACAGTTTCTGCAGTCAACACTGCAACACCACACGGCGTATGCGCAATTTCGTATTATTGTAAAATATTGCACCGTCTGGGTCCAGGCAGCGATTAATGGACCTCAGCCCGCAGGAAAAGGAAGCCTTGTACTTATTAATCTTCGCCGAAGGCTCCCCACAATTGATGGCAGGTTATTAAGAGCCAAGATGACAGAGAGTCCAGAGGAATCTGCACGGCAGTCAGCCAGTCTCACCAGTCATCAGTCAGCCAGTCGGTTAGCCGGATGATACGTTAATGAAAAGTCAACGGCGGAAGCCAAAGTCAAAGGCTCTGGTCGGGCCATAATGCTGACGACTGAGGCGACTGGCATCGAGGCCGGGCGGGGACAGACAACGTCTCATATAATTATGCAAAAGGAAAATAATAGAAGAAAGACCGACCCCATTACTTAATTATGTCTCACCCACTAACCTAATTTTATGCATGGCCAATGCCGACACCCATCTCCAGCCATATTTGCATCTGCAGCCACATCCGCATCAGGTTGCGATACCTATTTTCAATACTTGGAGTGGCCTCCTGTGGCCTCTTGAACGTTGCCTTCGAGTCGGCCGTCTCCTATCGGAGACGCTGCATCTGCAGCAGCCACAGCCACAGCCTCGACGTCAATGCTACTTGCCACTTGATTGGACGCTTGTGTCTGCTAATTATGGTTTTGGCTTGTGTTCGACCAGGCCCAAAGGAAATTTCCATTATTTTTAGTCGATTTGTCACATGGGATACTGCATTGAGAGACTGAGAAGGGGGGCAGGATACCTTTTGAACTGAAACTAAATAGATTCCAATTCAGAAGAGCTTTGAGATGGATGACAGGAGGCTGGAAATGGATCCATCAAAGGAATCTTTCAGCTAAGGATTCGTGGGCTTAAGCCATGTTCCTTTCATAGAATTCCCAATTGATTTTTCTCGTAGGAAACCCTTCTTCCCAATGTTTAGATCATTTTCCCATAACTTGATCTTTAATTAGGATACACTCTTGTTTGCCCAGCAATATTATCTTGCAGCCTTGCAACATAAATAAGCCCAGAGAGCGGATAGCAGATAAATTTTGGCTGCTGTCCAGTCTGAAATAAGAGCCACATACTAGCGTTGAATAGCGTTTTCTCTTGAAAATCCTTTTGCCTTGTGTGCTTCTGACGGCTTCTGAGTTTCGTCAAACGAACAAATTGCTGCCACAAGCACAAACATCCACTATGGCTATGGCTCCCATCATCGCCCGGCCGCACGCCCGGCCGCCCGCCCCTCGATCTTTGGGCATCATCTTTGCTTCTAATTTCTGGCTTTGCTCTCCTCCGCCCTCCGCCCTTCGTCTTTTGTTAACTGGTTCGAGAACGGGTTAAAGTTAAATGTAGAAGGAGTCCCCTCTCGGGAGTCCCCCGCATACCCCCGCACCCCTGGGCAGACCACGACAACAGAGAGAACAACTTGAGCACGTTCAACGCATTTTCTCATCAACGTCGTCGAAATTGCACTCAATTTTTGAAGGCTGCTGACGGGCCTTCCTATTCCTCGTCCTCCTTCCTGCTAACGTTCTTGGCTCCCTGCCTCCCAATCCTACTCCGCGTCAGTGTCCGCGTTCGGATCTAAGTAATATTTCGTTTTCCCTTTTTTTCGGAGGAAATGCATTGTTAGGAGGCGTCGGCGTGAGGCGTCCACATGGCATGCAGAGGGTATGCGGAGGGTGTCATGAGACTGTCAGCCAATTTGCGATGATTGATTGTAATTTGATGGAAGACTCATAGTACTCGTACTCGGGCCCAAGGTGAAGTAGGAAAAGTCATTAGCATCTGATGGAGGGTAAGGGTTCCCCCCAAAAAGGAAGTATAAAACTTGATCTTGGGCTGGAGTTTCTGTAGAAACCTCTTGTTCAGTACGGATATCAGCAAAGGCAGAGAAAAAGGGTATTCCGAGTGCAGCATAAACAGATCTGTTTGGCCTGAATCACCACCAACGACTTGCCCTTCTTCTGTACATCGGTGCTTCGGTGCTTCGGTGCTTCTGTTCCTCTGTTGATGTGGCAGGCATCTGCCGCCTGTACGGCGGATAATGCTCTCTCTATATCTTGCGGCAGCATCCAGCAGCAGGTGGTTTATATGGGAAGTCGTCGGTGACTGCTGGCATTATTACTTGCTCTTTGCCCCCCAGTGCCACTTGCCAGCAAATGAGTTGCGCGTTTCTACAGCTTCTACAGTTTTATATAAGAACTTAGAATTCACGTTCTTTGTGTGCCTTGCGTGTGGAAATTGGATTGCCAGTGCCAGTGTCAGTGTCGGTGTCAGGGACTGGGAGAAGAGCTAGCCACAAGTTTTCCAGTTAACTTAAGTAGAATTAAAAATCACAATTTAATTAAATGCAAGTCAAAAATGTCATTCGCTTTTGCGGCTTGCCCCACTGCGAACTTTATGGCCTAAGGCCAATGCAATTGTTCTAATTATTTCACAGTTGAGCGACAGGCACGTGCCGTCGTGCCCAGAATCCAGCAAACCACTCTCCAGCATACCCTCCTTCCGGTCTTCCCATGCCCCATGCCCCCCCCTTACCGAACGGGGAGCTGGCGAGGATTAGGCAAGCGTGAAATGCATCTGAATCGCTTTCGACGGATCCGGCTGGGGCATTATAATGCACAAATGTTTGCACTTGTCTCTGCTAGGTGGGTTCACTTGTTCCAGCGCCTCATTTCGAGGACACTCAAGGAATGCAAGGAAGCTAATTCAAAATCCATTCCATTGATATCCGCATACACGATTTCTGAATCAGAGCAGCAACAGAATTTGCTTGGAGCCCTAAACTGAAGAATTGGCGGATTAAAGTCATTTCAAATCCAAGGATACTCAGAAAATCACAAATTCTCGAATGAAATACAAAATGGAAGGGGACACTTCTGATGGAAACAGTGGGAAAGACTCAAATGTAGACAAATTGGGGCCAAAAGATTCCTGGGGACTGGACCAATTGAAATCTGTGCGATTCTGTGTGATTGAAAACAAAGCCGTTCCTGCACTCCAATGCAGAGCCCCGGGCTCATGTATAATTTCCAGAGAGTCCATTTGGACACAGCATAGACACCAGTACAAGGGGGAGCAGCATAGAAAGCAGTTGTAAACAAAAACGTTTCAACTTACTTGCAAATTTAATGAACGCAAATGCAAGCCAACAGAACAAAAAAAAGATCGGAAAATGAAAAAGCCAGAAACGCAGTTGGTGGCCCTGCAACTGCAACTGCAGCCACCGCCAGAGCCACAGCCTCCCTCGTGCTATAATCACACACACAAAATGCATTCGGACGACGCTTAAGTAAACTTGTGGGGGGCCCTGCCCTGCCCTGCCCGGCCCGGTCCGGCCCTCTCAGACACGCCGCAAACTTGACTTGTGGGTCAACTGGCAGGTCCCCAAACCCCAAACCCAAACCCCGAACCCAAACCAATCCAATAAGAGCAATAGAAGGCCCAGCCCTAGCCCTAGCCCCAGCTCACAGCTTTGGTCGCAGGCCCTTCGACACACAACAAAAAAAATCTACAAAATTCAATTAATTTAAATGCATATACTATACATATATATAGTGTGTATGTATATGTATGTGTATATCCGGAAGGAGGAGGTCCGCCGGATCACTTTACAATGTAAATCTCAAGAGTGCGATGCCCCAGCAGCTGCTGCTGCTGCTGCTGCTTTTTGTGCTTTGCATTTTTTCTATTTGAGAGATGTTTTTTGTGCCGTTAGGCGGCGCGGAATCTCTGAATCTGCCGAAAAAAAATACAAGATGAAAAACTGAGGTCCTTTCAAAGGCCAGAAGATGGCAGGAGAACAAGAAGTACTACAAACAGCGCCTTATGTTGCGGTCGGAATTTAAAACTATGAACTAATGAAGCAGGATGGAGAATGGAGAATGGAGCGGCATTGTAGTGATAGATGCACCAAAAAAAGATAGACTTCTTTGGAATAGAATAAGTAGTGGAAAATTGCACTTTAATTTGCTCAAGTGTTTCCTTTTAGAGCCGTAGATAATCATAGTCTTTGTCGTACCCTATACCCGGAAATGTATCTTTTTTGCTCTCTTGTGTTGGCAGATATTTGTCAATTTAATTAATAAATAAACTGGGATACTCATGGGATAAGAATCTCGAAAATTGAAAATAAATTGCACAGAAATCTCCATGCTTTAGAGTTGATTTATGGAGAATCGCTTTACGCTTAACGCTCTCGTCTTGCAGCTTCTGCGAGGCCCCCAGTCAGTCGCCCAGCTCTATGCTCATCTGGTGTCCCCAATCAACTCCCTTAGTAAATAGTTTTTGTTAATAATTCGTTCTGTTGGTTGACCAGAAAATCCTCTGGCGACCAGAATCCCCTCTCTATCTCTCTCTCTCTGTCTCTCTGAGCATTGGGGTAAGCGGAGCTCATGGTAAATTTATAAGTCTCTAATGCCCGTTTAAATCAGCGTTAATTGCATTTTATTTGCACTCTATTTCTGCAGTACAGTATCCGTTCCCCAACGACAAATGCCATATTTGTGGCTTGTGTGAATTTCTCATTGGACCGCAGCTCAATTGATTTTTAATATGTGCATTTGGGGTTTGTTTTCCCATGGCGGAAACATTTCTCGAAATTTATTTATAAAAGGTTCGACAGAGAGACTGATTTATTTTGTTGGAATACATTTTATTTCGAATTATTTGCCCAGGCCCTGTTAATTAAGTTGATTTAGACAGTTTAATTGCTGGCATTCGATGGATGAGGGCGGGAGAGCTGCGGGAGTATCTGCGGCTGGCTGTGGCTGGGGACGGGGGCTGCAGGATGGGGCTGAGAGGTGGATGGAGGCAATTATAGTTTGACAGTTCAATTAGATGCCGAGCGGCATTTGAATGGTTTGGACGAACAAACGGATTTATGTTTGTGATAATCAAACTTTTATGCGATTTTCAACAGCTGGGCGGACGGTACAACCCTCGCTCTCCCTCTCTGTCTCTGTCGCTCGGATTGAGTGAAAATTACGTATACGCCTGGATGGCTCCATTAGAAGAGGCAGGAATCTAAATGAGATATGAGCTTATTACGCAATACACCTTTCATTTTAAATTCCCGAGAAAAAAGCCACCGAACAGAAGAACAAATTTTAAATTCTCATTACGCATACGCCGCGGTGTCTCAGCATAGATTATTGCTTTGTTTATGGTTTCCAAATTTGTTGCATTATTTGATGTACAAATTCGAAAATGGTAGACCATTTTCCAAGGAAACTTTTGCTCACTTTTCATAATTCGAAATATCTGTATCGAATGGTAAATTAAGTAAAGTTCTTTATTTCTCCAAAGCACAAAGCACTAAACATTGAAAAAATTTAATGAAAAAAATTCGAATTTAATTCGATTTAAAACCAATACAAAATGTATATTAAAAGTATTAAAATGGCTTTAAGTATAGATTATTTAATGCTCCTTCAGTGGAAAATCACGTTCACATGTTTGGGATTTTATTCCATTCCGGATTTATTAATTTTAAAGACCATAAAAAACAAATTTCAGCAGGCATAAATTGTAGTTAATTTCACTTGAACACGTTTTGGATTTTAGTCCACTTATTACTTGGAAGAGCTTTTCCCAAAAATACGAGTACTCCATGCGATTGTGTGGTCTTTCTGGCATTGGGAGGCTGGAGTGCCCCGAGCCTTTTTTACCGTCAACAAAAATAAACCAATCAAACAAAACATAACGGAATCGAAAGGAAAGGAATCCTTGGGACCGTGCCGGAGAGAGGAGTGTCAGATGTACGTCGAGACGCGCCAAGCGCGCAACGCAAACTGAATCTGAGCCAAGCCGACACGAAACGATATTGGGAGCAGAGCGATGCCTGGCCTGAAGATTGAATGGTGTGGTGCTGCTGCGTTGTGGCAGGATATCCCAAAGCATGGGGCACAAACAGCGACACCGACACCGACACCGACGCCGACAGACACACACTCATGGACATGAACATGGACATGCAAAAGGCGCAAAATCACTAGAGCCAGCGGCGCTGCCATCCCCACACACCCTCCCGACGCGGCTTAGGAATCCATTAGCACCAGGAGGGGGCAGGCCCACTGCCCGCCCTGTCCTATCCGTCCGCTTTTCTGGCTTTTCATTCATAAATCCAACTTGCACTTTTGTTTACGTTGGCCCCAGGCCTGCGCAGGCGCCCTGCGAGTGCGAGTGCGTGTGCCAGTGCGAGTGCGAGTCCTGCTTCCCACCCCATTTTGTGGGGACACCTGTTGGACGTTTGCTTCTGAATTTTTGGGCAATTGGTAGACCCGAAAATTGACCGTCCTGTCAATCAAATTGAAACAAAACTTGAAAGCCTAAATGACTTAATTGGACCCCCGTTTTGGGCAGCACAGTTTTTGGGGCCTATAAAAGGGTCAGGGCAGCCGTCTGCCTGCAGTCCGGAGAATCGTTCTAAATAAGATGACACATTTGGCTCTGTATCGTCTGCTGGTGTTCAATTTGCTGGAAATCAATTTGAGAGATGTCTCAGTGTTCCACTGCTGGTCGGAGCCGGGTAGGCGGAGGTGGCACTATTATTTATGCTTCTATTTCTATTTATTCATTTCCTAGAGGCCTATCCTCTAGCTGGGATGATGAGTGAGAGCCACATCTATTCGCAATATATTCAACTGCAACAGGATGCTGGCTTGGATGGTGGCTTGGCCAACATACACAAGGCCTACTTGGACAGCGATATCACCAAAATGGGTGTGTTCCTTGACTTGGGCTGCCCCCAGGCTGCTTTCCTTACAAACCAGGTAGGTGGCTGCCACTTAATTCTCACAGAAAAGGACTATTCCCTCTATTGGATCCAGTCCAGTCGCGCCCGACTCTATAACCGTCGCTTCCATTGGCTGCTCTTCGATGAAATGGGTAACCTTACGAATCTGGCCGAACTCTTTGTCCGTGCCAATATCAGCCTGGACGCCGATGTGACCTACATCGAGCCGCGGGAGGGGGAAGGAGCGGACGAGGAGGAAGAACTCTTTGTGTTGCATGATGTCTACAGCAAGGGCAGCCACTTGGGGGGCAGGCTCAACGTGACTATTGACCAGAGTATCCAGTGCAATCGTACCGACTGCAGGATCAAGGACTACCTCAGCGATCTGCATGAGCGGACCAGGCTGCAGCAGCGCATGGACTTGACCAACATCACCTTTCGAATGGCTGCCTTGGTAGGAGAGTCCGCTTATATTTCAGTGTATTTATCTATATATATCCCTGCAGGTGTCCGTGATGCCACTTACTTCGAAGGAGGAGATTCTTATGCGGTTCCTGAGCGGCGAAGAGGATGCCCACTTGGACTCGATTTCCCGCCTGGGCTATCGCCTCATCCTTCACATGCAGGACATGCTGCATTTCAAGTAAGCTCTGGTCAGAGTTCTAGCCCTTCTTCAGAAGTTACCAGCCTGAAGTTTTCAGCTTGAGCTTCATTTGGGTGGGTGACTGGAGCATCCAGGATGCATTTGGCGGAGCCATAGGCCTGCTGGGCAATGAGTCGGTGGAACTGTGCTCCTCTCCTTTTATTCCGTCCTGGAACCGCCTTCACTATGTCCATCCCATGGTGGAGCTGGCCGAGTTTCGAGCTGTTTGTATATTTCGTACGCCGCACAATGCTGGGATCAAGGCGACCGTGTTCCTGGAGCCCTTCATGCCCAGCGTCTGGCTAGCCTTTGGGGCACTGCTAGTCCTTTCCGGGTGCCTGCTGTGGCTAATATTTCGCCTGGAGCAGCACGGGATGCAGCGGTGCCTGGAGTTCGTGCCCTCCCTGCTCACCAGCTGCCAGATCAGCTTCGGGGCGGCCTGCATACAGGGCTCCCACTTGCTGCCCAAGTCCACGGGCGGCAGACTGGCATTCATCGCCGTCATGCTGACCTCCTTCCTCATGTACAACTACTACACATCGATTGTGGTGTCCACACTCCTCGGATCGCCAGTGCGCTCCAACATAAGGACCATACAACAGCTGGCGGACAGCTCCCTGGACGTGGGCATCGATAATGTGCCATTTACCAAGGCCTACCTGACGGTAAGTTATCTATTTTGTGGCATCCCTGTATTAAAAAGATCTTCGACAGTCCTCGCCCCGTCCGGACATACGCAGTCTGTACAGGCAGAAGGTGGAGAGCAAGCGGGATCAAAGCACCCTCTGGTATGGGCCTGAGGAGGGGGTCCTCAAGGTGCGCGATCAGCCCGGATTCGTGTACATCTCGGAGGGATCCTTCATTTACCACCATGTGGAGAAGCACTACCTTCCCCGGGAGATCTCTGACCTCAACGAGATCATGCTGCGGCACGAGGGCGCCGTCTACCACATGATTCACCTGAACAGCTCCTATCGAGAGCTAATCACTCAGCTGGAGGTGCGTCTCGTGGAGTGCGGCCTCACCTCGAAGCAGCGGCGCTTCTTCACCAAAACGAGGCTGCAGAGCTACTCCAACATCTTTGTGATCCAGGTGGGAATGGAGTACGCTGCCCCACTGTTTCTATCCCTATTGGCCAGCTACTCCATGGCTCTCCTGATCCTGCTCATGGAACTGGCTTGGAAGCGAGCCGAAAGGCAGGCGCCTATGACTATGGGGAGCAGTCTCTTGCCCCAGGAGCAGTAAAGAAGCAACGAATAAGCGAATAATCATTATATTTAGTTGGGTAAGTAGGGGAGGATATCCATACCATACCTTAAATTTAATGTGCCATATCCAGCCATTATTCCATGCAATCCATAATCCATAAGTGACCGATTTGCCATTGCCTGTCAGTGTCAGTGGCTCAATTTTGTATTCTACGAGTATACCCATTCCCATTCCCAGACCCATTCCCATTAAGTTGTCAATTGTCAAGTTCATGTAGGACCGATGACTGATTCTGATTTGGGGGCATATGACAACTACTTCTGTACTTTCGACTGTACCTCCCAGAGGAAAAGGGCCAGAGAATCGAATACTTACACTTCGATTTTTATATTAATGCTGAGAGTGGCTTGAGAGTGGAAATTTAAAAACGAAAATTTTGACATTGATATGAAAATATTTTATTTAAATATTAAATTATTAAATATAAATATTAAATAAAATGTAAATATATTTATATTTTAAATAAATATAATATTTAATATTTAAATTAAATAAATACATAGATTATTTGTATTAAATATAAATATCATATTTAAATTAAATATTTTCTTAATGAAAATATATTTCATGTTGAAAATAAATTAATTGAATTTTAAAAATTAATTATTTTAGATTTGAATTTAATATATTTCCTACAAATTTAAATTCTTTTTTATTTTAAAGTGTTTTATATATTGATTATGTTTCAATTAAAGTAAATTCCATTTAATTTTACTGTTTTTATTTAAAAATATAATATTTTTTAGATATGGATGTATTTCTCCGAGTGTAAAAAAAGCCACTAAAATCGCCAGTAAATATCATTCCATAAATCAGTCGAATGTACCCGTATAAGGGGATTATTCCACGGTTGATTCCGACATGCATTATACATATAAACGTATACTTGATGGATTGATTATGTCGCATTATGTTTGGGCCCATATATAAACCTCTGCGGCATCGTAATCTGTATCATTAATTCTGGTCTAGTTCTGGTTCTCTTTTGAAATAAAAATAGACAAAGAAATAGAAATGTGGGAATTGCACAGTTTCATATTGTATAATATTTTGCACATGGCCAGGATAAACCATGTCCTGGTACTGCATTGTTGGCCAGGGGAATGTGAGTACTCCTCAGATCAGATCAGACCACATCAGTCAGTTGCTTCTTTATCTTTAATATTTATGGATCTCTGTACCCGCAGCCCTGGCACACTTTGCACTCTTAGCCAACACGAGGAATGTCTTCACCCAATTCGAGGACCTCAACACGAAAATTGCACTTGAAGACCAGCTCTTGAGCCACAGCATCCTCAGGCTGGGCGTCTTCATGGACAGCAATTGTGGTCAAAGCGAGACTGTTTTACAAATGGTAAGTAGTACATGTATCTGAAGAATAGTCTGATTAATCTGATGTGTACATATGTATATCCTATGGACAGGCCAGCGACAAGAGACTCTTTAGCCATCGGTATCACTGGCTCATCTACGATCGCCTGCCGGGTCTCTCCCGAATGGAGACTCTCTTCAGCAGAGCCCAACTCTTTGTCGATGCTGATGTGACCTATGCCCTAGGCGATCTCGATCCCCCAGCAGAACCCTCTTCACTCTCTACGATCTGCACAACAAGGGCAGACAGTTGGGTGGAGAGCTGAACATCACCGAGGACCGGGAGATCGTTTGCCATGAGCTGGAGTGCCGCGTCCAGCGCTACCTCAGTGATCTTCATACGAGAGATCGACTGCAGCATCGAAAGTCCCTAACTGGAATGATCATGAGGGCCACAGCAGCGGTGCGTGAAGATCTTTGACAGATTTAACAGATAGACTGATATTGTTTCAATCCAAAGGTCAACTCCATGCCACTGAACACCTCGCAAGAGATAATCCTCAGCTTCATGGAAACCAGAGACCGGATCCATCTCGATACGTACGCCCGCCTGGGCTACCAGTCGCGCCAGCCACTCCGAGAGATGTTGGACTGCAGGTAGGGAATTGATTGAATATACAAAAACACAATCTTCCACAAGGATTTCTGTTGAAGGTTTGAGTAT
This sequence comes from Drosophila lowei, assembly GCA_008121275.1. Taxonomy (NCBI): domain Eukaryota; kingdom Metazoa; phylum Arthropoda; class Insecta; order Diptera; family Drosophilidae; genus Drosophila; species Drosophila lowei. The sequence continues at coordinate 15,270,803 of CM017781.1, read as the reverse complement.
ATGTTTCGTGATCGCTGGACGGGCGATGGCAACGTGTCGGGCGGCATTATCGGTGATTTGATCACCGAGGCGGCTGATCTGTCGATACCCCCCTTCATCTACTCCTTTGATCGGGCGCTCTTCGTAAAGCCCCTCACGAAGTTCAGTTTCTTTCGCGACGTGTGCATGTTCCGTAACCCCCGATCGGTGTCGGATGGCCTGAGTGCCACCGAGTTCCTGCAGCCCTTTAGCGGCGGTGTCTGGCTGACATTCGGTCTGCTCCTGGTTGTGGCCGGCTGCATGCTCTGGGCGACCTTCCGCATGGAACGCCTAAACGCATGGAGACCCTCGTTGCTGACCAGCTGCCTGATCTCCTTTGGGGCCGGCTGCATACAGGGGGCCTGGCTCACACCCCGCTCCTTGGGCGGCCGCATGGCCTTCTATGCACTGATGCTGACCTCCTTCCTGATGTACAACTACTACACGTCGATCGTGGTGTCCAAGCTGCTCGGGCAGCCGGCCAAGTCGAGCATCCGCACACTGCAGCAGCTGGCGGACAGCAGCCTGGAGGTGGCCATAGAGCCGACCCCCTACACGCACGGCTACGTGACCACCTCCGATCAGCCGGACGTCCACAGTCTGTACTTGAACAAGGTGGCAGGCAGCAAGCAAGCGCCGGATCACATCTGGATGTCCACCGAGGAGGGGGTCAAGCGGATGCGGGATAACGCAGGCTTCGTCTACATTGCCGGGGCGGCCACCGCCTACGAGTTTGTGCGGAAGCACTTCCTGCCCCATCAGATCTGTGAGCTGAACGAGATACCACTGCGCGATGTCTCGCAAACCCACACCGTGGTACTGAAGTCCTCTCCCTATGCGGAACTCCTCAGATTAAAGTATTACCCTAGTTTCCCAGCCATTAAGGTGTTCCCAAGTCTATCCCCTCTATTTCCAGCGAGCTGCGAATGCTGGAGACGGGGATCCACTTCAAGCACGAGCGCTACTGGATGCGGACCAAGCTCCACTGCTACCAGCACAATCACTCGGTGGCCGTGGGCCTGGAGTATGCTACGCCCCTGTTTATTCTGCTTCTGGGATCGATTGTACTTTGTGTGGGGGTGCTGGGCCTGGAGGTGCTATGGCACAGGCACAGGCACGGGCACGGGCATACGGCTCTCCGCCACTGAGCTGAGACCAAGGTCAATACCATTTATATATTTTTTGCAGGCAAATTGGTGCAATTTTAGAACAATCAGCGACTGAAGGCTGCTGTTGACAGGCAAATTGATTCCTCTAGAATGGCTATAATGGTTCCCCTATAAAAGAAGCAGCCACTGGCCACCGGATGTGGCAGAGTCAAAGTAAACAATGCAGCTGCAGGTGCAATTGGCCAACTTTCTGCTGGACAATCTGGTTCAGTCGCGCATCGGTTTCGTTCTATTCTTTCATTGCTGGCAGCAACATGAAAGTGGGAAAGAAAAGAACCCTCATCCATTGAGAATCCTATAATATTCTATAATTATATGACTTTTCCTTCTTTGTAGTTCGGGACTTTGCCCAGCAGTTCATGAAGCCCCTCCATCAGCACCTCATCTACCATCAGTTTCTGCAAATGCACGCCGTTCGGGACTGGGAGGATCTGGAGCTGCGCTTCCTGGACCATTTGCAGCCCACTCTGGCGATCTATGTGGATATGAAGTGCCACAAGGCAGCAGGATTGCTAGTGGAGGTACATGACACATGAATGAGTATCTAAATGATGTGGACATTCATGGCATTCATCATTTCTCATATAAGGCCAGTCGGGAGCAGCTGTACAATCAGCATTACCATTGGCTGCTGCACGGGAACGAATCCGAAGTGGGTTTCTACGATTTCTTTGCCCCCTTCAACATTTCCATCGATGCCGATGTTAGCTACGTGAAGGAGGAGCCTCCAAGCTCGGATTACAATGCCTCTGTGGTGGTCTATGCCACCTACGATGTCTACAGCAATGGGAGGATCATTGGCGGCCAGCTGAATCTGACAGCAAACTATGCCAGCGGCTGTGACCTGAGTGGTTGTCAGAGGATGCGATACCTGAGCCCGTTGCATCTGCGTTCCAAGTACGGGAATCGGGAGCAGCTCACGGATGTGGTGCTCAGAGGTAGGGAGTCCTTGAAGAGGGATCAAGCACTAACTCTCTCTCTTCCAGTGGCTACGGTGGTGACCCAACGTCCTCTCTACTGGTCGGAGGATCAACTGGTCGTGTTTCTGAGTCAGGAGAACGAGACACACATTGACTCGCTGGCGCGATTCGGCTTTCATCTGACTCTGATCCTTCGGGATCTGCTGCACTGCCGAATGAAGTTCATCTTCTCGGACAGCTGGAGCAAATCGGATGTGGTTGGCGGAGCTGTGGGCGCCATGGTCGACCAGACAGCCGACCTCACAGCCACACCCTCGCTGGCGACGGAGGGGCGGCTCAAGTATCTGTCGGCCATCATCGAGACTGGCTTCTTTCGCTCGGTCTGCATCTTCCGCACGCCACACAACGCGGGCCTCCGCGGGGATGTGTTTCTGCAGCCTTTCAGTCCGCTCGTGTGGTATCTGTTCGGTGGAGTTCTGTCCCTGATCGGACTCCTGCTCTGGGTGACGTTCTACATGGAGTGCAAGCGGATGCGTCGCCGCTGGCGGCTGGACTACCTGCCCTCGCTGCTGAGCACCTTCCTGATCAGCTTCGGGGCCGCCTGCATCCAGAGCTCGGCGCTGATACCCCGCTCCAATGGCGGCCGGCTGATCTACTTTGCCCTCTTCCTGATCAGCTTCATCATGTACAACTACTACACATCTGTGGTGGTGTCCTCGCTGCTGAGTTCTCCGGTCAAGTCCAAGATCAAGACAATGCAGCAGCTGGCGGAGAGCCAGCTGACAGTGGGCCTGGAGCCATTGCCCTTTACCAAGAGCTATCTGAATGTGGGTTCCCTCTCTCCTACACTCTTCCCCTGTCAATCGGTGGTTTCTCTTCTCTTCCTGGCAGTACTCCAGACGTTCCGATATCCATCTGTTCATAAAGCGCAAGATCGAATCGCAGTCGAAGAGCCCCGATCTTTGGCTGCCCGCCGAAGAGGGTGTGCTTCGGGTCAGGGACAATCCCGGCTATGTCTATGTCTTTGAGACATCCTCGGGGTATGCCTATGTGGAGCGCTACTTTACGGCCCAGGAGATCTGTGACCTCAACGAGATACTGTTTCGACCCGAGCAATTGTTCTACACGCACCTGCATCGCAACTCCACCTACAAGGAGCTCTTTCGTCTAAGGTGAGTGTCCCTTACAGAGAGTCCTTGCACCTATGTATCATGGTATTCATGGTATTCCCTGGCAGACTGTTGCGTGTCTTGGAAACGGGTGTCTATCGGAAGCAGCGCAGCTACTGGGTCCACATGAAGCTCCATTGCGTGGCCCAGAACTTTGTGATTACCGTGGGCATGGAGTACGTTGCCCCGCTACTCCTGATGCTGATCTTTGGCTACATCCTGGTCCTGTTCATCCTCCTGCTGGAACTCGCCTGGCAGCGCTATCTCAACCGGACCAAGCGACACACTCTTTAAAATCGCTTTAAGCTGCTATTCAGAACTACATAGATATATATTCATCCAGGACACGGCACAGGGCACACGGCACATGGCACCTAGAGCACCAGAGAGAAAATATAAAAACACTTTGGGGTTAAACTTTTCGCCACGTCCGACGACTGTAAAATTATGCAGGGGGGGGGGCGACGCTTTTCCACGCTTCCTGTTTTCCCGCCCGAAAAATGCGGCACGCCTCGTTGAATGAAAGGAAGGAAGGATGTCGAGGACGGGGACGGGCACGGAGACGGGGAGCAAAGGACGTAGTGGATCTGTGCTATGCTTTCATGCGATTTTCGTATTTGCATTAAAAACTTTTCGTGTTTGGCGGTTACATTTTATTTTTCATTTTCCCCTTCGCCAATGATTTTATTCATTCTCTCGCCACCTCCCACTCCGACGGCTTTTATTTGCATTTTTATGCACCTCGAATGGAAAACTTTATCCCCAGTCTCCATAGGCCATGTGTGGGTCTGGCAGATAGCAAATAATGAGGCCTATTAGGCGGCAGTTAACTACTAAGTCGTCCATACCACAGCCAGTGCGATTTTCCCACGTAATCAATCATATTTCAATTCATTCGCCCACACGGCCATGATTTATGTCGATTTAATGAAGTTGGCCTGCGGCAGCATCCGACATTTCATTACATTGGAGACTTGACTGTCGGATTTGATTGCACCCCAAGGAATAGAGCGGCACGATCCTCTCGAAGCAGAAGAAAGATGCAGGCTCTATTGGGGGCCCTGACGAAGAGAACATGAATGCAAGTGAGAGTGTTTATGGAAAGGGATCTGCAGAGCTCTTGTACGAGTATTTCTGATTGATTAATCCATCAAAGTCCACTAATAAACACTTTCTATTTGCCTGGTCGCATTCCAAACTGCAACTGGCACAAATGTTTGCCACACAGGCAGCACAGGCAGAACTCTCCACCCATTGCGAGGGCTATGATAAATTGGCTTGACAATTTGTCAACTCAATCTTGTTGTCAACAGGCCATCACTTGGGCCCACTTGGCCCCCTCAACCCCTCAAGGAGTGCTCCCCGTCTCGGGTGGAGGTTGGAGGGTAGAACTTTACAGTGTCAGTGGAAATTGACAGGCAATCGGGAATTATTTACAACATTGAACAGAGTTTTCCGCTTCCTTCCCCCAGGCCCTCTGCTGTCATTGGACCATTTTATTTTGCAATTTGTCAGCAACATGTTTTAACTTGATTTTTTTCTACTTGTAACTATGTGTATATGTATGTATATGTATATGTATATGTAGGTATACGATATACAATTACTCGTTTGTTTTGGACGGGGCAAAGGAAAAAGTGTTCCCTGCTTTGCGGCTGCGGTGAGAAATTGGTTTTGGCGGTTTTCGTACGTGCTAAATGAGCGCGAAACGGATTCGATTTGAATGGCAAAGGATGGGTAAAAGGAAATAAAACCTCAATGAAACTCTCATCTCAGCTACACACGAGTATGTATTCCGATAATTAGATTGAACTGTTCGCTGGGGGGAGAAACACCCCGCAAAACGCAAAGCTCCTCTCTCATCATCTGCCTGATTGTCATGTCTGGGGCTGGCTCTGGGGCGCTGCCTGTCATGTACTCATACGAAATGCCATGCGGCTGATATCTTAAGATTTATATGGCCCAATGCTGGGCACATCTTATCTGTAATTTAATCTGTGCCCCCACTTAACGATAATGACACTGTCGATTGCAAGCTCTGGCCATCCGGCTCTGCTCTAGCTTCGTGCTCGACATGTCCTCAGTTGGATTCCATTCCTCGAGCTGGCGGATTGAGTAGCAGGCGGAAATACCCGTTCTCTCAACTCAACAGTGTGCGTATCCATAAGGCTGTTGTTTTGCTCTTTTTGTTGTTGTTTTGGGGTATACTTTATGGCACTTCACCTCGGATTTGCGGCCTGCCAAGCATCGAAAGTGTCGCGTGGAGTGTTTGCCATTCAAGTGAGACCTCTGTCTGATCGGGTGTGTTTACTCTGTTCTTAAATTAGCCAGAATTTCCAGTTAATCGTGTTGCCGGAGTTCGACTTAATGTTGTTTGCATAACTGAACAGTTCGTTCTGTATTTAAAGCGTGGGTTAAGTAACCTCCACAGATATCATAAAAAATATCAAAAACATTGCTCGCAAGTTTGGTTGTTCGTCGAGCTGTCCAGAGGAATCCCTAATAGTGAATTTTAATCTCTTTTTCCTATACTCTTAAGCTCTTTTCATTTGGGTCTTGGCCCGCGTCCACAGGTGTTCTTTTCATGGCGTTTGTCCTATATTACGCATACGCCACGTGCCGCCCGATAAAGCAACAAAGCAGAACAGAACGCCACAGAAAGTACTGCTGTTCATATTTAGGGGCCAGAACAAAGCCCTGAAAGAGCTCACAACAACTGGCTGCACTGTATTACTGGCATACAAATTGCCCAGCCAACAACAACGAAGTGCAATTAACATTCGGTTTAACTTTTCATTAACGACAGCCGACGCGTCGGCAGCCAACAGCAAAAACAATGAAATATTTGAATTAGAGCGAAAAAGAACTCCGAAGTTTCGAATACCTTAAATCATCATCATCATCGTCATCGTCATCGTGCTTATAAGAACAAAGTAAGGTGTCGAAAAATCCGCTTCCATAATTGGCACATTTTTTATTGCCGTATGATAATCGATGCGTTAGCTTGGAGGCCTTCGAAAGGTTTCGAATCGCTCTGTATGGCTATCTATCTAATCGCGGGGAAAGACCGATACTTTATCTTTACTCGTGCCAGAAACAATCGCCGACTCTTGGGGGCTATAAAGAAAGACTTTTCTATTGAGATTATCAGTTCGGTATCAAAGAAATACGCACATGTTTCAGAAATCGTATCATAAAGTCTTGAACAAATTCCAGTAGAAGCACCTCTGGATCGGGATGGCTCTCTGGCCTGTGCCAGAAGAGGGTATACCCTTGAAGAGGGTACAACATGAGCAGGGAAAGATTTGCCAAAGCTAAAAACGTGACGCTCGCTGACCGGCCTCAACTCTCTGCTGCTACCCGCGAACGGATCGGATCGGATCGGAACGGAACGGAACCGAATCGAACAGAATCGAATCAAATCGTACAAATACTATATCTATAGACATAATCCGCCTGATCGGCACTTTGGCACTCGGCACTTGTTGCACTTCTTGCACTTCTATTGTCGTCTGTAGGTATCTTATTTGATTTTATTTTATTCTGCTTTTTATGCTGCCGCTGGCAACTCGCGTGATACCTCGCACTTTCGGTCTTTGACGTCCATCATTGTTGTCGGCTGTCGTCGATTGCAGTTGATTGTTGGGGTTGTTGGGGACTCGCTTTGAGTGTTGGGGAGGGCTCATTCAGGTTCAGTCGCTCACTGAACGCCCCAACGCGCGAAACGTTGTCGTTGTGGTTGCCCCCGTACCGCCGACGTCGCTATCCGAACTTCTAGCCGATTGTTATCCAAGTGTTGGCCAAATAGTGCAAGGAAACGAAGTGCATCCAACACCCGAACGTGTTGTTAAAGAATAAAAGCCAAAGGTTTGCCTCTAAACTAGAAATACATGAGCAGAAGACTTTGTTGCACGGAGTTTCAAGCGGAGATTCAGTTGCATTCAAGCCCGTTAAGAACTGAGCTCAAGCGTCCCTTCTAAAACTGTTTTCGTAAAGGTCTGTCATTAAAAGCTTGGGAGTCCTCGCATAGGTCTTCCCCTTTTCAACTTTGTTCTTTTTTTAAAGAATGTGTAAGATCTAATCCACACCATTTCGCCTTCGTTTGTCTCAAGGACTTTCTTTGAATTCGTTTCAAAAATAGGCAAAAGCCCAGACAGAAGTGAATGACACGACCAAGTGCTGTGCCATCCCAAGGTAAATGCTGATATTGATGCTGATGCGCGGACTTCTTCTATTCTCAGTTTACTTTTGAAATTTCGAAACGTGTGTATGTTTGGTGTTTCGGTGTTTCGGCGTTTCGGTGGGGTGTCGAATTGAATTTTTTTGGATACTAAGCAAATGCAATGGGATAGCGGACACCGAAGTGGGTCAACAACATTGTAACTGCGCAAATGGATCGAGTGCGAGTGCGAGTACGAGTACTCTCAAACCCATCGATGCGTCACTTTCCAGCATAGCCCGAAGTAACTCTAGAGAACCTTTAGTTCTGCAAATGCAGCCCATTGAATCGGGAGATTTGTTCAATTATTTGCCAGTTTTTTGAGGCTTGTTGTTAAGTAAATTGATATTATTTAATTGCGGTTGTTTTTTTAAGCTAATCTACTCGTAAAACAGGTGCAAGGTCAACTTAAATGATCTGTGCAAATTATGGCAGGGCATTGATCGGGTTTTTTTAAATACATATATTTATAATGGGGATATATGCGTTTAGTTGGAACGAGGATGTGTTTGTGATTTCCTTTCGCCATGGTTTCCGGTTCTATATCCCTTCCTTCCCCCTCTCCCCATCCATAAGCGACAGTCACAAGTTCTGTCGGATGTAAACAAATGAAACGATTTGCACTTTGCACCATATAAATCGTTGCCAATAAACTGATGATCTATATATGCATATATACACCTAGTATACGTGGTGACCAACTCAGTTCATTTCCCCCTCTTTGGTTTTTGCAATCTGTTACCAAACAGTGAAATCTGTAGAGCGATTGAAACATCTACTCTGTAATTATTGTTAAAGAAAGTAAATATCTTACAGTACCAATCGGTTTCTGTTTTTCGTTCTAAAGAGTTCTTAACACTATTCTTCCAAGCTTATTGCAATAAATAATATGCTAATCTACCTAAAATATACGACCTAGTAGAACCGTTGCTTCATTCTACCTTCAATACTACTCGCACATGTGCAATAGACATATTTTATTATTATTTGTAGCACGTATTTCTCAATAAAACTTAAGTGAACTTTTTTTAAGTACTTCCCCAAATGCCAATTGTGTTCGTTCAAGTTCAAGGTACCACCGACAGACATGCAAAGCTTAACAAATTAAGCAATCTGTTTAAATTCGACTCTAGAAAATATTAAGACATAGGAAACCTCAACGAACCTCAATGAAAGAGTCGCTTTGCTTTGCAAGAGTTTCAGAATACTCTTCCAAAGAGAAACAAAACCGTTTAGCAGTCGATCAAAGAGAGAGACAGCCAGAAACAACCTTACAATAACTGTTAATGCACTGAGCAAAACCTGCAGTAAGAAATAGGTTTTTCAGCATTCATAATTTAAAATATAATTAAACTTCCGTTCACATCAGAATATATGTACATATGTACATATATATGTATATCGAGAGTATATACAACTTATTTTTTCTCAGTGTTCAGTTCAGTTCAATTAAGTTCATAGCGTTTCCATGACCAAAAGCAATAGTAGATGCCTCACTGTGAACCGCGATTCATTTGCAGCGGCAGGTGGACCCACAATGGGTCTCGATTTCTCATGGCAAAAGTCAATGTGCAATAATTATTTGTATTCTTAATTATATTCACCATAGTTGGCCTGCCCAAAATGACGACCAGCAAACAGCAAGAGGCCGAGGCCGAGCACGATCCTCAGGTTGTGGTCGCACCTGCAGGTGGCCCCCACAGCCCTCGAAAGGATCGCGGCCTCTGGCGGGACCTGACATCCTACTGGATCCTTGGTCTGTGCAACAACTACGGCTATGTGGTGATGTTGAGTGCGGCCCACGACATTATCAAGCAGTTCAACCCGGTAGGCAAAGATCAGGGGTAACCTGATTATCCAAACCAGACTAATCGTTTTCCTGTGCTCCCTGTCAGACCGATGACGATGAAACTAGCACCACGGGTAGGAACTGTCACTTGGTATCCACCGGTGCCATTTTGCTGGCTGATGTGCTACCCTCGCTGTTTGTCAAGATGCTAATGCCCTTCTTTCCCTTCTGGGTGAAGTGAGTAGATCGGGATCTGTGGCCTTTGCAGAATCTTAACCTGATTTCCCTTGCAGCTCACGCATAGCCATTGCGGTGGCCTGCTCGGCAGCTGGCTTCCTGCTCGTTGGATTCGCCCACGCCGAGTGGATGGCCCTCCTGGGGGTCATCATCACGTCGGCGAGCAGTGGCATTGGAGAGACCACCTTCCTGGCATACTCTTCGCGATACAACAAGTTAGTTTGAACGGTCTAATCCTTAGTTGAATCTCTAAAATGATTCTTTCAATCTGTTTCAGAAACGTCATATCCACCTGGTCCTCGGGCACTGGAGGAGCCGGCGTCATTGGTTCGCTGAGCTATGCCACCCTGAGGGATCTCAATGTTAGCCCCCGCAACACCATGCTGATCATGCTCGTCTTTCCTGCCATTGAGGCCTTCGCCTTCTGGCTGCTCCTGCGGCGGCCACAGGTGGACATTCTGCCTGTGACCACCGTGGAGTCCACCGAGGTACTGATCAGCGACGACAAGCCCCTGGTTGGATTCAAGGAGAAGCTCTCCTACATCAAGCATCTGTTCAAGTATATGCTGCCCCTCTGTCTGGTCTACTTCTTTGAGTACTTCATCAACCAGGGATTGGTGAGTGGGATTTGAGAGAAACGCTTTCGAGATCTTCCTCATGATGATGCTTTTCTTTTGCAGTTTGAATTGGTTTACTTTGAGAACATCTTCCTGGACAAGGACTCTCAGTACCGCTGGCTGAATGTGGACTATCAGATCGGTGTCTTCATCTCGCGCTCCTCGGTCAACATCTTCCAGCTGAACAAGATCTGGCTAATGTCCATCTTCCAGTTCGTCAACGTGATCTACTTCCTCACCGAGGTCATCTGGTGGTACACGCCCAGCATCTGGATCGTCTTCGTCATCGTCCTGTGGGAAGGACTGCTGGGTGGCGGCGCCTACGTGAACACTTTCTACCGCATGTCCAAGGAAATATCACCAGAGCGCCAGCAGTTCGCCATGGCCATGGTGGTGCAGTCCGACTCCTATGGCATTGCCCTGGCCGGCTTCCTGGCCATTCCCGTACACAATGCCATCTGCGGTCTGCCGGCGGCGGTGCGGAGCGTTGTCTGGTGATCATCAGCCAAGAGGAAACGATGCATCTGGGATCAGATTATGCCTTTAACGTGTGTGTCTAGCTATGAGTGCGTGACTCTTTATAGTATTATTAGCTCTGTGTGACTGCAACCAAGCCAAAGCGGACTCTGGTAGTGTAGTGCTAGATAGATGTTATGTAGTTATGTAGCCTCTGTTCAATTACTCTCTAAGCTTTAATTTAATAAATCGTTCGTCTTTTAGTAGCAATCTGATACCAGACTAATGAATATATAGATGCATAAGACACTCTCGATGCCGAAGGTTCTGGTGAATTGATAAGCCAATTCTCTGAGCTCGTTGACGCACTTCTCGAGCCGAAGAGAAAACCTTTACAAAATGAAGTAGACCAAAAGAAGCAAACAATAAACTCCCCATGTTTGATGGTGTACGTTGACTGCAATTACGGACGAATTCTAACAAAACACAATCTTCCACGTATCAAATTGGGGGGGGAAATGTATCTGTCCGAATTTATTTTGGCAAATACCCTTGATCTGTCGTACTGAAATGTTTTATTGGCTCCTCCAGTTTACTCAACAGAAGCCAATCAAAATCAACTCAAAAGTCTTGCATTTACAGCCTGTTGTCGTTGCCGAACATTAATTACATAGTCAATCAAGTTTGTGAGTGGCTGCTAATTTGGACGAACACCTCGCAACTTAAACAAACTGTAACAGCCACAAAGACTGAAAATGAAATCGAGTCGAGTCGATTCGAGGCAAGATATTACGTGGACCTCTCTCCCACCGTCAGTTGCTTGGGAGCTGTTGTACATAGCGGTACGCAGCACGCGATTAAAATTAGTTCATTAGTTTGGAAATTAAGTAACACACAATGAAAGGCTTATCAGCGTTTCTATTGCTTTTACTCTGCCTTCAACGAGTGAAGACAGATGAGACGCCAGCATCAGCAGCAACAGCAACAGCAGGGCGTCCTAATATAATCATTATATTAGCCGATGACATGGTAGAACAAGTTTCTCGGACAAAAATCACCGATTTTCCAAAACAAACCAACATTTGTAATATATTGCAGGGGTTCGATGATGTCAGCTTTCGCGGTGGACGGGAGTTTCTAACTCCCAATATCGATGCCTTGGCCTTCCATGGACGGATGCTGGACCGCTTGTATGCGCCAGCCATGTGCACTCCATCTCGTGGAGCTCTCCTCAGCGGTCGCTATCCAATACACACAGGTAATATCTGCTGTCCTGTAAAAGTTGGTGTTCATTGATCAATCAATTTATGCAACAGGCACTCAACACTTTGTAATTAGCAATGAGGAACCCTGGGGACTTACTCTAAATGCCACACTGATGCCGGAGATCTTTCAGCAGGCCGGTTACTCCACCAACTTGATAGGCAAATGGCATTTGGGCTTCTCCCGTCCGGAGTACACGCCTACTCGGCGCGGATTCGACTATCACTATGGCTACTGGGGCGCCTACATAGACTACTATCAGAGGCGCTCGAAGATGCCCGCTCGTAATTACACTCTCGGCTATGACTTTCGTCGGAATATGGAGCTGGAGTGCAGGGATCGTGGCGTATATGTCACGGACTTGCTGACCAACGAGGCGGAGCGTGTGATAAGGGAGCGGGAAGGGCAGGAGCAGCCTCTGTTCCTGGTACTCAGCCATCTCGCCACACACACGGCAAATGAAGACGATCCCTTGCAGGCACCTGAGGAGGAGATTCGAAAGTTTGCTTACATTAAGGATCCCAACAGAAGGAAATATGCAGGTTGGTTAGATTCTTTTTACCCTAAAATGTTCGTGCTGATTAACAGAACCTTTGCAGCCATGGTCTCCAAGCTGGACCAGAGTGTGGGTCGGATTGTCAGCGCATTGAACAGCACGGGTCAGCTGGAGAACAGCATTGTGATCTTCTACTCTGATAATGGCGCTCCATCAGTGGGCATGTTTGCCAATACAGGCTCCAACTGGCCGCTCCGAGGCCAAAAGAACACTCCTTGGGAGGGAGGAGTGCGCGTAGCCGGCGCCATTTGGAGCGCGCAGCTGCAGGCACGCGGCAATATCTTCACCCAGCCCATTTATGTGGCGGATTGGCTACCCTCTCTGGCTCATGCCGCTGGCATCGAGCTGCCCCACACTCTCGAGCTGGATGGCATAGACTTGTGGCCGCAGTTGGCAGGACCTGTGGATGCACCACATGTGCCGCGTGAAATTCTGCACATCTTGGACGATGAGTGGCGAGTCACTTCGTTCCAAATGGGACACTGGAAGTATATAAATGGAACCACTTCGGCGGGGCAGTATGATCAAGTGCTCACCTACCGCGAGCTAGATGACCTGGATCCTCGTGAGAGCCGCTATGTGGTGACGGTACGCAATTCACCCACTTCGCGAGCCCTAGCCCGCCACGATACTCGGCGCATGACGCAGCAGCGGGTGATAACCTTGCGACGGTCGGCTGCCGTCCGCTGCGGAGATCCTCAACGAGGCTGCAATCCTTTGGTGGAGGAGTGTATGTACGATATCTGGGCCGATCCGTGTGAGAAAAACAATTTGGTGTATTCCACGAGTCATTCGGAGGTTCTGGCGGCGTTGCGGCAGCGCGTCAAACTGCTGCGCGAAGGAGCCTCGGCGCCGGGTAATCGACTGGGCATGAGAAGTTCTGATCCAACTTTGCACAAGTGCACATGGGATGCATTTGAGGTGGAAAAACCTGCATTGGGTGAGCTTGTCCGCTGCAATTACGAATTGTTTTTACTTATTTGATTGATTTATTGATTTGTAGCGCCCGTTGAGTGCAATTACCACGGCAGCCCTTGTGAATAACCGTTAGCCGATGTCGTGCTTTCGATACTATCGACTAAACAAAACAACCAGTCTGGCAGAACTGTCCCACAGGACCTGTTTAAAAATCTGTAATAATTAATAACTTTAAGACACTCATTCATTAGAACATACTCGTAAATATTATAAATTAAATTAAATTAGCCAAAGCTCACAAGATGCAAACATTCAAATGCCGGCAAAGTGGCGCCCAAACAGCTGACCGGTGAGCCTGTTAGCACACATGCGTGTTTGCACATACATTTACTTCAAGCCAAAAATGGGGTTGTTGGGCGTCGGAAACACCACAAAACCGGAGAATCACACAACGACAGACAGACAACAAAACAAACCATGGAGGAGCGCGCTGTGTTGGCCAATATTGCTTCCATTATTACTAAGGATCTGCTGATTGATCAGCAGCCCAAAGGCGATGGGCCAACAGAGATTTCATCGAATAGTTACCCCCTTCTGGCGGCCAGTGACGACGACGAGGCGGAGATCTTTGCATTAATGCAGCAGAAACGTGGTTCGTCTTCAAATCTCAAGCGCAGAGAGACAACGGAACAAGCGAAGCCACAGACACCCCGTAAAATTTCCAAATTGGAGTGGACATATGGGGATCTAAACCTCCTCCATCGGTATGTGGACGCTCAATTCGAATCTTATTTGCATATGCGCAAGCTATCGTTTCTGGTGAGTGCCACAGTCGCAGAAAACACCCCTGCCCCTGGCAAAGTCATTTAATTGCGCCCACCCTTTGTAGAAAATTCAACAAGCATTGGGGGAGATACTGCAGGAAATTACCCTGCCCGGGTACCCGAGCCCTCCGCCTCAGACAGTGTTTTCGCTGGCCATGTGGAAACTAGCCACCGACGAACACTTCGAAGAGATTTCCAGGAAGTATCAGCTGCCGTGGGCACTCTGCCAGCAGGTGGTGCGTAGCTTCTGGAATGTTATATCCGACAACTATGAGAGCTTCATCAAATGGCCCAACTCTCTGGCAGCACAACAGAACACGCTGCAGGGTTATCAGAGCCTTCCGCAGCTCAAGTGCTTTAAAGAGCTGTTCGGCATCATTACGCTGAAGCGCCTGGATGTCTTCCTGGAGTCGGAGCATGCCGAGGTTCCCGTTGTCCTGCAACTCATCTGCAATGCCGAGAAAAAGATCATCGACTGCTATGTGGAACTGGCCCACGAGTACACATTCGAGGAGTCGCCGATTGGCCAAACACTTGCGTTGAACCCTAGGACAATGCCAGCCGGCAGCTACCTCATTGGAAATAGTGTCTTTCCACTCAAATCGTATTTGATGCGACCCATCGAGTCAGAATGCTTTCGCAAGGATGCGGTGTTCAACGATTTGATGAAGCCTGCTTTCCAGCTGGCCGAGGAGCTCCTCGACGCATTGGCTCGACGTTTCAACACTCTGTACGCCCTGGAGGCGCGGGATCTCAACGAAGTCCGTCTCATAGTGGAGAGCATTTGTGCCATGCACAATCTCTGCGAGGAGTTCAGGGATGATTACTTGGACCAGTTGTCGATTTCTGAAGGACGGACAAATTTTACCTGGGGCGGCATAGTGGATGACATTAAAGGGAGTGAGAGTAACAATCAAGGACTGCGAAGGCGTGTTGACCTCATGGATGAGTTAGTGGCCATGGAACCCTGAGATTAAAAATTCCATAATCTTAAGAAATTAATGTTAGGATTCTGATGGTGTTTTATTTCATGACTAAATTGGATGTCGTCTAGCAACTGTTCCTCGGTTTATGCTTTTGTTTTCCGAAAAGAAAAAAATGATTTAAAAATCACGAATGGTAATTTATTTAATTAATTAATTTAATTTATCAAAATAATTATAAATTGAAATCAATTTCATTGCCGCTCAGCCCTGCGCATTACAGCACATTTGGTACTCTTCGTTTTGTATAGTATGGCAACTCTGGTCTGCGGCAAAACAAATGCACGTGCGATGAAATTTAGCAACGAAAATGGACGAGCATGATATATTTAAACTATTAACGGCGGGAGTACGGTTTACCAAAAAGCCAAAGGTGTGTATAAAGTGTGTAGATATAATTTAGCACGTTGCAACTAATGGCGCCCTTGCAGAACCCCATCAAACCAAGCAAAACTGTTGTCAGTTCTCAGACAGAGCCGGAGCCGCAGCCGGAGCAGCCGCAACAAGTTAAGAAAGCAGACGAGGAATCGGAAAACACAGAATTTCGACTACTGGGAGATGCAGCCGGCGCTCTTGCAGCTGCGCCCAAGCGCAAGAAGGCCAAGGATCAGAAGAAACTCTCAGCAGAACAGCAGGAACTGCAAAAGATCACGGACCAGGCAAATGCATCGAGGAAACAACACAGCATAACAGCGCTGGGCAAGAACATTCCGGCGCCCGTATTAAACTTCGATGACCTGATTAGGGACTACAAGCTACTGCCGCGCCTACAACAGAACGTTCTCTCGTACGGCTTCTCCCAGCCCACGCCTATTCAAATGCAAGCACTACCGGTGCTGTTCCAGAAGCGAGCTCTGATGGCCTGTGCGCCCACCGGCTCTGGCAAGACATTGGCCTTTCTCACGCCGATTATCAATGGCCTGCGCTCCCATAAGACGACCGGGCTGAGGGCCTTGGTCTTGGCCCCAACGCGAGAGCTGGCGCAGCAAATCTATCGCGAGTGTTCGGAGCTGACGAGGGAGACAGGTCTGCGCACTCATTTCATCAGCAAAGTAAGCGAAGCTAAGCAAAAGCATGGAGCGGAGTGCAAGCAGAAGTATGATATTCTCATCTCCACCCCGAATCGAGTGAGGTTCTTGCTGCAGCAACAACCTCCTCTGCTGGATCTTAAGAGCGTCGAGTGGTTTGTACTGGACGAGGCGGATCGACTGATGGAGGAGGGCCAAAACAACTTTAAGGAGCAGCTGGATGACATCTACGCCGCATGTTCGCATCCGCAGAAGTGCGTGGCCTTTTTCAGTGCCACATACACGGTCCCTGTGGCCAAGTGGGCGTTGCGGCATCTGAAGAACCTTGTGCGTATCACAATTGGTGTGCAGAACAGTGCCACGGATACAGTCCAACAGGAACTGCTGTTCGTTGGATCCGAGAGTGGCAAGCTGGTGGCCATGAGAGACCTGGTGCGCCAAGGCCTTCAGCCGCCTGTTCTTGTCTTTGTCCAAAGCAAAGACCGTGCAAAGCAGTTGTTTGAAGAGCTGCTCTACGACGGCATCAACGTGGACGTGATTCACGCCGAGCGTTCCCAGCATCAACGTGATAACTGCGTCCGTGCCTTCCGCGAGGGAAACATTTGGGTCCTGATTTGCACGGAGCTTATGGGGCGCGGTATTGACTTCAAAGGCGTTAATCTGGTGATTAATTATGATTTCCCACCCACAACCATCTCTTACATTCATCGCATTGGGCGCACGGGTCGCGCGGGTCGTCCAGGCCGTGCCATTACCTTCTTCACGCAGGATGATACGGCCAATTTGAGAAGGTAACCCGAACACAGATGATGAAAGTCGTACTCTTATATAACCTGTGTCTTTTTCTTAGCATTGCCTTAATCATTAAGAACTCCGGCGGTTCTGTTCCGGAATACATGCTACAAATGAAGAGAGTTCGCAAATCGGAGGCCAGAATCCGGGCCAAGAAGCCACTGGAGCGCGAGGACATTTCCACAAAGATACGACCAGAGGCTAGTATTGAGGCAACCCAGAAGTCCGCAAAGCTGCAGAAGATTCAGAAAACGGAAAAGTATCTCAAAAAGCGCGCGGGAAAGCAAATCGCTGCCAAGACGACACAAAAAACTGAAAATGGTCTGAAAAAACCCCCGAAAAAAGCTGTTGAGCCAAAACTGAAGAAGTTGAAAAAAATTAAAAAAGATTTAAAACCCTAGATAGTCAACAATAGTAGTCGTAAAAGTATGTTTAAGCTGAAAATAGTAAATTAAAATAATTTGTGTTCTGATGTTACAAATTTTTTACAAAATATAAATTCAAAAACCGTGCTAAATTCTTGTGTATGCTGACAGCTGATTGTACTAGTGTTGGGAAAGACCGAGACCGATAAATTTGCTATCGACTCTTTTGTATTTCATTTTACGTTCGACACGTCAGAATATTTAATTTTATTCAATTATTTGCACAGTTGCCGAATCAGAACAAAAGAAACCCCCAGGCACGCGCTAAGAGACAACAGTGGCAGCCATGAAGTGCAAGCAAGCACACAATCTGTCCTTGCTGGGCTTGGCTTTGGTTGTTTCCATCGCGATTTCGGCGGTGACAGCTTTACCCGTGACGCAAAACAAAAAGACGGACCCCAAGGAGGCTGAATCCAGCAGTACCCCCGCCACAGCTGACGTGGAGACGGCTCTGGAGTATGAGCGCTATCTAAGGGAAGTGGTCGAGGCTCTAGAAGCTGATCCCGAGTTCCGCCAGAAGTTGGACAAAGCCCCCGAGGCAGACATACGTGTAAGAGTGTTGGGTTGGGGATTTCCCATCTGTTTGTGATAACCCAAGGTCTTCTGTTTTGTAGAGTGGCAAAATAGCTCAAGAGCTGGACTATGTGAATCATCATGTGAGAACCAAGCTTGACGAAATAAAGCGACGAGAGTTGGAGCGTTTGCGTGAACTGGCCAATCAGGCCTATGAGCTGAGTAACGACATCGATCGAAAGCATCTGAAGGTGCCTCTGCATTTGGATCACGACAATGAGCACACTTTCGAGATAGAAGATTTGAAAAAGTTAATTCAGAAAACCTCGGATGATTTAGCCGAGGCGGATCGTAAGCGTCGTGGGGATTTCAAGGAGTACGAAATGCAAAAGGAGTTTGAGCGCGAGGCTCAGAAGAAGGAAATGGATGAGGCGTCACGTAAGAAGTTCGAAGCGGAACTCAAACAAAAGGAAGAGAAGCACAAGGATCATGGAAAACTGCATCATCCTGGCAACAAGGCTCAACTGGAAGAGGTGTGGGAGAAGCAGGACCACATGGACAAGAATGACTTTGAACCCAAGACCTTCTTCTCCATCCACGACGTGGACAGCAACGGCTACTGGGATGAGGCTGAGGTGAAGGCCCTGTTTGTCAAGGAGCTGGACAAGGTCTACCAAAGTGATCTCCCCGAGGACGATATGCGCGAAAGGGCTGAGGAAATGGAGCGCATGCGTGAGCATTATTTCCAGGAGACCGACACCAATCACGATGGTTTGATCAGCATCGAGGAGTTCATGATGCAAACATCGAAGGACGAGTTCCAGAAAGATCCCGAATGGGAGACCATCGACCAACAGCCGCAATACACTCACGAGGAGTATCTGGAGTATGAGCGCCGCCGTCAGGAGGAAGTGCAACGAATGATTGCCCAGGGACAACTGCCGCCTCATCCAAATATGCCTCAAGGCTACTATTCAGCGCCGCCACCCGGCGGTGTGGCCTACCACCCGCCAACTGGACAACTTCACTACCAGCAGCAGGATCAACAGCACGTGCAACAGCAGCAACAATATGCCCAGCAGCAGCAGCAATACGCGCAGCAGTACCAACAGCAGCAATACGGCAATGGACAACCCGTACAATTGCACCCCAATCAGGTCTATCAGCATGCCGGACAGATCCCACAACAGCAGCCTGTCTATCAGCAGCCACAGCCTGTTCAATATCAACAACAACAGCAGCCCGTGCAGCAACAACAGCAGCCCGTGCAGCAACAGCAGCAGCCCGTGCAGCAACAGCAGCAGCCCGTACAGCAACAGCAGCAGCAACCTGTGCAACAGCAGCAGCAGCCCGTGCAGCAACAGCAGCAGCAGCCTGTGCAACAGCAGCAGCCCGTTCAATATCAGCAGCAACAACCTGTTCAGCAACAGCAGCAGCCAGTGCAGCAGCAGCAACAGCAACCTATCTATCAACAACAGCAGTCCGGAAACCAGCAATCTGCACCACAACAACAGCAACAACAGCAGCAGCAGCCCGTTCAACAACAACAGCCTCAAGCCCAGCAATTGAATAATCAAAGCCCGCCACCTGTACAAAATCAGCAGCTTCCGGTACAGCAGCAACAGAAAGAGCATAAACAAAGTCAACCGATACCACAGCAGCAACACTAAACATTCCTTGGATGGCGCATTTGGTATAGAAAACGTATAGAAATTTAATTAAATTTTTGGTTGATTCTGAGACCACTGATTGGACTGAAATAGCAACACACAAAACAATATCTCACTACGATTTTGTGGCAAGAAACAAAAGAACAACCGAATGTCGAATCGGCTGCCACATTGTCTTTCCATTGTACTAGTAAATCTTTCTTTTTTATACTCTTCATTCTTCTCCTGTCCCTCTGCATTATGCAACATTTTTTAAATCCATTTTTTGGACATATTACTATTTATATAATATGAGTTTTATAGCAGACAAATAAATAAATGATTGGGTCAAACCACAAAAGAAAACTTTACAAGTGATTATATGCTGCACAGTAGTACCCGTAGAATAAAAGATAATATCCACTTAAACAAACTTAACGCTTTTAGAGCTATCGGAATACAATTGGAGAGAGAATCACAAAGATGATTCTGGATTCCTCAACATCTAGATGCAGTAAGAACGCAAGTAGTACTATATTATTATTATGTTTCGTTATTTTGCAATAAATATTAAAATTAAAAAAATATTAATTTCAGATCACTCAGTTCCTCCGGCGGCGCACCACCACGATGGTCTTGATGTCGCCTGGGTACTTCTATGAAATGACTGGAAATTTGTGGCGCTGTTATCGAGCTGATGTGAACGAGTGTTTTTTTATTATTATTGTCATAAGACTCTGCCTTTTTAAAGAGATTTTTGGATTCGATTGCTTGTGTACCTGATTTAGTTCCGTATTCCGTATTGTATCCGCATTGTCTGCCCCAGTTGCCGTAAACTGACAAAAATGTAAGCCAATATAACTGGTTGAATGGCAATGGCAAATATTTTTTCAATTATGGAAGCTCTAAATATTCAATAATTTTTTCCCAAGAGGGACGAGAGGTAACTTACGAGTAGTCGTCGAAAAATGTATTAAGTACTTTGTATTAAAAACTCATATATTCTGCCAGTTACCTCTATTTCCTTGTCAATGAACCCCACTAGTGTATGGTTAATCTAGTTACAGTTTTGCTCAAATTTTCCAATTGTCCAAACATTGTATCTTAGGGCGCACATTTGCAAATGGCAAATATTTGGGTATTTGCTCCGTATTGATACACATCACATTCCACTAACCTCTTCTTTTCCATGTGGAAAAACATAAGAAGTACATACATGTGCGTTGTACTAGTATGTACAGTACGCGCGATAAGAGGAACATTGCAATCATTTTATTGTTCAACATAGTCTGTGGTCGCTCCAATGGACGCTCCAGCAGTCGTGGATCTAACGCAAGGCGTAGCCAGAGATCCAATCGCGGTTAAGTGATCCGAAGACATGTCAAGCAGTGAATACTTAACCATGAACTCAATAAAAGATAATTGCATTACGAATTTTGGATTTCATTGACATTATTTTATGATTGGTTGAAGCATCATGGCTGAAGAATTTAGATCAATAGCCGAACAGAAAAATCAGTTCTTCAATTATTGGCAGAGCCCAAAATTCGGGGGCTATATGTTGGGAGAATAGGGCCAGATTGACGAAGGACCTTAGCATTGGATTCCTTTCTTAGAATCTTGCGGGATCTAGACTGTCGAGCGACATCAAAATGTCCAGTACAAAAATGAGCTCATTTTTTGCCAAATATCGGACGCTGTATTGGGCCAGCCAAAAGCTTGGGGGCTTTATCTCGGACAAATAAAGCTAGATCGACGAAAGATCTACTCTCCTAGAATCTAGGGGATCCACACTACGCAGACGAATACGAAGCACTCAAATGATTCAGGTAATATTCTTTATTGGGCAAATAGGATTAAAGTTGTTCAGAATTCAGCATTCAGCCCGAATTGTTCCTCCAGCGAGTCACAATCGCGTAGGTCCTGATGCACCTGCTCGGGTTCGGGCACTTCGATACGGATGACGTCGTGGCTGAGGCTACCAACTGCAGGGCCAGAGCGAACAAAGTAACGAGGAAAAGGAGCTTCATTGCGGGAACTGCTGGGTAGAGCTCTAGTCGACTGAATATGAAAGAGTTTTGTGATTAGTTGATGTGGCATCCGCCGTTTTTATACTATTACCGATTTTTATTCGCACCAGCTGCGAGAGGCCGACAAAGTGTAAGCCAAATATTTGTCCAGTTATGTAAGCTCTAAATGTTCAGTCAGTGGATCCAATCCAAGAGTCGTCGACAGCCCACCTGTACAATTCATATTTTCTGTCAGTTACCTCCGTTTCCTACTCCATGTACCCAAGTGCTTAATCTGGTTACAGTTGGGTTCAAACTATCCATTTTTTTAAACATATCACGTTGGCGAATGGCAAATACTTGGGTATTTGCTTCGTATTGATTCCTTCCTTTTACATTCTTCTTTTCCAGGTGGGGAAACATGAGAAGTATGTATGGTAAGCACGATAAGAGGAACCAACCGAAGCTGGAACTCAACGGATTCATATAAACAATCCGAGTCGGCCTCCCACCAATCACAAAACTCGGTCAACTCTCCACAGTTCCAGACATTGACCGCCAACTGAAAACTTAGGCCAAAATTAAGTTCCTTCTCGAAGTCGCTCTCATTGCTCTGGCCATCCAGTTTGCAGTAGCACAGTAGACCACGACGACAGCGGCATCAGTGACCAGTGCTACGACCAAGAAAACAAATGAGCGTTGCTGGAGGGGAAACAACTGGTGCAACACCCGCCAGCAGGTGAAGTGCAAGAACCCCAAGAATTGCATCAAGACCATCGTGGTGGTGCGTCGCCATAGGCGCTTGAAAAAGTCTATTTTTACAAATTAACAACCAATAAATATCACGATTGTTCCGAAAGCATACAAATTATGTGACTTTACTTTTGAAGCCTTGTACGAGAACAGGGTTTTTTCTTTTTACACGAAAAGTGAGGTGGTCAACGGGTTTCTTCCTTGGCTCCTTGATATCTTAAATATGGACATCCCATTCAAAGGATTAACAAATATTTCTGTGATTTACCATC
Source organism: Drosophila lowei (assembly GCA_008121275.1). Lineage (NCBI taxonomy): Eukaryota > Metazoa > Arthropoda > Insecta > Diptera > Drosophilidae > Drosophila > Drosophila lowei. The sequence goes on along the minus strand of CM017781.1, from coordinate 15,248,224 downwards.
CTGCACATACAAAAGGATTCCAATTACAGCCAGCTCTATTCAATAATTTATTATTTTAGGTATGTAGGAGTATTTAACAAAATTAGGAACCAACTCTCAGTCTTTTTAGCGTAATCAATTCTTACAATGTTTTCTAAATATATGACTATGTCCTCCTTTGCAAAGGAATGCTTGCAATCAGCATGCAAAAAGTGAAGAGAAAAGTGAGAACAGGACCTCTTTTTGCAGATTGCATTCTCGTGTTCCGCCGTGATCTCATGGCTTTCATTTGCACGCATGCGACATGCGATCCTCCTCTTCATCACGACGACTTTTCTGCTTCGTTTTCTGTAGACAATGTTTTCGATACGTTTCCGGTCCTTGGTCTAATTTAACTTTGAAATCATATGCGACCTGCACGCCATCAATGCACGAGTGGCATATGTACTGCGGCATAGAATCCCCGCGCACCACAGAATGCTTAGGTGAGAGCTGGCCTATGAAGTGGGCGGGGCTGTTTTCAGATAGCTACAATGTGGGACTGCAGATTTACGCGAATATGTCTGCCAGTAGGGCGGAATCATTCAGGTACACTCGGCACACATTCGCCGTCCTTCACGATTTTACAATTGTGTGGGATGCAACGTGAACACGTGAACCTTTTTTAACACGAGGTGGTCATGGAAATTATTATTGTTGGACGTCATACTAATGTCCAAGAATGCCTCAATCTCGATTTGCTCACAGCATGATCATTCGGTCTTAATAAGGCTAAAAGTGACCTAGGCCAGAAACTTCAGTAGCAAGATGGGCACCGCACTTGCTACGAATTGCTCCCTCACCCGCCCTATTCTCCGGATTTAGCACCGAGTGACTGTTTCTTGTTTTCCAACCTGAAGAAATGGCTCGGTGGAAAGAGATTTGATTCCAACGATTAAGCCGTGTCACAAACGCAAAGGCTTTTTCGAGGACCTCGACATACCGTTTTTTCAAGGGATACAAAATTTGGAGAAACGTTGGACAAAGTGTACAGAGCTTAAAGGAGACTATGTTGAACAATAAAATGATTGCAATGAGAGCGACTACGAGAAGGAGCTTAATTATGGCCTAAGTTTTCAGTTGGCGGTCAATGTCTGGAACTGTGGAGAGTTGACCGAGTTTTGTGATTGGTGGGAGGCCGACTCGGATTGTTTATATGAATCCGTTGAGTTCCAGCTTCGGTTGGTTCCTCTTATCGTGCTTACCATACATACTTCTCATGTTTCCCCACCTGGAAAAGAAGAATGTAAAAGGAAGGAATCAATACGAAGCAAATACCCAAGTATTTGCCATTCGCCAACGTGATATGTTTAAAAAAATGGATAGTTTGAACCCAACTGTAACCAGATTAAGCACTTGGGTACATGGAGTAGGAAACGGAGGTAACTGACAGAAAATATGAATTGTACAGGTGGGCTGTCGACGACTCTTGGATTGGATCCACTGACTGAACATTTAGAGCTTACATAACTGGACAAATATTTGGCTTACACTTTGTCGGCCTCTCGCAGCTGGTGCGAATAAAAATCGGTAATAGTATAAAAACGGCGGATGCCACATCAACTAATCACAAAACTCTTTCATATTCAGTCGACTAGAGCTCTACCCAGCAGTTCCCGCAATGAAGCTCCTTTTCCTCGTTACTTTGTTCGCTCTGGCCCTGCAGTTGGTAGCCTCAGCCACGACGTCATCCGTATCGAAGTGCCCGAACCCGAGCAGGTGCATCAGGACCTACGCGATTGTGACTCGCTGGAGGAACAATTCGGGCTGAATGCTGAATGCTGAATTCTGAACAACTTTAATCCTATTTGCCCAATAAAGAATATTACCTGAATCATTTGAGTGCTTCGTATTCGTCTGCGTAGTGTGGATCCCCTAGATTCTAGGAGAGTAGATCTTTCGTCGATCTAGCCTTATTTGTCCGAGATAAAGCCCCCAAGCTTTTGGCTGGCCCAATACAGCGTCCGATATTTGGCAAAAAATTAGCTCATTTTTGTACTGGACATTTTGATGTCGCTCGACAGTCTAGATCCCGCAAGATTCTAAGAAAGCAATCCAATCCTAAGGTCCGTCGTCAATCTGGCCCTATTCTCCCAACATATAGCCCCCGAATTTTGGGCTCTGCCAATAATTGAAGAACTGATTTTTCTGTACCGGCTATTGATCTGAATTCTTCAGCCATGATGCTTCAACCAATCATAAAATAATGTCAATGAAACTCAAAATTCGTAATGCAATTGTCTTTTACTGAGTTCATGGTTAAGTATTCACTGCTTGACATGTCTTCGGATCACTTAACCGCGATTGGATCTCTGGCTACGCCTTGCGTTAGATCCACGACTGCTGGAGCGTCCATTGGAGCGACCACCGCTGCCACGAGAGCGGGCATTGCCTCCACTGGGGCGTCCACCGCCTCCGCCTCCGCCACCGCCACCGCCGCGCTGCCGATCCTCTCCTCGTCCGCCACCGCCACCGCCACCGCCACCGCCTCTGCGTCCTCCTCCCCTTCCGCCGTCATCACGTCCTTTCCTGCCCTTTCCACGACCGCCGTCGTCGCGCCCTCTGCCACCTCCTCCACAGCCACCATCTTGGGGACGGGGTGGCCGTCCAGTTGCAGAGGCCGATGCAGGTGTGGTCGAGGCTGCCACGGTCGTGGATACTGCCACCGTGGTCTCGGTTGCCGTCTCCGTGGTGGAGGCTGCTTCCGTGCTGCTGCTGCTTGCGGAGCTGCTGGTGCTCGCTGTGGAGGACGCCGCTGTGGTCAGGGGAACGAGAGTGGCCAGGATGGCCAGGGAAAGCACAAAAAGGTATCGCATCGTGAATCTTGTTTCTGCTCAGGCTTCTGTTCAGGTTCCTGTCCCAATCGTCAATCACACCTTGCTATTTATACCAGACTCCGTATATCCACTCGGAGATACATAGGGAGATTGTCTTCGAGCAGAATATGTGCTTTACTGCTCTACTGGGGCTTTCCGAGCCCCCTATGTATACATAGATGTTAGCCATTGCATTGTCTTTTTCTTCTTCTGTTTCGACTATTTTCGGAAGCCGCGAAGTGCGTCAGTTCTTCACATGAAAGATGTCATATTATTAAGTGTGCTTACACTGCAAGAAAAACTCGAACAGTGAGCACAGCACTCACAACAAGATCGTGATATCTAGTGTAGGTTGTAGGCCTGTCCGAGTAGTTCTTATGCCCATATTTAATATTTTCAAAACAGACTTAAAATCTATTTTTATAATCACTTACTTATGTAGATGATTTGGAGTTAACAAATTCTTGCATGAATTTATTTTAATATATTTTATTTGAAGATCAATGTATTTTTACAGTCGGAAATCGCCTTATGAATTTTGTCTCCATAAATATTCAATATTTCAAATTGAACCATGGATCTCGAAAACTATATCTCGATGAAGGAAACTTTCACTGTAAATCTTTTTATAGTCTAAAAGTCCCGATGTGTAGTGGGATGCCAACCTTCACATCATCATCGGATCATAAAAGCACAAATACTCGTATTTTCTAATCCCATTGTTCAACCGCTGAGAACACGTGTATTTACAAAGCCGTGCGACGGCTGCAGAGCTATCTCACAAAAGCAGATACCAGAACTGGTATATAAATAAGTTGAAAATAAAGAACGAAAGAGCAATTGAATCGTGTTCTGGAAACCACTAAACCAGAAACGGCCGTTTCCAACGTTCTGGCATTTCTGTCATTTCTGGCATTTCTGGCATTTCTGTCATTTCGGACATTTCTGTCATTTCTGACATCTCTGTCACTTCTGGCATTTCTGGCACTTCCGTTACAAGCACTCTTTAGCGGATATCCACGGATCAAGTACCAGTAGTCAATGAAGAGTGCTCCCTTCCGTCTATAGGACTTTATTTTAAGGAGACACACCCAATAGAAAGCGAGGGTACTTTGGTTCCCCAAAGTATATATCTCTCAATCGTCAGATATTTCCTGCAGTAACGTTCTGATCGAGATCGAAATCATTGTGTGAGACGGAGCTTGGCTTGTGAATCCGATGCCCTAGCATACTTTTTGGGTGCTTCTCGACCTTTCGTAGCTACAGCATTTCCCCATTTTATTCTGCTATTTTATCGTTCGGATTGGAAGTGAAACGAAGGCTTACCGAATGTGCTTACTGTCTGCGAAGATGTCCATTGAGTCAATTTAAATATAGACATAGTAAATGTCCCTCGAAAGTCAAGATCATCATCCCACGCCCTTTCCCATGATCTTTGACAAATGGCAAAGTAGAAGAACCCACCCAACCACTGTCTCTGGCATGCTTCGAAGGGGCATTGCTTCGAAGGGAAAGACATTGGAAGGGGAACGTATGGTATAAGAGAAGAATAGCTAGAGCTACCCAAAAAGTATGCCAATTAAACCCCACGTTGTGTGGTCCCCTGCCTCGTGCCATGTTAACTGGTTTTCCCAAAATTTCAGTTACGTCGATGAGGGCGCAAACAGAAAACAATACCATAACAATAATAGATACTGTAATCGTAAAGTGATCTTGTGAATAGATGGCAGTACTTGGAGGCACATCTGTGGTTGAATGGAGTGGATGCTAGATGCTATAAATATCCATTCTGTTCCCACTGCCACCAACAGTTCCAAGCGGTCCAAACGAGTCCACACACTTACAATGCGCTCCGTTATCGCTCTTTCTCTGGTCGTCCTGGCCATGCTCGTCCTGTGCAGCCAGGTCTCGGCCTCCGGGTCCGCAACAACGGTTGCATCGGCCACCACAACAACCGCTGCTTCGGCCGCCACAACAACCGCTGCTTCGGCAACCACCACCACAGATGCCTCAGCCACAACCACAACAAATGCCTCGGCCACGACCAAAACCGCAGCCACCACCAAGAAGAAGCACCGCCGCCGCCGTGTCATTATCAAACGGATCATAGTCGATGGCGGAGTCCGTCGAAGGGCGGCGGAAGGCTTAACCAATGGCGTCCACCGGCTTCGTGAGGTGGTCCGTGTCCGCAGGACGGACCGCCGAATCTAATCCGATCCCCTATGACCCTATGACCCCATGGCCAATATCTCCAATATACATATAATAAAATCTGCATGTTTCAAAGAGTTTGATTTGTATTGTGCATCTGTAATGCAGGAAAATGACCAGCCCAATGCTTATCTAATAGGTATTTCCATAGGAATATAGGTATATAGATATACCATAGGTATTTAGTCACTCGGGGTGATCCCACTCCTTTTCTCCTTCATATCAAACGGTTCTACGTCCCCGTAGGTCCCCACTGATTTGCAAATTTCTTCAAAAGAGTTACCCTGCCGAATTCTGGGTGCTGGTGCTGGGTGATCACCTCTGAGAGAAACTACTGTACAACCCATAACATATCAGCCATAATCAATGGCAATAGAAAGTGTCGTTGAACCCTATCAACTAAGGGCACATAATCCACACGATGCTCTGACGGAGGTACCCAGTAGATGGTGATGGGTCAAATAATTCCGAAGATTTGCTACGTTGCTTGAAAATTTCCATGTAGTCTCTTGCTCTTTAGCTCTGAAAGGATCCAAAGCCAATACAAAAAGTAGTAGAAGTAGTAAGGCCCATAAAATATATTCTACATCCACCGATCGGTATTGGATACAAGGATCACTAAAGATACTTCATCCCTCCCAGAGGGATGCAAATCAGCTGCTGCACTTGATGCTGATCTATCCGTGGGCTATCACATTTGTTGGAAGAGTTTACTCGCTATATCGTCTACAGGTCGTCTATGGGTGATTCTCCAGATGATGCGGCGTCAATGGTGATGGAGAGTCTTGTGATTTTTGGTGGTGGTTACCGCTGTTCCTGTTCCTATTCTGGGGCCAGTTCCCAGTGCCTCTTATCGAAGCTCTACAATCAACACGGTCCACATACTCGTAGAAAGCCAAAGGTGTCAAAAAAGGACCCCCATTAACGATCAAAGTGTATAAGCTATAGTTTTAAGCCGCAGCTTAACGACTGTCAGCATCAGAGTAGGAAGCTGAATTGCTTGTAATATGAAAATCTACTTCATAAAAGCCCAATGTTCTCGGATCAAGCTCGTACTTCTTACCAAGCCCTGTTTATTTAGAAATTCTGTTTTCGGGACTCCAAATATTGACACGATTTCTTCTGTTGGCCCAGACAGCGTTAGCCAGAGTGTTTGCTCTCCACAGTACTCGTACAATCAGCTCCTAAGGTACCCAAATTAGCCCTATAGATAAATAGAGTATTGTCACGCCTCAGACATATGTGCACACGTACATACGAGTATGTGGGTATATGCAAATATGTGCACAAAAGCGAGAGTGGTCTCCAGTTATCTAAAACTTTCCATTGAATTATTGCCATAATCATTTGATCTAAAAATCGCCGACAACAATGGAAAAAACAATATAAAAAACCATACTTGATCGACTGGAAGATACAGTCAGCTAGTAGTTAGCACAAAGATAAGCCACGATGCGTCCAATTGGAGTCCTCTTTCTAGCCATCCTGGCCGCACTCATGGTGCTGTCTTACCAGGCAACACCGCCTGCCAGCAGCTCGCCCGCCGGCACTCCCGCCAGCAGCCCGCCCTCCGGCACTCCTGCCAGCAGCCCGCCCTCCGCCACTCCTGCCAGCTCGTCCTCCGGCACTTCGCCAGCTACGACCACCACAACAACAGTAGCCACGACGACAACCACAACAGAAAAAGCGACCACCAAGAAGCACCATCGCCGCATTCATCGCAGGCGCGTAGTGATTATCCGTAGAGAGAGAGACGGCGTGGCGAACAGGAGGAACAGGAGACTCAGGCGTGAAGGTGAGAGCGGTGAGGTCGTGAGGCGTGTAGATGTTCATGAGCGTCGCCGAGTGCGCTTGGGCCGAAGGTTCTCCCGAGTATAAAAACCCATAAATACTCGTAGTTACTTACGAAGAAAGCCAATAAAAGTTTACTAATGCGAACTCTGGTACACTCATACAGGGATCATACATTATCCCCACTGGTTGTATGTAATTGAGAGCTGCTCTGATCGTATTGCTTTGGAAATCTGTATTATCTGTAAAGTGAAGAAATTGTAGAGTCCTAGAGTCCTAGAATGGCGGCTTCTCAATGCCACACTCATCGGGCTTCTTGAAGACGAGCGCGTAGGCTAGAATGGGGGGGACATTGCTGTCCTCGGAGGCAGCTGACAGCAGCGAGTGCGTGGAGCAGGTCTCCATGAAGAGCGTCTCCGCATCGAAAGCACTCCAGCGACCACGCGCTAGCTGCTCCTTGACGTATTTCCGTTGGGTATTTATCTGTGGTGGCATTGGTCAGTGGGATTTTTGGGACTATGTGCACTTTAGGGCTGAGACGCAGACAACCCACCATTGGCACCAGCAGCGGAGTGCGACAGCAATTAAAGAACTCGGCCACAAACTTACGGATGTTCTCAGGGTGGGGTTTCGCATTGATCGCCTGCTGGAGGATGACCCGAACGATGGCGCGAATCTGGGAAATAGGAAATAGGATATAGGATATAGGATGCATCGGTTATTCGGGATAAGCTCTGCACCTCTGGATGTTGGCAGATGTAGGCCCAGTTGCCACGGCGCAGCTCCTTCTGTATGCGCGGAATGGTGTTGTATTTCCCGATTGCCCGCGAGTCCCATTTGCCGAGATCCCAGATCTTTGGTTGGGTTTCTTTTCTTTTGGCCATTTTTAACAGATGTTTTTAATACGTAAATTTGGATATACTGAATGAACGAATGAATGAATGATTGCTAGATTGATTAGAAAAAGCCTTGTTGTTGTAAATGTGTGGAAAGCTTGAAAGACGCTGGAATCTATCGAAGCTATCGATCGGGTAAAAGTGTCATCCGACATTCTCGACGATTGCATTGGTATCAGATTGGTATTCAGATAGCGAGTTCAAAGATCAGTTTTTCCAACAACCCCAATCAAATATGAGTTGCCCGCGCTCGATAAAAAATGCTCATGATACTTGATACTTTATTTTTATATCGATCTACAGTCTGGACTTCCAGGGCCCTGGGAAAGTAGGTCCTTCGCTGATCAGGCCCTATTTGCACTATTTGGCTGTGCCAATAATTAAAATTACCCGATAATCATAGAGTTCAGGGATACATTAGTTGTACAGTAAGAGGAAGCGTCTCCGACCCTATAAAGTATACATTGTAACGAATGGGAGATATGAGTAGGCTGACTATTGGGTTATCCTGCAGTATTGAGTGGAAACAGTAAGTCTTGGCTCGGAGTCGTTTGGAAATAAAGTCTTCCTCTGTCTCCGTTCCCCAATCCGGAATACGAACTGATCGAATATGCTTGATCAGCTCTAATAGCCGAGTCGAATAGCCATTTCTGTCTGTCCGTCTTTCCGTCCCTCCAATACGAGCCTATATGAGCTAGAGCATCCGAATTTCTGTGATATTGCACTGAATCAAGTTTGTTTCCGAATTTTGCCATGCTCACCTCCGACCAATAAAGAGAGAAAATCTCTGGCACCCAAAACTTTGAAGATATGACCATATCTAACAGATTGTCGAATCTGGATCAGATCAGAGCATTATTCCACGCGCTCACTCATTCTCTCTCCCTCTCTTGATCGTGCAGTGTGCGCCCCCCGTCAGAGAGAAGCGAGATAGCAACACAGCTGTTGTCGAAGAGGGAGAGAGATAGATGTAGCGGATAAATGGAAGCTTATAAAATTCTAATGGAATGGGGATAAACAATTAACATTAGAACAGATGTTCTTAGCGTTCGTGGTTCCTCTCTTTCTCTCTTTTTTCCATCTCTCCCGATAAGTTCGAGCAAAATGGAGAGAGATCGCGAAGACTGGCGAGGGGGATCGCCACATTAACCAACAAATCAATTCGTCCCTTCCCGAGCAGCGATACATAAGACAGAGAGAGATGGAGCATGCGCCAGTCATCGACTCTGATTCCAAGTCCGGCGCTTACGTATAATTACGCATACAACATATTGTATAGGTTACATAAATCATACGCGATATGTCGACTATTGGGCGGTCGATCTGGGCGTGGCATGTCTTGCCAATCAATGGGAACCCAAGACAATCCCTTCTTAATCCCCTCTTCATGGCTTCAACCATCGTAAAATAATGTGAATCAAATTAAGAATTCGTAGTGCAATTTTCTTTTACTGAGTTCATGGTGAAAGCAGGGAATACTGCTGGACATGTCTTCGGATCACTTAACCGCGATTGGATCTCTGGCTACGCCTTGCGTTAGATCCACGACTGCTGGAGCGACCACCGCTGCCACGAGAGCGGGCATTGCCTCCACTGGAGCGTCCACCGCCACCGCCACCACCACCACCGCCGCGCTGCCGGTCCTCTCCTCGTCCGCCACCGCCACCGCCACCGCCTCTGCGTCCTCCTCCCCTTCCGCCGTCATCACGTCCTTTCCTGCCCTTTCCACGACCGCCGTCGTCGCGCCCTCTGCCACCTCCTCCACAGCCACCATCTTGGGGACGGGGTGGCCGTCCAGTTGCAGAGGCCGATGCAGGTGTGGTCGAGGCTGCCACGGTCGTGGATACTGCCACCGTGGTCTCGGTTGCCGTCTCCGTGGTGGAGGCTGCTTCCGTGCTGCTGCTGCTTGCGGAGCTGCTGGTGCTCGCTGTGGAGGACGCCGCTGTGGTCAGGGGAACGAGAGTGGCCAGGATGGCCAGGGGAAAGCACAAAAGGTATCGCATCGTGAATCTTGTTTCTGCTCAGGCTTCTGTTCAGGTTCCTGTCCCAATCGTCAATCACACCTTGCTATTTATACCAGACTCCGTACACTCGGATTCGGAGATACATAGGGAGATTGTCTTCGAGCAGAATATGTGCTTTACTGCTCTACTGGGGCTTTCCGAGCCCCCTATGTATACATAGATGTTAGCCATTGCATTGTCTTTTTCTTCTTCTGTTTCGACTATTTTCGGAAGCCGCGAAGTGCGTCAGTTCTTCACATGAAAGATGTCATATTATTAAGTGTGCTTACACTGCAAGAAAAACTCGAACAGTGAGCACAGCACTCACAACAAGATCGTGATATCTAGTGTAGGTTGTAGGCCTGTCCGAGTAGTTCTTATGCCCATATTTAATATTTTCAAAACAGACTTAAAATCTATTTTTATAATCACTTACTTATGTAGATGATTTGGAGTTAACAAATTCTTGCATGAATTTATTTTAATATATTTTATTTGAAGATCAATGTATTTTTACAGTCGGAAATCGCCTTATGAATTTTGTCTCCATAAATATTCAATATTTCAAATTGAACCATGGATCTCGAAAACTATATCTCGATGAAGGAAACTTTCACTGTAAATCTTTTATAGTCTAAAAGTCCCGATGTGTAGTGGGATGCCAACCTTCACATCATCATCGGATCATAAAAGCACAAATACTCGTATTTTCTAATCCCATTGTTCAACCGCTGAGAACACGTGTATTTACAAAGCCGTGCGACGGCTGCAGAGCTATCTCACAAAAGCAGATACCAGAACTGGTATATAAATAAGTTGAAAATAAAGAACGAAAGAGCAATTGAATCGTGTTCTGGAAACCACTAAACCAGAAACGGCCGTTTCCAACGTTCTGGCATTTCTGTCATTTCTGGCATTTCTGGCATTTCTGTCATTTCGGACATTTCTGTCATTTCTGACATCTCTGTCACTTCTGGCATTTCTGGCACTTCCGTTACAAGCACTCTTTAGCGGATATCCACGGATCAAGTACCAGTAGTCAATGAAGAGTGCTCCCTTCCGTCTATAGGACTTTATTTTAAGGAGACACACCCAATAGAAAGCGAGGGTACTTTGGTTCCCCAAAGTATATATCTCTCAATCGTCAGATATTTCCTGCAGTAACGTTCTGATCGAGATCGAAATCATTGTGTGAGACGGAGCTTGGCTTGTGAATCCGATGCCCTAGCATACTTTTTGGGTGCTTCTCGACCTTTCGTAGCTACAGCATTTCCCCATTTTATTCTGCTATTTTATCGTTCGGATTGGAAGTGAAACGAAGGCTTACCGAATGTGCTTACTGTCTGCGAAGATGTCCATTGAGTCAATTTAAATATAGACATAGTAAATGTCCCTCGAAAGTCAAGATCATCATCCCACGCCCTTTCCCATGATCTTTGACAAATGGCAAAGTAGAAGAACCCACCCAACCACTGTCTCTGGCATGCTTCGAAGGGGCATTGCTTCGAAGGGGAAGACATTGGAAGGGGAACGTATGGTATAAGAGAAGAATAGCTAGAGCTACCCAAAAAGTATGCCAATTAAACCCCACGTTGTGTGGTCCCCTGCCTCGTGCCATGTTAACTGGTTTTCCCCAAAATTTCAGTTACGTCGATGAGGGGGCAAACAGAAAACAATACCATAACAATAATAGATACTGTAATCGTAAAGTGATCTTGTGAATAGATGGCAGTACTTGGAGGCACATCTGTGGTTGAATGGAGTGGATGCTAGATGCTATAAATATCCATTCTGTTCCCACTGCCACCAACAGTTCCAAGCGGTCCAAACGAGTCCACACACTTACAATGCGCTCCGTTATCGCTCTTTCTCTGGTCGTCCTGGCCATGCTCGTCCTGTGCAGCCAGGTCTCGGCCTCCGGGTCCGCAACAACGGTTGCATCGGCCACCACAACAACCGCTGCTTCGGCCGCCACAACAACCGCTGCTTCGGCAACCACCACCACAGATGCCTCAGCCACAACCACAACAAATGCCTCGGCCACGACCAAAACCGCAGCCACCACCAAGAAGAAGCACCGCCGCCGCCGTGTCATTATCAAACGGATCATAGTCGATGGCGGAGTCCGTCGAAGGGCGGCGGAAGGCTTAACCAATGGCGTCCACCGGCTTCGTGAGGTGGTCCGTGTCCGCAGGACGGACCGCCGAATCTAATCCGATCCCCTATGACCCTATGACCCCATGGCCAATATCTCCAATATACATATAATAAAATCTGCATGTTTCAAAGAGTTTGATTTGTATTGTGCATCTGTAATGCAGGAAAATGACCAGCCCAATGCTTATCTAATAGGTATTTCCATAGGAATATAGGTATATAGATATACCATAGGTATTTAGTCACTCGGGGTGATCCCACTCCTTTTCTCCTTCATATCAAATGGTTCTACGTCCCCGTAGGTCCCCACTGTACAACCCATAACATATCAGCCATAATCAATGGCAATAGAAAGTGTCGTTGAACCCTATCAACTAAGGGCACATAATCCACACGATGCTCTGACGGAGGTACCCAGTAGATGGTGATGGGTCAAATAATTCCGAAGATTTGCTACGTTGCTTGAAAATTTCCATGTAGTCTCTTGCTCTTTAGCTCTGAAAGGATCCAAAGCCAATACAAAAAGTAGTAGAAGTAGTAAGGCCCATAAAATATATTCTACATCCACCGATCGGTATTGGATACAAGGATCACTAAAGATACTTCATCCCTCCCAGAGGGATGCAAATCAGCTGCTGCACTTGATGCTGATCTATCCGTGGGCTATCACATTTGTTCGAAGAGTTTACTCGTTATATCGTCTACAGGTCGTCTATGGGTGATTCTCCGGATGATGCGGCGTCAATGGTGATGGAGAGTCTTGTGAGTTTGGGTTTGTTCCTATTCTGGGGCCAGTTCCCAGTGCCTCTTATCGAAGCTCTACAATCAACATGGTCCACATACTCGTAGAAAGCCAAAGGTGTCAAAAAAGGACCCCCATTAACGATCAAAGTGTATAAGCTATAGTTTTAAGCCGCAGCTTAACGACTGTCAGCATCAGAGTAGGAAGCTGAATTGCTTGTAATATGAAAATCTACTTCATAAAAGCCCAATGTTCTCGGATCAAGCTCGTACTTCTTACCAAGCCCTGTTTATTTAGAAATTCTGTTTTCGGGACTCCAAATATTGACACGATTTCTTCTGTTGGCCCAGACAGCGTTAGCCAGAGTGTTTGCTCTCCACAGTACTCGTACATTCAGCTCCTAAGGTACCCAAATTAGCCCTATAGATAAATAGAGTATTGTCACGCCTCAGACATATGTGCACACGTACATACGAGTATGTGGGTATATATATGCAAATATGTGCACAAAAGCGAGAGTGGTCTCCAGTTATCTAAAACTTTGCATTCAATTAATTCCATAATCATTTGATCTAAAAATCGCCGACAACAATGGAAAAAACAATATAAAAAACCATACTTGATCGACTGGAAGATACAGTCAGCTAATAGTTAGCACAAAGATAAGCCACGATGCGTCCAATTGGAGTCCTCTTTCTAGCCATCCTGGCCGCACTCATGGTGCTGTCTTACCAGGCAACACCGCCTGCCAGCAGCTCGCCCGCCGGCACTCCCGCCAGCAGCCCGCCCTCCGGCACTCCTGCCAGCAGCCCGCCCTCCGCCACTCCTGCCAGCTCGTCCTCCGGCACTTCGCCAGCTACGACCACCACAACAACAGTAGCCACGACGACAACCACAACAGAAAAAGCGACCACCAAGAAGCACCATCGCCGCATTCATCGCAGGCGCGTAGTGATTATCCGTAGAGAGAGAGACGGCGTGGCTAACAGGAGGAACAGGAGACTCAGGCGTGAAGGTGAGAGCGGTGAGGTCGTGAGGCGTGTAGATGTTCATGAGCGTCGCCGAGTGCGCTTGGGCCGAAGGTTCTCCCGAGTATAAAAACCCATAAATACTCGTAGTTACTTACGAAGAAAGCCAATAAAACTTTACTAATGCGAACTCTGGTACACTCATACAGGGGTCATACATTATCCCCACTGGTTCTATGTAATTGAGAGCTGCTCTGATCGTATTGCTTTGGAAATCTGTATTATCTGTAAAGTGAAGAAATTGTAAACACAGAGCCGCCCCGAGTCCTAGAGTCCTAGAGTCCTAGAATGGCGGCTTCTCAATGCCACACTCATCGGGCTTCTTGAAGACGAGCGCGTAGGCTAGAATGGGGGGGACATTGCTGTCCTCGGAGGCAGCTGACAGCAGCGAGTGCGTGGAGCAGGTCTCCATGAAGAGCGTCTCCGCATCGAAAGCACTCCAGCGACCACGCGCTAGCTGCTCCTTGACGTATTTCCGTTGGGTATTTATCTGTGGTGGCATTGGTCAGTGGGATTTTTGGGACTATGTGCACTTTAGGGCTGAGACGCAGACAACCCACCATTGGCACCAGCAGCGGAGTGCGACAGCAATTAAAGAACTCGGCCACAAACTTACGGATGTTCTCAGGGTGGGGTTTCGCATTGATCGCCTGCTGGAGGATGACCCGAACGATGGCGCGAATCTGGGAAATAGGAAATAGGATATAGGATATAGGAAGTCATCGGTTATTCGGGATAAGCTCTGCACCTCTGGATGTTGGCAGATGTAGGCCCAGTTGCCACGGCGCAGCTCCTTCTGTATGCGCGGAATGGTGTTGTATTTCCCGATTGCCCGCGAGTCCCATTTGCCGAGATCCCAGATCTTTGGTTGGGTTTCTTTTCTTTTGGCCATTTTTAACAGATGTTTTTAATACGTAAATTTGGATATACTGAATGAACGAATGAATGAATGATTGCTAGATTGATTAGAAAAAGCCTTGTTGTTGTAAATGTGTGGAAAGCTTGAAAGACGCTGGAATCTATCGAAGCTATCGATCGGGTAAAAGTGTCATCCGACATTCTCGACGATTGCATTGGTATCAGATTGGTATTCAGATAGCGAGTTCAAAGATCAGTTTTTCCAACAACCCCAATCAAATATGAGTTGCCCGCGCTCGATAAAAAATGCTCATGATACTTGATACTTTATTTTTATATCGATCTACAGTCTGGACTTCAGGGCCCTGGGAAAGTAGGTCCTTCGCTGATCAGGCCCTATTTGCACTATTTGGCTGTGCCAATAATTAAAATTACCCGATAATCATAGAGTTCAGGGATACATTAGTTGTACAGTAAGAGGAAGCGTCTCCGACCCTATAAAGTATACATTGTAACGAATGGGAGATATGAGTAGGCTGACTATTGGGTTATCCTGCAGTATTGAGTGGAAACAGTAAGTCTTGGCTCGGAGTCGTTTGGAAATAAAGTCTTCCTCTGTCTCCGTTCCCCAATCCGGAATACGAACTGATCGAATATGCTTGATCAGCTCTAATAGCCGAGTCGAATAGCCATTTCTGTCTGTCCGTCTTTCCGTCCCTCCAATACGAGCCTATATGAGCTAGAGCATCCGAATTTCTGTGATATTGCACTGAATCAAGTTTGTTTCCGAATTTTGCCATGCTCACCTCCGACCAATAAAAGAGAAAATCTCTGGCACCCAAAACTTTGAAGATATGACCATATCTAACAGATTGTCGAATCTGGATCAGATCAGAGCATTATTCCACGCGCTCACTCATTCTCTCTCCCTCTCTTGATCGTGCAGTGTGCGCCCCCCGTCAGAGAGAAGCGAGATAGCAACACAGCTGTTGTCGAAGAGGGAGAGAGATAGATGTAGCGGATAAATGGAAGCTTATAAAATTCTAATGGAATGGGGATAAACAATTAACATTAGAACAGATGTTCTTAGCGTTCGTGGTTCCTCTCTTTCTCTCTTTTTTCCATCTCTCCCGATAAGTTCGAGCAAAATGGAGAGAGATCGCGAAGACTGGCGAGGGGGATCGCCACATTAACCAACAAATCAATTCGTCCCTTCCCGAGCAGCGATACATAAGACAGAGAGAGATGGAGCATGCGCCAGTCATCGACTCTGATTCCAAGTCCGGCGCTTACGTATAATTACGCATACAACATATTGTATAGGTTACATAAATCATACGCGATATGTCGACTATTGGGCGGTCGATCTGGGCGTGGCATGTCTTGCCAATCAATGGGAACCCAAGACAATCCCTTCTTAATCCCCTCTTCATGGCTTCAACCATCGTAAAATAATGTGAATCAAATTAAGAATTCGTAGTGCAATTTTCTTTTACTGAGTTCATGGTGAAAGCAGGGAATACTGCTGGACATGTCTTCGGATCACTTAACCGCGATTGGATCTCTGGCTACGCCTTGCGTTAGATCCACGACTGCTGGAGCGACCACCGCTGCCACGAGAGCGGGCATTGCCTCCACTGGAGCGTCCACCGCCACCGCCACCACCACCACCGCCGCGCTGCCGGTCCTCTCCTCGTCCGCCACCGCCACCGCCACCGCCTCTGCGTCCTCCTCCCCTTCCGCCGTCATCACGTCCTTTCCTGCCCTTTTCCACGACCGTCGTCGTCGCGCCCTCTGCCACCTCCTCCACAGCCACCATCTTGGGGACGGGGTGGCCGTCCAGTTGCAGAGGCCGATGCAGGTGTGGTCGAGGCTGCCACGGTCGTGGATACTGCCACCGTGGTCTCGGTTGCCGTCTCCGTGGTGGAGGCTGCTTCCGTGCTGCTGCTGCTTGCGGAGCTGCTGGTGCTCGCTGTGGAGGACGCCGCTGTGGTCAGGGGAACGAGAGTGGCCAGGATGGCCAGGGAAAGCACAAAAAGGTATCGCATCGTGAATCTTGTTTCTGCTCAGGCTTCTGTTCAGGTTCCTGTCCCAATCGTCAATCACACCTTGCTATTTATACCAGACTCCGTACACTCGGATTCGGAGATACATAGGGAGATTGTCTTCGAGCAGAATATGTGCTTTACTGCTCTACTGGGGCTTTCCGAGCCCCCTATGTATACATAGATGTTAGCCATTGCATTGTCTTTTTCTTCTTCTGTTTCGACTATTTTCGGAAGCCGCGAAGTGCGTCAGTTCTTCACATGAAAGATGTCATATTATTAAGTGTGCTTACACTGCAAGAAAAACTCGAACAGTGAGCACAGCACTCACAACAAGATCGTGATATCTAGTGTAGGTTGTAGGCCTGTCCGAGTAGTTCTTATGCCCATATTTAATATTTTCAAAACAGACTTAAAATCTATTTTTATAATCACTTACTTATGTAGATGATTTGGAGTTAACAAATTCTTGCATGAATTTATTTTAATATATTTTATTTGAAGATCAATGTATTTTTACAGTCGGAAATCGCCTTATGAATTTTGTCTCCATAAATATTCAATATTTCAAATTGAACCATGGATCTCGAAAACTATATCTCGATGAAGGAAACTTTCACTGTAAATCTTTTATAGTCTAAAAGTCCCGATGTGTAGTGGGATGCCAACCTTCACATCATCATCGGATCATAAAAGCACAAATACTCGTATTTTCTAATCCCATTGTTCAACCGCTGAGAACACGTGTATTTACAAAGCCGTGCGACGGCTGCAGAGCTATCTCACAAAAGCAGATACCAGAACTGGTATATAAATAAGTTGAAAATAAAGAACGAAAGAGCAATTGAATCGTGTTCTGAAACCACTAAACCAGAAACGGCAACGTTCTGGCAACGTCATTTCTGGCATTTCTGTCATTTCTGGCATTTCTGGCATTTCTGTCATTTCGACATTTCTGTCATTTCTGACATCTCTGTCACTTCTGGCATTTCTGGCACTTCCGTTACAAGCACTCTTTAGCGGATATCCACGGATCAAGTACCAGTAGTCAATGAAGAGTGCTCCCTTCCGTCTATAGGACTTTATTTTAAGGAGACACACCCAATAGAAAGCGAGGGTACTTTGGTTCCCCAAAGTATATATCTCTCAATCGTCAGATATTTCCTGCAGTAACGTTCTGATCGAGATCGAAATCATTGTGTGAGACGGAGCTTGGCTTGTGAATCCGATGCCCTAGCATACTTTTTGGGTGCTTCTCGACCTTTCGTAGCTACAGCATTTCCCCATTTTATTCTGCTATTTTATCGTTCGGATTGGAAGTGAAACGAAGGCTTACCGAATGTGCTTACTGTCTGCGAAGATGTCCATTGAGTCAATTTAAATATAGACATAGTAAATGTCCCTCGAAAGTCAAGATCATCATCCCACGCCCTTTCCCATGATCTTTGACAAATGGCAAAGTAGAAGAACCCACCCAACCACTGTCTCTGGCATGCTTCGAAGGGGCATTGCTTCGAAGGGAAAGACATTGGAAGGGGAACGTATGGTATAAGAGAAGAATAGCTAGAGCTACCCAAAAGTATGCCAATTAAAACCCCACGTTGTGTGGTCCCCTGCCTCGTGCCATGTTAACTGGTTTTCCCCAAAATTTCAGTTACGTCGATGAGGGGGCAAACAGAAAACAATACCATAACAATAATAGATACTGTAATCGTAAAGTGATCTTGTGAATAGATGGCAGTACTTGAGGCACATCTGTGGTTGAATGGAGTGGATGCTAGATGCTATAAATATCCTGTGGCGCACCGGGCTCCGCCGCGCTGCCTGGAGCCGTCGTCCTGCGTGGCCGCGCGTGTCCGGCGACGCGCTTGCGCTGCTCGGGCGCTGGTCTGCAGGTCTGCACGTGTGCTGTTCGCCGGGCTTCTGTGGTACGCTCTCGTGCTCGCCTCGGATGCAGATCTGCCTTCCGTTGCAGACATCTTGAGATTCTCAGGATGCGTCGAGCCAATCAGTTCTCGATGCTTCGGTCCTTCATGTCATAGCTATCTGTCTTCTTGTCCGATTTCCCCGATGCTAGATCTACAAGATTGTCTGTCTGAGTCTATCGAGTACTTCACGGAGATGCTTGACACAATCAATGTCTTATAGTGCTTACGCTTTGCACATTCACTATAATCATGATTTAGATTAGATTGTTCGATATACTTATGTATAGCTTAATGATTCAATTAAAAGTCTAATTGCTATAATCGTACTTCATAAAACTGTAATATTTGAGTGATTACTCAGGATTCTTGATAGCTTATCTAATATTTTCATGAAATATTAATCTATTTAATTAACAGTCTGTATATACTGATTGTAACAGATATTCTTAAGATTCAATTTTAATATAATATGGATCTCGAATTATCATGGTAATTCTAACATATATCTTTAGTCTAAGCCAATGTGCTAATTTCAATCCAACATTGTCATGATCATCATACATCAATCATTCAATTTGAAGAATCCGATACTAAGCTCAACGTTCGATTCATCATGCAAAGCAATTTTGTCAGATCTGACATCGAATACAAACAGAATTAAGCTTACTGACATCAACATTAAGTCATACATTGATGGTTTCTAAACTTGATTTCACGTATCGACATCATCATTTGTCAACTACTGACCGTTCTAATCTTGGCATTCCATTATCTAAGCATTCAGATATCGATAGTATAGAGTCATTCATGAAGATGCTATCGTTTCTATTTAAGCCAAGACGAACGCCTTGTCATAAGAGTCTTGCCAATATTTCATCGATTTTGTCAGAAGTTCAATTCGAATGTATTCTGATATCTACTGTCAATCGCATTTGCATGCATACTATGGATGACTTCTTAGCGAATCTCACACCATACATCAGTATGTCTTGACTTGAATAGAACTTCCATAGATCCTATTCTAGTAGTACGTGGCAATGATACGAAGTTACAATTGCTATCCGAAGAATTCATTAGCATTATCATGATCATGAATGCTCGAACAAATCATGTATGACCCAGCCCCCCATGTGCTGCATGATGCAAGAAAGCACTGTTCATGAGAAGCATGCTTCGAAGGCCTGATAAAGAAGAAGCAGATACCCAATTGTTAACGCTAAGTTCCATCTGGTTGCCAGTAAACATGTGTGTTAACTGATGTGCGAAAGAAATATACCATACATCATAGTACAGAAACTAAAGTACTAATCAAGATATTGAACGTCAGACTTCAATCGATGGTTGACATCTTATGCATTGTGCCTGTAATCAGTCTATTCCACCAGTCCATGAGCACTTAGGCGCCACATCGGTCATGCTCAACGCTGGCATCTTCTGGTCCGTCTGGCAGCTCGTTCCTACAGGCCGTCCTCATGCTCGTCCACACAACCGTGCTCGGCCTCCCAACGATCCTCGCAACTGAACGAGCCCAAACCACACAAACGCGCCACAACACAAACCAGCCACAACCGTGCAATAGAACCGACGCGTCAGAGTCACGATCTAGTGGAGTCCGTCGAGGCCATGAAGGTAAGATGCGATCCGCAGCGCCGCGAGCGTGTCGTTCCGACTGACGACCGCCGAATCGATCCAGTCCAATCCATACCTCCAGTGCACTCATAACATATTCGCATGTTAAAGATGATTTGTTCATCGCGCTTGTATCGTATGACCAGGCCATGTATCAATATATTCCATAGAATCAGTATCGTATCTCACAAGGATTTCACCGATCACTGCTGCCACTTCAAAACTGCATCCCATCTATCGCAGTCAGTCCCGTACACCTGATGTCCACTGAAATTTCAACATACTGACAGGAATCGTGCCGAGTCGGCTGAGCCTGAGGTCACATCTAGAGAACAATCTGTAACACCATAAGCAATGCGACATAGATCAATGCGTGACGCTGATCCAGTGATCCCTCATAGCACAATGCCAACGATACATAAGGTAGTAATACCGCATAGATCATTCAGAACCATATGCTCATATAGGATGCTACTTAAGGATTGCAGATCAGTTAATTCAGATGCAATACCAGTATTAGTAGGCCCATAAAATGATTTCATCTAGCATGCGAATTGCTGTCAGGCTACTAAAGATATCATTGCTCAGGTGCCAACTAGACTATCACATTCACGTTATGTTGCATATCGTTCTATAATTCAAGGTCACAGTCTAGATCAGCCACTATGCAATCCTATTACGTCTGATAATGCATAGTATAGAGTGCATTGTTACGTTGATCTGGTCCATTCGCATAGCTAATCAATGGTGAAAGTACATCGTTTGACCAACAGTGTCATAGGACCATACGTGCTCAGTAACCAAGTTTTAGAGCAATTAACGCATTACCAAAGTAGTATTGCATAAATTCTCGTGATAATTCTATTTTAAGCCTCTCTGACAATCACTTATAGAAATCTGGTATTAGCTTCATAATACACTTTCCAAGCCACTCGATCAGTCTTACCAAATGTGCAATTCAACTCTGACAAAGTAGCATCTCCAGCATATCCAATTATTCCACTCATTTACAGAATCAACACTGAATAGTATTGCACAAGACATATGCTCCATTGCAATGTTCCAATTGCCACGTGTCCTGACGCACAGACTTGGCACGCACCAGCTCTGTCCACTGAACCCTAGTCGGCCAAAGCACAAGTCGCCATGCGTCGTCAGGTGCAAGACCACTTATAGGTAGCTAGAGATTAGACGCCACAAGTCGCCCGACACCATCATGAGTATGCGAATCTTAGGAACTGCACAAGCACATCCAGGCTAGACCTATAAGTCCGTCGGTCATTAACACAGCCCGCACTGGCCACAGCATTCGCTGACCACGAACGCACCTGCCGGGTCCCAGCTAGCCGCAAGCATCCTGAACATAGCCGCTGCATACGATGATACTAGTACAGGATGCAGCTAGACTATCATGCGGATCACGAAAGCTCCGAACGGCAGGCATAGCCGTGAGGTCCGTGAGCACATAGCTGAAGATCGTGAACGGCTAGATAGGTTCCGATGTATAGGGCAGTAATCTGCGAGTATGAAATCAGCTTGTAAAGCATTACATTAACTAATGCGACAGGCCATGAGTTGTCAACCTGTACTGGTTACGTCATGAACTGACTAGATGTATTATGCGAATCGTATGTACATAGGGTCAGAGCTAACCCCCATGTCCCAAAGCGAGCTGCTACGACTTCAACGACTCCAAAGTTGAGTCTCTGCAGCGGCTTATCCCAGATCTAGAGCCTGTGAGGACTAGCCCACAGGACTGGGACTAGGCCAAACTGATGGACGCAGTCGGAGCATTGGAACTCCCCCTTGCGTTAGGTCGACTGGCCCATGGATGGCCCGGGGCATTCCTTGCATTAAAACCCATGCTGGAGGAGGTCCGGATTTTGGAGATTGGCTAATACGTGTTCCAATGGCATTCAGGGCCAGGACAAGTTGCCAAGTTAAGCATAGATGGTTTGGATGTCTAGGTAACCCACATCTGGAATGAATTGGGATGGGCCGGTTGGAAGGTTGCATCCGATTAAGATTGCTTTGCAAAGGGAATTAAGTTCATGGATTACAGTTAACTAATGCAATCGGTTTTGATGGCTTTTCTAATTATTTTTTAAAATGAATATGCGTCGAAAAATTACAAATTCCGCCATAAATTTGGAATGGAGGCCAGATCAGGTTGATCATTTGGGTAATAATTTGATTTTTGGTAAAAACATCGATTTCACATGGGTCGACGCAATAGCTTGAAAAAAATGAAGGCTTTTATTCCTATTTCCCTAAAAAATTAAAAAAGTGTATGTTTTAATAAAAGTCCCTTTTCAGGTTCACAATTCGAAATTGGCAACTTGGGTCTCATCAGATGTCGCTATCCCCAGAGGAATTGCCTCCCTTTGGTTTTCCCTTCATTTTCACCGCAAAGGAACAAACCTGGCCCAACTTAAAAACCTTTAATTAATCGGATAGCGGAATTCCCTCTTCCTTTGCCCCTTTCCCCAGAATCAATGGAAGATGGAGATGGAAAAACGGTTTCCCATCAATTTAATTCCGGCTTCCATTCAAATTGGGTGCTTTCCCGTTCGATCGATCCACCAAATTCCGACAAAATAGTTTGATATGGGTTCAATTGAATGGTCACAACATTGTAAAAAAGAGGCCCCCGGTATACATTCAAAAGTGGAAAATTAAATGGTATTTTGGGTATGGGAAAAAATTATTGCTTCCCCCCTTTTTTTGAATCAGGAACCCCATAATCCAAGCTCTATGGCCGACAGTAATAAAAAGGAACCTCCCCCATTACCCGGGCTTTGTTTGCCTCAAGTTTCCCAATCTTACCTACTCTTCCCTAGAGGACCCTGCAAACTGCAAAATCTGAGTTTTCAGAATCAGCTTTCGGTCTTCCTCGGGTTTCCCCGTCCGGGCAAAACCCCGGGCCCGGATTTACGGTCCTGCCCTTAACACACCCTTGGGACGGGGCCTCCCAGGCCAGGTTCGTCCCCTCTTCCTCCTCTGCCGTTCCCCCCTGGGCACCTCTGCCCCCTTCACCCATCATCGGGGTTTGAGGAAAGGGGGGACGTCTGACCCAAGAAAGGTTCGTGTTGCTCTTCTCTGTTGGTTTTGCATGCGTTTCACATTGGTCTGCTCGTTTCGGTTGGAACTGGGAAAGCCAAAAATTTCTGACTTCGGTTTTGTGTTTGAATTTAATTTTTTTTTAAATCAATTTGGGTATATTTTTTGATTTATTCATGCGCGTAGGCTAGAATGGGGGACATTGCTGTCCTCGGAGGCAGCTGACAGCAGCGAGTGCGTGGAGCAGGTCTCCATGAAGAGCGTCTCCGCATCGAAAGCACTCCAGCGACCACGCGCTAGCTGCTCCTTGACGTATTTCCGTTGGGTATTTATCTGTGGTGGCATTGGTCAGTGGGATTTTTGGGACTATGTGCACTTTAGGGCTGAGACGCAGACAACCCACCATTGGCACCAGCAGCGGAGTGCGACAGCAATTAAAGAACTCGGCCACAAACTTACGGATGTTCTCAGGGTGGGGTTTCGCATTGATCGCCTGCTGCAGGATGACCCGAACGATGGCGCGAATCTGAGAAATAGGAAATAGGATACAGGATATAGGAAGTGAAAAGTCGGCAGACCGCTCTGCACCTCTGGATGTTGGCAGATGTAGGCCCAGTTGCCACGGCGCAGCTCCTTCTGTATGCGCGGAATGGTGTTGTATTTCCCGATTGCCCGCGAGTCCCATTTGCCGAGATCCCAGATCTTTGGTTGGGTTTCTTTTCTTTTGGCCATTTTTAACAGATGTTTTTAATACGTAAATTTGGATATACTGAATGAACGAATGAATGAATGATTGCTAGATTGATTAGAAAGAGCCTTGTTGTTTTAAATGTGTGGAAAGCTTGAAAGACGCTGGATTCTATCGAGGCTATCGATCGGGTAAAAGTGTCATCGGGCATCCTCACGATTGCATTAATATCGAAATTAAATATTCGAAATAACATTCTCTATTCAGATATCGAGTTTAAAGATAGTTTTCCAACAACACCAATTTAATTTGAGTTGCCCGCGCCCAATACTCATAAGCACTCGATACGTTGTATAGGTATTTATGTGATTAGCCAATCTGGTCACACTGCCAACCCAAAAAAAGAAAATTTGGACGAAAATTTTTCGAGATTTCCGTTTTTAATTAAAAATAATGAATTAATTAACGCTGTAAATTAACACCATCCACAACTTCAGAAAGTTTTACAGCGCAAAGACAACGGGAAGCGATGGTAAGCTGACAAAAGAGCGGTGATGATGAAAGAAAATCTGCCCGGCTTGCCCGGAAAAATGAAGTGCTGGTCGTAATAATTGACCAAAAATAGAATGGAGAAGCCAAAAATAGCTGCGCACGTTTCTAATTAGACTCGTTGTCCTCCCCGTCCATTGCAGGCTGTGCTGGGCGCCCAACTGGTGATCACGCTGGTGATGGTCAGTGTGATACAGAAACTGAGTCCCCACTACTCCTTCGCCAAGTGGATACTCTGTCGCACCGGCCTCTATCGCTATCTGCACCCAACGGACGACGAGCTGCGCTCCAAGGGTGGTGTGCCCAAGGAGAAACCGGCTAAAGGCAAACACAAGCAGCAGAATGGAGTCTCCGGGCAGTTCCACATACCGCGCAGCATTGAGGTGGACCTGGAGACGTTGCCGGTGCTGGAGCAGGACGTGATTCACCTGCGCTACTTTACCGAATACCAATGGCTGCTGGACTTTAGTATCTACGCCGGTATTGTGTACGTGATCTCCGAGGTAGGTCTGAGATCGCTCAAACCTTGATATTGACCTTTATTTTATCCGCGCTCGTGCTCTCTCCCGGGCAGCTCTTCCACTTCTACTTTCCCTTGAAGCAGGAGATCAACCTAAGCATGGTCTGGTGCCTGCTGGTCATCTTCTTTGCCCTCAAGCTGCTGTCCTCTCTCACCGTGCTGTACTTCCAAAGCGAGGAATCCATTGGCGAGCGATCCATGGTTATTGTGGCCTGTCTGGTTTATCTGCTGATCGCTATGATCGTGCTGATCATCGACGAGCGCATTCTGGAGACAGGACTGGAGGACGCCTACACCAGTTTCAATGCCAGCGCCTCAAAATTTCTCACCGAGCAGGGTCTACCCTCGTCGTAAGTAGAAGCCAAGCTTTAACCTGGTCAGCGGCCTAAAGCCCTTTGTATTTCCAGTGGTCCGGCCTCAAAAATCGTGGTCAAGTTCTTTCTCGCTCTGAGCTGTGGCGTGCTCGGCTCGCTGTTCACCTTCCCCGGCCTGCGCATGGCCAAGATGCACTGGGACTCGCTGAAATACTGCAGCGGTAATCGCGTGATGCAAGTCCTGCTGAATCTCAGCTTCGTGCTACCGTTTATTTTGGTCATTTTGTGGATCAGACCCATTAGCCGTGACTATTTGACGGTGCGCGTCTTTCAGGGCATGCAACAGCCACTGTAAGCTTGCAAATCGTTTTCTTTTCATTCCTCCACTCTTAAAATGCTCCTTTCTTGTTTAAGACTGACGCCGCATGCCTTTGAAACTCTGCGCTTGCTGCTGGTCGTCTTTGTGGTGGTCATGCGCTTCGCCCTGATGCCCATCTATCTGCAATCGTACCTGAACCTGGCCTATGATAAGATACTGGATCTGCGCAAGGAGGCCGGTCGCATCACCAATGTGGAGTTCAAACAGAAGGTGTGCATGGGCTGAAGTTTCACTGCGAATTGCTTAACCGCTGCTCTCCCCACAGATCTCCTCTATTTTCTACTATCTCTGCGTTGTGACCCTGCAATTCGCTGCCCCGCTCATTCTGTGCCTCTACCTGACGCTGATGTATAAAAGCCTAGGCGGCTTCAGCTGGGCAGGCGTCTTCAATGAGGCTGTCGTGCTGCAGCACGAGTGCGCTGCCGGCGACGTGGAGACGGCCGTATCCGGCGGTACTGCCATTGAAGAGGGAGAGTTCAACATTATGGAGTCGGCGCAGTCGCTGCAGGCATCGTTCAGTAGCCTTAAAAATGTAAGATCCCCCAGATGACGCGAGTTTGTTCAATTTTGAAATGTATTTTCTGTATACCCCAGGTGTTCTCCACGGAGGTCTACAAAGGATTTCTGGGCTTCGCCACCTGGTGGAGCTACTTCACTCTCTTTGCGACTTCCTCGCTGGGCATTGTCTACCAGTCCTACTTCAACAAAACCTAAGGCCTTCTTCATCTAATTGCATATACTCGCTGGAGTTCTCTACACCCAGCAACCGGCATGCTAATCATAGTTAGTCACTTTATGTTCTATCGTAGTCCATTCGTATCGTTGATATTGTTTTATAGTCCAGTCCAAGAGAAATCACACTGAATACTTCTTGGCTTACACCGTTTATTGTATATAATACTACTTTATCGATTGTTTATAAAGTTTGTAATAAAGACTTTTAACCAGGAGTTAGTTATCGAGTGCTTGAGTTAATTAAAATCGCCTTGAAGCAGAGATATCCTATCAGAATCTCTATTTACAAGCGGAGACGCAAATACTCTTACCTATCTGAAAATATTGATAATTCTTGTTCCTCTTCTCTGGACGGTAGGGGAATTGCTGTAAATGGAATCTTTGTTTCGGATGGGGATACAATAACGACTTTAAAGGATGAGGCTTATCGCATCATTTTAATATGCTCGTGGATGCCAATCAAGCTTTTCTGAAAACCTCACTTGTGCATTCTGTTCTATTCCGTCTATTGTATAAAGTTTCTTTAATCAATCTCGTGTCTATGATAAGATCGTAAGGAAAACTTAGCTCCCCATGGCTATTAGACGTCGTATAAATTGAGCTGTAGAGGCCTAAACAAATGGCATTGTCTAAGGTCTCAGGTTTCCTTTGACTTCCCTTGCCGTTAAATAATTTGATTCTTAATCGAAAAGATACACGCTATATCTGAACAAAACCAAATACAAAAGACGTTCGTTTAGCTGATTATTGGTTAATTTGAAAACACCGTTTTATTGAACCTCAAAGGTTGTGGATAAAAGTAACTTAACAGACCACAGGCCAAAGTATATCATTTCATATGTCGTTTTCCAATAGATAGTGCGAAGGAAGGTAACCCGATTTTACTTCGTAATCGTTACCATATTATATATGTATTAGTTTCTAGTATCGTTGACTGCCTCCCGCTTAGATCTTGGCGATGCCAATGACACCGCAGCCAATACGGGCGCCGGCATTGCCGGTGGTCTTGCTCAGCTCGTGACCACCCTTGCCCAAGTCATCAGCGTCGGCGTGGACGACCACGGTG
Source organism: Drosophila lowei (assembly GCA_008121275.1). Taxonomy (NCBI): domain Eukaryota; kingdom Metazoa; phylum Arthropoda; class Insecta; order Diptera; family Drosophilidae; genus Drosophila; species Drosophila lowei. Next base: position 15,220,791 of record CM017781.1, on the reverse strand, counting down.
CGTCCTATAATGCTGTCGGCACCGAACAGCGTGATCTTCGAGTCGGTAATGCTGACGGCCGTGGGGCTGTCACCGGCCGCCTGGATGTTGCCCAAGTCGCCCAAGTGGCGGTTCTCGTCGGTGGGGGCACCGTGCTCCTTGTTCCGGGGGTTAAAGTGGGGGCCGGACGACATGCAGCCGTTGGTGTTGTCCCCGAACTCGTGCACATGGAATCCGTGCAGTCCCTTGGCAAGGCCCAGCACCTCGCCGGTGACTTTCACAGGAGCCTCGCTGGTCTGTCGGAAAAATGAAAGAATGAATGTTGAACAACTTGATTATCTCTAGGGGCATGATAGTGCTCGGATTCCCGATAAGCGAAAAGTGTGTGTACGTACAATCGTGACATGTACATACTGGCCCCCATACACACAGATACGCAGAGCTGCGCACTGTTACTCGACTTATATAACTTGCATTTGTTAAATGACACAGCGAAAACCGCGCTCGCACTTAATTCTGTACAGCAATATTCATCAATTCCATAGCCACAGAGCGGGGGCCGGGGAAACCGGCACTTCGACCTTTAAAATGGCTTCGCTTTTTGCTGTTGCTGCTCTTGTTACCGTGGACTGCCACTTTTCTAGAACATTTCCTGAAATTTAACGCTATAGTAGATAAACTCACCTCCTGCTCAAAGAAAACGGTGCCCTTGGCATCGCCATTAATTACACAGACAGCTTTAACCATTATTTTAAAGTTTTTTTTAATTAAACAGCAATTTATTTATCAGTGAGTGGTGCAGTGTGGCCGCGAATTTATCGTTGAATACCTTCCGGCTCTCAGAACTATACCAAAATATACCGTCTCACTTTAAAAATATACCGTAAATATACTGACGAATTCAAGTTCTCTTATACATATTCCTCGATTTTGATATTCCATCGAATATTACTAGCTATATAGAACATTTAGCCATGCCCACATACTTTTATACGATTAGTGAATCTATTTCCTACTTGATTGGCCTATTCTAAATACTTGCTTTTATTGTATTTTGACTAAAACAAGGCTTAAACAAAATAGTCCAACAAAAAAAACAGTCGCAATGTTGCTGGTATTTGAAGACATGTAGCGTGTATAGGATTTTGTATACCCTATTTCGTTAATTTATTATGAAGACATATATGAAGATATCAAGATAAAACGAAATTAATAAGGACCCTTGATCAGATTTATATATTTTAGACATATTCATGTATATTATTAGTATCTTGTATATATATCTCGATCCTGATACCTATTTTTCGTCTCTGTAAGAAGACAATAAGCTTTAAAATATCGTTGAAATAGGTTTAAAACAGAGACTAAATTGTTTTGCCTTCTTTGGAGCCTGGGATGACAAACATATTCTCAATTCTATAATATCCTTTCCCCTAGGGTATGCCCAGAAACATTTGTGCGTGGAATTAGCAATTAGATGACAAACCTTTCCTGAATTCTATAATATCCTTTCCCTAGGGTATGCATGTTGCAGCAACATAGAACGCGATTTTTGCTTTCGGCCAATGAAAATCGTCAAAATAAAATGCAAAACATGTTGCATTTCGGCCAATGAAAATCGTCAAAAATGAATTGCAAAACATGTTGCTGCAGCATTATGTTTTGCAGAATGTTTTTGTCGATTTCATTGGCTGAGAAATGCAACATGTTTTGCATTTCATTTTTGACGATTTTCATTGGCCGAAAGCAAAAATCGCGTCGTTCCCGTTTTAACCGGTTCGTAGTTTGGCGGTTTATTTAAACCCAACATGAAAAACTAAGTTATATAGAATGCGCATGTATGGAATGGGACCAGATCCTTTCCTCGTGGCTGGTTATGCAAGTGGGCAAGCTGTCTGGTCCGACGTACACGGATCCTGATGCTTCTCGAGCTCTTGGACTGTTTGACCGGACTATACTCCGCTAAAAACTTGACTGCTGTTTCATTAACGGGATAGCCAGATGCTAGCAACTTCGCCATAAAAGCAGGACTTGCCTCAGGGAATATATTGGTGGACTTTCGTTTTTCCACAACCATGTAGAATGCGTTTCAGTGCTGCCATCGGGCTTGATTTCTTCCGTGTTTATTTGTTTCGGTTTTGTTTCCTTATCCGCGTATTTTGCAAAGGCGTAGAAGGTTACCGGAGAAAAGAACTTTCCCAATCTGTCAATGGTCGAGAATTAGCCAAAAATGTGTCATACATATGGTGGTACTTATACTTACTTGGCCTACTCATGCTGAAACTCTTCGGGCGAATCATTCTCTTCCGCTTTTGGCATACTGAGCAACTTGTCCTTCATTCGTTGGGGACGCTGGGGTCCTTGTAGAAGGCATTGTGGTAGTGGTAACCTGGCGCACTCGTCCAGAGTCTTTTCGCTCCATCTTCATCCGCAGCTTGGTCGCGTTGCACCTCAAATGCAATATCCGGCAGGTTTTCTATCTTTCTTGGATGGAGCCATTAGAGCTGAGCTCGATTCTATGACTAGGTGTGCGAGAATATCCGAGGCAGGGCCATCGCAGAGCAGGGCGGCCGATGCAAAGCTGCAGGAAGGTGGAGTAGGATATTGTTAGTTTAAGAGTTTGGGCAGATATCGTGTCTTTCCACCCACCTGGTTGATGGGACACTGAAACTCTCCTGGCCGCTTGCAGCAGTCGGCCTCATCGTGGACATTGTCACAGTTGTCACAGGTGGGTACCATCGCAGATCAGAGTTTTGTCGCTGCCCTCGGCTGACTGTCAACTGAACTGATCCGCCGGGCAGTCCTTTCGTTACATCGCCAGAAGGCGGATATCATTGTTCATGTCTCTACTCCCGCCACTTAAAAATTATCTGGCCGGATACACGCCCTAGTTCTCCTCGTCCTCCAGTAGCACCAGATGCTTGGTGAGTACTGCGTGTCACACGCCGCTGGCTATGCAGATGTGGGAACACTTTGTACGATTGTGCAGACACTTGTGATTGCGCAGCACTTTCGCATCCGGTGTCCACACAGCACGGATATCGGTGAACTGCGACAGACGCTGCAGCTCTACGGAACGACGCTCTCCGCTGACAGTGATCCTCTCCAGTCCGGTCTTGTCGTCCAGCCAGTACACAAATCCTCCTAGGCGGCAATGTTCACCTGCGGGATATGCATGGAAGCAAAGGTTTTTCTGTAGAGATGGAACAGGAGATCATACGTGTCCAGAGGTGTCCAATATGGTTGCTTACTTGTTCTTTCCTTTGAGGTCTATAACTTCGATACGTATATCGGACCTTTGGTCCAGGGCCAGCGTCGTGACTCCTTCCAGCTCCACACGCTCATTGCCATCGACTCGGGCCCGAATGATGGCCTGATGGCTGCCGACATCTGTCGAGAAGAGCAGACGCCTCGCATTCATTGCATGCAGGGCAATGTTGCGAGGCTTCTCTCTATCGATGACGCCTACGGATTCGCCCAGGAAGCTGAAAGAGGCAACGTTTTAGGAACACAATTGTGCGGATGAATCGGAGAGAGAGAGATTCACCTGGTCACGTTAATGCTGTTGGAGTAGGAGCAGGTCCAGAAGAGCAGCCGCCCAATGATGTCGATTGCAATGTCGAACGGCTGTCCGGAGTTGGCCAAGAGGCTCACCTTTGTGCCATTTGCCAGAGAACGCTTGATGCTGTGACTCCTGCCTTCGATCTTGAAAAGAAAAAGAAGGATTAGGATATTAGGGACACCGCGCTTAGCTTCTGCTAATCCTCCTTACCCAGTAAATGTAATGCGAGATCGGATCATAGTCCACGGCGCGGATATTCTTGCCGCCCACTGGCAGCGGCACATTCGAGCAGTCTGTCGTGTTCGGCAGCAGTCGGCCGAAGCTGTTCCTCTGGCTGAAGATGATGTAGTTCTTCCAGGAGACCCCGTCCTTGGCCAGCTGGTAGTGGGTGGGGCAGGCACAGGTCATGCCCCGTCTGCGGGCTGGGCCAGGCACAGGTGGGAGCAGCTCCCGTTGTTGATCTTGCACGTATTAGCCCCCACCTATCGCTTGTCGTTGCACACAAGCAGCGAAGTGATGTCATGCCCGAATGGACGAGGCTGCGGTTCTCGCCCGTCGGGTTGTGCACCCGCTCAATGTCGCCGGTGTTTCAGTCGCGCCAGTACATGTAGTCCTGATACAGGGAAACCGCGTACGGCTCATCGGTGTCGCTGCAAACCAGTATCGGGTGCTTCTTACCATCCCAGTCGGCGGTCTCTATCTTCACTGGCCGCGACTGGGTGGCCCAGTAGAGGCGTCTCGTCTATTGGTCGAATGTGAGTCCGGCCGCATAATTGGCTCCCGCTACGATGGTTTGCAGCTCGGATCCGTCCATTGTGGCACGGCGTATGAAGTCCGAGGCGACTCTGTTCATGTAAATGTACCCGCGACGCGGCTCAAGGACCAGGGAACGCGGCTTCTCCACCCACAAGAGCACGCGCCGACTGCTGCCATCCAGGCGGGCGACCTCGATGAGACGAACCTCCGCATCGGACCAGTAGATGTTGCTGGTCAGTCCAGTAAATGCACCCCTCAGCCACCGACACGTTTAGGGCGTGCGCATCGCACATCCTTGAAGGGTATCGCTCGTCGCCGTGGTTCCGTTCCCCTCGTTGTACTCGGCCGAGATGCGGCCAATGTGCTCCTGGCGAGAGAACAGCAGGAAGGCGGCAGGCACAGGTACAGGCAGAGGTGGAGCTGGCCCCATTCCCCACGGCTCTCGCACGTTCCCCACGGTCTTTCCATCGCACCAGACGCCAGAATCCTGAAAACGCCGGTGTCCAGATTCCGTTTTCAGACGAACAGCTGTTCCTCCCCACCCCGTCCGGGGTCGGGAATGCCAGCGGCGCCGCTGGTCATCAAAACGGCTTCTTCTTCCTTTTGCAATGAATTTGGTGTGAATTTCGTGAATGGGGCGACCCCAACATGATCGGACCAGTAGATGCTGCTGCAATTTTCGGAATTGTGAATTTGGTCATGCAAAACGGCCGTCCACATCCTTGCCCAAAATCGTCGTCGTAGTTCCGGCTTCTCGGTCGGGGCTGAGGCGGCCGGCGCGGAATAGTAAAATACAACAGGCCCCAGCGGCGCCGCTGGTCATCAAAACGGCGTCCACGGGAAAATCTGCGTAGAATGGGGATGTCGGGCACGTAATTGGCGAGGCTGCGGCTCTGGCCCGTCTTGATCAATGTCCCCGGTGCTCCAGTTAGTCCAGTACACGTAGTATTTAGCTGCCAACCAGTAGAGGCGTCTCGGCTCCTGGTCGAATATAAGCTCCGGGCCATGATTGCTTGCAGCTCGGATTCGTCTTAGATTGCATTTTTGGCCAATTCATGCATCTGATTAGGTTCTTGTATTAAATCCTGATCCCTATATCAATCGTGGCGCGGCGTATGGAGTCCGAGGCGACTCTGTCCATGTACATAATTGATAGCGACGCGTCGCGTGCTCTTGTGGAACGCGGCTTCTCCACCCCCTTCCACAAGAGCACGCGCCGACTGCTGCCATCCAGGCGGGCGACCTCAATGAGACGAGCCTCCGCATCGGACCAGTAGATGTTGCTGGTCAGTCCAGTAGATGCACCGCTCCGCCACCGACACGTTTAGGGCGTGCGTATCGCCCACATCCTTGAAGGGTATCGCATCGTCGTCGTAGTTCCGTTCATTGTTGCGCTGTACTCGGTCGAGATGCTTATAGGAAGGCGGCCGGCACCACGCAGAGGGGTCGCGGGCCGGTACAGGCAGAGGTGGAGCAGGCCCCATTCCCCACGGTTTTCGCACGTTCCCCACGGTCTTTCCATCGCACCAGACGCCAGAATGTCGCCAGTCGTCGTCTCTAAATCGAATCTGAGCTCCCGGGATGATTATAGCTCGGATCCGGCGTATGGAGTCCGAGCAACATAGGGGCGACCTCTGTCCGGCTGTGAAAATCTTCCAGAATGCGCGCCCTCGGCGTTGTCCACTCTGTTTTGGAATTTTCCTTTTGTACGCCACATTGTCGACGAAAACAGCTGTTCGGCATGCACCATTTTGCCGATTCGGCACCCCGGCACACCGGCACCCCCCTCTGGCCGACGTCCTGCAAACGGTTCGGATTTGGCAGCGTTTGTCACCACGATTTCAACAAAATTTCTTCTTCTTCTTTTTGCAAACATCTTGCAAAGATTTTGCAAGCATTTTGCAAACATTTTTGTCATCTTTAAAATACCGAAAAATACCGAAAATACGAAAATATTCTTCGTTTTGATATTCCATGGAATATTACTAGCTATCTAGTTATCATTCAGCCATGCCCACATAGTTTTATCCGATCAATGAATCAATTTCCTACTTGATTGGCTTAATTTAAATAATTGCAATTATTGGATTTTTATATAACGTTGAAAATGAAATTTAATAGATTGACAAAATATACCATTCATCTGAATTTCGATGCCAAATGTAAGGATACTTGCTACACGACAACTACACAGGAATGCAATGTCACTGCGACATCAGACGACGTGTTTAAGAACTACTATTTTAACCAAGCTGTGGCGCTGCCACCTGGTCTTAAGTTGCGCGCCAAGGCTAAAATTTTAAAAATTCTTCCCCGTTTTTTAGACACCAGAAAAACAGAAAATAAGGAATCTTAGTAGGTATTTCGCCTTTATCTCAGCTTAAATCGCGCGACAAGGATGAAATTACTTCTTGATATTTGATAGTCAATACCAAAGGCAAGCGGCACTAAAATGGGTTTAACCCTCTTAATTAAAGAGCTTCTAACCATTGATTGATAGGGAGTTGGCTTACCATCACTGTTCTTTTATGATTTCAAAATATTTTATCTGTTTCCATTTTTCTGGTACTATTTTTTATTCCGCTACATCTGTCTAACCCTCTCTCCACACACCAAAAATAACCATCTGTGTTGCTACATCGCTTCCCTCCGCCAGGAGCACTGACTGCACGATTAAGAGTGAGACAGAGAGAGACATAGAGAGAGAGAGAGAGAGGGAGAATGAGAAGCGCGTGGAAGGGGTGTGTGGTACTGCAAATTCATTTGGTTCGGTTGACCTACGTCTGGGTCTTACATGGCACCTCAGAACTGTGGCGCTGCCTGTCCATGCCCGTGTCGATCACCTGAAATCTTAGCATCTTAGTAGCCTTTTACTTTCACTGCAATGTAGGCTTATGTTTAGCTTGGTATGGACGGGGGTTTCAGTCTCATTACTGTTTGACAGCTCTCCGAAATAGCACTCTAAAAATATTCTGCAAAGAAAAGTTCGAGTTTTTTGAACATTATGGAGTTTTTAAGTGAAATCGCTCAAGATATAAGCGGTATGAGTTTTCTCAGGATTCGGCTTTTTCGCTGGACACATCCTATGGCAATGAGCGCATCCGAGGTACGTTATGGAGTGATTTGATGTGAGCTCGAATCTGAATCGCGTGTTATTTTATTTCAGTTCTTGGGAGCCCCTATCGAAGTGCAGCTTGTAGTCTTCTGTGCTTTGTATGCAGCACTAGGCTATGCGTCTTTTTCCGACATCTTCAGTTACCTCAACTATGTGATTCATCGGATAATTAGACAAAACTAGGCCTGCTATACTGCTACTATACGAAGGTCATAGTAACTCCGAGACACATACATACATATGTACTATAATACATAATACTCTCTAGTATGGAATCGAAGTCCCGAAATATTATACTGAAATAAACTGTTGATGGCATTATTTGACTTCTGTTTTTGCTCTGGTACTCGTACTCCACTTTTCCACGACGATCATCTAGAACTTGATGGTGTTTGAGGACAGAAGGGGGTCATGGTGCAGCATGGACGGATCCGGTGGTTTGAGCCACTCGATGTTGTTCCTGGGCTGCTGTGGCAAAAACGAATCCTAGGGAATCTACCCAATCTGGATCAGATCTGATCATTATTATAGCCAGAAGGAACAAATCCATCCCCCCTCCCCCTTCGACGCGTTTACTCATTCTCTCTCTGTCTCACTCTTAATCGTGCAGTGTGCACCCCCCTGTTGGAAGAAAGCAAGTGGTACCGCCTCTCCATTCACCGTTGTGCACCATCCAATAGATGATCCTGTCCCGCCCTCCGAGCCACTTCCGAGCACTTGATTAACTTTCGTAAAAGCATGCCCGCTCCCGCTCCCCTGTCCGCTCTATGTGAATTTTAGATATTGACGTTTATTGCGGTTTCAAATGAAATTTACAAAAGTCTGCACTGTACTTTTATCAATTGCAATTACATTCAAAATTTACGCATAGCATTGTTTTCGACTCGACTCAATCAGTTTTTTTTGGACTTGCATTGTTTTTGTTTTTGTTTTTGTTGTTTGTTACATAATTATTTATTATTTGTTTGAATGCATCTAAAAAGTAGTACATTTAATAATATTTTTTTGTGCAATTTTCGTTTGTTTTGTTTTTGCATTGGTTATCATTTCGAATAGATTTACAACAACGGCGACGATGATGTTGCTGCTGCTGCTGCTGTTGCTGTTGCTTGCGGTATACATATGTTACAATTTAATATGTTGCGTTTACGTTTAACTTAAATATTATTAATCACATGCAATAGTTAAATAATAATGATACAAATAATAATTATACAATAGTTGCAATGCACAGACACAACGCTACGCAACGCAACGCAACACAACCCGAAAATACACACCACACTCGGATTGTAGTGCCTTTTAGACCAATTTGTTTTGGGATTTTGTGTTTTTGGGCCTATATTTTCATGGTTTCATGGTTGCCGCTTTGTTGCCTGTTGCTTTTGTTAATTTGCTACTAACTAAATGTTGTTGTTGTTGTTGTTGTTTCTCTTCTGGCCAACTCTGGTTTGCTTTTTACACATTACTGGCTAAATCGTTACAGTTTACGACGCACTAGCATTAGATTACGATTTAATTAGTTAATTCGTGTATGTGTGTATGTATATGTTATGTTCTTATTATAATCGTACTCGTATGTATGTGTGTATGTATGCATATTTCATATTCATTCTGTATACTATATAATATATATTCTCGTAGATTTATTATTATTATTTGTATTTATATATTATATTTTTTAGAGTGTCGCCCAGCGCTTTGCAAACACTGTCTAAAGTATCCATTAGATTGCAACAATAGTTTTTCGTTTTTCGTGTGTGTTCGTGTTTCGTTTTTCGAATGCGAATGCGAATTGCGTTTTTCATTTCAAATTGTGATTTGTTTTGTGCGCTGTACTCTCCTTCTCCCTCTCCCTCCCTCTATCTCTCCCTCTCAAAACCCAACTCTCAAAACTTAAAGTTACAGAACGATTGATTCCATAGACATAACTTTCGTAAACTCTAATTAGCTGAATGCATTTCCAATGACATTTTCTTCTCTAATTTTAAATAATGCCTACATATAATATACGTATATATGTATCAATCGATTCCCATCTTCTTTTTTTTTTTATTTTTTTTTTTTTGTTTTTTCTTTTTCTTGCGTATAAAGCTGTAAGTCTTCTAGTTTTTCCCGTAAAGTGCTTTCTTTTTACTCAACTAAATTCCATTTGTATGCATTAATTTTCTCAAATGTTTTTTTGTTCAGTTCAAAATGTGTGTGTGTGTGTGTATAGTATGTGTGTGTGTGTGTGTGTGTAGACGACAACAATAATAATTTCGTATTAGTTTAACAGATTTATATTTGTTTTACTTTACGTATTTATTCCGTATGTATAATATTTTGTGTGACTTTTCTGTTTTCTGCTTTCTGTGTGCTTTTTTCTCAATTTCAATTTCAATTTCAAGAAGGAACAACATGTACTTTGAACATTGAGCTTTACTGTACTGTACTGTACTACTGTACGCTATAAATATAGTATATATGTGTATGTAGTAGTATTAACATTTATCTGAACAAACTGCACACACACTCCGTGCCTATTCTGCTTGGGGCTTGGGGCCTGCTTTGAGTTTGAGTTTGAGCCTATTTTGTTTAACTTTTAATTTGGGCTTTTCCTTTCTTTCTTTTCTTTTCTTTTGTTTTGTTTTAAGGCAGACACACACATTTCCAACACCCTTTTTTATGGCACATAAGTCTTGTTGGAGAGATGCATGCTACTGCATGGGGAAATTCGTTTCGTGGAAATGGAAAAGCTAGAAGGGGCGCTGCTCCGAAATTCCCCTGTTTGCTGGGGGCGGGGCGGGGGCGCTTACGGGGCTAATAAATTACGTTTTGTAACAACTTAAGAATTACACAAATAATAATAATAATAATGATAATAGTTATTAATTAATGATTTTAATCGATTCTCTCGCGTGCATTTTGCGGCCATCTATCGGTTGCTGCTGCTGTTGCTGCTGCTGCTGTTCGGGGATTCATTTATCCTTTATCCTTTGTTGTCGCTATGGCTTAACTGCAGCTCCTGTAGAGTATTGTGACTAGAGTGAGGAGCAGGCACGTCGCAGGGGCTGCCAGCGGATTGGAAGCACCGCCGCTCTGGTTGTTGTCGCGCTGCTCGGTGTCGGGTATGGTCGTTTCGCCAGCGCGATCGTCGATGGGTGTGGCACCTGCAAAGATCAAATGTTGAGTAAACGACACACAGAAAGTACCCTTAAGCCGGTGTAGCTTACCATCGCCAGAACCATCGCCGGAGCCGTGTATGCCGCCGCCGTACTCCTCATCATCGTCGCTGATTTGGCCACCGCCGCCGCCAGAACCCTCGCGGCCCATGTCGCTTTGGATGTCGTGCGACTGTACGCTCGAAGATGGTGCCTGAAGGCAGAATAGATTGGGTTTAGAGAACACATGTATGATAGGGATATGTATGCCGTTTCGTACCGCTGCTCCAATGCTCTTGCGTATCTTGATGAGCTTGTCCACCAGCTCGTTCAGCTTGCTGACCTGCGTCTGGGTCTCCCAGGGCACCTCGGGATTGTAGCGCTGCCTGTCCATCCCAGTGTCGATCAGCAGCTGTGTGTAGTCGCCAATGCGATCGCCTGTCCAGCAGAGACGAGCATCGGTGGTGTATTCGGCATCGCAGAAGCTGAAACGTAGCGACATTTTCGATTATACATACACGCTAGTAGGCTTTTAGTTTCCCTTTAGCCAGGGCAAAGGGCCAGTACTTCTTACTAGTAGTTATATTAAAATTATCAAAAATATCATCATGGGTATCAGAAATTTGACTGCGGACATGACTTCGACGTCTCTTGAGGTAAGGCATGCACGTATCCTTTGAATCTATTATGCTCCTCATTGGGGGTGTTTGTTGTTGCTGTTTTTGATTGCAGGGCGAGCCTGAGGCCAGAGAAATCCCATTCTTGGAATACATACTGTTGTATGTGGTCATCGGATACCCGGTGTACTACCTCTTGTCTCCGAATGAGTACATGCGGTGGCTCGTTCGGCAGATATTCGGTCCAGGCGACTCCAATTTGGGATGACACTCCGGTGACAGTCCGGTGCAGCCCCAACCCTGAACCCCGATGAGATCATGGTACCCTCAAATACATTGGCATTTTCGTGGCATCGTTTGAGCTGTGTCTTTCTTGGGTTTTGTTGGCTTTTGGTTACTCACTTGTCCACAATGTTCGTGTAGAACTCCTTGGTCTTATCGATGGTGGAGAGGAAGCGCACCATGTCCGGATCCGGTGGCGTGGCCCACTTGACGCTGTTCTTGTGCTGCTGCAGACGCGTCTCCGACTCGTCGGTCAGCGAGGGCGACAGATTGGGCGTGCCGCATGTCTTCTTAACCTGCGAACGGGATGGGATGGGGATGGGTTTAAGTTTGGGTTCTTTTGTGTGTTAATCGCTGCCGCTCATGCAACGGCGCACGTGTGGGGCAGGGGCAGTCCCTCATCATTAAGCTCTCGGAGCGTGCGCTGCCCTGCATGTAAATTGCAACTTGCAACTGGACAGGGGCACAGGGGACAGGGGGGCAGGGGAGATGCCATGCCCATGCCCATTCCCCCTACTGAATGCAATCTAATTTAGCATTTTAAATGCGCTTCAACATGCCAATTATGCGACAGAGGAGGTGCCCCAGAGGGAGAAAGGGCGAAAGGGAGGCAGGGATGCTGGCACAGACAGAAGATGGTGCAGATACAACTGCACTTTAATTGAATGTCATGTGCACATTTAACAAGCCCTCGAAATGCCGCAGATACTCCTCTCGTACTGGTACCTTTTTTCCTTTTTTTTTTGAGGCTGCATGCAACATCAGACCCGCGCTCTTGAAGGCCGGAACTCAACGCAGTGGCCATTTATTCATTAAATTCATTTAAAATGTTCATAAATTAAAGAGCAATTAAATCATTAAGCAGCGAACGTGTGTCCTTGTGCCAAAAAGTGCGCATCGATCGCATCAGGAAATGAGCGGAAGCCGAACCCAAAAGAAGAGGAGTCCCCGGCTTGAAGACTTGAAAATATCTCTGGATGGAAATATCGGAGAGATGTCCCATGAAGTCGTGAAGGCCATTCGAGGCCCCCAGCCACCCAAACACCCAGCCACCAGTGGCTGGCCCCCCGCTAACCTTCTGCTCCAGTTCCGGACCATTGCCCATGGCATGCATGATGGCATCGGAGATCTTGGTGCTCAGCTTCATGATGGTGTTGATGATGCCGCTGTCCGTCACAATGTGGGTGGTGACCAGATTATTCAATGCCTCCACGACACTCGACCAGGGACTGTCCAGCAGGCCGGCATATTCCGCCGAGCAGCCGCTAAAGGGAGTTTCAAAGGGAGGCACAAAGATTAGTTTCATTCGCGGACCGAACGACCACACTCGCTCTCCGGCTGCCACTTACCGCATCACGTTCATGCAGTAGCCCTTGCAGATCTGCGGCTGGCCCCTCGTCTGGTGGCCGTTGCAGTTGGGGCAGTAGTGCATCTTGAGGAGATGCATCTTGCACGTGTCCGTCAGCTGCTGGCCGTAGAGGGCGTCCGCCTCGGCCAGAACCTCGGCGCTCTGGAGCAGGGCATTCATAAAAACGTTCGACATGTGCACGCTCTGGACGAGGCTGCCCTGGATCTCCCTGGGTATGCCCCCGAAGGGCTGCAGCTCGTCAAAGTTGTGCTTCAGGCAGTTGATGTAGTCCTCGTGCAGCTCCCCATAGTTGTTCTTGGCGAGATGCACCGCCTGGTGGTAGGCCACGGGAAACAGTTGCACAAAGAACTTATGCACGGCATCCTCGAGGCCGTTCCGTAGGTTGCCAATGCTGGCCTTGCCGCCCATCTGCCCATTGCTGTTCGTGTAGTTGGAGATGTAGTTCAGGTGGCTGCAAAACAAGAAGCAGGGATTAGCTATGCAGGATCTATGGCTGTGCCTGTGACTGTGGCTGTCCGTGGGATACGTACTTCATGATTTCCGTATACAACTGGCGGATCATCATCCCCGACAGCGGCACCATTCGTATGTAGACCTTGGAGAAGACCGTGAGGGTCTTGTTCTCCGACTGTTGGGCCAGCTCCAGGACGTGACCTGAAACGGAAGGAAAACGGGCAAGGGTATCCATGAAAATATGGCCAAAACTTGAGCGTTCATAGTCCAATGTTCTGTTGTTATTCCAAGCGAAATTTAATCACTTCGCTGCTAGTGGGAATTCCCCACAGCAGCCGCAGCGAAACTTCCTCCATTTAATGGCCAGCACGGGGATTTTGGGCTCCCAGTTGGATAGCCATTTTCCTTCGTCCCTTATCCTCCATCTTCCCTCTCCCTCTGTGTGTGTTTTGGCTTTTAGTTAATGAAATCAAATTTAATGCCTTTCTGTGGGTCTCTCTGGGACGGGAATTGTTTCATAAAAGTTTTAGTCTTAATTGCCGTCAATTATTGCTGCATTATTTCTAGCCTACTTCGCTCCTATATCCTCCATCAATCTGTCAATCAATTGGGGGTACAGCAAAGTCTCAAAGTCTCAAAGTCTCTTAATATGCAAATGCTAATCGCAGAGAAAAAAGAGCCCCTGCATAATGTGACACAATCCTGTGATATCTGTCAAGGTGTCAGCAACACAAACGGGTATCGATAGATACACAGATACAGCTGCAGATACACTCCTCGCTCTGGCAGGCAGGCAGTCAGCCTGTCATTATCGCCAGATTACAAATGGTCAAAAAGCTGCTCGGATTGCCTTATAAGAAACAAAAACAAGAGTCGGGAAAAAAACTGTCAAATTGCCGTGTGATTTCTCACACACCCCCTCGGCTACGCCCCTTTTGCCACTAAATTGCAATACCCTCTGCCTGTGCCTGTCGGGAGGGGGCGTGGCGGGGGGGCATACTACACACATATATCGTTTTCAAACGAAAGTGTCAATCTTTTTGTTAATTGGCAACAAAAGAACCCCAAAAGAACCCGAACCGAACCCCGAACCCCAAACCAAACAAAAACAACAACATTTTGACATCCACAAAAGTGTTTTCTGTAGTTTCTTTTTTTTTGTAGTATTTGCGGCTCATTTTGATTTTGATGTTGAGGCATTTCCGTTCTCAAGAGTTTGAATATTTCTTCTTTTTTGTATTTTATTTTTTTTATTTTGGGCTTGGCCTGCGCTTGGGGTCGGTCTCTTCTGTCAGTCGGCGAGGTCGCGGCTCTGGGTCTCCGTTTCTGTCTCTGTTTCGGGTTCGAGTTCACGTTTTTATCGGACAATAGCCTTTGATGCGTCATCTGCTTGGGAGCCCTTTCTAATTAGCAAAAGTTGCGATTTCCTTGCAGAGTGGAGGAGAAAAACAAACAAAGCGATCCATCTAGGGGAGGAGTGGTGCTGGTGGCGGTGCTGGTGCTGGTGCTGGAGTGCTAATCATTTATCAATTGCTGACAATTGCTGCTGCTGGTGCTGGTGCTGCTGCTGTCCCCAGGATATGCGATAAACACACACCGACAATCAATTGATTTAACGCGCCCGAGATACAAAATGACAATAATAATAATAATAGCGACGATGATAGCCGCCACACCACACCGCACTGCGCCACACCGCGCCACACAAACGTCACAAAACACAAATCGACGGGCGATCACGGGAAGGGGCGGAGGAATGGGTTTTTGGGGGGTAGAACTCACACATCCTGTCGCTAATCTCATTGACGTGGCACAGCCGCAGCACAGCCATCGCATCGACTCTGGCGGAAACATTTAATTATTGACACCAGTCCCCCACCCGCCCCCCACCAGTCCCCCCATCCACATCGACCACCGAACGTGTGGATGCGCGGATATGCATTCTCACACGATGGATGGATGGATGGATGTATGGATGGATGGATGGATGATTGGCCCATTAAATCAGCGGGGAGAGACACAAGAACAAAGTGAACCATTAAGTACAGTCTCTGCAGAGAGGCAGAGCGGCAGAGACGCAGAGAGAGAGAGAGGAAGAGAAGAATTTGAGGGACAAGATGCAGATGAAAGCCCGCCTCTTGTCACAACTCCAGAAAGGAAGTAAAGATTGGCATTGTTCGTCGATCAATTGCATGATTGAAATGCCCATAAAAATAGCCATTTATTGATTGAAAATATATTCCTCTAAGCGGAAGGGGTACGACCTTTAATTTCCATGGTATTCTAGACCCCTTCCACGGGGAAGGGTAAAGGTAAAGGAAGTACAGCCCCAATTGTCCAGCAATTACACGATTGACATGCCTAAAATTGCATTTCTATGGCATTCAACAGTAGAACTTCGACAAGTGGAATATCCTGCGGGGAGGCATTCCCCCAAGTAAATGGCATTTTTAATGGGATTCCTAGGAAATTTCTGAAAGGAATCACAGCTTAAATTGTCTACCAATTACACGATGGGAGTGCCTGGAAACCTTTCTGATTGATTGAAAATATAATGCATCTACCATAGAACTTCTCCGGATAAAAAGGGTTCAAGTGGAAGTATCTAAAAATGGAACGGAAATGGAACAGAAACTTGAACAAAATCCATGGTTTTATATTTCAAGATTTGTGCATAAAAAACCATCAATAAACTGAAAGTATCTACAGCTCAAAATAGTTTTCAATTGGCCAAAGATTCTTCGATTGAAATAAATGCCAGCGATGTGTCGCCGGAGAATGGCACGTACGAATATTTGAACCATTTGAAAGTGTGTCCTTGCCACATCCTTCGGCCTGCTGATTAATTACAATTTTAATGAACTCTCCACAAGAGGGGGCGGGCGGGGGCGGGTGCTTGGGGTCATTTGTCAATTGAATTTTGCTGATGTGGCAAGAGAATGTGCCCCGAACGATACGATATTGTTGCAGCTGCCTTTTGTTGGCTTAATATGCTCAATTAAGTTGGGGTTTTTGGCCGGGCCCACACACAGGCCCCAGGGCATGGCTCACTTTGCAGATAGTTTGGGTTACATTTGTATCTTTGTATCTCTGCATCTCATAAATTGGTAACTCGGCAGGCACTTCACCTGCGGGCACAGCCCCACAGAGAGCCCCACAGAGCCACAGACTGTGTGTGCAATTTGCCGGACATTTCTCCGTCTGTTTGTGCCACTAATTGCAATTTCAGTTCAACTGTCTAACCATCTTTATCTGTGCACACACACACACATGCATGCCTCGTATCTTTGTATCTATTTTGCTTACTTTCTGACATTCTCTGTCAATTAGTTTTTGGGGGGTGGAAGGGGACTGGGACTGGGACTGGGGGGGGACACGTTTTATTGTTTTTCGAGCGGGTCTCAATTTTAAATCAAAGCAAATGGCTTTTGGCCAATGAAACATGAAAATTTCATTAAGCTTGCGGGTTGTTTTCCTTCTCCTCTTAAGAGATGGTTTTGCTTCGTCACACATGCCCCTCATCTAGTGGGGCAAACAGACAATGAAATTGAATTAGACAACGTTGGCTGGACTGCCTCTCTCTGTGCCCCGAAACAGCAGCAAAGTGTGGCAAATGTAGTTACCAGAGAGGATACAGATACACAGATACACAGAAAGAGAGAGGGCGGGCAGGAATTCAAGTCCAAGTCCGAGTCAGAGTCCGAGTTGCTTAGCGACTCCCCAGGCGGCCAGAAGTTTCGCTTTTAGCTCTAGAGCTCTAGAGCTATTCCTAGAGAAAATATCGGGCTTCTTCATTGCTTCATTAGAAGGAGCGGCGTGTGGAGCGAGAGATTAGCATGCCATGCATCCCCATTTCCCATTCCCCATTCCCCATTTCCCATTCCCGGTACCCTGTTCATCCAGGCTTCGACCGGTTTCGGGGCCCCGTGGCCAAGCCCCAAAAGCAAATGCGGGAGGCGGCTGTTGCTGTGGCTGTGGCAGTGGCAGTGGCAGATGGGGCACAGTTCTCTCTCTCTCTCTCGCTGGCAATGTTGTTGTTTCCCACGCCATGGCAAATATGCAACACACACAGATGCACACACACACACACACGTTGCGACGTGGCACAGCCCACAGGTTTAGTTTTTATTTTTGCCCGCTTTTTTTCTTTTTATACATATATTTCGTATTTCTTTTGCCACTCTGGCATGCCCCTTGGGGGCATGCTATATGCTGCCGCTTGTACGAGTATTTGTTGCCTGCGTTCGCGTTCGCGTCCCGTTCCGTTCCGTTCCTGTGCGGATATTACAATTTTAGTATCTTGCCGCATTTTTTATTTGCATTTTATATGCATGTATTTCTTCGGCTCTAACCATCCGTCCAGGAAGAGTCGGTGTCGGTTCTGGCCCGGCTCGGCTTGGCCTGGTCTTTGGCTCTTGCCTCTGCCTGTGCCTCCTCCATCCCTCCCCTCTATATCCCTCTGCTCTGCTCTGCTCTGATCCGTGCTCCATGCTCTGTGCTCTGGTATCCATCGTGTTGCCGCCGCCTTATGAATGCCAAAGCAACTTTGTTAGTGCTCTTCGTTCCTTTCTCTTCTCTCCTCTCCTCTTTTCTCTTCTATCTGCAGTGTTTTTTTCCTGGCTTTTTCTGTTGTCTGTAGCTTAGCTTTTTAGCCGCGTTTAGGTTTCGTTTTGAAGCTGCCCCCTGCACCATGGCCCCTGCACCATGCCCCTGCCTTGGAGTCGCGTCTGTCCGTCTGCCGGGTTGAAGCAGCTCTCTTCTCGGCTGTTCTTCGGTGATCGGCTGCCAGCTGCCGGCAATGTCTCAGTCTCAGGGTCCCAGTCTCAAGGAAGTGGCCTTCTCCGTTGCACGGGGCGGAACAGTGGTTGTTGCTCTTGCGATTTGATGGGAATAACAGTGATATTTCAGGGCTCTGGGAGATCATCTTCATTGTGGGGGGCACAGTTAGATACAAAACTTGTATAGGTGGCAGTATAAATATGGCAATAAATAGATAGAGGTCATAGTGCAGGTCTTTTTAGTGTAAGAACTCTCCAAAACCATCGAAAAAAGGTTCCATTAGTTTCCACAAATGTGATCTTGGTTAAAAAGAGGGAAATTTTGAAAGGAAACCCCCAGATTCGGAAGATGCAACCACTGTGCCTGTGCCTGTGCCTGTGCCTGTGTTGGCCTGGCCTGTGCTGGCTTTGGCCAGGCGTCAGTGGTTAAGTGCATGTATTGTAACTAGCTATCTGCAGGCGTGCCAAGTCGACACGCCCCTCCACAGCCCACAGCCCACAGCCTACAGGCATATCCCCCAACAACAATCCATCCCAGCAATTCAGCCATCCGGCCATCGGGCCATCATCCACCGCCAGCGACCGGGGGCTGGGGCGCTCCACTCCAACAGCTGTGCAGCAGCAGCAGCTCCTCTCTGGCTTGAGCCCCAAAAGGGGCCTGGCTGGCCCTGGGTGCCTCTTTGGTGCCTCTCTACACAATGTCAAAGTAATTGGATGACTTTTCATTGTTGGAGATGTGTAGCTGGAGCTCTAGCTGGAGCTTGAAGTGGAGCTGTAGCTGTAGCTGTGGCTCAAGTGCAGGCCACCGCTTGAGTCGACCTTTTTTCTTCTTGTTTTCCTTCTAACATATGGAAATGCTTCAAAGCATATGCATCAATTGGCTGCCACTGCCACATACTCTCTCTCCCTCTCCCTGCCTCTCGCGTTCGTCTTCCGTTTTCGGTGGCGCATTAATTATAAGCGCGGGCTTTCAGCGTTTAATTTGCCAAGCAACTAATTATGATAATTATATAGAATGTATACACATACAGGTCGGAACAGACACAGCGAAAAACGTGGCAGACAAAATGACTCCACTTTTGCCCATGGCTTTTTCCTGATTTTTTTCTTCTTTTTTTTTTTTTGCTAATTACGAAAACGAGTTGAAGACCTGAAACGGGGGCCTCCATTAGCTCCGAATTCTGCAAAAATAATTAACATTATGTATGCCAGAGATTGACAACTGGTTTCTTGTGCGCTAGAAAAGTATCTAAGGTTTTGCGAGCCAAAAGAACACTATCTGCAGAGCTGGAAGGCCACTTTGGGGACTGAGTCATAGATTGAAAAAAGGTTTCACAGATGGGTTTACAGATAAAAGGGTAAACCAATAGATGTTCTCCACGGATAGCAGCTACAAATAATCACATATAAAGAATAATACCCTCCAATCTCTGCTCAATCGTGTTTCATTCGCATTTGTCTAGGGGAAAACCCACTTTTCAATAACTTAACAGCAAATCCCCAGCTTATTTTCCACTGTGGCAACAGCCGCCACTGCAATTGCAACACGCTGTGGCACTTGCAAACAGCAAACCTTCCACTCGGCGTTGCACTCTCTCTTTGTGACAAGACAAGACAAACAAAAACGCCGGCTAACAAGCGATGGCGGCCAAAAAACCACTTTAGCCGTAAAGACAAGAAGGCAGCCAGGCAGGCAGTCAGGCAGGCAGGCAGCCAGAGCGCAAGATATGGCCAAAAACAGACTTAAGCCCTGGCCCTGACGGGGGAGAGGGGAGGGAGGGGTAGCGGTGTGGCGTGTGCACCACCAGGAAAGTTGCAACTTGCAACTTATGAAAGTGCACGCATTGCTGTTGCTGTTGCTGTGGCAGTTGGCTGTGGCTGCCGTTGCAGCTGCCACAAAAATAAAGAAATAATTTCAGCGATTCTGGAGAGGAGGTGGCTTGGATTTTCCACAGATGTTGGCCAGCCCAGAAAGGGGTTCTGATCTGTGGAGGGTCATACAATTAGGGATGCAAAGATACATTTTGGTGCACATTCCGCTAGCACCACTGCCTGGGGTAGGGTAGTCGAAACTTCGATGCCTGAAGCCTCCATCTACATGCATGTTGGCTCTTTCTGTTTGTTTTTATTGCCTTTGAGAGGGCTGCCCCAAAAGTTGGGTCGTAAGTCAGCATTTGGGAAGCATTTTATGCAGGCGCACGCCCATGACCAGGTGCCAGCAGGGAAACGCATTAAGCGCGTGAGCAACGCCACCAAAGACGACAGCAACAGCAACAGCGACAGCAACAGCGACAGCGACAACGCCTGATGATGATGATGATGATGGCGATGGCGATGGCGACGGCGATGACAGGAACGTAAACGTGAACGTGGGGGATGTGGTATGGCGGTAAGTGCAATGTAGATGCAATGCGTTGGAGGAGCCAGCCAGAGCCTCTGCTTCTGCTTGGAAATTGGGCATTGGGGCTGTGGCTGGGGCTGGGGCTGCTACCCATATAATTCGTAAGCTCCGAAACGTGTTTAAACACGCAAATACTTGCTTAAAAATAATAATACGCCAAACACAAGCGAGAACGAGAGAGAGGGAGACAGAGAGAGCCCGAAAACACAAAGGATGGCGGAGAAATGCAATCCAACGACAATGGGCGCGCGGAAACGAAAAGCGAGAGAGAGAGAGGGAGGGGAGAGAAGGAGGATGCAGAGAGGTTTACAGGAAGGAAACCCCGGGACTTGTATGGCATATGCCACACACACACACACACGCGCGCGCACACGCACACACCCTCCTCCTGGTTGTAATGTTAATGCCACAAAAATAGAAATATGCATTTATTTGTTGTGCAAAAAACAATAATATTTTACGAGAGAGGCAAAAGCAACGGAACTGCAGCAAAGAAATGCATAAAATTTTATAGGTGCACCATTTTTGTGGGTTCCACCCCTGTGAATATCACGCATACGCAGCGTCTGCCTGCCACAATCTTTGGCCGCAAGTAAATCAATTTTAATGGCCACTCTGCTGCTGCTGGTGCCGCCGGTGCTGCAACTAAGGAGTCGCGCGTGGCAGTCCATAAACCGAGCGATAAGCAAAAGAAGCAGGAAAAATGCAGGCAAAAGTTTTGCCTCTTATCAGGGCAGCGGTGCACGGAACATCTACTGTCATAGCCTCTCATTTTATTCAAGAATGAATTCAGCCCCAACTTCCTCCACGGAATTCTATTGTTATTAAATTGCTTCATAAATCTTTAAGTACACAGGCACACACAACACACACACACACGAACGTCCGTCACTCATTTAACCCATTCATCCATCAAACGAGCACTGACTTTCGGTCGGAATTGCTCTACCAATTTGGTTGATCAATAATTGTTCGTGTTTATGGCTCAAACG
Source organism: Drosophila lowei (assembly GCA_008121275.1). Taxonomy (NCBI): domain Eukaryota; kingdom Metazoa; phylum Arthropoda; class Insecta; order Diptera; family Drosophilidae; genus Drosophila; species Drosophila lowei. The sequence goes on along the minus strand of CM017781.1, from coordinate 15,199,344 downwards.
CTGAGCTAAATGACTTTGCTGATTGCATTTTAATTTTAATTTTTTTGCATTTTTCTTTTTATTGAAACGTGGGTTTTTTGTTGTTTTTGTATTGCTTTGACATCACCTCTCCGTTCTCCCTGGACAAGCAAAAGCAATTGAAGAATGCAAATTGAATGCTAAGCAGATGAAGTGTTTGCGATACCCTGTAAATGGATTGGCCACTAAAGGGGGTATTAGCTGGGCTGTTCACTTAATTTTTCTTAATTAAAATATTACAAATAGAAGCAATTTCGTACCTATTCGCTTCTGGCAGCCAGTGCCCGCCTATGACCAAAAGACCGAAGCTTAAAATCATCTTCGGCAAGGCAGACGACACGAACGAACAAGCCACGCCAGAGCGACAATAGAGAGATGAGAGAGGACAGTTATTGGAGAAAAAGAGAGCAGCGCAGGCAGAGGCAGCGGCAGCGACAGCGGCGCAGCAAAACCAAGATAAGAGATCGCTTTTTGTTGTTGCTTTCGAGGGCCGCTCAGCAGCATTTACCTTTCAAAGTGTTATACTCGAAATATTACAAATTGCCCTGGCAATAAAATGAGTAAACTATTGAGCGATTATGGGGCACCGCTCAAACCCATATGCCCGCTCATATGATCATATCAGAATAATCTTACTTGCTGTACACTCATATCCGTACATGCAGCAGCACCTCTTTTGGTGTTGACTCAAACTTTAATGAGCCACCAATTCCCATTACCCAATCCCCAATCGCCAATCCCCAATCCCCAAACCCCGATGCGAATCCAAATGAATCAATGGGATGGCATAAATTAAGCAGATGACAACACCAAACCACAAAACACAAAAAATGCAAGCAGAATTCAACAAATTTGTATATAGCGGATATTTAAGTACATATAAACATGTGAACAGATATATGTATATGTGTGTGTGTGTGTGTGTGTACATATGTACATATGAACAGGGAAGGCGTGTTTAAAGTCTTTTTTTGAATGCGCGAGCCCAGTTCCAAGAATTGCAGAGACTCAAAGACCGAAAGCGGGACCCAGAACCCAGAACCCAGAACAGAAGAACAACAATGAAAGAACAGAAACAGAGAAACAGCACCAGCACCAGCACCCTCCCCCCGAACACCCTCTGGAGGCAGGGGCACGCCTTAAAGTGAAGCGAGATTTACAGCATGTACGACAACAATTTGCAGGCATTGTGTGTGAAACGGGGGGGTAGAAAGACCCGAGGGGGTACGTACTGCTGCTGCTGCCCCAAAACGTGACCCAGACAAAGTTTTGCTAAAAACAAAATAAAGCAAAAACAAAACAAAAATAAAAAAGGGACAACGACAACAACATTATTTAATGCCTTTTTAATTAGATGCAGTACCCGCGAGAGTCCCCGTCCGAGTCCGAGTCGCGTTTGTTGCATTCCCAAACAGCCAGAAGTCGGTTTATGAATTATCTATATACATATTGTATACCCGTACCCGTACCCGTACCCCTATGAGCATACAGTCGTATATCTCTCAGCATTATGCAGTCGCTTTGATCTGCATACAAATTCCAAATTACAAATCAATTTCACATTTTTCGCTTTTTTTCGCATTTGAAAGCTTAATTTGGTTTAACTTCCACTTTTGTATCTCAAGGCTTTCAAGGCTTTCAAGGCTTCAACTTTTTATCATCATAATTTTGTGTGCCCATCCCAGAGCCCTCGAACGGGGCGGGGCGGGGGGGACGGGACACATTTGCATATGATAAATTATTTATTGCCACGAAAATATTGTACACTCGTTCGGTCTATCGCTTGCAGAAAAAACGTAGCAGTAGGAAAACTGAAAAGTTTCCAGACTTTTCAGCGAATGATTTGCATAGAAAGGAAGGACTGGGACCGGCTAAGCCCCGAAACGTCTGAAATTTCATACTCACTCTGGAATTGGTTGGCATTATCCGCTAGGATCCCGCGCAGGCTGCTCGTATGATGATGCAGCAGCTGCTCAAACATTCCCGCGGCCTTCTGGCGGAGCTCCAGCTCTGTGGCATTGTTGCAGCAGTTTCCACCGCAAATGGCGCCTGTGAAGAGAATACACAAGGAAACAAGACAGAGAGACAAAAATTAGATGGAACATAATTTGTGATCAATTTATTGTATTTCTATTGTCTACAAGAAGCACAAATGATAGATCCTTGGCAGCAGTCAGCTGTTCGCGCTTGACTACCTTCCACTTCCATCTCCCATTCCGCACACCCACACACACACACACACAGATCATCTTCTTGCGAGTATTTCGTCATTAGCTGCGCCTCGTATCATTTTCAAATTATCGCACAAATCAAACATTTACTCCCCAGGTCCCGGCCCCTCAACGATTATTGTATCTCTATCATTTTGTGTGTGGGACGTATCTCCCTCCCTCTCTCGCTCGCTTAATTGTTTATGGCTTCAAGTTTTTGTAGTAGTAGTGGGCGTGTTGGCCAATAACAACAACAGTTTGCGCTGCTGCTGCCGCTGTTGCTGCTGCCACCCATCACGAAGCGGCGTGTGGGTTTTAGCCATTCATCTAAATAAATAAATACCAGAGAAATATGAATTGCTGTTTCGTTTAGAGATGTTTCATTTATTAATAACTTTTAAATTGCCTCAAATTGCAGAGGCTGGCAAATCGAGGAACCGTTTTTGGTCATACAATTCACAGCATGCCACAAAGTGGCTGCAGCAATGATTGTTTTTCCGCAGAGAGCGCGGCGGCGCATGCCACAGTTTGTGGGCTGCTGGCTGCTGCTGTTGCTGCTAATGACAACGGATTGTTGCAGCTAAAACGATTTACAACTCACTAATCGTTGTGCCCTAGAAAATGGCTCTCTAATGAAAAGAGAGCCAGAGAAAAAGTCGGAGACGGAAACGGGGCACAGCAAGAGCCACAGCAAGAGGGAAGCAATGCCACAAACTGGGGCAATATATCTACTCGTAAATACTCGTAAATAAATCAACAAAAGACCCGCTGATTGCCAAGGCTTCAAGACACAAGCCAGCAGATGCTTAAGAAATTGAAAAGCGAATTGTTTTTTGGGCCAACAAAATTTCCATTGTTTTATCCTTTTACCAGCAGCAAATGAAATACAATACCCCATCTCTAGGACATGTGTTAATCACAGAGATACCTCCACTACCACTCCCACTCCCAGTCCCACTCCCTTTCACCCTCTTTTCGGGCGTGTGGGTTTTCCCAAAGATACAAATCGTGTGACAAGCTTTTTATGACAAGCTGTGCAACATCCAAAAGCAAAGCGACACCAGCAAAGCGACTTTTATGGCCGGTTGTCAGGCTGTTTCTCTCGTCTTTTATAGTTTATAATTTAAATTAATGGCCTTTACATGATGTTTATGTGAATGCCGACGCAGCAGCAGCGGCAGCAGCAGCAGCACCTAATAGCCAGAGCCACAGATCGACAGAGCCACACAGATTCGCAGTCACATATGCAAATGAACAATATCTGAGTGCCCCGATTCGGTGGCCATATGTTTTGCTGTTGTTATGCTGTCATAAAATTAGCAAATTAAATGAATTTCGGAATGGGGAAGGGGAAAGGGAAGGGGCAGGGGCAGGGTAAGGGGCACACAAAAGGCAGACGGACGTCATCGCACTCAAACAGAGTGCAGTCGGCAGTCGACAGTCGGCAGTCGGCAGTCACTGGCTATTTTTGTGCGAGGAAAAACATCAATAGTTGCACTCGCGAGACAACCGCAAGGCCGTGACACATATTTTCCAGCATGTGGAGGCAAGAATCAGTGGATAGTCCACAACCTAATAGTCCAGCTACTCCTCTTCCAAAGGGAGATGCTCTAGCTCCTTCTAGGCCTTTCAATGCCAGAAACACATTGACTTGATGTCCGTCAATCCAGATGGATTGACAGGGAAGGGCAGGCAAACCGAAAAACGGATTCTCGAGTTGTAAAAGATTGTTTGTCAACATTTTTCCTCCTATTTTCCGATTGCATTGTATAACTTCATCGATTTAAGGGGCGCAGGAAGGACGAAAGGAAGGATGCAGGATTCAGCACTCGAGGCTGTGGCTCCTGCTGCTTCTTTTGACCATGATGTGTTTATGCGTTTTACCAACTGCTGGGCCATAAATCTGGCATCTGGCAGGATGGACCTCCCATCCTCCCATTCTGCCATGGCATTTGGCCAGAAAAATCGGAGGCCACAGACACAGAGGCGTCACTCAGTCAGCGAGCGAGTGAGTGAGTCACAGAAGAGCTACTTCTCCATTGCTGCTGCTGCTGCTGCTGTGGCAGGCAGCAGTCGGTTGCAAGTTGGAACGTGTCTTTGGGGGGGAATTCTTTTTGCTGCCGTTTTGGGGGTTCCGCCCGCCCGCCTACGAAAAACTCTCCTTTTGTGGCGCTCAAGAGCTCAAAACTCGAGCAGCAGAAATTCAATTCAATTGCTGCAACGTGGCAGGCATGCATGCTACACACACACACACACACACACACACACACACGCATACATAGTTAGATGCATGCATATATCATGACGTGGCCCAGAAAAGTATGCTATGGCAAAATGTTTCTGGCAACGAGCTGCCAAATTGCAAAGAAACCTACAGAGGGGGGGAAACTAGGGGTAAGGGATGGAGAAAGTGGCAGAGAAAGCAGTACAGAATAGAGCAGAGAATCATTGAGAATAGAGAGAGAGAGAGAGAGGGGCGTAGAGATGGGGAGAGGTAGATAGCTATGAGGGTTTTGGGGGTGTAAAAAATGCAAATCTCATGCATGGCTCTGCCACTGGGGCTCCTCTCTCCTCTCTGCTCTGTTCTGCCAAAAATATCCAGGCACATGGCCATGACCGCTTGCGATACGGCCCAGAAGGGGGAGCGGCTCTGACACCATTACCTCCTCCTGTCATAGACGTTGCAGTGCCACTGCCACTGGCACTGCCACACTCTGTACTAGCACTTTTAGGCCGCCTTGTTTTGCAGCCTGTCACCGCAAATGCAACGTGACGACGTGTGCGAATTTGTTTACTGTAATTGTCTTCACTGTACAAGGGAGAGAGAGATGGAGAGAAGCGGCAGGAGGGGGGGGCAGTGGGTGGCTCCTTCTGTCTTTTGGCATTAGCCAAGTTTTGGCTTCAAGCCAAGAAAGCGCTTAGACCGCAAAACACTTGGCTCTGGGAAAGTGGATTTTGTGCATACCTTGACATATTTCGAGAGTCCTCTACTCCCACTACAATCCCTCTCTATCTCTCTTCGCCCCACCAGCCCCCTCTGCACCGGCGGCAGCAGCAGCACATGCTACTTGTAGGCATTTTCAATTTCTACAATTTCCACAATTTCCAGTAAATGTGCGGATAATCAGGAGGAGGAAAATAAACCTTGGATACGGAAGGAAGAGTGGGGATTCTCATGAATTACGAGCAAGTGTATACATCCCTCCCCACCCCACTGCCCCCATCAAAATGTCTAAGAGTTTTGCACCCGACTGGCCTTAATTAAAGCAGAAGCTTGCGTGGAATTACACTTTTGACAGACACTGTACTCTGAGTGCAAGAGAATTCAATTAGTTTCTGGGAATAAATATATGAGAATTTGCTTTGTTTTTAAAGGAGAATATTAGATTTGTAGGTATTCGGATGGGCTTCCACGTAGGGGGGTCCTTCGTCTTCTCTTCTCCTATCGGCACTGTGTCCGTTATTCTTGTCTTTGCCCATTCCACTACTGCGCGCTTAGAGAGAGGATCATGGGATCATTCCAGAAGAGCTTTTGGTGCAACATACACCAAAATATATTTATTTGTTTTATTTAAAAGATAAGCCAATTATGCGGCTGGTTCATAATAAATTTATAAAGGCTATAGTCCTTTTATTTTTAATTTTTAATAATAAATTGAGGCCATAAGAGGCTGTTTTGATAATTTTTATATTAAACTTTGGACTTCCCCGATCTATCTACTCATATTTTACTCCATAAGATCTCCACAGATCTCTCTGGCGACCCCTTTTGGAAATTGTGGAAATACTTAGAACATGCTCTGTTCTGGCTGATTTACGAGTGTCTCTCGACAAATATTTACTCTAGGAAATATACAACTAGTACGAGTATAGTCCCCAGAAAATGCCTGGTATATGTACATTTCAAGTACTATAATTTACAGCCTTGATTGAAAATCAATTGACTTTGCCCTAGAACAAAAAAAAGAATGCAATGCACGGGTCACAGAAGACCGGAGCGAATGGCAGAACGATTGGTTGGGGCCATAAATTCACTAATAAATTTATGAGAGAGCATTCAACACTCAAAAAACACAAATAAAAACATCCGTTGGGGCCTCTCTCTAGGCAGCAGGTAGAACAGGGATAGAGAGATCCCCTGCATGTCACACATAATAATTTCATTTCGTTTTTATCAAAAAATTGTTGACAACTACTTGTCAAACACGAACAATTTGTGCCACAGGGAAAGCGAGGAAAGCGAGATAACAATTAAGTCAACAAATGCCGCGGAGGGTGAAAGAGGGGGCGGTGGGGGTTCAGGGGCCATGTCGATACGCTTGGCCTGTTGCTCGTTTTACGGTTCGTTGATTTTCTAGCTTCGGTTATGACACGTTTTCCCTGTTATAGATCATCATCATCATCATATCATCATCGTTGGGGTAGATCATACACTCACTACATCCCCACTGCCACTGCCACTCCCACCCTCTCTCTCCCTTGACTTCTTGGTTCGTTGAACTGCTGCCCCCAGATCTGTTTATTTTTGGTTTCTGTTTCTTGTGCCGCGATAATTTGCCATTTCCTCCATTCATTCATATCTTATCGAACCGAAGACAGCCGGACAGGCGGACAGGCGGAGTCCATGTTTCAGCTATCAAAAGGCAGTCGTCTCTGGCCCTAAAACTGCTATCAATTCCGAAACTTGGTCTATTAACAGTTAACAGGTAGTTAAGTCCATTGGTTAAACTTGGCGATAGCCAGTACAGTGGGTCAAGGCTACAGAGAACGAAAATTAAACACCATTTGCCCATTGATGTCCGGCCAAGAGAAGAATCCACGAGGAATTTCATCCACAAAAAGGGTTCTTTTTACCAATTTTGCATCCCAATCACAGCTCTGTAGATGAGGTCAAGGTTGTATCCGCAAAGTCCGTCCCCTCCAAGGCATCTGTCAGATTCAGATGATTGCCACAGCTTAACCAAAAATGGATTTCCAGTTCAATTTCCACCATTTCTCCACACACAAAAAACTCTCTACTACAGTAGGGCTAACCCTACAGTGGACACCAGCAAAGGCTTCCTCTTGTATGGTATGTAGGTTCATCCGACTGGGTGCCACTGTTTGTTGCATATTCAATTATTTGTTTGTTGGTTATTTTTGCAGACGTTTGCCGGGGCCGATTATTTTTGCATTTGTGCAGCTGCCACACTGCCACACGCGAGAGAAAATCCCAACAATTCTGCTGCTGCTGTTGCTGCTGCTGCTGCTGCTGCTGTTGCTGGTAAATTGTTAATGTGGCGCATAAGTTTTCAATTTGTGTGGCAAATTCCGCGCGATTGCTGGATGCTGCTGCCAGGCTTGCAACATGCCACGAACGCTATAGCTGCTCCTGCTCCTGCCCTGCTCTTGCTCTGGTTGTTGCCTGACATCGAGAAGCTGGCAGATTTTGGCGCCACGTCTGTGTCCGTGTGTGTGTGTGTGTGTGTGTTGCATGTAAAATTTATTGCGGCGGCTGCAGCGACAATCGCACAGCCATTTATTTGCATTCGCATTTGAATATACAACAAAATAAATCTACTGTAAATGTTACTGTAAATGTATCTGTATCTGTATCAGCATCTGTAGATGCATCTGTAGCTGCAAAAAGTTTCCTTTTCCGACGTGCACGCACACGCACACGCACACACGCACACACGCTGCACTTTGCACTAATCTCGGAATGAAAATGTCAACTGCGATTATGCGTGCCACAGCACACAGCACACAGAGCGCTCATGCTGCTGCTGCTGCTGGCTGCTAGCCGTCATGTTGCATGCCCCCATATTTGGTCAGGCGGCACACATTGGCTTACATTTCGGCAGGCGCCAGGCAGACGCGCGTCTCGGATTCGGAATGAAAAATAATGGTCTCTGCTACCGCCCCTGCCCCTGCCCCGGCCTCTTGAAAAATGGATGTATTAAAAATGTAATTGAAAAGCATTTTAGTCACAAATTGCACATGCGGCTGGGGCATGCGGTGCCCGCCCGGTGGCACTTATTAATTATTTTCGATTTGTGATGCCACAAAAGGAGTCCATCTATATGCAAATGCCGCAATTGGTGGCGGCAGAGGCAGAGCCATTCCATGGGTTGACTTGAGCATTGCAACGTTCTTGTTGCACTGGTATCCGCAGATGATTTCATCAAATCCATTCATTTTGGACATGCACACATTGGAAAAGTATTTCTTCAGAGAACAAAGAACTCATGAATCTATAAATAGTACTTGTAGCCACAAGATGCCACAAAACTGCAGCCGTTGAAATGCACTGCACTGTCCATCAGAGGCAGACTGCAGATGAATCACACACACGTTCGAGAGGAGAGGACGGTCGGTCTAGCACCCAGAAATATAGTGGGGGATTATGATGATGATGAACTGCAGCCTCCCGAGAGGGGCATCGGTAAGGCCAATCCAATGCCAATCCATACTCGCGTGCAACAATAAATCTGCTTGGATAAACAGAGTAATCAAATTACACACAAAAGATGTTTCCCCCATGGTCCCGTTGGATGTTAAACACACAATTCGAAAATAAACGAAATGCAACGGCAACAACAAGCAACAACAGGCAACAAAATGTTCCAACTTATAGAACTTTTTGTGTGAAAACAAATGGGAAACAACAAATAACCGAGGAAATTGCTGACACTAACAAAACAACAAACAAGAAGGGAGAAGGCAGAAAACGATGCTGCGGAAAGCCGTTGCGTTTGATACTCTCACAGAGGTATTGTTCCTATGATTAAATGCAAATTCGGATTAGCAACGAAGGAAACTCTTATTACTATTTCCCCCACAAAGAATCGATCTCCCATTTGGCATAGAATACTTACATATGTAGGCGACATAGACATGTCTGTTCATGTTTATACACACATACATATCTATGTTAGTATATGCAAGCACATGCATGTCAGCGATCGTTCTCCGTTGCTTGCATTTGTTGCGAGTCGAAATTTTGTTTTCTTATCTCCCCCTCGATCTGCATTTAATTTCACGCACGAGCTTTGCACGCACACAATACGAGTACGTACACCTTCGTGCAATTGTCTCTATCCTTCATTCGCTTGCTCTCCCAAAATAAAAACAACAACAACAATGCACCGACACTCTGCTGAGAGGAGACTCTGCTCGCGGTCGCTCTCGGCAAATGCGAAGCTCGAAGCACTACGAATACGAATACGAAGCACTAACCAACGGGACTTTACTTTGCTGCGTACATTCGTTGTCTTTATTCGCATTTGCTTATTGTTTATTGCATTTTCAAGGTTGCAACGACAACTATTAATCCCCTTCATTATACATATACATTTTATATATTTTTCCTGCTCTGCTTGGTCCAACCTCTTCTTAGAAACAAAATACCCTACCTCTGCAAAGGGTACGCAAAGAAGTAGCACTTTTATAATTAAAACCGAGTCAGCTGCTGCTGCTACTGCTGCTGCTTCTTCTGTGATGGGAAGCTTCCCAGCAGTAGCAGCAGCAGCAGCAGCAGCAACAACAAACAATTTGCAAATTATACAACTGGGCGCCCAGAAAAAACCGGGAGTGTACAATGCCCTCCATCTCCATTTCTTGAATTCTTGCAGTCCAGTTTTCTACGTTTTTTCCCCCCTCTATTGGCGGCGCAGTTGTGCAAACATTCGCGGCAAACCAAACACATACACACACACACACAAAACACACACACATCTAGACAGGCGCTGCAGCAGCAGCAAACGGCAAACGGCAACGAAACGGCACAACAACAAATGGCAAACAATTTCTGGGCTCCCAGTCGGTGGATGGACGCCGGCCAGCTGTCCGATTCCGATTCCGTTGCCATTTCCCATTCCCAATTCCCATTCCGTGAAAGAAGCAGCTGCAGTGCTTTTGGAATGCCCTCCTCGCTAATGGGGCGATCTAGTTGCTGCCCCGCTGCCGCACTGTCCGCTGTGGCCCGTTGCAAATTGCTGCGGGTAATCATAGTGCATGTTGCATGCAAATTAACGCATCAACAGGGCCAGGGCCAGGGCCCACAAGCCTGCAGACAGGGAGGAGGAAGAGGAATCCCCCCCGCATAAATGCCATTTTATGAGATTATGCCAATGGCGCAAAATGGGAAAATATGAACGGGTGCTGGTGATGGTGCTGCTTCCTTTGCCTCCACCTCCTCCTCCTCCTCCAGTTACAAGGGTAATCCTATTGTAATTAACTTGTTTTTGCTTCTGCTGCTCCTGTTGCCGCTGCTGCAAATGTCATGCCACGGCAGGAAAAAGTTAAGCGCTTAATGTACGCAAATTTCTCTTGATTGCCCGACCGATTGGCCGATGGGCCGATGGCCGCGAGTATGCCTATAAATAAAAGGGGAATACGGAATACGGAATACGGGGGGCAGTGCCACAAATTGAGGCCCTGAGAAATGACAGACATCACAGAAATTACCGATAATCTTAGCTGGAGCCTTTGATCATCAGTTCAGTTCTTGGTGCTGTTCCTAGTCGAAAGATTATAAAATTCCATCCAGAACTCATTCAATTAATGACCTGAAAAATGAGTTGCCCATAAATTGGGAATAATTTGGAGCATGCACACTCGTAAAAGATCTCACTTTACAGTCGATTTTTCCAAACTACTTACTTGCTCTAATTTCAATTAAAATTTGAGCGCCACTACAGATAACAATTAACAAAAAATTAAACAGAACTAAAGTGGGGCATGTTGAAACGATGATCACCCTCCAAAAGGTTTATAGAATTACGCTGCTGGAAGCACTTAAACAGTGTGCCATATCTCTCGTGTTTCAGATGTGCAGTAATCCTAGTGTTTTTTGAGGGGCAAAAATAAATGCAAAATTAGCATAAAATCTGGGGCACGACCAGCAGCAGAAATGAATTATGAACCATAACTATTTCCAGAAAACTGAAACAGAAACAGAAACAAAAAGGCCCCCCTCCCCCCATTTAGGTCATATTCTCCTCTGTTTTTCGGACAATCAAAAAGTTCTCTTGCTGTTTTTGTTGCGTGCAACTTAAGCAGCACTTGCGACTGTATGTGTGTGTGTGTGCAACGCACAATCTGGGCCATTAAAATGGTGCCACTGTAGCCTCTGGGTCGGGCCCAAGAACAAGACTCCATATTCCAGATTCAGCATAAAAATAAAATAAATAAAATTGAAATGAAAATTTCATTCTTTTGTTTGGTTTTTTTTTTTTTTTGTACACCACTCTGAGTGTAGATACAGATACTTCTCGTGTAACTACAAGATAGTTCCACTGGCCCACACTTTGCGTGTGTAATTTGTTGCATGTTAGTGTTGCTTTTAATTATATGCTGATTATGTTTTGGGCCAAACAACCAACAAGCAACAACAATCGTGACAACTCGGAATTGTGGCACGTACTGGGGGGCATAGACAATAGCATAGCCCAGTGCTCAGTGCTCTGTGTGTGTGTGTGTGTGTGTGTGTGGCATGCCCCCTGTCCTACTTGCTGACTTGCAGAAAATACCAACGAGAGACAACGAGGAGGAGAGGAAGAGCTGTACGAAAAATTCAATTAGTTTTGTGTTTGCGCATTGCATGACCAACAATGGGACCCTGCCTGCCACACACCCGCTGCCCCTCTGCCCCCCTGCCCCTCTGCCGCCAGTCGTCAGAGTTCCTTCCTTCTTTTTGGGTTGCATGAACTCTCGTAAATGTTTATTAAATGGAGCGCCATCCACAGACAAAGGATTGCGATTGGGGATTGTTAAAAGGGGATTTGCTTGCATGGAATCTGAATGATCTGAAGAATCCTGCCGCTTAAAGCAGCCATCTGGCAATGAAAACATAAGTCTGTGATTCGAAGGATCTACGGAATGAAATTTCTTTAAATCTGGAGGTGTTTCGGTTCCCAATGCCCCCGCCTCCTTTGTCCTCCTAATCATGCAAATATTCCAATCAATGGAACTCAAACACCAGCTACGTGAATGCAAATGAATGTTCGAATGTTCGTCTAAGAGACGGTGCAAAAAAAGCTGGTTAAAACCTGTTGAAAGGCCCGCTGCTGCTCAAAAGAAAACTGCAATGGGGAATGGAGTCCATCACAGGGGCGAGAGAGGGAGAGAGAGAAACAGAGAGCTTTGGGCACTTTAGAGGCACAAATAGAAATCAAATGCGAACGATAGAAACGATGGCAGGGTTGAAGGTGGGGAAGGAGGGAAGCAGGGAAGCAGGCAAGCAGGGAAGGAAGGAAACAAAAGGGAAATTAATGAATGCTCAATGAGATGGACAGAGGGGAAAAATGATTGAAAATTGTACGACTGCTTCGATATCAAGGCGGAAAATGCAGGCTTCAAATGGAAATGCAAGGAGTGGAAAAAAAAGAAGAGTGGAAAGAAGATTGGAGTTCCAATATGGAAATTAAGTGAAGAACTCTGGGTACTTGGTGCAGTTTTAGTTAAAGGAAAGAAAGGAAGACCAATAATGAAGATCAATCGCCGCAGCAAAGTCAATTGAAACCGTAGAAGCCCTTCGGAAACCATCTAAGAGATAGTTAGAGCCTTCTCCACAGGCTATCCACTGAAAGATCTTCCATTGTTGACAATGGACAGATAATGACCCTGATATTCGCCATTCAAAATAAAGTCCAAACACCCTCAAAAGGGCAGGCAGTTAAACCCTTCTTTCGAGTACAAAATGCTCATTTCTAGCACCTATTTAAGGTGCAAATATTTCGAATATACTTCAACAGATGATAGTTGAGGAACGCCAGACGCTAATCATAATTTACAAGCAGCTAAAGGTTGTGTAAATATATATCCAAAGTGTACATATATCCCTCCCTGAGCAAACATACGGCTGGAGAAGGGAAGGCAGGGTCTCCAGACAATGCCAAAAGGTGCGACAATAAAATTGCAATTTGCTCGGGAACGTGTTCAAAGGTTCAATATTTGCCTAAAGAGGGAGATACAGACACAGCAGTAGCAATCTACAGATACCAGGATACACAGACACACACAGAAACATAGATAGTACATACTAACCATTGAGCTTTTGGCCTGGCTTGTTGGGGTGTGTGTTGGGGTTTCAAATAGTATTTGGCAAATGCCCGCAAGTCTTCTTTTCGACAGTTTTATTTCGAGCTGCCACAAGGATTGGCAGCAGCAGGGTGCACCATCCACAAATGCAGCAGCAGCAGCAGTACTCCACAAATTGCGCATACGCCGCATGGTACACAGGGACCTCGTCTCTCTCTCTCTCTCTCTCTGACTCGTCTGAGCGGATCAGAGGGCCTGCTGGGCCTGCAGGGCCAGCGATTTATCGGTTCAACCACAATAGACTGAAGCGGCACTAAATAGTTGCCTCACAAAATTTTGTTGTGGGCCATTTGAAGCGCTGGAGATTTTCAATTACGCCCACAAACAGACAGGCAGGCAGCAGGAGGCGGCAGGAGGTGGCAGGAGGCGGCAGGAAGGGAGGACCCAGAGCAAGCGTTGCTTGTACGCTTTCGCCATAAAAATCAGGCATTAATGCGGATACACGCTGCAGGGGGGCACACACGGAAAGAGGTAGAGTGGCGGGAGGCAGGGGGGGGTACACGGAAAGGGTAAATCGAAAAGAATAAATATTGAGTTTTGGCGTTAAAGCCGCAAAGCAAACAAAAAGCCAAACAAAAGAAGCCGCCAGGGGAGCAGGCAGGGGAGTGGCAGGGGAGAGGCGAAAGAGCGCGGGGGAGTACAAACAATGCCAGAGATTTTCATTTTCCCCTGCTTGTGGCTTTTCCAATTGCTCTGTGGATACCCTTTTGCAGAGGGAAAGCAGCTAATGGCAGCACTTTCCTCATGCTATAAAGCAGATACATATATATCTATTCCTGAACCCCTAGGTCGACATTTAGGAACTATAGATCTGCCTGGGTATCTACAGGTTCTACAGGTTTCATATTTAAGAAAGATATTCCCATATCCCTATCCAAAAGATAGGAGCCATAGATACATTCAAGCATTCATTTCATTTATTCTAATTTTTCTATTTTTTTGATTTCATCGACTATACAAATTTCCCATAAGCGAAAGAACACATTCCTTTTCGTTTATCTAAAGGTTCAACATGTTTTCTGTATACTTTGAAGCAGCAATTTCCCATAAGCGAAAGGATACATTCGTTTCGATAGGAGCCATAGCATATTCAAGGGTATCTACAGGCTAAGCAGAACTCCCTCTTTCTGTGTTCTGTTTATGGGTTTCATGGCTTGCCACCTTGTGTCTTACCAATTCGACTAGTCAATCATTCATTCACTCACTCAATCATTCACTCAGTCATTGTTTCACTTATTCATTTGCTCAAGCAAACACTTCTTAGGCTCTGGTTCTGGTTCTGGTTCTCGTTCTCATTCGATTTGCTGCTCACGTAGGTCGCTTTGGGGCGTAGAAAATTTGCCAAGTTTTTCCACAATGATTTTCCCCGTTCCCCCCAGCCCCGCCCGCCACATGCGCGTACGAAACGAGTATTTTCTCGCCTCGTTTCTGCGTCTTCTGCGATTTGTTTTGTTTCATTTAGCATTTCGAGGGAGGAGAATCACTCACTGGAGGGGAGAAGAGACTCTCCGTTGACGTCATTGTTTCTTTGATTCTTTTGGGAATCAGTGAGAAATATCTCTTAAAGATGTACATATTTGCAGATCTGTTTAATTTCAAGGAAATAATTACACACACACCGCACTCCCGACACTCGCATGCCATTCATTCGTTCATTCATGGAAATACGAGTACAGCGGAATATTCTTTACTTAAAAATCGCGGGCAAAATTCAAGGAACTTTTTTTTTTAGCTCTTCCCTCACTTTATATGCATGGCATCCAAAGTACAATAGAATGAATAATGCATGCTGGAAGGAAGACTTTCTCTCGCGCCCTCTCTCTCTCTCTGCAGACCTCCTACCATAGGAGGGAGCGGCAGGACAGGCAGGAAAGGCAGGGGAAAATTGGTTCAATTCAAGCCAAAAGTTTAGAAGGTTTTCCAAGGGGGCGCAGGGTGGGCGGTGGGGCAGAAAGCTAATGCGAGGCGAGTACTTGGGGAATTTGAATGCTTAAGCAGTGCGCTATTTTTAGGAGGAAAATACTCCTACATCCCGCAAGGGGCTTTCGTACATCAAATAAAATATAAATAAATGATGTATGCGCATTGTTATGTGCATTTTTAAAGTCCTTTCAGGATATTCAACGGAAAAGGCTACGGCGTTAACAATCGATGAATTTCTGTCCAAAAAGTGATCAAACGAAGCCTTTAGCCTCAGAAATTCTCAGACTTTGCTAGATCCAGGAGTTGTATAAATATAGAGATATCGTTCTTGGGGGAACGACAAGCGGAGAGTGAAATTTCATTCCGAGCTCCACTCTAAAGATATTTGCAAGGCACAAAATCACAGATCGACACTAAAGATAGAGGCAAAAGTTGATAGATTGTTTTGACAGATTCAACTTGCGGACAAATGAATCGTTAGATGAATAGATACGCGAGTATTTACATGTGATTACGTGTTACATATCCATGGGATATGCATATGGCATCCAGAACACAAAATAGACAGATAGACAGAGAAAAGTGAAGGCTGTACGGTCTCGTAAGTGGAATAATGATTAACAGTTCATTAAAATTCCAAGCAACCGATTGCCAGATACATATCCCACAAGGCAGATACATATGTGCGAGATACGCAGATACGTTCGATAGATATGATACCACAATCAATAGAACAATCTGTTGTGGGAATTTTAACGATCTGATAGAATAGATACAATCTACGAGTATGTGCCAGAGAATTGCCAGGAGTATGAGATATGTACGTATGATCCAATCAGACATTTCGGCATCAAACCGGTTCGATCCGATTGCCGGGCTCGGTTGGGCTTAGGCCTTAAATTTCGATTATGTTCTCGAAGATATCACACTTGGAATTCCTCCCCCTCTCTCTCTTTCTCGGCAAAACTTTTCTGCAACTTTTCCATTATTTTCTACAGTGCACCCCGTCCATCCATCCATCCATCCATCCATCCATCCATCCATCCATTCATTAATTTAAGAGCATATTTGTATGTATTTATTTTCATGTTTTTTTTTATGGTTTTTCTTTTTATGAATGCAGATATTTTTCTCTCTCTCCATATTGTTTGTCGTTGAAATATTTGTGGAAATATGTAGCACACGTCCCATGTGGGGAGCACGGCACTCTGCCAGTCATTCAGTCAGTCAATGCCTCTGGCATGCAGTCATTCAGGCAGACAGACAGATAGACAGACAATCGTGTCGTTGCATATTCATTCAATGAGTGTCACACGCACACTCATAGACACATTCAATTGTTGTACGAGCATTTGCCTGTTTATGTTTATTAAATGTTTGTCGTTTGTCGACCGACTTTTGTGTGCCACTGTGTCCCTGTCCCTCTCTCCCTCGGTGGAGCATTGAGCAATGCACAACCATCGCCCACACACTTTTGCCCCACTGTTCCCGGCTCTCGTCCCGGCTGCTGTCAATTACGAATATGTCTGAAATGTTCGCTTGTAGTTTTCTCTCTCTGTTGTTTCTGTTCTATATTTAACAAGTGACAAGGTCTCTCTCCAAAAACCAACTATGCCATGCCAAGCCAAGCCATGCCATGCCATGCCATGCCATGCCGCGGTTCAAGGGTACTTTGATTAATGACAGTCCATAAATATAGGCAAATATTCATGTACTTTTGGAAAGTATTCACTCCAGTATTCACTCGAGTATTGCTGCCAGTTGCGGCAGAGTTAATCAATGGGAAATCGTGGGAAATGTCTCGTCCCTTTAATGCGATTTTAATTGCAAAGAAAAAAAACGGTACGAGACCTCCCTCTAAATATACCTTGAAACCTGCTGCTGCTGCTACAAACTGTGGCAACTTTCACTCTGGCTGTAATTTAAAAAAAAAAAGTATCTGTATCTGTAACTGCTACAGTTTGTAGCTGTATATGTCTCTCTGTTTTCCCCAAGGGAGAACTCTGACGCACAAAAAACGCATAAATTACGGGCCCCAAAATTGGCCAGGAAAAAAAAACTTTATAAGGAAGTGCTGGCTGCTTAATTGAAGACAACAACAGGCAGACAAAAAAACACAAAACAAAACCAAGAAAAATATGGCAGAAAACAGCCAAAACAAAAACAAAAACAAAAAACTTAAGGCACCTACATGGCGTATACGTAATTACAAATTTATGTGAACCTCTGGCAGAGAGAGGGAGGGAGGGGGCGAGGGCTACCCCTGAATGCATAATGCAACACACACACACACACACACACTAGTCTATGCCGCAGAGTCTGGGGCTGTCATTCAGTCTCTTCGCCTCAGGGGCAGGCAGAGGCAGGCAGGCAGGCAGGCAGGAGTCTCGAATCGAAATCAATAAGCTCGCACACACAACAAATTGTGTTTTGTGTGGCATGGCCGCCTGATCGGCCCACGCCCCAAAAGAAAAACACACAGCACACAACACACAACACACGGCGCAAACATGTTGCAATCGTCGTCGTCCGTATCTCTAATGAGGTGCGAAGGAGAGGCGTTACCTCAGTGCCTCCAAAAAAGAGTAGTTGCACATACATGCATACAGATGTACATATGTATAATAAGAAATAAAAAATAGTAAAAAAATAAAAATACAACGCAGAAATATTGTCAACAGCTTTGCTCAACAGCAGTTTGCACTTTAGTTTCCGCAGAGCGGGGGGAATGGGGCTCCAGGGGGGGGTTCGGGCGGCTCGGGCGGAGTCACAGCGCTGTGGGCCGCTGGCTGGGAAAACTGGCTTGCGAATCGCGATGATGAAGCTATTAAATTGAAAATTATATACCGCCATTCCGATAATTGGCCAAGTGCATTGAAATTAAGCCTGGTTTAGTGTCTTGTTGCTGCGTGGCATGGGGAGTGCCTGTGCCGGTGCCTGTGCCTGGAGGCTAGGAGGCATATACGAGTGCAACGAATTACATGGAAAATGTATGCACTTAAGCGAAAAGAAGAGGATAACGTTAGGACTGCCTAGGAAAAGCTCTAAGGCACTAAAAATGCGATTTTTTGGGAAAGTGGAAAGTGGGTTTCTAAAATCAGAGGAAGACATCCTCAAGATCAATCAAATGAAACTACAATCGAAGAAGAATGTGTCTATATGTCTCCCATTTGCTTCCATTCTTCCAAAAGAGGAGGGCTACGCCTGCGCTCTGTGTGCCACACGCACAAGTGTTTTCCCTTCCCCCTCCCCACACACACACGCACACGCACACGCACACACACACACAAAACTCTCTTTTGCCTTCAGTCGTCTGTCGCTCATTTGCCCACATAAATTTCATATTTGACACTATTTGAGTCACTGGCTGCTGCCGTCGTCGCTCCACATGCAACATATTTCCATACTCCATAGTCGAAGCATGCAGCAGAGAGAGAGATAGAGAGAGAGGGGGGGTGGGGGGAGGTGTTAAGGGGGGCTGGCTTTTCACTTTCAGTGACATGCGTCGTTTGTTCATAAATTTATGCGCCAAGGTGTTGGCGTTTGCCTCAAAGTCGTTGCCTCTGCGGCTCTATGGCTGTGGCCGTTGTTGCCTCTGGGGCAACGTGTGTCTGTCTTGGTGTCGGTCTCTCTGTCCCTCTGTCTCTGCGTTGACATGTAATTAGTGCGATCTCAACACTTCTGTTACAGATTTTTCTTTTTCTTGGCTGTTTTGTTGCTGTTGTTGCTGTTGCTGCTGTTGCTGCTGTTGTTGTTGTCTTTCCTGTTTTCCCCCGTTGCCAGTAATTTGCTTATGCATTTATTCAAATTTCGTATTCAATTGCCACACTTTCTGCGGCGTAGAGTAGGGGCGAGGCGGCCTGCTTGGTGGGTGGCATATATGCACGGACTATTGGCCTTTTGGCGGAACGAATGCAATGAATAAATTGTGATTGAAATTCAATCAAGAGGGGGGTTCGATTTCCTATGCTAACTGGAGGGGGATGTATACACCCAGTGTACACCCACAATAGCAGCGATTTCCCCAGTTGTTGCTGCTGCTGTTGCAATGATTAAAACAGTTCTATAATGCCATGACATGTGGAAACATTAATCAAATGACATAATTCTACATCTGGCAATCCCTTCCTCTCACACCCTCCTCTGCTTCTGTCTGTTCCGATATATGAATGTGTATATAGAAATAGTTTGGCATAAATATGATATACGAGATGGCTGGAACATGTGGAAAAACTGCACGCGATCATTAGACAAAAGGCAACAGCAGCAGCAGCAGCAGCGGCAGCAGCGGCAGCGGCAGCACAAAGCCTTGCCATTGAAAATGATTTCCAGCAGAGACCAAAAGACCAGAGACCATAGCCGTAGGCGGGGGAGAACTGTCGAAAGATTAATGACAGCTTCAGAGGCATGTGCTTGGGATCTATGGATGTGTGGCCATGGGATATGCATATGCCGCAAAAGGAGGCCTTGCCTTCGCCTGACTTCGCCTGCCTCAAAATTAATGATACACTTGCAGTTTTGTTTCCCTTTAATTGAATTACAAAACGAGAGTGGGAGATACAGATATGCATGTGCATAGAGGAGCGCTGCAGAGCGCTAGGCATTCCTCATGTGACAGCTGCTGCAATGAGGCATGACGACAGCGTCTCGCCTCTTAGATTGTAGATGCAGTTGTTGCGGCGGAAGGAGGCGACTCCCTGGCTTTAAGGATGATTTAAAATATCTTACGAAATGGAAGAGTGCACTGGAAAATGGTGTGAAAATTGTTCGGTTGGCTTAAGTAGATCCAGGGGAGTATTTGTGGAGATATTCCCTGCGAAGCGAAGCAAAAGATACTGTATCTTTTGGTATATTTAAGGGTCTGCCTTAATCTCTTTATAGTTTATATCGTATGCATGATTATTCTTAATTGATTCCCATTTTAAGATGGGTTTACTGCAAAGCGAAACAAAAGATACATATATGTTCTATCTTTTGTAGAGTAGCCTTACATTTTAAGAATATTAGCGTTTTAGATATTAAATAGTAGAATGCATGAATGAATGCATCGTTTTCCGTTTCGTTAACCCTCGATCGCGCGTCATACAGCAGAACCCTCGTTCCATTCTGCATTGGAGGCTTTGAAACTTCTCTTTTTTATTGTATCCCCTTTCAATCTATATTTTCTTGTATGCTTCGCAATATTTCATAAAATTGGTGCCCCATTTTCGCCTAAAACAAGCTGAAGATACTCCATCTTGATTTATTTTTAATAAATTTCAATTTGTCAGCGTTCTAGCCCAAGTATCTTTTCATTTTCAAACCTGGGGAAAACCACTGTCCTCCGAAATACTTGAGTACTTAAGCAACTTCGTGGGGTAGTCATTCGGGAGGAAGCTAAAGCCGTAGCCGTAGCCAGGACCCTGGCTTTCCACGCCAAAGGACCTTCGTTAGCTGTCAAGTTCACTTGTGCAACGTTTTGAGCAGCATTTTAATGAGTTGCTCGAGTCAGCAAATTGTCTTTTGGCTCTAACGATGCGACGATGCGACGATGCGTAGATAGTAGATAAGTCTTTTATTCTTCTATTCTTTTATTCCCATTTTGAATGGGCAGCCGGAAACCTGTTCATTCGTTTGGGTTGATGCTGTTGTGGCTGTCGCCGTTGCGGTTAGATACAATACACACCTGCAAAGAAAAAGATACAAAGACAGAGAGAGAAATGAATAAAAATCAATAAGTTATGCGATAGCGCGAAATTAAGATGAATGTCATAATTTCAATAAAAACGAAATCTATTTTCGACAAAATGTCAAAAAAAAAACAACAAAAAAAACAAACAAAAAACCCAGAGACCCATAAAACCAGTTGCGGCGAGATTGGCTCACTCGCGTCGTGTCTTAATGGTAATGGTGGATACAACACGCGCCCACACACGCCAGATACAAGATACATCCCCAAAAACAGAGACTGGAACCTCAGAGGAGACCCCAATTTCGGAGATTCGGCTTATCGCGTGAGGCTCTTGGCCTGCATAAATTTACGGGCTTTTCTCTCATTTTAACAACTTCTATTGTTCACTTTTTTATGGTTTTTTCTCTTTTTTTTTTAAGTACTGCATTGCAAATTTTCGATCTAAAGCTCAAGAAATTAAGTGGAAAAGCAAAATAAGAGGCCTATAGAGGATTTCTGACTGAATAGAATGCAGTTCCCATCAAGATGAATGACTGAATGAGTCATATCGACTGCTTTTGTGCTCAAAAACACCGGCATTCTTGCGAAATATGAGTGTACAATGAGGAAAACAACAATTTTTACTGCAAAATGCATTTGAATCACTTGGGATCACAGGGCCAGTGGGTGTTAAGGTGTTAATTCTTTGCCTCTCATTCGATTGGCATTCATTTAGATCTCTAAAAGGAATCTATTACTTAAATTTGAGCAAATTCTATTCGATCTATTAAGATTTTGATCAAATTTTAGACTGATTTCTGGGTAATGCACGTAAATACATATTTTGTACATCTGATACACCCTCTCTCCGCATTCACGAATCCAATTCATGTTCCGAGCAATTTAACTTTTGTTTTCTGCCAAAAACAAAGCGGAAGACAGACACGCCAGAGAGGGGGCGTGGCCACACACACACACACAATCATACCCTATATTTACTATATACTATATACTATATTTCTATATGTATGTATGTTTGTATGTATATTTGCACTGTGGCGGCAAACGCTTTGATATTAAATCGTCCGACAACAACAACAACAACAACAACATGAAGAAGAAGGGCAGCCAAAAAATAAGAGACCCAAAAAAAGGGGCCGCCGCCAAGCGTGCGAGCGACTCGTTTCGTTTATTTTTCTTTTTTAGAAAAATTATGTCAGAAATCGAAAATTGCCACAAAAAGTGCTCTTTGAATGAAAACAGAAAAAAAAACACAAAACAATTGTTGCGGCAGCAAAATATTGCCACAAAAATTGATTGGGAATTTGTTTTGCATAATGGACACATCAAAAATCAAGAAAAAGTCCACAAAGTCCATACAAGAAATGCAATAAATGCAATAAATAAATATTGTAGAATATTTAAATACCATTCTATGGCTAAATGAACTCCGATTTAATCGTGTTATGAATATGAATCATTCAAGCGAGTAAATAATACATTTTTTAGGGTAAGATTTTCAATCACATTTTCTAATATTCAATTATGGTCTATGGCAAAATATGATTTTCGATAATAAAAATGTTTTTTTTTTTCTAGTTTTTTTTTGTTTTTTTTTGTTGGGGATTGTTTATCGTTCTATTTAAGAAACAGGTTTATTCAATAATATTTTTCGTATATTCTGGACAATTTATAGCAAAGCGGCCGCGTTTTATAGTTTAGTCTTTAATTTGAATCAATATTTCATAAATAAATATGTATGAATGTATGAATGTATGAATGTTGTATTTGTTGTATTTTCCATAGCGTTTTATGAGCCATAAAACGCAGAGATTTGTGGAGATTTTTCTCTGGGGGAAAACAATAAATTATAAAAACATCTGCAGAACGTGTCGGAAATATAGTTTTTTTTTTTTTTTTTTTTTTTTTGTTTTGGAAAAAGAGGTTCCATTCAATTTCGTCTTTTGTGTTTTTGTGTTTTGTTGTTTTTTCTTAGAAAATTCTGTCACATCATAAACGTCAACGGAAGCAATTTATTTGTTAATTATATATTTAATTTGCCATGCGAACAGCAGGTACAACAACAAAAACAATAAGAGAAACCCCGGACTCAACGAAAGAAGAATGTCAAATATTTCAAATGAATAAATGTATGTTTTCCGACTGAAATACAAATAAAAACTATTCGTATTCGCATACCCATTCGCATTTGAATATTCATTTGGTGAGCAGCTTTTTTGGATCGAGCGTTTCGCCTCGGAAAGTCAAAGTCGTGATATATCAGATCGAGCGCCCTGACCTGTCTCGTTTCGGAGTCGTGTCCGAAACTCATTTGCATCTAACAAGTGTGCGCGAGGAAAGACAGAATTAAAAGATTAACCGAACAAACAGCAAAAACTACTCTATCGAGCGGCTGATTAATAAGCGAGAGAGGTGTTGGCTCCAAATGTCAATTACTGTTTGTTGCCCCCCTCCTTGAGACCTGTTTAAGCGTGTCCGCGGGAGCCAGGGACTGGGACTGGGACTGGGTCTGGGACATGCTGCATCGCAATTCAGATTCTGTCCCGTAATCCTTTTGGCATTTGCAATACGAGTAATGTGGCTGTAATTAGTAGCCATATGGAATATTTGTTTGGATTTTATTGGTATGCTTCGTATTCCCTTTGGTAGTATTCCATCTTCCCCCAAGATATAGCACCTAATATTCTTGTATCCGTGTGTCGTAACTCCCTAAGGTCGCTTAGGTGAACCTTCCATGAGGTCGTGGTCTCTCGGCTCCCCTGTCAATCCTCAATTGTATCTTAATCTCCGACACTCAATCCGTACACCAACACACCCACACACACACACGCACACATACACACGTCTTTCATTTTGCGGCTAATTTGTATTCATTAGCTGCAACCAGCACCAAAGTCTGTAATTTCAAATCGTTAAAAGTTTAATGAGGCGTTAATAATATGGTTTTTGTTTTACTTTTAGCCTTCTCTCCCTCTCTCTGTCTCTCTGTCTCTCTCTTTGCGGTACGGTACTCCGTGTGTCCGTGTCTCCGTGTCTATGGTCGTGTCTCTGACGTTTTGTCTTTAATTTTCTCTTGTCGCAATGTCGTTGTCGCCGACATTGTCATTGCTTTTTACTGCAAATGAGTGAAGCCAGCCCCAGCCCCAGCCCCAGCCCCAGCACCAGCCCCAGCGTCAGAGGTTGGGCTGTATGGGTATTCCCGAGTGCCTGTCCCTAGTCCCAGACGGTGGTGCCACAGGTATCCAAGAGTGTACTTGCGTGTGTGTGTGTGTCCCACTCTCTCATCATCACCCAAACGGTTTGCGATGGGGAGGGGGGGAGCCTGGCGTTTGTTGTGGTTGGCGCGCTGGGAACTTAATTGACTTGCAAGTGACTAATTGTGCATGAGTTCGACATGAGGGAGAGGAGACGAGACCCTGTTGGCAAAGGCTAAGGCAAAGGCAAAATCAAAGGCAAAGGCAGCCCGGCAGCCCGGCAACCCGGCAACAGCAAAAACAAAACGGCGACATAACAACGGCAGACGGTGCGTGTAATATGAGCTATGCCAAGAGCCAAGAGCCGGCAAGAAGAGCCAAGAAGAGCCAAGAAGAGCGGTGCAAATTAAGTTGTCGTCGAGTGGTTGCTCTCTGTTCGCCTGTTGCTTGTAGTGAGGCGTGGTGCCTGTCCCGGCCCCAGACCCAGACCCAGCCCCAGCCCCGCCGTTCGCATAAGCAGCTTTAAAGGATGACGATGACAACCCACAAGATACAAACAGAGAGAAAGAGAGACAGAAGACGGCCAGAGACTTGGTCACAGACCATAAATTGTCTCGAGTGAAAAGATGAAACGACTAGAACGACTAGAAATCAAACCCGAAGGCTGATTGCGATTTATTTCATAGTTTTTGTTGTTTGCATATAAAAGTGTGTGTGTGTGTGTGTGTTTTTGTGTCTTTTTGCTACTTAAACAAGTTTCGTGAACCAAAGAGGCATTCATTTTGAAATGGGGCACATCCATTAGTGTGTCTGAAAAAGATACATTTGCATAGAAAATAGTTGAATCCATCTACTTTTAATTGATTTAAATGAAAGACATGAGCTATACAAGATATTGTTCGTTCAAATTATGAATATTGTGAATGAATACTATTGCGAATACTCTGGTGTTGGTGAATTATCATAATGGTTTATGGTTGAATGTGCAGTGGAGTATCTACACTGTTGTGTTGGTGTATTGTTGAGATATTGAATAGAAGAGCTGTTGAATTATTTGGGCATATTGAATAGAAGAGTTGTTGCTTTGCTGAGATATTGAATAAAAGAGTTGCTGAATTGTTGAGATACTGAATGGAAGGATTGTTGAGTTGCTGAATAGAAGGTTGTTGAATTTTGGAGACACTGAATAGAAGAGTTGTTGAATTGTGTAGATACTGAATAGAAGAGTTGTGGAATTGTTGAGACACTGAATAGAAGAGTTGTTGAATTGTGGAGATACTGAATAGAAGAGTTGTTGAATTTTTGAGCTACTGAATTGCTGAGATACTGAATAGAAGAGTTGTTGAATTGGTTTGTTGCTGAATAGAAGGTTGTTGAGTTGTGGAGATACTGAATAAAGGAGCTGTTGAATTGGTATGTTGTGGAACTGCTGATCTAAGAGATAGTTTGATCAGTGAACTCATTGTTGCATTGGTGAATAGCTTAAATGAGTTTATTGGATGTACGTTCTAGACAATATTATAGTCTTACACCACAATTCCATTGATAGCATATTCTCAATAATAGATGGCGTTCAGTTGTGGGAACATTTTGTATAGCGAATCCCCGTCATTCTTGGCATTCAACTAACAGCTACAGTCAGTATAAGATGGAGTATAAGAGATAGAAAAAGTGTCCATTTCTGAGTTGGGGAATCTTCCCCCAATCCAGTGAAACCATTTATTTCTTTCAGTGTATCTGTAGCCTGACTTGCATTTGACATTTCGCATTATGACCGTTTTGGTCAGCCGCCAAACAAAGCCAAAATCCCAATCCTAAACAAAAACAAAAACACAAACACAGCACAGCGCACCGACAAAACTTTGTCGATTGTCAATTTCTCAATTTTGCAATCTCAGAATTAGCCAACAATAACAACAACAAAAGCAGCAACAAAAGCAAACGGATAAAGAAACGAACAGATAAAACCACAACAAAAACATTGACATTAACGTTTGTTGTGATTTTTTTTCTTTTTCTTTTTGTGTTTGTTTTTTTTATCGCTTGTCAAAGATATATCTGTTTGAACGCGAGCGAGCGAGCAGGAGAGAGGGGGAGAGAGAGAGAGAGAGAGAGAGAGAAACCCGAAAGTAGTTTTTGGGCCAAAACTGATGCCAAATGCATTTGCGGTCCAACCAATTGCATTTTGCCATATTCGTTGTCATTGATCTGTCCAATAAATTGTCACGAAATTGTCCGGCAAAGAAAACGAGACATTGCCCCATGTGTCATTCGGACATACTCGTATACTGCATTGTACATGTGTCCTTTTAAGTATGCGGCACACACACACACACACACACACACACACACATCCCCCTCTGAGATATTCCCCAGATATTCCAAAAGATAGTCATGATTTGTGGCTGGGAGGCTGGCGGCCATATGACATCATAAAAATTAAATAGTTGCTGCTCATAATTTGCCAAAGGGGCAAGGTGGCAAAGCGGCAAAGAGGCGGCACCGCAAGCCTCATCGATACTTTTAATTAACGAAAATTAAACATAATTGAAAATTGTTTAATTGTTTGAGAAAGTAAACTTCATTTTCTAGACATTCTGAATGATCAAATGCGTTTCCCGAAAGCCGGAGAGACCCAACATTAATCAATTAGTTGGCCTAACTTCATTAACCAAATCAGGCCAAGGGCTATAATTAACAGTAACAGAGGCTCGTGAAGTGGCAATGTTTTCTGTTTGCAATGGGAATGCCTTGGTCATTAGAGACTTGATTGAAATATGAGTTGCAAAAGTGGCACAAGAAAGCTCTAAACTCGAAAAAAAAGCAAACTTCATTGAAGAAGAACCTCTATTTACTGTAGAAAAACCTTTAAACGTTTGCCATCAATCCATCAGCGTTGGAAATTGTTATTTCCAATCCAAAAAAAGGGTTCATGGCACTCTGCTGTCAGTCTTGACAATAAATTAGCAGAAAAAATCATGGCCTCTCAGCAAATGTTGTGGCAGAAACACAAGTACTCCTCGTAGCACGGTTCGGGCCAGCAAAGAAAATACCGCTGATAGGGCAAAAACGCCCGGCAGTATAATAATTATAATAAAGTGATAATTTTGTATATTTTACAGCGGTTTTTTTTTGTGTGTGTTTCGAGGACAGAAAGACCGCCGTGTCACTCCAGAGTTACGGGAGAGAGGAGCACCCCCTGTCTATGCCTCCGGGCTGTGTTTTCTGTTAACATCCAGTCGAGGGTTGAGCTTGCGTGTTGCGGGGTACAACAGCAGAAAAAAGATGCCGTTTATTTAAATTAACACTGGGACACCGACACCGTACCGACACCCCTCCTCCGGCGAAGCCAATCGAAGCAACGCCCCCGGGGGCGAAAAGAGTCTTGTAATTAGCCAGCTTCAAAATTGCCCGACGGTTAAATATGCATTAATTAAGTGTTAAACGCCGTGGCCCGACGCCCAACGCCCAACGCCCGACGCCCAACGCGACCCGGGAAAAGTTTACTCAGCTGCCAGCCAGCCACTGGGGAGGGGTGGGGCGTGGGGCGAGGGGCGTGTGTGCGGGGCTCTGAGCCGCAGAAAATACACATAAAAATAAATAAGTTAATGAATGAAACCGCTGCCGGAATGCAGGAGGCGGAGGAGGAGGCGGAGGAGGAGGAGACTTTACGGACAGACACTTTCTATATTGCAGTTTGGGGCCTCGGACACTATATTTTGGGGCTATTTAAAAACAATTACGAGCACATTCCCACCCACACGGACTCGTAAAAGTGCATCAATCAAATGCCAAGCGGCCCATGCTCGCATGGAAATGGCCAACAAATGTGTCTAGTCATTAAATTGCTTAAAAGCTAGAGCCATGAATCCCCCGGACTGGAAGACTGCTGCTTCGAGAGTAGAAAATCTGGCAGACGCATTAGATTTAATTGCCTTTCGGGCCGAGTGGCGGTATGGCGATGATGATGTCACTACTGGAGCGTGCAACGCCTCAGGGACTGGCCAACACAAGGCGGCGGCGGCGGCGGCGACAATAACTGGCTGCAATGGCAGTTGGTTGCTGCCGCTGCCGCTGCCACACTGCCACACTGCCTGCTGTTTGACACACTGTCGTCGCATTGTCTGGCGCAGAATCGTTTTTCTGCCTCTGGCTCTGCCTCTCGCTTTTGCCAACCAACTGCAATTTGCACAGGTACAGTCTGTCCTCCGTTCCGTTGGACAAACAAGCACACTTTTCGTGCCACAATCTTATCATTCTTTTTCGCGCAATCAGCACACAGAAATGGCAATGAACTTGAAAAGTCTGTCGTCCCCATGGACGGCATGAACGATGGGCCATTGTGGAGTATCGTCGAAGAGGAATAAACACCAAAATTCTAGGAAAACTCAATGGGTGAATGTCGAGTGGTGTCGAGTGGTTTGGAGAGGGTGTGGAGAGGGTGTGATAAGCCACTTGACTGTGTGTGAGTGTGGAACTTAATAAAAATTGCTTTAGGTCATCGATACATATGTATATGGGGGGTTCCCCTCAACGAAACCAAAAACAATCAATCGCCTCAGCGTGTAGCCTGTCAAGATCCTTAAACAGAGAATATTCAATTACATTCCAATAGAAAATTGAAATAAAAGGGAAAATAGTTGTTTTTATGGTGAAAACATAGATACATATTGTGCGTATTAGTAGGTAGAATTACAAGCTTCTAGGCAGCTTCCACTGTACTCTCAAGCTTTTTCAGATGTCCCCCTATTGACCGACCGACCGACCGACCGTCGATTCGTTTATGTAATGTTCCCCTTCGCTTTTTACTTTTGTTGCTGTTGGCAGCACTTGTTTGTGCATTTTACTAGGAAAAGTACGAGTGCGAGTGCGAGTGCGAGTGCGAGTGCCAGTATGTGTCCATTTAACGATCGCTTCAATTCGGCTTGGCTCTGGCTCTGGCTCTGTCGTCCTTTTGTTGCGTGTTGGCTTAACAATTAGCACAGCCAGCAGTCAAGTCAATTGGCAATTGGCTTTAGCCTGTTGCCAATTTGAGCAGTCAAGCAGTTGTGCAGCTCATACTATATATGCATGTGTATCTGTATCTGTATCTGTATCTGTATGGTATGTATCTGAATAATCAATTCTGGCAGCGTGTGTCGCTCTGGCCTCAGTTGCATCATCAAAGCACGTGCAGCAGAAAGCGAGCAACTAAGTTTAATGCAAAACGAAAACGCATTCGATTTGCCACAAAAAAACGTCTTGCAACCAAAGGCCATGGAAAAACGAGTGTCCCAAAAACAAAGGAAAAGGAAAAAGAAAAAGTGAGGCAAAACAGAGGAAAACTGCAATTGTATTTTGGGTTCTCTATGGTCGCTGATACCCTGTACTAATCGCAGAGCGAAGGGGCCCTGGACACCGCAAACATTTTACACAAAATGGAAAAAATGTCATAAAAATAGCCAAAGATTGCGTTTATTTATTTATTGAACAACTAAATACCAGGGGTATCTCAATGTCCAGACACTCGAGTCAACACCTCTTTGGTGTGTTCTTATTTTTGTGTATGGCATATAGAAAAACGATTTTCACAGTCAAATGCACAAATGAAAATTAAAATGCAAACTGCTGACTGCTGTCTGAAACAGAGACAGAGACAGCGACAGAGACACGAGACGCGAGACGGGGGGCTGCCACTTGGATGGTGGCAAGAGGCAAGAGACGTGCGCCCATCATTGGGGGAATGAGATTGGATCTTGCGATGAGGGGAGATGGGTACTGCCGTCTGACTCATCAGCAGCGGCAACGGCAGCGGCAGCGACAATGACGGCCCGGCGACAGTCTGTGCTGCAAGTCTATGCCACGTTAATTTGGCAACTAAAAAACACAAAAAACCCAAAAAGACAAGAAAGAAGAAAACGCCATCTGTCTTGTGGGTTGGGCGTTTTTATGCAATTTATTTAAATGCATTTTGCGAGTAGAAGAGGAAGCAAGGAAGGAAGGACTCATTTCGTTTTTATGCTTTTTTTTGTTCAATGAATAATGGGATAAATCCATGTTTTAAATAGTTTCCTCGAGTCTTCAGCGATCCCTGGGAAAAAAACAGTCTTTCCAAGCTCTTAAATGGATGATATTTCAGAAATTTGATGGAGATTTGGACTTTGATTCAATCGAATACAAATTTCTTTCGATTTATCAAGATTTTCATGCTCAAATTGCTCATAAAATATCTTATAAACATACGAGTATAACATATATGTATCCCCGTCAATTCTGGAGATTGCCATTCCGAGAGTCGTCGTGTCTGGCATCTAATTGAACGCAATGAAGCGGCTCTTGCACACCCGATGAAAGTGTTGCCAAGTTGTCAGCGTTTTCTCATTTGATATTTTATTTCTTACATCTTATTTCTCGTTCGATTTGCCAGAGTCTGGGTCCGAGTCTGCTGGGCATTCGGTCACAGGGTCTTTGACACTTGGTGGTACCGTACCCCCTCCTTAACAGGCAATTAAATTGCTAGGGCAGCCCCCAAAAATATCCCCCACACATCTCTGAGAGGAGGGAGATGCATTGCATAAGCAGCGGCAGCATCGGTGCGGAGCATCGCGCTCCTCTTTCTCTTTGGGCCACAAATATTTGCTCGCTAAATTTAGCAGAGCGCCAAAAAAAACAAAAAACAAAAAAAAAAACATAAAAAAGGCCGAGCAACGGGCCAAAAACATTTCAAATATATATGCACAATACATATATCTTTTTGCCATTTTGCTCAGTTTTTTAATGTTGTAAAGCCCGAAAAGCTGCCAACATTTTTCCGTTGTGGCTTGATATACGCATCCCATAGATGCAGATACAGATACAGTTCTGGCCAAAATATTTATATTTTTAGCCTCAATTTATTACAACAATTTTTGCTGCCTGCCGCCTGCTGTTTGCTCCCCTTTCTGCTGGATCTGTGGTATTTTTCATCAATTTTATTGCTCAAATATTTGTTTAATAAATCACCAAAACGAAGAGAATATTTCATTTAAAATATGAGAAATATGTATGTTTTGTGGCTTGCACATTTCTCTACAGATTTATTTGTGTCACCAGCGACCCTCTGCTCTCCCCCCGCCCCCCACCCCCCCAGCCGTGTGCTTTAATTAATTTAAATTTATTTATAGTGTGAAGAGACGTATCTAATGGATTCACGCACTGGAGCTCTCTCTCTCTCTCTCCCCCGCTGCGGTGACACTTTGTTATCCATCCGTATCCTCAGATATTTATTATTCCGTAGATTTATAGCTAAAAAGGGATATTAGCAGGTCCAAATTTATAGCAATATGAAGAGTAGAGTAGAGTAAATGAAGACAGGAAACTAGGCAGCATCCCACACGTGGATCTCTATTAGCTGAGAGAGCGGGGGAGCGGGGCTGAGGCCTCGATTTAAGGAAGGATGAGATTGCGTTTCGCACTGCACACCAGGCGGAGATCACTCAATCGCTGACATTTGTACACTCAGAGAAAGAAGTACACCCATATTTAATTGAAGCCTTCGTTGAAATGGAATATAATTCACTTTGATTTAAACATAAATTGATTAAAAAGTGATTTTTATGTGGCTCGTATTTAATCGAAGTATAAAGCACTATAGAAATATTTAAATAATTCTTTGGCTATTGTCCTTTGGGATTTGTGCTATTTCTTTGCTTGATATATTTTATCGCCTTTCAATTTATGTTTCGAATGTTGGCCATACATTTTGTCAAACAAAAAAGAACCAAACGAAAATCTGCAGAAATGATAAACTATTCCCCCGGGATGATGGGGAATTTCCGAATTTTTCCGGGGGGAATTATTTAAAGCTTTCCAAATCCCTCTTATAAATGGCCCAGCGGATACAACATACCCTGATTTTTGCTTAAAATGAATTCCCTTTCCACCAAACAACAAACAAAACAAAACAAAAAACGAGTGAAAATCACAGAGAGAAAACGAGAATAAAACTTAATTAATTAGTGTCAAAATGGAGCTGAAGCGGGACGCCTGGGAAAGCTGGGGCCAGCCAGGAGTCGGGTCACAATTTGGCTATATGGACTCCCACTTCCACTCCCACTCCCACTCCCGCTACCGTTCTTTCTGCTCCTTTTTGGGGGCAAACGGGACTCCTGTCATTTGGCAAATTAATGGAATCAGCGTGGCTATTAGCCAACTGCGGCGTCCAGCTAGCCAGATAGAGAGCGAGAGAGAGAGAGAGAGAGAGCTCTCTTGCAACGGTGGGTAATTTATCTTTTAGCGGCAATTATCGATCGCGTTTCGCATATGAGAAAATTTAACATTTTGTTCGGTTTCCCGTTGGGTCTTTTAGGTCCAAAAACTTAATGGTTTATCTATGTTTTTGCTATTAGGTAACTGTCAGAGGTATCCGCCACACAACAGATACAGATACAGATGCAGATACAGATACAGATAGAGATACAACAAGGGTAGGCACACGGACAGAATCGAGTCGCTTCGAGTCGATGGACTGTTGTTAACTTGGCTTATTGAGTTGTACTCCCTCCCCTGAACCCGGCTTGGCCTCTGCCGCGACCTTTTTATCGCTGGCCCAAAGTATCTGCGCAAAAGTCGTCGTCGTCGTCGTCGTCGTCGTCGTCGTCGTCGTCGTCGTCGTCATCGTCGTCGTTTGCCTGCCTGTCGTTTGGCCGATGGCGGGTTTTCTCAAGTAATTTCCTAGTGCCGGTTTCTGGTAATGAAAAATGGATAAGGAAAACACACACACACACAAAAACGAACCAAAAAAGGGGAGCGCCAAGAAAAGGGAGCGCAGAGCCAAGAAGAAGGAAACACACAATTTTTGGCACGCGAAAACTTGCGCTTTATTCAATTTTCAAATGTTTGGGGCAGCGATCCGACCGAACGACCCACCGACCGACCCACCGACATGGCGTATGAGCGAGCTTCCGCTTTGCCTCACTTCCGTTCGTTGCGGCGGCGGCGGCGAGTTCCCGGGAACGAGAACTCCTGTCTGGGCTTCGGCTTCGGCTCCGTTGTCCACTCTCAATCCAAAAATATTTCAAGCAAAAACATGAACAAAGAGCGCGCGCGGCAATCATTCATTCCTCCCCATTGCTGGGGGAGGGGCTTTTGGGGTTAGGGTTCGGTTTTCGCGTTTTCTAGTGTTGGTTAGGGGTCCGTAGTGTTGGTTAGGGTGGCTCGTCCGTCCTGCACAACCTTTTTGTGTGCGTGCGGCAGGCGGTGTTGTTGTTCTTGTTTTTTGCATGCGACATCAATGTCGTTTCGTTTGGCGTCGGCAAACTTTTTGAGCTGTTTACCACTCCTCCCCTTTAACCCGTGGCCCCGAACAACGTACGTACACTGCGAGAGCACCACCTGCCCCAAAACCGAGCACAAAACCGAGCCCGATCCCTGCCCCCGCTCCTGGCTTTTACCGTTAATTAAGATGAATGCGTTTGTGCGTTTAACGGCTTAAATGGAACGGAAGTTTGTCTGACGAGGCGTCTATTTTCCTACTCCCCCGGCTCCCCGTCTCCCTGCCTTCCCGTCTGTTTCTGTCTCTTTCTCTCAGTGTATGGTAGTAGTTTTCGGGCACAGTTTTTTCTCATATGACAGCAGGACCCCCTGCAGGCACAGTCTGCACAATCTTTAATATTCAAATGGAAAGGATAAATGGATGGCATGGGATGGCCTGGGATGGGATGGGATGGAGGACAGCCAGCAAAAAGTACAACTGCTTTACGACCATTATATAAATAAGAAATCTGACATAATGTTTCGGGGGATGACAGTGTGAATGATAAGTGATGTTTGTCACGCTCAACGAACGCTCGAAGGAAATGCTCAACTTTAATGGCAACAGCACAGAGCCGCACAGAGCCGCACAGACAGGACGGTATTTCGCCAAAGTTTTTTTGGGTCCCAAAAGTTTTGCTTGCGAATGATAATAGTAGCGGGGGTGGGGACGGAGGCGGGGCGCCCCGACTTTAATGTGAAGTTTATGCTGCTTTTTATCTGTAATTAAATGGCGAAAATGGCAGAAGGAAAGCTGTCCTGAAAAAGTTACACGGCCTTTCCTTCGGCACGAAAGATTATTAAAGGTTGAAAGATACATTTTTCCCATAAAAAAATAAAATAAAATATATATCTCAATATTGAGTCGAATATTTTCAAGATACTAAGCTCTTTTCTTCTTTGTATACAATATATATATTCTTATATTTCTAAACATTATATTCTCTTCTCAAAATTCTACCAAAAATTCCCAAAAATTTGCTCAAAGTCGAAGCAAACATTTGTCAATTTTTCAACCATTCTAGAGCCCCTACTTTCATTCCATTTCTAAGAAACTCTTGCTCAAGTGTTCCCAAATCTGAGGCATCTTTTGAGGCCCCTCCCCCCGGCCCCAAACGGTTAGCAGGGTGCTGCTGGTGCTCTCCATGCAATTTGCATGAAATCGATGGGAAAAACGGTTCCATTTTCATGGCCAAGAACAGCACTCCCCCTGGAACGCGTGGGCGTACGCGTATCTGTCGCGGTGGCTAACCCATCGTTTAAATACATATTTCTTGTTGCGTGCCACAGATTTATGCCATGCCACAAGCCACACACACACACACACACACACACACCAAACGAATCGCGAAACAGAGACAGAGACAGAGACGGAGACGGAGACTTTTGTCATGTTGCGTGTTTGCGCAGTTAATGCGACTATAATTTAATATTTTGCTGTGTGTATCCGATAGATACTCGCTCTCTAGCCGTATCTATCTGTCTGTCTGTCTGTCTGTCTGCCAGAAGGGGGTTCCTGGGATACTCTCGATTCAACCCTCC
This sequence comes from Drosophila lowei, assembly GCA_008121275.1. Classification (NCBI taxonomy): domain Eukaryota; kingdom Metazoa; phylum Arthropoda; class Insecta; order Diptera; family Drosophilidae; genus Drosophila; species Drosophila lowei. The sequence continues at coordinate 15,164,434 of CM017781.1, read as the reverse complement.
TCCATCTGGAGGGCAGATTTTTTTCCATTTGAGGGATGGTTTCTGGCTGGTTTCGTGTTGCAATTGTCGGTGTGGCGTGGCAGGGCTGCTGCTTTTGACTGATGAGTTTCAACACTCTGCCGCACTCTGGCACAGCCACAGTGGGGCAGGGGCATGGACAGGGGCATGGACAGAGAGAAGGGCAATCAGCAACCCGCTTCAGCCCAGAAATTAAGTTGTGTCGAAATCGATTCCAGAGTCAGTGCCACAGAGCCACAAAGCCAGCGCGGGCTGATGTTTGCGTGGGGTATGGAGGATGTCGACGCCAACCGCATGTCAATCATAATTAAAACTTTTGGGGCAGTCAGGGCAGGCAGGCAGGCAGGCAGGCTGGATGGCTGGATGGCAGGCAGGCTGGATGGCAGGGCCTTTGGGGAGGCATGGCTCTATCTTATCCAACGCTTGATTGCTTTCCACGCTTCTATCCACAGAATATATACATACATATACTCGTATGTCCATCCCATTTATCCATAGAAACTGCAGTCAGTCGCTGGTCAGCAGCTCATTCATGCATCCATCTATCTGCCGCCCCTCATTCATGCCTCATTCATTCAGCTTCAGTCCCCTTGGCCACTGGAGGGGCCGCTATCAGACATTGCTGCCAAATACGGCGTCATCGTCGTCGTCCCCCTTCTGCGGCTCATTATCAATTTTCCATGCTGCAGCAGCAGCAGCAGCAGCAGCAGTGCGTTCAGTCAGTCGTGCCTTCGTTTGTCTGTCTGTCGATCCGTGCAACTGTCAGCGGCAGCAACTAAGCCCAGGCACTGTGCCACACAGTCTCCAATCCAGCCATTCCCCTCCACCCTTTTTGCTTCAGTTCTTTTCCTTGTGCGACGTCAATGTGTCTGCCACACAATAGTTGCCAGTAGTCGTGTCAAGGCAGTCGCTGTTCCGTTCCGTTCCTTCTTTAAAGACTTCCAATTGTTGAGATTTTCCTCTGGGTTTCTGCTGCTTTTGCCGCTTTTGCTGCTGCTCTTTTGGGGCATTGGGACAGCAAGTTTTGCTGTCAGCACTTGTACTTATTTCATGCCACAAGAAATACTATATCACGCGTGTGTCCCTCCGAAGTGTGTTGCAAGTCAAAATGTAAGCTTACCTGAAAGAAAAGAAACGTAATATCAAAGTTAGATAAAGTTCAAACATAGTTCAGATTCAGATACAGTCATGCAGCAGCGCCCCTCGGTTGGGTTGGGCAGCGCTTACGCGTGGAAAAAGTTTCGGCTTCAAAGAGACCTCAGATACCCACAAGATTTTGGCCTGAAAGGCACGATATCTTATAGAGAAATGTGTGTAAGGCAAACACGCATCATGCAGCAGCCTCCCTCGGTCGCCGATCTTGTAGATAAATGTACCTAAGCCACCATTAGAGGCATCTAGAGTGCTCCATTTTCCACACAGAGTTACAGCCCTCTCTCGGAAAGAGTTCCCACTTCTTGGGGCATCCCAAAGATCTCCATTCGGCTCCATTATGCACCTCATTTATTTACAGAGCTGCCCAGTTGTTTAATGAACTTTTGTTTGAATTCAGATTTCGGATTTAATTATGTGGCAACAACGGAAGGGGAAACGGATCAGCCGGTCTTCGCGCATGTTGCGTCTTTGATTGAAACAAAGATTTGTTTAGATTTCTTCCCTCGAATTTGTTTGTGCGCGCGTGTGTCAAAGTTCAACATCCCTGGCGTCTATTTTTGGGGGGGGTTTCTTTTGTTTGATGGGGGATTTTTATTGAGTGAAAGATGTTCTCCTCGATGCTCGCGCTGTCTCGTCTGTGTGGCGGCAATTAAAAGCCATTTACCACCCAGCTGCTGGACAGCCAATGAGGGGCGCAGCGGAAGGAGGCAGGGAGTCGGAGAATCAGGCGTGTCAGGTCAGAGTTCATGCCTGGCCAAGTGGAAGACTGGCGCTGACTGGCGCTGACTGACTGCCTGCCTGCCTGCCTGCCTGCCTGCCTGCCTGCCTTCCTGCCTGGGTAGAGTGGGGTTCAGTTCATGGATGCACATGACACTTTTGCCTTGAATAAAATATGATGTTGCCCCCTCCTGCTGCTGCCCCTGCATCGTGTTGAAAGATAAATAACTCCCTGCACTGCACTTGCCACTGGCTGCCGCAATTCGTTGCACGCTGGAGTACCGAAACGCGTTGACACGCACAACAACAAAAAACATAAAAAAAAAATACAAAAAATACAAAAAATGGCTTGTTGCAAGTGTAAAAAGAGGGGGCACTGATGGCCACTTATGCCACACAGCACCACTAGGGTTATTGGAAAAGTTTTTCTCGCCCTGAAATTGACAGCTAGGAAAATGCGGGGCGGGAAAACTTATTAATCATTTTAAAAATATTTTCGGAGTACCGTTTGACAGATGGAAGCATTTTCCCACTCTTTGTGGCTTAGTATTCGTGTGTGCGTACGGTGGTATTGGTGAGCTTTGGCAATCAACGGCGAGAGCTTTTAAGCTCTGCCACACGCGTCGTGTGTGTGTGAAAGCTGTACTTCCAAAAAGGTAGCTAGATCCGTTCCTTTTAAGCCTTTTTCTTGTGTGGATTAACCCTGTTTTTGCCAAGAGCTGACATCCATTTTATAAGCCAAAAGATGTATCCATATTAACCCTATAAAATGTACATATGCATGCATGTACATGTGTATATAGTATGTATATTAACCCCATAAGATACACAGATGAACGAGTACTCCTGTCATCTCCTTCAGCACAGACACACTTTCAAGTGGCAGGCACGGGGGCGCATTATACTCGTGGATGATGATGCAGAGGCCTCGCTCTGCCTCGTGCCTCATGCCTCATGCCTCGTGCCTCGTGCGTTCCTTGATGCTTGAATTTTGTTCAACATTTTTCCAGGCCTTAAATCAGAGCAATTTGTATGCATTAAATGCACAGAGACTGAGAGACAGCCAGAGAGAGAGATTTACGTAATGCCCACCCACATGCCACATGCCTGTCCAGACAGCAGCCTCTCCTCCCCCCGCCCCTCCCCCGGTCTAACAAGGCCCCACCCTTGGGGGCTGTCGAGGTCGTGCCTCTTGTCGCATTTTACTTGACATTTTTCATGGGATGGGGTTGGAATGGGGATGGACACCCCCCCCAACACTCTCGAGAGGGCTGTCTGTCTGTCAAAGCGGAAGCTCCAATATAGAGAGAGATCCGCACAGAGGTCAAAGTCAAGAGCGACAAAAAGCGCTGATGATTCTATTTGTTTTCCCTGCGCTGGTTTTAATCAACTACCAACTGTGTCCAAAAAATGACACACAACAAATTGTTGCACTTGCAACCAGCAGCACCGCGTTTGATGCCTGCAAATGAGGAAGTTCTTACTTGAAAGACGCCTTTAAATGAGCCTCAAGTGGGGATGGGTGGATGGCTGGATGGGTGGATGGCTGGATGGGTGATGTCTCCCTACAGTGCCCGGCATAACAATAAATTTGCACAGTCAACTACATAATTAACAGGCAGCCGCCACCGGACAGCACCACATACTACGAGTATTATGGCCCATTCCTGGGGGTCAGACATACAACAATTACAACCGAGAAAACAGCAACAACAAACAGCCACAACAATGCGGCACTCTCATTCGACTTTTGTTTTATTGCAAAACATTCATCGCCATTTGCGTTTTTGCACACATACACATACACACACACGTACAATGTTGTTGTTGTTGTAGTTGTTGTTGTTGCTCGTGTTTTTCCAGGATTGCAGGATTGCTGGATGTTTTCTGTGCTTTCTTTTTTTGTTGCTTTTGGTGTTGTTTTCTGTCGTTTGGGTGAACGATAAAATCTGTGAAATAACTGGCCCCAAAGGGAAATTCATGGCACAATAAACGATACTTGTATGCTCTTTTTCATTACAGAGAGAGAGAGAGAGGGAGAGCGTTAGGACACTGTTATTAGTGTTCGATCTGTTTGCTACTTTGTACAAAGTTCCCATAAGCGAGAGGCTGCGAGTCAACATAAGGGGTGTGTTCTTAAGAAGTTTTTCAATGCATAAATTTCAGACATCCGAAAGAATGAATACCTAAAATGATCAAAAATTAATGAGACTTTCATTAAAAGTATTTAATTTATTAATTTCAGATTTTAAGAACCAAAAGTACTTTCCATTTCGATCGCGAAAGCTACTTTCTTTACAAGACACACTTTAGGTAAGAGTTTATCACTTTCAAGACTGTTTTATAGGATCAGAATTCAATAATTTTCATCGCAAGCAGGTTCTAGAATTTGCTTATTCAATTTTTTAGTGGAATCACAGAGGGGACAATGGAAAATGGAAGATGTAATCGGAAAGGGTTCGCTTCCCTTGTATTTAGAATTAGAAACAAAAATTTCATGAAATAAAAATCAAATTTCTTAAGTTCCGAAGAACCGCCGTAGTTCACCGAACCAGTTCTAGTCCAACAATTAGTTCCATAAGCTCTGATATGGGAGAAACCATCTCCCCTTTGGGGATTGCCGTCAACACTTCCTCTTTCGATTGCAAACTCCATGCGAAAGTTACTTTATCCACAAAATTCATGCCACATGGACATTTCCGCTATTCCCCTGCTGGCCATTCCCATTCCCATTTCCGTTTCCCTCCACCCCCTTCTTCCCTTGGCCAGTAATTTGAGTACCGATTCCATGACGACTGACCCCCCAACGGGGAGGAGGGGAAGCAGGGGAGCAGGGGAGCTCCTTCTCTCGTTTACAAATTAAGCACTTGCCAAAATGGCCAAGCAAATTAATTTTTATTGCTTACAGAGTTATGTAAAATATGGTCTCCCTTTGCTTGTTGTTGCTGTTGTTGTGCGGGGTGGGGGTAGGGGGTAGGGGTTGTCTTTCTTATAGAGTGAAGCCTTGTAGGCAAAGTTTCGTGTCCCGTCCCCCGTCCCCGTCCCCCGTTCCTTTCGGTCTACTTAGAGAGCAGCCATATTCTCTCCCAGAAATTGTCAAAGTTTTCCTTACACAATTGACTGGGAATTGGTTGGCGACCAAGTGGAGGGATGTGGGGTTTTTGGCGGTATCTTGGGGCAGGGCAGCCAGTACTTACTACAGGCTGCCGCCTGACAGACAGTTATTTAGTGCAGGGATTTGCACTGATAACAACAGCAGCAGCAGCAGAGAGTGAGAGAGAGAGAGGCAGCAGGAGCAGCCGAGAAAGAGGCAGCATCATCATCAGCAGCAGCCGGAAACGGAAGCGGCGGCCAACACTTGTCGGCTATGTCTGTGTTTTTTTCTATCTATGTGAGCATCTGTTTCCCACTCTCTCTACCCCTCGCCCTCTCTCTCCCTGCGAGTCTTTTGGTGGGCTTAAATAATGTTCGAAGCTTAAGCGATAAGCGCGGTCTCTCTCTTTGATTCTCGCTTCTGGGCAGGGAGGGAGGAAGGGTTATCATTAGATGGGGAATTATGTGCAGTATTTAATTGCAATCATCACAAGAAAAAGGGAAGGGATTCGAACCGAGTACAGAGTGGCAGTATTCGGGCAGTATTCAGGCAGTATACACGGGTATTTCTGGGCTATACTTTTGCTATTCTTTGGATTGAAACTTGGATTGAAACTTCTCTAAAGGTAATCCTCCTTAGAAGCACATCTTCCAACAAAAATATGTGTGTATATGCAAGAATTAAAGAAAGAAAACCTCTGATAAAATTAAATTATAACCACCGGAAGGTCCCTTAATGAATGATTATTATTTTGGGAATAAAAACAAAGATCATAGATGTTCGTTTAAGAACGATTCTTTGGCAGAGAGCATGAGAAAGTCCCAATGATCTCTCTCTCCTAATTCTCCCTGCAATCTACGGCTTGGGGCAGATTTTCTTTAATTTTCTTTGCCAAAATCCTTTGAAAATCTTCTAGGCCACCGCTTATAGCAACTTCCCAAAGAAAATCTTTGAAAATTTATTTTTAATTAAAAATTTCATATTTCGGAAAGGAATATTTTATTTGAAAGAGATTCTAGTGGGATTTTCCAAAGATTTGATATTAAATTCTCTTTGGCTCCGGTTTGTTCCCCTCCAAAAATGTCTCCCCCCATCTTCACTGCTTGTACGTCCTCCGGGTACTTCTGGCAGCAGGACTCTTTGCCATGACGAGTGTCCATCCACGTGTCGTCCTTTTCTGCATGTCGACCGACCTATCATTTATTTATATCCTTATATTTTTATTGTTATTATTATTGTTTTCATTCCACTGAAGGGGAGAGAGAGAGACGACACAGACTCGCACTCGTACTCGTACTCGTATGAATTTCTGGTCTGTGTTGCAAATTGAAGTGGCACGAATACATGGTAGAATTCTGCTTGTTTTTGGGGAGGCAGAATGGAACTGCTGGCTGAATGCGCTGCTTAAAGTGTCATTCATACGCTGCCATTCGTCTGTGCAGGGTCAAAGCAGGGACATGCCATTTGTTTAATCAATTATTTATTGGGGCAGCAGACAGCCAGGGGCACAGGCACAGGCAGTGGCAGTGGCAGAGACTGAGGCAGGTGTCTCTTAGCTCTTAGCCATATGGAAACAAAAGGACAAAGACTCCTCTGGCAGCAATTTCGTTCTTTGAAATCTTTTCCATTCAATTGTCAAAAGTCATAGCCTCTCTCTTTGCTCTCTCTCTCTCTCTCTATTTGGCAATCATAAATATGCATTAATCAATCAATCAATCAGTCAGTCAATGAGTGAGCAGGTCCGACAGCCCAAAGAGTTTATCAGTAATATTTATACATAAAAAGGTCGGGCAAGAGGTCACCGCTTCTCGGCAGACTCCGCTAATTGGCACTGAAAGGCGCCAGAGGGAACCCAAAGGGATCCAAGGGTATTTCTGCATTCAATTAAGGCCGGAAATGCAAAAGGAAAGAATCAGCGATAAGGACACCGCCAAACGAGCCGTTCTGCGCATGCAGGTTCGCTTGGAGCCGTAATAAATGTTCAACGTTGCTTTAATTAACGCAATTAAATGTCGAGTGTGAATAATTGAAATATGGCTCATAACGAGAGAAGCGAAGAGAAGAGAAGAGAAGGGAAGAGAAGAGAAAGAGAGAGAGCTCTGCAGGAAACGCAGAATATTGCATGAAAAATATATATTATTGTTTTTGCAGGAAAAATACTGCAGAAAAAGTATTTTTATTCGCGGTTTGAAACACTCCAAGTGTCTCTGAAGAATATTTATTTTTGGAGAATTTTGGAGAATAATTTCCATATAAAAATATTATTCAAAAATGTAATTTTCATTTGTGGATTGCATGACGGGACCTAAGGCCTGCGCTTTTGCCTCTCAAAGACTCTGATCTGCTTGGATTTCGATTATCGATTCGCCCATTGCGTGCCCCGTACAATCGTCATTCGGCAAATGATAGGCTGCCTCCCCTGGAGTGATCGATCCACAGACTTGCAGACCGATCGGACTATCGGAGTGACAGTTTTCTGTGGCAAAAGCTGGTAAAAGAGGCTCTTCTTCTCGTTCCCAGCAATGCCACAAAACCCACTGAATATGAAGATGGACTCCTCACCCATCACCTATGTTTCGGGTGTGGGGATCCGAGCCCACAATCCACAAAAGCAGAGCAGCAAGAAGACCCGAAAAGGGCCAACTATCGAGAGGTTTCCATAAGAGTTTTCTAGGCAAAACCAGGGAAATGAGGTGGAAAACTCTCGGCCAAAACACGATGCCTGCTGCCTGCTGCCTACCAATAAGAAAAACTATTATTTTTCTTTGGGGAAAACTCCATATTTCCGGGAAACTTGTTCAATTCCATAAGTGCTCTTCTTGTAATACCTTTACTGGATTCCAGAAAAAGCAGCTTAAAATACAGTTGTAAAGAGGCGGCACGGCACACTGCCACTTGAACGAACAAAGAAAACTTACAAGCGGCCGGCTTTTGCTCGATTGTTGTTGGGGCATGCCCCATGGTAGTTGGCAGTTGGCAGTTGGCAGTCGGTAGTGGGTGTGTGGCAGTGGCAGTGGGAGTTACTTCTCACTAATTGCTGCTTTGTTAACTTGCTTTCTTGGCCATCAAGTTCCGGTGATTAAGAGTGTAAGCCGAGGCCGCCAAAAAGCTGTGCAGAGTCACGAAACTGGACTCCTCTCCGGCCACTTGTTGCGCGCTCTCTCTCTCTCTCTCTCTCTCTCCCCAAAAAGTGCTGCTGCTGCTGCTGCAGTAATATTTCATCACGATATCCTGCTTAGTGTTGTTTTTTTCAATTAAAAGTTGTAAATTTGAAATGAGACGACGGATACGGATACGGATAGGAGCCACACCTGCGCAGCCGGAAAAGTTGGTCAAACATTTGGTAGGAGGCCGAGAGAATGGGGGGACCCCCACCCCCATGGAATGTATATAGAAACAAGAACCAGAACAAGGCTGGAAATTAATAAACAGCATTAAAATTTAACTACGAATCCGGGTCTATGGCTGTGACCTGCAAGGCAATGAACCTTTCACGGGAAAGAGTAGGGGGAGCGGGGGGGTAGGACAAAGGTCAACATATACCTAAAGCTCCACCTCGTGTAAGGAGGGAAGGATGGAAGGAACATCTATTATGCACAGGGTCTACAGGAAGCATGCACGGAAGGATGCACGGTTGTGGCACAGGGTGTACACTGTACACAGGTGCACAGGGTGGAGGGTGTCTCTCCTAAAGGGTGTACGGCTTTGCACAGGGTATCCGGATGTACGACTTACAGGGTCGCCCTGGTGCTGGGGCTGGGGCTGGGACTGGGGGCAGGCTATTGTTTGCCAGTGCAAACCCGCATTATGCAAAAACTTCCATCGTTCCTTGTGTTATTTCTCTTTATTTTTTGCTTCTCTTTTTTCTTTTTTCTTTTTTGGTCAGAACAGCCTCTTGACTCTTGGATCCTCATGTGTGTGGAGTAAAAACTGGGTCGTCGTCGCCGTGGCTCTGCTGCAGGAAGCCGAGAGGGGAGAGGAGAAGAGCTTCCACGTGGAGCGTGAAAAATGCAATCAATTTTATTATTTTCCCTCCCCCAAACCAAGGGGAAGGGGCGGCACTGCTGCTGCTGCACAATTGGGCAAATCAGGCAGAACCGGCAGTAGGGCAGAACCGACAGGATGGCAGGCTGGCAGGCTGGCAGGATGCAAGGCAGCCATATTCGAGTATGTAGATGCGATTGGAGCGATAGCAGTCCCGACCCCGAAGCGTTGGGTTTCCTGTTTAACACGTGAACAGGCAGGCAGGCAGGCAGGCGGGCGGGGGGAGGAGGAGTGTGGGGGAGTGGTGTGTGTGTGTGTGTGTGGGAGAGTGCATCGAAACGGATATGAGCCCCATAGGGTTTTTGCCAGCATTATTATTTTGCACCGAAAGCTAATTCGATGGCAGAAAGATGCAGATCTTAGGGCTTGTGGGCTTGTGGGCCTTAAGCCCCAAGGGCTGGGCCGAATGGCTTGCACTTCCACTCAGCACCGAATAACTAGGCCGAAAGTAGCCCACAAAGAGGGCCAAGAAAATCAACAGACTCCATCAAAAAACAAGAGTGGGGCATAGCTCAAGCCTAATGCACAGCCAAAAAGGTTTACCAAAAGTTGGCTAAAACCTCAGACAAAAAATCGCCTAAGAAGAGGTTTTAAAAGCTAAACTTTAACCAGAGTTAAGCTGGGCCAAAGGTTAAGTGGAAGACGAACTATGCTCGTTTCAAATGGGGTTTTCAGGTGGGCAGAAATTATGACAAGAAAACCGAACATAAAGCGAGGCCCAAGGAAGGGAAAGGTTGATGAAAATACAAAAGTTAGGGGAAAAAAAAAAACGATAGAAGCCAAAGAGAAGTTTTGGTTTTTTCTATATAATAATTGTTTAAACTGTAAAAAAAAATGAATTTGGTTTTGTTGAAGTTTCAATATTTTTCCATCATTGTAAATTTGATATTCAGTTGAAGGTTAGATGGTTTTTTGGCTTTATTATTTTGTATTTTCTTTTTATTTTAATGTAAAGAGACTGTCATTACTGCTGTCATTACTTGTGTTCAGCCACTGGCACTCCCTGGCACACCACACACCCAGATCTATCGTTTAACCTTTGGACAAATGACTCAATTAGAGACTGTTCTAATCGCTGAATGGCTCTCAGATCGATCGGATCCCATAGTTAACCATCGTTTTGTTGGCCGTTACGTCAACGCATTCCTTATCGATGGCCTGCCTCCCACGACCCAGCCGCAAGAGGAACGTTCGTTCGTTCGTTCGTAAAATCAAAAAATAAAAGTACTACAAACAACAGCAGAACGCATTATCAAAACAATAAACCATTGATGATATTTTACTTGAGATAGCAACAGCAAAAGCAACCACAGAAAAGCAACAAAACAGCAGGGAAATCAATAAAGCACACAACAAAAGAGGAGAAGAAGAGAGGAGTGGGGAGCGGGGAGTGGGGAGCAGGGAGCGGGGAGCGGGGAAGAATGCTGTGGCAAATAAATAAAAATTGCTTTATTTATTAAGCATTAAACAATAAATGGGATTATTTTTATCATTCAGCAAAAGCATAGAAATTTGTGTGTTTTGCAAAGGGACACCCAACAGCTCCCACTGCCACTCCCCCTCCACCTCCCCTTCCCTCGTGGAACGGAGCCGAATGGAGTGGAATAACGGGGAATGGTTCGAGAAAACAATAAAGAAATAAGGAATATGGAACGAGACTTCCCCTACCCCTCCCCTCCCCTCACCCCTCCCCTCTCTCTCAGAGTGTGAGAATAATAACCAATTCAAATACAGAACAGGGGCCAGGACGAGGACGAGGACGAGGATGGGCAGGCTAAGGAGGGATGAAACATCGGCGGATAAAGGGGAGTCACAGGATGAGCGGGGGCGGTGGTGGGTGTCGGAGCTGTGGAACGATGAAGAGCTACAAAGATAAATAAATGCAAATCATTTTTTTTTTTTTTTTGTTTTTTGTTATTGTTCCTCTTGGACCCACCATTGGGCATACCCAGCAGTCATTGGCCATAGAGGGTTGTGTGGGATTTGTGGAACAGTTTTTTTTAGTTTTTGCTATTTATTCATTTATTAATTATTTTAGTTTATCGGATTACTGAAGTGAAGTGTTGAGGTGTGTGTTTTGTGTTCCCCAACACTGTTTTAGACGCTGTTCAACACAGAAAGTAGCCAAGCGTCCACCAAAGAGGTAAAGTCCTTTAGAATTATTTGAATAATGGTAAAAGTATTGCTTAATATTGATTAATTGTGGCCTTAACCAGCACTGGAAGATCAAAAGAAGGTCTCAAATACGCAACACAACAGGAAACAACTCTTTCAATATGGGTATTATCTTTAACAAATGATCAAATAATCAATAATACTCAATATTTACACTATTTTCGGCGTTAACCAACACTGGAAACTGGTCACACTGGTAGTTACACGACCAAAACTCTCGTACAGGGCATCGCCATGGTCGTGGCCCTTCTGCAATGGGAGTGTGTTTATCTTTAGCTTCAGGATTTTCGGGGATGCTTACCAACCTACATCACAGAACGGCGGACATTACAGAAAGTGCTTGTTGAAACGGAGGATGAGGTCGGTTGAGTGGGGGCATAAGGACATAAGGATGTCAGGGATGTCTGGCGGTTGGGGATAGATGAATGGTTGGTTGAATGGATGCGGATGCGGATGCGGATGCGGCGGCCTACTACACCTCTAAATAGCCAATCCAACTCATTTAAATGGAACATTTCGGCTCTCTTCCTCTCATCCCTCGCATTCCTGTTCCTTTTAGCCATACAATACATTTCCCCGTAGCTGATTTCGGCACAAATTTGTAACTGTCACTTTGCATTACCTTTTTTTCCATACGGCCATTTCCATTTCCATTTCCATTGCTGGCCAGAAGAGTCCGGCCTGTCCTGGCCTGGCCTGGTCCGGAGGACAAACGGCGTGAGTGAATGAATGAGTGTTTGCGGCCGGGGGACGGGGGACGGGGGATGGGGAGAAAAAGGTAGCCAAAAGTTTTGCAAGTGACAAATAGATTTAAATTTGAAAATACTTTCTGCTACTGTTGCTGTTGTTGTTGTTGTTCTACGGATTGGTTGGAGGGCTGGCTGTGTGGATGCAAAGCTCTATTGACAGCGGTCGTAAATCTTTGTAAAAGTGCCTCCCTGCCTGGCAAACCCATGTCAGGAGGGTTAAGGACTGAAGGACTGAAGGACTGTAAGGACTGTAAGGACTAGGGCGGGGCAAGGCGTGAAAATGTGTGTGTGTTTGTGTGATACAAACATGGAAAATCAGTTTTCAAGTTGTGCTTCGATTAGAGGAAGGTTAAACCCCATTTCGGAGACCCAACACCGAGCAAGGGTCAGACTCGAGTGATTTTGATCGCTTAGAAATGGCAAATGGAAATCTATCGCTATCGATATGGCCAACTAAATATAGTCGCCACTCTTAAGTGGCACAGGTCCAAAAATTGTACTTTCGCTAGAATTCCGGCCGTGTGTAATCTATTCCATTATACTCGTAAGTGCTCCAAAATTGTTGCTATCTCTCTGCGGCGTCACGGGTTTTGTTTATTCCCAAAACCAAAAACCAAAAACCAAAAGTAAAAAGTATTATTTATTCCTAGTTCCAGGAGAACGTGCTTCCCATTGAGTTTTCCTTGCTTTCGGTTGCATTTTTCGGCTACTATTTATAGTCGGTTTTCCTGCGAATTTTCATTACCAAGTATTTCGATTCTATAATTCATGTATTTTCGTTTGGGGGAGCCACCCACTGATTCGCAATGATCTCATCGCTCATCTCTCATCTTTGTGCCAAGTATTTCCATCTGTGTTTACATTGTCTATTTGAAACATATTCCATTTCGCTGGGCTTTGGGTTTCGTAATTTCCGCAGAAAAACAGAGCAAAAGGGCAGCAATTATGGGGAGCGGGGGCATGCACCGACAGGGACAGACAGATAGAATTGCATTTACAAATTATCATTCTAATGAGTGCGCCTCTCCGTTTGGCTGCCCTGCAGCATGCTGCAATTATAGCGCCGCCTCAACCGAATCCGCTGCTGCTGCCGCTGCTGCTGCCGCTGCCGCTGCAGTAATTGTGCCACACAATTCGCTGGAAAAAAGTGCCACCACTTGGCCTTTGCGTGCTTGGGCCAATTGCCGTGGAGGAGGGGGTGGTGGCATTCCAGACTTATGAATGGAATGGTGGATCGGTGGGGGACAACTAGGCCGTCGGCTGCCGCTTCTGCCGCTGCTCCTTCGGAAGGTTGATCTACTTTTCGGGGAGTACGTACTGTGTCTCCTGTTACCCTTTGTCTTTGTCTTTGTCTCTCCTATTGCCCCCCTCTACACTGCTCCTCCCCTCTGCTTCGGCATGGGGTGTCGGCTTCACAAGTTTTTGTTGTTTTGTTTTGCAATGAAGAAGGAGCTGCGGGAGGGGGAAATTAAATGAAACTGAAAACCGGTTTACAACAAAAAATTCCTGACTTTTGTTTCACATACACGAAAAAAAAAAACCAAAATAAATAAATAAAAACGGAGTTTATCTTCGGGCAGCGGCCAAACCCCCTTCCGCTCTCTTGTTCTCCTGCCTTTTATCAAAATTCTTTGAAATGCATTCACACACACACACACACACACACTTTCATACTCCAGGGCTCTCTGGATCTGTCTGTCTCTCTCTTTACACACACACACACAAAATTCAATGTTTTTTTTCCTCTGGTTCTTTTTTTTTTTAATTTTTATATTCTTTGACTCTTTGGCTGATTCTGTGGCATTTTCTTCCTCTTCCTCTACTCTTTGCCACTCGCTCGCACGCTCCACTGAGCAGCAGCAGCAGCAGCAGCAGCAGCAGCAGCAGCCACAGAACGAAGGAGCGTCGCCGTCGCCGCCGCCGCCCCTGCACTGCACTGCACTGCTGTACTACCCTGTAATTGGCAGGGTGTATTGCTTAAGAGGAATTGTATGGGACAAGAAGGAGCTGGCGATGTCTGGGGCTCACAATTTGTGTATACGGCACTCATAGACTTGTGAGATATTCAAGAAGATCCCCCGAAATAAAGCAAAATATATATCTTCAATCAGCCCTGAATCCCTGAAAACAATCTAGAGTCCACATTTTTTCAATACATAGCTCTCGGAATTGGTAGACTTTTGTATCCAACTATTATCCATCCATTCTATAAACAAAGTGACTGTAAAACTGCAGAGAAATGTATCTTTTGTGACCAAGGGGTATCTTCTAGTCCATATCCGAGAACTCTTACTTGTTCCAACTTGTTTTTTGGTTTGTTTAGGAGTTGGTTCATGGCTTTGAAACGCAGTCGACTCCCAGCGTCCCAGCGTCCCAGAGTTTGAGTTTTTGGAGTGCGGTGCGGTGCGGTTCTGGACTGCAGACCGGACTCTGAGCATGCATGTAAAAATGCAACGTAACCTGCAACAGGGGGCGACGGGGAGAGCCCTTCCTTCTGCTCTCAGAGACTGACTGACTCTGGGACTCTTCTGACTTTGACTTTGACTCTGGGCCTGGTACTGGTACTGGCACTGGCACTGGCACTGGTTCTGCTGGGTTCTGCTCGGTTCTGCTCGGTTCTCGGTTCTGGTTCTGGCTGTTAGACTGGATGGCTGGCTCTGGCTGGGAATTTAGTTGAAGTTGCCACAGGGAGTGGTGTGTGTTGGGCAGTAGACATCGTGGATGTGGATGTGGATGTGTGGTCTCTCTGCTGATTTTCAGGTCTGGCGTTTGCTCTCTCCCTCTTTCTCTCCGGTTGGTCGGTCTTCTTCTGTGATGTTTGGCTGTCGGTTAAAGCTTACTTACTTCATGCTGCACGTTGCATGTGGCATGTGGCATCAATGGGGTCACAGGATGCGTATGACCACTGGGAAGTGTATTGTGGGCTGTGTGGTGTGTGGAGTGGTTGCCCTAATGAAAGAATGCTCTAGCCCTAACCCTTTCATTCAATAATTTTAATTAAATTTCTCAAAACTCTTCAAAGGACTTGGATGGATCTGCAGGATCACTTGAGATTCTTAATCAACGCCTTGGTGTACTCCGAGCACTTGGCCTTGCCCCCCAGATCGATGGTCCTCACATTATCGTCCTTGACGGTCTTCACAATAGCCTTCTCGATGGCATCCGCATACGTGTGCAGATCCACGTAGTGCAGCAGCATCACCGTCGATAGCAGAAGGGCGGTGGGATTGGCCAGATCCTTGCCAGCAATGTCCGGTGCCGTGCCATGGACAGACTCAAAGATTGCCCCAGAGGTTCCAATGTTTCCGGACGGCGTCAGACCCAATCCCCCGATGAGGCCCGCACAGGTGTCGGAGATGATGTCGCCGTAGAGATTCGGGAGGATGAGGACATCGAATCGCTTGGGATTCTCGACAATCTTCAGGCAGACGGTCTTGAGGGTCACCTCCTCGTACTTGACGCCCGCTGCTGCTAGCTCCTTCTCGTACTTCTTGGCTGTGTCCCGCATGCAGCGGATGAACAGTCCGTCCGACATCCGCATGCTGTTCACCTCGTGAACGGCCGTGATCTGTTTCCGCTTCATCTCGAGCGCATACTTGAAACAGTACTCGGCGACCCGCATGGAGGCGCTCCGTGTGATCAGCTTGATGCTCTGCACCACCCCATTGACGAGGGTGTGCTCCAGTCCGGAGTACTCGCCCTCGGTGTTCTCTCGAATGGTCACCACGTCCACATCCCCGTACACCGTCTCCACACCCGGCAGGGACTTGCACGGCCGGATATTCGCGTACAAATTGAACAGCTGCCGCAGGGTTAGGTTCAGGGAGCGGAAGCCCGTCCCCACGGGCGTCATCAGGGGTCCCTTGAGCCCCACCTTTGTGCGGTTCATGCTCTCAATCACCGCATCGGGTATCGTCGTCTGTCCCTTGCTATTCATCACCGGCGTCACGTCCACGGGCTCGAAGATCAGGGGCGCCTTCATCGCATCGAGTACTTCGAGGACGGCCATAGAGATTTCCGGTCCGATGCCATCGCCAGGCATCAGCGTGATAAGGCGTGGCCCTTTCGAGCCCTTTCCCGTTGGGGGAGGAGGTGTCTTTGTGCTGCCAGCGGCTGGTGGTTTTCCAGGACCTCCAGCGGCTGGTGGTTTTCCAGGACTTCCTGCGGCTGGTGGCTTTCCAGGACTTCCTGCGGCTGGTGGTTTTCCAGGACCTCCTGCGGCTGGTGGCTTTCCAGGACCTCCTGCGGCTGGTGGTTTTCCAGGACTTCCTGCGGCTGGTGGCTTTCCAGGAGTTCCAGCGGCTGGTGGTTTTCCAGGACTTCCTGCGGCTGGTGGCTTTCCAGGACTTCCTGCGGCTGGTGGCTTTCCAGGACTTCCAGCGGCTGGTGGCTTTCCAGGACTTCCTGCGGCTGGTGGTTTTCCAGGACCTCCAGCGGCTGGTGGCTTTCCAGGACCTCCTGCGGCTGGTGGCTTTCCAGGAGTTCCAGCGGCTGGTGGCTTCCCAGGGCTTTCAGTGGCTTTTGGCTTTTCAGGGCTTCCAGAGGGTGGTGGCTTGGAGCACGGTTGCTTAGGTCCTGCCGCCTTGACTTCCTTTTTCGGAGCAGCAGGTGCAGGAGTACATGCACCCGTTCCCTTCGTTGGTGTTTTCGAAGGAGACTTTTCCGTTGGCGCAGCTGGACCTCTCTTGGGTGGGAATAAAGGACCTTTTGGGGTTGGTTCGGGTGGAGAAAAAGGACCATTTGGTTTTTTTGGCGGTGAACAGTATGTTCGTGTTCCTGTTGGCGGCTTCACTCCTGAACAAAGCGGCGGTCTTGCGTTTTCTCTGGCTTTTGGAGCATCAGGAAGTCCTTTTCTTGGTGATCCCTCTCCTGGAGATTCGTCTTTCGGCGACTCTTCCAGTGCAGTTCTTAATTCTGGATATATATCTACTTCCAGCCCGTAAAGGTTGGATGCAGGCGGGTCTGCAGATGGTTTTGCGGCAGTTTCAGGAGGGGAAGGAGGATCTCCGGATGGGGTGGATGGGGTGGACGGAGTGGATGGGGCTTCGGAAGGCTGCCGGGCATCTCCTGTCTCTGGATCTGCTGTAGACTGTTCTGCAGGTGCTTCAGGATGAGTCCTCTCAGGGTTAGATGGTGACTCCTCTGATAATTCGGTGACAGGCTCCTCTCCAGGTGCATCCGGCTCAATCGATGGCACAGACGGCAGTCCAGAGGGGGAAAATCGTGGAGCTTTCGGCGGCCTAGCCTCCGCTCGTACGCCCGGAGTCACTGGAAACCCTCTTGCAATGGACCTTCTTCTTGGTCTCGTCGGTGGAGCATCAGAAGGAGGAGGAGCTTCTCCATCTCCTCCCGAATGATTCGAGAAATATCCCATCACTCGACCAAAATGGCTGGGAAGTGGCACCAGAAACCCAGAGTTCGACAAACTCGCAAGGTTTCTCCTGGGCGGCAAAATTGGACACAGCCCGAGCGTCGTCCGATGAATCTTCTTGCGGATCTTCCTTCCAGGCGGCGACTGATCTTTGGCCGGATCTTCACCCGCCGTGGCCGCAGTTCTCTTCGATCTTCGCTTACTTTTACTTGCCACAATCCGTGGCAGGCTGTGTTTGATATCGGTAGGAGGTCTCCATCCCTTCGAGGAGCTCATGGCTGCCACAATCACCTGTTGCGGTCTCGGACGCAACCAGTGGGCCGTGGAATGTCCACAAAGGCGGGCCCCGAACCACAGATGACGCGTTGACATCCTTCAGTGGGAAATTTAGATCCAACCGGAGGCCGAGAGAGAGAAATGTTCTATAAAAAAAAGACGTCTTCCAATTCCCCAGTTATGGGAGTATGAAAGATATACATAGAGACGGAAAAGTCGTCGGGTTCCTTGAAATTTGTGATGATGGAAAATTCATTTAAAGGCCAAACAACAGCCATCAAATGGCGGAAGTCAAACACTTGGCCAAAATCCAGCGATTCCACTTCCAGTTCCAATTTGCATAGCCTTTAGGCCAAGTCCTTTGCCTATCCTTTTGGTTGAGGTATCTGCAGAGGGGAACCGGGTCAGTCTTTTGTTTCTGGCGACTGGCACCGCGCGTCAGAAAGAAATAAAACTTTCACAGCCAAAAACACGCGACAAAGAACGTGGGCAACGACAACGACAGAGGAGGGGGGGACAGAGGAGAAAGGGGAGGTGGCATCCCCAAAGAAAGGGTTGCCTTCTTTCCTTCTTTCTGCAGTCTGCCGGCACTGGTATGCCAATTGCAATTTGGCATGGAACGGATGGTACGTTTGCTATTACGGCTAGAGCATACCTCTAATATATTCAAATAAATTGTACCAAAAGAGTGACAGAGGAAGGGCCCCGAAATAATTTGAAACTAGCTGCCATTCATGAATTTTTGACATTTAGTTGACATTTAAACTAAGTTCTGTTTAGTATTTTTGGTCTAGTATTTCTGTGGTATTTTATATTGTTTTTCTGGAATTTCATGTATCGAAAAAGGCATCATTCAAAAAGTATTTATATGGTAATTTTATGGTATTATTAAATTATTTTTCTTGAATTTGTATAGTATGTCTTTGGTATTTTTTGGTATTTTTTCTTTGTAAAGGCATCCCATAGCTCCACAGCTCTGCTGCCTTTGCTTTCTAGATCTTCCCTTTCTGCTAAATGGATAACACCCCTCAACAACAGGGTATCCAAACAGTGCAAACGACAGCCAGCACTTCTACTATATTCGGTTCAGTATTTTTTGGTTTGCTTATTTCTATTTTTTTTTGTTGTTTTTTTTTTGGTTTAAAACCTAATTAAATTACTTTTTCGCCTGCAATTTCATTTTCCAAAATTTGTTTGCTTTGAAGGTCGGAGAAGAAGGATTCCCCGCTCAACCCCTGCAGCCAGCCCCACCATTGGCTTTAATTGAAAAAGTTTCATTTGAAGCAATCCCCCCTTCCCCTTTCCACTGGAAATGGAAAATGATTTAATATGAAAAACTCTGTCATGTATTTAATTAGAGAAGCCAGTGCCAGTGCCACTGTTTCCCAGTCAACGAAATTAGCAATCAAATTATGTGCCGAGTGGAAGCAGAAGGAAACCCAGAAACCGAAACCGAAGCCGAAATCCCCGTGTTTTTTTCTTTCGTTTTTTGGGGCACACCTGCCGCTGCCGACACCCATGTGAGTGTGTGAGTGTGTGTGTGGTGGCCACGCCCTGCTCCGCCCACCGTCACGCTGTTGTCATTCCTCTATGTATTTTTTTGTTTTTGGCATAATCATATTTCAACGGATTAGCATAATTTTAACCGAAAGTTATATGTTTGTATAATAATGAAAAGTGAATGGCTGTTCTGCTGACACGGTGGTGGTGGTGATGGTGGTGCTGGTGGTGGTGGTGGTGGTGGGGCAGGGCATCGGGTTGCAGACAGCAGTCGCTCCCCGTTCGCAAGTTTTTTATTATTAAATTTTCCTACTGTTAAAACCCCCGCCGATGTGCTCACATTTATATTCATATTTCTGTGGCGTAGGGGGGGATTCGCCTTTTTTTGGTGGCATTTCTTGCCTTTGTTTCCAAATGATTGATGATCTCGACGGTTAGCCCCTCACAAAGCGCGATATTACGGGTATAATTCACGGACAGCCACGCTGTCTCAATGGACCCACAGGTATGTAGAACTTACCCACCAGATATCAAACACGATATCTGTATGCACAGCAAACATAAACATATGCTAAGTACATACATATAATCGTAGATACAATAGATAGCAGTCCATTGTTGCCTCTTTTTTCTTCGAATACACACCTGCGAATGGAGGAAAGGCAAATAGATACAGGGAATTAGTTAATTAGCAGGTAAGTAGCAGGGGGCATTTAAGTATAGTGTCAGAAAATTATAGACTCTGCGCTTTCTTGTAGTGCTCATGGAACTTGAGACCTAGAATTATGAATGGAACCCGATACATTTTTATTTGCGCGGAATTCCGACCTTCTAAGGCTCATTCATCGCAGAATTTCGGAACAAAAATCGAGAGCTTATCCCAAAGTTCGAATTACATTTCCTTTTAGTTTTTCTGGGAACACTCTTAAGTCAAACTATTATTTTGAGTGATGCCAAATCCTCAAATTCTTTTCCTTTTGCACATTTAACACTTTTTTTGTTGTTGTTGTTGTTGTTGTTGTTGTTGTTGTTGTTGCTGTTTGCATTTACTTCTCCGTTTATTTGGTTTTCAGCTTTGTGTGCAAAAAAAAATACACAGACAACTAAAAACTAAGCAAAACTCCAAAACGCCCAAAGTCAATAAACCGCATAAATCGAGGAACAAAAACAAAAAATAGAAACACGAATAAAGAACCGGACAAATAGTGGGACCCACCGCATGAAAGAGACCATAAAGTAATGGAAGTCAAAGTCAAATAATACACACACAAAAAATAAAAAATAAATACAACAAGCGCCGAAATACAATAACAAGAAAGGAACGAGCTCTGGCCACGGTTGGAGCCGAAGCATTTGATGCTCTTTTCACTGCATTTCCCTACATTTGTATCTGCAATCTTGCATCTGCCTTTTCGAAGCGATTAAGCCTCGTGGTCCGTCCCCCAAATATGAATTTGATCATGCATTTTTCTTGAATTCAAATAAGATTTATTATCTGAACAACTGCCCGAAATGCATAGAATTCAAGATTTTATAGAATTTTATCTAAAAAAAATTAAAAATCGTTCCTTATAGATTCCAAATACTTTAGTGAGAAGTCCAAGAAGTGCAGGTACCCTCTGGAAGGGTGTAAAAAAGCAAAAAGCTTAGGCAAATTCCAAAAAAATACTAAGCAAAAGAAGAAATCAAAGTGAAATCAAAACTCCAAAACAACAAAAGAAATCATTCACACACATGAACATAGATACATATGTATATATGCACATACATGTATATATGTATATGGATATTTGTTGTTGTTCCGATAACAAGACAAGACCCCCGCCAACGCCATACTCGTATTAGCCTGGCTTTCATGGCATTTAACAGAAGAAGAAAAAAAAGGAGAACACAAAAAAACAACAACAACAACAACAAAAACAAAGATACAGATAAAAAGCAGCAAAAGGCAATTTGCTCGCCTTTTGGCTGCAAGATGGAAGGCTTTTCATTCCCTCGCCCTCACCCTCACCCTCTCTATCTCTATCTCTATCTACAGATATTGTATATTGTATCTCCTTTCTGACCATTTCAATGTTTGTGCTCGTCATAAAGTGATTTATGGGCTTTAGGTGCAAATAATTGATTTATGCCTCTACTCCTCTACTCCTCTACTCGACTGCCAGACCACCGACCTCCATTGCGCGACATGTAAATACGAGAAGTTTTTGTTGATACACACTATAACCGTGGAGATACTGGCAAGAAGGGCAGAGGGGGGGCAACGGGAGTAGCTATATCTTTCAGTAATTGGATAAATATTTAGCCAGTGCCAGCTGATAAGTGGCAAAGATACTTGTGCACACCCGTACAAGTGGAAACCGAGAGATAACTAATATCTAAAGGGTTACAAGTAGAAAGATTGAAACGTATCTGCTAGTTTTTTATGATTCTGGAAGTTGTAATGCCCTGCACGATTCAAAGATATAAAATGCGCCCCAAGATCTGCTTATCTATGAATCGGAGTATTCTACGAATTGTTGGGCAACTCTTTTGCCGTCTGGATGCATTAGATAGTTTTTCACATGCACTTACATTTACGCTTAAAAATCGTTAGTTAGTAGGCACCCAAGCACCGTTTTCTAGTACTAAAAATAGTTCCAAGCCCAAAAAAAAACTCGCCACATAAGTCCCGTAGTTAAATCAGCCGTTTCTGTTCGTGGATCCCCCGACTAAGCCCATTACACTCAGATCCATAACTAACGCCACTCGAAGCGGAAATGCCCAACTATTTAGTTATGTATCTATGTATCTGTATCTACTGTGTGTGTCTGCCCCGACCCCACATTCTGTGCCCCATTCTGTGCACACTTCACTAGGCATTAACCTTTACCTTTTTTCCGTGAACATAACAATCCAGAAATCCGAAAGAAAAACGAAAAACGAAAGAACTCTGGCATCCATGAATCAAAAAAAAAAAAAAATAACAACAAGAATCCACGGCGACGTTTGTATCTCAAAAAGCCCTCCATACTCCATACTCCATACCTGTGTATCTGTATCTGTGTATCTTTCGAGTGTGTGTTCATTGGAAAACAACGATTACGCGGCACAAAAGAGACATGGACAAACAATGAAGAGATGGAAGATGATGGAGAACCCAAAACAGAAGAACAGAACGAAGAGAGAAGTAAGTCGTCGGCAAATTATGCTTTGACTGTGTGGCATCCAGTGCTGCTGTTGCAACATCGTTGCATAAGCAGCACACAAGCGTGTTTTTGACCATTGAAAATCGGTCAAAAAGGAGTGGAAAATCGTATCCCCGCTAGATACAGATACGGATAGAGATACAGATACAATTGCTGCCTGTCTGCACTTTTGTTTGTTTGTTTTTTTTTGATGAATTCACTTGTAAAATGTTTAAAAATAGCAGGTACATCGGCATGAGATACAAATGTATCTATCCATCTACCTGTGCATGCCCGCCTTCTGGCTGTAGATACAAATTTCACACATTTTATGGCCGTACAGATACAAAAGGCTAACCATTTAATTGAAGCAATTTTCCTTGGGCTGCCATTCGGTGGATATCTTATCGAAGACGATCGGTCTTATCAAATGGAGGTCTTATCGGTCTTATCGAGTGCCCCTGCTTATCCGTGTGCGTTCCTCCTCCTCGTTATAGCCATGTCCAACGAGCGGAAAAGGCCAACAAGTTGACAACTTCCTTTGGCACTTAATTGCGAGACTTTGTATCTTTGTATCTTGTTTCAAATTAAACGAACGCAAAACAACCTTCAAGATACATATGTACGTCCCAAAAAAAACAAAACAGGTTCAAGGCATGAATGAATTTAAGATACATTTCAGACATCATAAAAATGTCACTTGTGGTCGCGCGTACACTTCTCAGAAAACACTTTTCTGTTCTACTGAATGAATGAGAATGGGAAACACCTAAGAAATGAATGAGAGTTTGTAGAACGTAGAACGTAGAACGAAGAACCCTCAAATATAGCCGTAGTATCTGTACAACCAACAGATGTATCCGCTGGAACATTCAAACCATTGAAGGAATGACATCATTCCGCCGCCATGAAATTGAACTGAATTTTAAAGAACGAACCGATCCAATGAACGCACCAATTGAGGTCAAAAAGTGTAAGAAAAAGCAAACATTAGGAAAGTAGCGCTGAAAAAATCCCATACAAAGGCAAGAAAGGCAAGATTTTGTTGTATCTTTGTATCTTTTGGTTTGGTTTCGTGTGAAATCGGTGGGTGCACAAAGCGTTCAAGCACTCTGCAGATCGTAGGCGTCGTTAATTTTAATTGAAACTAATTAGCGCAAATATAAAACCAAACAACGAAATACGTACTTAAAATGCGGCAAATGGATCGGGTTTTTTTCGGGGGCAATGTTGTAATATCTGGCATGCGGATGGAAGATGTTTGGCCATAAAATCCAATAGAAACAGCAAACAGCATGTTAGCAAGTATCTGTTTGGGGTTTCGAGCGGAAAGAAAGAGTGTATTTTGTGGAACTGAAGTTCATTTCAATAAATTGAAAGCAAAAGCGTAGATTGAGTTTGATTTTTGGGAATAAATGCAGACGATTGGCAATTAATTAGTATACATTTTGATGACTGATTGAAAGATTGGATGGATCCATGAATGCTGTACGGAAACAATATTCCATGTGTCTCTCCCCCTTTTGTATTCCATACTTTATCTTCGACTTCGTTCCTTCATTAAAGATACTTTTAAGAATATATTCCATCGTTTTTTCCTACATTTCAGATAGTGCCAGCTTTCTCTAGTGTTAAAGATACTTTTCACTGTTTGTTCCTTCATATAAAATACTTATACTTTGAAAGATATATTCCACTGAGTTTTGCCTTCTTTTAAGATACTTTTGCAGGGCTAAGCCACTGCTTTTGCCATCCTTTATTCCAAGTAAAGCCTATCACACCCGCTTAATCCCCAACTAATGAACCCCACCGTACCCTTACGAGTATTTTTATCTATTCATTCAGAACTCTGCCACCCAATTGGATCTGGGCGTGGGAAATGTGGCAATGGGAAATGGTGGAGAGAGAATCCAAGTTAAAACGAAGTAGAAAACCTCATTTCGAACTATTAAAACGCAACGACTGCAGCATTTTGTAAACTACTTAAAACCCATTCGTAATTCGTAATTAGTTTTTCTCGAGTCTTGAGTCTCGAGTCTCGAGTCCAGTCTCGACGCTCGAGTCTCAAATCAATTAAGTTTTTCGTCTGTCTGGGAGTTTAATTGATCGCCAGAGACAGTGAAAGAGTGAGAGAAATGGACAGAGAGAGAGAGAAAGAGAGAGGATGGGGGGAGAAAAAGCCAGCAATTAAACTCCAACTGGAAAAAGAACTTAAACTTCAAGTTAATTGATGAATGGAGATACGCGAGTGCAAGTTCGAATGAAAATCCAGCCCCGAAAAAACACTCTGGACTGCAACTGCCGCAAATGCGCGATGCGCGTATCTATAAACTCTTTTTTAATTATCTCACAGATACTTATGGAGTGTATCTTTAACTGTGGTTTAAGCGAAACAAGAAACAAGTTTTTCGGTTTACGATCCAACAGTCTGAGCGCGTTTTTTTCAGCTACCACTTTTTGATGGATTTCCATCGCTTGAAACTTTTAATTGGCATTCATTCATTCATACAGCGGATCCCATAGATACTTTCAATGGGTTTCTTTCCGCCTAGAAGATAGTCAAAGGAAGTGCTTTGAAATCTGCAGCCAAAAGGAAAACTCTGTCAGTGAGTTTTCATCGCTTTTTCCTTCCTCTATTTGCACTTTTCACTTATCTATCCGCAGAAACACACACGCACATCACGTATGCGACTGCAGATACGGCGGTATCTCATAGTTTGCTCTAATTTTACGTCGAGTTGCGAGTTGCTTAAATATTTAGTAACAAGACGACATACATACACACTCACACACACACACACACACACAGGTAGAGATACATAGATATACAGAGATATAGCTACAGAGATATGATAAGATACTGTAGCTACACTTCATCACTACATGCCACACGCTACAGTACTTCCTGTTGCGGAGCAACGTCTCGTGTTAATGTTAATGTTAATGTGGAGCTTGGTTCTGGTTTCTATTTCGAGTCTTTTGTTTATTCTGGAGCCCAAAAGATACAAAGATACAACTCAATTAGTAGTCGGGGGATGCGCGCAATTAAATTAAAATTGAATTTTATGGTGGAGCGCCTTCCATGCCTCTTGGATGAGGCACCTCTACCTCTGCCTCTACCTGGAGTAGGGGTAAGAGTCGGAGTCGGAGTCGGAGTTGGGGGCACACACGCAACATTTATCGTATGCATGACACTCGACATGAGATTAGCATCACAAACAGCACATAAAAAAATTGTAACGCAAACACACAGAAAATAGATACAGAGAGATGCCCAGATACAGATACATAAATAAAGTACGAGTAAAACTATGTAAACAGTAAATAAATGTCGAAGGCAACAGCCACAAGAGATACAGATACAGCCATAAAGATACACGTACTCGTACGCGTACTCGAGTACTCTAGGTGCGGATCGAAGATACATGTGTATCTGACGGTGGCGGAGCCTACTACGGAGGCATTAGCCAAATTGAAATTCTTTCCAACTTCCACTTGTATCTTTCACAGCCATGCGGGCGGCAGTGTATCCCATAGATACTTAGATAGATGCTTCTACCTGCGTGTGTGGGAAACAAGAACTCTTCTCTTCAGATACAGGTACGAAACGAGGGAAAACTTGCAACATCATTTCCCCCCTACCATCCCTTTACTTTTGTTAGTCTTCTCTACAGATACATTTGTATCTCACGGGTGCATGTGTGTGTGCTTGTGTGTGTGTTGTAATTGTGCGTAAAGACCAAGTCAAGGTCGGTTAATCAATAATAATTATTTTTCACTCAATTACACGCCACACAGCGCCACAGAGTATCTCTGCTTTGGCATTCCTCGGATACAGGTACGAGATACTCGGATACTCTGATACTCTGATGTTTATACATTTTTTGCTCTCCTTTATTTTTTTTCGGTCGTTTCAGATCTTATCTTTTTTGGTTCGTTTTGTTTGGTTTTTTTTCGGGGTTTTGGGTTTTATTTCTGACTTTGCATAAACACAAAATTGTGCCATCGACCGAGTATCTCTGCATCTTATGGATGTACATATCTCCGCCGATATATCTTTGCTTATAAATATACGGCACAGCCTTCACACAGATTTTTTTTTGGTTTTTTAGATGCGTGCCACTTGATACCACGTTGGCACCCCCGCCTCTTGAGACAAATCAGAATAACAAATGACGCCGCCACCCTCCAAAGAGCAGTATCTTTGTATCTGTATCTGTATCTGTATCTGCGCGATGTAATGAACCTGCGATGGTGCCACCAAAAACTTTGTCCGAGGCGTTGCTCAATGCTCTTCTAATTGCCAAATGGCGCTGCGCTGCTGCTGCTGCTGGGGCCACTCGTTCTATAGTTTCGACCCCCACTTGACAGTCGGGTTCAATGGATTTGCATATGCCTCATGGCTTCCCTCCCCCTGGGACTGCGACTGGGACTGGGACTGGGACGGGGACGGGGGCCAGGGCTTATCCAAGATGAGAGACACAAGAGTAATTGCAGTTGCTGGACGCCAAAACTTTTGGCTGACAAGTGCCTTTACTTGATTGGAGAATTTACGATTGGTAAAGACAGGCTGTAGTGTCTAGCTGAATTTCTGGGACAACATTTGGAGCTCGTTTTGGGAACTTGTGTATCGTATGCCCCTTAATTGGATTGCTTTCTGCATAAGCCTTACCTTTTTCATTGTAGACTCCACTCGAATGAATGTCGATCGACTCGAAATACCCCTTGACGGCCTCACACTGCTGTTGCGCTGTATCCTTGGCGCGCGAGTCCCGCTGCAGGCGTCGCCGATGGTGCGTTGCGGCACTGTGCTGATGCTGATGCTGGTGGTCCCCAAATGCTTGCCACTGACGAGACCCACAATGCCGCCACAGAGGAGGGCAAAGAGCAGGAGCTGCGTCACACAGATGTTCCTCCTGGAGGATGCTCCTGTCGTCGCTATCGCTGCCGCCATATTGATGTGGATGTTGTGGATGCTGTTTTTTTTTATTGTATGGATGGAAGAGCTTTTCTCTTTTCTTTTTGAACTGCTTGGCACTCAAAGGGGTGGGCGGGGGCACAGACAGACAGACAGAGAACCAGAAGGGAAAGCCACGTGAAGAGAGAGCGTAACGTTTGCAACAAACAGCTGTTTTCCTCCACTAATACACTCTCACAAACTGCCGGCTAACGTACACACAAGCACGGCACGCACACAAACAAAAAACGCGTGAGGGCAATAAAAGAAGAGACGACCAAAGGGGGTCTTTCGGGCGGGCGGGAGGTACAAGTTTCTCTGCTGCCGGCGCTGATATCGCAAAAAAAAAAAAGTTTGCAAAAAATTACACGCGTTTCCAATGTTATTTTTGTTGCTTTTGGCTTGGTTTTAACTGTTCCCACTATACTTATGCCCAATTTATGCCCTAGGAAATGTTCAAAATCCACTCAAAGATTTTCCATGACATAACCGTATATACATGATCTATATAGCACTCCGATTGCTTGTAGCACAAATTACTGATATGCGATCAATTTGCGTTTGTTTTTGTTTTTGCTTTTACTTTGTTTTTGCCTTTGTTTTATTGCATTTGGCGAAAATAGATTTCCCGTACTGCCCTCGGGGCGACGGACTGCACTTGCATTATTTATATAGCGGCGTGATATGGGGTCGGTCTGCCAGCGATTTCTACGGATCGAAATACCACAGCGAACCAGCAGCCTATAGCCTCGACAAAAATTCAAAAAAATTACGTCAAATCGTACGCGGGAACGCAACGTAGCCAAACGGGTAAACTTTCCGCTCAACACGACCGAACCGAGCGCTGGAAAACTTAAACATGTTCATTCACGTTCGTGGCGCAAGGCAGTTCTTTCAAAACCGCACGCCTTCAGTCTACATGTTGCTAGAAATCATGTTGCCGGCAAGCTAACAAGAGGTACGGAACACAGGCAAGACGACACCGAAAATACGACGCATGCAAGCTGAAATGCACCCCAACACTTAAAATACTATGATTGTTGACGGGGCTTGTAAACAGCCATAGCATATTGTTGATCAAACACGGTGAGGTGAGGTGCGTGGGGTCTTGAAATGTTGCTGGGCTGTTTTTTCCTCGTTGTCCATACCTTTCTTGCGTTAAAATATGAGCTTCGGCTGACTTCGGGTATGTTGCTGGAAAGTCCAGACTCATGTTCTTAAGGCAAGTGTTCTCTCGCTGTCGCTGTTAACTTCGCTCTTTCGCTGTTGACTGACTCTCTCTCATGTTGCTTGTTCATGCTTAACATTCGAAATATGTAGCTGACATGGACTTTAACATTCACATGAATTTAACACAGCCGAAGTAGTCCCGATTAACAGAATGCTCTCTCGTCCGAAACCGAATATGACCCGGCAAAACAGATGTTCGTACAGTGGGTCTTGTCGCAAAGGAAAGTGGAGGAAATTGAGTGTGCTATGTCGATTAGCTCGATTGGAAAGTATGAATTGCTCCAATTGACCTGTTCAACGTTACGGCGGTTCCTGCAGGAGAACATAAAATTAGAATCTACATGCCAGTGTTCTTACAGTGTTATGATGAGGAGAACTTAATACCTGGCCATAAAATACTTCCCTCTCTACATTCCGCCACTCACCTGATCCCAGTTCCATTTCCATTCTCATCCCTCTTCCCTTTGGTGAATCATCTGAATACTTTAAAATATTTATTGATATTCTTTCACTTCTGTTGTAAACACAAGCCTGTGGATCGCTGCAATTTGAATATTCGACGAAAATCAATCCATACCACTGCCTCTTCCAATGGGCGGCTGCCTCTCCGGCTCTATTCCCGCTCCATCTCCCTTTCATCGTTGCCGCTGGAAGAAGAATTTGCATGTTTGCTCTTAATTGATGGCTGGAATGGGTTCTAATTTTATTTCGCATTCCATTTAAGATCGGTTTAATGAACTCGCCCAAGCCACTCTCTCTCTCTCCCTGTCTCTCTCTCTCTTTCATTTTCTCTCTGTAACTGTTATTTCACACCTTTCTTTCCACTTGGAGAGAAAGAGAGCCAGCGAGTGTTGTCTGGGACTACACGTGGTGTTGGCCTGTTGCAGCGGTGCAGTGCGGCAGGGCGGCAGGGCATAGGCACTGCACGACTCTTTTATTTTGCAAGGGACTTTCACTCATTCCAGACAACACCGCCCCCGCGGGCGCTGTTAAATACCTGAGCCTCTCTTTGCCTACTCTCTCTCTCTCTCTCTCTCTCTCTCACTCTTTCTGTCACTCTCCTACTGTGTCGTGGTATCTATTTCTTCATTAACAAGCCATGTGTCAGGGAGGGAGGGGGGCAGGCAGGGGTCAGGGGACTTCATGGTGGTCAGACTTCCAGCTGAGCGGCAAACGCCCGCCCTCATTTGGCCTTGTTCTCCTCTCCTCTCCTCTTCACTCACCTCCTCTCCGTTTCTTTATAAACCTCTGCTGATATGTTCATCACGAAGTGGATCGGATCACTCTTCCAACGGAATGGAATCCTATTCAAATTGGAAACAGCAGTGAAGAGCAAAGAGGAGAGGACCCCCCAAAAACAGCAACAAAAAAAGTGAGTCATGCGAGGCGGAAACAACAGTTCCACCAAAACCGAAACGAAAAACAAGAGCAAAGGAAAAAGGTAAAGTCGAAAATTAAACAC
This sequence comes from Drosophila lowei, assembly GCA_008121275.1. Classification (NCBI taxonomy): domain Eukaryota; kingdom Metazoa; phylum Arthropoda; class Insecta; order Diptera; family Drosophilidae; genus Drosophila; species Drosophila lowei. The sequence continues at coordinate 15,134,519 of CM017781.1, read as the reverse complement.
CACACCACATCGTTTAGATAAAGTTATAAATTATAAGGCAGGAACGATCGGCAGTGGTGTTCGATGAGAGGAGAGAAAACAAAAAAAAAAGAAAACAAAATCAAAATCAAAAGAGTTTGTGCAGCTTCGGTGGTCGAAGTGTTGGATACCCTTCCATAGCGATTGTGCCTTCGATTTGTTGCACTCTCTTCGAAACTCTTCGATTATGTTCAGAAACACTAGGTATTTTGCATACATATTTTTAAAATTATCATATTCCCCCCCCTTAGGGTATCAAACCGAAGCGAAGACCCTTTGAGTAGCTTTGTCTTTGTCTCTCTTTGGATCCACAGGTAAGACACTCACTCTCTGAGCGTGTGTGTATGTGTGTGTGTGTGTGTGTGTGGAAGATGAAATTAAACGAATTTAGGCAAACGGCATCTATAAATTATAAGAGTGGTAAAGAGAGACAACGAGGGGATACGATACAGTTTTTTCCTTTCCCCTCTCCCGATCTGTTATGAGTGCAATCCCAAGCCTGGTCCTGTTTTGTTTTTTTTTGTTTTTTGGGGCCAACTCAAATTTCGTTTAAACGCTTGATTTAGTGCAAGCAAAAATATGGCCAAATGTTTGTGTTTGTGTTTGTGTTTGTGTGTGTTTGAGCACATTCCACAATCGACAGCGTTTTACACTTGAAATCCTTAAAGCCAGAGCGGGAGAGGACGAGTAAGAGAGAGGGAGCACAGCCCGGCTCTTGCCTTTTATCCTGGGCCTCTGGACAGGCACAAACACGTTGGTGGCATTTCCTCTCTCCCCCTCACACGGTGTGTGAGAGTGTGTGTGTGACTGGTCCAACAGGTTCCATGGAGATTCTTCTGCTGCAGTCCCTGACTCTGCCTCTGCCTCTGCCTCTGTCGCCGCTGACTGTGGCCTGGCATGCAGCATTTCTCGTTCTCGTTTCCCACTGCTCTCTCTCTCTCTCTCTCCCGCCGCTTCGTTTCCCCCCTTCCATCAGCCTCTTCGGACTCTATCAGAGTGTAAGCCTTCGTTTTGCACATTTTTGAATTTTATTTTAATTTCTTTTTATTATATTTTAGCTGCGCTCGCTCCCCGTGCTCTCCCCTCTGCTTGGTTCTCCGCCAAGCTTCTGCCTGCTGCTGCTGTACTTCATTTGATACCCTTTGGAGAGGGCGGGAATGATGATTATGGCACGCACAGAATTTAGATTTATTATTATTTTATTGTTACATATTGCATCATTGTTTACATCGTTTCCATCGATATGTTGGGGATAATGGATAATGGCTATTACAGCGTATTCCACAGTTCGATCATTCGAACAGTCAAGCCTTTCTTTCTGGTTCTTTACTGCTTTTGGGGTTTGTGCAACTTTTTGGTTTGTTGATTTTCATTCACCAAAAACTGGTTCGACGTTTAAGTTCTTCACATGGGCTTAGACACCACTCCCCTGGGGAAGGCGGAAGGGGGGGCTAGCGGAGGTAGTGGCTGTGGCTGCTGCTGCTGTTGCTGCCGCTTCAAGGAAGTTCTTGTTATGGCTCTCTCTCTTTCTGTCTTTGAGGAATGTGTGAAGTCATCGAGCAGGCAGCAGAGGCCCATTTGAATGCCTCGTCTCTTGGGTTTTCTTACAACACTTTTAAAGACCTGGGCGGCACTTGCAGTTCAGTGTCTTGGCCATGGCCTTAAATTCCAAACACACACACACACACACACACAGACACACACACAGACACACACACAGACAGAGAGTGAAACAAGTGCCCGTCGAGGGCGTCGTCACTCGTTTTTCCATCGAATCTGGAAATCAGTCAAACGAAACAGACATCGATAGCACTTCATCATGTAACAATCAATGTACCCCCATCCATTCCCCCTCTACACTGCAAGAAAACTGATATTCCGTACTGGCTTCTACCAATTAGGTGTGTGTGTGCCGCCGAATCGAGTTGTGTGTGTGCACGTGCACCCTGTAATTGTATTTCATTGCAGGATATTGGATTTTTGTGCTTGATTTGGCACATTGTGATGTGGTACGGTACACCCTCTCACAGCCCCCCTCCCAGGTCCCAGGTCCTAGGTCCCAGGTCCCCGATGGCCGTGGGGCAAGGGTTTCCAGCCAAAGTTACTTGTGTCAAAAAGTGGTCCTGATGATGCCTCGTTCTGCTTCTCTCTCTGACAGTTCTTCTTCTCTCGCTTCCTCCTGCGACGAGCTGCCTGGTCTCCTTTTCCCTCTTTTCCACCAGCGACCTGCCTTCGCTTTCCTTCCTCTGCTTGACAGCTACTTGTCAATGGCCGTGGGCTGCCTCCCCCTGTTTGCGCCCCACCACTGCCTAGGACACGACCGACTCTGTGCCTGCACAGGTGCTGGAAGAGTAGTTCGAAGGGATTTCGGGGCCCCGGCCCCTGGTACTCGTACTGCTACTGACAGTGGAATACGGATTGGAACTGGGACTCCTCTGGGGTCTCTGAGCGAGCGTAGCTTGTTGGATGCTGGGGGCTGGGTGCTGGGTGCTGGCTGTGCAGAACGTGTCATTGACAGATTTCAACGCAATTGCGTATGAATGAAATCGATTTTGTTGTTGCCTTTGTTCTGAGCTCTTGATGATAGCACCAGTCCATATCCATGTCCATGTCCATGTCCATGTCTATGTCTATGATGATGATGGAGATGAGAATGAGGATAAGATGGTAGTGATACCAGAATTCGATCATTTCAGTATTAATATGATTAATATATGTATGCATGATTTTCCGCTTCTTAGCTCAATCCACGATTTCTAGCATAATCTAAGCATCAGAATTCAATTTCCATTTCCTATCTTTGTTTCTTCCATTTCCCATTCTCCAATCGAGTACTCCAGAAACACTTTCCCACACACTCACTTTTTATGATCCACTTCATATTTGTATCGTTCCCGGAGTTCCCACTGGCCCATCATTGGGGAGACCCTGCCCCTGCCGCAACCCATTTCCCATAAACTAGCCCCCAGGTCCCAGTGGCGGCTGCACTTGGCAACAGGCAACAGGCCTCAGCCAGAGCCAGAGCCAGAGCCAGAACCAGAGAGACCATCGAGAACGAGAACTATCTGCCATAAATAAATGCAGAGGAAGATACAGATACAAATATAAATGTGTGTATATATATATCTGTAGTTATATATATTTGCGCCCTACCCAAAGGCGAGTCGATGGCCAAAAGCCGGGGCCAAGGTAGAAATTAAGCGTCCCACCGCGAGTTTACACATCATCATCATTATTGTTGCCGTTGCCGTTGCCGTCTGAGCCTCTCCCAGAGGTCGGTCGGTCGGGCGGTCGGGCGGTCGGTCGGTCTCTGTTGCAGTTGCAGTCGTGCATCCTCTCTCTCTCTCTGTCTCTCTCTCTCTCTGTGGCAACGTGTGCGAATGTGTTGCACAATAAATAAAAATATTTATACATGAAACCTTAAATAAAGCATGAGCGACAAAGATGCGAACCAAGTCATCGTCGTGGTCGATGCTGCCTGCCTGCCTGCCTCCCTGCCTGCCTGCCTCTTCTGCTGCCTGCTGCCTGCTGTTGTCGGCTCCCATCGGCCAAGTGGCAAAAATAATGTCGTGGCATCTGCATCTGTGCAACAGCCAAACAGCCCAAGAGCCAGCCAGCCAGCCAGCCAGCCAGCAGCTTTTGCCTACACGAATCTTCAAAATTGTTGAGAGATGCCTCCACGCCGTTCAGGGATACTCTTTTTGAATGCCACTGAAGGACAGAAGCAGGGAATTTATGTTTCAGTTATCCTCATACATACCTCATACTACTCTACTAATCATACTTTCTTCTATAATTTTCATTCTATTACAATTACTAAAACTTTTCAGAAATATTTCTCAGTTTTTCATGAAGATCTTTTATCCATTCAAAGGGCATTCCTGGGTTCGTTATATCCCAGGTTGGGTTTCCCTTTCTGCATTTTTTTATTTCGGTTCTTGGGGGTTTCTTTTTTTCCCCCTTTTGCTGAGAAAGAGAAGGCAAGAGAGCCAGAGAAGGACAGAGCGAAGAAGATATGGATGGAGGCTGTGCCTCGTCATCGTTGTCAGGCGTCGCAGGCCCAGCATCAAGATCAAAGCAAAGCCCCACTAACAACATGGGGCAAGAAGAGCAGCGCTGAAGCTGAAAGCTGTTGGCTGTTGCTGGGGCAAAGAGCTGTAGCTGTAGCTGAAGCTGAAGCTGAAGCCAAAAGCCGAAGCCCGTGTGCCTCAGAAGCCGCTGCCGTGACTGCCTCCGTTGTGGTTTCGGAGGCTCCTCCTGAAGTTGATGCTGCGAAAGGCAGGCTGCTGGCTGCTGCTGCTGCTGGCTGCTGGCTGCTGCATAGTCAAAGTAAAATAAGAAATAAATCAGTAAATTGGATTGCTTTTTGCCCCGGCCGTTCGATTTCGCAATGCCAACTTGCAACAGCAACAGCAACAGAAACTTACAACTTGCAGTTGAGAGGAGCTTCCTTCGATTCCTGTTGCTGGAATTTCTATGCTTATCATTTGCCCGGATCTCACCTGTTCGATTCATTATTTTCTATAAATAAACGACAGGCTCTCCACAATTCACATTGCCTCTCCTCTAAAGTGAGGAGTTCCATCCACAGTTCCAGATATTCTGTAATTAAGTTGAGCTTTGGGTTTGGGCTTGGGTTTGGGCTTGGGCTTGGGCTTGAGGTTGCTTTCGGTTTCGGTTTGGGTTTGGTTTTTAATAACTCTCTGATCGGAAATGGTTGGCTTGGCCCTGGCTGGAGTAAAAGGTCAGTCAGCATCGATCTCTTGCGGGCAATCCATGAAATTCAATATGTGTGCCCCCGTGTGCTGTTGGGCTTCTGGTGGGGCTATGGCTGTGGCTGTGGCTCTGGCTGTGGCTGCTGCGGTGGCCAATTTCGCGAATTCGTGCAACGCTTAGTTATGCCTGTGCCTGCGCGTCTGCGCATGAAGCAGAGAGTCCACCGAGTATCTGTGTATCTGCAAGATACAGTGTGTCTGTGTGTGTGTGTGTGTGTGTGTGTGAAGAGCTTGGGCGGCGGCTTCTTTTGGCCTGGAATTTTTGTGTGCTTCGTTTTCTTTCATTTTTTCGGTACCTAAAACATTTTTCGCTCTGGTCTTTTTTAAATACGAGTTTTGCAGTTCTTTTGCGGCACAGCCACTGCCACTGCCACCGCCACTGCCCCCCCGTTCTTCCTGCCGCATGCCACACAAATATGGGCCTATGATAACATTGTCTTCTCTTTCTGGGGTCTGGGGTCCCGGGGTCTCGGGGTCTTCGAGATCCGAGGAGTTGGCAGAACGCGTGAAAGTTGTTATGGCACAAAAGGCTCCACCAAAAGCCGTTTATCTTCGGCGACTCTTCACTCCTCTCTCTCTCTCTCTCTCTCTCTCTCTCTTTCTCTCTCCTTGTTTGTGTGTATCTGTGTGCGAGAGTGCTTCTTCGAGTAGTAGCTCAAAACATTATCCATAAACACAAGAATACCCCAGGCTTTATTTTTATTTATGCGGAATTCTTTTGCCATTGTCGTGTGTCGTCCTTATCGCCGCGATCCCATCGTCCCATCGTCTTTGACTTTGCCGGACGGAGGCGGGCAGCCAGGAGTCTGTTTTATCCAATAGAAAATTTGTGTATTTTATGGGCAACGTGTCCGTCTACCTGTCCGCTAGTCTTTTGTTGCTCAAAGATAAGAACTTTACCAAATTGTTTGATCTAAATCAAATTGGAATACATGTGTTTGATTTTTGTATGGTTTGGGTTTTTTAAGCGCCAAAAGATCTGTCAGTCCCTGAACAAAAAATTTACCGAACCCACATATGCACTGTACGCCCAACGCTTCCATTATTTAGCAATTCATTTAAAAATAAGTCAGTTTTACTTAAAAATAAATTAGATTAACTTTCGCTTAAGAAAAATATGTAAAAATCTATGGGAATTTTTCTGTGGCCCGTCGATGTTGCCTGTCGAAAAAAGATACGAACGAAAGTTTAAGGCCACAACTTTGTTGCTGGAAGGAAAAAACTTTGCGAGATCCCTTCGCAGAGACACAGAGACACAGCCATAAATTCTAGAAAATTACTTGAAGCTGCTCTCTCTCTCTCTCTCTCTCTCACTTGCCCTGGAAAAAACAGGAGACAGGAAACAAGTTTAATAGTTGGCCATGGCTTAGAGCTTAACAAGATTTTTGCGTACTACGCGGAGGATGGAGGATGAGAATGGACTCGAACGGCGAACGGCGAAGGGGCAGAGTGGCTCTGTGGCAGAGTGCTGAAAGCTGATGGTGAAGCAGAGTGAAGTTTGTCATAAAAAGATTGGCATGCGTGTGGCTGGAAAATGCGAAAAGTTTTTCGGGGTGGCCCAAACGACTGGCTAACGACTGTTGCCTGATTACGCATACGCCCCGTTTGCCAAAGGAATGTGTTGGTCCAAAGAGCAACGAAAAGGAAACGAAACGAAAGAGGAGAAGAGTGGAATGGAGAGCAGAGGATGCAGAAGAACCTTATGTAAAGCGCATTTGTGTTCTTTGGCGTGGGAATCACCAGCGCGAAATTCGCGACAAAAATCGACCCTCTAAAGCGATGCCAAAGCCAGAGCGAAACAAAGGAGAACGAACGGCCCAAAGGCGGACGCTGCCGAGTCTGGTGGATGGTGGATGGTGCATGAATCACCAGCCCAGAAACCAGAAGAGCGGATGGATGAGAGGATGAGGAAGGTAAACTGGTTCTGTTGGAATGCAGATAACTTCTTTGCCAGTCGCAGTCGGAGCAGGCCCAGTCCTCTCAGACTAAGCTTCAAGTGCGTCAATTTCATGCCCCGTCCGCCACAGAGGAGCTCTCTGCATATTAAATATTTAAGGCAACAGCCAGATACCGAACTCAATTCGAACTGAGCAACGCACGCACTGAGGCTGGTTCTCACTGAGGCTCCAGTTCTCACTAATTTACAGACATACAGACACTCTGGGAGAGAGCAGCCGCTACACAGACAAAAGGCCACAACCACAAATTTTAATTAACCGAAACAATGGCAATGGCAAGCGGCATTGCAACACATCAAAGGCCAACAACATAATCCAAACGCAAATGCCATATAAGAGGGTGGACGACTGCATCAGGCAGGCCATATCCTGACCGCAATTCTCATCCCGCGAGTTACTAAATGACCACGAAATTACACATGAACGGGGGAGGTCATGGGATGGGCTAAGCATTGCAGTCCCAGGACCTTATTGCCGTGGAAGTGAGTCACTAAATCAGAGAAAATTGATTGGCATAAAGCCACACAGATGAAAGGTTAAGAGTTACAGACAGAATGGCCTCTAAAGAGGAGGATAATGGATGCGTTTTCCCTAGAAATGATTCAGACAAATCAGCAACCTTGATTTCCTTTGATAGCCAGCAAAACAAACCCCGTTTAAGCCACTGAAACATTTATTACGCAGCCTCTCAATCGATAGCTGGCACGGCACTCACTCTCGTGCTGTTGACGCAAGGCTTTGGGGCAAGGTCATCAGAGATACATAGCGATAGAGAGACAGAGAGATAGAGAGGGAAGGGGAGGGAGGCAAGGGGTCCGTCCACAAATGGCGACCAAATGGCAGTTGCTGCTGCAACCTTGGTTGCACTGCCACTGGCGCCAGTAAACAGCAGTTGCGTCATTCCCGCCCCGAGGATGCCCAATGCAGGCCATGACGGTGTCGCTGTTGTCATGATGCCGCATCCCTGATGCAACTGCAACTGCAACAACGATGACATTCCCAGCGGGAATGAGAAATAGACAAAGTGATAAATGATTCAGGGACGGACAAGTGGGGGAAACTTAGATACTTAATTTATGGCTTGCCAGATGAGTCTCGTCGCGAATTGTGTTTAATTGCCTCACGTTATGCAAACCAATGCAACTGATAGGTACAACAATTGGATGCGACTCACGAAGGGAGTGTCTGAATGAACAATGAAAGAAACATGCACGTAATACCCTCGATTGGGGTTCTATAGAATCGAATTTCTAATGAAAATAGGAACCATTCATTCACTTAATATTTTGAACATGAAGTAAACGAAGAAATTTGCATAAGAGTACATTTTTTTGGACTTTTTCAAGGTGATAAATAATGCAATATGCAGTCTTTTATGATCCAGCAAAAGGACAAACCATGAAGTCTAAAACTTGTGCGGAATAATCGTTGTTAAATATATTACATCTTCTATCGAAAAAGCTTAAAAAACTATTATTTTATATATGTGTATTTGTGTATTTTTAATTACTTTTTCCTCTCCGAAAGTTTGTTTACTCTCACAGTAATAAAATGTCTGTTCAAATATTGAACTGCAACCAGTACATACCCCATTGATGATGGGAAGAGGTGCAGTCATTAAACGAGGCGCCACCGGCAAATGCCATGGCGACAACCAGTCGATTGATGAACTGCAGAAAACTGGGCATGGGGGAACAATGGCAGTGGGAATGGGGCTGGGTGGGGGCTTGGCCATTTGCATTGATTACTCCCGTACGAACGAGTATTTTTGACCGCTTCTGATTGACCATTGCCTGATCAAAAATGGGTGCAAATTGTATATTTGTTTGCGTTTTAATGCAATTTACTCTCAATTGCATTGCAATTTTCGCACAGCAAATTGCAATTAGTGGCAATTTAAATGCATTTCCTACTGGCGCAGCATAAAATTAAATATGAGTCCGGACGGAGGAGGCGACTGCGACTGGATTGGAGTGGCTGTGGCTCTGGCTCCGCCTGTTGACTGGGTAACTGAGTGACCCACTGTGGCAAATACATAGACGACGAAAACTTCTGGCAGTGCCTGCCAATTGCCTGCCTGCCCCTCAAGTGCGTCTGAGTGAGTCCGAGTCCGAGTCCGAGCTATTTGCTTAATGAAAGTATCGTGAGGCAGGCAGAGGCAGGCACTCCCTTCGGACTGGGAGCAGCGAAAGTAGCCCACTCTCACAGGCCACTTAATGGCTCTATTTGCTGACAGAGTGACCCACCCCACCCCACTGCCACACTGCCACACACCACTCCACCCACTTGTCAACCAGCTTCCCTAGCCATGACAGTTGTGCAATAGAGCAAAAGGAACACAAGTACGAATGTTAAAGCGATATATCCAGACTGAAATATACCCCTTTTTAAGGTCAATCTAACTGGGAAGTCCAAAGCTATGAATATAGAATTCCCTGATTCTTTTCCTTAAGTTCCTTAACAAAAACCAGGTGTTCTTATACACAGCAGGACATATGTACTTCTACAGTCTGCCTGTTGCAAAATACTATACACCCTTGTCCACACGTGTACCCCGTATAAAAAAAACTGCAACTGGAAAAATTATTGCACTGACCAGAGTGGACACTGCCCACACATTCGGCTGCCACAGCGACAGCGACTGCGACGGCGGCGGCGACTGCGTCTGCGGTCTATTGCCACATGATTTATCAAACTGAAATCCACACACGAACAGAATTTATATGTGTGCTGGGTGGGGGGAGGAGGAGGTGCGGTGCGGCAATCGACCCACGTAGCTGCCACAGATTTGGCTATATGTGGGCTCCAATCCCAGTCAACCCAAATTGATAACGCGTGTGTATATACATCGGATCGGATAAGTGCTCGTTTCGATAGCAGCCGTCACAATGTTTGACTTTTATAAAATAATTTACTTACAATTTGCACATGTCAATCAATGGGTATATTTGTCATTTACCATTTGCGGCGACTCCCATTGTTGCAGGCAGGCGGCAATTAGCGACCGCCTGCCACCCATGAATGGGAATGGGAATCGGACATCTCCATAGATGGGTGCTGCTCTCTGCAGTCCCCTGCTGTGGCCCTGACTATGACTCTGTCGCATCCCATATTTGTTCCGCATTCTTCAAACGGTTCGTCGTCGGTTATTAATGTGCATCTGTCGTTGAGCTTTGACTGGAACAAATACTGGAGATGCCCATCTCCTCCTCCTACTGCAAATGGCACTGGGAGACATTTGCATGTAGACTTCCAATCAACTCTCATTAGAACTCTCATTGAAAATCTGAAAAAAGGAAGAAAAAACTATTCAAATTTATTCACATGATTTAGGGGAAATAAAAGCAAGACTGACCCGTAAATAAGGGACTGCAATCCCGACTGAAGGTAACAGAAATTCGTGGGGCATTCATCTAATCTAAATCTAATTTATTATATTCATTCTGGGCATCGTATATTTCTAACATATATTCCACTCAGTACATAAAGCCGTTTACTTCGTTTAGACATTGCGTGAATTATCCAATTAGAAGAGGAGATCTGAAAATCGCTGAAGGAACCACTTTGTCAATCTACTAATACATATATGGTGCATTTATCTCTGATTTTTCTTCCGGCTTCTACTCTTTAATTAAATTTTGGCATTCGTAGCATTACAAAACTTTTCAGAATATAAAATGTTAATTAAAATTTCACTTGGGAAATGCAACGAATGGGAAATATATGGCTGTTCCGCTCTCACATTCACATCCCTCATACATAGATGTATGTATATATTTACGTATAAGCATATGCATGCATGTATGTGTAAGTTCTGAGAATCGGCACACGCAAAAAATAATAAAATAAAGTTTGCATTAAAAAACGCATTGAAACCATTAAAAACTAATGGACTTGAATAATTAAACACTGACCTGCATTTAGTCGTAGTTGCTAAACAGAGTACTCATTTTGTGCCGAGTTTATTATATCCCTATTCTGACATTCCACACACACACTCACATACGAGTATTGCGTGGCAGTCCAGCGCGCCTCAGGGCCATTTGTGGAAAGCAATTTAATGGGTAGTGCAGTCACAACTCATTTTAGGACGGAAAACATTTAACACATGTCTTTGGATGACTTTTAATAAGCATATTTACACCTACTCTAAGATATTTTAGGCAAGAATGAAGCTTTTGCCGCGATATTTATGAAACTTTTTCCAGCATTTTTCCAACCATCATCGATATTCGATCTGGCTACCTTAACAACCAACCTATAAAACACCAAAGAGGTTTGGTTTAGCTTCAAATTTGAGCTGTCAAAATGACCCGCAAAAAGCATCGATAGCATCCAGTGTGAAAAAGATGTTATCGAACATCGATAGGCATCGCACGCTTCCTTTTCCGTCAAATAAACTGCAAAATCGCTCATCGACGATCCCTACTTAATGGACAAGATAGCGTGCGCCAATGTGATCGGAGATCTGTACGCTAAAGGCATTATGACCTGCGACAATATGCTGTTGGCCGTGAGCAGTGTCATGACGGAGAAGGAGAGCGATATCATAATACCCATGATGATGCTTGGCTTTAAGGACTGCGCCATGAAGGCATGCCAGAGCGTGTACAATCGCTGGTGCATCATTAATGGCGTGGCCACGTCCGTCTGCCAGAAGATCGGACCACAATGTCCCGGGCGATGTCCTGCTGCTGACCAAGCCCCTGGGCACGTCCGTGGCCCTGAATGTTCACAGGCGACGAGATAGGCAAGGGCCTGAAGGACTCTATCGCCGATATCAGAAAGGCCCATGACATAGCCGAGATCCTGGCTGCTCGTCAACAAAAGGAGGTTTCCTTTTCCATCACCAACGTGCCAGTGATCCACAAGACTGCAGCGACGTCTTCCAACTGCTGCGCGGACGTGGCCGTGAGTATTCCGGGGTCTGCTCATTTGCATGCCACGTGAAGAGGCCACAGAATCCCGCAAGGAAACCATCAAAGTGGAGGGCCCCAGCGCTTGCGCCTGGATCATTGGCCTTGTGGAGAAGGGGGACAGGACCCTCAATTTCACGAAGCCACGCATCATCAATATTAATTTATAATTAAATTTGTTTTTTCTAACCTTTATTAAATGTATATTTTAATGCAATAAAGATGGTACCAACGACAGATTTAGTTTGGAATTATTGTGGCCTGCTGGACACGTTGTTGATTGAACCTTTTGCGTGGTACAGGCCCCAAAAAATTGAATCAGAATCGGTTTCAGGTTTGGAATACTTATAATACCAAATAGCAGCCGCAGCTTAGCGTGGGCATTACGTTGAAATCGTTAAAATCAATTAAACCGAGAATTGACAACATTTTTAAAGCCGATTAATATGTGGAGCGCGGCACGTAAATGCTTTACGAACACATTTGTTTATCGGGCGACCGCAGGTTTTTTATTTTATTTCCATTATGGAAATTTAACAGCAAATTAAACAACATTTCAATCAAGAGCCAAGCCAAGCGCTTGTTTGTGTGCGTTAAATATTAATGAATTTTTCGAAAATTTACCCGGAAAATGCACTGTACGTTAGGCAAGTCAAGTGGACGTTGGGTTGGGGACAGCTGGGCGGTTCTTAGGTCAGGTCACAGGTCAAGGAGGGGCAGCAGGATCTGCGCATCTGTATGTCATTCAGTCTGGTGACAGGCGGCGTTGACAGTTCTTTTGCTGCCTTGCTGCCTGCTGCCTGCTGCCTGCTGCACATTCCGTGTACACCGCACGGCATGTGACGCATTTACCACGGCGCTTCATTATGCAGGCATCCTCTCTGCCTGCTCTGCAGCTCCCCCCCTGTATTCTCTGGCTTTTCATCGAGCTTTCCCTTCTTCCCTACATTGCCGGCACAGGCAACTGCACATGGACTGGCCTCTTCCTGGCCCTGCATTCTTGTGGGTGTCTCTAACAATGCGGCATTATATAATAATGGCTATACTCGTATGTGTGTGTGGGACCGCGTTGACCTCATCGCATGGCTGTGTCAAAACTGTTCGACAATCTCATGTACTTGAACTGTCAACCTGTGTTTGTGTGTGGGTGGGTGTGGGTGGATGTGGGTGGGTGTGGGGTGCCCGCCTGCCCGCCTCGGCATGTTTTCTTCGTTTGCTGTTGCTGTTTTCTCTATTCGTGTGTTTGTGTGGGGAGCTTGGATTACATATCGAGCGGATTTTGTAAATTCCCAGCATATTTATAATTGCACATCACGTTCTCGATGGCAAAGTTTGTTGGGGTTTTTGCTGTGGTTTTTGTCTTTGTTTGTTTAAACCGTGCTTTGAACTTGATCCGATTTTTGAATATTGCATTGGGGATGTGTATTTTTACTTAAAATATAATAAATCTAGTAAAATATGAAATAAAAAGAAATTGTTGGGATCAATTAGGATACATCCTTATTATTTTTTATTACTAAATTTTTAAACTTAAATTTTTAAATCTATAATAAAATGAAAAATATATATTATATGAATAAAACTGTTTAAACATTTATTATTAATTAATAAAACTGAAATGATTACCCCTAAAAAATAATTCATAATACAAAATAATTTTAAAAATAGTTTAGTTAATACATTTTATTATTAATAAATTTTGTTATAAAAAAAATTTAAATAAATTTAAATTTTTGTTTTTTTATTTAAACCAAAAATTATGAAAATTTTAAATTTAATTATACGGTCTTTTTTTACACGATTTTGAAAAAACGATTTAAATAAATTGTTTAATTTTTAACACGGTTTTTATATAAAATTTTAGAAACCGAAAACAAGAAAAATTATGAAAATATTTGTTTCTCTTTCGTTATTTTCAAAACGGTTTTTACACGGTTTTTCAGGAACCAATATATATGTATATTATTATTAAAAAACCAAATGGCGTGAATAAAAATAATTGAACAATTAGGTTTTTAATAGTATATAATTTTAATATAATTAATAATATAATTTAGCTAGTGGCCCCGTTTTGTTTGCCCATCGAGAGGTGTATCTGCATAGATGAGCACAGTCTCAAGGAGATGATTTTACACATGTATGTAGATCCAAGCATAAAACCATTTGATGTAAGAATAAATGATATAAAACACTTGCCATTAAATGATTTTAGTTCTTCCTTGAAAACGCAATAGAACGAGTATACATATTTACAAAGTTAATTCCATATTGAAGGCAAAATAAACAGAGCCAGCATCGATGGCGATCTAAAGTGAACTGCTTTTGGCAGTAGAGCCAATTAGCCAGAAATTAATGGATAAACAAAATAATGCGCGACTCTCTGGTCATCGGGAATTGTTTGGGCAACCTGCTGCCGATAAGTGCCTGAGCATAGAAATAAATTAATTCCAGTCGCTGGCAGCCACACCGCAGGTGGCAGCCCCTCGCTGTGGTGCAGGGGCTGTGGGGCTGTGGGGCTGGGAGTGGGTTATGGGTTGTAGGCCCGGCAGGCGCCAGGCTGCAGTTTTGGCCGCAAACCCATACCAAAAACAAATGGAAATAGAACTTTAATTAAAAGCGGTGGGAGCCAGCGGCAACCAGCAGTGGGTGGTGGTGGCTGCAAAGAGACGGGGGGGAAATGAAATAAGCCAACAATCTAATGGAGAAAATAGTTCCTCACATATACCAGCGCACTCAGAAATATGCATAAATACGAATACACAGAGAGGAAGGCAAGGCCTAGTATTCAACAATGTACTATATTCTATATTCTATATTTATATTCAGTGGACATAGTGGGCATATTGTATTTTCTCAGCCTTTTAGTTATATATTCTGGTTCCTTCCCACTGATTTCTCTCAGTGTATGATTGTGTGCCTCCTCAGCTATTTAAAGTCTATTTGCAGTTGGCCTCATTGGGGGAGAGAGCCTGGGCTCTGAGAGAACAGCAGCATGGCCACCATCTCCGGCAGATGATGACGACGACGCTTTAAGCTGTTCAACATTCAGATGTGATGATATGTCAGACTTTTGGACTGGCTTAGCACGCTCCAAATGGCCTGCAGTTGGGCATTCTCTGGCTTGTTGTCAACCCGCAAACACTTCTCTGACATTAAAGCACAGGCCGCTCCTCCTGACTAGAACTAATCGCAACAAGGCTGCTGAAAATAACTTACACTGCAACGCGCACCGCTTGACAAATATAATGCGAATGACAGGTGAAAGGATTCTAATGCCACTCTGCACTTTTAGTTGCCCCAACTTTAAGATTGTGGCACTCATCGCACTGGGTTTTGGGTCACATCTGGGGGCCCTGCAATTTAATTAGTATAGTAGTAAGACTTCCTCGGTACTCCAGACTCCAGACTCTAGACTCCAGAGTCAGCCTCTGGTCTGATTCTATTAGGGGAAAAGATAATTAATTATAATTATCTGTCCTAAGTGCAGCCCCATTATACTCAACGCCCGCCTGGATGATGATGATACAGATGATGACGCTGATGAGCAGCAGAGGCCCTACAAACTACTCTCTTAGATGAGTGATGGCTCTGGCATATGGGGCATGGGAAAACATGAATATAAACCATGATTACAGAGCGGCTGAAATGTGCAGCCTGGACGCATCTAAAGAGCTTCATTTAGGCCACAAATGTGGTATTTTCCTTCAAAAAAAATATACAAAAATCTTCAAGCAAATATTATTTTTCAAAATTGTTCATAATCTTTCGGATTTCGCCTAAGTGTTTCTATAATTTAGTTATTCTTAAATATATAACTCACGCAGCAACATAAATCTAAACGGAAACGTTTAGGGAAACGCCTACATGAAGATTATCTCTTTGTCTTGGATATATAGATATACACATCTGGTAGATATACGATTGTGTATATGTAGATAGATACGGGTATGTGGTATGTGGTATGTGGCGGCTAGGCCTAAAATAAAATTTACCTCACTTTTTACTCAATTTTTGCGGTTTTTTCTTTTTGCTTTAAAGCAATCATTGAAGATTCCCATGGAGGACCACAGAAATGTACCACATCACATCGTGTCCATCAAAACTATGCAAGTCACCTACCTCATCGTGTGGCATGCCCCCTCCGTCCATGCCATACAATCAATTGCACATTGTGCACGTAGAGGAGTGTGTGCGTGTTTGGGGCTTCTGTTTTGGGGACTTTGGGGGGCTGTCTGGGGCTCGGTTTAGGGGCGTGTGAAATCGAAACCATTGAAATTGAAAACTGAAAACACTGAATGAAAAGTTTTGCGGGGGGGGCGCCAGCCTTGGAATTGAATTGAATTTTTCGGTGGCATGCCGGGCAAACTATGTATGGTTCAGGCTCCGGGTTGGGGGGCCAGCAACTTTTGCGACCCCATGTGGCCCATGTAACTGACCCACATCAACCACACACACACACAGGCACACACACACACACACACACACAGCGAGAAGGTGAGAGTCAGCGGGGGAATGTCTGCAAAAGATTTTCCCTGGCCTGTAGAGGGAAATTTTCTGAAAGTTTTGAGCTGAAAAAAACTACCGAGCACACTTCATAATTGTATGCGAAAGTTCTCTGTGTGAAACTTTCCACTCTGTAAGCAGAGGCGTAGCCAGCTAACCAAAGACCCCTCCTGGTGCAAAAAAAACTGATGACCTAACTGAAGCCATGTCAAGTCAAAATATAATTAGGGAGAGCAAAAGATCTGTGCAAAGAGCACAGGAAAACAGTAGAGAAACACTCTCTTCTCTCTCTCTTACCTTTTGGCCCATAACCTTGTGCCGTTACGTTTTCCTTGCCCCACCTTACAAATGAGCCACCTTGGAAGAAGAGCGGGCCGGCGCTAACCGCTTTTGCCGATTTCTTTATAGGCTCTTCCTCACTGCCAGACATCCCGTGACCGATAGCAAAACTGTGAGACACCTTATTGGAGCAATATGCGTAGGAGGCTTAGTAGCTTGCTCATTCCTTGCTCATTCCTTGCTCGGCTTCTTCGCCCCCCTCCCACCACATGCCAATACCCTGTCCGCCTTACTACACCCTACTAGCAAGTGGTCACTCACCACACGCATACAAGTCTCTCTTGGAGAAAATGTTAAGGGAGAGAGCAATTAGGGCACGGATTAGAAGGAGAGAATGGATTGAGCGCCATGGAATGGGTCACCTGTTGGTGGGAGTGAGATGGAGAGGTGCAGCGTATGGGCATTCTTTCTTCTCTGGTGAGAGCTCCAAGGCCCCTACGTAGTTACGCCACTGTGTGTGAGGCCAGCCAAAAGTTTCAAGGTGCAAGTGCCAACGAGGCGTATACGTCATAAATGCCATAACACGGAGACCACATTGTGGCCAGGGCCTGGGCCGGGTCAGCCATGTGAATGGGATGTGAAGCATCTGTACTGCACAGAAAAATCGATTTAGCCCTGCATGGGGTTCATTAGGCCATGTCCTAATTGAATGGGAATCAGGACTGGCGATTGCAAGAGTACTCATCCGATTTCGGTTCAATCTGTGGAGTACTCTCAAAGAACTTAACCTATTTGCCAAGTAGTGTCAGTCCCACTTTATAATCATTATATATCTTTAGGGCACAGATTAAACATACTGCCTGAATAGCCAGATAATAATACTTGTGTATTTTGTTTTTGGCTGCACTCAGTTCATAAAGATTAGGTATAGGAAATCTTTATGGCAACAATCGTCCGTTTAGAGCCAAAGAAGTAACACCCGCCGAGCATCTGGCCTGCGATTCAGCGGTGCACATCTTTTGGGTACTGTCAAAGTATGTGGATCCCACGCAGGTGTAGATGGCTCCATACCATACACCTGCATACGTATAGCAGGATATGTATCTGGAAAATGTATCTCATACGTTATTGCCTGATTGAAGTTGAGGTGAATTCCCTCCCTATACTTACTGCCTGCAGGTGGTTGTGGCATCAGAGCCATAGGGAAAGCGTCCAGGCTGCTGCACACTGCGGCAGAACTGGGTGGGATCTGTTATGGAAGTGCCTGTGCCGCTAGTTGCATTGGTGCCACAGGATGCCGGATAGGTGCCCGAACTGCCACAGATATCAGGATTCTCTAGGCTGCAAACCAAACTCGTGCCGCAGGAGCCTATAATCGATGTACTCGGCGTGTCCTGTCCCAGACACAAGGCAAATTGCGATGTGCTGATGCACGCAAATTGCTTGTCCGCACTGCATTGGTTGCAACTCACACAGGCCCCGTATGTCTCATCCGGGCTGCAAAAGTTACTGCTTGAGGTACAGAAGTAGTTGGTAGGACAGCTCGTAACGGCACCCAAGGGCACATGAGCGACGGAGCAGACCTGATACTCCGTGGCCGATACGCAGGCTACATTGGCACTAGACGAACAGACATTGCACTCGGCCCAACAGCCCAGGACCCCGACTCCCAGCAAGATCAGCAGACGGAGCATCTTCAAGTGGAACTGAGGCTCACATTTGCCCTGCACCAGAATTTATTCGTTCAGTTTTATCTCATGAAAGTTGCACTCACACTCACTATATTGGGTTGGATTATAGTGAATCATAAAGATTATTGGGGAATCTGGAAAACTTCCAACAACAGGAGGATTGTGTAAATCAGCTGACAAGGGATACACGTTAGATTTGTAAAGGTAATTGAAATGTAAGCAAATCTACCACAAATCTACTAAAATTCAAATACTACATTGAATATGTATCCTGCTGCTGTGTGAAAGGTATACGGTTCTCCCTGGTACACCACATTCAAGAACCGGTACTTAGAGCGGTCGGTCAAAGTG
The DNA here is from genome assembly GCA_008121275.1 of Drosophila lowei. NCBI lineage: Eukaryota > Metazoa > Arthropoda > Insecta > Diptera > Drosophilidae > Drosophila > Drosophila lowei. Next base: position 15,116,028 of record CM017781.1, on the reverse strand, counting down.
TGATATGTGTGTGTAGGCAGCCTAAGAGACGACAGTAGCCATTTAATTGGTTAAATTAAACATTAATTCTATGCTGAATAGTAGTTGTATACAAGAAATAAATTAGCAAAATCAATATAGAACCGTTCAAATAGAAGAACATATGTATTAATAGGTATCGTGTTAAAATAGTTCTACTGAGGGTTAAAGACGACGTTTCAGTTCTCATTGTTTGTCAGTGCCGAGTTTTTAAACACTGAATACTTTAGTGTTGGACATCACTACAGATGTTCAAAAAACTAACTCGAAATGCAAACACAAATCAAGAGAAAATTATTTTATAGTATCTACAGATAAGCTGAAACCAAAATCACAACAGATTCAGATTGCTGAGACTCAAAGTGGCGACTCCAGCACTGCATCTGGGTGGCACTTTAGTGGTGCAGAACTTTGTCGAGCTGTCGTAATAAGTAAGGCCAGGACAATAGTTGAGAGCTCCTTTCCAGATCAGACTGGTGGCATTCACAGAACAAGAGATGTACCTTGAAGGCCATACCAAATATTAGAATATATCATGATATATAGTCACAAATACGAGTACTCACTGCCTGCAGGTGGTTGCGGGGTCGATGCCATAGGGAAACTTTCCAGTCTCTTGGATGATGCCACAATATTGAGTGGGAGTCAGTCCAATGGGGTCCACACCGCCTGGACTCGTATCGCTGCCAGCGGGACAAGTGGACTGGGAACCGGAAGTGCCATTGACGCAGATATACGGACTGGTCGAATCGCACACATGCTCTGAGCCGCAGCTGCCGCCGAGCTGCGAGGGCGAGCCCGATCCCAGGCACAGGGCATAGGTCCGATCGGTGAGGCAAGCAAAGTACTCGTTGCACGATCTGCAATTGCAGGCTCTGAGGGCCACACTCTTGCTACAAATCACGGTGGTCGCGGTGCAATAGTACCCTGGGGGGCAGGAGTATGCAGGTTGTATGGGCACGCTGGCATCCGAACAGAACTGGAACGTTGAGTTGGATGCGCAGGACACATTGCTTACGGACGAACAGGCGTTGCATTCGGCCTGGCAGCCCAGGATGAAGATCCCCAGAGCCACTCCGGTAGCCAGCAAGATCAGCAAGCGCAGCATCTTGAAATGCAACTGACTCGGTCCGTGCCCGGTTTGCCCGGCTTTATGCATTCAATCTTATCTCATCATCCGGAATACTTGAACACAATAATTGCAAAGGGATTTCAGCCGAACTATGTACATGTATGTATGTGTATCTTTGGATAGCAACGTGCCTATCACTTGTACACATGTATATACAAATAAATATCCAATAAAAATCACGTGTTTCTGTAAGTCACATGTGTTTTTTGTATGAACTTCTAATCTCAGGAGTACTTATGGCCCAACGATGTCATGAGAATCAGTTTTATTCCTATCTTTAGATTCTGTCAGCCCAAATCTTTTACAGACCCTGTACCGACGCTGTATGAGAATGTATGAGAAATGGAAAAATGTATATATCTACATATATAACCAGCATATAATTGAATAAACTTAAGTACATTTAGTACATAATTCATACAAGATATATCATATCACACACAATTAGAAGGTTTCGTTGAAGAGCATACAGAACTAGTGCTATTGAAATAGGGTTTCGCTTCAGGGCATTTCCAGACAGCTCCTGACCAGGTAGAACCCCGATAGAAGCACATTACGTAGCTGGAATTTAAGCAGAAATATTACTATATATATTTCAGAAGAAAAAAAAAGCTTAAACATCACCTCTTGCCGGTAGAATCATTGGGATTGGTATAGCGACCCGTGGTGGCCTTGATCCTGCATATTTCATTGATTGCTGGATCCACTGTGGCTGGGGTACTCGCTGTAATAATGGTGGTTTCTGGGGTTGGGGTACTCGCTGTAATGGTGATGGTATCTGTGGTGCCCTTGGAGCTCTCTGTGCTGCTGCTGGAGGTCGCTGTAGGAATCTTGGTGCTCTCTTCAGTGCTCGTGTTGGACTCTGTAGTGCCCGTGGGGATCTCTGTGATGCAGGCAGTGAGTGCCGGGCTATTCTGACAAAATATAGGTTTTCCCGTGCAATAAAAGCCGTTTTGGCAAGTGATTGCGTCCCCAATTAGCACTGCTGCATCGTTACAAAATTTGAAAGAAGTCTCCGATACACAGGCCGTGTTGGACCAGGAAGAACAGACATTGCAGGCGGCCTGACAGCCGAGTATGCCCACTCCCAGACAGAACAGAAGGCGCAGCATCTTCAGAAGCGACTGAGGCAATCGGCGAACTGCAACGAGCTTTAATTGGGAGCTCGAAGATTGCATTGTTTTCCGACATTAGCGAAAAGCAAACAGAGCGAACCACATCGAAGGCAGCCATCAGTAATTCGCCACTGCCACAAAGTATGCAACGGTTTTGATGCAACTAAATGCTGCACGACTTATCTAAATTGGGTGTCTTGAATCAAGGTCCCTTAACGCAGCGAGGCCAGGAGAGATTAAAAGCTATCTCAGAGTTCCAAAATAGCTGCCAAAAATTCTCTATTTAAACCGTCTGAACAATAGCCACAGACATCAGTAGCAAAAAAATTCCATTTGGAGTACGAGAACCATCCAGATATGTCATTTATTCTCCTCTTCCTGCTCGGCTGCAGTCTGCTCGCCTCGGCCAGGGCCACGTGCAACGTCTGCAATGCTGTCAACAACCTGACCTGCTACTCCCCCAACCAGACACAGGCCTGCGATGCGAATAATTTGCCCACCGGCTCGCCATTTAGCTGTCCCACCGGTTATGTGTGTGTTAGCGGGGCCAACGGAGTGATCTGCGAGCCGGAGGCCAGTGCAGCTAGCCAGGCGGACTGCCAGGAGTGCAACATGTGCGACACAACCAACACCTTTGCCTGCACAGGCACCAGCAGCTTTGCCCTCTGTCTGGGCACCGACACGTTGCAGGATTCAGCCGGAACCTGTGCCGACGGCTATGTGTGTAATGTCAATGCCACACAGATATGTGGTCTGCCCACGGATGGGGTAAGTTCTAACCAGGAAAGGTGCTTAGGGTGAAAGCAATTCAATAAAGAAACAGAGAGGAATGTTAAGGGTAGCAGCTGTAGCACCCCAAGTTAACAGCCTGTTACCGCTGTCCATTAACAGTCTGTGCCCGTAAATGGTTACAGCGCACTGAAACCACTCTTTAACGATCCGCACGGCTCTTGAGCGGCTCCACCCTCCTACAAACAAAGAGTTAGTGCAATCGGGAATACCTGAAAAGTTATAGAAGGCCAAATGTTATTTTCTAGGCTGATGATGCTATGATGCTCAGGCAGTTCCAGAGACAGTCAGAGAAATAACTCCAACTCTCTTGAATCTATTCAGATAATGCCCACGTGTTCGTATGCCGAAGATTCAACTAGCAGCAGCAGCTTCTCCAGTGTTCTTCTTCCTGCAACGACGACACCTTCCACCAGCGACCCAGCCACATATTGTGCCGCCGTGCAGTCCGAGGGAAGGTTTGCAGTCGGCAATGATGCCTATACGACCTGTCGCCAGTATATCATGTGCAGCTTGGTCAGCGGCAGTTGGAATGGTCAGACCTATACATGTCCGGGCAGTCTGTACTTCAGCAGCGCTGCCAGCCTGTGTGTCGCCGCAATGCCGTCGACCTGCTCGACCAGCCTCAGCTCCACAACCTCAACGACTGCGGCCCCAACAACGAGCAATCCTGCTGCCTATTGTGCGGCATTGAAGTCGCAGGGATACTATCCCGTGGGCACAGATCCCAGTACCACATGCCATCAGTATATCTACTGCTTTCTGCTGAGTGGCACCTGGAGTGGTCAGATGTACACGTGTCCGGGCAGTCTGTACTACAACAGTTCCAGCAAGATCTGTGCGAGTGCCCTGCCCTCGACCTGCTCCGCCACAGTAGCGAGCCTGACCCTCAATGGCGTGGCTTTAGAGTAAGTACAGACTACACAGAGGATATTTGATAGTTTATTAAAGACAAGTAGCAGGCTTCATGTATGAGCATTTCTGCATGTCTGCATCGAAATAGGAGTCCGTCGGGCAATCGTATTCCGTGGCATTAACAACAATACTATTTTTAAAGTAGCAACTGATGTAGCTATAAAGATAAGATTAACAATTAAAAATACGTGTGGAAAATATTATATAGACCTTTCGTACCGCTTGCAACTGGTATCCGGAGGATCTGTGGGATACAGGCCCGTCTCCAGGTGCTTCGTACACACTTCCAAGGGGGTCAGGGGTTTCACAGTGGTTGTAGGTACTGTAGGGGTGCTCTCTGTGCTCTCTGTACTCTCTGTACTCCCATTAGTGCTGGGTGATGTACTGGTAGTCGGCGGTGCTGTGGTCGTATCCACCAGCTGATCGTTGATGTCACAGGTCAGCGTTTGATTCGCCACCTCAGGAACACAGACGCTATCGGTGCTGGCATCACAAACCATGCCAGTGGGACAGTAACCGAACTTCCCTGTGGGACTGATGGCCCCATAGCACATCTGAAAGATGCTCCGGCTCAGGCAGGCGAACAGAAAGTTCCGATTGGCGCTGCACTGACCGCACTGGGAGGTGTCCCCACAGCTGGGCGGCCGCTGGTTGCTCTTCTGGGCACAGATCGCTGTCAGATTGGTGCAGTCGAAGCCGTCAAGGCAGTGGTAGAGTTGATCCGTATGAGGTGTTCCATCTGCATAGCCGAAAGAGATGTTTAATCCGGAGTATTATATCTATAGAGGGCACTCACCGCCAAAGCACAGATAGAAGGAAGTGGAATTGATGCAGGCAACTTTATTCGATTGACAGACATTGCACTCGGAAAGGGTCGGCTCGAAAAGGCCCACCAAAAGACCAGAAATAGCTGCAAAACGCTTTCAGTTATTTTCCTTTCTACTTGTTAAGATAAAACCAAAACCTACCACTACCAAAACTGGAATAAAACTGTTGTTCTTTTGGGACATTTTCGTGTAGAGAGAGATTGCTTGTGTTCACCGTCAAGGCTCTGAGACGACTAAACCAAATTAGTTGATAACTTCCACATAAACCCAGAAGCTGTGTCTTCAATGTTTGCCCAGTCTTAACTTTTCTCCGGGGTCCACGCTAATTGTTTTATTTGCCTTTTGCTTTCCACATGATTGCTGCTTTATATGGTCTCATGCTATTCCCAGATTAGCAGCATAAGAACATACGAATATTGCGTGGGCGCGGAGACCATTGACCATTGGAGTCGAAAAACTCTTCGTTAAAAAGTGGAACGGCATGTGTCAGAAAGTTAACATTCCCAAGGGACTACGCTTTAGTTTGTTTGGATACATGTTTGTGGATGTATTTATTTAATGCTTGATTAATCAACAGGAATTTAAGAATAAGAAATAAGAATAAGAAAGAAAGTAAAACAAAAAGTTTTGTTATGGCATACATGTGATAATATAGTCATCGTCATTATCATCATACTAATAAAGTTCATCGACTAGGCCGGAAGCGTTGGTTCCTTTTTCTCTTTTCAAGTAGTTATCCACGGAAACCTGAAGGCTTGGTTCGTTTTCCCATGAAATGGTCTTGAATGCAGTTCAACGATAAAACCTGAAGCCTTGGTTCAAGCAGTGCTGAAACCTGAAGCTTTGGCTCACAAGCAATGATCAAGCAGTACATCGCTGAAGCCTGAAGGTTTGGTTCGTTTTCCCTTGAAATTCTCATGTAAGCAGTTCAACAACTAAACCTGAAGCTTTGGTTCGTTTTTTCTTCAAAGCTAGTGATTAATTTTAATTTTAAATTACCAAATCATGCACAACTATTTTATGCAAGGCACCGTAATTTATGGTAATACAACAAACCAAGATTCTATGGAATTATTTTAAGAAGGAGAGTATGACCAGAATGTGCCTACTGCTTGGCTTCCTTCCTGGACAGAGGAATTGAACTGTACTGGAATGAGAGCAGAATACGATTTCCATAATAAAAATACTCCGAAATGTAATACGCACCCAGTTAGATAAATGCCTCTGTGATGAAGTACTGAACGATGTCTTACCGCATTCATAGATTCTTATCGAAAAACAGATTTAAATTGGTTCTAGTTTATCGTATTCTATTACAAATTGTTTTATTTTTATTTTGGATAATTTAGGTATATTTTATATATATTATTAGAGTTTGAAAAAAACTATACATCCGTACATCCCGGTCCAGATGGCTTGGTCGTGCCGCAAGTGAAGGCGGATGCGTTGAAGTACGGCTTGGTAGCGATACAATTATAGATTACTCCCTTCCAACTGTTCTCCCTATAGATGCAATTGATGTAGCTGGAAAAGGAAAATCCGATTAGTTTTCGATATCTGGTCAGGGGGATATCGTGGACCTACCTCGTGCACACAGTGTCCCCGGGTATGGCATAGCGACCGGCGGTGGTGATGCCTTGACAATAGACGGTCTCCGCTGGTAGGGTGGTCGGAGTAATAGGCTCCTCTGTGGTTGGTGGCACTGTGGTTGGGGTCACTGTGGTTGGAGTTGTCTCTGTAGGAGTGTTTACTGTGGTTGGGGTGGTCTCCGCTGGTAGGGTGGTCGGAGTAATAGGCTCCTCTGTGGTTGGTGGCACTGTGGTTGGGGTCACTGTGGTTGGAGTTGTCTCTGTAGGAGTGTTTACTGTGGTTGGGGTGGTCTCCGCTGGTAGGGTGGTCGGAGTAATAGGCTCCTCTGTGGTTGGTGGCACTGTGGTTGGGGTCACTGTGGTTGGAGTTGTCTCTGTTGGAATGGTTACTGTGGTTGGGGTGGTTTCAGTGTGGGAAGGTTCTTTGGAATGGTTAGGGTTGGGGTGGTCTCTGTGGGAAGTGTTACTGTGGTTGGAGTGGTCTCAGTAGGAGTGGGAGTGGAGTCTGTTGGAAGAGTTACTGTGGTTAAGTCTGTGGTAGGGTCTACTGTTGTGATCACTGTTGTTGCTGTAGAAGGATTCACAGTGGTTACAGTCGAATCATCGGAAGGGGACTCTGTGGTTACCGGACTAGTGTCCAATAAGGTGGTTTCGATAGGTAGTTCATCGGCGAAAACTAGCGCAGGTAGATCGCATACGTCGCCGGTCTCGCCCTTGCAATGGGAGACACAGGGTGTACCCGCAGCCGCTGATGCCGTACTGCACACGTAATTGTTCTTGCACGTTTGTGTGTACGCGGTGATCGCCCCATTGCTGCAGGCGGCAAAGGTGTTACGCGAGGTGCAAGTGAACTTGGTGGCGACATCGGCACAAACACCGCATACGGAAACATCGCCGCAGCCCTTTAGCACACTCGTGCTGTTAGCTATGCAGGTGGCACGGTAATCCGTGCAGATGGCCCTCTCGCTGGGGCAGGTGTAGTTTTTCGTCTGGTCGCGCACATCTATCAAAGCCGATTCATTAGATAGAAGACCCCGGGGTAGGCGAATCACTTACCATCGAAGCAAATTTGGTACTGGGTCTCGCTAATGCACGCGTGAGAGTTCACGCACTGGCCACAGACAGCATCCACGGCTTCTGGGGGCAGGAGGATGGCTGCGAGCAGTGCGAGCGACAATATCTGAAACTTGGACACCTCCATCTCTAGTTGGCAATTAATGATCGGGGACCTGCGTGTCAGGCCTTTTAAAGCCAAGCCGCTTGGTCATATCTTTATGGTGGAGGGTCTGCGAGATGCTCGTGCTATTATCTTTCAATGCCGTGCAGGGGCCATAAAGTTGATGATCCGGCCATTTTGGGCTCTTCCTAGTAAGCTAATCTTGCGAATATTCCGGTAGCCACCATATTGTCATATATTTTAATGTTTTTGCAGGATTAAGCCCATGCTATCTCGTGTTTGTGTGTGTCGAAGATCTCTTGAAGAATTGGCTTCTGTTTTTTCTCATATAAAGTGAGGCATTTGTTGGCGACTCTCGTTCAGTCAGTTCCTGATAGTCCAGCCAAAATGCAGCAGTCCCAGTTCCTCAGGACTCTGGTGAGCTTTCCAGAGAAACAAATTACAAATGAAATTTGTATATTAATGGTGTCAAGGTCTCATCGAATAGTGCCTCTTCCTGATCATCAGTTCGATGGTGGTTTACATCCAAAGCGAATGTAATAAATGCCAGAGCAATAACAATGTGGCTTGTGTAAATCAGACCCACTACCGCTTCTGTTTGGACAACGTCGAGCCTGGAGCAATTGTGCCATGCGATGATGGCGAAGTCTGCACTAGTCTAGCCAAAATCTGTGTTCCGGAGGGTGCCTATGAACCATCATGCCAAGGCGCTGAAGCAGCAACACCCGGCGAGTGTCCCAGCTGCTCAGCCAGCTCTCTGTTCGTCTGCACCAGTCGCACCACATTCCAGCAGTGCAACGGCACCACATTGACCGACCGTGTCATCAAGTGCAACGAGGGCAAGTTCTGTTCGATGGCGTCGGGTAAATACTGTGTGAGGGAGTGCCAGCTACCCGGCGACATTGAGTGCGATAGAGATGCAGCCTAAGCAGCGTTACTTTTAATGAAAATATATACAAAAGAAATCAATGAATAAATTCTGATAAAAATATTAAGTTTAAATCATGTGTTTGATTCGATTAAAGCATGGAGCACCGTATTTTAAGTGTAATTCTAGAACAGATCTCTATCTTGCTTATCTAGTCTAAGCAGATATCTTATCAGTTGTATTAACATCAACAATTCAGCTGATACGACGCACTGTAATGGCCATTGCTTTTGAGTGGAACAAGTAAAAGTGCACATTTGTTCAGTGAACAACAATTTAATTATGTTATTGGTCTCTTTCATTAGATGTATTTATTGGTCTGGTGCATCGACTATTCCGAAGAAAAACATATTTTCCAAACAATCTAATTTTTCGGCTACTTTTCAACTGAAGTAAAAACCCCTGTTGCTATTCCTTTAAAATATTTTCTGAACATTTCTTTATTTATAATCCACTGGGGCCCTGATCAGGGTTCAGGGCATACGGATCTCTGACTTTTAACTCAGCTTCTCGTATTCTCGAATCTACATTTATTACGACTCGTACAAGTATATCGAGCACATTCAGAAAAAATTTAATTCGAAGCGATGATCAAATACAATATATACGCATTGCTGTTAACGGCATTTCTGGGCTGCACTCTGGGCACGGACAACGGACTATGTCCAGGACTATCAGGAGAGAGCCGCGCTGTGGTACACTTGGACGAGGGCTGCTGGGAGCAGGTGTTGAAGGGCGAGTGGATGGTGGGCTTCTGCTTGCCCCTGGCTACGAACTGCAGCCAGTTCGAGAGTGTGTGGACCGATTTTGCCACTGCAATGCAACGGAATGAGAGCCAGCTGGAGGTGGCTACCATGCAGATTGAGTATTCCGGGACCATCGTTGCACGGTTCTCGGTGAACCGTCTGCCCAGTATTCTTCATGTACGCAACGGATCCTTCCGAGAGCTGCCCGTAGCTTACACCGTGAACGAGTTGATGGAGCTGGCCCTGTGGAAGTGGAACAAGATCCAGCCGATGACCTTCTGGCGTCAACCCAACGGCTGCATAATAGAAGCAAAAGTCCGCTACCTCCAAGCCATCAATATGGTCTTCGACACAAAGCTCTTCGGCGGTGACTACAATCGAGCCAGCTTGATCGTGGGTGTCTGCAGCTTTCTGTTGTTCTCTGCTGCAGTGACAGGCGCCTGCACATTGTATTCTGCTATGAAGGACATGCTGTTGCCCAAGAAGATCCAAGTCGAAGCCCCTGAGGTGCAGTCTCAACCCTCAACTGGAGTTTTGGAAACACTGAAATCATCAAAACAAAATTTCGATTCTGCCACTAGCTCATGTTTGAAGCTACCCAAAATTGATTGATATCTAAATTTGAATACAAGATCATTTGAGCCGTAAATTAATTACACAAATTGAATGTTTATCAAATATTAAAATCCCTTTGTTTGCGTCGAATTGCCGAAGTGTTTAGTAAAAAATTCAGCTGTTTTTGCAGGCAGAACAACGTAAAACTTCGCCGTTCCGTTTAGAAGCTTAAAACGAAGTTATACCCTTGGGTCCAATTCCACTTGATTCATTGTCCGTATCCATTTTGGTTTTTTAGTAGGTATACACGGCTCGAGAGAATATAATGTACAGGGCTGAAGGGCAGAAGATTCAATTATTTCTTTGAAATACTTCAATAATTGGTACGACTTACCCAGTGGTAACCAGACAAATATAGATGTGCTTATCGAAGCATAATCAGATAGGATGTCGAAGCTGTCAATACCCTTGCAGAAAGCAGTTTGGCTCCTTTTCTATCCACAAGCAATTGATCAAGCAGTGCGCCGCTGAAACCTGAAGGTTTGGTTCGTTTTCCCTGGAAGTAATCCTGCAAGCAGTTCATCCATTAAACCTGAAGCTTCGGTGCAAGCAGTGCGCCGCTGAAACCTGAAGGTTTGGTTCGTTTTTCCTTCAAAAGCAACTGACAAAGTGAATGAATTTACGAGCCAATTTTTTGATTATGACCTCGGACTCGAATTCAGGGATTGTTGAAATATTTGTAAAATCTAAACATCATTTTACCCGCTCCATATTTCAGTGGATCTCAGGAGGTTAAGAAACGTTTTATCACACCCAGATAACGGAGAGGCCAAAAATGTTGCTGTGCAAAAACAGACCTTGAAACGCTTCGGCCATATAACACTTGTTACGACCTGTTCAGGCAGACTAAAAGCTTATCAATGTTCTGTGGACGTGTCCACCACTCCCTTCCGGTAGAAAAGCTGAGCAAATTCCATTGCGAAGGTCAGTTTCTGGTGGATGGAAACGATGGAAATTTCAAATTCAGATGCAGATACAAGATACATGCATTAAAAAAAAAACCTAATTGAATTAAGCAATTCAATTGACATTGACCCAATTGCTGGGGGAACTGTGTAATCCAATTAGTGGTATGTGAAGCAATGACGTCAAAATCGGTTTCTGATGAGGTGAGCGGGGAGGTGAAACCATAAATATCCCGATTGCTAATGTGTGTATATAGTACGTCTATCTTCATTTGTTTGTGATTGCCGCTGCTTTCTGTTATGCTGTGAATACTCGTAAATTATTCAGCACTTTTCACTGCTCGCATTTCGGTTTGGGGGTTGCGGAGTTGCCCCACATTTAATGGGCGGCACAGAGGTGTGGAAAAAAGATTCGCAACAGGAAACCAAACAGAGAAAGAGCTGACGAAAAGCGTGAAAAGCGTGAAAAGCGAGAGCACACAGATGCGATTGCTACTTCCCCAATTCCCATTCCCATTCGCATTCGGTGGCAATGTTGCTGTTGGTGGCGCATCTAATTGTTTCGACGATTGCGTTTTGTTATTGTAATTAATATTTAGCTAAATTCAGGCGATGGGATGGGTTTGTCACAAACTAAAAAGCGAAAAGCGTCGAACAAATTGCGGTCATTAAACTTTTTGCCATGCCAAGTGAAATAAAGCGTAGGCTCCGCGAGGGCTGCCTGCCATAACAGCGCCAAAGAGCAGCGCGTGCAGTTCAGTGGATTATCATCATCATCATGGGCACCCGGCACTTGCAACTCGCGGTGGCATCTTGTTGTCTCCTTGTCCTGGCCACCTGTAAAGTGCCAACACATCCGCAGACAAACACCTGGCGGGATCTATTCTTTGGCAGTAAGTGGCTGTCGCCGGGTCCCCGTTTCCGCGAGTCCAAGTGTAGGTTGGGTTGGGAATCATCTCCTCCGAAAGAGTGTGTGTTCATTTGTGTTCCCTCGTTCCTCTGTAGTTTTGCCCATATTTGCTCTGGTGCCCATTGGGCCCGGCAGCTGTTCGGCGCCCTCTGGAGAGCAGGGCAACTGTATTCCCAGTAAGGATTGTATTCTCAGGAATGGCATACCAGCGGGTCCCTGTGGCGGTGGCTATGGCGTTTGTTGCATATGTAAGTTTTTCGATAATAGACTATACACTCCAAGAAAAGACATTCAGACTGAAAGAATGCATCAATTAATAGTGTTCCCCCAAAAAATCGTGTACTATCTTTTTTCCTTAGTTCTTCAGACCTGCGGAGGCGTGATACGCGAGAACTCAACGTACTTTGTGAACCCCAATCATCCGGATGTGTATGATGGCACTGGCAGTTGTCAGGTGACGGTTCAGAAACTTCATCCGGACATCTGTCAGCTGCGCTTGGATCTGGATATGTTTTCCATAGCTCCGCCCGAGGCCGCCAATCATTTGTGCAATCAAGATCAACTGCTGATATCGGGCGGAAGTCCGACGCCCACCATTTGTGGCAGCTCAACGGGAGACCACAGTGAGTCTGAATACCCCTAGTCTCCTGCTCCCATCTCGTAACCATCTCAATGTCAATTTCATGATTGGACAGTGTACATTGATGCAGGTCTTGGCCAGAGCAATCCGATTGTCTTATCTGTGATCACCAGCGGAAGTTTTCCGCGCCTCTGGCGCATCCGCGTCACGCAAATCCACTGCGGCAGCATCAGCCGAGCGGATCAGGGCTGTCTGCAGTATTACACGGCCATTAGCGGTCGCGTGCGAAGCTTCAACTACAACACGGTGGGTGGCAGGCAGCTCTCTAATCAGGACTACAGCATCTGCATTCGCAACGAGCGCAACTTCTGCGGCATTCAGTACAACACCTGCCCGGACCTGGAGAATAATCGCTCGAGGGCCTTCACGCTGTCGGGCAACTCCAACAATCCGGTGGCCACCATGGTGGGTGGCGGCGGTGCCAATGGCTGTGTGAGCGACTGGCTGCTCATTGGCTGCATTCGATCGGCGGATCGCATTCCCCCGCTGCCGGGCTGCGAGGATCGGGTGTGTGGTGGCACCTTCAGCGCCGAGGCTGGCATGTTGGCCAAGACTGTGCAGTGTAAGTGCAGGATTTTATTTATGATTGTCCCCTTTTCAATCTCCCTCCTTTAGCCAGCGTCCGTCCTTTCCGGCTGTACTTCCACACGGATGGTGTAGAGGCCCCAAATGACATAGATAATCGTGGCTTCTGCCTGGACTACGTTCAGCAGCCCTGTACAAATGGCTTTTAGTCGTCCGTCGTTAAATATAATTTATGTATTATAATAAATATCTTTATTTATTGATTTGATTCCGTAGTTAAGGTAGTCATATTTTTTGTAAATTTAAGTTAATTTAAGTAGCCCACAAAAACTTTTGTGGCATTTTGGTATATATTAAAAAGTCGGGATCGAAATCGAAATTCTTTTGCAATTTGAAAAAAAAAAAATCTAACATTACAATACAGATTTTTTTTTAATTAAGTGTAATTAATAATACTTGGCCGAAGCAAAAAAAAAAAATTATATATTAATAACAGGATAAAACACTATGAAAAAACGCTTTCTTTTAAGGACATTTTCGTTATTTTGTGATGCTGATAATGTGGTGTGTCGTATAAAAGGGGTTTTTTCTGGGGGTTTCGCTCGCTTTCGCTGCTCTGTTCGTCCGAGATCGCCAATATCAGTCTGTTGCGCGCATAGCCCGACTCGTGACATCACTGGGGGAGGGGGGTGGACTGGGTTCTCTATGGAAATATACATCTCTCCAGATCTAGATCCTAATAGGTTTGTATCAAGGCAGCCACATGTTGTTTCTCCTCATCGGTCAGACCGTTCTTTAGCGTGCGACGCACTGAAAAATTATACAATAAATTATTAGAATATTATTTCAGTAAAAACTTCAGTAAAGTAAACATTTTTTCTCATATGTATCAAGTTGAGGCTTTCATGCAGATGTTAGGTGTACGAGACATGCGTTTTATAGGCCTGAATATCTGTCTGTTACAATCATGCCCAGGAAATTTATAGCATTTTAGGATCCATTCTTTTTCGCATGCACCAAAGTTGGATCCAAAACAAAAAATACAAGAGTAAAAAAATGAACAAAGAAAATTCGTAAAATTCAACACAGTATTTAATTCACTAACCAAAAAGGTAAGACCTAAAAAAACAGTTGGCTGTTTCTTTCGGTAACGGTTACGGTTACGGTTTACGGTTTACGGCTACGGTTAAACGCTAACGGTAACGGTTACGGTTTCTATGGCGATGGTGCTCTTTCAACTGTGAATCCTTCGCGCGTGCGGCTGCGCTTCACTTCTCGATCGATAGTCAATATATATTTTGGATATTTTTATAAAATGGTGCGTTAATGGTAAGAGAACGAAATGAAAAACAAATTAAAACCCAATATAGGCAACAGATTTGTATGCTGGCAAAACGAAAGCTTCCAGTTGGGTGGGAATAGCCAAAGGTTCGAAAAAAGGGATATTATACAGGAAATTAAGGGGAAAGTTTCGTGAATTTGGAATTTCATGTGGGATTAAATATTTATAAAGAATACTAGCTTTCATTGATTGATTGATTGATTGATTGATATAGATTTATAAGTGTCGCTGGTTGTACCCTCTTTTGTGGGCGTGTGCTCTGTGCATGTGTAGGTGTGTGTAGGTGGGTGTCCAGCTAAAGGTTATAGTACATATAGCGCGCTGTGTGTGTGGATGTCGAAAAGATAGACCAACACCTTTTCAATAAATCTGTATTCGGAGAGGCTTTGGGAATAAATCTAGTCGGAAAACATGGACTCACATGATTTGCGATCCGCATTACGCGTCCTCTTGCGCTCCCTGGGTGTGGTCCGAGTGCCCGGCGCCTTGGTGGCGGTCTTAACCAGAGATTCGAGTATCTCATCATCGCCATCGGTGAACTGCTCCTCGCTCTGGCGGGCAATGGGCGAGCGGAGTTGCTCCGCGCGCCGACGTCGCCAGGTGAGAGTGCCATCCGCCTGATCCGCACTGGGTGTGCCCAGAAGGGTTCTGCAACGGGGAACAGGACAATTAGTAAACGGATCCTTGGCCTAAATTGGTCTTCAAGCCGTACTTCAACTCTGCATCGGCCACATCCTCTTTGGTCTTGAACTTGGCCATATCGATGATCAGCTTGCCACGCGTTTTATTGCGCTCGCGGTGATTGGCCTTCTTCTCCAGCTGCTGCTGCACTCGCTCCCTGGTCGTGCGATACTCCAAAGCGAACTCGGACAGGGTGCGGCAGAACTCATTTGGCCTGGACTCGGCCACACTGTGCTGGGGCATGCCCAGCCACAGAAGGAACTTGCGATATCGATTCATCACGCGCCGATGGACAATCTGCAGGATGATTATGCGCTCCGCACAATCGGCCAGAAAGTCCACGAGCTTCTGCTTCAGCGGTGGAGGGCAGTCGTGTTTGGCTATCACTTTCAAGCGATCCCAGGAGGCCTTGCACTCGGCCTCCAGTTGCGTGAGGTTGTGGGCCAGGTCGGTGAAGTCAGCCTTGGAGGCACGCGTAATGGGACCGATTTCCGAGTACAGATCACTCGTGTCGCTGCTCGACTCCATGACCATGTGACAGAGATGGTGCAGCAGCGAATGCTTGTGGACGGTGTCCTTCACTTCTGGGACCTTGGCCAGATACTCAATCTGGAAGCCCTTGACGGGTGCCCCATTCAGGAAAATGCCCACGGACAGCAGGGTAGAGAGAATGCTGCGGAAGGTGCGATTCTGACGCAAGATCTCAATGCCTTGCTTGAGATCCATCAGCGGTTCGGCAATTTCTTTCTGCAAATGAAGTAATGACGTTAATTTCTCATCAATCTAGATTATTTGAAGGCCTATCCTTACCTCGCTGTTGTCAAAGTCTAGGCGGAAGGCCCACAGCTTCAGACGTGCCCCCAGCTCTGAGATGGAGGCCAGCGTCAAGAGGAACTGCTCGGCACTGCCCAAAGGTAGCTCCGGATTAACCAGCTGTGCCTCTTGGATCTTGCCACGCTCCTCATCGGTGGGCAGCATATTCAGCAACTTGTCAATGCCCTCCCGAGTCACCACGGTGGCATCCATCTTCAGGATGGCCGCCTTAATGGCACGCGGTGGCGGCAACTTGGTAATTGCTATATTGATGGCATTGGAACGTTTGTGATCGAGCACAATGATCTCTTTGCTCTTGTTTAGCTCTTGTTGTTTCTGAAAGATTATCCACCCAAAAAGAGTGTTAATTTTATTTTATTCCATACAAGGATTGTTCAGTGATAAACACAAAATATGGTGCAAAGAGTCAACGACAGAGAGAGAGAGAGATTGAGACAGAGTGCAGTGGAGTGCAGTGGAGTGGAGTCTGTTCTGATCTGTTCTGATACTGTGTGTATAAGAGTCTGTGTGTGTGTGTGTGCGAGTATAAGAGTGATAGGAAACCAACACCAAAACACAAAACAAAATGGGCATCAAATCATGACATAGACAGAGAGAGCGATAGAAAGAGTGAGATGTACATATAGACAGATTGAAAGAGTTTTGTATTAAAAACAAAAAAAACATTTCATGGCACTCACCTCCTAAAGAGAGACATTTTATAAGAAATTATTTGTTTTATTTGTGATTGTGATTGGAGTTTTAGGCACACGTTTAACATTTACGTTGATTTTTATCCGTTCCGTTCGACATTTATAAGAAATTTTTGAGGAAAAAAGAATACAAATATCATTCGCATTTGGTTATAACGATAGGGAGAGAGTGAGAGACTATTTATGTATAACTAGTTTAATCACACTTATCCTAGGGGAATATTCAATTCGATTTTTGTTCGAGAACCTTTGACCAATACGATAGAGAGGGAAAGAGGTACACAGATAGATCTATGGTCTCACCTTGGTCATCAAGTCTTTGGCTCTGGACTCAAAGAGATGCTCGAGCTTCTGTGTATCCACATTGGCATTGGGCAGCTCATCCCAAATTGTCTTACCCACCACCTGGGGTATTAAGTCTTCGCGCACTTCCTTCCAGAAGAGCTTGACCTGCGGATAGGAGACACGATTTTAATCTTTGCCCTTTCGATGATCCTTACTTCATTCCCCTTACCGTCTTCTTGTTCTTCTTGATCGTATTATTCCCATTAGCCAGATCCCCATTCACGGATCCATTCAGGGAGCTATTCACACTGTTGGTGAGGCTCCCACCATACCCAAACATGGGGGGAGGGATCAAACTGGGTGCTGGTGGCATCATGGGTGGTGGCAGTATGCCTCCCCCGCCTGCGAATGGCGGCGGTGGTGGCGGTATTCCGACTCCCAGGCCACGTGGCGCCAGCACATCCTTCTCATCGTCATCGTGAAGATCGGTAAAGTCCAGGTCGCAGAGGTTCAAGGGTCGCGTCATATTCCGCACCAGTTCCTCCCAGTGCAGCTCGTTCTCTGATTTCTTCGGCTCGGACTTTTTCAGCTCCTGATCCACACTCGATGATCTATTTTTTTGGGGGGAGATATAATCAAAGTTAGACCCTTACTCTATGTCATCATGATGGTAATATACGAAATTTTGCGAACAGAGTGTGACTATCAGCTATCAGTCGATGGAGGTGGGCCATAAATGGCCCTATCGGGGGACACGACTTGTGCCTGGCAGCAAGATAGACCCGATAGATAACGATAGACTCAGGCGACTCGGGGGCCAGGCAGGAGACTGCCAGCTACTTTCTTCGAGAGCTTCGATGACGAGGGGCAGATATGAAAAGACCCCAACTTTTAACTAGAACCCACAACTGGATGAATTATTGAACTCTTACGAAACTCTCACATAAAAAAATCTAATCAAACGAATTTGCACGATGGACTCTGCCGCCGTTGCTGCCGCCGTCGCATTATCGGGTTGCATTATCGATAGATAAGAGTTACTGCCTCGATGTTCGAGTGGTATAAAAGTGGAGAGCTATACGAAATTAATCATTAGTTGTCACGGCATTACTCGAACGACATGGATGTAAGTTTCTTGGATTGATCCCGTAACCGCAAAGATTAGGATTAACTCTGTTTCTCTGTTGCAGTTCAACGCAATTCTCGAGAAGACCAAGGCCTTCAGCAAGAAGCCCCCAACGGAGGTGTATCTGGAGTTCTATGGCCTCTACAAGCAGATCCATGAGGGCGATATTACCATTGAGAAGCCCGCCGATGCCGAGGGTGCTGCCAAGTACGATGCCTGGCTGAGCCGCAAGGGACTGTCTGTGGATGCCGCCAAGGCTGCCTACACTGCCCTGTATGAGAAGTACGATCCCATCTACGGATAAGCTATGGCTAGAGTCTATAGTTTATAGTTCCCCCGTTCCTGCAATAAATCTTTTTTTTAACTGTGAACCATTGATAGGTTTTTATTGGGAACCCTGAGATTAAGTATTTCCGGAATGAGCCCCGCTCCAGCTCCAACTGCTTTTGTAGGCCAGGAGGATTGTCCAAAGGTTCACTCCACTTCGTAGAGCTCTACACCGACATGTACTTCTGGGCGTGTAATCAAGCTCCATCGGTTATAACTTCGTCCTGTATACGAGACACCTCGAGGGCCAGCACGATCTGAGCCCCATCGATCTCCACATCCATAGCCTCAGCGATAATTTCCCTAAGAATCTGAGTTAACGAGTCCGTGGTCTGGAGTAGCTGGCGATTCAGCTCAACAATACGGCTCAGAGTCAATAAGTCCAAAGCCTCGTACGGTAACCCTCCCTGGCGCAGGATTCGTAGCTCGACTTGAATGTTCTGGACGTTCTCCTTCAGGCCCTCCAATAGGATCGTTCGAGGATTGAGGAATTCCATTTGAATTTCCTGGTTATGTCAGTCCGGTTTCAAGCAATTTATTATTTTGTGTCATAGACAGGGGTTTAGATCAATGCCTACTTGGTTTTCGCTGTCCTATAAACTCCAGCATAATGATTTGTAAGGGAACACTAGATCGATTCGATGTAAAACCCGATAGAAACCCCCAAGCAACATCCTAGGCAAGATGGGGATATGGGAGATCTATTTAGTATATTTAGTGACATCTTGATGGTTGTATGCTCCCCAAAAGATTCTACCAATGAGTCACGAATGAACCCTTAAAAGCCCTCTACTACTCGTATACGTATCTTTGCTCGTGCTGCCCCCCCGATGCACGGGATTTCTTGCCCTAAATTCTTATCGCGGCTGTAAACGTGGCGCCATATATACTCGTAAATCAGAAGTACGCGAAATACAACCTGTACGCAATCATCGCCAGAGCTTCTAATCGGATTTACCCTTAATTCAGCTTAAGAGGTATCGAGCGGGAACGTTGTGAGCCGCGGCAAGGGCCGCTGCTCTACTTGTATACCCGGTACCCAGTCACTATATACATACATATGTACATATGTCAGCTTATGATGTATGTAACCAATACAATATATGTATTTTATACATAATTGTAGTATGCGCCGTATTTGGAATCACAGCCGATGAGTGCCGCATTCTTAGACTTAGAAAAGTCGAATGGCACCACACCATAAAAGGGACGAATTGATTTGTTGTTTAATGCAGGGAGGGGGGATCTCTACACGAACGAGAGTAGGGAACATAGAAAGTGAAGAATCACGACCACTAGTTATGTTCGAATGTTAATTTTAGCACTTCATTTATCCCCCTTCCGCCTATTTTATTCGAATTTTAGAATTTAGAATTTTATCTGTTCCCATTTTTCCTTTACTGTTTTGTATTCCGCTGCATCTGTTTCTCTCTTATTCACTTCTCACACCAACACCAGCTCTGTTGCTATCCCTCTTGCCTCCGCCAGAGGGCACACACTGGACAATTAAGAGTGAGAGACAGACAGACAGAGAAAGCGACAGACAGACAGAGATAAAGAGAAAGAAAGAGTTAGCGCGTAGATATGATTGCGTAGCCACAGAAAATGGATTCGTTTATTGTGACTATAATAATGATTCTATCTGATCCAGATTCGGCAACCTGATAGATATTTATTCTGGTCATTCTCAATGATTCTACGTTTTCGGTTTTCCACATTGTGGACGCCACAGATATTCGTTCTTTGTGAGAACGGAGTGGGGCGGCTCGAAATTTTAAAACAAACTTGATTCACAGTGATATCACAGGTTAGGTTGGGCTATCACAGAAGTCTGCACACAATTTGGTTGCTTTGGCTCTTATAGTCCCTGAGAACTAGGTGTCAAACAAGACGGAAAGACGGAAGGCCCGACGGACAGGCAGACTCGGCTGATCAAAAATATATATATACACTTTATGGAGTCACCACAAGACTAATATATACCTAAACTCTTCGAGTACCGGGTATAAGAGCGGGAAAGTTCTTAAGAGGAAGGGTAAAGTTCTAAAGAGGCAGGTTCATATGGCTAGAAATATAATCTTTTCGATTCTGAGTCAGTTATGGACTCTATATATGAACTTCTTCCAGGGCAAAAGTCGTGGAATACTCATAGCATGGGCTACCTGTATCAAAACCGAAAAAGTCATACGATTTCGTACTTGGACGAGTACAAGAAAGTACAAGGCTCCACTTTAAAGATGTATCCCGAGCAATGTAATCCTTTAAATCTCACCTTGATATTTCCCCCTTGCTTTTGCTCTTGGCCAGTCCCTCTTTGGCTTTCGATATAAGGCCGGACATATCGCCAACAATGGCAGACCGATTGCCTGGCTCCTGTGTGGGACTTGTGGGCAGATTGCTTAGCTTCTGTGTCAGATCCTTGACCGTGTGGTCGCGCTTCAGCTGCAGCTGCAGCAGCTGTTGTTGCTGCTTCCCCTCGCTGTCCAGATCTGTGTGGGGGAGAACAAAAATTGTATAGTAATAATACATTTATCCCTAGGGGTATGACACACAGAAAAGTATGCAGCGGCTGCTGTGTGATGGAGTGATGGACATGTCTTGGCAGCGCTCGAGAGTATGCAACACACGGCACCCTACCTGTTGGGGTATCCACAGCGGGGTTAGTACTGGTTAGGGTTCTGGTCGCAGTGCTGCCAATGGGGGCATGCCACCAGCCGGGTGGCGGTGGTGGTGGCGGCGGCGGCGGTGGCGGTGGTGGTGCCACCATTGCCATGGGTTTCCGTATGGGACTCAGTGGCTCTGCTTCTGGTAGGATATCCCCCTTAACCGGCGTGGAGCTGAGCGGAACGGCCGTGAAATCAAATCCTGACGCATTCAGCGGCTTCTTGGGACTGAGCAGGACACCCTCGGGATCCTGCTGCTGCAGCTGATGCTTGGGCGATTGACTCATCTGCGTGTAGTAGTTATTCAGGCGATTCGCATCATTCTCGTACTTCTTGTAGCCACTGTCCGCCGTCTGCTGGATGTTCTTCATGATCCCATTGATCACAGTGGCGTTCCGTTCGCGGAACAGATTCTTTTTCGTAAGGAACTCGTTCTGATTGTTGGTGTTATTGTTGTTGTTCGCCTTGTCGAAGCTGTTGTTGATGATCGAGATGCTGTGGCTGCCACTTAGCAGCTGCTTGCTGGGACTCAGCAGCAGGCTGTTATTGGGCGTGTCATTGTTGCTGTTGCTGCTAATATTATTGTTGCACGGCTGCAGCGGCAGCTCGTGCTGCAATGACTGCGGCGGACTGTCGCCGCTTTGTATGGTGGCAGGAATGGCTGTTACGATTTGGCCTTTTGGCGGTTAGCATATGGATCAGCGGGTGAGGCAACAGCGGGACAAACACACACATGGATGGAGCATGGATTAGCATTGTTTTTTTTTTGTTTTTGTTGGGGGATAGAGAGAATCAAAAGTTAGTAAGCAGCCTGTACAGAGAAGCCTTTGCGTTATCCTGCGGCACCGTACTCACCCAAACCCTCGCGCTGCTCTAGGGCGGCAAATATCCCATTGGCCGCTGCCTCCTGTTGCTCCTTGAGGAAGCTCTTGTGCCGCTCTGCCCGCTCCCGACGACGCCTAAGGCCAGGCGTGACTCCCGCACCATCGCGTGCTGCAAAAATCCAAAAGGGTATTAGTTCTCCGAGTGGTGCAGGACATCCTTATTCGATTCTCACGCTTCTTCTCGTTGAACAGACCGCCACTGAACTCCGTGGAGTTGGTGGAACCCGAGCTATCCTCGTCCAGGGTTCCCTGGGTGGGCGTCATACGCAGTAGTGTTGTGGCCAGGACCTTGGTGATGGGCGCAGGACTGTTGTCGGTGCTGTGGCGTCGCGATTTACGTCGCTCTGTGGTGTTCGAGCCCGGACGATAGCGTTGAGTCTTGCGCATAGAGTTTTGGGGCAGCCGCTGGCCATCCGATTCACCATCTTCGAATCTGGAAAAGAATTTTGGAGATATATGAGTAATCTGTGGGCAAAATTCTTTGGGTAGAGCTGCCACCCACTTGAGTACAGCCTCATAGAGTTGCAGCTGATCGAGCAGATCCAGATCGGTGCCCGGCTTGGACATATAACGCTGGATGACCGTCTCCATGCCCTGCTGCTCCAGTAGATCGCTTTCGTCGTAGAACGTGTCCTGATCGTTCAGTCCAGCGAGGGTTTTGTTGATCAACGATGTGGCATAGATCACCAGTTCGGCATCTGCATTGTCATAGTCCTTAAGCAGTCTGTGGAAAGGATCAAAATATTCAATCAAATGAATGAATGGCTCCTTCCGTCTCCAATGCTCTTCTGCCCAAAAGTATACCTCATTATATTCGACCATGGCAACGTGCCCTGTGTGGCATCCACCGCGTGTATGGCACTGACCAGCACATAGCAATTGGATTCGGCATATTCCACAAACACCAGCAACAGCTTGAGGGCCGTCTTCACCACGGATCGGTAATTGGAGGCAATCAATGAGTATAGCCATTGCATTGTCGGCTCATGCTTCATCACGCCGTTCATTCCATCCACATAGAGCATGACCTAAACAACAACAAAATGACATAATTATCCTCTGGGATCTATCCGTCTATCCATTTATCCATCTATCCACCTAACCATCGATCCAGCCATCCATCGATCTGTGGGATTCTCTTACCTGTCCTAGGGCACGCAGTATATAATTCTGATAGTTTTGATCTGCACAATTGCCCACGCGCACCAGACAATTGAGACCGCCGAGGGCCACAAAGGCATGCACCAGATCCTTATCCTCCTGGAACACCTGCTTCAATGAGAATAACGCACGTCGCAGGTCGCTGCCCTCCGATGAAAGTAGTTTTTCTGCAAAGATGGAGTTTTCCCATTATTAAGTAGGGTTTTCCCTAGTGAATCGATTGGTATTTCTTACCAATAATCGAATGCACGCGCACATTCAGTTGTGTGCGTACCACCAGAGAGTTTTTGCGGCTGTTCAAAATATAAAATATATTAACAGAAATTAGAAATTGCATTGATTTGTAATTTTGTTTGAATTTTTCAGGGCACACTCTGAGGGGGGCAAACAGCAGGCAGGCGGCAGGCGGCAGGGCAGGCAGCTCCACTGGGAGGGTTCATTGGCCAGTTAAGAGCATTGATTACCCGCTGCTTTGCTGCTTGGCCTCCCTGCCGCCCCTCATAATACTCGTAAAAATAATAACCAACAACGCAGATAATTGAAAATGGACTATGAAGAACACACACACTGGGCACTGGGCATTGGGCACTGGACACTGGGCACTGGGCATTGGGAGTCGTACTCTGGACTTGGACTTGGACTTGGAATCGGAATATAGACAAGAATTCATAATAATAATAAAGGTTTCTTCTGCAGCCACACCTGTCTCTGTCTCTGGCACTGCCACTGCCTCTGCCCCTGCCTCTGGTTCCTCTCTCTCTCTCTCTTCTCTTCTCTGAGGAATTTTTGATGCGGCGCATGAGGCACATGATTTGCATGCAAGCACGCTGCCATGACTAATGCGATAAGCATGATTAGTGGCCCAGAGGACGGGCCCAAGACCACTCTTGGGCCTATAGACCACTCTCATTGGCGCCAACCGCAGACTCGCGTAAATGGGTTGCCCCTTCAAACGCTGCAAAGTGGCTGCAATTTGCGCAGACGCGGCGACATTTACGTTATAATTTCAAAGCATCTACGGGATGCCAGGAGCCACCACCTTGTTCCCGGTTTATGACTGATGGTTGGTTGGATGAAGTGAAAGTCAGAAATAGACTGCCAGTTGCCTGGCTGCTTGCCTCTTTCCCATGCTTCATCTCTCCTCCCTGGAGGTTAAGCAACTTCAGAACATTGACTTTGAACCACACTGCCACTGCCACTGCCACTGCCCCTGGTACGGTTATGACTTTAAGCCTTCTTCTTTGAGCCCTCGTCTTCTTTAAGCCATCTTGTTGTATTGTGTTGTGTTCTTCTACTTTGACACTTGTGCCCCATCGCGTACATCATTTTTCTTTTGTGCGGCAGAGCTCTGCTTTAGCGCCTGCCCTGCTGCCTGCTGCCTGCCGCCTTCTGCTGATGTTGCTGCCTTTTGTCATGACATCACGTTCGCACACGGTGCTCTGGCACTGCTCTGGCACTGCTCTGGCCGCGAAATAAATAAATAACGAAGAAAAAAACTATCAAAAGTACACATAGTGATCGACTAGGGGGTACCTCGACTAAAAGAGGCAATTCTTATGCTTGAAACTGATGAAAAATTCCATTTTCTTTTAATATGTCCCTTGGAAATGTTCTCCCTAGTCGATCACATCCTTTTTCTAATACCTCAAGAGGTATTTGTTGAGAAATGTACTTTATATGCATGCCAGTTATGAAGAAAAAGCGCTCAAAAAAATATATATATGTATAACGACTGGAGGAGGCAGAGGTCCAACAACAGCAACGACAACGACATCAAAAATGTGGCAGTACCCATAGCCGTGGCTTATACTCGTACTCGTACGTTGTACGTTGTCTCTTTTGTGCGCGGATTAAATGCAAATTAACTGCAAGTTGCAGCAGCAACAAGTTGCACGTAGCCATGTCGTGGCATGCAAATGTCTGGAGCACTGCCAGGCAGGCAGGCAGTAGGCAGGCAGGCCAGAGAGTCCGTTTCCTGTGTGTGCCTGCCACAAATACGAGTACGAGCGACAGTCAAATAACTTTATTAGCGAATCCCCCCTTCCTCCCCCTCCTTAGATGTGAGTCGGATATGGTCAAGAAGAAGGCGATCCGGCCGCCATGTCGTATGTGTAATATATGTTGCATTTCGGTGAAAGGCTGACAGGAGAGAGAGAGAGAGAGCCACCCACGATCTGGTGCCCCAGTAACCCAAAGGAGGACTGGTTCAACATTTCCAGATGCTGCTCTGTGGCTTTCCCGAAAATGTGGGAGTGGGAAAATGAGCAGGCAAAATGGGTTCAAGGTAAGCAGCAGCAGCAGCAGCAGCAGCAGATGCCTTTGCAAAAGTGAAAATTCTTTGACAAATTTTTGTGGGTGGCTTTGTGGCTGCTGTGGCACTGATTGCGCCAGGTGTCGACTGACTCAGGCCACCACCATGTGGGTTGACAATTCGTTAGTGTCCACCGATCATCCCACATCCACACTCCACTGAGGGAGGGAGAGGGAGAATTGTGCACTCACCTGGCATTCAGGCCCTCGATCTCCTCGGTCTGTTCGGCCAGCGATGATTCCAGGTCCAAATAGGCACCATAGTCCCCATCCTTGTACACCTGAATGGCTGCATCATCGATCTGCAATGAGAGAGAAGAGAAGGAGAGCCGGCAATTATAATTAAAGTCTGGCTAAAAGTAAATGGCAGCAGCAGCAACAACAACAGGCACTGGCACTACCGCACTACGCAGTAAAAGTTGTTTATGGTTTCGGTTTTTCGAGTAAAAAGAGAAAGAAGCTACGGGATGGTGGCTACAGATGGGGGCTACAGATGAAGCTGCTGATGGAGAGGTTGATGTGCTGCTGGTGCACCATAGAACGTTTTGTTGCATTGAAAGTCAGCAGACGATTTCGTTTAGGCCAACATTGAGGCCGACAGCAGCCGGAGTTGGACCAAGTTGATGGCTGACCAAGAGATGACGCGCCGACTGGCTGGTGGCTGCTGGCTGGTGGCTGGTCGGTCACCTACTTTTCTCTGCTTTCAGTTTTCTTTCAAGCCGCTGATTGCCTTGGCTGCCTGCCTGATTGATCAAGCTCCTGCTGCGTGCACAAATGCACTGATTGACGGCGCGCAGACCAACTCTTGTCTTGTCGCTGTCTGTTTATTGGCGCATTGAAAGTAATTATTTCTGCATTTACAGAACAATTACCGGGTACAACATGGTATTATATCTGTGTCGGTGCTTAATGCTTAATGCTTAATGTGTGAAAACAGCAGCAGCAACAGCAACAGCATCGGAGAATATTCTCTGTCATCCGGGTGGAGGATTACACAGACGGACACCCAGCATTGGTTGGAAGGGAAGGTGGGGTTTTTGGGACTGTTTTTAGGGCTCATTCTCTTATGACTCTTATGCCCCTTTTCCCTTAGGAGACATTCATCGAACGATGTCGATTTTCTGTAAATGTTTCCCATAAGCGAATGGCTACATGCGTTTTGAATCACACAAACAGAAACAATTCATTTTAAATAAATTTAATTATGATTATTATATTATTATTATTATTATTTATTAGAACATCCAATGACTTGTAACAACTCTTGACTATACACTAAGAGAAAAATATTTATTTTATATATGAAATATATTTATTTTGTTATAGATCAAATACTTTCATATCAATGTGGGTGAAAACCACTTTCTTTTTTTAGAATTTCCACGCACGGTGCAAATCTATTGGTATATTCGATTCTCAGGGCAGTGTTAATCTGAGTCTAGATGCCTGCATCATATTTCCATCTACTGATTAATTTACGAATCTATTACTGCCTTTCATAGAACCCTATCGGCCAGAGAGAGCCACAACAAACAAGTCCATAAATATGAGTATTCTTTGCTGAAATGAGACTTTTCCTAGTTAAATGACTCGTCAGCACTTGAGAGCTTTGTTTGCCCCAAAAGTCAGTGCGTGCCATGCAGTCTAGTACGAGTCACGTTTCCTTATCAAAAAAAGAGGCCCCACTCGAAGCCTCTTGAGCAAATTTTCAGCTGACTTCCTGGCAAAAAACTTTCTAGACCAACGTTTGGGTACCGTCATTGTTTGCCCCAAAGGAGGAGCAGCCGAGACATTCAAATTATGTGTCAAATGCGTGCTTTAGTCTACTATATAAACACAGCAGATCTTTATATAAGCGATCCGTCTGTCGGGCGGGCAATTAAAATCAAAGCAAATATTGGCCCCTCAAGCTTTCTGCTTCCAAAAAAAAAAAAGAGAAATAAAAACAACAAAAAACTATAGCTTGGAATCGGTTTTATGATTTATTTATGTTCCGTCTCTCATATTCGTTTGTTCATTCGTTCATTCATTCATCCATCCTCTGCGTCTCATTCACAGCTCTATGCAAATTTTTATATCGGTCGCTTTTTTGGCTTTGATTTTTTGTATATTTTGAGTGAAGCATGACAAGATTTTTAATCAAAATGATTTTTGGCCAAAAAAAAAAGCACACATAAATGTGGCCATTGACACAGTTAAGGGGCGCGCGCGAGCATTAAAATCCACGAGGAGAAAATATTTAAAAAAAGATATAGTGGGGAAAAAACTATAAAAACAACAAAACGATAGATCCAATATGTTTTAGGAAAATAAACAAATACTTTTCGTATTATTGACAGCCTCGTAAATTCGTCGTTGAAACTTTTTTTGCGAGTGAATAACAAATTGGATATTAATTTTGATTAATTATGTTTCAAAATCCATGAGTAATGTAGAAAAAAGAGGGACATACAATATACAAGTAATTTGTTGGCTCTAATGAAGAGATGACATATGGATTTGCTTTTTTTTAGACCGATTGGTGGGGATTTATATGCGAAAATATTCATTGTATGGGATTATATGTGGTAGAGCAATTAAATGGGGATAAGTAAGTGACTAAGTGGCAAATTGGATGGGAATACATATATGTAAATACAGAAGACATGGAAGATAAGCTTCAGAATTCTTTTTATTCTTTTCGAGAAATGAAAATAGAAATAAATTAAGCCTCCAGCTCCCCATTATACACATAATAAACGAACTAAAAAAAGAATGGACTCAAAACCTCCTGTGTTCCCCATTTTCGAAAATGTAGGCCCCATGTAGCCACCGAAAGAAAATATTTCTTCCTTCTCCAGTCCGTATTTGAAATTACAAAAAAACAAAGACAAATAGAGATCAAAGGTCACTCCACTCACAATCCAAATAAAACATAGCAAAGAGCCATACATTTTTAACCTTGTTGTCGTTTCAGTGACTAATAGACTTTTGCTTTCACATCAATCAGAGTTGATCGACCCACAGGTTGACCGCAAAATCTGATGGATGGCCACCGTGCTAATTGAATTCAAAAGCCCAGGCATAACTTCAAAGGGGAAATATACAGAAGAGATCGCTGTGCAAATTTGTAATGCAAATAATTTAATGCCAGACGAGAGAAAGAGAGAGACAGAGAGAGAGATGGCTGCCG
Source organism: Drosophila lowei (assembly GCA_008121275.1). Lineage (NCBI taxonomy): Eukaryota > Metazoa > Arthropoda > Insecta > Diptera > Drosophilidae > Drosophila > Drosophila lowei. The sequence goes on along the minus strand of CM017781.1, from coordinate 15,087,720 downwards.
GGAGATGGTCAAAAGTGTCGAGCGTGGCTCAAATATTTGACCAACAATTAAATTGCAAAGATAATGGAAAAGTTTTCGCAACGGGTCAAGCCTTACAAGTCAATGATTTTGATTGACTTTGAATGCAGCTACAACTGTGAATAATACGAGTATTGTCCAATCGTGTGAATGACACATGTAAATGACGCAATGCTCTCAATATAACGGATTAATTTATTTACTACAAATAATTGAATTCTCTTTTTATTTGTTTTGTTTATTTTAATGAGCTTTTGCCTTTGGCTTTGGCTTTGCCTTTTGGTTTGAATGTTTTTTTTTTTTTAATGAATTGTTCGACTTTTTTCTGCAGTTTAATTGTGGCCTGTAGTCTTTGTTGTTGGGTCTCTATTTCCATTCAATTCAACACGCGTACTCCCTATATGCTTATCTCTCATTCGATTCTGTTCTGTTCTGTTCTGAATGACGCGAAGAAACAGTCAACACAGAAATAATTGGCAGAAAGAATAACAAAATAAATTCAAATCAAAACGTTAGAAAATCGAATTAAACGTTGTCGAATGGGTAGATGCTGTGTACATAAAGGATTTGGCTGTACAATGAACCATCTACCCCCTGACAGAAACGCAATCGACCGAGGGGCGCTGTCGCATGACGCGCGACCAATATAAAGAAGATTTAAAGGAGACGTTTCAAGACAATTTCTAGTAGAAATATATGAAATATTTCATATTTTATTGTATTTAATTCATAGTTTTTGAAACTTGTATGGTTTTCCCCAGCATTGAGTTTTTCGCTGCCCCAGAGAGAAGATACATATACGTATCTTTAAGGTTAGACAAAGTACCAATAGTTTGTGCTGTTTGGAACATTGGTATCCCTCTCGGTCTAATCAGTTCTGAAGGTCCCTGGTTTTTCTGAGCTGCCGAAAGAGACAATCTCTTCGGTGAGCGAGTAATGGATGGAAATAATCCCCCTCTGTGCCCCTACCGTTGGGCTGGTAAACGATATACATATGTATCGTGGAACAGATACACCCCACCCTACCCTGTATACCTGTATATATTGAGTATCATATCGTTTCCATTGGCCAGCCACAACGACTACTACTCGCATGATTATTTATATTTTTAAGTTTTGTGGGCTCTCGAATCTGTCCGCACTGTCCGTCCCGCACTGATGTCATCGCTGGAGATTAGGCGATCGGTGGGGCGAAAATTTATGAATCTATTGTAATGCGCTAAATTTAACAAGTTGCATGCATGGAACTGCCGATAGCAGTAGGGGCAGCAGTCGTACATTGGAGCAGGCAGCAAAGTTCTCTCTGTTTGCTGACTAATTGGACAAATGGCATTTACAGCTGCCGCTGCCGCTGCCGATGCCGAAGCCGAAGCCTGCCACATAAATCTGCCTCCGACAACATCCTGAGAGCACACTCTGGATATAGAAGCTGGAAAGCCAGAACTTCCTTTTGCGATTTGCTCATTAGAATTTATTGCCGCCGCTTGTCAAGATTTACGTATCCTTGCGGCCTGCTCAGTGCTCTGCTCTGCCCCACTCTGGATGACAGATGACAGGCAGTGGCTGGTGGATGGTGGAAGGTGGTGGTGGTGGTGGTGGAGCCTCCACGAATGGGGAGGCTGTTCGATGGCTCCTTAGTGGCTTTTTTGCAAATTAGTCAAAGTCAGGCAAAGGCAGGCTGGCAGCGCGATGCCACTCGTTGCAGGGGCAAACAATGGCAGGCTTAGATAATTGCTGGCCATGGCTTTCACAATGCGCCCAGAAAAAGAGAGCCAGCCCCAGCTCTGGCTCTGGCTCTGGCTCTGGCTCTGACTCTGACTGTGGCTCTGACTGTGGCTCTGGGGTCTGGGGTTTTCTGCCTGCCCCAACTTCCTATTAGTTGCCACAGATTGTGCGATAGCAATAAGTTAGTCCAGCCCGGGGCTGGCTCAGAGCTGGGCTTGGATCTGTTGTAGCCAATCCCTCCTCGCCATTGCCATCTGCCATTGTCTTCTTCTGGCTGGGGATCGCGCCCAGTGGAAAGGGTCGGTCATTGGCATTGGCCCATCCATTGGCAATGCATCATTTGTTCGGTTCGAGAATAAAATATTGTAATAAGTACGTGGCCTTAGAACATGCTAAACACTTTACTTCCTTGTCTCTTTAATCTCTCTCTTTCTCTCTCTCTCTTTCTCTCTCTCTCTCTCTCTATGTTTTTTGCCAGAACAGAACTAACCCCTTTGTTTGTTTTTGTTTGTGGATAAGTTTTTCATCTGTTATTTACCAATTACCATTTAAGCAGATTTCCTAAAAGTTTTCCCCCATTGATTTTTGTTGTTGGTTTGTGGTTCTTTCCATTTCAACGCTCTTTCCTCTTTCTGATTTTCCAACATATAAAACTTATTCCGCTTCAATTGACTTACATCTGGCCCCCTCCCGCCAGGACTATTTTTTTTTTTTTAGAATTTGTGGCTAGAGTTTTTCCTCTTTTTTGAATCAATTTGGTTCTGGCCAAGTTTAATCTTTGGCTTTCATGTGGAAATTTCACAAATAAATCAATTGTCGATTTTTGTTTACTTTTTTGTGGAGGAACGAGCATACATAATCGTTCCATTGCCGGACGATAAACGAGTTATAATGCTTTTTATGCGTTTTTATTTTTATAGGAAATGTGGTGGCGATATAGAGCGATAAATGCGTCTAAACACGCTATGCAAATGATTCGCGGTCTCGGTCTCGGTGTCGGTTTGGGATGCCGTGCCACAAAAAAACCCGCACTGGAAATACACATGCAAAATGTATATGCCATCAGTTCAGAGACAGTGAGTGCGAAAAGTCTGTGATTGGGCACTAAATGCTGTATAAAATCAATCCAACGATAAATTCCGATATGCGGAACAAGGCAGCAGCATTAGACAGACATCACACATGCGAATCGCTCATTCGAGTACGCATCTCACACATTCGTAAGCTGCGGTCTTGTTTCGTCAGTAGTTGGGCTCTCAGCGAAAGGAGTGGAACGAAGGAGAGTGCAAAGTGACACTTGCAGCCGCAACAACAACAGCAAGAACAACGGTTGGCATGTGAAGAGAGCAGGAGCGGCTTTGCGTGAGAGAGTGCTAGAATGGTAGAGCTTGGGAAAGCGAGCGAGAGAGAGAGCGATATATGTAGAGCCTTAGTGCAGTCGTAGGCGGGGGGAAGGAGGGAGAATGAAGGAAGTGTGAAGGAGAAGCAAAAGCTGGCAAATATTCTTCATATACGGTAGTATATGAATATTTATTTATTTATTTATTAGACATTCCTATGCGATGTAAAATCAACATGCTATAACCCCTATAGGCCTTAAGCAAAGGATGGATTTTTAATGTATATTTAAATAGTTTTTCAATGGTAGTTTGTAATCGGCTCTACATTTAAATGGAAAATACCTTTTTCTCGGATTAAAGTACATTTTCAACCATTCATTCATACAGTAACTGTCATACCCTCTACTGTTCACAAACTTCTTGCATCCACTGTGGACAACTATCAGCAAAATCGGCAAAATCGGTAAAATCCGCAAAAGCCAGCATCATCGCAGGCATCAAAGCGCTAGGCTAGCGTGTGCAAAAACCGTTTTCATCACGGCATAAAAATAAATATTAAATTTTTGAAAGAAGTATAAAAAAGCAACCCTAAAAAAACTATGAAGAATACTAACAAACAAAAAAACCCGCAATCTTGATCTCGATAATGCCTATACATACTTCTTAATGTATACGGAAAGTATCTCGTAAATGCGACGCTAAATGAGTTAATGCCTTTTCGTATACAAAAGATTTTTGTACGCTGTGTGTTTTTTTGGCTAAAAGATTCAGGCTGCCCGATAAGACAGAGATAAGCTAAAGCCCGTTGAAAATACGGATAATATATATATTTACGAGTATAAAAGAAAGAAAGATCCATTGTCTTATTGCTTACACTTTGTGGGGCATTCAACAGCCTGAGTATGGTGCCGATCTGCGTGGCCAGTGGCATGGTTGTGGCAAACGCATATGTGGGGGCACGCACCGGTATGGGGAAGGCGGTGCAGGCCGATAGCGGATCGCTATCCACCAGATACTGGACACGAAAGGTGATTAGTTCGTCGGGTTCCATTTTCACAATCATTTTGGCGAATGTATTTACAGTCAGTCGTCTCTCGAGATCGCACTTCCACTTCACCTTTTTCACATTTGTCTCTTTCTTTTATTTTCTTTTATTTATTTACTTTTCTGGTATTTTCTCTCACTTTTATTTATTTGCATTTTCACTTGAACTGGAACTGGGACTGAAATGGATTTTTGGATGGATTGGCATAAATTTGTTTGCTTTTCGCTGGCTTGCAATTTGTTTTAATTTTGATTTTTATGACGTGCACTCTTTGGGCCACTCTCTGGGCCAAGCCCCGAAACGAATTTAAATCACATAGAAAACACACACACAAGAGACAGGAGAGAGTTTCGGGGGCGAATTATCGAAGCCATTGATACCCTGGACAGCAATAATGTTATATATATTATCTATGATAGATATCAAATTTGGCTGAAATATGTAAAATAAAGTGGACTGCGGTGATCCTACGGATCAAAAAGCTGTCAACAAATCTTGTAAAAATCGTCATACCCTCCTGCCTATCCCAAAATTGTTGCATAATTGTTGGTGGTTGCTGGTTGGCAGTGGTGGTGTCTATTTTGGTTGAGGCAACACACACGCATGTTGCGCAATTTTATGCTAAATATTGCAAAATTGTTCAAAAGCCACGCCCACTATACAGTAACACTCCACAACAGTATTCCCCCACCGCCACCCGTAGCATAATTGCCTATGCCGAACCGGATCGCTCTCCTTTCTTTTCGTTTCTTTTCTTTTATTTTATTTTCTTCTCTTTTTTGTATTTGCTTAAATATTTGTCTTTGGCTTTCTGGTTCGCTTCAGAGTCACATAATGATCGTTATAGTAATGATGATGATTGTTGTGTAACTTTGTTCGAATTCAATGTCAGTACCCGCCCCAGTAGTTCGGTTTTTAATCATCATCAGGCATTCAGGGGACATTGCCTCAAATCGAAACCAAATCGAAGGGGCCTCAAAGAAGGTAACGTCTCGGCCGCTGTGGGAGTACCGCTAAATGGTCTTGTCTGCTGTTTTTCTGGGTTTTTATGCAAATATGCAAGACACAGAGTACTACACAACACACAGTACAGAGCGCAGTCAGTCTGTCAGTCTGCCAGTCTGCCTGTCTGTGGTTTATGGGCCCGCAGAGCCGAGGGTCTTCGTCTGTTAACGAGGTTCTTGAGTGTCGTCTTGTAGCGGTCCCAGTAGCCGTGTGCGGTAGCTCCCTCCACATAACGTGACTCTAATGGACGCCCGTTGGCTGCCGGAGTTTGGTCTTTGTCTCGTCTTCAAAATTCGACTTGGACTTGAAGTTGGTCTCTGCTCAACACACACACTTGTCTGTCGCTCGCTCACTGCTGCAGACGACTGACATTGAACTCTAGAGTCTAGAGTCTGGAGGAGGTCCGAAAGATGGTTGGGAAATGGGTGAGGCCACCGTGCGCGCGACAAATGGTATAAGAGATCGTCTAGTATGTTGTCCGTACATATTACGTATTGTTTTAGAAAGTATTTCAGGTATTTGTTGTTGCGGCATAAGAAAAGCCATTCCATTCAGATAATTCAGCTTTAATTGGTTTAAGACTCTGCTTTTGTACTTTTCTCTACTTAATAATGATAGAAGCACTACAAAATAATAAAGCAAATACTAAAAATGGCAGAACATAAATACTAAAATAAGTAATACCCAAAAAGGCTCAACTAGATACTAAAAAAACAAAAATAAACATTTCTAAACTACAATAAATACAAAAAATCCAAAAATAGATACTAAAATAAACATTAAAATTATTCAAATTAATACTGAATACACCAAAATTCAAATAAAAACTTTAAAATAAATTTTAAAAATCTTAAATAATTACCCAAATTAATCATTTAAAAAAATACTAAAACTAGGAACTTTTATTAGAAAAAGTGTGTTTTTTATGAGAAGCGCATAGAAAAAATTCAAACTATTCAAAATACTTTTTAATTTACAATTGTACTGCAGAGAAACTATTCAAAAATTATTAAAGAACTTCCTGCATAAAAAAATACTGAAAATTCTTTGATTCTCTTCTCAGACAATCATTTACATAGCAGGCATATGTTATAAGGCCTCATATCTGATTTTCTGGTCTATAAAACGTTATACAATGAACTTTTTGTTGGTTAACTGAAACTTAAGAGCCCTGCGTTAACCAACAAAGATACAACGACAACCACCCCAAGTATTCTTCGAGTATTAGCTTTCTTCATTATGTCCTCGAATCATTTAGTGGTGGGCTACCTTTCAAACCATTATTCATTCCACAGATTCTCTGGGGGGCCTGGGCCTGGCCACCAATTTTGTAATTTGTCCAACACGTTGCACAAACATGTAGCAAGTTCGTACTACTGTGGAATACTCGCGTATAACATGTAATTATTTTATATTTTAGCCACTAACTCAAAGCATTTTTCACAGATGCGATGCCCAATACGATGGCGATGGCGATGGAATTGGCGGCGGCGGCTTTTAAAAAGCCACAAAAAAACACAGAAAACATCGCGCCTAATTGCAATAATTCATTGCGAAGCAGCGAATGCGAAATAAATACAGGGAAACACAACACACAAAAATAAAGGCGAAAGCCATAAAAAAGGCCAATAAAAACGGTTAACAAAAGACAACACAAAAGCCAAGAATATTGTGTAAACGTAAACAGCTGTTCCACAGACGAGACTCCCGCGAACCGTTGAGAGGTGTTTCGTTCTGTTGAACGAACGAAATGAGAAATAAAATAAAAGTCAAGTCATTAAGAGCGGACTTGGAAGTCGGTCTGAACGGGTGGGGCAAGACTTCAGGGCTCAGAAAGGAAGTCAAGACGGGGTTAGGGGGGAGGCAGCAGCACAGCACAGCAGAAAAAAACAAAAGACTTAAAAGAGTTAAAGTTTAATTGAAAGACAGGAGAATGCGGTGGCAGAGGGGAGGAGAGTACGAGAGACAGGTTACAGGCGGCTGGCGGATGGACCCTTGCCAGGGCTTCCTTCTGACAGCCAGGCGGCAAGGCAGCAAGGCGGCAGGTGTGCCCCAAAACACACACAGGAAAGAACCACACCACGCAAAACAAAAAACAAAACAAAAACAGCAGGAAAGAAGCAAGGTTGCGAGGCTCTAGATACCCTGGAAGATCGATTGTTTCTTGGACAGGCAGGGGAGACACTTGAAAAGATTCGGGCATATTTTTCGAACGATTCTGTTGACGTTGATTCGCTGTACAACGTTTTCCATAAGCAAAATGGCAAAAGAGATCTGGGATATTTTCCATTACAAAATATTTAATATGCTTTTTGGGAGGAATATTAGACAGAAGAACAGCTGTTTTTTCCCCCAAAAACTATTGATATTATCAAAATATCTTTTAGCATAAATGCAGATCTTACTGGCATTTTCCGTCAGATATACTCGTATGTATTTTGGGAGACCGGTTTTTCGACTCTATCCTGCTGAAGAGTTCTTCCTTGTTTTTGGTAGCAAACTTCTGGGTTGCCTTATAGGACCCACAATCGCACAAGGGTACCAGCCACTGCAACCACCAGAGGGACGGCACACCACCATGACATCAGCAAGCGAGAAACCGAAACAACAAGTTCTGTTGCATGCGAAAGTCAATGTTGCAAGAGTCCGATTGGCCGCCTGCTTTTGGTTTCGTTTATGAAATGGAAAATGAAGTTGAAGCCCGAATAAAGATTTTTACTTTCACGTATACAGAAATTCCTACAGACACAGGCCGGAACTCTCTGTTGGGCTCTTGGCCAACACAAAAAAGGGTTTCGGCTTCGGTTTCGGCCAAGTCAAAAGTTAAGTGACCATCAGCGAAAATCACTATCGTCTATCGGCTTCCTCATTGCCCCGGCGATTGGCGACGTGCAGAAATTTAATGAAATTAAATAAATATTATGTTGTATAGCAGAAATAAACGCCGGAGCCAGCCAGCCAAAAACTGTGGCCATTGTGGCCAAGAGTGTGGCTGTTAGCCATGGCTAAGCAGCGGCATATTTAGTTACAAATTACGACAATGGCGCCGACGCGACGAACCGACGACTGACTGATGGACAGACCATATTAAAGTGTAAATAATTTATGCAAATGCCACAGCAGCAGCCAGTCTGTGGGGCACCCACAACAACTACAGTACAGTAACAATAACCGGCGGTACAGTAACAACTGGCAGGTAATGAAACCCGCCCGCTGGCTCAAGGAAACTATTTTTTGGAGCCATGCTGCTGCTGCTGCTGCTGCTGCTGCTTCTCTCTTTTTCGCCTTGACTTGGCTTAAATGAACTTTCACTTTTACTGCTGCTGCTGCTGCTGCTTGCCTGCCCCATGTTGCAATCACTGGCGTTGGAGGAGTCAGGCAACGTCTCTTCCTGCTGCCGTTGCCGCTTCTTCTTCTGCAGTTTTTTATGCCATCAATTATGCAAATTTTCCATAGCCATAGCCCCCCATGGGATGGCTAATAACTTAACAATTTCCCAAAGACGCTTAATTGACAGCTACTGTGCGGCTTCGGTTGCTGCTGCTGCTGCTGTTGCTGTTGCATGCCCCTACGGGCGCACCCCACTCTGCTCGGATCCGTACTCTGTGATCCGCTTAAGAGTACGCTTTGATGATCCGCAACGGAGCATTGACATTGATACAGTTAGGGTTTTCTGCTTCGAAGGGGGTCCCCAATCGAATTTATGCAAACAGGAAGTTTCTTCAACAGCTGCTTGTAGCGGGAGTTCTTCAGAGAAATGCTAGGAAGGCACTTATACTCGTACTTGTAGATATTGTTGGTTTTACAACGAATTTTGAGGAGTTCAATTGCTTACACCTTCTACATCCCTGATTGATTCTCTCTGAAAGTACATATGTTTCCCAGAAGCATAAAAGTTCATATGTTCTTTATAAGATGATATGCCACTAAATATATGTATACTCTCAAGCGAAAAGGATACGAGTGGAGATCTCTGGGTTCAGAATTTACTTTCAACTTTTCTATGCCACAACTAGAGTTCTAAGAACCAATGGAATGTTTTGAATACAATGCAAACAACGAAATGAATGAATGAAAGCAGTTCAGCAGTTCGAATATTGTAGAACCGATTCGAATCTCTTCGAATCTTCATTAGCGCACTAGCAAACGATTTACGATCTTTAAATATATTAAAATGTGTCTTTACTCGTATTCCCACCATCTTATCGCACGAACAGACAACTATTTCTGTTCCATCAAGATTATATGTATACCCTAGAACTCACACGTGACACTTGTGATCGAACTTCATTGAATTCAATTAAATCTACTTGTACTTCACACATTTTCCTCTCCCCCCTCCTGCACTTATCTGCCCCGAAGAGTCCCACAACATTGGAAAAGATTCCGCGATACTTATCGCTGACTTAATAAAGAAATAAACCCAGATATAGATACAGATACATTCGTTGGTTCGATGGGTTCGGAGAATGCGCAAAAAAAATACCACATTCGGTAGGTCTATGGTTCGCTGAACAGCAAATATTTGGCCATACAAATACAGAAACAGAAAACAGATATTTTAATGGAAACAGAACCCAAAAAAAAAGAGAGAGAAAGACACTACATTCCACAATAATTTGTCATGCTCTCAAGAGAGAGAGAGAGAGAAGATAATGGAAACAAACAAATCATTTTTGAATTAAGAAAAAGGTAGTAGAAGAAAAAGGTACTACGGCCGGCAATCAGAAGAAAAGTTGTTTGACCTCTTGACTGAACTGAATGAAAGACATATAAAATTGTTAAGCGAATGCATTTAAAAATAATTTCAACTGCCAATAAAAAGCCAGCCAAAGAAAAACACCGATGATTGGCCTGGGCCGTAATAGAGGGCCCTCTCTCGAAACGAGTTTGGAAAGAAAATTGTGTCACGTTTGTGTGCTGTGTGTTTGAAACGGTTAAATGTTTGAGGGAAAACACATCGCATGCCACTCGAGATCAGAGGCAGGCAGCAGCAGAGTGTGGTGTGGTGTGTCTGTGTCAAATCCTATAGATACTCTCTGCCACAGAGATACCCTCTACTCTCGATACACGTGCGCATACCATGGCATAATGTGGTACTGGTGCGTGTGCGCTTGATTTATTGAATTCTTTCGTTCAGAACCGTAGCTGATTTCGTATGCAACGGATGCCCCAGGTCCAAGTCCAAGTCCAAGCTCTGTGCCTGTGCCTATGCCTGTGCCTCCGCAAGAATGCCAACTCATTATAGAACTCCCCTTCTGGAGGTGCTGGAGAGGTTGGAGGTGTTCTTCACAGTTAATTATAACAATAGCATAATGATCATAAGCCCCCCAGGAGCCCCCAAAGGCCCCACAGAACGGAAATGAAAAGAGAACCAAAGCCAGAGGCAGGAAATCGTCGTGTGACAACGTGTTCATTGGGGAATTTCCCAGCTTATTCTTTAGTTTTCAGTGCTAAAAAAAAACACCAAAGTGTCGATCGGAATACTTTAGAAATTGGGGTCAGAAGCCAGAGAGAAGTGCACTACTTTCTGGCTCTCAAGAGCGATGCCACTCCAAAAGCGTTTGCCACTTCATTCCTCTGGAAAACGCAGCCAACGGTAGTCCACCATTCGAGTAGTGGAAAGTGTTTTTATTGGAATAGAAATTTAAATTATGGATTTTCTATTCTATTAAAAATGCTAATGTTTCAAGAAAGAAGAATCGAAAGTGTCAGCAGAAGATAAAAGATCGCTTTTAAGATGGAAAAGTTAGGCCAACTTCAAGAAGAATGAAAATATATACAATACAAAAGACATTTATCAAAATTAGCTTGGGTTTTAATTAGGTTCTTCATGAATATATGGCACTATTATCTATAATTTTTCATTATTTAATGGAATAATACGGAATAAATTAAATAAATTAGAATCAAATGGATAAATAATTTACTATAATCAACTGAAACCATAAAAAACCCAAATTAACTTGAGATTTTTCTGTTACTACCATGCACTATTTTTAGACAAGAGATCTATAATTGTTTTTGGAACTACTGGAAATCATAGAAAATCGTAGAATATAGCCAGAGCTTAGATAGAGGTAATGTACTTTTCAAAGGCAAATTTTACGTGTTAAACAGATCTAAGATGACTAACAGATCGCTAGAAACAAGAATCCATTCCATCTGTCAGAACTATGAATACCTGAAGAGGCAGTCAATCAAAAGGAATCGCTCTCTACAAAGGGAATTGGAGTTCTTTCTAGGCATTCGAGCTGACAGAATCTTCATGTGAAACATTATGTCATTTTGATAGATCACCCATAGAGACAGAAAGACACCTCACTCTCTCGGTCTCTGTTGCCTCATCATCATCGGTGGTTCCCTTTACAGACAGATGCGAATGCGGGACCTGTGAACCAGGGGCATCATCTGTACAACTCATTTTGTGGGTTATTTTTGTATGCAGTTGACATGAATTCTTACAAAATATCAACACACACACACGATACTCTATATATATTTATATATATGTACATATATCTGGTATCTGGGGTATCTGGTAGGTATATCTTTTATGTGTGGCATATTCATTTGCTCTACTAATTTGCGGGCTCTGTGTGAGTGCGTGACTAATATTTTTGAGTGCAGCAAAAAAGACTTGGCCACGATTTTTGTGCGGGGATTATGCAATGGGGCAACAAACGACCAAAACGGCAACAACAATCATCATCAAAATAATAAAGTTAAGATACATTTTTTAGCCAAGAAAAAACACCGAGAGCCAGAGGAATATTGAGAGGGAGACAGTGGGGGAAAAGTGGAACCAGTGGCCCACTTTTCACAGCCCCTTCTTTCCCATCAGCTGTGTGACAATTTTCATTTCAAAATTTGGGTCAAACACTTAAATATTTTACATTTTTTACATTTTCTCTCTCTCTCTCTCTCTCTGTGTTTTATATTTTTATATTTTATGCAATAAAATGTTGATGTTTTTGGGTATTTGTTCGATTTTATATAGGATTTACTGATTTACTGGATTTCCGTTTTTATCGATATGATTCCCTCAAGGGAATGTTGGGGATAGGGTGGAAGGATAGAGGAATACAATTTATTATTTATTATACATAGTGACGGTACTGAGATGTTGATTCGTGGTATAAATCTCCCTTAAGGGAAATGACATCATTTCCATGAAGTAACACAAGGCATTCTCTTTGTATGATTATGATGGCACTATATATAAAATATACAAGGTTTTTTTTACTTTTATCTGTAAGAACACACCGTCCATTTCTTGGAAAAGTTGATTTTTGCCTTCAGTTTCTGAAATTTGATGATTGGTTGAAACTTATGTTTGTTTTCCAATAATTTCAGATAATTTTTGCCCAGCCTAGGTGTTTGCAGAGACATTTTGGTGTCTTATTACAAAAATTGCAGCGGTTTTAATTCAAACTATTCGACAACGCAATGCCGAATGCTGTACTTTGCCCTCGTTTGGGATTTCGAATCAATTAATATTCTGTAGATGATTTTAACTCAATTCTTGGACTTCTTATTTTTCAAAACCGACTGAATAGTATTGTTCAAGCATTATCAATAAATACATCCATTCAGAAATGCATCTTCTTCAACACCTAACTTATTTGCTTTAAAATTGAGGACTTATCAAATTCACAAATCGATTTTCTTGGAAAATTAATTTTAAAAAATGTATAATGTAAAAATTAAAGAAATGAACTTATACCTTCCACCGATAAGTGCAGCATTTCCAACAATCAATGAGCAAATAATTTTGGAAGTGCATATCATAGAAATGTAAGCCCTATCCCATACTTAAAGGCCCAATAAAATCATGAATCATACGATTGTTTGCCTCAAATGTTCTACTGCACCGCTAATGATTGAATGAATGAATGATTTGAAAGCAAAAGCATATAGATTTTCCATGAAAATGAAGCTCATGTTGTGGCTTATGTCTAATTTTCTTTATGAGGGCGCTCTTTTCACTCAACTGAAGCCCACATTTGAATAACAATCTTAAAGCGACAGAGCTGGGGGGTTTTATTTGATTTTTTACAAGCTGTTGGCCTAATGAGCGACGCCAAGCCGCCGCAAGACGATCCCAGATGAGAGCGGGGGGGTGGGGGCTATAACCATCATTTTATAGTCTAATAAACAATGCGTTTTATCTGCGCCTGTGCTTTGGACGTGTTTTCACTTTGAGCCATGATAAATTGCATTACACACAGAGTTTTTCTTTTTTATTTATATTTAAACATTTTTTTTGTGGCTTGTCTGCTGTGGCGATTGCATCTCCAAAAGACAGAAAGACAGGTAGACGACTGGTAGAGACAGTCGGCATTGCAGTTTCCACCATAAATCACCTCTGACGACTCATAATGCATACGAAAATACATAAAATTTATTGAAAATTGTAGCCACACAAAGTGTTTGTTGTTTGTTGGTTCAATGGTCAGAGAGACGCCTGTTAATTTTATGCAGATTTTATGCAACAATCCAGCGCTTAAATGTTGCACACACCGCCAGCCACCAGACACCAGCCGCCAGCCACCAGCCACCAGCCGCCTGATAAATCGCTGATGGTTTGTCGGTTTTCGGATTTCGGTTTACGGATTTGGGGGAGTGTCAAATGCCAGTCCCTCCGGACTCCGGACTCCGGAATTGTGGCGAGTAAGTTTTAAATTATGGGGCTTGTGGCAAGGTCAAGTTGAGGTTTGATTGATTCGAAATGCAATTTCAAATGGGCAGCAATCAAAAGATGCCTCAAAAGAAATGGTAAAAAGAGTTGAGTCCGCCTTCGCCTTGCAACAATCGATACGAATCAGCCATCAAGGTCGTAATATTTCCTCATAATATGGGATGATGCCGTAATCAATGATTATTTTTGTATTCTGCAATCCACAACAAAAACCGCAAATTGCAAGCCAAAGAAAAGCAAATCAAAATCAAGGCAACAGATCTGTTGCATCTCTGACGCAGGCTGGGCCTCCCCTACTCTTGCACCGATTCGTTTTGGTTAAAGTTAATTGCTTTTATGGCCATAACCTTTTTTTATGATCGCACAATCAAACTACTTTGCATTTTATGAACCCTCTTCTGGCTCCTCCTTGGGCTGTAATCAACTTTTATGGCGCCCACCATTCAGAAAACCATTGAAAAGACATTTGGGGAAGCAGCGATAAAAATCACAGAAAATTTGCTCAACTTCCCTGATAAGTCCGAAGGGTCCCCAAATGTCAAGTTATCACTTCATTAGATGTAGATGGAGATGGAAGTGGTGTTGGGGAATGTTAGGGATAGGTTTTGTTTAGGATAGGTAATGGAAGGAGAAGTGAACTCTTTATTCCCATAAAATGTGGAATGACAGCTTCTTTAATTGAAATATACCTTTGGGTTCGATTGTTTGTACAAGATTCAATTGTATTTATAACGAATATACTCTGAGACGCGTACTCGAAAGTAAATTCAATATCCAGCACATGAAACTTGAATGAAACTTTACAGTTAAAATGAGATAATTGAGATTTTGTAATACAATTTACACAGATTTATTGTATTATGTTCTTCTTTAAATATTTTCTAGTTTTTGTGTTTCGTAATAATAATAATAATATAATTATTGAGCTTTCCCCGACCTTTTCCTACAATTCTTTAACCATTTTGTGGTTTCTAAGGTACATTCATGGTCTTAGCCCCAGAAAAATCAATAGGAATACCTCTAAGAACAGAACCCTGACCCAAAATTCCGGACATCAACAACCAACAGAAGTTTTGACTGCAATTTCCATATGTCAATGCTAGACAGTATGCATTACATAGAAATATTGTAGTAAGTGTATATATCAGATCCATGTCAATGAAAGTGAGAAGAAATATCATGTTCCGACCCAGAGAGAGGCACCGAAAGAGAGGGGAAATAAATCAATAAACTACCGTAGGCTATGGGGGGACCTTCGTGCTAATAGGTTATTTATTTCACAGTATGTATGTAACTGTAAGCTGTAGGGTATGTCTGTGTATAGAGAGTGCCTTTGGGTGGCGTGTACTAAGCCACGGTGTGACCTCAATATCATTTGGCAAAGAGTGCTCGTTCGTTAGCTGAAAGAAACCAAACGCAACAATTTTTACCATTTTTTATGAGGGGTTTTTTTTCTTTTTTTTGGGTGTGGTTGCACCACTAACACTTTCATTGTTTAGCCAAACACTTTATCGTCCAAAATAGATACATATGTACATACGTACATACGGACATATACGAGAGAGATGGATAAGAGGGGAAATTACTCACTAATGCGCTTTGTTGTCTGCTGCCAACTTGATTGTTAGTTAATGAGTTGAAAGATAGTTTTTTGAACAGATAGATAAGTCCCCCTGGTTTATGTAAGCTTTCGCTTACAGCCGAAATTCCCACGCAATTGAACTTTAAGCCGATTACAGATCATATGGTCCGTCATTCAACTTAATTTGGCTTTAAGTTGAGAATTATAATTAGTTGTCAGTGGATGGGTTGATGCTGATGTTGACGGACCCCCATCTCTATTCCATCCATTCTCTAGCCGCTGTTCACCTTGACTTTGCATAGCGAACGAGCGAACGAAACGAACGACTTCAGTAGCTAGATAAGCGCTCAAAAGATAAAGAATAAGTGGAAAGACCGACTGAAATACCGACTACAAGATACCCATTAACTATGTATGTACTGTTCATACTGAACAATTTTTAAAGTCCAATATTTTGAGTTCGGCGTGTGAACTTCTTGAGATTTATTATCTTTGTATTTTATATTGATTATAAATGTAAACAAAATATATTATAAAACCCTACATTTATTTATAAATTAAGTAAACCCTTTTCGACACCCATATACCCTTTGCACTTTGCACAGGCAATGGTGGTGGGTATACAAAACAGAAACAAAGAGAACGAGCGCAGCAGAGAAGCAGCGGCAGCGGCAGAATCCTAAGCAACATCAAGGAAGAGAGCACCATTTGAGGGCAAACCTTTTCTCTCTCTCTCTTCCCCCACCCACCCCTTTCAACTACTGTCTTAACTAAGTGCTGGATGGTGTTCTCTCTCCGCCTCTCCCTCTCTCCACATCATCTCTTTGCAGCACAATTAAAAAAATTGGATTAGCGGCTGCAAAAAAAGCTTGAGCTGAGAAAAGAAAAGCAAGATAATAGAGTGCAAAGCGGCGACCGCTAAACCCAGAGAAGCGAGCGAAAAAAAAACTACGCTGAAACTAAAGCCAAATCTGAAGTGTCTCGCGGTTGGCACGTCAACAGGCGGTCGACGTCGGCGTCGACGTCGCTGTCGTCGTTGGCAGATTACGCCGGCAGATAATTAAAATCGTAACTACGTTTACGGTGGTGTCCGCACAGTGGGTGCGCTAGGTATGCGCTAAAAACAATTGAAGGGAATCACAATTGGGCCACAATCACACAGATCTGAGCCAATTTTTGGTTAAGTACTGTTCCTTTCGTCTTCTATTATTCCATTATAAATGCTATCCTCCTTAGATACTCTCACATTTTTCACAATTATTTCCACTGACGTTGCACTGACTTTCACAACCCACTGTAATTTGCCCATGCCTGTGTGTATGGCTAAGTAGAAGCGAGGCGAAGCTCTCTTTCTGGCAAGTACTTCGTACTTCGCACTAGCCGCGTTGAAAATGAGGTTTTTCTTGCCCCCACTAACCCCCCCAACAGCTGCTCTTTTTTTTGCACGCTAGATATAGAGTGAGTGAATTAACTCATTCTTATTTCGCCATAATAAATTCCACAGCATTCATTATTTGCATATTAAAAGGTAAATAAAGAGTAGAGCAGCAGAAGAGTAAGTTTTAGCTTCGGTTTTAGTTTTAGTTGGGGCATGTTGGGGCCGTCTGTTTTATGGGGTAATCATAGGGTAATGCAATTCAAACTAATTGAGCGACAGCTGACAGAATGAAGGAAGGTCTTTGCAGGTACTATGTGGAGCGGTACTAGATGATAATTTGCTGTCAATGATTTTTGGGTCAACAGGTGATAGATGGCCCACGAAATGCAGCTTTCATAGGGTAAGATATAGAAAGTGATCTTCTGGGAGACATATTTTCCCCTTGGGCATGCAATTTTCCTTAATGATTGCAAATAAATTACATATTTCTCTCCTCGTAATTTGCCAAAAATTGAACGCCAACGATATGCTTCCTTCTGGTCCCAACAAAATGACCGACCCACAGAGTGCTTCCCTGGGAAGACTCGTCTTATATCGAGATTTATTTGCACAATTCCGGTTTTTGGATATTCCTTTGCCTCTCTTTTAGAGTCGTTTTTTGTGTGTGTATATTTTCACTACTATTTGCTCATCTTACAGGGACAGGGGACAGAGATCCTCAATAGGAGCCCGAACCTGACGTTTCGTGAGAGCCCTGCACTGCATAACGAAGCAGCGGCCAAAGAGGATGAGCAGACAAGGAGAGCGAATGAGATGGAGACAGGCACGACAGCTGTTTCCCGCTGAAGAACATTTGACACTGAGATTTTTTGAAGAAGCAGAGGCGCCCACAGTGGAGCAGGCCATACGAAAACCATAAAAAAAATTGAAGTTTGTCCATTGGCACTGACACAGTGACACGCAAAAAAATCAATAGTATTTCAAAATAAATTGCAATTTTAGCAGAGTCCGTCGTCTAGTTAACATTATTAACCATGTTTATGCCTCTTCCTCGATTCGCTTTGCACAATTATTTCCCACTTTATCGGCTATTTTGTATTTCGTTTGATTTTTTGTTAAACACTTTGGATCTTTTTAGTATTTCCAATTACCATTCCGTTTGTTGGTTAAAATATCATAAATGTTGCCAACAACAACACACAAGAGACGAGGGGTAACAGCAATAGCGGGGGTGCGCGTATTTTTACGTTTTTCTTAACTCACACGACACGCGACAAACAACGAAGGCGACGGGACGGCGACGACTGAATTCGAGCGTGCTCGGGGAGCAACTGAAAGCCCCAAAATGCGGTGGAGCCGCTGAAGCTCCCAAAGTGGAAGAAGGCAAAGCAACAAAAGTGCAAGAAGAAGAAGAAGAAGAAGCACGGGCAAAGTGTAGTGGTGTGAGAGAGAAGCAGCCAAAGCCACGGTGAGAGAGAGAGCGGGAACAGCAACGTAAGCAGCCATAGAGACGATAGCCGACGGTGCATTTATACAAGGTAAGGCGGTACTCTCTATTCTATGATAAGTGTTTAATGATTTGTACATGTTGCATGTTTTTTTTTGCTGATCATATCAACCATTCCGTTGTCTGATTTACATATCTAGTTTCCTTGGAAAGTCTATCTCTCCCTCACTCTCTCTTTTCTCGCTCTGTATGCTTTCTGCAGACCGCAGACCTTGAAAATAAAATCTTCAGATCGTTTCTTGGGAATGACTCACCTTATATTCACACACCTTGCGTTGGCCGCGTAAGACAAGACGCGGACGTTTGGTTAACGTTGCGTTACGCTACGTAAACCTCTTGAGGCAGGTTGGATTGCGTGCAGGTGTGTGTGTGTGTATGTTTGTGCCTGTGGTCAGGCTGCACCTTCCTGCAACACGTTGTTCCTGCTGCTGCTGCGTTGCACTGCAGCTGATAGTCGATTTTCAGGGCCTAAAAATAGCACAGGCTGCGCGTGTGCCACAATTTGGCTTTATCGTTGATTGAGCGTTAGCCTATCATTAGCTGGACATTCGCTGGGTGCATACTTCTATGGGTGGGTGTGTGTGTGTGTGTTTGCGTGGAGTGCAAAACTTCATTTAGGACGGGGGGACAATGTATTGCATTTTGGGAGCGGGCCAAAAAGAGTTATACGTTCAATTGGCAGCCATGTGTTTAACGGTGGGGCCAACACATTCGATATGCCGCTTAATTGCCAATCGATTGCTTCAAATGCCGATTAGGCTTGGCGATAGAGTAAATAATTTAGTTTATTTTTATAGCCGGTGGATTGTTTAATGGGACAGTTTAAGTGGGTTAGAGGTATTTAAATTGGGTTAAAGCTTGGAGGATTATGGTTAAAGTGGTTGTTTAATAATCATTACATTCGAGTAATATGTGGTTCCGTTAAAGAGGGAAAGGATTAGAAAAACATATGTACATACGTCTACGCTCAAGAGCGAGAGGGATATACACACATACATACGTGTGTCGATAAATACACAGAAGCAGCATTAACCCTAAATGCTACAAAGTTGAATATTTTCCCAGAAATAAAACTTAGCACTTTGCTGCACACGTCTTCACATCTAATGGGAGTTTCCCCAAGTTCAGAGTCAAACAAATGTCGATTCAGACTTAAAATATGTTAAAACTACAACATAAATAACAAAAACCAACTTGGGTTGTCTTTGGAGACATGATAGTACATGAACTGATAATAGAGTTGTCACCCATTGCCTTGAATAACAACAATGCAAAGAAGAAGACGAGAAAGAATGATCAAAAGAGAGCTGGATAGCACCGAGAAGATGCAGAGGAAAAGACAGACGCCGCACAGTATTCAGAAGTGGGATGGAGGAACAGACGAATCTGACTCATCCGCGAGTGTTTTGTATTGTTTTCCTCCCCATTAAAATTGTGTCTCTTTTGCCTTTGCGCAATTATTTGCGCGATAAACGAAACTAAATGTCTTTTATAATGTAATTTGGGTAATTTTTTGGCGTGTTTTTTTGCTTTGGTTTTCACGCATCAATGCCGTTTGGCTATTTTGGGCTGGCGATTCATGCGAGAGACAGAGACAGCCACCGATGGAGGTTCAGAGGTGAGAAAAGAATTTGCGAGAGAGCGGCACAGATTGACAGCGGTTCAGAGGTGACAACAACAGACTTTGTCTAGTGAGAGATACCTCGTACCCCGCCCCACCTCTCATGCAAAAGTTGAATGGACTTTCGATTTTTAATGTTCGACGGAGACTTTTTTTATGGCCACATTTGGCAGCACAAAGTCAACAATTTTGCGAGGAGTACATAAGCAGCGAATCGAATACATATGTACATATGTATGTATGTATGTACATACAAATATTTGCAATCTCCCTTTGTTCCCTCTGGTAAATGCTAACCCCACACAGTGGTGGGGTTACTGGAATTTACAGTTATCTTTGCTCTTTCCCACTTGATTTGGCTTTATGTTCATGTTAATTGCATTATGACCCATTTAGCCGGGAGTCTCTTCTTCTGAGATTCCCTTGTTGGCGCAAACCCATCCCATCAAACTGGAGCGCAAAACCGAGATCCAAATTCGCCGGGAAGCGACCCGCTGACTGCCCCGCAGACAGAATGTAATTAAGTGGGAATTTTTGCGTGATTTTTATACCCTTTGCTGGTGGGGGGGCTATAGCACTCACGACGGGTGGAGACATCCCGACTACTCTATAAATGTGAATATAAGTATTACATTTTTGATTAGTACATATGTTCTTAAGCTCAAATCCATAAAGCTTTACACGTCTGTGTATTTCTGGGAAAACTAGTTTTAAACACATTTTTTATGCAGCATTCCAGGGTCTAAGGAGTGTTAAACGGTTAAAGTGAACCAGTCAGATTATCAATATCCTTTTACAGGGTATTTCCAGCTCAGTACTAGCTATTTTTTGTTTCTTACTTTTGCTCTTCCGCATTTTGTTCTGATATTTTTTTGCGCATTGTTGTTAGTGTGGGAGTGAGAGCGCACGAGAGCCTGCGGATGGCGGCCTACGGCTGACTCACAGGGTCCCCTCCCCCTTCCACAAACCACGAGAGATCTCAGACACTTGAGGACTGCTGTCATTCGGGACCGAATCTGGCGCGAAAGAGATGCCAGATTCTGATAACTGAAGAATTGGGTGTGAGCGAGCGCACCTTGACTGGCCCTGCCTCTGCGCTGCCCTTTGTCATATGAGCTTACAGCTGCAGTACAGGGTAATTGATACAGTGGGTGTCATAAGTCCTGCCGATAAGGCCATTGAATGTGAAAGGCAATTCGGGAGGGGCATCATCAACCGAATGACTAGATGTGAGTAAGAGTTTCTGCTGATAAGTGACTAGCTAATATGCTCTGCCTTTGTCAAGAAAAGTGAGTAAGGGTATCTGTATAAATAAACAAAAGCGTAGGCGTCACGATAGATATATCGTAACAAGACGAGACGCCGGGCAGGCTGCCAAAAAGCCTGCAATCTGCTTAGAAATCAAGAGTGGGAGAGAGAGGGTGGTGAACCACTTACCCTCCGCTGCTGCTGCTGCTGATGGTGCTGCTTTGGTGGCTCGTAAAAGTTGCTGCCATTCTCCAACCACTCCACATCTCTGCAAGATCAAAATCGAGAGAGAGAGAGAGAGAGAGAGTGCATTAACAACCACATGTTCGACATTCACCACACAACAAACGAAAGAAAGCACTCTCTCTCGGAGCTTTCGCTCTCACGCTACTCACCTTTGCATGCGCTGGATGACCGGCCTCTGCGCGGTGCTATCGTGGATGCGCACCTGATCCGGCGTGATCTCCTCCAGGAGGAACATATTCTTGCTGGCCAGAGAGGAGCTCTCCTCCAGGAGAAACATATTCGTGCCGCTTTCCGGCGCCGCATCGCTGCTGCTATTGTTGTAGAAGAGCGGACTGAGCGGCCGGCAAGCGCCACCCAAAAGCTCGTCGATATTCTGATGCCGCGAGATGAAAAGCTTCTCGCCGGGCCGCCGCACCTGTGGGGAGAAGCGCGGCTGAAGCGACGTCGGTGGCGCTGACTGCGCTGCCGGCATGTGGGCTCTTCCCATTGGAATGTTGTCGTAGGGCGAGGGACAGCGCGGTCGCTGCTCTGTCGGCACGGGACTGGCGCACTGCCCCAGTGGCGGCGGGCGTTCGGTGTAGGAAAAGTGGAAGGAGCTGCTCAGCTCGTGTGGCGTGTCCAGTTGGTGCTGCTGCTGCTGCGGATTCCTGCGCCTTAGATCCGTCTCATCTCTGCCCTGCTGCTCCTCTTCGTCCTCCTCATCGCTGCTGGCGTTGGCAGCGACAGCAACTGCAACTGCTGCCGACTGCGCTGCTTCTGGCTCGTCCTGCAGCCACCAGGCCCGCTCTCCCGACTCCCAGTGCTTGACGATGCAAGGCGGGGGTGTGGGTGGCTTCACTGGCGGTGGTTCCATCTCTTTCTCCTTCTCTTTTTCCTTTTTCACTGTCCTGCCACCATGCCCGCTCTCCGGACTCCACGCGTTGGACATTGAACAGCTTTTTGGTCGGTCCGGACATCCACCAGTGCTTGGGTCCGTCGTCGCTGTGGCTTTTGGAGTTGGAGGTTTTGGAACCACTCGGTAGTTTCAAGGTCACCTCTACATGCGTCTCATTGTTGTTGTTGTTGTTGTTCTCGTCCTCGTGGTAGCCATTTGAATGAAGAGGGGACTGCAATTGCAGGGGGGATTGGGGCAGAGAACGGGACTGCGGCGGTGACTGTGGCAGGGAACGGGTCTGAGGTGACTGCGATTCCATCTTTGCCTGAGACTTTGGCTGTTCCTGCTCCTCCTCTAGCCACCAGGCATCCTGCTCCGGTGAGATGCGGCTCCTTGGCATCTGCTTGACCTTGGATATCGTCTCCAATTCGTGATCCTGGCTACTCCAGTGACTGGGATCATCGTCCAGCGGATTCAGAGTCTCCTCTGCCAGCGTATCATCATCCCCCTCATCATCTGCCTCGCTACGGCGCAGCCACCAGGCCTGCTCCTCACCGGAATCAATGTGCCGTAGCCTATAAGGAGGCATTTCCCCGTTCTGATTGTTCTGATCCAAAGCGGAGGCTGTGTTTATCTGGAGACTGGTGTCCTGCCACCAGCTGGGCTCCTCTTGGCTGGGATCCTGCTCGGAGGTGGTGCTCAGGCTAGTGTCCTGCGTGGTGGTGGTGGTGCTGCTGCTGCTGATCGTCGTTGGGGTGGTGGCAGTGGTGATCCTTGTGGTGGCAGGACAGCGCGTACTCGAACTGGGGGTCGTCAGTGGGGATCTCGTTGAGGTATTCGCTTCGCTCGTGGGCGTCGTTTTTGTCGATTTCGTTCGCGGTTCGTTCGTGTTAAGATCTGTGGCCAGACTGATCGATGGTGGGGCCTCCGGCTCCCCAGAGCTCTCCGAGCTTTCGAGGAAGATCGGTTCACTATTTGCGTCTTGCTGACGATTTGCGAAAAAATTCGACACCGACGAGAGCTTCTGCAGACGACGCGTTTGTGGCGATCGGTTCGGTGGTGGTGCAGCCACCGGACTCTCATTCGGTTGGGGATCGTGGCCCTCTGGTGAAGGTGACTCAGGTGCTGGCGTATTCGATTTGCGGCTATTTTGGTTGGCCAACGATTGGCCGGCATTGCCGGCAACGACCTTGCCTTCTTTGGGCGTCTTCTTTTTGCTCTGTTTTTTAACGGTCTTCACCCGCTGCTCGCTGTCCGAGGCGGAGGTGGAGGAGGTGGCCGCAGAGGATGAAGATGTGCCCGGACGACTACCCGTTGAGGAGGACGTCTTGCCATTGCTCAGCTTGGAGCTCTTCTTTCCGGAGGAGCCAGCCGAAGCCAGACTCCCCTCAGAGCCCGCACTGGGCGAGCGTTCTAGTTGGGCAGACCCTCCATTGGTCACCACGTCCTCGGACTCCCCGCCACTGGGAGTGCGCGATTTGCGTGGCCTGTCCGTGGGTCCCACATTCAGGGAGCTCTTGCGGAAGTCCTTGTTGGGCCATTTGACGGCAGAGCTGCCCGAACTGGAGCTGGAGCAGGTCTTGGTGGGTGATTCGCTTTTGGTGGGTGCTGCTGGTGGCTTATTGGCCAAATTCTCCACGGAGGACTGACGTGAGGCATTCAGGCGTATGGCCTTGGGCGGAGAGAGCTTCGACTTGCTGGCGGAGGCGGAGGACGACTTGGCGGAGCTCCCATTACTCAAGGAGCCATTGTTCTTGGACGCTGGACTGGGGACCTCCGCTGGTGACTGTGACTTCCCCTCCACAGAGGGGGACATGGACTTGTTGGACAGCGGACTGGCACTGTAACGGAGGCTGCTGATCCGATCCCTGTGCGGGCTGTAGGTGGAGCTGAGGCTGCTGCTGCCACCGCTGTACCGCAGATATCGCGTGGAATCGTCCATCCTGTCCGATTGGATCTCCTTTTCCAGCGTCTGGCGGGGCTTTGTCGATCGCTGGATGGTCTTCTCGATGGTCTTGGCAATGTCGATGCGGCGCGTACGCTGGACGGTGGTACTCCCCGGTGGCGTGGGCGAAGTGGCACGCGTAACCACCGACACTGAGACGAAGGTTTCCTCGGGCTGCAGATCCTGTGCAACCTTCTTCTGTTCCTGCTCCTTCTCGGGGCTTGCCTGCTGTTTGCCCTTTGGCTCTTCCTCCCTGGCCTTCTCTGGGGGACTTGCGGTGACCTCCTGCTCCTTCTCCCTGCTGGCCCTGGCTCGACTAGCCGTTCGCGCATGAAAGTCGCTGGTGGTCAAGTAGGAGATGGCACTGCCATTGCTGCTGCCATTGCTGATCCGTGAAGCGGCGGGGCCAAAGCGACTGCCGTACCCATTCCTCGCACCCGACGACGAGGAGGAGGTCGAGGTGTTTCCACTGCGATACGTGGCCCCCAGTTTGCTCCTCCCACTGTCGATGACTGGACTCGGATCCCTCGATTTACCTCGATTCGTGTGCTCCAGGGCCACGGGACTAGGATCCCTGGATCTGCCGTACTTTCCCAGCGTGCTGCTGCTCGTCCCGGCTCCCCCCGTGTACCGCTTGATGGGACTGCTCCGCTCAGTGGCGGCCGTCTCCTTGGGCTCTGTCTTGGCATAGCGACTCACGTAGCTGGTGACGGGCGGTGGGGCTGCCGATGTGGGTGGATCTCGCTTGAGGCGGTATGTCCCGCCCGAGAATGATGGTCTGTAGGCGCTGGGCGTGGCCAGGGAACTGTAACGCGATGTGGAGTCGCCTCCAGCTCCATACTGTAGGGCGAGAGAGGGTGAAAGTGAGTGGGTGAAAGGTGAGAGTATTATTAATAGACTCACCGAAGAGCTGCCTGTTTTGTAAGAGCTGCCCAGGCTGGACTTCCAGGGTGTCTGCAGAAGAGAAAGGCATTGGGATTATTCGATGAATTTTAAAGATTATATTTATAATTGTAATAGAAATGTAATGTAATAGAAATCCAAGTATTAATTTTTGATGAGTTTTAATGGATTGCCTCTAATCGTTTAAGATTGGTTTATTTGGAAAACAACTATTATACCTCCTTCAACGTGCTCATTTACGATTATATCTCCCTTAACTTTAAATATATTTTGTCAAAACCTCGCCCACACAATAAGATATATTTGATCGATCCAATTAACAATTTTCATGAGAATCGAACCACCTCTAGATCAAACAGATATGATATTACTATCGCTATCCGTTTTCGCCGTGTTTCACCGTCTTTTGGTGCATTCGTCCGTTTTTATCCCTGCCTGTGGATAATGTTGTGTTCTCGCCGGGTTTCTTGTCGTCTCCGATTGAGTAGCTGTATCGACTTTCCATCTACGATGGACCCACCCCCTTCCCGTTTATGTTTGTATATATGCGCATTTATTTATTCATTTATTTATTTATTTATTTTTTGTATTTTTTGTATTTTTTTTTTTTTGTATCCGGTCTTCCTATTTATTTACTCTTTTTTCCTATGCTTATTTTACATGTTTTTCTTTTCTTTTATTTTCTCTTGTTTTAGACACGCTATCGCCAACCCCGCCCTCGTCATCCCATACCGCTTGGCTCCTCCTCCGCCTGGGTGAGTTCTCCCGCCCTGGATGACTTTATTCACCAATCTCCCTTCTTCCAGCTCGCCCTCTGCCCTCAGCGCGGGCCGTCCGCCCGTGAACAATAGATCTTCGACCTTCCGCCCGGGCTGGAATCCTTGGCATACCGCCCAGAACAACTCCTACGCGCCTTCGACCGGACTCAATGACGGGTGTCTCCCTCATACAGTGTCTCGGACCCGAGGATCATCCGACTCCTCGCCCGGCAGTCCCCGCATGAGCGGCACCCGTCGGTCTGGCCCGACGCTTGTAGTTTCCCTGTGTGTCCGCGCTGAGGCGTGAGCCTGGCCCCTTGGTTTCGTCACCCAGTGGTCGCGATCCCCCTCCCCGACCAAGGGTTTGCCTCGCCGGCTAGGGTGACGAGTTTCTTGTCCAGGTTTGCTGTGTCTCTTTTCTCCTTTTTCTTTTTCTTTAACTAACCTTTTCTTTTTCTTTTTCAGATTCTTCATACATGACTTCTTCTTTTTTTTTCATACTTTAAGTTCACGATTCCGTCATCCTGCGTGCTGATGAGTCTCGTGCGTGTCCTGCGTGGCACCCCCTTATACGTGCCCTGCGTGGCACCCTTACTGCGTGTCCTGCGCGGCACCTTTTGTGAGTGTCCTGCGTGGCATCCTTTACTTTTACTGGTCCTGCGTGACCCCTTTGCGTGGCCTATTATACCTTCTCATCTTCCCTTCTATACTTCTTGCGCCTCGGGTTGGGGTTTCAGGTCTCGGACATGTGCCGTTCTCTGTTTCTTGTCGCCCTCCTTCTTTAGGCGGCATATGACCGGTGATATAAAGTTCTCTATTCGGTACGGCCCATCGTACCTTGGTGCTAGTTTTGCGGCAAATCCCTCCGCTGCGTTGGACAGATGGTGCTGTTTGGCCCATACAACCTCATCCACCTTGGGTTTCCACGGCCTTCTTCGCAGATTATAATGCCTGGCCTGGTCTTGGGCCGCCCTTTCCAAGTTGCGCCGCACTAGTTGGAACAACTCCCTCAGCTTCCTCGCATTTTCGTCGCGTGTCTCCGTTCCTTGTCCTGTGCCTATCGTCTCTTCGTCGTATAGGGCCCTCGGCAGGCGGGGCTCCCTTCCCTGTACCACGAACGCCGGCGAATATCCTGTGGAATCCGACACTCCCGAGTTCATCGCCAGCATTAGCTCCGGCCACTTTTCGTCCCAGGACCTCTGATCGCCCCCTGTGAACTGGGCTATCATGGTCTTTACCGGCCCAAAAAGAAGGTTCGTTACAAGCTTCAGTTGTTTAACGGTATCTGTCTCTTAGTAAACCTCATTCTCTCATTGAGTATTTCTAGTCTATTAATTTCCATGTACATATATATCTTTTGTATATTCTTTGTATTATTCCTCGAAATCTTCATTCTCTCTTCTCATTGAAATTGAAATTGATAGGGGAAGGAATCACATGGCATGGCTTTGATTGATTGGCGCACTTAGACCATAACAACAATTGACTCCCGGCATCCACCCCCTCCTGTTCGAAGGGGGCAACTTTCTCAATGAGTTGTGCACTCGACAATTATTCGCACACATTTCATCATCATCATCATCAGGCAGCAGGCAGCCCCGCAGCCAGGCAGCCAGGCATCCCGTCTCAGGCATCATCATCAGTCGCCGCATCAGCCTCTGTCTGAAGAGAACATCAACACCATCAGACGATGCCAAAGAATCTCCCCCAACTTTCCCATTGGATCCCCAATGCTATTTGTATTTTTGGGGGCCTCTGCTGCTGTTGCTGCTGCTTTGAACTCGCTTCAATGCATTTTCCCTTGCCTTTGGCTCTATTTCATTTTCAATTAAATGGCGCTGTAGCACGCGTTTTTCAATTAATTTGGACGTGTAAACAGATTCATTTCGATTATTTCAACATCTGCCTTCTAATCTCGACCGAGCATCGGCGGGCATTAGAAAATCTCTCGCCCTCGTCCTCTATATAAAGCGACAGAGACACATCTTGGCCACGAACATGCATACGTACATATGTGCATATAAATATTTAGAGAACCCCCCCGTGTTCAGGTGGATCCAGGGGGACAGACAGACAGACAGACAGAGAGACAGACCATTTAATATTGCAAAATTCATGTCGACTTTTTATAGATTTTTGGCACAGCAAAAAGATCTTTTGCACCAATTAATGCAGCTGATATTTAATGAGCAGTTGAAATGCTGTTGAACCCCCACTAAATTGACAGAGACACGAGCAATATTGGCGCATTATACGAGTAGAAAGCAGAATTGTACAAGACTTTGTGTGAAATCATTAAACAGTCATTTATTGTTCGATATATTCAATTTTTGGGATATTTTGGAAGACATTTTGGCTGTACCTGGTTCTTTACTGGCATCAAATCAAAGAATGACAATTTATATCATACTAAGCAATTCTAGAGTACTAAAGAAAGGTATTAGACCCTTCTTTGTGATCATTTCCCAAGTGAATGATGGAATATTCCATTGAAAATTCCTCAATTCAAATAAGTTTCGATCTGAATGATCTTCCAAGTGGCGCCAAGTCCCCCTCAAAATCTCCCATGACATATATCAGGGAACAAAGAATAATAATAATCGGGAATTCTTCCAGCGACCGCCCAGTGGGAGAACTAACAAAGACAGAGAGAGAGAGGAAGCCATGAAGACAGATGGAGAAGAGGAAGCCGGAGAGGACAGAGAAGAGACAGCAAGACAGACAGTGTCGGCTAATTGTTTTCGCTCAGTGAAATGGAATGCCAAATACACAAATAGCCCCAACAATGTGCAAAACAAGCAAACGGAGACGACACCCAGCCTCAGCCTCAGCCGGAGAAAAGTCTGGGGATAGAGATAGATGTGGATGTAGATGTGGATGTGTCTATGGATGGATCGTCTCTGGAATGAGTTTGCCATGTGCCAGCCCCGCTCTCTGGAGTGGAGTGCGTACTTCTCTGACAGCGTTATTATGCGGACTCAATTAGGGACGACCCCAGACACCAGGATGCGCTACAAAGCGCCTGTCTGTCAGTCGACCGAGTCTATAAAGCACACATAAACCACTCAAAAGCCATAACTACGAAATATATGTATTTATCTATGTATCTGCGAGTCCAACGATCTCAAGTATTCGCGTGCCATGCGTCCGATGTCCGATGTCCGCCAGACGTATGATTTATTTATAAACGCTTTTCCTACATTTCGCTCTGTCAAAAGTGTCGAAAAATGCGTTTTACGAAATTCAAATGTGTAAAGAATTATACAAAATAAAAGTGAAAATAAACGAGAGCGAAAACGAAAATGAAAGCGAAAAAAAATGGTATAAGGACATTTAAATTTATATACGAGACTCAGAGCTTGACGTGGAAATAGATGTGGACGGGTCCGGTTGTCAAGCTCAGGCCGAATCAGTTGTGGTCTCTTGTTCCTCTTCCTGCATATAGGCAAAGTCCTGTTGCAGCTCCTCCTCTTCCGATGCCTTCTCCTGCTGCATCTGCATTGGCTGCTCCTGTGGCGGTTTGGTGGTGAAGGGTCCATTGAAGTTCACATAGATGTCGCCCGGTGCAGCCAGATCCAGGCCGAGCTTTGTCAGATCTTCGCCGAAGACCAGTCGGGTAGTCTCCGGATGGGTGTGGGTGGTCCGTATGGCCGCGAGTAGACCCAACATCCCAAATTGATCCGTGATCATGGTTCCGGGAATGCTAGTAAACATTCCATCGGCATTGCTCCGAATGCCTTCGTTCTGGAAAGTTGCCGCAGTCGCCGTACGAGTGAGATCATACGAGGGCTGTCCGAAGATGTCCGAAAACGAGGGCAGCGTCGGCATCCGGCCGTACAGCTCTGGAAAGAGCTTTAGCTCCCAGTCTGTGGCCCTCTGGCCAAACATAAAGGCAAAGGTATCGTTGGGCATTGCTTTGGGTGACGATCCCTGGCCGTCAGACGACTCTGGCGAGTAGTCATCATTGATTGGCTTTTTTATAGCTTCTGGCTCCTGATCCTGGGCATATTTCGGATCGATGATATAGGATGGCAGTTTGGAGATTGCCTCCAGGTTATAGGTTTGCTCCTCGTCGAAGGATGGCACCTCGTTGAAGGGTGGCATCTGGTCATTTAAATCAATTAAATCCTGTGCGCGGTAACAGATTGTTTCGGGGTCAGAGAATGATCCCTGGTCGCAGAGTGGTCCCAGGTCGCCGAGTGGCCCTAGGTCGCAGAGTGGCCCCTGGTCGCAGAGTGGCCCCAGGTCGCAGAGTGATGCCTTGAGTGGCTCCTCGTCGGAAAGTAGAACCTGGTCAGAGAGTGGCCCGAAGCTATTGTTCTGTAGCAGGTTGCAGAATGATTCCTTGCCAGATACCTCAAAAGTCGACTCATGGAACGACTCTTGGTCAGACTCAATGTCACAGGTCAGCTCCTCGTCATCGAATGACTTCTCCTCGTCAGTGAAGGAGTGCTGGTCGGGGTTCGGCTGCTGTTCAAGCTGCTCCTGGTCACAGCATGGCGCCTTCTTTGGGGCACGGATTGAATCCGGGCCAAGTGACGGCTTCTTGAAACGGAACGAAAACGAAGTCTTCTTTGCCAGCAGCTGCGGCAGCTTTGGCAGGTGTTTGGACTTCGGGATAGATTTTTCGGATTTTTTAGAGTGGGACTTTTTCTCATTGGTGCTTTTCGAGCCGCTGGCGCTGTTGCTTCTGTTCTTGCTATCTTTAGTATTGTTGCAACTAGTATTGTTCTTCTTGCTGCCCTTGCAGGTCTCCTGCATCTTCTTGCGCAGCATTGCTATGGATGCGGCATTTCCACGAGGACGACGACGATGTGGCATGGTTGCTTTTTCTTATTTTCTTGGTTGTAGATTGTGAAAATTGCCTGGGAATGTGGTTTTGGAAATAGGCAGTCTGCTTTTTCGAATTTGTAATTTTTTTCTTTTCGTGCACGCTCGAATAAGGAAAAACTAAAACGTTCTGATAGCTTTTGACTAGTGAAAACTGAGCAGGGACCTGCTCGTCTGACAAGCACTCTTTGACAATAATTCTATCGAAAGTGCTTTCAACACTTGATACAGTGCTGTAAACGATTCTTCATTTCTTACCATTTTCTCCTTGGAGAAATTATGCTCGTTACTTTATACAAGAAGGAATAATAATCATATTTATAAACAAAAATAATGGGCACAAACGTTCAATCTTCAACTATTTTTGGGCTGCAAGGCGGTGGAAAGGCACTCTTTGAAGAAGAAGGCATTTTCAACACTTGAAACAGTGTTGGAATACGAGTGTCCTTTGACATGACAAGGCCTTTTTCTGACAGCTTTCTCTCGCATTGAAAACAAAGTATACGTAATTAAAAAAACCATGAGCGACGCCACCAGCGTTCAATCTGCTGCTATTTTGGAGCGTCCCATCTTTGATCCCAAGGATCACGGCCTAGACGATTCCTTCCGTCTGACACACTTTGTCGACTTAGAGGCAGCTGGCTGCAAGGTGCCCAAGGATGCGCTTTACAATGCGCTTTTAGCATCGGGTCTCGTCGAAAAGGGGGAACCGGAAACCGTGGTTCAGGATGAGATGCTTCCGTTCCCATCGGCTGTGCCCCAACTCGGCATCGGCTACGACTGCTCTGTGACTCCGCTGCGAACAGGCGTAGGCTGGCTGGTGCAGACAACCAGCCTCTTCTACCCCATCATCGATGATCCCTATGTGATGGGCAAAATCGCCTGTGGCAAGGTGCTCAACAATCTGTATGCCATGGGCGTCAGCGACTGCGACAACATGATGATGCTGCTGGGCGTGAGCAGCGGGATGACGGAGCAGGAGCGCGATGCGGTGCTCCCTTTGATGATGAGCGGCTTTAAGTTCCGCGCCTCTGATGTTGGCGCCCAAATTACTGGAGTCCAGACCATAGTTAATCCCTGGTGCATCCTGGGCGGAGTGGCCTCGACTGTGTGCCAGATGGACGGGTTCATTGAACCGGGATACGCTATCGCTGGCGATGTCCTGGTTCTGACCAAGCCCCTGGGCACACAGCTGGCCCTCGATGCATTCCAGTGCATCGGCCGCAAGCGCATGGAGCTGAAACTCACCGAGGAGGAGGTGCGGCAAGCCCATCGCCAAGCCATCAACTGCATGTCCCGCCTCAATCGCGTGGCCGCTGGTCTCATGTTCAAGCACAATGCCCACGGGGCCACCCACATTGGCGAACTGGGTCTCCTGGGGCATGCGCAGCACCTGGCTTCTCTGCAAAGGAATGAGGTGTACTTTTACATGTACAACCTGCCATTGATCGAGAATATGGCAAAGTTGGCCAGGGATACCGGCGACGCCAATGACCAACTGTTGCAGGGTCGGGCCCCCGAACATTCGGGAGGTCTGCTCATCTGCATGCCAAAGCAGCAGGCTACTGCCTTCTGCAACGAGATCAAGATGCTGGATGGCTATCCGGCCTGGATCATCGGTATGGTAGAGAAGGGCAACAGGACCGCACACCTTGTCCCGAACCCTCGTCTCATTCTAGTGAAGGATGAATAAACGTTGTAACATTTTATAATTAATTCACATCAAAATAAGCTATGAATCATTAAAATTGTCCAAAGAATGACAAAGGTGGGAAGGGTTACGGTGCAGCGGTGCCACGTCCTTGCTTCCAATTGCTCTGAGATTTATTCCTCGAGTCTTGCAGGATTGATGGGTCTATCGCTGCTCCCCGCTCAAGATCTCGTCTCCATTCCTCCCATTCGCCTCGAACAAATTGCATGGAGATTCACACTTTGTTAATTAATTAGGTGGTGCGTGCTCCGCGGCGGCTCTCACAGGGAACTTTCGACTTTATGCGTGTCATAAATATTTACAACTTCCTTCTGGCCATAAAAATCTTCAACAAAGTACCAAAAGCCAGGAACACCAACAAGAACACAAGAACACAAGAACTCTGACTGCGTCACCCGTAAATGAAGCACAGAAACTATTTTTTCCAACATTTATAGATCCAAAGAATCTAAAAATAATTGGGAACTGATGCTGAAAGAGATCTCGGTGTAGAAGAAGGAGTAGGAGAAAGGTGGACTGCTGATGGGAGAGATGGAATGGAAACTTGTTGTTTTCCGGCCATAAATTGATTGGTTTATTAGTTTGAGAGGGTCACAAAAATACTTAATTGATTTATGCAGCGTCGTGTCAGAGGACCAGCGTCGGACCAAAAACTCATAAAGTTGATGTCTAGGAACAAAAGGATGTAATGAGCGGAACATGAATGGTACTTAGACGGGGAGACGGGTAGTCGGGGAGCTATCAGAGGAGAATCTTCCCAGGGGATTAACGACTTGAATGTTAGGCCAAATGATTGCATATGAATTATAGGAATATTGCCCTTACACCCTTGAATGTTAGGCCAAATGATTGCATATGAATTATAGGAATATTGCCCTTACACCCAAAGAAAAAAGCGCTGACAATCGAATAGATTACTCTTAAAAATGTACACGAGAGTGGAAATTGTAAAAAGAAAGTATTTTCACTTAAATTTTGATATTAAAAATGAAAATATTTGATTTAAATATATTTCATATTTCAAATAAATATATTTTATAGTTTTTATATTTATATTTTCCTACTATATTCTTGATAAAATTTAATTTAATCATTTATTTTTTAATCGAAGTAAATTCCACTAAATTTAATATTAATATTTGTTTTTAAAACCCGAATATTTAATTTCAATATGGGGGTTTATCTTTTTACTATGCCATTTTTATCTGAGTGTATGTTGAGCTATTTTGATATTGTAAGAATACAGACATATGTCCATGAACAGATTAAGATTACAAAAATTAATGACACAAGCATACTCTTAGAACGAAAAGGTTAATCTACAGCCATTTATTATAATACCACTGACATTGACTGCTCGAAATGCATCAGACAATCAAACAAATATAAAATATTTGAAAATAAATACTCTCCCAATGGAAAATAAAGCAAAAATCAAGTTAAATCATTTGAATCCACTTGATCATCAGCGTACATTGTGCATATACACATAAAAGTGATTAATTCAAGCTCATTCATTCGCCCATTTGTACCTCTACTCATTCATTCGTTCTCTCATTCAAATTTTACAAAGACCCCAGCCACACCTAGGCACACCATAATTTGCGATGCTGCCTGGAAAATGAGAGCAATTAACTAGGAAAAGTCAGACAATGAGCAAACTTTTGGCTAAATTGTTTATCAATGGATCTGGAGGCACAAAAGCACACTCACAGATACGCAAAAAAGCAAACTCATAGATACACTCTATCTGGCTACGTGTGAGGTAAGGCAACAAATTAGAAATAAACAATAATCTGTGGATGGTAGGAATTGCAAAACACACAAAAGCGCACAGAACACCAAGAGATCGCGATACACAGATACACTGGGAGGGATCACAGATACATAGCGGCTACACGGATACCACAGATACAGATACAGATACATGGATACAGATAGTTGGCTCTGCATTAACTTGTACGATTACTTACATAACTGCGATAGGAAGACATTACGTTGTTGTTTTTGGCGAGCGATCGCTGCCGCCTCTGGAGCAATCAGAATTCTATCAGATTCTGTGTAGATAGATTCTGAAATCTGTATAATTTATTTGGTTTATCTTCACTGGGGCTTCTCTTTTTGCTGGTAATCCAATCTGGCACACACTTGTCTGCGACGAGCGAAAAAACAAAATACACCACTATCTCGAACCACTGACGACAATTACGAAAGCGTATCTGTCGGATGCATGGGGCGGTCGCCTCTCAATTGCAATAGATGCAAAATAAATTAGATACATTTACTGAATTCGCGCGCGTGCGACAAATACTTCTCACCCTCTCTGTCTCTCTCTCTCTGTCGATTCTTGACTCTGTTTTCCTTTTCGATTTTCTTGCTCTCGGCCAACTTTCTTTTCTTTTCTTTATATATTTATTTGGTTTTTCGTTTTTTCGCCGCTCCGAGATTGGGATCTTTGTGTGTGCCACTTTACATAATCCGCCGGCACGCACCGGCCAGGTTGATATACATATAGATACTGATGTATCTAGAGCTGTAGAGCTGTAGAGCCAGAGAGCTATATAGAGGAGCTATGGAGCTATAGAGCTATGGTGCTCCTCATCCTCATCGGATCTATTTGAGAATGCAGCCGGCAAATGCGACACGGGACGGGAATCAGATGCGAACGATGCGATGCGCGTACGGCGGACGACACGTCACGAGGCGTTTTATTTATGCCTTGATATTTTTCTTATTTTCCATCTCCACTTTTCCTCCGCCCCACAACTTTTGTTTCCTTTTATTTCATTTTACTTTGGGAGCAGGCAGGCAGGCAGAATGTTGAGATTTTATTTATAAATTTAGCAACATTTACACACACTCATTCTCACTCACAGATTATTTTGTCGCAGAACGCGAGCGCGAACGCGAACGATGCGATTTTTCGGTATTTTCAGTTTTCAGTTTTCAATTTTCCCGATTTTCCGTTTTGGCCCGAAGCGTGTGTGCGACTCGGCGCGTTGTCAAAGGAAAACTGTCTGGCCCGGCCGCTGGGAAAATATATATTTTCTTGCCGAGATTTTCCCTCGCACTGAACACTGCGTGAAAAGCTGAGCAGAGAACAGTCTCTCGTCTCTCGTCTGTCGTCTCTCTCCCTTTCTCTCGTTGGGTGTTGTGCGTGTAGTATTTTCGGCAGGCACGAGAGTACCAGAGTAGCGGAGAGATCGCCGCCGATCGCCTCCTCCTCTGTCGATGATCGCTGCGTTTGTAAATTGCAATAGAGAAATAAATAAAAGTTCTTAGAACACTCTCCCAGCAAAGGGTATCAGCATTACGAACAGAATGTTATGGTTTACTTTGCCCTTAACTGAGGATCATCCGGATCACGAAGGATGTAGGATGGGATCAGTGTACCGAAATGCTCTACTTCTGTACCACCAATAGGTCTAATAAGAACAAACGTGTACATTAAATTTATATGTATATTATATACAAATATATAATATATTATATTTATTTATTAATATTTAACATAACATTTCATAAAAAAATACCATAGAAATCAATTGAAAGGTGTTCACAATTTACCACATATATTATAACCATAGCAGCTCCATTTAAGGACATACATATCAATATTACCAAAATAAACATATCATCCATAATTGTACCGGCTTTCACATTGATGATCCTCCATTCCATAGAACAAAGAATTATTTCCTGCTAAGAGTATTCACAGGATCGGCCGATACCCATCTTCATGATTTCCCCAGTATTTTCCGCATGTATCTATCTGCTCAGGCGTATATCTGGCAGAAATCGGCCAACCCGGCTATATGTACTGCTTCCCTTTCCTTCCATTCGTTTTGTACAAATTCTTGTAATGCTCAAAAGTGTTTCGCATTTATATCTGGGCTATGGAATGATATGGTTCCTTGCCCATATTCCCATCTATAATTAGATAAATAATTTAATTCAAATATATTTTTGTCTTTGGGTGACTAATCGATGAGTGGGCCGAGCCGCAGATGGAGGGGAAGATGCACAAAATGTATCCAGCACAAAAAAACAAAAAGTATCTCAAACTGTGTGCTGCAGATGATAATTGTCGCCAACAGATACAGATGCAGTCTGTCATGTTTCGGTGAATGAGAAGGAAACCGGCGGAAAGGGAGGCCATCACTCGACGAGGGGTTCTATGAACTTATGAATGAGATGATGAACTGTCCTGTCCCAACGGATTATGTTTTTTTTTTTTGTGGTAGGAAAATACGATTTACCTGTTGACCTGTTCTTAATGATGCTCCATGTTGCACGATTATTGGATTGCCGGGGAAGCTCCTTGCTAATTCCACATCCATTCAGATTCCCACTAGCTCAGGTCATGGCGCCCAAGAGCTCTGGCATAGATTCTGTACACACACTTACGCCCTACGCCCTCCCCCCGGCATTCTGGTTCATTTGTGCAGCGCAGACATGGACCCTCCCCAAAAAAGAATATATCACAGATATCATACAGTAGACAACGACACATACTAGGTATATGCTGATATTTGTTCTGGTTTTAAAAATAAAAATCTTTGTGCCACTTTTGCAGTTGCCGCTGCCGCTGCCGCTGCCGCCGCCGCTGCCTCTGGCAGTCACCGGAAGCGTGCGGCTAACAAAGATGACGTCTAAACAGAAAATGAAACGGGGAATTCGTGGGTTTTTAGTGAAAACATTTAAAACTAAATATGCGCAAAATGCCAAAAACCATTCAAATGAAAGATAATGCCTTGCCTCAAGCCATCCAATCCCATAAATCAGAATGGGCGACAGAGATACAATACTAAAAAAGTGGTGGGGGACAGACAGGGATGAGGTATAGGTATATGTATATGTATCCAAAAGGCGGCATCAATGGGCTAATAGCAGGCCAGCCCCAGGCAAAGTGGCTCGACACTTTGACGAAAGACATGCCATAGAAAGAGTGCAGTGGCAGTGGCAGGGAAAGGGTGCAACGGGAGCAACTGCGGAACGGGGGCCAAGACTTAACCCAATCTGACCGACAGATACAAATAGCTTTCAGCGCTGCATTAAAAAATATAAAAGATCCACAACAGGCGTGTGCATTTCGCATGCTTTCCACAAATATTTTCATTTTCCCAGTGCGTGCTGCAGGCGGAGACGCCAACGCCAACGCAACCCAGAAAAAGCCGAAAACTCTGAAAACTGAATGCAAACAAATCAGAGAGAGAAAGACACAGAGAAACACCACTGAGAACCCTATGGATACAACGACTATAAGATACCCTATAGTCAAAACAAAGTGTATATGACTAAGAGAGGCTGATTTCTACTAAATCTGACAGTAATAATGATACAAACTGGATAATGATAGATATTCAAGATACGATCATTAATTGGTCGATATTGCAGTGAAAACTTGTACCTATTCCCAGAGAAATACTCTCTAAAATGGATCTTTTCCATATCCATATAGGCAAACGCTTTATTCTACCTGTTACATATATCGAGCAGAGTACAATATACTCATTACGTATCCCTATGAGTAGCAGGGTATGATGAAAAAAACAGAAAACTAGAAATGAATTTTGGGCAGGCAATAAAAAGAAATACACCGACAGCCATAAACGTCAGACCCGGCAATCCCCGGGAGCAACAGTCGGGGCAGCCACAAGCCAGCAGTGAGCGAGGTGCACACACACTGCGGTCGGTCAATCATGCTGATGTTCACCAGAGTTCCAATGGGATCCAATGCGAGATCTCTTCTCCATCTCCATCTCCATCCGCATCCCAGTTTCCCAGTTTCCCAGATCTCTGGCCTGCTCTGCTCTGCGGCTTTCAATCATTTTGTGCGCTTCTCAAATTTGTAATTTATGTCTGGGGCCGTTTGGGGGCGTGCCTCCAGCGACAGATTATGCAATGAACGCTAGTTAATAAAACGAATGGTGTGCCGGGGCAGGGGCAGCGGCAGGGGCAGGGATCCTATGGGGAGGAGCGACAAACAGATGCAATTTGTTTGGTGGCACATAAAATCCAAATAAAAGACGAGAAAATTGTTTTGTTGTACGCAAGGCGGAAGAGATATGGTAGACCTGATGTGGGATTGGGACTCTGAAGTGGGACTATATCTCTCCTTCAGTAAATTCCAAATTTCTAAAGGCACTATAAATGCCAGAAATTATATTAAACAAAATCACGTTTTATGAACCATTGTGAACCATGTGCCAATTTTCCATAATTTCGTATACCATATGGAAAAATTCAAGGGAAATCCGATTCAACAGGCGGCTTCCCCGTATGGCACGCGCATGCCATAAAATATTTCCTTGTCGTACATCAAAAAGTGTTCCTTGTGGGGCCGGACTTGTTTTGCGATTCTGCCCTGTCACTGCCAAATAAAAACCATAGACCCCCCCAAATTGTAGATAATTATCGGTTTTTATTTATTTTGTTGTAGTTCAGTCTTTTATTTACATCCCATTTTCCGCTCTGCTGTCGGCGGCTGCTGGCTGGCTATTGCCACATTTTCGTCTCGCATTTTTCCACATTTTCCACAGCCCGCGTTCTGTGTGCTAATATATAATTTAAATATTGTGTGCTGCTGTTCTTAACCAGCCTCACTGTGTGTTGCAATCTGCGAGGGGCCTTTTGTTTGCTTTTCCGACACAAATTTTGGTTTCACGATGGACTGGGGATTTGATCGCTTTTTCAAGGTTGTATTTGGCTGGAGCTGTTGTTTAGAAGTGTGTGTCTGGGTCTCAAGTATTTTTCTTGTGGCTCTTTCTTGAAAATATTACGTATACGCATTGCGTATCCGCTGTGCAGGCAGTGCCAGAGGTTAGAAGGGGTCTTGGGAGTTGAAATTGGCAACCAAACTGTTAAATAACGTATGTTAAGTCTATTCGATCAATAGGTATTCATCTCAAAGCATCAAATCTTAAATCAATTATTTCTTTTGGAAACCCCTTCTAAACTTATGCCACTGCCTCGATCGATCTTAATCGGATGCAGCTTGTTGATTTTTGTAGATATTTTTTTATGGGGAGTACTTGGGAATAGCTTATGTCTGAATGCGCTGAAAGGCAACTGAAGAGGCGTTCTATTATGCTCCATTTGAAGTGGATTCTAATTCGATTTGGCAAGCACTGACAGTTTTTTTTCCTGGGATTTGCTTGGAATCTACATATTACAACATATTATAAACAGGGCGTCTTTGATTCTAAACAATTTTCAAAATCAAATATTGCACACCTAACCGCCAAAAAGGAAAAAGCTTATAGCCCAAAACTTTCGATCGAGAAATAGTTGTGAGAACTTTTGGCAAGTGTTGCCAGCTGAAATCGGTTTTATATACGTGTCTGTCTATATATATAATTTCCACCACAAAGGCAGGCGAAAAATGCGAGGAAAACAAAACGACAAGGCGGAACGCAAAGAACTCGCGAAAATGCGAAAATAAATCGAAAGAAGCAGAAGTAAAAATAAATTCGGGAAATTAAGAAGAAGCCCTAGAACTGTACGGGTATGTGGTGATAATTGAGAGATTAATCAGAGTCCAGGAATTTGATATACTTTCCCCCAGAACAAGGGAACTCACGTTACAATGGTACTGCTCTTGGTGCACCTGCGGCGACTCATTCTTCTGCTGACCGTGGTCCACCTGTGCGGGGCGGTGTTCCGGCGCCTGATCACCGAACGACACCACGCCTACGTCCTGCAGCCCTATGGCTTCCACGGAGTGGGACGCCTGCGGAGTGGCAGCTGGTTCAAGGAGCCGCTCCACGTCCAGTGGTGGGCCTATATATACACCTGCTACGGTTATTTAGTGCTGGTCAACTATGTCAATATGCGGCGGCTGACCAACCTGATTGAGTTCTTCTTGAACTGATACTCGTACTGTTTTTCGATCGATTTTACTTATTTTTAATCTTTGTATGGCATAGCTACAGACGCAAAAATGTATTGTAGGCCCTGGTCTTAAACATTATATTTTAGGGTTCCAATAATTAAAACATATATGTGATTCAGTGGCATTGAAAACCTATTTAATTAAAAGGATGCCCGATATTTCAGTTATGGATATGCCTGTTTTTTACTGGAATTCTACATTGGTTTTTACGATTAAAAGTTAATACGGCGGATCACATATCGATAATGCTGGGGGGCACTGGACAATTAATGCTAGGATCTTAAAAAGATTTTTGTTCTTTAATCTTACATCTTATCTACAGATCAATGCTGATTCTACATGCTTTTTATATACATTTTTAAAAGACACGGACAGCGCCATCTACGAGTTGTAATGAGTAATAACCAAATGTTTCAACCATGTAGTGTACGGGTTTGGCGCTAATTGCAGCAGCGCCACTATGGCGGCAATACATGGAACAAAAAGTGCCAAACTTCCAAAATTTGTATACCCGGTATTCGAAGAGTTTAGGGATATATTAGTTTTGTTGTGAATGTGTATGAGCCCCAGAAGGATGCGTTTCCAATCCCATAAGCTATATATATTCTTGATCAACTGCAATAGCCGAGTCGATATAGCCATGCCTGTCTGTCCGTCTTGTTTGACAAGCGCCCGGATCTCAGAGACTATAAGAGCTAGAGCAACTAAATCTTGTATCCAGACTCCTGTGATATCACACTGTTACAAGTGTATGTCAAAATGTTGGCACGCCCCATTCCGTCCCGCACAAAGGACGAACATGTGTGGCATTCACAATTTGGAAAACCAAAAACGCAGAATCATTGAGATTGACCAGAGTGACTTTCTATCAGACTGCCGAATCTGGATCAGATCGGATCATTATTATAGTCACAATAAACAAATCCATTTGCAGTGGCTACGCTAACATTTCCACCCGCTTGCTCATTCTCTCTCTTTCTCTCTCTCACTCTTATTCGTGCAGTGTGCTCCCATGTTGGAGGCTACACAACACGATAGCAACACAGCTGGTGTTGGTGTGAGAAGTGAAAAAGAGAGAGACAGATGTAGCGGAATACAAAATATCTAGTAGCGGAAGAATGGAAACAGATAAAATATTTAAAATTCTAATAAAATAGGTAATTGGGTTGAAAGGGGAATAAACGAAGAGCAAGAATTAACATCTGCGAGCAAAATTCAGAAAAATTTCGGGAGATCAGCATGAGAGAGAGAGAGAGATAGCATGCGGCAGTCATGGGCTTCCGTTACCAATTCCTACGCTTATATATAATTACGTATAAAATATATCGTATCTATACTAAGTACTGGGTATAAGAGTACCCGTTCCCGCTCGTTTTTATATATCTTTTTGTATTTTTTGAAATTTAGCCTGATTTGGGGCCTTGCCCGATCAGAGCCATTGTCATCAAATACTAAAATAAACTTAAAAAGTTGCATTGGCTTATAAAATCAAAAAGACTCAAACGTCTAGACGCTTCGAAGATTAAAAGTGAATAAATTTGTTAAATAATAAACAAAAATCATCCTAATAAAATGTATGTATGACTAGTAAACTCTTTGATACATTAGTAGTAAGCCAATTTAAATATCAAAATATTGGATCATAGTTTAAGTAGCACTTATTAAATAAAATTATATAAAAAACGCGGAGGGAACGTTGTGAGTCGCAGCTACGGCCGCGACTCTATATTTTTATCCGATACTCAGTCAGTATGGCTCCCCTCCGCCAGAGGACGCACACATTGCACGACGAGAGTGTGTGAGAGAGACAGAACGGACGGCGTTGCATAGCCACTGCAAATTGAAGTGTTCCTTCTGGCTATAAAAATAATCCGATCCGATTCAGATTCGGGAATCTGCTAGGAGTTTGGATACAAAATTTCGTAGCTCTAGCTCTTATAGTCTCTGAGAACTAGGCGTCAAACAAGACGGACAGACAGACATGGCTTTATCAACTCGGCTATTGATGCTGATCAAGACTATGTATACTTCATGGGGTCGGAAACGCTTCGTTCTGGACGTCACACACCCACCTACTTTAACCACAAATCTAATATACCCCTATACTCATGTTGAGGATGGCAAGGCAAGGGCACATTGATGACACAGCATCCGAAGATAATCTGCATTTAAATCGACAAATAATTCCAATATCTAGCACAAACAGCAACCAAACATACAATTTTAATTTGAATCGTCAGAAAAGACACATTTGTAATGCTATTTGCTGTTGAGATTAATTAAATTGCAATTGCATTTAGCATCACGACATGCACATATTTTTGATGATTAATCGTTTAGCTGAAAGCCTGAACAAAAAACGGCCTAACCGAATGCCAAATACTCTACCAGAAGAACATTTCTATACCAAGTCTATGGCAATCTTCCGGCAATAGCAATAAAAAAACTATTACTTGTGTGGCCGATGATGATTTCCTGCTTTGCACTGCATCTTCCGCATACAAGGTAATGAAAACTCTGACAGCGAATAATTCTGTCAATGGCTCATAACATGGGGGGATAGGCCAGAAAGGGGCTGGTGGAAATTGTGTAGATACCAAAATACAGCCGAAAATATTTAGTTTTTATTTGTGAATGCCTATTTATAAATACAGAAATCTATTCATATATAGGTTCATATATAGGTCCCAAATCGATTGAAATGGCAGATTTGTTTACCGCATAGAAGATTCATAAACATCAGATATTGTTGCTTATTTTGATCTAATTGCATAGACTTTCCCATGGGCCATGGATCTCGAACTAGATCGTTGCTGTACAATATAGCATGGCATATTTCAAGCTTTCTTTCACCCACATGATCATAGACACATCTCATGGCGCGGAGGATGAGTGTATTTCTCATCCGCATGAGTCAGAGCCACAGAAACAGTGACACGTCACAGCCCCCGAGATGTCGATGCTATATGGGCCAAGAGGTATACTAAATCCTCGATTTGTCAACTCAACGTTTTGATGGGAATTGGCATTATGAGTACAAGTCCGTGGCAGCGTTTTGTGAATCATCCGTTGAAGTTGTCAACGCCCGAACGGAAAATGGAAATTTTGTTTGGCGAAAAACAAAGAAAAGGGAAGGGAGGGAAGAATAGCCTTTTCAGGGAACTGAAATGCATTAGAGCCCCGCGCCGTTGTTTGTTTTGAATGCATTAAAAAGTGTATTTTTATCTGGCGTTGGGTTTGGAATTTCGCTGCACCACCCACCGAGTTGGAGACGCCCCAAACTGGCGCCCACTTGAGCCCGCTATCTGTTATGTGGCACTCTCCATAGAGAGCTACAGAGCTCTCCTCTCAAGAGGCATGCAGAAAGTGGCTGCTGAGCACTTGTCAAATGGGCACACACGCACTTTGTAAAGCAGGAGAACACCTCGTACAAGCTGTAGTCGATCTATATATAACTGCATAGCAGGGCATACTCTCTATAGGTTCTTCGCTATAGGTGTGTGCGTGTGTGTGGTGTGCTGTATCTGTGTGATCATAACAATTTTGACCTAATTTTGTGCGCTGTGGCACACACGAAACATGAAAGAAATAGAAGACACGATGCGAACGCTGAGTGATTTCTGTCTTGCCACCAGGCCTCAAGAGGTGGGAAAATGTACGTACTCCTGTCCCAGTCCCAGTCCCAGTGCTAGTCCCCTGTGATACACCATCACTGACCTCAGTGCATCTGTAAAATGATGGGCAATGGGCCGTAAACCAGCTGGGAATTACAAGCTCAAATGCGATTGCATTGGCCGAAACGGCATCGAATTGGTAAGACAGGGAGAGAGAGAGAGAGAGAGAGGGACTTCCTTAAAAGAGATGGTTTTTTTCTAGCGATTTCCGGAAAGTTAATTGGAAAAAGATATAGGATCCAGGCAGCTTTAGATCCCTGATACAATCCCAGAGCATTTCAAGCTCAAATCAAATTGAATTTCGAGCAAATTTGAATCGGGAATTTTTGACAAAAGGTGTCGTTGGTCTGGCTTGTGGCTATTTCTGGCCGACTTATTTATCGCCGAATGGCTTGCTACATATTCGCCAGGTTATTTTTAAATAATTACACATTCCAAAATGT
Source organism: Drosophila lowei (assembly GCA_008121275.1). Lineage (NCBI taxonomy): Eukaryota > Metazoa > Arthropoda > Insecta > Diptera > Drosophilidae > Drosophila > Drosophila lowei. The sequence continues at coordinate 15,043,272 of CM017781.1, read as the reverse complement.
GGCAAACACACAGAATGTTATTCTGTGCTGTGCTGTGCTGTGGCATACACTTTCCACGATACACAGATACACTTCTGTGAGTGTTTGTGTGTGGCATCAAATAAATAAAGTTATGGCCAGGCAGTGCTAAGTATCGTACGTGTATCTAGAAGATACCAGGCACGAACTGGCCGGACAGGACAGCCACCTTATATATAAGCAATGGTTGGCCCATCCTCGGCTATACATACATATACACATGTACATATGTATGTGTCTGCTAGCCTCAGGTGAAATGTGTGTGGAATATGAACATGATTATGAGCAACCGAAACGCAAAGAGAGAAAAAACCCACTGAAATAACGTAAAATTCAGTTGCTAAAAATAAGCGAAAAATCATTTTTAAGTATAGCCATGCCTCTGTGTGTGTGTTTTGTGTGTGTGTGTGTGTGTGTGTGTGTGTGGAGCACAGGTGGAGGAGATCGTTCACAACACGAACCATACCGATCCAAAAACCGAACTGAAAAGAAATTTCTCACTCAAAAAAAGCTCTGGTTCCTTTGGAAAATTGAGCTAAAAACTCACACAAAATGCTCAACGCTCAAAGTGTAACAAAATTGTTATCCCAATATCTCTCCCAAATGCGGTTCCTATACTATACGTACACTATAGTGGCTATGTGCATTTGGAATATCTTACCTGCTGCCAAAATGATGTATGTATCATCTGCATGACCGTTGATATAACAATTGTTAGATGACAGAGCATTGTCTGTGGTGGAGCAGACACTGGCTGTCGGCATTGCCAAGGATTCACTCAAGATTCTGAATTTTTGTCTATACTTTTTGTGCATTTTTGTCGCTCTCTAGGCTTCTTTTTTTTGTGTAGCCCACAGAATAACACGTTTCGATGCCAAAAGTCAAGTATTTTTAGCCAATATTGCATGTAATTCTAATTGGCTCTTAGCGAAAGATGATTTTCTGAACACATTTCATAAAAATTATGAAAACTTTTACGATTTCTATGTCAGTTGGATTCGATAAGATGTTGTAATACCATTTGGGGCTAGCCTATGGCATAAATATTGGTAGATATATAATAGTATATGGACAGATTTGGTTGCGGTTGTGCTTATTTAAGGTATCTTGAAGTTTCGGGCAAATCTATATGAACGGGAAATTGCAAAATATAAACTAAATAAACCAAAAATGTAATAAAAAATAATATATAAAAAAAATGACAACAATTCGCTCTTGAGTATAGATATTTTAGGTACTGACTATTCTTTAAAGGAGTTTCTTACTCGTAAATATAGATGTGTCTTACATTGAAAGAGATAATATAAATATAGAGAAACATAAAATATATAAGTAAATAGGGATATATTCAATAAAGCCAAACCTTTGCTGAAGTGAAAGAAGATGCAGAATTATCGATCATCAAATGAGAATGAGAACTTATATATAGTATATACTTACATAGTATCAAGCTTTGTCGGTACATTAAATCTATTCTTGTTGAAAGATTTCCTTTAATCCTCAAGCGAAAATGATAATTTTAAGAGCTTAGATCGAAGAACAGACAGTTTCAGAGACTTGGAAATGGCACTAGAGATTATGAAAATACAGATACAGAATACTAAAGATACAATCTATATATTTTCCATCTTTTAGCTACGAAAGTCTAAAACTATTCAAAAATATTCTTTAATCAGTACAGAAAATATACACCACGATCTAATTTGGGCTTCTCGAATACCTATTTCTGTACAAGTTCCCCAAAGCTTAACAGCCAACATTTTGGCATTCTGCTGGCCCTGAGCCCAACCTGGTTATCAAGGGACTACTGGCTGGAATATCGGTATTGCTCGACCCCAACCCCAACCCCATAGGCAAACAGAGAATATATTCAAAATCAAAGTAAATAGTCAGAAATGGGGGCCCATGAACCAACAAAATAAGCCAATGGAACATAAACTATGAACTTTATGATCGGTAGAAGATGCCAAAAATTTCAACATTACTTATACGTGTTTTTTTATACGTGCGTTGGAAGCGATAGAAATTTATGTGTAGATACATTTTGGCCAGACGCTAGATACACAAAATGAAACGCCTGGCAGGCAAGAGGCACAGACACAGAAATGACATAGGCTAATTACAGGTAAGCAAAAGAAAAGCAAAAACATATGCTTTGAGTTTATTTTCGTTGGGGGTAAACTCTCGGCGGAAAGCTAGCGTGAAAATGCGTTCACACAAGCAGCCGAAAAGCAGCCGAAAGAAAAATCAAAGAATTTTCCACACAAGCGAGCAATTAACACAGCAACACGCCGCATGAAAACTCACTCACTCAAAAAACATGGGTTAGGACTCAAAAGAGAGAGAGAGAGAGACAGAGGGAGGGGGCAGGCAGCACAAGCACACCCGTATTCTATCTCAGAAAGCACACTCGAACCGGCCCGAAGGAAAGCCGACTGCAGCCGAACGGTGAAAGCATCCGAGAATCGTTGATATAGACCAAAAAGACTTGGGACCAGAGACCAAATCAACGAAATACTCTTTATTCGAACGACAACGGGATCTCTTGTTCAGTAGATCACCAGCCTTACTCCGACGTTTATTACGAATTTTTTCGGTGACTCGGTGACAACTACAAAACTGCGTGCGGTGCTGTAGAGATTTTCGCTTGGAAAATACATATATTTATATATTAAAAATCGCGATCAAACGCGTAACGATTGAATTAACTTAGAGAACCAGGATATCTGAAAATCTGACATAGCAGAATGTCGTCATCGCAGGCTGTACGCTCTTCGAAATACTCCTACCGGGCCACATCGACCGGACCCGGTGGTGCCGATGTCAACATCGAATACATCCAGGACTTGAGCTCGCTCTCCCGCTTGGAGGTAAGAGACCAACGTCAACGGACAGTCCGGTTCAGGCCATCCATCTCTAACCCCCAAAAATCAAAGGAATCTCAACGAGAAAATCAAAAAAAAATAAAAAAAAACCAAAAAATAATCAAAATGCGTGTGCGCCAAATTTTTTTTTTTTTTTTTAAACCCACGAGAATTTTTTTTTACTCTCTCTCTCGAGATTATCGGTGTCTGTGTAGAACAGAAAAAAGAATCAAGAAATAAGAAAAAACAAACTAAGAAAACCCGAAGAAAATTCATCTACACTCTATATCAAATACACAGTAGTATTATACCGTAGACATCTGTATATATACATATATATTTTTTTGTCTCTATGTGTGTGTTAAATTCTCGCCGCGTTTTTGTGTGTGGAAATATAGAAAATCCGTACAGAAAGCCAAAATTCTAGATGTCTATATGTATCCCATATATACACACGTGTATATACATACTCGCACATACATATATGCATTGCTAAAGATTATGTAATGACCACCTCCGAGAGATATACAGAAAAACATCGAAGAAAAAGTCAGTGTGTTTAAGTGTTAAAAAAAAAAAATAATACATAGTTTCGAAAACCGATAATTGCAATTAAAGATCACTGATCTGAATATTTATTCACAATTTTTTTGCAGGACAAGATCCGTTTGCTCCAAGATGATCTTGAAGTTGAACGTGAATTGCGTCAAAGGGTGAGTAATGATTTTTTTTATACACATACCTACATACATATTAGAACTATTTTTGGTGTTTTTTTATGGGGGAAGTTTTGAGTCATAGTTTGTTCTGGAAAATATTTTGTAGAATATAAAGACTTTTTTAAGGAAACATTTATTAACACATTAACTATATACATGACCATTTTTCAACTATTTCTAATGTTCTTTTGGGGGAGCTTTTAAGTCATGGATTGTTCTGGAAAAAATATTATAGTTTATAGTTTGTTTTCAGTCAAATTTTTGGCAGCAATTGTCATTATAAATGTATGAGTCTTTTTTTGGGAGAGCTTTTTAGTCATCTTTAGTTCTGGACAAAGTTTTTTTCTAAATAAAGGTATAGCGGAATCTTTTACGCTACTCAGTTATTGGTACTTTAGCTAGCACCATGGTCCTATAGCAAAGTTTTTTTGTATGAAAATCTTCCATGAGAAATAAAGCGAGAGGAGATCCCTCTTTACTTTAGATGTACATGAAACTCCATTGAAATTTTAGCAGATTACAAATTCAAAATTCGGAAAAAGAGAGTTTAAGAGCCTTACACCTGATATGAGGCGACTTTTCGCAGGGCACGAAAAATGTTCACCTGCTTAATGGGTGGAAAAAAAAAAAAACATTCTTCGAATCGCAATCGAAATGAAAGCGCCAGGCCAAGACAATTTTTCCCTTTTGGTCGCTTCTCGCGCAAATGTCACCCTAAAAACAGCAAAAATATGTGGAAAAAGCCAAAAACAAAAATAAAATCAAAATAGACAAATAGAAAAAGATAAAAAGTAAAAGATGCTAGAAAAAGCGGATAGAAAACGCAGCAAACAAATGCAGCAAAGCAACAAATTGTTGCATTTAGAGAGGAATCTAAGAATACCCAGCAACTGCAGCCCCAACGAGAGGAGAGTTCTTTGCTGAGCAAGAAAGTAAATGATAATGATGTGCATTGAACTTCAATAGCTTTTGGGGCGGAGCATTGATAAATGATTTTGTATTTGCATTTTCATTTGTCTTTGTCTTTGTCTTTGCCTTCGCCTTTGCCTTTGCAAAGACAACGTATCAGCAGAGAAGAAGCCGAAAGAAAAACTAGGGAAATTCGCATGCGGAAAAGTGCACTTCATTCAGCTGCGCAGCCGACCGGCCCGGCCTGGCCTGGCCTCAGACTCTTTTCAGCTTTCAGTTTTCAGTTTTCGGGTTTTCCGTTCCTGTTTGGCATTACAAATTTAGAAAATGCGGCCTGGTCTGGGCTGCACATCCACAAAAAGAGAGCTAGAGCTGCTGCCTCGCCTCGGCTCGCGTCGCCTCGCAGGCGAATGGGTTGGAAAGGAATTTGCTTCATATTTTGTTGGAAATATTATTTTAATTACTTTTGCTTTATGGATTAGAGAGAAGGCCCGCATACAGTGGCGTCCTCCACCCGCACCTCATCCGTATATCGAGTATCTCTAGACACTCACAAACACACAGCACACACATCACACACAACACACACACTCACTCGCACTCATAATATGGAACAAAATGGCTAAAATTAGCGCACGACATTCAATACAGAGAAGCGAATGATTAACTTGAAGACCTGACAAGAACAACAACAACAAAAATATGAACAGAAAAGCCGAAAACTTGTGGATCGCAGAGAGGAACAGAAATAAAGAAAGAAAGGAAAATAAAGTGGTCGAAAAGCCATCATCATCATCGTCCGTATCATAGAGAGAGGAATTTCGCTCGCAACTCAGAGATCTTCCCGTCTGTGTATCTGTATCTGTATCCGTATCTGTAGCTGTATCTGTGGGTGCTGTGTGTTGTGTGCTTGTGGGAAAATTAAATAATTTTCTTGCACATTAAAAGTTTTCACACCGCCTGGCATATTTTCGTTCTACGATTCGTGATTCGTATCTGTAGATATATGTACATATGCACATGGGTGGCAAGCAAGCAAAATGTACAGAAACATGTATGTACATATCTACAAGATACATATGGCGCAAATGGATTTACGGCTCTCGTACTTACGTGGCCTTTGTGGCACAGCAGCAACTATGTTTTGTATAGGTATTATCATAAGCAGATTGTTCAAAAACAGAGAGATTAAGGCCCTCTTGGGGGTGTTTGAAGATTGCCTAATTTTTGTAGGGAAATGTAGGGGAAATCTGCCACAGACATCCCTCATTCTCAGATGGACATCTCAGACTCTTTTTGATCGATTTCTGGTCTCTCATGCCACCCATCTGACAGCTCCAAATACCAGAGGCCTCCCCATAAAATACCATTTAATTACGATTCGCAAGAACTGCCGAAAATGAGGTCAACCAAAAGGCGAAATGCAAATATTTCGATAGAGATAGAAAAATGTTTCTGTTCAACCGAAAAACTCTTCGAATGCCTTTTTGGAAATGCAAAGGCGCGGTGCCCGCCTCCACCCACAATAGATATAGAGAAGCGCATCGGAGATGCATACACCTCTATGGGGAGGAACGATTTCTTGGCACGATGCCATTGTTATTTTAGGTGTTGCATGCGCATAATTATTTTTGACTGATTAATGTGATTTATAATTTTTATTATGGCCTGTTGGAAATTGCCATAGAGCGTGCTCTATGCGAATATCTAACATATCTATAAATAGGAACTTTTTTCTAAATTATGAAATATAACCAAGAGGTAAATTGCATGTCAAAACTAATGAAAAATTTCCTTTCTCCTTTTCCGTTTCTCGTTGAACAGATCGAGCGCGAGAAAGCCGATCTCAGCGTTCAGGTCATACAGATGTCCGAGCGTCTCGAGGAGGCCGAAGGTGGTGCTGAACATCAAGTAAGTTCTATCTATCTATATTCCTTCTATCCATAAGATTGATTCGATCTATTTGTATCAAACAGTTTGAGGCCAATCGCAAGCGCGATGCTGAGCTCTTGAAGCTCCGTAAGCTGCTTGAGGATGTTCATCTTGAATCCGAGGAGACCACCATTCTCTTGAAGAAGAAGCACAACGAAATTATTACGGATTTCCAGGAACAGGTTGAAATCCTAACGAAAAACAAGGCTAGGTGGGCACATCATCACATATACTCACAGATCCTAAACATGACCTAGAAAATGAAGCCAAAAAAAAACATAAACATCACCAGCCCCAGCCCCAGCCCCAACCCCAACCCCAACCCCAACATCATGATCATCTTGGCCATTTCCATATTTTTTTTGTTTTCATATGAATGATGTTGATCAAGTGGCGTCAGCTGGCATTTCTCGGACATTTCAATGTCTCTCCCGATCTCGTGCAGTAACACAACAATGCAACACGGCTTTGCTAACCTTGCGCTGCCCCGCTGCCCCCCTGCCCCCCTGCCCTGCTGACCCAAAAAAGAACCACACCACCCCTCGAAGAGCGAGCCCCAGATCATAAACAATTCATCAAAATGCCATGACACGCGAAATGGGGGGCAGCATAAAGCAAACAAATAGGCAAAGAAGAGTTGCATGGCTTGCAAGTTCTATTGACACAAATTGTGGGCCGAAACGAAAGAGCAAATTCATAAATACATACATATTTACGTATAGACATTCAGACATCCATCCATATACTATATGGGCAGAGATTCGAGCAACTTTCGCTTGTTGCTGGCCGGCTCTCATATTTCCAAATCGAAGCGATTTCCAAAAATAAACATGCTGAGACATTTCGAAATCATTTGCAATTCAAGGCTAGCGAAAGGTAGATATGGTAGATCTGATCAAGGGTTGGATACTCACATTAATCAGTAAACAGTAATCAATCAGCTTATAATAGAATAAACCCCAAGGTTTATCCAGTTACCCACCGATCGATCCCTTAGCAGCGCACCTCAAGAGATCAATACCCAAAGGTGCGCCCCCGAGTTTGCGCACTTACTTTCGTTGAATGGCTAGGGTGAGAGCTTTTGTTGTTGAAAGCTCTTCTTCTGTTGGTGAAACTTTCGCAACCATATGTTGTCCACACCAATACAGCAATATACACCAACAGTGGGGCTAATATTTTTATTTCGTTTTTGTGTATTTTTTGTTCAGGAATTTATTTATAGAAATTTTGAAATTTTCATCTAAATTCTTGAGCAGAGAGGTCTCTTTGTTTCTCTCTTTCTCTCTCTCTCTCTCTCTCTCTCTCTTTCTCTCTCTGTCTCTCGTTTGCACCAACGCCCCAACCCAAATATGTCTTTGATTGAATCATACTACAATATAGAGGGAACAAATGTGTGTTGATTGTTTCTTGTTGTTGTCTCTTTCCGTCCAATTGAGTATTATGGAAATTCGATACTTTTTCTGGCTTTTCAGCTTGTGGGTGGGCATACGCCACACATACGGCCCCATGGCAAGTGGGAAAAGTGGGAAAATGTATTTGAATTATACGCAGTACTATGTAGAAAATAAATGTGTAATTATTTTTGCCAACCGATTTTCATAGCTTGCTTCCAGGGAGACAGACACAAACATGATCTTAACCTTTTGCCCGGGCGAAGCTTTCGCATATCGATCCGTATCGTTGGGCCTTCGGACAGAGAGAAATGCTGCATCTGATCCGGGGGGAATCCCAATCGAACGACAACGATATGCGAAAGCTTGTCGTATGCTGAGCTTTCTCCATCCAAGCTTCCACCTGCGCCGCGCTAAATCACAGCTTGGCCGAATTCTAAGTATCCATGAAGCAGTCCAGAGATCGTCGGAGAACAATCACTAAACTGGAGATCTGTTTGCTTGCAGAGCCGAGAAGGACAAGTCGAAATTCCAGGCCGAAGTCTACGAGCTGCTCTCCCAAATCGAGGTCTACAACAAGGAGAAGATCGTGTCGGAGAAGCACATCTCCAAGCTGGAGATCTCCATCACGGAGCTGAATGTGAAGATCGAGGAGCTGAACCGCACCGTGATCGACATCACATCGCATAAATCTCGCCTCTCGCAGGAGAACATTGAGCTGATCAAGGACGTCCAAGATCTCAAAGTGCAGCTCGACACTGTCTCGTTTTCCAAGAGCCAGGTCATCTCCCAGCTGGAGGATGCTCGCCGTCGCTTGGAAGACGAGGACCGTCGTCGCTCCATGCTCGAATCGTCTTTGCATCAGGTTGAGATCGAATTGGACTCGATTCGCAATCAACTCGAGGAAGAGTCTGAGGCGCGCATTGACTTGGAACGTCAGTTGGTCAAGGCCAATGCCGATGCCACTTCGTGGCAGAACAAGTGGACTGCCGAAGTGGCAGCTCGTGCCGAGGAGGTTGAAGAGATCCGTCGCAAGTACCAGGTGCGCATCACCGAACTGGAGGAGCACATCGAGTCCCTCATCGTCAAGGTCAACAACTTGGAGAAGACCAAGACCCGTCTGGCCAGTGAAGTGGAGGTCCTCATCATCGATCTGGAGAAGTCCAACAACAGCTGCCGGGAGCTCACCAAGGCCGTCAACACCCTGGAAAAGCACAACGTGGAGCTGAAGAGCCGCCTCGATGAGACCATCATCCTGTACGAGAACAGCCAGCGCGATCTGAAGAACAAGCAGATCGATCTGGTCCGCACCGTGCACGAGCTGGACAAGGTCAAGGACAACAACAACCAGTTGGCCCGCGAGAACAAGAAGTTGGGAGGTGGGTCCACACATATCAAGTCCTCTTGATCGATTGCTTATTTACGTGTTGTTTGTTGTGATCTTCCAGATGATCTGCATGACGCCAAGGGCGCCATCAACGAACTGAACCGTCGTCTCCACGAGTTGGAACTGGAGCTGCGTCGTCTGGAGAACGAGCGCGATGAGCTGACCGCTGCCTACAAGGAAGCCGAGGCTGTAAGTGGCCACAAAAACATAACAGACCCGAGTGATGACTGATGACTGATCCCCGTATTCTCTCTAAATATATCTATAGGGCCGCAAGGCTGAGGAGCAGCGTGGCCAGCGTTTGGCCGCCGACTTCAACCAGTACCGTCACGATGCCGAGCGTCGTCTGGCCGAGAAGGATGAGGAGGTTGAGGCTATTCGGTAAGTAATTGTCTGATCATCTTCGATCCCCTTGGAAGTGCCCAGCCCCCAGCCCCTACAATGTGCACGCCTCTGTCTGACAGCGACAGTCGACAACTGTCGATTGACGAAGGTCAATCACTTATTCGCAGTTTCCCCTGCCAAAGCGGAAGCCCACAGTCCCCCAAGGCCCCTGATAGAGTGGGGGGAAAACCAATCGATTGTTTTGCAATCGCTGCCAATTGCCAACAACAGAACTGATATCAAATTGACCCATTTAGCAAATCAGTTCGATTTCTATAGTCGCGCACAAAGCAACGGCATTAGTTAGGCATTAGGCAACCGCGGAGCAAGGCAAGATCCGATCCTGCCACACCCAAGAGGCACACACAGGCTCAGTACAAAGAAGTGGGTTTTTGGTTCTCAGATTAGAAATTATAGAAAGTTTTTATCTATGAAATCCTCCCACCCAACAGAAAATTGCGCAGTTGCTGCCACGAGTGTTACACAATCGTTTTTTTTTTTTAAATCGAAAGATCTCTGATTGAGAAGATCTCTGGAAGTTTGAAGAGTGGTTCTCAAGCAACAGGTAGGTTGAAGTATGGATTGGTTCGACCAGTGGCTTGGCTGTGATTGAAGAAATTTTAATAAGAGCGATATGGCAGATAGCTTGAGAGCTTGAGAGCTCTAAGACAGGGAGATATTCATTGAAGAAAGCTTTTAGAGGCGGTTTATCTGAAAGTATATCTCAAAAGTGTCTTTCAAGATTACTTTAAGACCAATCTACTGGAGATCTGCAGAAAGAAGATTTGTGTGTGTTCCAAAGTTCGAGACTTCAATTATGAATGTACCCATAATGGTCTCTTTTGTAACCCATTTAAAATGGGGATTCTCTACACTATCTCTACGAAAACAGTGCGATAATATTGCCTAAAGATATCTATTATTTCTAAGACAGAGAGATATTCATTGAAGAAAACTTTAAGTGGCATGAGAGTCATCAACTGAAGATCTTCACTGTAAAGAAAAAAGCCAAAGTTCTAGAATCCGAATAGAGGTCTTTAAACCAATAAATGGTCTGTTTTGCAGTCCGCTTTTCTCCATTTAAAATGAGAATTCTCTGCACTATCTCTGCGAAAACAGTGCGATGATAGATATCTATTATTTCTAAGACAGATAGATATTCATTGAAGAATACTTTAAGTGGCATGAGAGTCATCAACTGAAGATCTTCACTGTAAAGAAAAAAGCCAAAGTTCTAGAATCCGAATAGGGGTTCTTAAACCAATAAATGGTCTGTTTTGCAGACCGCTTTTCTCCATTTAAAAGAGGAATATTCTGCACTATCTCTGCGAAAACAGTGTGCTAATATTGCATAAAGATTTCTATTATTTCTAAGATGCTATTATGACATTGCCTATGAGAGCTCCCTGCCAAAATGAATCAATCATAGCCAAGGAGCACCCAACCACACATTGACTGCCAACAAGCGATGATCATGATGATGAAGATAATGATGTTATACGTGTTGTCGTCATTATGCTCTCATACCTTTGGTCGATGCCAACAGCTGAACACCCGAAATGCAATCTTTTTATAGATTTCGACAAATTTGAAAATTTATTTGCAAAGCGACACAGAAACTGCTGCCAAAACGAAGAGCGAGCGACACCAAGAAGACAAACGACCACAAAGCGACAGAGATCGACAGAGCAGCCGAGCAACATTTTGTAGCTTTAATAAGAGTACTCTTAAGCACACCACATACACCACATACTCTCGCTCTCATAGATACCCTCTCACATACCCCCCTTTATCCCATACCCCTTTGAGATTATGTCCCTCGCTTTGAAGCAGCGCCCCTCGCGGCTCAGGCATACGACCACCTATGAGGACAACTATGGGTACTCGATGAACTTCTACCAGCCAATGCTGGACTATCTGGATGCAAAGGCAAAGGGACTGAAGGTGGTGCAGCCCCACCTGCCGTGGGTGAGCGAGCACGGGCTGCAGCAGTACCGGGCCTCGAATACGGTACGAAAGTACACGGCCGATGAGATCGTACGCCTGTCGCGCACCTGCGCGGCCCGTGCCGACGAGATTTTGGCCAGCTTTCGGGCCAAGAAACGGACGCCGTTCAGTTTGCAGAAGCTTGTCGACGCGTCGCGTGTGACCAAGCACATTGAACCGGACACAGTTGTTGAGAGATCGCGCCAGCGCCGTCGTCAGCGCCAGGAAGAGCTCGAGGATCTGATCAAACGCGATACATTAAAGATATTGCAGCGCATTCGTAAGATCGAGATAGATAACGAAGTCGATCAAATGTCTGACGATTTTAAGCGATCGATACGCGGCAAGTCCGCCAGCGCCATTGCCCAGGCGCTGCTCTCCGAATCGGAGCGGAACATCAAGACGGCCAAAAAGGAGGAGGAGGACTACATGTCCCAAACGTTGGTCCGTTCGAGTCGCGCCATTTCGCGCGGTCGGTCCACCTCCCCCATCGATGGTCAGCTAAGGGCCCATGCCCTCCACATCGAGCTGATGGACGATCGCCTGGTCGACAAGCTCGACCACCGCGTTTCGTCCTCGCTCCACAATGTGAAGCGCCAGCTCTCGACGCTCAATCAGCGGACCGTCGAGTTCTACGCGGATAGCAGGTGCGGTATAGAGGATAAGTGTTGGATCTGTCGCAAGGTCGCCCGCACACATCCCAAGCTCAAGGACTATAGCTATATATATTGGAAGCACTAACCAAATACGTTTTGGTCCATAGTCTTCCATGAAAAGATAGGTTTTTCCCGTTTCCCTTCCACCCCCAACCCATCATCATTCCCCCAGACACACACGAAACGATTATTTTCTGTCGTTTTCAATTAAATTCTAGCCCCCAGACAATTTGAATAAATGCGAACATTTTTGAATTGTACCTCAATTTTCGTGCTCATCGCTGAGAAGATTGCATCCTCCTCCTACATCTCCGACATCCGACATCTCTCTATTTGTCTGGTCTGCACAATTTATTTTCGTTTCCTAAGTTTTCTTGCCCCTCGATCGCCCATTCTTTCCCTTCATTCCAATGTACGTTTTTCCCCATTTGCATCGCATTGTGTCTGTTGTTAAATCTTGTGTGAATTATTTCTGTAAAATAATGCACAGCATTTTTCCCCCATGGCTAATTGCAGAGAAATGCCAAGAATTATGATCTATAGGAAGTGAAAGGGATATAGGATGGGGTACATTGGGGAAATTGGAAATCGAGCATGTAGAAATATGAAATATAGGACTTTTCTGCGTATAAGGAATAGTTTTAGAGAATTTATTTGATCAAAATAGATATTTTTGAGATAGCGTTTGTAATATAATCTAACGCTTATTTCTTTAAACAAATAGACTATATATTTGTTAAGATGTTCGCATTTTAAACCACTCTTAATTTGGTTTATAGATCTACAGTCTTAAATTATAATCATAAACCTATACTCGTACTATCAAAAGGCTAAATCATATGAAACCAGAAATAGGTATTTTCAGAAACTCTCAAACGCTCAATATATATTTTTGTACAGCAAAATAGTTCCTACTTTATCTTTGAAGAAGAAAATAACATTTAGTGACCATATAGATTCAAGTATCAATATTACAATGATAATGATAATCTTCTGGTTCTCAAGCACATTTAATATTTTCCCCTATACAATTTCAATGAAAGTGCCCTGTGTTCTGACCTCAAACCCCTTAGAAATCATGAAATTTGCACGCCGATCGCAATGATCATGTTTCGCACCCACAACCTCAGGTATTTCAGATGCCAGATTCCACAGCCGTCCTTCAGGTCTTCGTCTTGTCTACGCGTAAATGGTGGCCCGAAAAACTATTGTTTGTGGTCTGTCCTTCAAAAATTCGACAAAATATAAAGAAAGATTTATTTAATTTTGAAACCAAGGAAAACTCAGGCGCATGACAGCAACAAAACAGCGAAACAGCAAAATGCGAAAAAATAAAAATAAAATCAAGCAGGAAAATAAATATTTGCGTAGACAAATAAACATTGAAAACAATGGCACGGGGAAAAATTGAAAATCTAAATGCAAAATACTCAACACACACAGACTAAATACCTTGGCAAGGCGACAGCAATGGGCACACAGAAGATTAAGATTAAGTAACCAGAAGACTGGGGCCCACAACAGACTAGGACCATGGGAGAGGCCCATTGCCAGAGCAATGAAAAGATGATCCGAGTGATGGATCTCTGACAGATGAGAGTCCAACTGTGGACGGAACATCACAGAGAGACAGAGATTCCTAAGAAGTTGAACTAGAGCACAAAGTGAAAGTGGAAAATGTGCGGTTCGGTCTCGATCTCTGACAGATGATAGTCAAATTGTGGGCGGAGCACGGCAGAGAGACAGAGATTTCTAAGAATTAGAATTAGAAGTGGAAGTTGAATTGGAATTCAATTAAATTTTTTTAGTTTATGTACATATTATAAAGAGCAGGCCCATCATAAAACTGTCTTTGAAAATGGAAGCACCTAAGAGATAACTTTCCAAAAAAGAAATCGAATTAAAGGCTTAAAGGATGTGGTTCTGGGGGAAAATTCCAGTTTATAGATTTATAAAAGACTTGATCAATGGAATAGTTTTGTAATATATAAGGTTCCACCTTCAGTAATGAAAACTAATTCTAGTTCTGGTAATCTATTTACCTCATGATTCAGTTTGGGATAACAGAAATACAAACATTACTCAAAATTTAGTTGGCAACGCATCTTGAAGACTTTACCTATCCCCTAAAAATAGACACATGATGCACTCATGTGTACCCCCGAAAAAAAGGAACTACTTAGCAAATAGTTTGGCATGTGAACGCGAGCTATTTGTGACAAGTTCGATGTCTTTATCAAGCGTAAAAATAATCGCCACTCTTTGCAACGCAGCAGCAGCAAAAAGCTAGAAGCTAGAAGCTAGAAGAACAATGAAGCAATTTTGACAATGCCAAAAGCACCTGAGTGGTTTTCAGAGTGGTTTGCAGAAGTAGTGCTGAGTGTTGGGAAAATGCATTTTGTGGGTCAGAGCATTGGGGCCGAAAATAAAGCGAGCAAAGCGAAACATCGGAGAGAGCGTCATTGAGGTAAAGCACGAGGTAAAGCGCATTTTGGGGGGCACTTCCATATTGATTGATTTCCAAAAGACTCCAAACTGCTTCCAATGTTTCATTTGACCTTTTGCGACTTCCTGTAGCAAGCAGACCTCGATCGAGATCGAGCAGCTCAGTGCCCGCGTTGTTGAGGCCGAGACCCGTCTGAAGACCGAGGTGATTCGCATCAAGAAGAAGCTGCAGATCCAGATCACCGAGCTGGAGATGTCCCTGGATGTGGCCAACAAGACCAACATTGATCTCCAGAAGGTGATCAAGAAGCAGTCGCTGCAGTTGACCGAGCTCCAGGCCCACTACGAGGATGTGCAGCGCCAGCTGCAGGCCACCCTCGACCAGTACGGCATTGCCCAGCGCCGTCTGGCCGGTCTCAGTGGTGAGCTTGAAGAGGCCCGCTCCCACCTGGACAGCGCCAATCGCGCCAAGCGCACCGTCGAGCTGCAGTACGAGGAGGCCAGCACTCGCATCAATGAGCTGAGCACTGCCAATGTCAATCTGGTCTCGATCAAGTCCAGGCTGGAGCAGGAGCTGACCGTGGTCGCCTCCGACTACGAGGAGGTGTCCAAGGAGCTGCGCATCAGCGACGAGCGTTACCAGAAGATCCAGGTCGAGCTGAAGCACGTTGTCGAGCAGGTGCATGAGGAGCAGGAGCGCATTGTCAAGCTCGAGACCATCAAGAAGTCTTTGGAAGTCGAAGTCAAGGTAAGCGTATACTTTGCGACTATCCAACATTCCAACAGTCCAACATTACTTATCGTTTATGTGTGTTTAATTCTATTAGAACTTGTCCATTCGTCTGGAAGAGGTTGAGCTGAATGCCGTTGCCGGCAGCAAGCGCATCATCAGCAAGCTGGAGGCTCGCATTCGCGATCTGGAGTTGGAGCTGGAAGAGGAGAAGCGTCGCCATGCCGAGACCATCAAGATCCTGCGCAAGAAGGAGCGCACCGTCAAGGAGGTGATCGTCCAGTGCGAGGAGGACCAGAAGAACATCATCCTGCTGCAGGATGCCCTCGACAAGACCACTGCCAAGATCAACATCTACAGGCGCCAGCTGTCCGAGCAGGAGGGCGTCTCCCAGCAGACCACCACCCGTGTGCGCCGTTTCCAGCGCGAACTGGAGGCCGCCGAGGATCGTGCCGATTGTGCCGAGTCCAACTTGAATCTGATCCGCGCCAAGCACCGCACATTCGTGACCACCTCCACCGTGCCCGGCTCCCAGGTGTACATCCAGGAGACAACAAGAACGATCACCGAATAGGATCACAGCCTAAACAACACCAAAAAGCAGAGAGATCATTTTTTTATTAACTCAAAACTCAATCAGAGAGGAAGATCAATGAGATTTCAGAGCAGAGAAGTTGCGTGAGAAAGTTTTTTATAATTTAAATTTTTTTTGCCATCTCCTCGCCGAGGAAGCGCACCAAGATCCCCAAGGCGGAATCGGCGGGGGGTCTCGTATAGGTTATACACTATAAATACATAACACTACACATCCTATCTATATAATAATAATACTATTTTGAAGTTCATGTAATTTAATTAAAATAATGAACCTGGAAAACCCAAAAACCAAATAAAAACAAAATCAACGAAAACTTGGCAGAGTTTTTGCGAAAAGAATACCTAGAACTAGAGATAGAGATAGAGATAGAGAGAGACAGAGAAGAGAGTTGTTGGCTTTCAATAAAATATCAATCAATATCAAGATCAAGATCACCGATATGGCGATGAATATATGTACTATGAAAATGTAGATGGAGATGGAGTTGGAAATGGAAAACCATTTAGCAAGCAAGCAGCAATGCGCAACGATTTACCCAGAGTTACAACCGCTTCTACTATTTGTTTTTAGTTGACTTTATGTTTAGTAGGTAAATTTTCTGTGTGCTCGCAACACCCCACTTTCGATTTTACAAAACCACAAACTGAGCAATTTTCACATTTTTTACTTTGTATCTTGCAATAAAACGAAATTTTATTCATAATAATAACAAAATAATAAACTATACAAAAATGTATCAATTTTACTAATGGGAGAACGAGAAAAATCATATAACGGGTCATTTTGTTAGTCAGAATGGGGAAGATGTTATGAAATAGAATGAGATAAAATCATACTTTTAAAGATGATTTTTGTCGGTTTATATTAGAGGTCGGCACGCATGTAGTCACGGTGTGCATGGGACGCTGCCGACCTCTGGTTCATATGCTTTATGGGGTGGACAACGATTCGCACATTGAATCCAACTTTTGGTTAAATATAATATATGTTGCATTTCCTATTTACAGAAACCGATTTTCACATTTGGCCTGCGCTGCTAAAACCTGCAAAAGGTTTGATTCGTTTCCCTTGCAATTGTCCTCCAAGCAGTGCATCAAGTGATCAAGTTAATAAAACTACGAAACAACTTTTGAGTTTAGACCACTGATTCGGATTCAACGACCCATAAGACTCTCGACTTCTCTCCGGGCATAGATTTGCAAGCTTTTTGTGTTGCTGTGATCTAAAAATTCAGTTGAAGAGCTTGGGGGAGATGCCAAAGATAGGTTGCCGGATCCGCAGAAAATAAATTTAGGTATCTCAGGATTGATATAGCCAGATGTACGATAACAAGTACAATTTACAGATTGAGCTCAGACTTTTGATTCATAATAGCCATAACTCGATCAATCACAAGCCGAATGCAAGCTGCAGTTGCGGGAGAGTTCCAAGACGTGGATAAGAATTTTCGCTGTCATGAACTAAGAACAGTGGGAAAATATAAATAAAACCATAATCGTAGGCAACACACCGCAGGATTCAATCAGTCAACGAGAAAAACAAAAAAACAGTTTCATGTTTAAGCTATCACTATTTATTAAGACTTTCGATCTATGGGGATCATGGGATCTTCAGTTCAGCGCAGCAACCGCCACCTTGGCGCCAGTGTTGAGCGTAACGCTCTTCTGGCCATAGGCTCCACCATAGTGGCTCTTCTTGAAGACTGCAAGCGAGAGAACGGCATGACATTAGCATTCATCAGATTAGAAATGTGTTTAGAGGTAACCCACCTGGATCGATTTCGGCCACGAAAGAGCGTGGTGGCAGGGCGGCGGCATAGAGATCGTCGAGGGGACCATAACGCTTGGCCAGCAGAGGTCGGCCCTGCTCCCAGCCATAACGATTTAGGGCATACCAATCGGCGCCGTCCAATTTCGCTGCAGAGGCGGCAGCACCAGCGGCATTGGTGAGGGCAGCGGCCTGGGCCTCGGCCGTTTCGGCGGCCCTGACCACATCCACGTAGCCGCCGGAACCGGAGCGGTAGCTGGGCCTGTGGGCCACAATGGCCGAGATGTAGCAGGCCAAGAGCAGGCAGAGGAGACGCATGTTGTTGGCGGACATGTTTGGTGGTTGGTGCGAGGAAGCGACTGTTTCGGAAACTAATTAGCCACAGCGAGTGTCCAAATTGCTTTTATAGCAATACCATTTGAGTTGGCCCGCGATTCGTGTGCTGCCCAGACGTGACCAAACCCCAAGTCGATGCCCACTGCCACGGGGCGGATCATGACGAAACTGCGGCACTTTCGGGGTGCCCCGACAGCCCCGCAGCGCCAGCATCCACATCTCTCCTCTCCCCCCCGCCCAGCCTGATAAGGCCCGGAGACTCCAACGGCACCGTCTCCAATTTCTATGCTCATCGAAATTGCGCGCCAAATTGTGACACAGCCGGAGCCAGAACCACAGCCACGACTACCACAACCTCCGGGAAGAGAAGCTGGCCGCCCCATTGATAGCAACTTCCCCCGGCTCGGCACGCTCTGCTCGCTTTTGGTGTGTGCGGTATCGGGTCTTTGGCGCTGGCTACCTCCACTGTACTGTACTGTACTGTACGCATCGTGCATCATTGTGGGGTGGCTGTTGTTGCGGATCAATGAACGGGCGAACGAGCCCCGTCTCTAATTTCAACCGATAAACCTGCCCTGGAATGCATACTTAGACGTTCCATTCGTAATTTATCCGTCTGTGGATAGGATGCTTCCGATTCTCATTCCGGAACTCCTATTCCTCCCCTTGAGGCTTAATCTAAGTGTGTTACGGGTTGTTCTGCCGCTCAGCTTCGATTGCGGTTATCATGAAGGCTTGAAGCCTGTAGCTTGAACACAGGTACAGTAGTGGCTATGCCTGGAAGAACTTAACGTTTCTCATATTCATCAAGAAAAACCCACATTTATTAGCCAATTTTTCCTCCGAATTGTGTAGTTTTCAAGTCAAGAATTCTCTTGGTGATTCATCAAGCGACTCGAATGTCAAGCGAAGGTGTCAATATGGCCCACAGCTCCGACGTAAACCAGTCAGCAAAAGACTTTGCTTACCTACCAGAAAATATTTCACAAAAATCAGCAAACATTCAATGATTCTTGGAAGAGACTTTCAATGCAACAAAATATTAATAAATGGCAGAACATGGGTGGAAAATGTTTCCCAAGCAAAATACTTCTGAATGATGGAAATAAATGTTAATAAATGGCTGAGAAATGGGTGAAAAATGTTCGAGAGGCTAGGAAAAACTTTTGAATGATGGAAAACAGTCAAATTTTGTAGCTCAAACCTCCGTAAGCTCCAGTTTCTGTAAATCGTTGATAATTGACAATACCTACATTTTGTTAAGTCAGAGAAACTCTGCTGTTCCAGTTTGACTATGGAACTCTTTTACCGAGAGACTCTCCGACTGAACAAATTTGTATACAAACTTCACAGCACGTTCTCGGCAAAGACAATCCCCCCAAAAGTTGCAATCAAATATGTAGTGCCACAGCTGCATGCAGCTGCATAAAGACCGAAATTCTGTTCGATCCGACCCAAGTCGGAGCAGATATACTGCCCCCACTTTCCGTACGCCCAAAACTATACAACAAAACTGGTAGGGATTATGTTTTCTTTTGGTATTTTTTATTCGCGCTGCACGGGAGCGAATCCACACTGAGAAGGGGATTGGGGAGGAGGAGCATCCATCCGTCTAGTATCGTGGTCCTTCGACGCTGTAGCTTTGCTGGGGGCCGTAGCTTTGCTGGGGGGCGTAGCTTTGCTGGGGGGCGTAGCTTTGCTGGCCGTAGTGGTTCTCCGGGATGAACAGCTTGGCCACGGGCTCAGCGGGACGGACGGGCAGCACCACCTTGCTGTACTCCGGAGGCGAGACATAGGCACGGTAGTTGTTCTGGCCGGGATACAGGAGAGTGGCGCCAGCTGGCTGGACAGTCCAGCGGGGTCCATAGCCGCCGCGACGCCCGTAGCTGCCGTGCTGAGGTCCGCGCTGCGAGTGACCGCCATAGCCCAAGGAAATGGGGCGAAGGATCTCTTGGCCAAGACCACCGCCATAACCGCCGCGGGAGCCACCAGCAATGATCTCAACGGGACGCTGCTGCTGATTGCCTGCGGCAACAGCTGAGCTGGCAGCCGAAGCGGCACCTCCATTGGAGCTCTGTCCATACCCTCCTTGTTGGCCGTAACCTCCATGGCCGCCACCGCCATAGGCTCCGTAGCAGTTGCCGATGAGGCAGGCGCAGAAGAGAACCGCCAAAGTCTGTTGGGAAAGATGCGTGAAGGTTAGCCACTGGACTGGATTGGAGGAGTATATTCCCGGGAAGCGGAACGGGAACGGGAGGTCATCGGTATACTTACAGCGAATGTGTTCATGGCTATAGAATGTCTGTTGTGTCTTTTGGGGGGCGCTAGCTGCTCGGCACAGTTGGCACAATTAACAAATGAAGTGGCCCGCACAGTTCTTTATATAAGCAAAGTGTTATTGTGGCACTCAAGACGTGATCTCGCCGCGAATTTATCACGGCTCCAAGCTCCACGATGCTCCCCACAGTTTCTCCCGTCTTTTCTCAGCTTCAGCTTTGGCCCGAACTTTGTCGTTCTGCAAAGTCTCGCGCCGTGTCCCCCTTCTGATACCAAGAACATCCCACAGCTTAAGCTTCGTATCTGGGAAATTTGGATGCTGACCTCCAATGGGAGGTGTTCGCCAGGTCGTTGCATGCCTAGGCTGGTGCCTAAAATCTAGGCCACAGATGAAGCGGCAGTGCCTCAGGCCCATGTGCCTCGGGACAGTGTCTCATGAAAGTTGAGTCACTTGGGAGGGTTTTTGAACAGAACAACTATTGCTGATTATTTGTAAGAGAAGGCATTATCAATTGAATCTGCTTTCAAAGCTTTACCTTTACCGAACACCTTTAAGCAAAATTAACGTAGAGCTCTCTAAGAAAAAGCAAGTGACTTGTTCTAGAAATAAGAATGATATTCTCACCGGACTTCCAGTTAAACAGAATAATGTATGCGGAATACTTCCCCGAAATAAATTCCACGATCTATCTATTCTTCTCTAGCTATGTACCTGTACAACTCTATGGACCTATATAGAGTATAGAGTATCATAATACCCTGCCACAATTTTAACCATGTGGCGCTGAAAAGTATGCCCTATACTTTAGCCTTTTTTCTGGCCCCCTTAATATGCAAAACTCTGTAGTGTTTTGTTGTTCAACATTCACCATTTGGTTCAAGACGTTTTTATTTTCCCAATATCAGAGCAAAGGTCTGATGGGCTCGATTCGTTTCGTTGAAAGGCAGGAATTAGTAGGGGCCGCGACCATGTCCGTGGCTGGGACCGTTGTATCCGCCATCGATCTCGTAACGGGGCACGGCATACTGCCTGTAGCGACCAGGGGCGATGGCAGCAGCTGCCGCGGCGGCAGCAGCCACAGCCCTGGTGCCAGAGGGAGCCGATTCAAGGATCTGGGGACGCTCGTAGACCCGATTGCCGTGTCCGCGGCCATAAGATGGCACCAGGATTTGCTCGTACTCCACACGATCGAGGCCATAACCGCCGCCATATATACCGTGGTTTCCGCCGTGGCTTCTGCCCTCATATCCCCGGTTTCCACCGTACACCGGGTTAGCGTTGATGTAGGCGAAGAGGGCCAGGCTGATGCAGACGAACTATGGGAGGAGGAGGATTAGCTGGCTGATCCTTGAGCAGGGGTCTTCAGGACTACTTACCAGGTACTTCATGGTGAATGCTTAGTTTTGTTGGTTGTGGGATCAATCAAACTATGATTTCCCTAGCCCGAAACGCTCGCTTTTATACGCGAAAAATAGACTCGATATTTACGTGACCTATATACGATCCGCACATATACGGATTATATATAATAATAAATGTTACAGTGCTATACTGTTTCAATGCAAGCCACATAACTGCTCAATATATATACCAATGTACCTTTGGTCTATGTATTCCAATAGCATTTATTTTTTGTCGGAGGTCTCGAGTCGCGAGCCATTATAAAATCGCTTGGGGTTACGCGATGTTCCATTGTTTCGTTGCCTGATTGTCCCAAGCAAGCCCCCGCCGCGACACACGACTTTCTCAATGAATTCGCGAACGCGCTAGTTCTCCATAGACCTCCCCATACATTTTGTTGTCATATTGTCATTTTATTTGAACATTCGTTGGAGTAACGTTCTGTCGATGTATGGTGTGTGCTCTTGATTGAACGGCTTATAGCTGGTTCGTTTAATGAGAGCTCCGAATAAGGTAACTGGGCCAGATCCCTGATTATAGGATAGGCGTAAATGGCTTCTGGGTAGAAGTTTGAATGGAAGCAGTGTACTCTTTTCTTCTCCAAGAATAAGTTCTAGATAATCCACATATGTATGGAAAGGTGTTGAGGAATGAAAAAACTTAGAAGAACTATTCAGTAAATGGAAATTGATATTCATGGCATGACAATTTCTCGTGTTTTTGGATGATCTCTCAGAATACCTACGCTTAATGAAATCTGAAAGCAATTCAGCTTTCAGCTTTTCTCTAAGTCTTCTGCCACTCCATTCATACGAGTACGATTATGCACTCATTTCAAGTCAAGACAGACTGCAATTTCCAGAACGTTTCAGCGCTTGGTCAGCTCTTAGCCGACCAAAGCCATGAGACAGAAATCTGAACCCAGAACCCAACCAAAAACCCCAAAGCGAATGAACACTCTACATAGTTTAAGTCTTGATGTTTCGTTGCATTTATTCTTAGATTCCTTAACGACGATTCACTGTGGTTGTACCTCTGGCCTCTTAATAGGATGACTTCCGGTATCCCTTCTTGCCAACGCCAGCCACTGAGCTGGAGGCAGCTGCCGCAGAAGCGCCCTGGGCCTCATCACCGCGTGCGTAGCTCTGCTGGGGAGCACCATAGTTGCTGGGCCCGTAGGCAGGCTCCACGCGACTTGGGAGCTCAGGCCAGACAAGGGGTCCTCCGGCACTGGGAGCGGCGAGGGCGAGCTTGGCCAGGGCAATGGCCTCACGATCGACGGGCGGAGCACCGCCATAGCCGGATCCGGAGTGCTGGCTGCCAATGTTGGCATTGCTGTAGGCAGGAGCAATGGGTGCCGCCTCATAGCCACCGCCATATCCTCCCTGGTTGCGGCCATAGCTGCTGCGCTGTCCGCCGTACGAGGGTATGATCGCCTTGACGGTCAAAGCAGGCTGCACCTGGTAGGCATAGGCGCCAATTGGTGCACTGCCATAGCTTTCACGGCGACCTCCATAGCCGCGGGCCGAAACTGCAGCCACGGCGCAGATGAAAATGCACTGAGGGGAGGAGCAGAGGAAGGATCTAGATCAGTTTGGAGCTCCGGGGGAGGGATGGCTGTGCCGGGACTTACCATGAACTTCATCATTTTGTGGTTTGTTTGTTTGGGTTTGTCTGGTTGCTGGGTAACTAATGCCTGACTGCTTCGGATAGTATGTTTTTATACGGAAATCCAGGCAATAATAATTCGCTTACGTGACTGGGGAATGTGATGCAATTTTGGCTCTCGGCGGAGTTCCCGAGCTGCCAAGTTTCCAAGTTTCCAAGTCTCCGAGCTCCCGTTCTGCGCTTTGTGGCAGCAATCTCAAGACGTCACCGACGACGTGTGCAGCAGTCCAGACCCCAGACCCCAGACCCCAGAGCCAAAAACTCTTGGCTCTCAATTCGGCTGCGGTCCAGATAGCAGGCGTCGTCTATGGTTATGGCATTGTCTGCGGGAGACGAGAACCCCCTCCCCCCGCCCATTACGCAACGAGCTATGACTCGTGCTCCCAGTATAGCCATCGGAAGCTTCTGCCACTAGCATTTCCATTATTGAACACTTTTTCCTCGTGACTCGTGACTTGTGACAGCTCCATATTGGCATTTCTGTCCACTGTTGGCTGACATTGGCTCCACGGTGCTCCCATGCGAGCCGTGACACCGTTTTTGTCGGTGACACAGAAATTGGCAAAAGGCATTGGGCTTCAACTTTCTGCTGCGTTGGTAGAATTTATATACAAAAGCAAAAAAAGTTCAGATAAAATTACAATAAAATTATAAACAATAAAACCCCACCCCACGCCCCGCTAAGCTTTTCTATAATATTCGAGTAAAACTTTAGGAAATTGTCTTTGAAGGTTGTCTTGAATGCGGTGGGAAACTTGGCTAGAATAATGTATTATTTAGAAGTGGAAAAAGCTTAGGGGATCAGCATCCTATAGATGGTGGAACATTGCTTTTAAAACGCTTTTTATTGGCTTTAAATTTATGAATGATGTACAACTTTATAAGTAATAATCAAACTGGGAAACAGAACTTAAATATTAGAGCCATATGCTAAGAGTACATCAGAGATAGATCTTGATTTTCATAATAGTTAAAGAGTGTTCTAAGAGAGAATAGGTTAAGAGTGTATTTAAAGTTAAGAGTCAAACGTAGCTAAGGCCTCTGTGCACATCTGCGCATCCAGTAGTGCCGATTGTTGGCTCTTGTTCAACAGCATTTTGAACAGAAGCTGACGCCGATTGTGGGGGTGTGTTTGCCCAATCTTGATGAGCGACACGTTTTGGGCCCAAGACCCTCAGACTTTATAAGAGCCGCCGTGCCCATGGCCAGCAAACGCACATAAAATGAGAACTCAACGACGCTGCAAGGTGAGATATACCGCGATACGGCCACATACATATATAGTGATTGAAGTGATATTGAAGATAATAATGTAGATGCTTTGACAGATCCTACAACTGGCTATGGTGATGGTGCTGCTGCTGCTGGTGTCGTTTCTGCAGATGGGCGTCGCTGTTGGCCGGGTGGATGAGGCGACCAGCGACGATTGCCGTTGCGGCAAGCGGGGCTAAGCACAGAATACATTAATAAACAAGCGAGAGACAACGAGCAATGCAATGCATACGATTTGATCGTTTCTTTATGAAACCCCCTTGAAGACACGTACAGCCGCTTTGGCTAGCCCACGGCGAGGTGAGCGTCGCACATGGCTTGTAGCCGGCCGAGCAGCGTGTGCAAATGCTTTGGTGGCGCTTCAGCAGCGCGTACTGCTGCTGCTGCATGCTGGGCCCCTGTCCCATGTTTCCCAGTCAAGGTTTCCATATACATGCGCTTGTACAATGCCGACAGCTGTTTGGGATCCTTGCCGGTCAGCAGCAGCTTCGTTAGCGTCTTCAATGCGTTCTGCAAGCGGCTCTCGAAGAGTGACAGATGTGCGGCGAATTCGTCATCGACCTGGCTGTTAGCATCGATGACGTGGCCAAAAATGGTCTGGCACTGCAAGCAAATCTCCAGAGCAGCTTGCATTTGCTTGATCTTCTGCGTTGAGTGGGTGGAAACTGTCGGAAAACATCTTAGGAAACATTCATGCGGGACTATTTTCTTTAAACTTACGTTCCGCCAGAAATTCATGCAGGGATATACGCTCTAGTTGCACCACCAGCAGGTCACCCACCTCCTTGAGGCTCTCTAGGATTTGAGTGGACTTCTCGTAGTGATATTTGCACAGCTGCAACGTGGCTTTGGGCAGCTGGGACAGATCGCAGCAGCCATGCGAACGCAGTTGCGAATAATGAAAAGATGCAATCCTAAACGAAAGAGACTTTAAGTACCTAAATGTCTTTAGAATCTCTGAATGTTCTGGTACCTTTTATGTATCAGGCCAGCACGAAAGCTGTAGAGCACTTGGCGTGCCCCAGCATGTTCCACATCGCACAGACGCAAGGCCTTTTGCAGCAGTTCGAGCACCTCTTTGGAGGCCTCCACCAGGCTGTTCTTGTCTGCTGCACTGTGATCCTGCAGCTGCTTGGCTAGCGTAAAGGTGGCAGTGGATAGCTCCCAATTGACAAGATCCCAGAGTTCGGCATTCGCTTTACGCGTGTCCAGGCAGTCTTTGGCCTTCTCGTAATAGTTGAAGGCCTCGTTATAAAAGGCTTTTTGTGAATCTAAAGTAATGGCACTGCGAATGGAATGAATAGATATTGATTATATTCATAATGGATTCAAGCTGGTACGGTACACACCTCTCATTGGGCATGGTCAGATGGGCACGCAGACGCATAAATCTACCCATGTTGCAATAAAGAAATGCCAGGTTAACATTGTCCTGCACTGCGGTAAAGGCCTCGATGCCACGACGCAGGCAGTCATAAGAATTGACAGTCAGTTTAACATAGAGCGGCTCGGCAGTGGCATTATCCTGTTTCTGTTTATCATCTCCGGCAGCATCCGAGGCCTCTTTTTTCTTCATAACCTCGCTGTACTCCTCTGAAATGTATATCGATCTCCATCAGTATCCCATGCCGTATCCCATACAAAAACTCACCCTGTGCCCAGTACATGTACTTGAGACCCAGCTCGTTGCGTACATTTCCCAATCGTCGCAGCAGCTCATTGCTCTCGGCCTTTTGGGCATGCTCCAGGGCCTGTTCGTAGCACTTGCAGCTGTGCATCATCACCTGTTCGACGTTTTTGACGGGAGCCAGCGAAGGCAGCTGCTCTTCCTCCTCCTCCCCCAGTTCCAGTGACAGTTCTTCGCCAATCACTCGGGTCGATTCGTTCTGCTCTTCGTATTGGCGCACATACTCATCGATGGCCTCCCAGTTCTTGGACATTTGAAAGAAACAGTCGCCGGCTCGACCCAGGAGGCAGCTCTGTTGTGAGACCACATTGGCCATGTACTTGTTGAGCACCTGCTGGCAGCGAGAGGCCAGCTCAATGGATCGCAGCGTGGAGCCGTACTGGTGCGACTCGTAGTGGTGCTCCGCCAGTGTGGCACCCGTTAGGCAGGCCTTCTCCAGCAGCAGCAGCTTCAGATGGACATTCCACGAGCCAAAATGCTGACTATTGAACTTGGCACTGAGCTGCGTGTAGGATTTTCCACCTGTGGTATTGGCATTGGTGGTGGCAAGCTCCTTGGACTTGCTACCTTTGGCCTTGGCGATGGGCTTCTTGATAGCTTGCGCCTGTGCCTGCGGCTGGGACTGGGACTGTGCCTGCGTCAGCTGCAGCTGCTCATATGGCAGTGGTATGGCATTGAATGGCCTGGCCATATTGGGATTCTGCTCTTCATGGAGAATGCGCTGCTTTTCCTCCTGCTTGGCAATCGTCTCCGTTTCCTTGAGCTTCTCCTCCTGATTGCCATTAAAGTACTGCAGACAGGAGATGCCCGCACTGATGTGCTCCAGCGAGATGGTGCAACGTTCCGCTGTAGAGGCAAGCAGGGGAGCCGGCTTGGACTTCTTGGCGTGCGATTTAAATTCCCTGAGAGCATCGCAAATGTGTCTCACAGCCACGTTGGCCTTGCCTCCGCTCTGTTCGGCACTTTGATAGTACTTGTCATTGCCATAGATTCCATCGCAGTCCAGGGCCTCATCGTCATAGTCCTCCTCGTCCTCCTCATCATCATCGTACAGCGACTGTGTGTCCGAGTCCAGATCCTCGAACTTGGGCGCCTTGGGATCAATGCCAGCCGGCACATGCAAGTCGGATAGTATATAGTGCGAGGAGCTGACAATTTGCGGATACTGCTCCTTGGGCAGCAGCTTGATGCAGTTGTCCAGCAGGGCGCGTATGCTGCCCGCCGTCCTGGGGCTGATGTGCTGCAGCGTGTTCTTCATGTTGCGAGCGACAGAATAGAGCAGCATGCCCACGGGCACGGTAAACGGGTTCACCTGCTGCTGCGGCGGCGACTCAGACTCTTCGGATGCCTGGGTCGTCTGGTTCTGGTAGAGAGTGGTCAGGTCGTATAGCTTGACCACATCATCGTTGCGTCCCTTGAACAGCCAGTAGGTGTGGCCGGCCTTCGTGGCATTGGCCTTGAGGAAGGCCAATATATTCTGGGCCACATTGCGCACCACCTGAGGCGAGAATTGCGAGTTCTCCAGATAGGGCAGGTCCTCAGTCTTGATGATTTCGTATTTCTGGACAATCCCATCCAGATGGTAGCACATCACAACCTCGGGGACATTGCACATGAGGTTATCCAGCCAGTAGTCGATGCCAGTCAGCACATTTATGGGCTGGGCGGCATCGCGCAGGCGGAGGCTAATGCACGGTCGATTGGGCCCTCCAAAGATGGGCATGTCGGTGCCAATGAGCATACGGATATCCTCAAAGGTCCACACCACGTTCCGGTTGAACGCATGACTGGACTTGGGATCGGGAACATTCTCCTCGATCTTTGGCTCTGGCAGGACGGGACCCGTGATGGGCAATCCCTGGCGTCTGCTGGTCAACTGCGTGGGCGTGGTGTGCACATCGTACTCCCCGCCATCGCCCGTTTGTTTCAGGCTGTGATACAGGAACTTGGAGAGCAGATTCTTTGTTTGCAGAGCCTCCCGATTGCGCTCCTTCAGGCAGTAATTGTGCTGCTTGTCGCCAAACGACAAGATGTGCTCGAGGATGAACGTGCGCAGCCATTTCCAGTCATCATCCGATTTCCGTAGCAGATATTTCTGTATATCGAACTCGTCCAGCAGCAGGGTGTTGCCCACCTTGTGCACCACCATGCTAATGGGGCTCTGGGCACTGTATGGGAGCTTCAGCAACTGCTTGATGTTCTCCGCATCGGACACTACATCCACCTCGCCCACACAGTCGGGAAACATCTGGCCCAGGCGAAAGCTGGCGAAGCCAGCACTCTGATACAGGGCCTGGTGCAGCCCGTGGCTGCTGTGGGAGGTCGTCAGCCAGTTAAGGGGTGGCAGATTCAGATTAGTGTTACATTCTAGGCGCTTGAAATGGGCCGGCAGCTGGACGGGCGATAATTTTATAACCGCCTGACTTTTCACGGCGTCCAGCTCGTGCGGCCCAATGCTACGACAGGGTTCAATCTAGAGAGAAATCAGTCATAAATTATATATTTTTGAACTGAGCAAAGGCTTACCTCTTCGTTGCTATCTTCCATGCTTGTGATTTTGCATTTGCTCCTCTGCTAATCAGCCATTTCTTGTGGAACATTCAAGAAAATTCTCCTAGAAAAATGTGTGTTTTGTTTTGCCGGCTCACAGATAGTGGGAGAGAGCGAGAGAGAGAGAGCAGAGTTGACTCCGTTTACCAGCAGTCTAAAAAGGGCGCTGCCAACTCTTTGAAAAAAGCAGCTGACAGAGCTAAAACTATTTTGTTATTTTCACACATATATTTCAATTGGGCATTAAAACTCACCATAATCTGACATAAAGCGATGGAACTATTACCACTTATAGCCCTGCTCAGTCTTATCAACACTATCCTGCCAGATTTCATACGGAACTACGTAAGTCATCCAAAAAGAGTGCACGGCACGTTGTGCCCAAAAACAGGCGGCGGCGGCTAAAGGTCTTCTCATCCCTTCCTCCACAGCTGAAAGTGTCGCGTTTCTGGAAGGCTAGCCGAGAGGACGGACGGCTGTGGCAATCCGATATAGATGCTGCCCGGGAGGAGCTGGAAAATGTGCGCAATGCGGAACATTCGGGGGAGTACGCCAAGGCCATCAAAATTCTGCGTGCGGAACGAAAAGTCGCCGAGGCAGAGGCAAAATTGAAGTCGGCCAAAAATATAGACGTCTTCAAGGAGATGGGAATCGATACGGTGGCATATTACGTATCCAAAGTACTGTTGGCACTGATCCTTATCGTTGTCAGCATCCTGAATCGCAGCACACCCGTTATAGTCATCGACTTGGGAATCAGCCTGGCGCCATTTACGGGCCTCCTGAGTTTTCCCACTGGCGTGTACAATGCCATTTCGGTGCCCGTCTGGGCATTCTCCTGTAATGTTACCTTTCGCTTGATCTACGATATAATAATGAAGCGCGATGCGTGAGTGGAGTGGAATGGATGGACCCAAAGAACCAAAACTGCGTTTAAATGCAATGGATATATAGAAGGCGCTCGACACACATTAAATTTTCTGTTATGCTTGGCAAACGCTTCGTAAAGGCCACGATTTTAACCTTAAACCTCTGAAATAAACGTATTTTCACATAAATTTCAAGCTGCGCGCGTCAATATTTGACGTCAGCTGTCAGCTTCCAGAAGTCCGAAGTCACACTGATTTTCTTGCCACCATGTCCAGCTTATACACCTTGAAAGTTTTTTACTTTTCATAGTATTTTCCAGTATATTTTAAGACGCGTTATGGACTCACCCTCTTGTCCAATGCACCGATGTAGAAATCGTGTAAAAAAACGCTATTTAGAGCCATGTCACTGGCCACATCGGCTACAAATTCGTGATCAGCATCGAATTGCTGATCGTTTGCCATCAATTAAATTCGGAAAAAAGGCGTCAAAAAGTGGAGGACGGAGGTTTCTCATACTGGCGCTTTTTTTGGCGCAATTTTTGAAACGTACACATTTCCTCCTCAGGTGTCGCTTTTGGTAATTACATATAAATGTAGTTGATATGTAGAAAATGTGTAGTTAGAGTGCAGTTACCAAGTAAGGAAATTCATTTAGTGGACATTTTGGTTGACCGGTTTTGCTTAAACCGTATGTTATAAACAATGCATTAAAGATGAGAACTTAAATTTAACCAGGCTTGTAGGAAATTGATTTAATAATTGGATAAAACCATGAGTTCAGCGCTGAGGGTCTTAGCTAGCTAGTAATATTCGACGGAATATCAAAATCGAGGATATGATGGAATTTAAATACAAGTAATTTGTCAGTATATTTTGAAATTTGTGACGTATTTCGGTATATTTCTGAGGGTCAGACCGTATATGCCGCATGCTGCACACTGCATGCATCGTAAAGCTGTGTGCGTGTCATTTTGCCCCAGAAACGGATTGTTTGCACGAAAATGGACAAACTAAATGAAAATGTACGCGAAAAGAAGCACATTAAGCTGGGAGAGATTGACTCGGGGCCCATTCTAGTGGCCCTGCTGCTCGGCTTCATTGCTGTGGGTGAGTTGGCAACGTGGTTTGCACCCAGAAATAATGCTAATTCCAATGCTTCCTCCATTTGCAGCGATATTTGTCATTCTGCGACGACGTTCGGCCGGCCGCAGGGACTTTCTCCTAACGGGGCTATGTGAGTCCGGCAAGAGTGCCATATTTATGCAGCTGTTGCATGGCAAATTACCGGAAACCTTCACGTCCATCAAGGAGAATGTGGGCGACTATCAGGTGGGTGGACACTCATCCGTTCGCCTCGTGGACATACCCGGACACTATCGCGTGCGGGACAAATGCTTCGATCTGTACAAGCACAAGGCAAAGGGCATTGTGTTTGTCGTGGACTCGGTGACAGTGCAAAAGGATATCCGAGATGTGGCAGAGTGAGTGCTGAAGATCTTCCATAGCATCTATGGACTAAGATATTCTCTTATTCGCACTCTTTCTTTGCAGCACTCTGTACACCATTCTGGCGGATAGTGCCACCCAGCCCTGCTCTGTGCTGGTGCTATGCAACAAACAGGACCAGACAACGGCCAAGAGTGCACAGGTCATCAAGAGTCTGCTCGAAAAGGAGCTGCATACCGTGCGGGACACACGCAGCCGCAAGCTGCAATCCGTGGGCGACGATGATGTCAATAAGCCCGTGACCCTGGGCAAGCCCGGCAGGGATTTCGAATTTGCCCACATCTCGCAGAATATTCAGTTTGTGGAATCATCCGCCAAGGAGAAGGACCTGAATACCCTGACCGACTGGATGGGTCGCCTTATGTGAACACTCGAGAGATTGAGAGAGTGGGGACTGAAACCACCTAACCTTTGAATCCTAAAACGAACGAATGCGGAACACACACACACAGCAACAACACAATGATATTTATATAGCTATCCTTTTTTATATGCCCCCTCAAATCGTATGCCATGCCTATACGTACGTATATTTCCTTTATTAGAGTGTAAATTCTCCCTACTGCTGCTCTGAAGAACTACTATTATTAGGCTTTAAATTGGAAAGTTGTATCCAAGTAAGAAGTATATGGAAATATGGAAATTATGTTGAAAATTATTGCTGATACGGGTAAAGTACGCACCTATCATGTATCCCCCGAACCCCAAAGTTACATGTATTCTCAAACAGTGGCGCCATGAAAAAAAACTTGGAGTGTCGCCCCATCATGTCAGGTATTGTGTCATGTCTGATGTATTAGCACCTGTATAGCCGCAGATCTACATCGCCTGCTTCAGTAACGTAATCCCAAGGATAGCCTTCTCCCAAATCTTTTAGAGATTTAGATTTAGAGATGTAAGCTTTGTTCTGAAAAGATAATTACAATTTCTATTTATGGAAACAGACAGATTCTCAATAATGATGGCCTTCCTATTGGGCATGAGCCAGGAGGCCAAAGAAGTCTACATTGGCGGCCACCCAATTGACACAAACCATCGACCTGACGGCCTTCATCCTCAGAGACAATGGGGCTGATGCACGTCCACTGCAGTGGGCCAGCGATCCCATTTTTTGACGTAAATTAAAATAATAAAGCTAGAGACTTCAAATTTTGTACACAAAATATTATCGACGTGTATATATATATATCTTAATTTTAGACCGATCCGACCACGCCCACACCAAACGCCCATAAAAGAAAAGATTCGCTAATATTGATTTTTAACACGTAGTCCATTATGATAGAATATGTGATTAAAATTCTTACAAATTAATATTTTTACATTTAAACTTAATACTTAGAGGGGGATGAATGTTTAAGTTTTTCAAGTTACAACGAATTTATTATTAATCTTCTTCTACATCTATTTTTATTTGAAAATGAATTTTCATTTTCGGAATCCGATTCGTCACTTTCACAAATACCAGAATAAGTATCAGTTTCTAGGGAAGCATTATTGTTATAAAAAATATATTCAAAACATGCTGTTTTTAAAAGTTCAATAACAGCTTTCGGCAATGGGTCTTTTTTATTTCCACCCAATCTTTTTGTCAGACAGATGCTCGATACAAGAGAATCAGAGGAATCCATTGCTCTTTGGAAAACATCTGTCATATTGAATCCTTTGCATGTCGTCTGTCACTCTTATAATTTCCGTTTTCTCCAAGAACACCTACTGGCAGTATTGATGCCTCTATTATTTGAAAACCGTGAATTAAAACTTTATGAACTGTTGCCGACATCGGAAACCATGAGTACAAGGACATATAAAGTGTAAATATTTCTTGACAATATTTTTTAAATAGTTTTGCATCAATTGACAGGTGGCAGAAAATCGCAATTAAAATATTTTGAAAATATGTGATGAGAGACTCATACCTAAGATTTGAGCCAGTAGCTTAGGTTTTGAAAAGGCTTTTATTGCTGTGTTGCCTTCGTTGGTGTTTCCACTTCCATTTTGTTTAGGCTTGTCGACATGTAGAGCCATATTCCTCCACATCTTCTCCTGTATGAGCTTTTTCTAGTTCGCCATTTCTTTTTTTCCATTTTCATTTATAGCTTGCCATTTTTCGAGTCCAGTTCTATAAGCAATTTTAAGAACAAACTCAAAAAATCGAATTCATGCGTGAAGTGGACTCATGCCATATTGTAATGTTCCACGTCTAGGCTTAAATATCGGTGAATCCATATTTCCACTTTCCTTGAAATCTTTTGGACTTGCTCTACAGATGGGACACAATTGGCAAGATTTAGTTTCAGTCAAAATGTTCACAACTTTCCCGTCTAAAAGTGTCATATGCAGATCATATTTTACTGTTATGTTTCTTCCATTTATAACTGTGCAGACATATGAAGATAAATCTTTAATTTGATCGGCAAAATTTTTTTTTCTTCGATAATATGGTCTTTAGTCTCTTTAACAAATTCAAGTTTGATTGGCCAACAAAATCTAATAGACTAAGGAGTACGATTTAGCCACAATATATTTCCAATATCATCCATTAATTTGAGAGGAACCATTGTTGTCGCGAAAAGGGATTGGTCAAAAACCATTGGATCGCTGACAAAAAAGTTTTGTTTATAAGTGCTTAGTCCGGTTGTTCCGTCAAATCCATAGCTTGCAATAAGAGTGACACTTAAAGTATTTCCAAAGTTTTCGAATATATCTTCTTGCATTTGAATTATGCGACAACTAGTGTGATCTAGAAGGCTTTGTAATGGGACTTGAGCAACTGTTTCGGTTACAGTAATATCCAGAGGCCTACATTTTGATTTAGCTTCTCTTACTTTGTTGTAAGCTGGAAGAAGATCACACCGTTAGTGATACCGACTCATTTTTTACGGTAAAAAGATTTTTCTTTACCGTATTGGGGTTTCTCGGAGTAAGAAATGTGTCTTTCAACAATTGAGCGGTGTCTTTTTCGTTGGATTTTTCAGCCGAAAGAGCAGCAGCATGCACAAGAAGAGATGTGTTGTGACCTTGATCGCCAGCTAAATCTGATGCTAATTTTCTCTTCAAACGGGGTCCAGCATTTATATATTCAATTGGTGGGCGTCCAACTGATCTTGATGTTGACGTCATGGAATTCGATGACGACGTTCTTTCAACTTTGATAACCATCTTGGACAAAAGCCAAAAGTTATGCTTTTTCTTAAATTTAGACATGCTTCTCCCGCATTTTGCCAAATACTTTTGGATGTGTAGATAAAAGCTCCTTACTTTATTATTTATTTCATCCTTTTTCTCCGTGCTTATTTTGTATGCCTTCAGTTCTTCGAAAATCTAACTCGAAAGTGCCGCGGCGCTTCGATTATTCTCAATGTAAATACTGAGCAGCTTTTCATAAGTGAACTCCACCTCACCTACAAATAAATTAAAACGCGCACACCGGCGCAAAATGGCGCAAAAACGAGTTTTAGGATTATTTTATACACAGTTTGCACTACAATATTACATAATTACTTTCTCGCACAATTGCGCACAAAATTAGTTATTGACCATAAGAGACGGGCACATTGGTTAAGTATTCTCTACCTTTGGACGACACAAATTAATACACACAAAAACATATTCAAAAACATGAGCACAAATTTGTTTAATATAATAACTCTACATACCCTGGCCTTTCTTTTCCATTACTTTGATTTCAGTTTTTGAACTTAGTTTCAATTTGGTAAGCTCTCAAAGTAAACAAACAGTTTCCCGCGTTTTTTACTATCGCTTGCAGCTTATCAAACAGCTGACTTTAAAACGTTGCAAAAAGGCCAGGGATGCATTAAAACAAAAAAGATTTTTGATTTTTTTTAAATTAATGTATATACTAATTAAATGTTAAATTAAAATTAAGTTTCATTGACAAAGATTGTTAAACAAGAAAAATGAAAAATGATGAAAAAATGACAAGTTATAATAACTATAGATAAGGTACATTCGTAACGTCATTTTAATAGGAACAGTTAGCCATGTTGGTTTAGGCAACCCTGTAACTTGGAAGACAAAACGCTGTCAAACGCTTTCTGATTGTCAAAGGAAAAAATACTTTGGAGATTGCATATTGAATTTTACAATGGGCAGCTGTTTGACCACATACCTCGAACCCAACCTCGGCCTGAGTGTATCCGGCTGCAAGGTACCCGAAAGCGTGGTTGCGGAGCTGTTCGATGGCCCCGCCTCCGTCGCCTCCTTCGCCTCC
Source organism: Drosophila lowei (assembly GCA_008121275.1). Taxonomy (NCBI): domain Eukaryota; kingdom Metazoa; phylum Arthropoda; class Insecta; order Diptera; family Drosophilidae; genus Drosophila; species Drosophila lowei. The sequence goes on along the minus strand of CM017781.1, from coordinate 15,007,682 downwards.
ACCACCACCTCAGGCGGACAGCGGCAGGAATCGGAGCTGCAGCAGATGCTACGCCAAATGGACGTCACCACCAAAACTCGCGGTGGATATTACCACCACTTGGCCATCGAGTGTCGGTACCCGATCATTGACGAGCCCTTCACCATGGGGAAGATCATTTGCGCCGAAGCAGCTGGCAATCTCTGCGCCAAGGGCATCACGGAGTGTGAGAAAATGGTGATGCTGTTCTGCAGGCCCCCTGATATGAACACAGCCGACTTCAATGCGATGTTCTCGATGATGACGGACGGCTTCAAGGAATGCTTCATGGACACCGGCGGGATGCAGACTTGGGCCAAGTACAAGTCCAATAGCTCTTTCATCGTCGGCGCATTGGCCTCGACCTACTGGCCGCAGCACCTATTTCTGGAACGCGACAACGCTCTGGATGGTGATGTCCTTGTGCTGACAAAAGCTCTGGGCACCCAGGTGGCCATCGATGCGTATAACTGTAGCCGTAATTCGGAACGCTGGGAGCCCTACAAGGGGCTCCTCTCCAAGGATGATGTCCGTGTGGCCTATAGCCAGGCCCTCCAGTCGATGTCTCAAATCAATCGCAAGGCCGCTAACCTCATGCACGTGCACAATGCCCATGGGGCAATGGCTGTGTCCGGGTTGGGTATCCTGGATCATGCCAACAACCTGGCTTTGCTCCAAAAGGAGCCAGTGTCGTTTGTCATTGATACTCTACCGGTGATCGAAAACATGGTAGCTGCTGCCAAAGGAGCCGCCGGCGGCGATAAGTGCCCCCTGCTGCAGGGACTTTCTCCTGAGACTTCGGGTGGTCTGCTCATCTGCATGCCACGTGAGGAGGCCGTTGCCTTTTGCAAGTCTTTTGGGCAATTTAGTGGCGGTCTGGCCTGGATTATCGGCACTGTCCAGAGTGGCATCAAGAAAGCCTCCATCATCGAGAATGTAAAAATCATCGAGGTTGCTGATGTGGAAATGGATTTTTGAATTTGCTCTTATACAAAAATAATTGTTAAATAAATTGCATTCGAAATGTAATTCAACATTTTTCCTTCTTGCTCATCCTTCTCTACCATGGAGAGCATGGAATGATTACACCATCCCACTCCCACCAACAGGTGCCCACAGCCACACACTTTCGATCGATCTCCCCATACCATCCCTTGACCAAAGGAGTGGGCGACGGAGATGACAATTTTCAATGAGAGAGCGGTTGGAAAAAGACGCAAACGGAGAGCATGGAATGTGCCAGCAATAAGGAAGTGGAAGACTAGAAGGAGAGCATGGAATGGGCGAGCACGCGCACCTAAGCCACCTACGCATTGCATTTGTACCGCTCTCTCGCAAAGTTACCACTTCCCACGGTCCAGCGAAAAAAACACGCGGTTTTCGAGTCGGCTCTGCGATTCGGGTCGAGAAAAGCGCGGAAAATGGTGAAAATCAGACGGGAAAATTCTTGCATTTGTGTGCAATGAGGTGCAGCAGTGAATAAACGTGAAACATTTCTAAAAATCGTATTTAAATGCTAGAAAAAGTGCGTGATCAAGCTCAGGGCCGGACCACGCGGCTAAACGGCTTAGAAAAGGCAGATTGCAGAGAGAAATGTGCAAAACAATTTGAAAGTGCAGTAAAAGAACAACAAACATTATTTTATGCATTAATTAATGTTTGTTTATGTCCAAAAATCAGAGAAGTGCCCGCGATTGCATAGTGTCTCATTTTTTTGTCATTCGTTTTGTCGCGAGATAATTGTGCGTGTGTGAAAAGAGTGCATAAAAGGCGCAACGTTTTGTCTCTTTCTCACTCCAGCATTTAATAGCCGCAGAGCGGAAGAATAGAAAAAGGGAAACTGTTTACACTGGTGTTCCAAACATTGGAAATGTCTCTCTCTCTCTCTCTCTCCTTCAGTGTGTGCACGCACATGCACCAGAGTATGTTCCGTTTAATACCGTTCCTTGTCTTAATACACTCAAAGATATTTTGTGCGCTTTTATTGGAATTTCTTGCTTATTCCAAATCCATTTGCAGTGCGCTGATCAAAGCGGGTAATGCGAAAAGGATAGGAGTGTGCAGTGCATCATACATAAATAAATAAATGTGTGCAGATGAATTTACATACATACATACATATGTATGTATATTGCTCTTCGTTTGTCCGTCTCCGTTTAAAATCGTCACGCAATCACATGTGTGTTTGTGAAAAGAACATTAGTGAAAATGCATAATGAAAAAAGTAGCGGTACAAGGAATTAGGAGAGAGTGGAGAATTATTGAGTAAAAGGTGAGTGGCAAAATCTATTGAGTACCACATTTATCGTATCCCTCTGAAACTTATTAGGGAAAAGTTGTTTCTTATTAATTTCATAAAAATTCAAGGCTTTTCCCATTACTCAACAAAACTATTCTGGTCTTCCTGTAGATTCCATGCATCTCTTATCGCCAGCTGGCGGAGATTCCAATGCGTAACCGATCTGGCATTATAATATTTGTAGACAAACTCAATCTATATTCGTTTAAGCCATCGTGCCAGCTTTTTTGCCTTGAAAAAACAGTTGGCAGCCAAACAGTTCGGAGCAAAGAGACTGGTCCACTATCCACTGACCAAATGTTTGGCGCATGCCCAAGCTTCCAAACCTTTTTCGCGATTTGAGACCTTCCCTCCTTCGAGGCAGCAGCCGGAGGAGCAGCTGTCGGATCCCTGGGACTGACCGGGGACTGACCGACGACTGGCCCGATCAATCCATCGATCCGACCGGCCAAAGATCAAAAAGCCGACACACAAAAATCAATGACTAGATAGAGTTTCTAGGCTGTGGCAAAATTTCTAAGAATTTGAAGCCTTTATGATTTGCCGATTTCTTTCTTTTTTGTTTTTTTTTGGGGAAGTGACTCTTTGGGGCTTGTGCTTCGCTGGGCGGATATGTCCCCCCTGTCCCGCAGTCCACAGTCCACAGTCGACAGTCTTTGTGTGCTGGTAGTGGCAGCTGCCATCGCCATAGCCCGGTCAAGGAATGGTTTGATGGTCAACGTTGGTGGCATTCAGAACGGATTGATGAGCGGACCAAACCTTGCGGATTTCGAGGAAAACCCGGCATTAAAACAAAGGTTCGAGGCGAGCATTCTGAGTGCTCAATGGGTTTGCCTAATCCCTGCAAAATGTTGTTGGGGGGAACTTTTGGCTGAATCGAATACGAATTCGGGGTATAGTCTACCCTTTTGATAGAACTAGAAAGAGTTCTTGTTAATAAAATTAGTGTTACTATCGTATATCCAATGTGTTCTGGACCTAAAGCCACTCTTTGCTCTCTTTAGCACTTCCTGTGATCCCCCGCCCATCTTCCACATTCAAAAATCAGTTGCGATTCGGTGTCATGTGCATTGAAGCACGTGCTACACCCAAAAAAGAAAAGAAAAAACGCAAAACCTAAAAGAACTGCAAAGTGCAGTCAGAGACAGCGACAGAGCCAGAGCCAGACTTCTTTTATGGCTCGAACCATATGTTGCAGACACGCTTTAGCCAAGCGGAAGGAGAGCGTACCGTACCATCCTCCAGTCCCCCAGTCCTCCAGTCCTCCGACTGCTGTGGCGTACACAGTAGCTGCAAATTATTCACGACTGATTAGGCAGAAAAACGCAACAGGCGAATGTCGAAAAAATACGATATCCTCGTCCAAAGATCCGATTACCGAACCGAAAAAAAAACACACAAAAATCTCCTTTTGGGGTGCCTACAAAATTCACTGGAAGGAAGACCAGACTTTGGGATTTTTGAGGTTAGGCCAAGGAACGGCAAAGGATCGGGGTGGTAGATGGTGGAGAATATTGAATTACGTACCGTTAGTGAAAGAAAAGATTGCAACTTTTCAGTGGGCAATAAATCTGCGATTTTTAGAAAGTATTTTTATGTCTCTGTCTGGGGGGATCTCTGGGCACAGGATCTGCGGGCGTGTGTGCCCCATTATCCCCTTATTCTCAGATATTTCTGATATTTTAATAAGTCTGCCCTGCAATTACAGGAAGGATTGGTGTGGGGGGTATGGGAGCAGCTGTAACAAGGCGCCCATTAAATTTTTATGTACACAGGCGCGACGTTTTGTGGGTTTTTTTGAGAGAGATAGAGAGAGAGAGGGGCAATTGTCTCTTCACTTCCCCAGATACAAGTATGCAATTTATTTTAACACATCGTTAAAGCATCGAAAAAATAAATCTTGACGCGTCGGACACTGCAATTATCACCTCTGCATAATCAACAGCCGAGCAGACGGAACAAGGAGAGCAACGCATGCCCCTGGGGTGGACAGGACAGCGACAGCTCCTCCGACAGCTGGGGCCCCAGCTTTCATTTTCGGAACCGTAGTACGTAGCAGGCCCCCAACCCACGCGGTGGCGGCCCCAAAAACCTCTTCTTCTCCATTATAATGGCAGCCCATTTAGCACCTTGTTGACGCGGCATCTAATTAAAGAGGAACGGAACCCAAAACCGGGTCTTGGGGTTTGGCTCTGGCTCTGGGTCTGGGTCTGGGTCTGGGTCTGTCTACCTTTCCAGCTAATATCGAATGCAATTTTCATGTAATGCCAAATTGTAGCGCCTTGTTTTCAGGGCCTATCACGATCGGCTACGGATGCGTCTGATGATGATGATGATGGTGATAATGTTGGACACTTGATGCCTGTTGCTGCCCCTCTGTCATCTCTTTCTCTTTATGTTTATCCCTCTCTCTCTCTCTCTCTCTCTGTCTGTCTGTTTCTGCTGTCATCGCCCCAGAGATGGCTCTGGGCATCATTCGCTTTCAACATGTTGCAACACTTTCACATCACATCACATCACACTTCTCTTAAGCCGCATTGATGATTATTTTTGATTTCTGTGTGCATACATTTCTTGATTAATTATAATGCACTGTGTGGCTCCTCCCCCCCCCCTCTCCCAGCGGACCCCACAACAGCAGCAGCAACAGCAGCAGCAGCAGCTGCGAAATATCTTTGGCAAATTGGAGCTTTTGTTGTGCCATAAACGTTTTTCTCATGACACGATGCCTGAGACTGGGCTCCTCTCTGGTCTCTGGTCTCTGGATAATTATGGGTTCCCGAGTGCGTGCTCTGCGGCGTAGCAAGTAGCCAGTGGAATCAGTGGAATCAGTGGATGGATGCCACGCAGTGGCAAATTGTTTGCATTGGCCCATGATTCCCAAGCCTCGGTTTAATGGCAGCCTCAGCGTAAGCTTCAGATACCATCTCTGGACTTGGGATTCAGCAGCTTTCATGGTCTCCTCTTCGTGTCAATTGCACATCACGCCGCTGTTTCATTAAGTTTATTTTTAAAGGAAATTATATTTAAATGCAATAATTTGTTGGCCGTCTTAAAGGAATTTCAGATGAGCCTCTTACTTTGTGCACGATAGGGGGAAGCCTCTGCTGTTTTTTTTTCTTTTTTTCATTTTTTGGGTAAATTTAGACATTTCAAGGTTGATATTATACCAAAATGAAAAAGAAAGTTACTGCAGCTGGGCTTGGGGATAATATGGGTATTTTTGAGAAGCAAAGCAGGGAATTCTGGGTGGCAAAAGAATCTGGGAACAGTGAAAACGGATTATCGTACATATATGTATGTTTGTATACTGGATACGCCCTCTTACGCCTTCTTAAATAGAGATTTTCCGCCTATCGAACAATTTTAAAAAGCAGAATCATAAAGATTGATCATATTTATCAGATTGTCGAAAGAATTTAGAATCGGACTATTATTTTAGATAGAATAAAGAAACCAAGCTGTCGTTTGGCTCTTTGAACACCTGGCTTACTGCTTGAACAAACGCGCTTTTGAGTGCATACCATTAGGACTTTGTTTTTCATTATTATTAGTTGTATTTGGTTATTCCTTCCATCCTTGGCTGTTCTTTGAATCCCATAAAACATATGCCATATTGAAGAGACTATCGTAAGTCACGGTTTCCTTAATGCTCGAGTTCTCATGAAGCCTGGAAGCCTGTCTCATTGAATCTTGAGCCTCAATTAACTAATAAGATCCCATTTCACTCCTTTCAACGTATGATCCATCTATCATATGGTGGCTATGTACATATTTTGTGGTATATGTAACCAACATCCATCGAAAGTTGTGGCTGTGGCAACATTCTAAGGTGTAAGCCATAAACAATTGCAACTGCCACTGCCACTGCCGTCATCTAAATGCAAATGTGCAACAAAATTCACTTAAACGCGAGGGACAGGCCACCAAAAGCAGGTTAAAAGAGCGGGAAGGAGGGTGGGGGGGGGCTCAGCGTTGCGGCACGCTACTGCTATCCAAAGTCTTTTGCCTTCTGGCAAATTAATCAAAGCGCCCAAAGGGAGGGATGCACGGGACGTGGCTTACATGCTGGAGGTGCAGACAATGGCGTGGTAGTGGGAAAGGAAAGATCCCCTCCCCTCCCCTCCCCTCCCCTCCCCGATCGAGTACTTTTACGGCTACGCCACTGCGCCGCAACGATCCCTGTTTTTTGACGGTGTGTTTGTGCAGCGGTCACACTTTTGATTTTCTATAATTTCAGTGTTTTGAAACGAGTCTAAGCCGCTCCCGCACCCTGCGCCTCCGCCTCCACCTCCACCCTTTTCCCTACTCACCCACCTCCCCCCCTTGCTATCCGCTCTCCCCTCTCCCTTGCTGCTCTGCCAGCCAAAAACATGCGCTGCTGCGCGGTCAGTCGTGTGCGGCGTAAGGCAACCAAATGTATCGAAATGCAACCGACCGATATAATTGCGTTTTTTTTGTTTTTGTTTTTTCGTGAATATACGTACATACATACATAGGGGGGGAATGAGTGTATTCACATCTATTCACTCACATGGTTGGCCGAGCGACACGCGCAGCGGCCTTTTCATATGTAAAGCACATGATTTTCCAATTGGAAAATTAGTCGTGTGTGCACCATCGCCGAAGGCAGCAATCGGGGGGGCAGCAAAGGGGGAGCGGAGTGTTCTTCGGTAGCGCACGCGTGGGCAAGGCAGCCAGCCAGCGGATCCGAAAAACCAAGCCATGGAAACGAGCTTAATGCCTCAGTAATTATAGACAGGCATTGGCCAAAAAAAACAGAAAACCACAATCCCAACAAAAAGAGCCACAAAAATCCACATAAATCCCAAAAATCAGCTGCTCAAAATTCTGCAAAAGAGGGGACCACACACTTTGTGAGGTCCTTGGGGTCTCCTAGTCCTTGGCTAATTCGTGGCGGCTGTGCTGCTGCCTAATTGGTGGCTTTTTGCTCTTCTTCAGAGGGTATGCCGACTTTGAGCTGATTTTTGTTATGCGGAGAATTTCACGACCTCCTACATGCACTCTGATCAATCGATAAAGGTTCAGACCATCATTAAGGAGTCGGGGACATATAAACATGTCAGAGATGGAAGCTAGTGGCTGCTCCAGGGCCAGCCTATCTGTGTGTCCTATCTCTTGGCTCCTCTCACGCAATTCATGCCATTGCACCTCTCTCTCTCTCCCAGCTACTCATTCCAGCCTGCCTTCAATCCCATTCCTCAGCCCACACCACACTCTCTTTCTCTCTCTCCCAGCAACTCATTCCAGCCTGCCTTCCATCCCACTCTCAGCCCACACTCACGCTCTCACAACTCGCGGACGCTCGTCAGCAACGTGTGTGGACTCGTGTGGGCGACTCGTTTGGACGAATTAACAAACGTGTGGACTCCTCTGCCTTGCTGCGTTTTCTTCATGTTGATATTCTCCTCTTTTTGGTATACATTTTGCCCGTTATTCTGTGCAAGTCTATGCTTGATGCCAAAAATAAAAGCGTATCCGAAGCTTCGAACTGCAAAACAAAAGGTTTTGTTTCCTTCTTGTTTGATGGTTGGATCCGTTGTCCGTTGTCCGGTCTCATGATTAATGCCACCGCGTAGCAACGTGTGAGTTCCAGCCGAAGGATGGACAGTCGCAGAAAAGGCAGCAGCCATCAAAATGAAAATGAAACTCAGAAGCCCACCCAGGAGGTACAAGGCAGGGGCAGGGGCAGGGGACAGGGGGCAGGTACAGGTAACGAACGAACGCAGGTCGCACGCCCAGATACAGATACAGATACAGATACACCGAACGATTGATGGACTTCACACGTTGCTCAGTCCAGTCCCCAAGAGATCCACACAGATGATGGCTATCTGTGGCAGAGATCGTGCCGATGTGTGGGGGTCGCTCATCAGTCAAATTGGCTGCCATCGCAATCACTCTCCTCCACTCTGCCGTGCGGGGAGATGGTATGGAGACGGAAGACAGAGAGGACAAATATAACGAACGATGTCTGTTCAGAGATCTTCAGGGTTTCGGATAGAGTCATTTTTGTTGAATCAAGTGAAAAGCATTTTTCGGAGATGATCTTCTTGTGTCTGCCTGCCACTTGTGCCACAAATTGTGTGGCAGTCAGCATTCAAGAGCATTCGCCTGGCGTCCTGCAGTTGGTTCTGACGATTTCCGTTTGTTTTTTCAGCTTCGGCGTGCAACATGACACTAATTAAGTTCTGCGGTTTGTTACCCCATCCCCATCCCCATCCCCATCCCCATTACCCACCCCATCCCTCTGCGTGGCATGCGTGTGATTTGTGGCGGACGGGTGGAGGGGGGATACTTTTGGAAGTTTGCCGACTTTTGGATATTCATATTTTTGGGGGGAATCTGGGCTTTACGACCCCGAGTAGTATGTGGCATATTTGTTTTGGTTTACTTTTGGGTACTCGATCTTCCCCAGCACATTCTGGGCTCTCTTTGTTTGCCATTTGCCGCCTCTCGCGCCCGTATTCACTCAATTGCAAAGTCTGACAGACCTTAATTCCTTTTTACGGTCATTTTAATATCCATCAAATCGCATCGCTGATTCGCAGCAGCGGCTGCTCTATGGCGCTGGCTCTACGCTCGTTGGGTTTCTGTTTCTGTTTCGGGTTCGGGTTCGGTTTTCCCTCCAGCAGTGCAGAGCAGAGCACTGTGGAGCAGAGCGTTTTAGCATTTTGTTGTCGATGTTTCATTCTGCTGATTTGTTTGTTGTACTATACATGCATACATGTGTACATATGTTGTATGTGTTGTCTGTGTTGTATGTCTGTCTGATGCGTGTTTCTGTTTCTGTTTTTCGCCGCTCTTCAGTGGAGCGTTAATAGCCTATGAATGGTACCTACTTTCGGCACCAATGGCTAGGAGGGCCTGCCCGGCGAGCAGGGCCCCTTGCATAAGACAGGGCCATTCGACGCCAGCTTGGCGGCTTTGGGGGCTTGGGGGGCTTGGGGGCTAAGCAACATGATCTGTATGAGTTGGCAGAGCTAAGTAGCATGAAGTTATAGACGATACTGCTGCACCCTGGTGGCCATTAATCATTTAAAGCGCTTGCCGATTCTTGCAACACCAAAGGAAACCTTTTATGCAGCAAAGGCGATGCATATTTGAGCGTTGCAAGTGGCCAGAAAGCTAGAGATGAATATTGAATACTTCGTCTCCCTTTGGGGCACAAATGGGGCAAAAAATGTGTTTAATGCCCGAAAATATTCATATTTTATATTTATATTGATTATAGATTGATTTAGATTATCCCTAGGATTTTTGAAACATGTAAATTTCCTTCGCGCTCTCCTCCCTTAAAGATTTCTATATTCTGCTGCCCCCAAAAAGTATGCTATGAAAACTGAGAATTCCAATGGGCCTGCAAGAATTCCAAAACTCAGGAAATCGAAAATTAAATGTGTCCAACGGAGCCTCTGATCTTTTCTTAGTGATGGCCAAATGGACTGGACATCTGGCGATGGCCTCTATCCAACCGTGTTGCTTATTCCAGAAAATATTGGCCCCTTGAGCTTGGTAGGAGCCCAGCCAAAGCCAAGCCGAGATGCACACGATCATCCAGTGAGAGAGAGAGAGAGAGAAGGCCATCTAAGTTCCTAGCGTAAGTAAGCCCCCAGGTTAACAAATATTTACCACAATTAAAACACAAGCTCGTGGCACAGTCGCAACTCTGAGGGTCTGTTTTGGCCACGACTGAGTGCCGGCGAGTGCCCAAATGGCAACCGAGCGTGAAGGACGTACGCGCCACAAAATTTAGGCGACGACCCAAAGCCACACAAAAAAAGAAGCAAAACATGGAAACGCTTTTGGGGTCTATTGTCTTTTTGGGGGTCTCAAGTTTTGATTATGAGACATGAATATTGATCGATGACGGGTGTTTAATTTAAACTGGGAATTAAAGCTTTTAATGGGAGAATTCGAGGTTTCCATCATTTGCTTTTCACCTATAATTACGATAGTTGGAGAATAAATGTTTCAAAAATACTTGAGATGATTTTATTTATTAAATGGTTTTACATTTTGCTATACATCTAAGGCATCTATGTTTCTAGGCAATTAGACAGTTGATTCATGCGGTAAACCCACTTAAGGTATGGATAGAATGTGAATATAGATCGGAATCAAGCATCCCGAGGAATTAAATTGATCTCAGTACAACTTTAAGTAAGAAATATTATATCTTTGCTGTTAAACGACTAGAAATAGCCCCAATATTTCAGTCAAAGCTCATCCAAATCAATGAAAACCATCGTTCTAAAAGAGAATCTAGAGTTCCAGTACATTCTGCACCTTTTATAACCAAAAACTATTTGGGAACCTTCAATATTTGAGTATTTTGCATGTACCACAAAGAACCCCGGGGCTGGGACGCCACACAAAGTTGCCCAAGAACACAAAACAAAACCATTGGACATTCCCACAGAAAAGAGCCCAGAGCCAGAGCCAGAGCAAAAATATTTCACATATAAAATGCAGTCGGGCAGCCGGCAGCCGGCAGTCGGCAGTCGTGATAATGAATGGGGGAATGGAATGAAGCCAAGCCAAAAGCCAAGACAAGCCAAGCCAAACCAAGCGAGAAACCAACAGAAAATTAGCTACGACTTGTGAAAATCGCTACAAATGCACTTGCGGTCTGGTCTCTGGTCTCTGGTCTCTCTGTGGCATTTACGAGGCTGCTGCTGCTTCAAAGGGACGACGACGACGACGACGTCCGAGACTCTGTCTGGCTCTGGCTCCATCTACATCTTCTCTGTGTGGTGTCTGGTGGAGCGTGTGTCCAGAGTTATTTCGCAACATTTGCTGCTGCTGGGGGATCGGAACTGCGACTGAGTCGCGTCTGGTTGCCATGTGCAAAGGCACAAAATGTATGCAAATGAATGGAAAAACCGCGTCAAAGCAAACCGCCGACGGACCGTCATCGAAAAAAAAAACAAAAGAAAAACAATGCCAAGAGGCAGAAAAAAAAGCCCAGGCCGAGGCCCAGGCCCAGGCCCAGTCCCAGGCGCATGCGTAACAAACAACTTTATAAAGTTTTTTGGGCTGCCTCTTGCGGCTGCGGCTGCGGCATGCGGCGTGAGCGGCTCGTTAGCTGACTGCCGCCGCCGCCTCTAACAAGTAAATTCCATATAACGCCGACTCCCAGATACGAGTATCGCCATCCCCGTCCCCCATTCCTGGTTTTGTGCCTTTTTGGCATTAATTAATAACATCCGGGGCGCCCGCCAATCGGGGATTTAGCGAAAGATTAAAAGCAAGAAACTCCCATGAGAGAGCATCGAATGGTCTAATGCTCTAGAAGGAACATTTGAAGAAAGCAAATATCTAGAATAAAGAGTTGGCAGAAGTGAAAACTCACTCATTTCAAAGAATCATCTTTGTTCCAAAAGTGTTCAAAAATAAGGTCCCATAAATATAAAATATTCGTGCGTGTTTTTGTAATCTTGACTTCCATTCAAAGTTCCTTCAATCTTATAAATGGGTCAGAGCCAACGTGCTTTATTAATCAGAAATTAACAAACAAAACAAAATTCACAATTTTACTATAGTGCTACATGATTGCTGGATTTATGGCTCAGGAATCGATTAGATTTACGCGAGTGCATTCTCACCGATCACCGATCAGCGATCATCGATCATCGATCTTCATAAAAATAATCGTACATTTGGTTCTAATTTTGGTTTTCTTTATTTGTTTTCTTATGGGCGAATATCCATATCAAACACTCGGAGAAAAATGGCAAATTAAAAAGAAACACAGCCATATTTAAGTTAAATCGGATTTTTAATACAAAAATAGTGAAATTAAATAAAGTTCACTTTTATTTAAATGGAAATGTATTTAAAAGTCCCATTCGCCCCACATTTAAGCTAAAAATAAAACACTTTAACATACATATAATATAATACATTTTTTAGTAAAATATTTTTTTATTTAAAAATAAAAATAGTTTATTTCATTTTATATTTTATCTATTAATTTTAATTTAGTTTAAATATTTTAATTTAAAATTTATGAATTAAAGCTTTAATTTAAATATGAGTAAATATATGCTTATAAAATAAATAGCATATTAAATCTATTTAACGGAAAAATATTTATTTTAAATACGAATTATGTTTATATATTGAATATTTTTCATATTCAATTTGTATCTGTTTTCTTACAAGTTTTGCCAGAAAATGTTTGACGAGAACCTGATTCAATCAAAGATCCAAAACCATCTTAAAATTTGATATATCATCGAAAATGAAAGATTATTAAAGATCCCAAGGCTCCCCAAGGGTCATATACTCTTTTTTTCCTTAGGGCAATTCCTGTACAAAATTTGGAGTTTTTTTTTTTTTTTTGCAAGAGATAGGCTGAAAACAGTTCTGGTTTTTGGGGGCCTGTTTAATTACCCGCCACAGATCCGAGAGGGACGACCGCAGTAGCAGCAGCCCCAACCGAATCTCAGATCGAGAGATCGAGAGCCACACACATGGTGGTCCTGGCGGAGCGCTAAGGCTGGGGCTGGGGCTGTGGCTGTGGCTGGGGCTGGGGCTGGTCTGCAGAGAGTCGGATGTAGATGCCGCAGGAACAAACAGTTTATCGCTGGAATAACATAATTTCGCTTTTCACTGGCGACTCTGGCGATGGGCCTGTATGGCTGTGTGGCTGTGGCTGTGGCCAACCGCAAATCTGCGCCCAAAAATTGAGCAATTTGAAATTCAATCAGTAGCCAGAAGAGACTCCACTGTCCACTCTCCACTCCCCGCCCCCGCCCCCGCTTCCCAGTCGTAGCAGCAAATTATAGTAATTGAGTGAGCTGCAGCCAGCTCAGCAGCGGCACATGAATGGAGGTCTGAGGCCTGGAGCCAGGAGCTGAGACCCTGTGGGGTCGTGACTGTTGGCGGTCGCCGCCTCACACGAGGACCAGGTCCCCCAAGTGCTGCAGCTGCAGCCACATCCAAAATATGGAAATGAGCTGCAGCGAAAGCTTCACGTAAGTGACGGCCCCACACGCGATCTGAAACAGCCTGAAACAGCCTGAAACAGCCTGAAACAGAAACAGAGAGCCTGCTGCCTTTTAGGGGAAGCTGAAGCTGCTGCCATACGGGAAGACAGTCTGCCAAGAGTCTTATCGTTACGCGTAGAACTGGGTCAAGTTTATTCGACTCTTCAGGGCTCTGTCTGTTTATCTATCAAACGTTTTGGGCTCTTTATGGGCCATGTTTATCGCCTATCAGTATTTTCCAATGATAATTTTGGCCTTGTACAGTACTAACCGGAACGCGGAAAGCAGAAAGCGTGTGACATCGAACTAATTGGGGAATTTCCCTTCTGGCCTATTCCATATTCCATATTCCACTTTTGTTTTTGTTTACTTTGGGAAATTTTTGTAATAAGTTTTTCTCGCTCGCTTGCGGCTTTGTTTTTTTATTTGGGTTATTCTGTTGTCGGTTTTGTGGGGCTTTCATATGCATATAATATTTCATTTTATTTTATTTTATTTTATTTTATTTTTTTATCCATGAAATTGTTTAGTCGCATGTCGTGCTATTCTGTTTGTTTGTGCACGAAAAAAATAGCAAACACCCGGGGAACGGATGAATTTATGGCACGAATGGAACTGTTGTTTTTTTGGCTTTTTGTTGGTGGGAAACAAACAGAATTAGAACGATATATGGGGGGGAAATAACGATAACAGAATGTGAAACAATATGGAAATATATAAAAAGTCAAGAGATAACAGATTTTGGTGTTGCCAAAAATAGAATAGAATTTCCTGGGGAATGGCAAAAGTTTCCATTTGAGAGCATTTCTTCCGGAGATGGGCATTACCCCAGGGCTACAAGCTTAAACTGGAAAATAAATGGGGTAGTCACGTTTTGGAAATTAATTTACTTAAGTCTACATAATTCTTAAGCATTTAAAGTTTTCTTCAAAATGTTCGTAAAATTGAAATTCAAAAAATATTATATCGAGTTGGTATTAAACATATGTACTTGGATATGTAAGATGTAATACTATTTAAGGTTGATTGGAATTTCCTGGCGCTTGATATGACCATTTATTGATCACTTTTGGGATCTTTACCACCAGAATCAGTCCTAATTTTGAGCCGCTAACCCATAAAGATAACCAAATCACAGCCATCTCTAATGGCGATCTAAATCATGTTCAAAAACGAATCAGAAAACCCCACTGACATCAGAGACCTTCGGCAGAAGAACGTGGCCAAGGCCCAGCTATGGCATGGAAACGGCCCTGCCTTCCACATCCACCGACGTCATAAGCAATAACAATTAAGCCAGTCCGTTTACCGTTGAGCGGAGGAGACCCTCGGAGTTATCAACGCCACTTCAGATTTCACACCCAACTAAAAACCGCGGCAGAAAAAACGCACAGGAAAAAATCACAGAAATTGTTAAATGAAGGCAAAGCCAGGACGGGAAGACCTTCTGTTGGAACTGATATTTTTCGGGGCGTTAAAATTGACAACGTAAATTGCAAAATACAATATACAATATACGTAATGGAAGGAAGGAGGGCAGTACGGGAGAGGGGGATAGGGATCTCTGAAGGAACTGAACGGAACGGAACGTGCAGCGACTTCACACTTTCAAAGTAATTTTAACACATTTCAATTAAAAAGGAGCGGGAAGCAAGAGAGCAGACCGACTTGTGAAATTTAATTAAAAACCCTTTAAGGATAACCGACCAGACCAGGCCAGACCAGACCAGAAGTAACGCCCTGGTTATTTGGTGTGGCCTGCCGCCTTAATTGAAGCTGCCCCAAGTCCCTGCTCCCCCGGCAACCATATTCGCCTGTAATGGAAATGCTATTAAGGGGCTGTCATAACGCAGAGACCCTGGACCTGGGCTCTGGGCTCTGGGACTGCCTGCTGACTGCCGACTGCTGCCACTGTTATTGTTTTCGATTTACGATGATGCATAAATCAATAGCTTAATTGATAACCTGACGCTATTTACGATGACACAAATTAGAATTTGTTGTGCCCCAAAACGGGGGAAGGGGGCAGGGGGAAGGGAGGAGCAGGGCCCCTTTTCACATGTGCTTGTAATGAATAGTTTTCCACGCTTTCCACGTTTTTGTTTTGGAATATTTCCTATGGCTACAAAGTTTTCCTCAAGCGTGTGCTCTGGTCACGTTTTTCGTTTAGATCTGTGGAAGATTTTCAAAAACGTATCTTCTCACAAAACATCACTATCAGTGAGAGGTTGCTAAGCAATCAATCAACACAGACACAGACACAGATACACACAAACACTAACAAACACAAACAAAGTGTTTTCGATGTCATAAATTGGCTTTATCAAAGATTTAACACCCTCCCACTCCCACAAGTTGATTGCTCTACCCACTCCCCACTCCCCACCCTCTCTGTCTTTCTCTCCCCCAACCCCCTCCCCGCCCCGTCCCCTCTATTCCCCCTGCTGCTCGGTCGGCAGACTTTTTTTTGAGGACAATCACGATCACGCCGCAATCGGCTGCAACACGTGATACGGCGACTGAAGGTCGCGTGAGTATATCAAAAATGCTTCTAACTGTGTGATCTGCCAGAAACTGTGTGTGGGTGTGTGTGTGTATTTGCGAGTCATCGCTTGATAGACGCTCCTCTGGCGATAACACGCTGTTGGAACAAAAACTGGAACAACAGCAGCGAAGCTTTTTATAGAGGGACCAATCAGCGCCCGGCCCAGCCCGGTCCTCACTAGCGAACGGCGTGGCGTGCGCTTCCGATAAGACATCGTCGTCCGACGACATCGAAAGTGTCAGCCATACCCTGATCTATGCGGGGAGAGTACTATGACATAATGGAAAGGGTTGCCAACCAAGCAGGAGAAAGAAAGACCAGATTGAAGAAAGGAAGGGAAGAACAGATTTGGGATTGATTCAACATAAAGATATCCAACTTGGAAACGGGGTGCCAGAGTTTTCATTTATCTATATTTATCCCGATATTCCGAACCTTTAGATGGAAAGAAAGATTGAAAGAAACTTGCATCAAAAAATCCATTCCATGAGGAAAACTATCTGTAAAAAAATATGAAAATTCTTTAAGGATTCCCCAAATATTCCCTTGCAAGATGCTTTGCTCAAAAAGTCCCTGCCGCAAGAGTATTCTGTCTTCGTTTTGCTCCCAGATGAGATGCAGAATCATTTAAGTTTCTGTAGGAAAGTGAACAACAAGAGCCAGAGAGCCTACAAAACAAACGCACGAAACGAAAGGGAACACAACGCGACGAAACAAACAAACAAACAAATAAAAATTTCAAAAGCCATGGAAATTTCCCCAAAAAAAAAGAAAGAAGAAAAACATCAGAAAAGAACAATAATATTCCAGTGAAATCGAAGACGCAACTTTTATACTCAGATTCCCAGATCAGATTCATAGTCACGGATGCAAAGATGCGTTGCCTAACCCTCAGATACAGATACAATATACAGTATGCATAAGGCTATGGCGTGTCCAGATGTATTCAGAGTCACGGTTTTCATGGCTGTCCGCTCCATCCAGCTCCGACATTCCTCCTGCTACCGTGGAGCCAAAAAGCCAGAGATCGGAGATCGTAGATCGTAGAGCATCGAACCAGTTTGTCGGATCGACAGACAGTTACTCTCGTATTTGCTGTTGTTATTCCAGCATCTGTATTTGTTTTTATAATTCCATTGACGTCAAGCCAGCCAGCCTGTGGAAGCGGTGGGGCCATCAAAACAATTAAAATTGAATTAGAAAAGCGTCTCGCGACAGCTGGGAGGGTTCGGGGCTAGGGTTTCGAGGTCTGGCTCTATGCTAATTTCCCCATAAGCATCTACCCCCCGATCGGAGGAATATCTGGCAAATATTCTGCATAGTTTGGGGGCTAGAATCGATCTCGACACACTAAAATATGTGACTTGTTTTCTAAGAGTCTCTTCCAACCGATCAAATACCTGATCGACCAGGCCTTATAAATATTCATTTTTGGAATACTTGTTGCTGTGGCGCTTCAGAAAATAAATTCATGTATATAGATATCTATATAAGATATATACATATGTATGTATATGTTTGTGTTTCCAAATGCCTTTTAAAGGGACTTTGTTGGCCTACATTTTTGGGGAACATACATACGTATCTGGAATTATAAGCGATATACCAGTACATTATATATAGGGTTTTTGATAGAATGGTCTTTTACCTTCAGGCCTACTTTAGAGACCTTAATCTTGCCTCAAAGGGAACTTCTTCTACTATTTCTGGTCAATCTTGTATCTGTTGGATTCTTCGAATTAGCTGAGAACTCCCCAAAGTATTTCTTAAAGTCATCGTTAGTCAGCTAGATAAAGCAGATTATTCAATATATTCATTCATTTCATTGGAAACAAAAGTTATTTTCATGCAGATTCCATAGACAGTGATACCGAAATATACCCGTTTATTTGGCAAATTAAATTCAAATATTTCATCAACTTTGACTGAGAAAATAAACTGCACCAAAAGAAAAAACAACTAAAATTTGAGGCTTTGATGAAACATAATTGTGGACCCCCGTGGTGCGCGGTGCTGTTGTCGCAATTGTCTTAACTCTTGATCTTCATTTCATCTGCGAGAACATTGCTTCTCTCACGCACTTCAGTCCATTGCTCTCTCTCCCTTTGCTCTGTTCTTCCTTCTAACGCCCTCACCAGCAACAACAACAACAACATTAATGCAGCGACACTCTCTCGCTGTGAGGCCTCTCGCGTTCGCTCTCGCTCTCGCTGTCAGCAAATACTGACCCTCGTGGTGGAGGAATAACGAACGGGACTCTACTTCGCTGCGGAGTTTCAGTCTTGATTTTGATAGACCTTTGGACTCGGCCGACCACAGATACCCTTTGTACTGCAAATTTCTATGCAAATTTCTCTCGCCACCGAGAGAACCAGTTGAAAAATTAGACATGAAAAGTTTTCTGGTTTATGGGGGGGCTTATGTGGCGCTCAAAGGAATATTTTGTATGCTCTCACACACATAAAATCTCGGTGAAGAAAAATAAGTATTTGAAACTCGTTTCGGTTTCGGTTTCGGTTACGGTTTCGGCTGTCTGCTGGTTGCTGGTTGCTGTCTGCTGGCTGCCTTTATTATTATTAATCTTAATGAATGTTAAACACTTTTATCAGAGGAAAGAACCGGCAATGCCGTGCGCCTTTTGACAGGTGGGGCTCTGGGGCTCTGTGGCTCTGTGGCTCTCTGGCTTTCTGGGTGTGGGGCTGAGGCAATCAGCACGCGTCATTTTCAAAATGTCTTGTGATTGTTGGAGTTATTGTTATTTTGTCGTTTGCCACCGCATTTACGTCAATGGAGCGGCAGCAATCGGACGAGACGAGCCTGGCACACGGGGGTTCCGGAACGGGGGCTCTTCTACAATAATATTTCTTCTTCCTTCTGCCCTCGTATCCGACTGAATTTTGTTTTTGCTTTTGCTTTTCTCGCATTTCATTTTGCAGCCCTTGGTATCGGTCGATCGGTGTCAATATTTGCCAGTCACTTTCTTGTTTGCACAGATACAGATACACAGATATAGAGAGAAAGAGAGAGAGAGAGAGAGTTCCTCGGGGACGGACTGGTTCAAGAGTCGTTGACGTTCAATGGAGCCCAACCCCGTGAACAGAGCACAGAGCCCCCTGTGTCTGTCAATATTTGATATTTGAGCGAGCTCTGGCTCTGTAGCCAGAGGGTGTGACATTACTCATACGCCCGAGGGGCACGCATTAGAAGCAAGGCAGCAACCAGGCAACCAGGCAGCTAATTAACTGCCTTTGACTTTTAACTGGGGGGAAAAGCAAACATACATATTTCTACGAGTACGGGTCCCCCGATCGGTAGTTTGAAAAGTAGTTCGCACCTGCGAGGCCCTGCCTGACTGACTGCCTGCCTGCCTGCCTGCAGAAGGTCCCATGAAATTTACATGGAAATCAAGGTCCACATCCACATCCACGTCCACGTCCATTTTTGTATTTACATAAGTGTACCAGGCCTCCCAGCCAGCCAGAGGATGGCCAGAGACAACGATCCATCGCATCTTTCACTCTCTGTCTCTCTGTATCTCTGTCTCGCTGCTTACGCGTATCCGTATCTCGTATCTCGTATCTGTGTTTCCCTTTTCGGTTTCCCCTTTTCCGTTGCCTGTTTCTGCCTTGTATATTGAGTTGTTATGGCCAACGCCTTTGTTTGGGCCTGGAATCCTCTTCGTTGCTGTTCAGCGTCGTGTGCGGCTGCTGCCGGTTGGGGCCTAAATAAACATTGCACTGACCCTGGGCCTGCAAACAGTGGTTCATTGATATATGAAAATAGGGCTGACGATCCTCCAGATACTCGATTCGTTCAGATCTGAGACATCTATTTGTCTCTTCCTCAGGAAATATCTGAGATCTGAGGAGCGTTTGAGAGTCCAGTGGTTTATTTTGGAATCCTAAATGGTTACGGCATGCAGCAACCACTGTGATTCACTCCGCCATTGCTGCAGCAGCTGCCACGCAGCAAAATTGTTCAATCACACAGAGACCGGGGCTTGGGGCTTGGGGATCGGAGATCGCTGGGAAGAAGGGCTACTTGGGATGCATTTGCATTTGCAACGAATCGCGAATCGCGAAGCACAGGCCTGGGATGGCGATGGCGATGCCGATGCCGAACCCTTTTGCATCTCATAATTGCATGCGACTTGATGCACGTTAAGCAAGTTAACACCCAACGGAGCAGAGCAGAGCAGAGCAGAGGCAGCTGCTCCCTCAGATGCTGTTGCAACTTTAATTATTTTCCAGCAGCGAAAGAGGGAGCAGGATAGAGAGATTTTTTGAATAATGGCCGCCTGCTGTAATGCATTAAATTATCCATCGATTGGAGGAACCTGTCTGGAACATAAAATGGCCACCGGGCCACCGAGCAGGCCACCGAGCAGGCCACAAAAGTTTCCACACTCTCAAGGAGCCATCGAGTGATAAGAGCGGACAATCAATAGATCGATAGATGGGCCTAATCAATTAGCAGATAGACGTCGAAGTCGCACTCCTTAGGAAAGGGTATGGTTTACACATGGCAGCAGATCGATAGATAGTGCTCGATCGACCGATCGATCCAGCGACCCAGCGATCCAACGATCCAGCGATCGATCGCTGCAGCCTTGCATTTGTGTCTAATTATAGCAGACAGACGACGCTGCTGTTTCGAATCTACGACGATGGGGTCTACGTGATTGTGGGGGTCTGTGTCACACGACCAGACCCAGACCCAGACCCACACCCAGACCCTGCCCTCTCAGCTCCCTCCAGCTCCCTCCAGCTGCAGTTCCAACCCGCCACTGCGGCACGCCACTACCTCCCCCTCTTGAGCCGCCACAGGTGGTGATAAGAAACAAGCCACTCGAGGAGGCAGTGGCGGGCACAACAAAATAATTATTGATAAAACGCCACAACGAGCCGCCAGCTCTGGGGCTGGGGCTGGGGCTGGAAAACAAAACAAATAAAACGGAATTCATGGAAAATTTTGTACAGTTCATTGTTTTTGCGGGATGGCTCTCCGGAGGGTCTGGCTGTGGGGGTTCTGGCTGTTCTGGGGCTGTTGTAAAAATAGCATTTCTCGCATTCGTCATGGCACACGCAAAAAGTCATGCCCCAGCCAACAGTCAACAGCCAACAGCTACCTTTCCAGATATAATCGACTATATAAACATATATACACACATATATCTCGTACACCGATACCTGTGTGCACACATACCATATTGTAGGCCTCTCTGATAAGGTCGGCTGACGTTCCCGTTCACATAACAATCGCGGGAGCACGAGTTTTTTTTGGTGTGTGGATCTCATGATAAGATGGTGAATAGAATATTGGCTACCGGTAGGAGCCGCCGGGGAGGGTGCCGCCGATGCCTGTCACGCTCCTTAGCGATAAGAATTTTTTGTATGCGGCTTTCGGAGGGGGGGACTTGGTCAATTTTTCAAAGTGTTATTGACTCGCCCGCCAACCGTCGCAGGGCCTCAACTGAAGTGGGCTCGACTTCTGGCCAAAAGATAACTGGAATGAATGGAGGAATGGAGAAATGGAGGGTGAGCTCTGGCCACAGAGGTCTACGGAAGCTATCGACATTGAAACGGCATTCAGATAAAGAGTACGCGAAGGTGAGGCTCAAAGAAGGCCGTGAAATCGAACCAAATAATGGAGGGAATACACACATATGCTCACATATCATTGGGGTTGGGTTCTCAGGGGTGTAAGGAATTGTTTCGAATTTTACAAGGCTAAGAGTGCTTAAGAGGGTTAATTTTACATTCGACCCTGTGTTCCGTTGGATGCTCTAGAATTCTGTAACGAGTTCTGATTCTAGTCTCCTTTGGATTTTGAACTTTTGCCATTCCTTCCAGTGGTATGATCTCACAGTCCTCCGATAGCTGGAGAGACATATCCATTATCCAAATTTCTATCTAACATTATTTCATATCCTGATCCATTATTTCCCGATTGGCAGCCGTTACTCCTATCGCCTCCCTGTCTGTATTTATAAATTTATTGAATTTAGAATTCGTGTAGAAAGATATTTGCTTAAATCTAATACAAAACATTAAAATTTGTACTAAATGTTTTATATAAGATTACATTATTGCAGTTATTATAATTTAAATGTAATATATTTTTATATTTTATAATTTTCATATTTATTTTATATATATTTATATATTTTTATATATATTTTTTTATTGGAATTGATTTATTAATATCATTATTATTTTTGCTGTGTTCTTAAGAAGTCTATTATTTTATTATATTATATTATATTATTTTATTATATTTCCCCTTTTGCATGACACTCTGTTGCAATCAGTTTCTTTAACCCTATAGTGCCTGTGGGGCATTTGTAATCCTCAGAAGTTTAGGAAAGATGTCTTGGTATGTGTACATAAAGCAGATGTACATATGTATGTGGCAAGAGTATCTATTATTATTTTTTTTTTAATATTATTATATAGATTTCTTGCAAAAAAAACCACTTGATTGTGGCACCTGCTGTACAATTGTACATCCCCGATTCCTCAACAAAGGTCCCTGCCCCGCTGTGGGCCAGCTGTGTGCCACAAGTCACGTGGACTCTCCACCTGGTGCCCCATTGAAATAAAAGCGCAGTAGGTAGGCCTCCCTATCGGCCCGGTACGGTACGGTGCTACCCTATCAATAATACTCGTACTCGTACGGGGCTAGATATAGCGCCCCCTAAAATAATGGTGGGACCCTCAAGAAGTGTGCCAAAGTCCGTGTCCGCCATAAAATACCTTGTGGCTATAGTTGTGGGGTGCTGATTACCCCGTCCCGTACACACGGCACTCGACCACTCGACACACTCGAAGTCCAGGAGTCACAATAAAATATGGAATATTAATAATCCGAAAATGACTAAAAATAAACCATCGATCACGGGAAGGGAGGAGGGAGGAGGGCATTCGATTGCGCCACTCAATCTAATCGCATCTCGAGCGGCGTCTAAGTAAACAACTCGCTAGTCCGAGTCCGAGTCCCGCTACTGCCTCTGCCACTGCCTCTCGAGTACGAGCTTATTAGCCAAAGGGGAAAGTCATAAAAAGGCAAATGGCAGCGACCCCAGAGAGCACACCATTCGATGAGGCAGTGGCGGTGGCGGTGGCGGTGCTTATCAAACGACATCAAAGATGTTGACCTTCCCACACGGGTGGGAGAGCGATTGATAAACGCTTGACTCTTCACCACCCAAAACCTGAAGCAGCAGCGGCGCCAGTTCCGCCTTTTGTAAGAGGTTCTCCGTTTCCGCATTTACCGGCAAGCAAACAAACAGGTCGGAGCCCTTCTTCACACTTCAAGCGGCAGCAGGAAGCCGTTTGCGTTGACAAAAGTCTCGAAACGAGTCAAGTGCCAACTGCCCAAGCCATAGCCATGGCCACTATATAGAAGCCGATTCCGAGAAGTCGGTGAACCGCCTGCTTAGTCAGCGATAGCCAGGGATCAAACGGAAATACTTTTCCAATAGCTTTTCCAGGAGGGAGTAGATTTATTTTTGGCTCTATCTCGCACTCGGAGAGTGCCCTGCGCTTGACCTATGGCCAACCAGAAAAAGAAGAAGAAAAAACGGCGTCTGGGGCCCCGGCACACGAGCAGAGGCAGAGGGCGATGCGACGCGGCTAATGATGATTACCATAACGAATTCGGTGAGGCGCTCGACTGACCGATCAACCGATCGACCGACTGACTGACTGAATGACTGACTGACCAAACGACCGAACGACCGAACGACTGATCGATCGATCCGTTGTCGTTGTCGTTGTCGCTGCTGTCGGCACGAGCTCCCCAGCACGAGCAGCACGCTCAATTGGGGCTGGGGCTCGTGTTGCTGATTGCCATTGGAGCAGCAGCAGCGATCGTTTGCCCCTGCCCTGCCTTGCCCACTCCACCCCACCCCCCGCCCCGCCCAGGCCCACCTCTGCCAGACCTCTCTCGCCTGATAATCATCTCGTGCGTCAGCAAAGCCCCGAGTACTTTAGACTTGGAGCCGGTACTGCGGTACTTTTTGGGGGCCTCAGGTCTTAGAGCTAATGATAGGCCTACCCGCCCACCCGCCAACCCCCCTCCACCAAAACACGCACAGATCACCCCCCTCCAGCTGCCGAGAGGCCAAGAGGGATCGTTCACGAAAACAGCAAATTAATGCAGATATTTTTATGGATTTGAACTTTCTAATTAGGCAAATGCTCGTAATTCAATTGTTTCCATTGTGCGACTTGGACTTCTCGGCTCCTGTTCCGGCTGGACAGTGTATCTCTGTTTGCCTCTCTGAACGTATCTCTCAGATATGTATCTGCCCCCCGCCCCGATGGACGATAATTTGTGCAGCGTTCAAATTGAAAACGCCATCATGCTCCATTAACCCCATGGCGCCCATGCAGGCAGAGCTGCTCCGCAAACAGGCAAACAGCGAACAATAGATCGATCACCGGCGAGTGAAGGGGTGCGGGGCGGCAGCGGTGGGGAGTATGATATGTGCAAAGGGGATTACGTGGGGGCTGGTAACGGATGGTAATGAGCGGGTGACGTGCGCAGCGGCAGAGCTGTCGCGATCACTTGCACGTCGCTTCGAAATTCGAAATTCAAAATTCGAATTCGAATTTTTGCCCTCGGCCATTGCTTGCCTATTGGCCCCCATTTGGCGCTGACGACGACGACGACGACGCGCGCGGCACGTGCCGCACAATCTTTATACGCGATTTTATAGCTCCCCTTTCGCCTAGCCCCCGCTCCAGCCATCATCCAGCACTCTCTTTCTCCCCTCCCCCAGCTCCCTCTATCTCCGTGTCCGTCTCCGTCTCCGTTTCCGTTTGTTGCTTTGTTTGTCGTTTGTTCGAGTGAGCGCTTTTGTTGTTGTTTTTCTTTCCACCCACCGCCGCTACCGCTGTTGACTCTGCGGCTCTGTCGTCAGGCGCCCCCGCCCCCTGCACCCTCTCTAATGTGTTGGGTGGAGGGGGGGGGAGTAAGATCTCTTGATTACTGTTATTATATGTACATATATCTCTTTGTTTGTGCGATGGGATCTCCTTTGTGGTATTCCCCCCCAGAAGCCATCTTTATGGCACTGGCGCGTGGCACGAAATGCATGACAGAAGAATATATGTACCTACGTTTTGTTTTCGTATTCATTGGGGAATATTTGAAGGAAATTTAGGAATTATAATTTGCATAATCTTCGGGAAACATTCGAAAATCAAAGGTATATCTTTCCCAAGGAGATTTCCTCAGATTGCATGGGACCAAAAGGATCCGCTTTCATGAAGATGCACCAAACGATTTGCACTCCTTAAAGGCACGACATATGTATGTATGTATTTTGGATACATAATATAATATCCATTTAATATTTGTACAATTTCAGGGAGTTTTCAGGGAGTCTTTTCCGCTCCAAACAGACAATAGATGGACCCTTTGGGAGGCTTTCATTAATTTCATTTAAGTACTCTAGACCCATTCCATTTCTTTGTGGAATATCTCCGATATCTCTGATCTCTCCGATCTCTCGTCTCCTTTTTTTTGGAGCTGGCGCGTGTCAAAGTTTTTTTTTAGTGGGTCACTGCAGCATTTCCTTCTTTTTTCTTCCAGCATAAGCACTTTTCTTTTTTCTTTTCTGGCTTCCTTTCTTCCCCGTTTTCTTGCTTTCACAAAAACAGTGCTTACGTAAGTTCCGTCCCGGGTATGGGTTTGGCTTTTGGATTATGTAAGCATTCCATTGACTTTGAATCGAGGAATTCCAATTAATTGCTTGAATTGCTCGACAATTCACTGGCAAAGGCATTGGTCTGCCATCGAGAGGTTTTTGGGAACCTATCGAACAAGAGAGCGTTCCAGAACAGCACAGCAGCGATAGTCAGAGATCGGGGGTACCAAATGATACTCCCAGAGCAGAACTCTCTCCCTTTCCCAAAGAAACAGAAACAGAAACAGAAAATTAAGATATAAATAACGATCGCTGCGGACATTCAGACAGCGGCGCACTGAGGCGGCATAATGAGCAAAACGTGCCACGAATCGCAGCTTCAACGCTCAGTTCTGCTCTGTTCTGTTGTTCCCGGAATTCCGAGCCATCAGCCAAAGCGTTTATCGGTCTGTGTCTCTGCGGCTCTGGGGCTCTGGGGCTCTGTGGCCCTGTCTAAGCCGTAAGTTTCAATGGGCTTCAATGAGCAAATAGAAGTAGAACACACACGCGCGTAAACTATTTACATACTCTTGATTTATGAGGCATTTATCTATCAGTCGCGTCCCCCTGTCAATGGGGGAAATCCAGCCAGCGAGAGAGAGAAGGAGAGGTGCTTGCTGCTTTGCCCTGCCACGGACACCTGTTGGCAGTCAGTAATTCAGTCATTCAGTTGGTGGCTTAGTAATATTCTCGTTTGACTGTGGCGGCGGTGGCGGCGGTGGCGGCTTTTGTTTCTAACATCAATCAAACGCCCACACACACACACGCCCGGCTCTGCCCTGCCCTGCCCTGCCGCCACTGGAGCTAATTGACAGAACGTCAGCGGCAAATTAAATGTCAGAAAAATGAACGTGGCACGTACAGTGGACATTACATAAAAGAGAAAGGGCACAGACACCCTTTTACTGTCCAAAGCGTTAGGTTTTCAATATCTTCACACTTCCTACCAATAAAAGTGTCAATAAATAACGAATAATACAATGATCCAAAGAATAATCTGCTTAAATTAGACCAAAAAGAGCAGCGCAAATTGTTTCATTTGTCATTCAGATCCGACTCTGGGCCATAACCAGTTCTGTATAGAAAAGCCCCACTGTAGCTGTAGTGGCCCCCACACATGCCGCCATATACATATACTATGCATGGAGTGTGCTGGGAATGTCGCCACAAATTCCGCGAAAACGGCATACGAACAATCAAATGGAATAAAAGCCACACAATGGAGCAGCCGGAGAGCGTGTGAACTCAACTGGTGCTGCCCCTGGTGCTGCCCCTGCCGCTGCCCCTGCCGCTGCTGTTGCTGCCGCTGCAGTCAAGTGTCGCGTGGACTCTGCCTCACGCGCTGGAAATTGCTCTGCGGCGGCGCGTGTGGTGGTGGCTTCGGTGGCTCCCAAAGATCTCTCTGGGGGTCTCCAGCGACTGGTTTTTCGGTTCATTATTTGCTTTATTTTCCTTTACCTTTATTTATGATTATTTTTTTTGGCTTTGGCAAACACGCACGCGTTTGTTGGCTAATTTTTCTTTATTTATTTTTGCATCATTTTTTTTCGTTTTTTGGGGGGGAATTCCAGACTTCGTTCGACCAAAATCTTCCAGGTTTTTTTTTTTTTTTTTTGGGGCCAAATCGGCCAGACAGGCGACGACACGCTGCAAATTCTAATTAATGACAGTTTTAGACAGCTTTTGAGCTAGACGGCGCCAAAAACAAAAGCCAAAAAAAAAAAAAAAACAAAACTTGAAAATCAACTAAAACAAAATCTTGAACTTCTTCCTTCTGCTTGTGTGTGTGTGTGTGTGTGTCTGTCTGTGTTTTGGCCATAGATTGAGGCCCCTGGGGCATGTCTGGGACGGGACTGCAGATCGGATGATGATTTGTGTTAAATAAATAAGGGTTTGGGTTCTTCTAGATAGAAAAATACAAATAATAAGATAATCGATGGCCAGTACTTGGATTTTGAAAGTCTGAAAAATATATATGGGATATACAAATCAATTCTGTTTTTTTCTTAAAAGTTATGTAAATTATTGAGGAATTTGTCTGAGAGATTGCTACCAAAATGCCATATCGAAATATATGGCACGTTATAATGATTTCTGAAATGATGTTTCCATTACAAGTTCTTTAGAGAGTAAAAGGCATCCCACCCAAGCGGATGTTCAACAAAAAAAAGGCTTGATATTTATTCCAGTTAAATGATATCATGTTCCTCTAATGCAATTCATTCCCAGACTAAATCACGGCATTGCTCATTCAGATCTTCCCAGAACGGAAAACGTGGGCTACATCCTGGAGCAAGCACGGCACTAGCTGGGGATCCATTAGAGCGAATGCCTCCGTCATCAAATCATTGAATGGGGACGGACGTCACTTGTGACTCATTCAGTCGATCGGCCAGCCCCCCACCCGCTTGGACATTGGGCAGGTGTCGTGTTTATGGGCTCTGGGGGGTTGGTTGGCAGCATTTTGCAAGGTCGTTTGCCTCCCAACTTGTTTTATGGATGACGACGTTGCCCATAGACTTTGCACCCCGCCTCACAAGTGAACGGCATGGGCCGGTGTCTAATGCCGCTGCCTTAGGTAATGCCTCTGTCTCTGTCTCTGCCTGTGCCTGGGCCTGTGCCTCTCCCTAGCTCCCTCGCTCCCTGCTTGTAGTGCTGCTTGATATACGCTTTCCAGTGCTTTCCAGCGGTTAACAACTGACGACGTCAGCTGATAAGCTGCCGCAGCAGACAATCAGTCATAGCATGCGGGTGCCAGCCTGCCTTATCGTTGCTGGAAGGCATATGGTGAAATAGTACGCCCTGAAAGACGCCCGAGGAGGAGTACGTGTTGCGGTGCATGGGACTCGACTCGGGGTTGCGTTATCGGTTACGATTTTTAGTCAGCAACAGACATACGCGACTACTAAGAAGGGCCTGGGCTCTGGGGTCTGGGGTCTGGGGCCAACACTTGTGCTTTCAATGTCTGTATGTGGGTCAGAGCAACTTTCGATTAAAATCCTTGACGTCAGCAACTGGTGGCTGGTGCTCGGTAGCTGGTGGCTGTGTGCCGGAACTGCCTGAGGTAGAAGATCGCCGGCTGCTTACAGAGCGATCGTACGATGCATGGAATCAGCAAACAGCTCGTGACTGAGTCTGCGACTTCGATTCTACAAGCAAAAGTCACGCAATCAGCACAGAAAACAGCAAACAGAAACAGCCATACATCGATCTAACAAGACAACGCCTAATCGAGGATCTAATCGTGCGAATACAATAAAGTAATTCCCTTTTTTCGGGGCTCGTCACATTTCCGGATGGGAATACGCGCGTGCGCCTACCCATGAGCTGTTCAACAAAAGATGATAGGTGTACCTTTCTCGTACACATGATTTACTATTGATATATGGTATAGAGAGGGCTTATCAAAGGTCTTGTACACTGAGAAATTACTGAAATTGCTCTGGGAATTTCCCACAATCTAAAGAAATGCTTTAAAAACGAACACTTGCCTCGAAAATCAATTGAAGAGAATCCCCCCTTGGAGAAAAAGACCCCCTTGGCTGCTCCTGCAATCCAAAAATAGCAAACAACAACGAGACGGAGACAGACAGGCATCAGTCTCCGGAGAGAAGCTTCTAGCGGGAGTCAGCACGAGCACTCTGACCATCGATGCAGGAGCGGACTGTGACCAACGAGGGGGCGGGCCGTACAATATGCCAATAGGAGACTAATTCATACTGGGCTGCTGCTGTTCAGGCTCTTCTTTTGCGCCCTCGAGCTTCGAGTGCAGTGGCTAATCTCTTGATCTTCATTTCATCTGCGAGCATTGCATTACCTCTCTCCTTTGCATCCTTCCCTTCTATCGCTCTCCAACAGCAACAACATTCTCATTTGGAAATTCCTCCCGGCAATGCCTTCCTTCCATCCTTCTATCGCTCTCTCGAACAGCAACAACATTGAGGCGACACATTCGGATGGAATGACTCTCTCTCGCTCTCGCTTTCAGCAAATACTGACCCTCGTCGTGGGAGAATCATATGGAATTTAGTTGGATTTTCTTTTCTTATTGCTTTCAATTTGATACCCTTTCTTTACAAATCTCCGACAGATGCTTCCTAATTGCTAAAATTACTTGAAAACTCATTTAATGTTGAATATATTTTTCTATTTTCAGTCTGCCATCACGTGAGTACAATTCTTATATTTCTTCTACGATTCTACCACTGCACTACCGTTTAAAACACAACTCTACGAGACGTACTTTGTCGATCTGTGTAGATTCACGAATCACCGTTTAAATATTCCATATTTTTCCCTATCTCAAAATGGGTTACACGATCATGACCCATGATCAACTACATGCACGATCGAGGCACGGCACACATCTAAAAATAGGCCAAAGGGCCGATGGAAAAGTCGCAACCGAAAGAACCAAAAATACCACCGCAGAGATATGGAAATTTTACAGAAATGTCATCCACTAATTACTCTGTTGATATCTAAATCAAATGTTATCAGGTGTTAAGAGTCATAAAGCCTGTAAATAAGCTTTCTGTGAGGTGCGTGAAGTGGAGTGGAACAGAGGAGTGACAGACGGAGAGGAGTGCCATCTAATGATAGCAAATTGGGGTCTGGGTCCAAGAAGATCTCTGTAGTTTTCCACAACAAAAAAAAAAGAAGAAAAACTTCCACTCGGAGGCCATCAAGGGTGTGAAATACCTTTGTGTATGGGGCCCTTCTCACGATTCCGTTTGTGGATCAGACGGATTAACCCGCTTTAACGGCTACTGTCAGAGGGGTACGACAGGGGGGCCCTACCACGATATCTCCGACTCTGCTGGGCAGGGGTAGGGGGCCCCTAAGGCGTCAAAGTCTGCGGTTTGCGGCTTGCGGTTTGCGGCTTAACGTTTATTTTTGGCTTTCGCGCCATAGATCGATTGTGTGTGCGACGGCGACGGCGTCGGCGACGACTGGAAACTCCGCCTGCTTTATAAATAAATAAAGAGTGCCAAAAATATAACAAATAACAAAATAACAAAAGAGGTTTCAGCTCCCAAGATTGATGGCATTGTTGTTCCTGAAAGTCGCGATGAAATAACGCCAAAGCGTGCCTCCAGTCAAGTTATTTTTATTGTTAATTAATACCTTTTATTTTTATCCATTATATGCGCAGAAAAGGCTAAAAAACTCTACCAGTATGTATCTATAGAGTAAACACATAGAGTCGAAGATATGCGGGGATTATGATCAGGCAACAGACGACTTTGATGGCAAACGAAAATTTGCATTACAAATTCGCACCCAGAAAGACGACGGCACCGCGAACTCAGACAAATGAGGAAAAAAGTCACCTTGCTTGGAATTTCGCATGCAAAAAAAAACACCAAGAAATCAAGAAAAAAAAGCTTGGCACCATAAATCACAAAATAAACAAAACTGGAATTCAAATAACAGATGCAAACAAAAGGTTGAAAGACTTATCTTATACTATGGATTAGCAGTTTGGGCTAAAAGATATCCTCTAGGGGGTCCCGTAAAATTACAAATTCTAAGGGATATTAAAAAAAACAAACCCAAAACTGAAACTCAAAACTTAACCCAAAAGGATGGCAGGTTCTAGGATGCTTTGATCCTCAATCGGACAATGATTGGCTTAACATACGATTTAGAGCCCTTCAACGAACAGGCTACCGAATCTACTCGGTTGGCACTCGGCATTCCTTCGGGCACTTCGAATCAGTTGTCTCAGTTCTTCGAAAAGCTCACCATCGTAACGAAACGAAACGAATAAAGAATTTAACGAGATGGCGTCTCGTTACTGTGTTGTAATCCGAACATCTCGAATACTTTTTCTCCGTAATATATCTGAGAGTTTCGAATGAAATTTCCAATGGTGTGACTGAGTGGATGGATTCGTCATGAATGAATCGAAAGCCACAACAGGCATGACTAATGCTGTGCTCTAGTACAAATCTTTTCGTCATTTGATCCACCTGATGATCTTCCCACACAGAACCGTACCACTGATTCGATATGAGGCTCGAGGCTTGAGGCCCTTTCCTCCACTGTATTTGTGTATTTGCTTTATTTGTTAACTTGTCGGGAATTTATTTATCATCCGAATTCGACAATTGGACAACCAATTCAGGTGCCACAGAGCCCCACAGAGGTAGAGCTGACGCACCTGGAATTCCCCATAAATCAGTCGCAATTTACTAGAAGCAGCTTGTTTGCTTGTATTTTGTGTTTATTTTTGGGGAACCGAGAATTAAACAGTAGCCCTACCATCCATTCGTAAGGCCGAATCACAAAGCAAAAAACAACGGCGACAATATCGATAGGAGATGGAGTGACAGCCAGAAAAGGCCGATGAAGAGGTGTAGAAGGGTATTATTTGTTTTTTATAATTGATGAGGGGGACCATACGGATGGCATGGCATCGTATTAATTACTGTTATTATGCTTGGAAATATCCATATGAAATTACTATTGTGCTTTTGGCAGTTAATACTTCTTCATGTGGCGATTATTCGATTCGATTGTCATTAAAATTATATTCTATTTAAAGAATTCTGGATAAGAAAGAGACAAGTATAGTCTCAAGATTCACCAAGTGTGATCTATAATAGGGTTTCAAAGTCTAAGAACCTCCTCCGAATTTCCTAATATTTTAATATGCCAATCCTATACGGAACTTCCATCTTCAATCATTGTTTCTGGGAAGACTCTTGCCAGAAATCACCCCTACAAAATTTCTTGGGAATACTTTTATAAAACGGAATTTTCTCAAGAGCTTAAGCTTCTCAGAAATCATACCATCTGTCTAATTTAGAATTTAGAATTTTGCACATAATCATGCCATAATATATAACCATTAGAGCAAAGCGATAACAAGTGAGACTAAACACTTGAAATTTCCCATGAAACCCTATAAAAGCCCCTTGCTCTCTGGAAATCATTCGCCAAATCTGTTTTAAGTCCCTTCGATATCTGTAGAGCCCCCAACCTCCCGAATTGTAAACCAAAACACAACAGCACAAACAATTGTTAATAATTGGTGTTGTTTTCGCTTTACGTTTTCGTTATTGACAATTTAACCAGCTAACAATGTTTTCATCAACACCAACCGTACGAACGTACAATTCAAGGTCGTGCAAGGTCGTTATAATCGCGCAAATTCAATATTTGGTCGCGTCCAATGACCCATTTGATTCCCATCACATCGTTTGGGGGGGGGGCACTCTGGTGCGTCTGGTTTTTTGGGGCGTGTGCAGGCGACACAAGCGTTTTCCCCCCGAAAAAAAGGAAGGAACAGCGGAGTAATTTCAATGTCCCACGAGGCGTATGCGCCATAAAGTCAGACAGCCACAAAATGCGACCAACCCACAAGGTGCGTTCATTGTACACATAAGCAGATGCAAGCAAAAAAATATAACAAACAGAAAAAATAAACAAAAATATACAGGGGTGGTCAAAAGTATTTACACAACGAGTTTTTTTTTGCATGTTCAATTTCAGGAGCTTTTCCTGTGGTTGTTGAAAGCTAAATAAAAAAAAAAACTTTTAGGCCAAAAAGATTGATCTACTAGCAATTGAATGAGAGAAGAATTGGAAAAGATAACTGTTTGTACGAATAAGGAGAAGCAAATTAAGTGATGCTTATCAGTTGTCAAAATTATTTACACACATTTTTAATGCTGCAGAAGTATTTACACAAAACTTTAAGTTAATTTTTTATTATGATTTAATGATTTTTTTTAATTTGTTGGATGAATAATAATAATAATGATTAATATTTTGTAATTCCACCTTTGGCATCAATAACTGCTTGCAACCTGGCTGGTACTGATTCCACTAAGTGGCGAGCATATCCAAGTTCCAATTTCGACCAAATTTCCTTTACTTCCTCGATGGTAGCGTCGCGTTTTCGGTTTTTATCAATTGTTCTTTGTCCTTTAATAAGCGACCAAACATTTTCTATGATATTGAGATCAGGGCTCTGCGCAGGCCAGGGAAGAACAGCCACATTGAGATCTCGTAAAAATTTTGTAGGTGCCGATCCCTTGTGGCATGGAGCATTGTCTTGCTGTAAAATCCAGTCGGAGATGGGAAATAGCCTGTCACCAGACACAAAAGCATGTTCATTCAGTATAACAAGATACCGGGTCTGATTCAGAGTGCCTTCTATTGGAACAAAGTCTCCAAATCCGTAGTAAGACATGCACCCCCAGAACATCACTGTGCCTCCACCAAATCTGTTTAATGGTTGCACTGCACTTTGTTTTTTTGCTTGTCGTAGATGCATAAATCTTTTACAGAATGAGCCTTGGAACTGGAAAGCTACTTCATCTGTCCATAAAACATTGTACCAAAACTCCTTTGGTTTTTTAACGTATTCCAATGCGAATGAGAGGCGTTTTGCTTTATTTGCCTCGGAAATTTCTATTATTTTTCGCACTGTATACGTTCGTATGTCGATCTCCTTCAATCTCCGACGTATTGTAGCATCACAGACTTTTTTGCCAATCAATTGTTGCGAATCTGCAGACAATTTAACTGGGCTTATCGACGGATTTTTATCGACTATGCCAATTAAACGTCTACATTCCCGTTCATCCATCGCTTGTTTCCTTCCACTTCTTTTTAAATTCTGTAAATTTCCATTCGTGTCCTTTTTCTTTTCCAGATTATAAACGGTTTTTCTACAAATTTTGTAAGTTTTGGCCAGTTCCGACGCTGAAACCCCGCTTTTAAATTTTGTAACGATCTCGGATCGAGTTTCAACAGACAACTCCTTTGTCTTCACCATTTTACTAAGTTAATTTTAAATTTTAAATTAAATTTACTTATTGCAACTGCAATAAACGAAAAAACGACTGCACTAAGTCAAACCAAGTCTAAGAATAAGCTCTAATTTGCATTGTGTAAATACTTCTGAAGCAATGCAAATTTGTGTAAATACTTTTGACAACAGTTCACATGCTTCTATTTTTAGCCCATTAACAGTTATTTTTCCAATTCTTCTTTCAACCAATTCCTAGTAGATCAAACTTTTTGCCCGTAAAGCTTTTTTTGTATTTTGATTTCAACAACAACAAAAACAACTCCTAAACTTGAACTTGCAAAAAAAAGCTCTTTGTGTAAATACTTTTGACCACCTCTGTATATTAAAACAACAGCAAAACCAGAAAGCAAGTCGAGCTTAGAGGGGGGCCGGTGCACATTAGATACCCTTATTCTGGCTACATAAACACACACACACACACGCGTGCATGCGTGTACATGTGTGTTCAATGTTTATGCATTTGTGTCACAGATGGGACATGTCTGTTCTTGCAGTGCAGTGCCAATTCTCTTATCTCTTGATATTTCTGCGAGAGCACGCAATTCGTTCGCTTGCTCTCACGCTCTCTCAGCTATTCATTCCGTTCTTCCTTGTATCGCTCTTCCCAGCAACAACAAATTTAATGCGTTCTCAGCAAATACTGACCCTAGGAATAACGGAATCTTTTTTGCTGCGCTATATTTTTCTGTCTTTATCTTTGATCTTCTTGCATTACATTTGTTGGAAGCTGCCGGCAGCTTTTTCGGCAACTCTGACTCCAAATTGACGAATAAGATTTCTGGGTTTTAGAGGGGGGGTTTATAGGCCATTGCAGTGAACTAAGAGTAGTCTATACAATAAGCAATGCATTGGAATAAAAGCAATAAAATTATTGGAAATATTGTATGTACCATAAGAACTATTCGAAAATGATGCTCCGAACAAAATGTATTTATTTATTATAGTAGTATTTATTGCACTTCCTTCTTTTGCTGCCTGGCAAACCTCATTAAAATGTCGCAAAACCCACTGCCTGCAGCAGGGTATGGCCATGTGTGTGTTTTTGCGGGGTAGGTACCACGGCACTCAGCCGGAACTTTCGACAAAAAAAATGCAATAACAAAAGCTTTTGGGATTGGACTGAGCGGCGCGGCGCGTCGCGCTATCTGGGAACGGAATGGAACTGGGCTTGGGACGGGACTGTGAATGGGACTGGAACCGAAACCGAAACAGTGACTGTGCCTGTGCCTGTACCTGGGATCGCTCGAAAGCGGATGGATGGATGATGTGGAGGGTGGAGCGTGGAGCGTGTGGGCGAGGGGTGCGCGGACAGATTGCAGCTTCGATACTGACAACAGCTTGATTTAATTTTATTATTTTATTTTCGGCGAACTTGAATCATTCCAAGGCCAAATGATGTCGAAATTAGTGTATAACCGCGGCACCCCCCAAAGCCGAGGGTGTGCGAGGGAGAGAGAGAGGCTTTTCTTCAAGGAAAACCTTCAAAGAAAAACAATACCTTTCAGCATTCGGAATCCCTGTTGCAAACATGTAGTAAAAATTGAGCAACCTTATGCAATTTCTGCTGCCTGCCATGCCACCTCCGACCTAATCCTGACTCAAACAGGCGCCCAAGGCAGAGCCAGACAGATCCATGCAGTAATCCCGTGTCGATCCCTGACGCCTTTTGACGGCTTTACTGTGTCTCGCTTAGCACCTAGACTAGACTAGAAGCCATAGACCCACCGAAGGTGATCCACTGATCATTCAGGGTGATCCGCAGTGCTAATTACTCTTAAGCCGCAAAAGCCACAGCCACAGGCACAGCCAAAGCCAGAAGGGGGATTGGCAGCACACGACTGACGCATCTTCTTTTGCGTAGACCCGCACTTGCATAATCATCAGCATCATCATCATCCCAAAGACCGTGCTGTCGCGTGATCAGCGAATAAATCTGCGGTTGTCAGGCCACGGGCCAGCCTAAAGCTGGATTCCAGTGGATTCCAGTGAAATATCCGAAAATCCTTCACACCGTGCGCGAATCATTAGGGATCTGTTAATAGCAGCAGCAGCAGCAGCAGCCGAGAGAGACAGATGATTGTGTTAGGCGGTGCGACGCGTCGTCGTTTAAAAGTGTTAATCGATTTATACGGCATTCATTATCGTGGCTTACTCCACTCAGAAACTTTCCACCTTCTCCACTGCCATGGCCCCCATCCCTGTTTTATTCTTTATGTGCTGGATGGGGCGGCGCGTGCTCCCGTCTGTTGGCTGATGATCTGTGGAGATTGCATGGAACAAGATTTATGTATTGTATGCCTCCATCTCGAAACGAAACAAGCAGCGTCATAGCCATAGAGATACTCGTTTTTTGTGTGTTTTTCTTGTTTTTGTTTTTTTTTTTGTTTGTTAGTTGCTAATTTCTAGTGCTAATAAGCATTTAGAGACATCGTTAGTTAGTACGTGGCACCGCGGGCGCAGTCCGGCCAGTCGGCGAGTGGGTCATTTCCGGCGCAGGCATTGATTTTTGATTGATTGCCAGTCCCCCCTCTCCATTCCCTCCCCCCCAAAAAAAACACCAAAGTCTCAACTGCTCCGCACAGACAGCCAGCGACAGAGCTCTCTCTGTCCCTCCAGTCACATTTGGGGTTCAAGTTATTCGCATTTGATATGCACATTACCGCCACTCAGGCCACAGAAGGTTAATATCGGGTATTTCCCCAATTATTCCACAGTCGCAGTTGCTGTCTGTTCGCCAATTAATCTTTGGCTACGAAAATAGCGCCAGCACTCAGACGACGGCTAGGGCAATGTCATGGGGTTCAATATATGTAATAGAGCAGCGGTTCCAATTCCATTTCATGGGTAAGTCCAAGAATGGGGGCAAATATTACCCCTATCTGAGAGACAGTCGGATCGTAAAGCCACCGAATTTCATCATTTTGTGAGTCACTCGTTGAAGATCTATGTATCTCTAAGATGGCCATAAATGCCATTGCCAGAAAAAGGGTTAGAATTTTCTTATCAAATGCTTGTCAAAGGCAGATGTATGTATCTATAAGATCCTCTATCTATGCATCTAGCTTTGTGTACTTTCCCCCGTACATACAAACATATCTATATCTCAAGTGTGTGCAAAAAACATGACTAGATTGATTTATTTTTACTTGATTTCATGTGTCACAGATACAGATATCAAAAGAGTAGGCACTTCGCACTTTCGCACTGGAAATTCCATACATTACTCATCCATCCATCCATCCATCCATCCATCTAACGAGTGCGTGTGAGTGCATGTGTCCTCAAATTATCACAGACCTGAGTTGACCCCATAACCATCTTAAAGGCCTCTTAAAACTCGGAAATACCCGAATTTTGGAGTCCAATTTACCCCTGAATAAATAAAATAATAAGCCATCAACCATAAGGCTTTGATAGCTCTAACTTAGTGAATTTAAAAGTGGCCTAAACCCTCGCCCCTAAATGCGTATTGATTGCAGAAATGTATGCCACGTGCTGTGCTGTGCTGTGCTTTGCTGTTATACAATGTATGGTTTTTGTGGGGCACGAGGCAATGAAGATGATACCTCAGGGAGACTGGAAGACTGGCGCCAGAAACTCTAGAGCTCAAGAATTTCTGTGAAAAGGGAGAAAAAGATGAGGTTCTTAGAGTAGGTAAAATTAGAGAGAATATGTATGTACTCTGCCAAGAGATGAAGATCTATTTGGAAATGGAAAATGTTAGATTAAATGTTTCCAAAAGGACATAACATGTTCTAAAGCGGTTTTTAATGTTTAAACATGTTGAAATATAGAAAAGAACAGCCCAAAATGAGAGCTCTATTAGAAAAGAATATTTATGCAGAATATTTATTTCGAATATTTACTAAAAATACCAGGAAATACTGAGAACTTTTTTAAATATCTTTCCAAATCTACATATACCTACAGTAGGGTCCAAAGAGTCTTGCAATGTCAA
The DNA here is from genome assembly GCA_008121275.1 of Drosophila lowei. Lineage (NCBI taxonomy): Eukaryota > Metazoa > Arthropoda > Insecta > Diptera > Drosophilidae > Drosophila > Drosophila lowei. Next base: position 14,969,326 of record CM017781.1, on the reverse strand, counting down.
AGGAAATGAGAAATTCTACATATTTAGATCCATTTCCCCATGAAGAACCCCTTCCAGCACATAGGTGTGATGGAAAATACAATGTAAGAGTAACCTGATGTTTGAAGGAATGCTTCACATGGCGCCATTCCCCGAAGCCCCAAAAGATGATGATGCTTTGAGAATGAAAGATTTCTAGGGTTCGGTTTCAGTTCTAGGGTTCGGTTCCAGCTCTAGGTACAGGTCTCAAAACTTTCGCACGCTCCAGAAATGGCAGCAGCGATACCACAGTTCCCGGAAAAATGACGAAAGCCATGCGAAACCCATTGAAATGTTGGCGCCGCACACGGCCCGGCACGGCCAGCCCTCCACTTAGCCCGCCTGATTAGCAGGGCAATCGATTCATCCCCCTGCTGAGGGGGGAGGGTGTGGGTACTGCCAAAACAACTTCCATGACCGACTGCCTCGCCCCTAAAAAACTAACACAAAACTGTTGATCCATTAACACGTTTTTCTCTGATCCGAAGGAGGCGTGCGCGCACACTCCCCATGGATGGGGGAGGCAAGTGCAAGGGGGGGTGGCAACAGCAGTGGCAGCCTGTTAAGCAAACACAGCCGCCACAGCGCGCACGCTGCAGTGGAATATTCCCACAGTTGCGTCAATGCTAGGAGATCAAAAAAAATCACAAAAAACGCCGCGCAAATAAATCACAAAAGCCAATAATAACAGAAAAGTTACAAAATAAAGGATAGAAACGAGACGTTTGATACCCTTCAACGATACCAATGCTGCAGAATCTAGAAACTAGGAACCGATCAATATAGGAATCGATGCCCGAACCATTCCGACCAATTTTTCCCATTAAAGAGAGCCCTGCAAAGATCCTTCCTTCTACCCTTTCTGCGTGGCAAATCTCTGATCAAAATCATAGATCCTCCTTCGGTAAGGGTATAGAAACAGCCATGGAAAATGTTAAACGACTGTCGCCGCCGCTGCCGCTGCCACAACCATAACCCCACTCCCAGAGCCCCAAACCCGAACCCAAACCGAAACCCTGATGATGAGTGTTAATTTCCAGAGCCGTGTAGGAATTGGGAGTGGGCGTGAGTGGTTGGAGTGGCTGGAACTGCCACTGGGTCTCTGTGCTGACGTCCCCAAAAAACCGCGATGCGATGACTTTACCCTGGTGCTAATCGGCTGTACCAACAGCAGACCATGTTGACACATCTCATTGACATGGCTCAAATCGTTCATGTAAACCATGAAAATTTTCCACTTCCAAATGCCAGGTCAGACGCCCAGATCCAGACCCCCCCCCTCCTGCAGCTTCTGTTTGTTCAGTCCCCAATGGCATTTTCCTTTGGCACGCGCTTTTGGGGCGAGTATATCAGTCGGGAGCCGGACGGGCGATAAGATTTTGATGGGGCTTCTGGTTGTCGGTGTATTGAAAGGCTGCGCCGCTTCAGGTAATCCCTTGTGGGGAGGGCTTAGACACCTGTTTGAAGCTCATAAGTAGAGCGATTTGCCAGAGATAGACATATATACATACATAAATGCTTATTTATTTATAAGTGGAGTCAGTCCCATGGCAAAAACTTGACACACTTCTTTGGAGCACCTTTAATGGCAGGGTTTTTGGACGAGAGCCATCCTTATATGATCAGGAAAACCTAAACTACTATCAAACAGAAGGGAAGATGATTCCGTTCTACTACTATACTGCTACTCATCTACTTCTTCTACTTCTAGAAGAGTATTCCATTAGAATATTGACTAATAGATCTAAAAATGTATACCAATAGATTTCTTCCGAGAGTGGAAATTGTAAAAAGAAACTGTTTTCACGTAAATTTTGACATTAATATGAAAATATTTGATTAAAATATATTTAATATTTAAAATAAATTTATTTAGTATTTAAATTAAATATTTTGTGACTGTTTAATAAGTTGCTCTAACAGTAACAGCAAACAACATAATTGTATCTATGATAATATTTTATATTCAAAACTTACATACAAAAAAAAAAAAAAATTTAATATTTTCATATTTAGATTAAAAAATTTTCCACAAATGTAATTTAATATTCGAAAATGTATTTATAAGTGTTTTGCATTAAGATTATATATGGGCTGTGTTAAAAGAATTTTTTAGTTAATTTCTGTTTAAATCAAAGTGAATTTTATTTAATTTCAATACGGAATATTTACTTAACTATTTTAACATGGGTGTGTACTGATACTCCTTCGACAATCCTTGGACACCTTCAATACTCTTCTAACGAGCAGGCTTGTTGAATAAACCCCCCTTTTGGATCTTAATGGGATCGTATCGGAATGGTAATGGTGATGGTGATGGTAATGGAACCTACCACATGCCCAATAACTGCGCCATTTCCAAATCCATTTCATTGAAAGAAAGAAAGAAACGAAACGAAATTGCGTGACAGAAAACGTGATTCGAGTGGGTTCCCATTTGCGGTATTTTACGAGTGTTTGTTGTTTGTTTTTGTTGTTTTTTCTTGTATTTCATTCTATTTCGTTGCTGCTGTTGTTGTTGTTGTTGCTGCAGTATTGGGCGTTCTGTTTTGCATTTATTTAATTCTTTTTTTGTTGTTACAAAATTTCCCCTTTTAATTGTTGTTGTTTTTTTATTGTTGTTGCTGCTGCAATTTTGTTTTGGTTTTTCTTCTTTTGGTTTTGCTTTGTTGTTGCTGGATTTTGTGCGGGTATTCTTGAGTTTCTCGGTTTCCCAAAATAAACAGCTATATTTATTTGAGGGGAAATATTTTGCCTGCCTCTGCAGTTTCCTATGCACACGGTGGGGTTGCAGGGGGGTGCCTGCCTGTAAGTGGATGCGGCCATCGAACAGAAGCTCAAAAAAGGGGGGAAAAAAACAGAACAGAACAGAACAGAACACTGAAATCAAATTGCAAATGAATGTGGATACATATAGCGGAATACCGTTGGGCATTTAGATGGGGCATGGGGTCCCAAAGAGATTCCATTGGAAGGCAGGCCACAGTTGCAGCGAGTGGATCGAGTGGATTCGAATAACGTCGTACGATCAGGTTGCTCGATGGAAATTCTTTTTGCAGCCGGCGGCCTGCTCCCCGTTTCCGTCGGTCACGTGCCGCTCAAGGTGATAAGGTGGTGCCGGGCAGGCAGGCAGTGTGGCGTAAGTTTCAAGTAAACAAGGGCCCCGCCACCCACCCGCCTGCTCCCTTCAATTCAGTTCGATTCCGTTCCCCTATCAGGCGGTATATACACAGCCACTCGTACTGTGTAAATATATGGGGTGGTGGAGTGTTGTTTTTTCTTGTCTTTTGAGTACCGCTAATGTCGCAGTCCGCGGCGAGTGCCCTGCTGTACCGTGCCTTGCCGTGCCGTGCCGTTCCTTGTAAACCGTAAACTGTAAACTGTAAACTGGGTGTATAAAATGGCTTAGGTTAGTTAGCCAGCCCCACACCAATCAGTGGAATACTGACCTTGGTCAGTGGGGGAACGGGAGCCACAGCTGGAGGGCCACTTGAACTACCGCCAGAAAGTTGAATGTCAAAGCCAGCAACTGGTTCGTTCGTTCTGTTGTCTATTCGCGGCACGTCTCTAAGCCAAAAGCCGAGACGAGAACTGCAAAACAGAAACAAACGAAAAAACAAAATAACCAACGACCTTGCCGTCCCTCTGTGTGCCTGTTTGTAACTGCGTTTGGGCCCCAATTCGGAACTAGAATCAACTGGTGGCTGGTTGCCGTTTGCTGGTGTCTGGGGTCTGTCTGTTCGTCCTTGAACCCGCCAACAAATAGTTCACTGGCACCTAACATTTCCGAGAGATCTCTCTGTCGCGTCGAACTCATTTCATATGCGAAATACGGCGCTGAGGCTGGCGCTGTCTCTAATCAAAAGTCGCAAAACAAGTTCAATGGCTTCCAAAAATAAAAAAAAAAACCACAACGGCTCCAAAAAAGCCAAGCGAAACCCCAAAACAAAGCGCAGCTACAAATATCACTCCCCGTACTACTACTCGCACGAGATGGGGGTGTCAAGAGCAGTCAACACAAACCATTTTGCCTTTTCTGTATGCCCTAACAAATGACAAAAGGGTATTTCATGTTGAAAGAGATTTTTGAAACCCCAAAGGGTTAGCTTTTCTGAAACAAGAAATTAAGGAATACCACACAGCCCTTAATCTCCCAAAAATTAAAGAAAAACGCTCACCTTCGAAAATAAATTCTAACTTATTAAAAATTCGCGAAATTTTGGAATATTTTCGAGAAAACAGGAATATTTAAATTAAATGTTCGGTTTTAAAATATAAAAATAGCAAAGTTCAATGGGATTTTATTTAGATTTATTTTATTATTGATTTCTTTAATTTATTTCGAACTATTTTCTATTTAGATAAAATATATTTCCTATATATTTAATAGATTTAATTTTAAAACAAATTAAATTTATTAAATATATAGGAAATATGTGTTTTGCAATTAGATTAAATATGGGCTTTATTAAAAGATTTTTAATAATAAAAAATGTGTCTGAATATTTATTTATTTTAATAATGATATGATCCCAATAGAATATTTTTATATTAATGTCAAAATGTAAATGTGTTTTCACCCTCTCATTTTACCATTTTCACTCTTGGAGCAAATCTATTGGTTATTTTATTATTTATTATTTTTTTTACTTAGTTATTTATTTGATTTATTTAATTAAATATTTAAAAATAGTTTACTATTCAGCCCTTTTTTTTCTAGAGTATTCACAGCCTCGACTCTCTTGAAGCTGAAGTTTTTCCTTTCGCGTTATAGAGTCATTAAACTTGGCTCGCATTTGACATTGCCAATTGGCAGGGGAAGTGGAAGTGGAAGTGAATAGAGACAGACACAATTCGAGCCGCGCTAACGCTCTGTGTTCGATCTGTGTTTTATGCATATATTTTTATCAGCACTAGAGACTCGACTTGAAATTCGCATTTATTTCTTGGCCCAGGCCTGTCTGCAGTTCGTTCAACTTGTTTGTGCGTACGAATATCGCTAGTACCCAAAAATATCCAGCTGCGGAGTCTTGCCGTCTTCTGGGGCGGGTGTCTTATCTGGCGGGTGCGGGGCGCACCAGTTCGTTGAAATTGGTGCGGCTATGGGGGATTTGGGTCTACAATTACCGTGAATGAAGTGCTGCTGCATGCCGCAAACAATTCCATGGAATGCCACACGAGTCGCCACATAAACACAGTCCAAATGCGCAAACAAAAACAAAAGTTCTTTTTGCGGGAGCGCGAAACGTGACTACTGTGGCAGTGGCAATGGCAGTAGCAGTAGCAGCAGTGACATTCCAATTGCCATTGGCTGCTGCCACGCAGTCGCAGTCGCACTCGCAGTCTGTAGCCTCAAACGACTTGACCACGTACCAGAACCACGAACCACGAACCGACGCGTCGCCTCCCAAGGGGGGACCCTGAGGCCGGGTTTCTTGTGTGACACCCAAGCACAGCCCTGATTTTCTTTAATTTCAATTTCATTTTGTGCAGACTGTAACTGTAACGAATTCATTTCGGTGGCACGCTAATCGAAGGATCGCCAAAGCGGAACCAAAGGCCAGAAACCAGAACCAGAGCCAGAACCAGACGACATGCTGGCTGGCGACACAATCGACGAGGTATGCGTGACATGCAAATCGCAATTTGCACAGGAGCTGGCATAGGAGCGCGGCGGTTTCGAAATCAAGAATGGAATGCATTAATATCGGAAAGGGAAATGGAAATATGTTTAATAAAAGCAGAAACAGTACTTCGCAATGGTGCTACCCACTAATATTCGGAAGACGCTAGGAAGAGTGCTGCCAAGGAAACCTGGGAAGAGTGCTGCCCATTTACACCACAGAAACTGCATCCTACTAGTATCCCGCCAGCTTTACAATGAAAATCAATAAGCTACATAGTTTTACAGTAGGAATATTCCTTCTTCTTACTCTATTCCCACTTTTATCGAAAGGTACTCTCAAATGATAACCCTTCCATTCGACACCTTCCATTCCCTTCCGAATAACGAACATCCAATGAGTTGCACAAATATGGTCGGCTGTAAGTGAATAAAGTCCATTGTTTTTGTTTGTTGAGTGAAAACAATTTGTACGTCTCTGAATCAAGCGGATTTTGATAAAGTTTTGAAAGTATTTAATCCCTTGCTTAGTCATGGAAACGGGTTTGTCTCCAAGAGCAGGGCCCGTTTCGAGCACAATCTGGTGGCTGGTTTTTTTTTTTAAGAATTTTGCTATCCCTTAGATTTCTGTTGAATTTCGTATGAAAAAATACCAGATCCCACTGAATGACTCAAGTGGAAGTGGCTTGTGTCTTTTGTGGGGTGGGCGGTGGTTGGGTTTGAGGGGATTTTTTTTATCAGCATTTTAGCAGATATGCAAAGACAAAAGTTCCCGACTAACCACCGACGACTATGCTGAACAAATGGTTGGATAAGTGGTGTGGTGCGGCTTTGTTGAATGAATCATTGGTTAGCCAAAACTGTGGACTGGAAACGACACTCTTGAGTGAGTAATGAAATGCATTTTCTTGGCTTAATCACAGCCAACAACAGCTGACAAAAGGAGATATCTCCCATATACTGCTTATACGTACATATGTATATAGTAGGTATAAAGTTCTAGATCAGGCGAGAGCTTCTGGCAGTAGTCATCCCCCCACATGCGTTTTGAATGCTGTTTGTTCTGTGCACTTGATTCACCCGAAATGGATATCATATTTTTATTTGTTTTTCCACTAAAAAAAACATTGGGGGGCCCTTTATCGTTTCAGGGTCTCTCTCTCTCTGATATTATCAGCATGGTGCGGTATTTTTTTCGCAGACTTGTCGGAAACTTTTGTCACGAGGAATGACGCCTAAATTGTCTGGGATACAGATACGAGACACTCCCCCATTGATAACAGATTAACCATCCCATCACGTGAGAGGGCAGTGGAATACGGGTTGTACCTTCTCCCCAGAAACCTCTGGAATTTTAAGGTTTTTTGCACATTGAAATTATAGAAACCGCAAAAGGGGGGATATTTAATGCTGACTATCTGCGGAATTTTTCCATTTTTGCCAATGTAGGAGGATATTCTGTCTCCGATTTCAAAATATTTTCCCTGCATTACGAAAGTACATATTTCTCTTTGTCTTTGCCTTTTTTTATATATATTTTTTTGTTGTTGTTTTTTTTGCAACGAAAATATCTTTGATCATATTGCAAAATATTTTGAAATCGTAGAAAAAACAAAGAGAACGAACCACTTGAAACGTTGTTGTTGTTGTTCCAGAGAACACCCGCTTATCGGTTGGGTCTGCCGGAGCATTCCATTCCGGATGCGAAATGCTTACATCCGTTCCGTTCCGTTCCGCTTTGGCTTTGGTCTGCCCTTCAACTCTAATGCTGTTGCTGTTGCTGATTGCAATAGAAACATGTGGCACGAGTGACGGGAGCACGAGAATTATTTCAAGAATTTCATCATCCTATTTGGGATACTGATCCCATGAAATCTACAGCAAAAGGCGTTCTCCTTTTGGAGTCCGAGAAGATGTGCCACAGGAGGCCTGTGCAGGAGCAGACCCCCGAAAAAGGAGGACTTTCCTTTCCCTTTGCCCCAAAATAATAAACTCTTTTTGCTTAATGTTTTTTTTTAGTAAAATTTTCATTATTTTATTTCTTTTTAGTTTTTTTTGTTGTTTTTTTAGTATTTTTCTGATACTTTTTTCTTCTCTCTTTCGAATGATCTTTTCTGTGGTTTTTCTTTTAGATCAAAAAAATTCTTGTGTGTTTTGTTTTCATTTTCTTAGAATCTGTGTTCATTATGTTCTCTATATCACGTGGCCTTACAAATAGTATACTTTTTTCAAGAGGGTAAAAAAAAAAATTGTAAAAAAAAAAAAACTATAACTAAATGGGATATATGAGATATATATGTATAACTATATATATATATATATATATATATATATGTGTGTATGTATATATAGATATATTTTATATGTTTTTATGTGTGTGTTTTTGTGGAAGACTTTTTCTGTTTTGCTGTTAAAAAAAAGAGAAACCATCGTAATACATGGATGGATGGATCCTATATATGATATATGATATGATCTGATATGATATGATATGAGGCAATGTCAACACCCAAAGTGAGGTAGTGTCTGGCGACCTATAGAATACCGCGTAATAATAATAAATAATTTATAACAATGGGCGGTGCAATGGGGCGTGGGGGGATCCCCAATCTCTCGCTTTTTCCAACGAGTGGTAGAGGGGACCCCTTTTTTGATGATGGATCCTGCATGTTCTCGTTGGCACTTCTTAAGCAACATTGGCGTTATCCTGGCGAATGATGTGAAATGTCCTTTGCGCATGCCACAACGCCTGCGCATGTGTGTGTGTGTGTGTGTGTGTGTATGTATGTGAGGGTGTGTGTTTGTGCAACGCCCATCAGTCTTTAAGCGTAGTGGAGATTCAGGGGGGTGTAAGGGCTGCTCTACCATGGCCTCCAGGGCTGCTCCTCCTCCTTGATCTGCTGCTGCTTCTTGATGACCAGCGACAACGGCTGTGGCTCTGAGGCGCAACGGATCACCGATGGCTTCATGTCCATGGCCTCGTACACCGAATTGGCCGGACTGGGCGGTGCATAGTGGTGCGTGTGGTGCAGCAGGTGGTGGCTGCTGTTGCTGCTGCAGCTGCTGCTGCTGCCAGGCGCCGACTCGTATCCGGCGGAGGAGTGCGAGCTGGCGGATCCCGTGCTGGCCGTTCGCTGGGGAATCGATACGAGCATCGGTTGTTGCTGCTGCTGCTGCTGCTGGACGACCGCTGCTGCTGCTGCTGCCGCTGCGGCGGCTGCTGCCAGTTGCTGTTGTTGGTGCTGCTGCTGCTGCTGCTGGGACAGGCTCTGGGGCAGGACGAGGGCAATGCTGCCGTTGGGCAGCTTGGTGGGGATCACCTGCATGCCATTGGGCAGAAAATATCCGTTGGCCGTCTGCTGGATCTGTCCGAACAGATGCTGCTGGGGATCCTGTTCGGGCGAACTGGGCGGCGAGGGCAGCATCTGTGCGTGGACCGACTGCTGCTGTTGCTGTTGCTGCTGGCGCTGCTGCTGATGCAGCTCCGTCTTGACGCCGTTGATGCAGTTGCTCAAGTGCTGCAGCAGGCGGCGCCGTTGGGCGGGCTCGATGCCGGGGAAACGGCTAACCTCGTTCACGCAGTCGGCAAAGCCGGCCTTGAATTTGTTGATAATCTTGGGATCGGCGGCCTGTTGCATGGCTGCCTGCTGCCGCTGCAATTCCTGCAGATGCTTCACTGTCTTCTCCAGGATATCGGCCTTTTCCAATTTGGAATGACGGGCAGGCTAAAAGTAGAGAGAAAACGGATCGAATAATTAATAAATGTTTGAAATTACAGAAGTTTATTTTTTTCTGTTTAAATTTTCTTTCGTTTTTTTTTTTTAATTCTCAATTGATTTTTTTTTTTAAATCTTTTTTTTCAAATCTCATATAATTTCTCTATCTATTCTCTGTTGTTGGCGGATACTTACATCTTTTTTGGTGGCATCCAGAATGAGGGTCTTCAGCTCATTGAGGCAATTGTTGATGCGTGCCCGTCGTCGTTTCTCCATAATGGGTTTGTTCGACTGCAAAGATGAAGAGAAATAAAGGGCCAAGATTAGTCACGGTTCTAGCCAAAAGAAGAGCATCTCGTTTGACCTCATGCAGCGCCTAGCGCGCCCCAAAAATAGGAGGAAGCGAGAAGCTGCATGGGTCTCCTTCGATTCGAGGAGAGTGGAGGAGACGAAGACGGAGACAAAGACGGAGACGGAGACAAAGACAAAGACGGAGACGCTGGCTGATGGGGTTGACTGGCTGACGGCCAAATTGAGTCGCACGGCGCGTGCTCTATTTATAGTGGCGCTCATGCACGGCGGCGGCATTGATAAAAATAGTGTTTGGCGGTTATAAATTACAGCCGCAACGAGCCGGCCAACACTATTTATAGAGAGCCCCCACCATTCCACCATTCCACGCCGCCCGTACAGGTACAAAGTAGTGGCAGTGGCAGGCAGGCAGGCAGCCAACAACAAGGTCATTGCGGGAAATTCGAAGAGGCAAAAGGTAACAAACAAAAGCTGTTTTTGGTGTGGCCAAATTTGGCCAAGACTGGGGACGCCCGCGTTCCCAGTCGACTACGGATGAAGTCAGCAGCCAAAAACGGAGGCTCTGCCCCCCACACACAGAGACGCAGAAACAGAAACAGAAACACGGGGCGGTTGGCGGCTGATGACCGACAATTGCAGCAACCAGCAACCACGCGACGCACGCGCTCTTTTTTTGGGGGCGAGTGGGCAGCGGCAGCAGCCAATTTTGGGTGGCACTCATGAATGAGTGTGCGGCTGGCTCCGGCATGAATGGGGAATGGGCATGGGCATGGGAATGGGAATGGAGCTGCGCTGCTGCTCTGAACGTAAATGCCACCAACGCGCGTGTGCCCGCGAGAGACAGATTCGATACGCGTTTTGTGTGTTGGCTGCTGCTGCTTATGGCTGTTTCTGTTTCTGTGTCTGTTTCTGGCCATGTGGGAGACGCGGCCAAAAAGGAAATGCATTTGGGCAGCCGCCAGGGCATAGTGGGCGATTGTAAGAGAGCGGCTCTGGTGGGTGTCGGTGTCGTCTCCCAATTAAGAGAATCTCTCAAAATGTAATCCACGCTTGTGCGCTTCCTCCTCAAAGAACTTTTTTTGGGAGGGGGGGAGGCAGGGGCTTTTTCTTTTTGTAGACACTTACCCGACGATCACTTTTGAGTGGCGTCTCCTTGTGCTGCTGCTGCTGTGTCTGTGCTGGCACCACAGCGGTGCCCATTACATTGGCTGTCATGTTGGCTGCAGTTACGCCGGTAACCATTTCGGTTAGATACTTTTTATTGAGTTTGAGGCACAGTTTGGTTCTGTTTTTTTGTGTTGTGCTTGTTTCACTTTTGGCAGAAATCAAATCTGCTCTGATTTTGGTTGCTTTTTGGTTTTGCAGTTTTTGAAGTTCACAAAGAGAAAAAAATGTCTCACTTTTCACGTAAAAACGCTTTTGCTCTCGGACTCTACTCTCGGCTACTATTTGTGTAGTGCTATTTGTCCGTGTTCTACTGCGACCGTGTGTTCCGCGCGGTACGAGTGACGGTTGGCGAATGAGTTCCAGGTTCTGAGTGCAGGCCGATTAAAAGACCAACACCAGACGCTCGCTTCGGATCGTTCGGGTTTCGTGCGAGAGAGTGCGCGCGCGTGTGTGTTCGTGCCAGACAGAGAGGGAGACAGAGAGAGCGAGATGCGCGCGTGTGTTCGTGTCTGGGACCACTACCTGGACTGACTACCTTATCGCTCGCTTGGCTTATGGCAGACGAATGACGATTGATCGACAGGTTCGTTGGCTAAATCGCCGCGACGAGACGCGAGCGCAAAAGCCACACGACCAGCACACACACACACACACACTCTCACCTGCGCCTGCGTCGGTCGGTTAGGTAGCAACTGCCGTCGCCTACCAGTGTGTGTGTGTTTGTGTGTGCGCAAGTACCTACATCGTCGTCGCCGTCGTCGCCTCGATACGAGTTACTCATACGCCCCCTGCCTACTGGCAGCACTGCTCTCTCTCTCTCTCGCGGGGGAATGAATGGCAAAGTCTAACCGCTTTATGGGCATTTCTTCCTTTTTGGAAATCACACACACAAAACCCCCCTCCAGAGAGAGATCTTCGATCGTTGGCGGGATTCACGAGAGCCACTGGTCCCTGGCCTGGGCCCGGGAGCGTGACTCTGTGCTAGCTGCTGATTCATGCGGCGGCGGCGGCCAACGCGACGACAGCAGCAACAACAGCAGCAACAACGACGTCGGTCCCATAGAAGGTGAAAATAGCAGCAGCAGAAGCTGTCTCTCTGCCTCCGACACGATATGACGCCACCCAGTGCGACACGACAGGTTCCGTCCGTCTGTTTGTCCGCTTGTCCGTCCGTCCGTAGTGTTTCGGTTTTATCTGCGGTGGTGGTGGGGTCGCTAAACAGTAAACAAGATCACAAGGTTACCTTTGGGGCTGTGCGCACGCCAGGCGGAAGTGGGTGGGGTGTGATGAGGTGGGGTGACGATGACGCAGTCCATCCCCCCAGAAAGAGCCAGAGGAGGGAAGCCCAGACCGAGACCCAGAGCCAGACTGTTCCAGCACTCGTTCATGCCGCGTGCAGCCGCAATTAAGTGAAGGCCGGCGCTTCGCCCTTTATAAATATATTTTGATCGATTGAAACGGAACGAAAATTAAATGGAAAATGGAAATGGCTATGATTATGGTGGATCTGGGGGTCTGGGGGTCTCGACAAGGCTGCCGCCTGATCTACACGTGCGTCGATCGACGCTTAGATTCAGTTTGATGGCGTCTACGTGCATTGCTGGACTTACACGTTTCTGGTTTCTCGTATTCGTTTTGGTTTTTTTTTTTGACTAATAATGTGTCGAAGGTTGGGCTGTAATTACACTGTCCGACCCAACAAGTCTAGAAAACCCATAAAACCCTATTTAAACCATAAATAATCAGAGAAATTAGTGATAGAATCTACTTGCAAGCCCCATCATAACGCAGAGATTACACATGGAAATGTACTCGAACTGTATCATCTTGGGGCTATAGCTATTATCTAACGTTTGGGACATGGGCCATATCCGAAAATAAACCAATTTGAAGATAATAAAACCTCTCACAAAAATGTCCAACATTCCTGTGCGGTTGTCTAGTGTAGCCACGAGTTATGCGTTTTATGGTTTGTTTAGAAGGTTGCCACGCCGAGAACACATGCCCCCGCGAGCCGCTAGCCCCCAACCACCAGCCGCAGCCGCAGCAGTCAGCAGTCGCGGACGTCTACAACACCTTCGCGTTCCAATTACAATTTGGCAGCCGATCAAAAGGCGGTGCGGTGCGGTACGGTACGGTACGGGTATGGTGGCAGTGGCGGTGGCGCGTACCGCCCGCGGTCAGCAACTGGCGTCGATGGCAACGTCGGCTTCGGCTTCGGCGTCGGCGTCGGCACTTGTGCATGCCAATTTAATTGCACAGAAAGATCGGAAAACGTTGGCGGCGTTTTACATCACTCTCGGGCTGGCCAAAAACAGCCAAAGGTGTGGATGTATCTCACGGATACGCCGAAACAGATACAGCCACAGCCACAGATACAAGTTGTTTTTGTGCGCCTCAACGCCCAATTTGATGCTGCCCCATTGTTGCTGTTGCCGCTCCGAGAGATCACATGCAGCGTCTAAAATAAACTGTGGCAAAAATGTATAGTCGAAAAGGTACTCGTGGTCGTAGCCGTAGTCGACGGCAAAAACAACATCAAATGTGCGCATTGCTAATTGCGTCTAAATTTAGAACAGCGCCAGAGCAGAGCAGAGCAGAGCCCCCAGAGCCCCCTAAAAGCATTAGGCAAATGTTGGCCTAACAGCGACGTCAGCATTAACAGGAGCTGTGGCAGCGGCAGTGGCAGCGAACGCCCACGCGCCAAAGTACACGGTTGGGCATTACAGGGTACTACAGCTGTCGCTTCGCTGTTAATGGAACTAAAAATAACAGTAGAGGCGGCGGGAGACTGGCTGTTAAAACAAAGAAAGAGACAGAGCAACAGAGAGGGAGAGAGTGGGAGAGTGGAGCAGTTTTTCGCCCTCGCTCCATGGCCACACGCACACACACACACAAACACACTTGTACATTTTCAAGCAGCTCGCGCGCACGCCACACACTCTCTCTCGCGCGTTTAAAACGCCATTAAAATCGCCAACGCTGTTTTAAACGCGCGCAGCGACTGCAAACGCACTTGCGATCGATTGCTAGCTGGTGCTGCGCTGTTTTTGCTGCCGTTGTTGCACTTAATGGCGCTGTACATTTGGGCAAATGAAACAGCCTGAGGGAGAGGCACCCCACAAGTCCCCCTGCCTGCTACTTTTGCGGCTGCTGCTGTTGTGCAAAGTATTTTATTACTCATTAACCGTAACGACGCATTTTGCCTGAGAATTCGGCCACGGGTAAGGGGCGAACGGGGCGCGGGTGTGGGTGTGGGTGTGGGTGGGCAGGCAGGAGGTCCAATTTTTCGACACAAACGTCAGCAAGTACCCGACGACAGACAATTCTAAATTTAGCAACAGGTACAATAACAACAACAACAACAACTACAAAAACTCAAATTGCAAAAAATACACTCCTCCTGCTGCCGCTGCCACTGCCGCTGCTTTTATTTCTTCTTATTTTGTGGGATTTTTTGTTGTTGTTGTCTTCAACTCGAATTTGTTTTGTCTTCAATTTATTTCTTCATTTTTGTTGTCTTTTTTTTCGTCTTTTGTTATTTTTTTGCTTGGTTCGATTTTTATAAGGGCAAAGAGACAGAGAGAGAGGGTGAGAGGGGGAGAGAAACGTTCAAAGGAGATCGCGTGATGCGGAAATCGGATAACAGAAAACTAAAGAGATCTAACGGTTAATATATTTAAAAAAAGAGAACCTGAGCTAACAGTAAAAGACGAGAAATGGGGGATATTTTAGGGCACTTATTTTTGAATACGAAATGTATCCCGATTCCGGGAAAACTTTGTCTAAAAATAAAAATAAACTTAGCTCAAGTCTTAGATAGTCTCATCTAGATGCTGGATAATCTTCTGTAAAACAATGCCTGACTGAAGGAAGATCCCTGTTTTTGGGATCCTCTCTCGTTTGGCCGGCTCAGCCGCTTCAATTTGACCAAAACCGAGACTTGACTTTTCGACTCTGCTGCAGTGCAGTGCAGTCTCCCTCTCCCTCTCTCTCTCTCTCTGTGTCTGTGTGTATTTGGTAAATATTGGAGATTTTCCCAAAAGTTAAGTCCGTGCAATCCTTTCGCTGGAAGTCAAGTCCATCCACTCCCCTGCTCCTGACTCCGTTTGCCATTGCTACTGGAACTCCCTAAAACTGCTTGGAACAGTAGCTGCTTGGCTTTTAGCATGGGACACCGCCCTTCTTCCGTTCCGCGCGACTAGCGGGAAAGGGTTTTAAGCCGTGTCCTGATTCAGGATCTGTTGCTGGTCCCCGTATCGGTGGCTTAGTTGCAACCGCGTTAATTAAATCGCCTTAGACACGCTCTCCGTGCAATCATGGGCCAGCAGAAAAGGGTTCAGAGCAGAGCAGAGGAGAGGGTGCTGGTAGCGAAAGGATTAAAGATACAGATAGACAGTACAGGTACAGGTCCTTTGCACGGTTTCTATTAACAGGATGATCATGCCCATCAAAGGGCTAAAACCACACACCCATAAAACTGAACGTGCAACAAAAGCCAAAGCGCGTGTGCAACATGAACATGGACCTGGACCGAAGAACCAACAACTCTTCCCTATAACCCATACCATCTACCATATACCCTATACCCTATACCCTTTCCTTTACCAACTTTATTGCACCCTTTCAACCCCGCATTTCGGTTCTTTTTACCTACGGATCCGGCGATCTCTCCGTGACGTTGTTTGTTTATTTGCCATAAAAGGATTATGGGCGTGGTGGGTGCATGCCTTTGGGCCAAAGTTAACCCGTTGAAAGCAGACTCAAGCAGACCAGAGGCTCTCTCGATAGAGGGAATGGGAGGGTGAGGGCCCTTTAGAGAGAGAGAGAGAGAGATCTTTGGCTGATCTCTGTCTTCCCCTGCGTTTTCCCTACTGCTACTTCCTGGTACTCCTGCGACTTCTTCTCTTTATTTTGATTTTTCACTAAAAAAGTCAACTTCTAATCATAAAAAACAAACAAAAACAAGCTAATATGTCCCTAAACTCTTCGGGTACCGGGTAAAAAAACGCAGAAAAAACATGGTACGAGTATTACATGGCATTGCGTAAAAAACGAACGCGCAGTTCCTTTGAAAAACGTGGAATCCTGCCAAAAAACTGTTGACAACAAATTGCATAAAAAACGCCTTGCCTCCTTTACGATTTCGGCTAAAAAAACGAAAACCTTAGATCGATTGGTCGCTCAAGGTGAGGCGAGAGGATGGGTTCTCTGTCGCGCAGCATGCAGAAGGATTTTATGGTTTTATTTAGGGTTATTTACAGCCGAGGAGAGCGAGAGAGGTCTCCCTTCAATGTCAAATCAATTGGCGGACAAACGTCAACTCGTCAAGACCCACAGGTAAGAGGTGAGACGTTGCAGGGGAATGGTATGTAAAGAGTGGAAAGAGTGACGAGGCGACTCGCGCCGAAAGAGTATCCTTCTTCTGTTTCGATAGAGTTTCCACGGATTAGAAGAGTCCTTTGGTCTCTTGGTTTCGGGTTTTATGATCACCCAAAACTAATGTCCAGAGTGTCCTTGATGGCTGCCTGGTGCCTGGTGCCTGATGGCTGATGCCTGATGCCCGATGATTCGCAAAAGAGTTTTTATGATGCGACACGCACCCATCCGCAGCAGTCTTACCTCTTGCCCTCACCATCTCCCTCGCCACTTCCCTCCCTTTCCCTCTCCCTTTCTCTGCTTCGCTGATTAACGAATCCTTGCCAATTTCCGGGAATCACATTTGGCCAAAATATGCCGCCGGCCAGCCACAGAGGGCGCTCTGCTCTCTGCTCTCTGCATAAATTTCACTAATCGGAGGAGAGGCCCCAAAAAGAGCCCCAACAGAGCCTCAAAGCAGCCGCCTAATTTCGGAGCTAATTTCTGCGGCAGAGTGGA
This sequence comes from Drosophila lowei, assembly GCA_008121275.1. Classification (NCBI taxonomy): domain Eukaryota; kingdom Metazoa; phylum Arthropoda; class Insecta; order Diptera; family Drosophilidae; genus Drosophila; species Drosophila lowei. Next base: position 14,952,613 of record CM017781.1, on the reverse strand, counting down.
CTAATTTGCTTGCCTCATTTTGTGGAGCACCGTTAGATGTGGCTGACAGCAGCAGCTGCAGCTACCCTTGAGATCTACATAAATATTTGCCTAATGACAGGATGTGTTTGCTGATCGATCGAGAAGAGCTTCCATGCATTCCATCCAATGAAAGGCTTAAAAACAGTTCCCACAGCAAACTGCAGCCGCCTGAGAGTGGGCGTTCTCCTTGGTAGCTGGAACAGAAAATGCAAAAATGCCATTAAAAAAAAAAAAAAAAAGGAGAGATACATATAGAGAGAATGCTGAATGCTGCATGCTGCATGCAGCATCGATGTATTGTATATAGATCGTCGCCGTCTCTGGCAAACGTCTGCATGGTCGTTGAGGTGCTAAAAATGTTTTACGAGTCTCAACAAATCGTGACCAGAGCCCCATCCACAGAGCACCCAGACAGCAGATCCCCAAACAGAGGCCGCAGTGCTCCAAACCCAAAGACTTCTCATCTCCTACCCAAAAGCTCTACTCCTGACAAAAACCATCGAAAAGGAAGGTGTCGAAGGTCTAGAAGAAACACTGAAAACAGTCAAGGAAGAACGGAAACACGAATAGGGAATACTCTAGGATGAAGAATTCGTATTCTCAGAGAAAATTGCATAGCAAAAATTGAATCAAAATTAAATTAAAGTGAAATTAATTGGAATTCACTTTTATTTAAAAATAAATATTTATATTATATTCAATTAAAATGAAATATATTTAATTTAATAATTAAATATACATACATTTATGCATATATGTTTATACGGCACTGAAAAGAGAAATGTACTGCTTAAATCAGCGAAAATAGAGTCGAGTCATGCACACGCCATGTATTCTGCGCTTGCAATTCGTGTATGTTCTCTTTTCCAGCATTCGTTTGAGCGTTTCGAGTCGAGCAATCATGGAATAAATCAGAGAATATACCCATAAAGAGAGGCTACAATCCACTCTTTTCTCTCATATATCCCGTCCCCAAACACTCCAACATTTTCAAATGTACCCCAATTATAAGAATGAGCATAAGAGTAGAGGCAATCGCGTGCAAAGGTACCTCAAAGAATCGAAGGGAATCGAACCCGCAGCCGACAACGACAATCACAAGAGGCAGCAGCCTCCTTCAAAGAAATCGACTCTCTGGCATCGATCATAAATGCGCGGAAAAGGGGGTTGTGGCAGGCGTTGCATGCACTATTGAACTTGGTGAATGAAACCGACAGGCTTCAGCAGCGGCAGCAGCAGCAGAAGCCGCCACGGGGTGGAGTGGAGTGAGTCCGAGTGGTAGGGCGTTGGAGAGCCAAGAGGCAAGTTGTAATTTACACTGGGGTGGCGTTGCCTCAAGCAGAGGGAGGGGAAAGAGGGTAACGGGTAAAGAGGGGTCGGAGCACAGCGGGTTGCTGCCTTGTCACGGCGCTGGCGTTGGAGTTCGCCCCAGAGATCATGCCCAGCGATTACCTAAACGCACAGACAGAGCCCCAGAGACGAAGACCCAGATCCTTGAGCTGCTGCTGGGGCTGCTGCTGTTGCTGCCGTTGCTGCCGTTGCTGCTGCGGCAGTCGCTGCTGCATAAATTATATTGTGGATGGAATGGACGTGGGGCATCTCGCATCGCGAATGCTGACCAACAACCGGTCGGTCTGTCCAGCGTCTGGCCTCTGCAGCGTCTGGCACACTTATTGCGCAAAATGCGCGCTCCACGAAGCATGGCCCATGTACAGAGAGGAGCAAAGGGGAGCGGGAGGGGATCGTTGGAAGCTGGAAGCGAGTGAGGGGGCCCCCACCGATCGGTTGCGTCGTCTTTGCGCCGGCGCATTGTTTCCATTTTATGGAGATTAACATTTTTTGCTGCGTCTGCATCTGCCACCCGCTGCCGCCCTGTCAGTGGCGGTCCCCCGTGCCCCTCTCCAACTTCTCTTGATACCCCTTGTGGTGGCAGACTTCTCTGCCCCCGCCACCCCTCCTGGTGGCAGATCTGCAGCATCTTCTTCTGACAAGCATCCGTTGCAATAAAGTTTTTGTTTTTTCTGGTTTTTTTCTGTTTTTTTCTGTTGTGTGTTGCCAGATTTTTACTTGTTTTTCATTTCGGCAAGTCACGACCCGCGTAATGAGCCACAGGATGGTGAGGGGAGGAGTGGCTGCAGGGGAGGAGGGTGCAGGGTCTGATATTCTCTTTGTCTCCCCAAAGGAAGTGGCAGCCACAGCAGTAGACACCAGAAGAGCAGGAAAGATCGAAGAGGGCTACCAGTGAAAAGGAGTGGAAGGGTGGGAGGGGGCTCTATGATGGAGGGGGGCAAATGTTAATTTTTCCTATTGCTTAACATCGGCTAACGATTATTAACCCCGTTACGATGGATGAATGGGAAAATGCCGAAATCTCAAAATGAAAATTCCTAAAAAAAACAACAACAAAAATCCAAACATTCAATTTATGAAGGCAATCATCAAAACCTGTGATGGAATGTATCTGTATCTCTTTTGAGATGTATGCATCTGTATCTCTGTAGCTGTTTGTATCTGTATCTGTCAATGAGTTGGCAAAATTTGTGGTTTATGGGCCCAGATGAGATGCATAGATGATGCACGTACGGATGGGCTTGTAAAAGATCGGAAGATCTTGTTGTTTGCGTAAGTAAATCTTTGTATGATTGCCAGGTGATATATTGATCTTTTTACCGGTACCCAGTAGTAGGTTTAGTGCAGAAGATCCTTCTGTATAGTAAGAGGATATGTTTCGATGTTTCTTGATCATTTCACAGCACTACCAGGTGTCTATCAGGGCTCTGAAGGTGATTGAGCTGAAGAGGGCACTGAGGAGGCAGGAGTAGATTAGAAGATGTATCCATCTAATGGAAACCAATAACAATCCAATATTAAGCATACAGAATTCTTCATTTATTATTATATATTCATTTTCATCATCAGATGTGGATGGCCATAGGCTTTTTCTCTCGGTGGCAATTCCTCTCCATTGTGGCAGCCACCTCCTCGTTTAGCAACCTCCCCTGATGATTTTCCCTCGAAACCAGATTAACTTTCGGTTTCTATCTGCTTTATTATATTCCCTAACAAACTTCTGCAAGAGAAAAACCTAAAAAAAAGGGGAAAAGTCATACCACACACCCCATGAAGTGTTTCCACAAAACCCTTTTTTAAAAAAACACAAAAAAGTGACTTTTTGGCTTTTCGACTTAAAAATAAAACAAATAAACAATTTACAAATGAGAAAATTACTTTTCCGGCTGTTATTAACGCCAAGGCTGAGGTCCTGTTTTTTAAGCCTTTTTTTTGGGCCTAATCAAGAAAAGGGGAAAATTCTGCGAATTAGAGAAAATTCCACTAAAAACCCTTTGCCAAAAAACTGCTCTTCTAAAAAATAGCTGTCCAAAAAAATGGTCTCAAAAATCTCAGGCCCAAAAATTGGTTTAAAAACAAAAATCGCACGAAACGTTCCAAGAATTTGGTAAAAAGTTTTATTATTCCAGCGCGAGATTTTACAACCCAGGAACCCAAAAAACTGATCTTCACAGAGCTCTGATCTGAGGAGAGAGCAGAGCAGAGCAGAGCAGAAAGGCTTAAAAAACGAGCGGACGAGGTGGCCCATAAAACTCACCCTTTGAGGTTCGTAAAAAAACGCTGAGGGAACCCCGAGGAGCACGACACACACACACAATTGTCACCACAAAAGGATTGCAACCCTCTCTAAAAAAAAGAGTAGAAAGAACCGCAACAAAGGATGCCATCGATGGGCGAGGCCCGAAAGGCTTCGGTTAAAAAACGAAAGTCAAACAAATGAGAGACGCGCGCTATCCGCTATCCGTTTGGCATGTGGCAGAATGTCTCACTCACAGGAGGCAAGGATTCAAGGATCGTAAAATTGCGAGCGTGTGTCCCAGGTTGCCAAGGTTGCGAAAGGATGTGCTGTGCTCGTTCGCGGCTTAATCCTTGCACATCCTTGTACATCCTGGCCCTTTCAGGCGTAGGCTCAGGCTCAGGCTGACATTTGCTAATATTTTGATTTCGAAACAAAACAATACGCCCACCGAAATGAAACGAACTGAGTCCTGTCCTGAGTCCGAAAGGGCTTACTGCGGAAGGATTAGTCGCGTTTAACCATGACGCGGAATTCGCGTGAAATTTCCGGACTGCAGAGGGATCTTTCCGATCTTTCGGATCTTTCGGTTCTTTCGTGGGATGTTGTGCTGGGGCGTTGCTGTGTTGCTGCATTTAGCAAAGGATTACGGCCCATTTTAACCATAATTAGAGACAACAAGTTGTAAAGCCATTAACCAGGCAGTCCAGCCAGCCAGCATCCTTTCCCTGCATCCTTCCCCTCATCAGTTTTCCCTCTCAGTCAAGATGCTGTCAAATCAAAAGTTAAATGCAATGTCAACCCGTGGATCGAAGGTCGTAGGTCGTAGGTCGTAGTTCGCAGTTGTCGATTTCTATGTAAATCGTCGTGCACTAATTTTTTGCCACAATTATCGGGAATACTATACCCAAAAAAAAAATACAAATAAAGAAGATCCGTCATGCTCTAGATCGTAAAGAGAAGTGGGCTTCCAGAAAGGGTTCTGTTCTCGCTGTGGGATGCGCTCTACTTTTTTATGGTTCTTTTTTGTTAGCGGCGATCCAGTGACCTAGTTCGGGTGTCCCTTAACCCTTAACCCTTGTGCGATCTCTTCTGAGAAGCCCTGTCTGAGTTTTTGTGTTTTTTGTTTTGTTAAAAATTCGTTTTGCTCTGCATTTCTTTTTGGAAAATATTCGAACGCGTTTTTCCTAGGATTTTCGGATTTTTATTGGCCGATATTTTACGACATTTTTACTCCAGTTTAACATTTTAATTGTGGCAAAAGGGAAAAGGGTTCAGCGAAAGTGTTGACATGGCTGGTCGCTTGGGTTAGGTTTCGGTTTTTCGGTTGAGCATTTGTCAAGGTCAATCGTCAAGGGGATCGATCGGTTCCTGGCCAGTTGTCATTAGCAAAGGTTAAAGTTGCTCATTAAGCGGCAGAAAGGTAAAAGGCAAGGAGTGAGAGTGAAGCCAGAGAAAGTAAGGGTGACAGCAAGGGAGAAATGAAAGGGATTCTGATTCCACTCTCGTTTTTGGGTTCCACAACTTTTGGAGCAGCCAACGCCCCAACAGGGTTCACAGAAGGGACTGCAACAGAGGTCGCAGGTCACACAGGATCCATAAAGGCCCACAAACAAGAAATTGATGTTTTTTGGCTGCTCCTGGATTTTGTATACAGTGCTTCATTAAATACCCGTCTCAATCTTTGGTTCTTTCGTTTCACCAGATCAATAACATATTAGACAACAAACTGGGTAATATTTCCCATGGAATATATCAATAATTGGTAGAAACTGCAGTGGAAAAACGGGATTGCCTGTACCCAGTACTCAAAGAACACAGATCTAGAGTTTGTGGCCAGACTCCTGTGATATCGCACGGAATTGAGTTTGATTCCCATGATCCCCCACATTCTGAAACGAAAAAATCACAAATGGAGATCATACCCAATAGATAGCATTAACTCCTGGCGATTTGATCATTGTTATAGCCAGAAGAAAGAAAAACAAGTCGGTGGGCTCTTTGAACACCTGGCTTTCGAAGACTACTAAGGCTTTTAAGGCCCCATAAACACCTTTCCATATATCTAAGCAGCTCCAAAGGAAAGAAGTATGGGAGTGCATACGCCAATCCAAACATTTATGACTTCCATTCCCTGATGATGGTACCCTGTGAGCGGTGGTTACCATAGTTCTACCTAAAAACGTAAAGCCTCGAAGCCTCAAAACCGCAAAACCCACAAAAATTGCGACAATTATCAGCAAAAAATTAGGCCAAAAACACAGTGGAAAACCACAAACAAAAAAGAAACGGCCCAAACGGAACAGCAAGCAAAAAATCATTGAATAGAAAATAAACAAAAAGATGTCCAGCAGCAGCGTGTGCTCGGAGCCAGCCAGGACTGCGGCCAGCCGCAAAGAAGTGCGACAATTTTTGGCACCATAAAAAATAATTAGAACAAAAAATGGGAACACTCCCAGGACGGGAGCAGGGAGGGATATGGGATATGCAGATCGAGCCCAAAAATTTAATTCGCCTTTGGCCAAAATCTGGGCATATGACCTGCGAAATTCGCACTAAAAATCTGCAACGGCAGGTCGTTCTCTTTTTGTTCTGCTCCTTTTTTGTCACGTGCTGAGAGTCCTTCGGGGATGCTGTGTCCTGTGTGCAAATTATGCGAAATTATGTCATGCCGTGAGGCGGACGGGCGGACGGGCGGCCGGACAGACGGTTCCGTTCCGTTCCGTTCGGCTAAAAATGGAACGAGATCAGAACATTGAGAGCGCGTTCCCATTCTTGACGGGGGAAAAAATATATTTATGATCCTCTCATAAAAACATATTTTTGCTGCAAGGCACTTACGTAAGAAATATCCTTGTTCCTTTTTATGTTTCGCCTCCTCGTTTATCCTTGAGAATTTACGCAAAAATCTATAGATTTACAGCAGATCTTTTTTCCCGATTTTCGTATCTAGGTCTTTTTTTTTTTTTTGGTTTGGTTTGGCTTGAACGGATCATTAGGATCAGCAGAGCAGGCTCTCAAGGACACTGCTGCCTGCTGCCTCCTGCCTCCTGCCCAAAGTAATTAAAAGTTTTTTTCATTCTCATTAATTATCCGAGGATCTGCTGCATCAAGCTCTTTGTCAGCCGTGTGTCGTGGCCTTTTTTCCGGGCAACTAAATCGTTTTGCACTTGAAATATCATAAACAACATTATCAAGAAAGGGTCTCTGGGGCTGAAAGGCGATTAAGTTGGCAACATACGATCCAAGCAGCAGCAGGAGGAGGAGAGGCAAAAGCAGAAGGAGCCGAAGATGGAGCTGTAGCTGGAAAAGGAGTTGCAGCCCATTCCCTGGGACATTCTCTCTCGCGATAATTAATCAAATCTCTTGCATCTGACCGCAGGGACAGGAACAGGCAGCAGATCTGTAGAACGAGTGGAAAGAGCTCAGGAGCTCTGGGACTGTGGGACTGTGGGACTGTGGATGCAAGCAAGAGCCAGGAGCTGTTGATGGGGCAAAAGATAGAGCTCTGGAGACGATAATGCGGAACGATACTAAGCATATGTATATCGGAATGATCATTGACAGAAGTCCGGCCTAATGTGAAGGGAAAGGAGTGTAAGGAAAGGATCTCCCAAGAGAAGCTATTACAATGGAATGCTGAAAGGGATATATTTATGATGAAAACAGGATCAGGATAGAGCAAAAACAAAACAAAAGATACAGAAAATGAAACTATAGTTATTTCTACTTAAAGTATAATGAAAAATAATCATATTTTCCCGATTACCGATTACTTGTATCAATATACTCTATTTAAAGCTTCATTCAATCTATAAATACGCCAACTAAATGCTTACACAGCGATAACAGCGTCTCAAATATATGCTTAAAGCCCACTCAAATATATGCCCGAGTGCATTCGTATGCATGCACGTGTTGAGTACACTCCCGAAATGCTTGTGGGGAATATTTCTCAATCATCACTCTATAAATCTGAGGGCCTTAAGCATCTGCTTTCATACCCAAAAATTGAATTGACTTGTGCTTCGGTCTGCTTTTCCCTTTTCCTTTTCCCTTGGGATGGCACCTGCCAGTGATGCTGCCCCGTCAATTCCTTCGCTGGCACAGACACTTTTACTTTTATATCCTGTTAACAACCCATAATTTGGCCAATTTAACACTTGTAAACGCGCTTTCGCCGCTCTAATGAGGTACAAAACGTTTGCCAGCCGCAAAAAAAACCCAAAGCCAAAAGGAGAATTAACATATAAAAACGCTGTATGGGGAGACACCTCTCTTTTGACCCAAATTGCATGTTGCCTACCCCCAAGAGATCCTCAGAGATTGAGGCCTTATAATCAGGCAGGGTCTGGCGGCTTAGGACACTCCATTAAATTCAACCCAGAAACAACTACAGACCAGACCCAACCCCGTGTGCGCAATTACACAAATCTGCAGAGGATTCGCGAGGACTTTCCAGATTCCAGATACCAGACTGGTGTTAATTTATGCGTTTGGGGCATAAAAATCGCTGCCAATTACCTACGAAATGCTTCAATTATAGCCCCGACAAACAGACAAACAGCTGCCGTTGTGGTTCGTGGCGGTGAAACCCTTTTTAGCAATCTCTGGCCATACTCTTTGAACTTCAGCGGAAGATCAGGGTTTGGAAATCACTAATTTTTTCAAGGCCAACTGGCCGCAAGATTCCGGGATCTCTATTAAATTTGAAAAAGCATTCTGCCGTTTCTGTCTGTTTAAAATGTTATGTTAAACATCTTTTAAGTATTTTATTTTATTAGAAAAGATTCCTAGCGTCGAGGCACACACGTGCCGCAACAATATGATACTTTTTGAGCCCGATTGTTCTTTGCTTAAATTTAATATTCCTCTTCCTTTGATGCGAAACTTTAAGAGTCGAGGCACGCGTGGCGCAACACTATGATACCCAAATCTCTCTGTCTCTCTGTAGATAGCACTTCAAAACAATTTTTCCAGGTTTCCTCTTTATACAAAAGCACTCTAAAATTTAGGAATCGAGGCACACTTTTGGGACACTATGATATCCAAATAACTTTCTCTTTTCTCATATATATTTTTGTCATGGCCATCAACGCGGTTCCGATTGATTTAAATCAAAAGAAAACTTGTTTATAATTAAACAAAAACAATTATATTGAAAGTTAAAAGAACTTTTCAATCGAAAAGCTATAGATAATGATCAAGAAAGCATACACTTGCAAACTCTTCCAAACAAGGGTTCTCTCTGGTGTACGTGATTGCGAAGTGGCAGTGGGAGTGGGGAGTATTCCCTTCTATTCCCAGAAATAGAAGTTTCCACCTTGCGATAAGAGTCCAAGTCCAACTGCAATGCGTAATGTGGAGCATCAAAGTGCACAAACAAATGTCCATCGAATGAATGAATGCCACTCATGGGGGACTCATACTCATCGGCAGTGGTCTCGGGTTTCACTTGGAGAGCTGCTGACATTGACCGTAAGCGTGTCACAGCACAGCACGGCAAATCGATGACCAGTTTCCCCACTTGCACTTCTACTTGCACTTCCACTTTGACTTCCACTTGCAGTTGCAGTTGGTGTGTGTGGACTGTGTGGACTGGTGGGGGACCCGCTGAGTTGTCGCTTGTCATTAGCTCCCTGTGTGCACAATAAATGATTCAGATACAGCTCCGACTGTTGTGGCACTTTCATTGGAAACCTTGGAGGCAGAAGATGAGACATATCGTTATATCGTTATCGCTGCCTAAATTGACACAAACAAAACAACAACAACAAAAAGAATCAGAAATAATTTACATACGAGAAGGCACAGCGTCGTAATCAATGAGAGGCTACTCGTTTCACGCAAACTTGCAACCAGTTGAAACCTGCCACTGATTAATGTGCCCCATTCAACGGACACACGGAAGGGCTCTCCCCCCTTTAGTTTTTTTTCTTTCATTTCTGATGGTTTAATTGGCGACAATTGTTGGTTTGCTGCTTCGCGAGAGAGAGGAAAGTTCCCAGTGCCAGTGCCAGTCCCAGTGCCAGTCCCAGTGCCAGTGGCAGGTGTTGCCACGCCACTCCACTCCTGTTCCACTTTAAGGCCAAGAAAAACAGCTCAAATCGTACAAAAAACTGTGATAATTAAGCCAATGCGAACAAAGCGAACAACAAGAGCCATTGAGCATTGCTAATGAGACTCATTTGCCTGGGATTCAAAGGGAAAATTAAATATCAGGCAGCAATCAAAAGCAGTTTTGTGGCATTCCAGCTCAGGCCAGAAGAGAGTCTTGGGAACCTGTAAACGAGTTCAATCAGTCATTGATCAATCAATCAGGTTCTTCTGTGAAGTCCTTCCATCAATATTCTGTGGAAGGATGTGGAACTAGAAAAATGTTGATGCCAGATCACAGAAATATCTTATAAACCAGATTGCAGAATCTGTTTGCGATCGGATTAATATTCTAGTCACAAGAAAGAAACTATGTCCGTGCGTTCTCCGTCTTTCTCTCTCTCGCAGAGTGTCTTAGCAGTGCCGTGTTTCAGTACCGCCTATTACAGTATCGCACCACGTGTGCCGCTAATCCCTAAAAAGAGAACTGAATTACATTTTTCATTAGACACTTTTCATTTTCCCTGTGTTATTGTTGAAGAAAATTCCTCAAAGAATGAGTATTTACAAAACCACACAAAAAACTACTTTCACGATTTTCCAGCGACTGAAATTTCTGTTAATTCTGATTCAGGAACCGTCAAAGTCGTGCCACACCCACAATTTGTACACAGACTCCTGCAGAGCCCACACACATCACACACAGAGCGAGGGAACACTTGTTGCTTGTTGCTTGCTGCCCCCGGACTGGTAGCTAATGGATCTACACCTCGGCATCAAAATCTGTGTGTCTCTGCCTCAGCCAGGGGCTGTCCAGGGGCTACTTAACAAATACAGCAGCCGCAGCAGCAGTACGAGCCTCATCTTGTGGCAAGTAGCCTAAGACTCTGGAATCGCTCCCCAGACAATTGCCACATCACGCTTGTTTGCCCGCACATTAACGCCGACGACGACGACGACGACGATGAGGACTGAGGATTGAGGATGATGATGATGATGACGAGACGCGCAAAGACAAATCCTTTTTGGCTGCTTAGGAAGTGGGATTGAAGTTCGGCTTCGGATTGTGTGTTGTATAAACATTTGCACAAGACACGGCATTAGGACAAAGCGGCAGCCAAGCGCGTGATCGTGCTCGTGATCATCGCACAAAACACCCGAGGGAGAGAGGGAGAGAGAGAGAACGGGGACGACAGAATGGGAGACAGTCAGGGAGATCGAGATCGAGATCTGCTGCTGGACTCCGGACTGAGACCCGGGCTGACCATTTGGGTGGGCTGAAACGTGTACAAAACTATTTTGATAGCCACCGTATTTTCTGAGAGTGTTTTTCTTTCCGAACGGGCCGGCCAGACGTGGGTCCGGCACCGGTCTGGCGTCAGTCGCGCGCTGTTTGCTCGAAAAATTTAAACAGCAAAGTGATTAATGTCATGCACAGAAGGCAGCACCAGTCAGAGGAGGAGACGAAGACGGAGACGGAGACGGAGACCCGACTCTCAAGCAGCAGCATCTTTGGCAAACAACATAATCAAGCGCACATCCGTTCCACCTCGAGGTTTGTCTTTGCTGAGGGCCTCCGCCACCGCCTCCGCTCCGTCATCCCGCCCGCCCTTTACGTGGCCGTTGCCATTGCCATTCCAATTCCAATTCCAATTCCATTCCATTCGGTATGTGTTATGCTAATGGAGCGACGGAGTTCGTCACCAAGTAAACACAGATTCCTGGAAACCAAATAGCAGAAAACAACGACAAAGCAGGCGCGACTGCTGGGAACCCATTCCATTCCCATTCGAGAAACCAGAGACACACAGACAGGCCTGCATTCGGCATTAGTCTCCGGAGTCCGGAGAGAAGCTTCTAGCGGGAGTCAGTACGAGCACTCTGACCATCGATGCAGGAGCGGACTATGACCAACGAGGGGGCGGGCTGTACAATGTGCCAATAGGAGACTAATTCATACTGGGCTGCTGCTGTTCAGGCTCTTTTTTTGCGCCCTCGAGCTTCGAGTGCAGTGGCTAATCTCTTGATCTTCATTTCATCTGCGAGAGCATTGCTCCTCTCCTGCATTGCCTCTCTCTCTTTGGCAATTCCTTCCATCCTTCCTTCTATCGCTCTCTCCAACAGCAACAACATTAAGGTGACACATTCGGATGGATGGAATGACTATCTCTCGCTCTCGGTTTCAGCAAATACTGACCCTCGGGAATAACGAACGGGAGTCTACTTTGCTGCGTAGTTTTTAAGTTTATTTTGAATTTCTTTTCTTATTGCCTTGCATTGGCACTGGGAGATACCCTTTTTTAAATATTTTTTCATTTGGAAGATTTTCTTGAATTTCTGGCTGTTTTTCCCGCTCAGATAACGTGTGTACATTTCACAGTTCAGTTATTTCTTGTACGACTTCGACCTTGCTCCGCTCCTGGCCCCCGCCCATGGCCTACGCTTTGTAGATAGAGTCACGCATGGGAGGCAGCAGGCACTTGGCAGCGGAAGTGAGACCGCGGGCACGCGCTTTTGCTTTTGCTTTTGCTTTTTTTCTGTTACCTTGGGGCTCGTTGCTCGGACCTGGGTCTGGGTCGTACTCGTACATATACAGCGATGTATCTAACAGCGATGGAATTATTCAGGCGCAACTTTGTCAACGCACGGAGAGGAGCTGGCTGTATCCCCATAATTTGCAATTCGATGCTCTCTTTGCATTTCTGCGTGTTGGCATTTCATTTGTGGCCACTAGAGCTTGGGACGGATTTGCATATGAATGAGCCACAGCCAGAGCCCAGAGACCAGAGACCAGAGTCGGAGCCACAGCCAGAACCCAGAGTCGGAGCCTCGGATGGCCCTGTCTTCGGGGAGGAGTGCGCATGCGCGCCTTGTCTTGTCGCCTCGCTGATTTGCAAACGCAATTGTGATGAACTGTCGTCGTATTCCAGTGGCTCTCTCTGAGACGAGACCGTGTCTTTGACCGTCGCCGCAATTAGCATTTGAAGTTGCATTCCCCCCATTTGCATTTCGTGCATAAATCATTTGGAGTCTCAAGTGGACGGAGCACCACCAGTCCGGTCCCACTACAGCGTTGTGCAAACATTGAAACCTTGAGAGGAACTGAATCAGAAGAGGAGCAAATTCGAATTGGCTTGGTCGAAATGTGGCACCTGCTGGACCCTGGAACTGCTTTGCATCCTGTTGGGTTAGGAAATGGTAATGGAAATACAATAGAAAGTGGAATGTACCCAACAAATCACGAGAATATACATATAAATTTTCGTAAATTTTTCAGGCCCATCAATCATTCAAAATATAATCTGGTAGACCTTGATCTTGTCAAGTCGTCAGATCTTTTCCCCTTGGAATATCTGAGCAAACAACACATAAATCTTCCGTAACCCACTCTAGTTCCCCATATTTGGTCACGTTTCCCTGGCCAAAAAAAGCCCCCCCACCCCCAGCCCCACTCCTCTTGCTGCTGCTCTTCCCTCAGCCAACAAAAATACGCGCGCCCACCGCTGGGTGCTGGGATGTTGGGATGCTGACGTCAAAGATTTTGCTAATTTTCTTCATTGAGGAACAGTACCATAGCATAGAGCCAAAGCCAGAGCTAGAGCGTAAGAAATGTGTGGAAAATGAGGGAAAATGGGGGAAAAGTTCTGGTGAATGAATGGGGAAAATGGGAAAAACCTCAGTCGCAGCAGCAGTAGTCACATGAGACAGCGATGTGGCGGCGTGAATGTGGAACGTGCGTCAAGGCGTTGGGAGAGACGCGTGGCGGCCCCAGCAACGGCCCCACCAGAGTTCTCGCTGTATCTGGGTCCGCGCGCACGGATGTTGACATTCAAGATCGCATCCCATAAAAATGTTTATGCGCAAATTGCTGAAGCATCGTTCATTATTACATTACACTAATTGCGCATACGCACGCACGCACGGAATGGACGTGGGGATGGTATGGTATGGGATGGTATGGGAGATCAACCTTGGGGCAGGATTATCGCAGGTCCGGTTTAAAAGCCCAATCCGCAGATTAACAGTAGTTAAGCGATCGTTTAAGCGACCAGTTAAAGTTGTTTCTGTTTCTGTTTCTGTTCATCCATTGGGCATATCCATCCACAACAATTGGCAATTTTTCAATGCCCTGTGGACCCCGCGAAACGAGCACGAGCTCGAGAGCGCGATAATGTCTCTCGGTCTCGATGTGGCACTTTCTGGGTCTGGGTCTGGGTCTGGCTCTGGTTTTGGGTTTTGGGTCTCCGCCGGCACCTGTAATGGCTGGCCACAGCAGGAGAGAGGACGTGGGCATGGAAGGGAGGTAGAGCTGCTGCTCATCATCATCATCCAAGGTTGGGCTTGCCAAGTCGTTGGCATCCCAACAACGGACAACGCAACACGCGACAATGAATATCGCATATGTCACAAGGTCCCCCGCTTTGTGTCCAGCCCCCCCTCCTCTGTCTCGTGGAGCGACAGCATCCCATGTAAACAGTGGAGCCAGGGAGGGGCAGAAGGAGGAGAAGGAGGAGCAGCCGCAGCTGCTGAAAAGCAATGCGAATCTTTGTTGGCTTTTTTTGTGCCGATTTTTGGTTAAAGGAAACAATCACTTTTATTTGGGGGATTGTCACCCTACATCGGGGTCCATGGGGCATGTGGGTTTGCGGAGGGGAAGTGTGTACGGATTCGTAGATAGAAAAATTGTTTACAGATTGAGCGTCTGTCGTGTGTGAGTAGATTTTTAGTAGACACTTAATGATATTCTATACCCTTCTATAGAATTACAGCTCATTCCCACTAGCCGTAAAGCCGAAACCCCAACTCCTGGGGGCTCTGCGGCTGAGCCGCTAAATGAGGAACCTTGGCACTTCTCGGATATCTGCCTCAGTGCCTCAGTGCCGCCGCCGCCACAGCAGCAGCAGCAGTGCAGCAGTGCAATAAGCGGCGATCACAATAAATGCCAGGGCATCGATGGGTTTCCTTTACGTTCCATTCCCCCTTCTGCCCCTCCCTGGGCAGCCTTACATCGAGACGGGGAATATCGGATAATTTTTTTGCCATGTCTGTGCAATTACCTTTATGTTTATGCGATTTTGCAAGCAGCTCTCGAAAGCCAGCGAAACAAAAAGTTGTATAAAATATACTCATATATGTATATAGGGACTTATATGGTGCGGGGACTGGCTCTGCCTTGGAGGACAATGGGGGCAACAGGTGGTGGCCCCCAAAACCGAAATCAACGCTCACTTAGCTCTGGTATAGGATCCCCAGAGAGGGAGGGGTAGGAGAGATGGTGGAAAGGAGGCAAATCTTTTATAACTAAATCCCGGCAAGAGATAAAAGACGCTGGGTCTCTCCTCTCATCTTGTGGCGGCATTTGGATCCAAATTGGATGCTGATTGCCGGCGATTTGGATTTGGATTTGTACGAGTATCTTCGGGATCTTTTGGGGCCTAATGATGGCTAATTTAATGGCACAAACAACAAGCGGAAATGACACTAAAGTGGCCGCCAGGGGATTAGGCTAAGGATCTCAGGCTAAGGATGTTCAGGTTTTTGGCAGCTTGTTGGTCAGAGTCGAAGGGAGACTGCGCTCGGCAGGAAGGACACGTGCGGCTATGCATGGACTTTGCTTAATGGGTAATTACACACCTTTTCGGGCTCTGGAGCGCCCAGGAGAGAGACCCCTTTGGCTGGATGGAGATGGAGAGTCCTCTTCCAGGAAAGAGCCGGGCCGGAGATAGTCAAGATCCAGTGGCCATGAGAGATCTCTGCTCGAGTACTACCGCACCCATAAATCAAGTTTATTTGCCATTCCATCAAATGCTGAGATTATAAAGATTTCTCTCCCCCGCAGAGAGATCTGATCGGTGGGGAGCGGGGGAGGCTACCCCACCACCACCCACAGGGGCGCGTGTGGTGTGCGCGCTGGCTGCCACACTGGCAATAACAAAATGCAAATGCCGCGCTGTCGCCGCCTCTGCTGACGCCTCTGCTTACTGTTATTTTTGGCCAAATCGCGAGAGAGAGGGAGACGATCGCCAAAACGAAAACGAATCAAAGGCAAGTTCACGCGTCATCGCCAGGCACGCAGACAGACGCATACACACACGCACGTCACACACACTGACTGACACACCTATAGACAGCTCCCCACCACACGCCCACGTCTGGACACAACAGACGCGCCGTGCCAACCCCACCCCACCCCCCCCCCCGCGCGATACTAGGGAAAACTTTTCACTGGCACTGTTTCTGGCTTCTGCTCTGCTTCTGCTTCTGATTCTGCTTCTCCTCTGCCACCGCCTCTGCTTCTGCTCCTCTGCCACTGCCTCTGCTTCTACTCCTCCCCGTTCGTTTTGGCGATCGCTTTAATTTTGACAGCCCCGTCCCACAATCCCACTGTTCCGTCGTCCCGCAATCCCTCTATACGGCTCTGTCCCTCTGTCCACGAGCATTGACGTCATTGACGTGCTGGCTAAGGAATTTGTTTTTCGTGAAAAATATTTTTGGTTTTTGCACGCGTTTTTTGTTGTTTTTTTTCGTTGTTTTTCTTATTTTGTTACTCGTCTCGGACGTTAGGGTGCTCGGAAAAGTACGGCGTACTGTGGGGGAAAACCTAGTTAAGATAAGAAGCTGGTAAATAATAGTATTAAAAAGGATTATTTAATTAAAGGGTTTGATAAATGATCCCTTCTAGAAACCTCCTTGATTTTCAGAGCCCTCATTTCTTTGGCATCTGCGGCAGATATGCTAGTGTTCTTTAAAAAAAAAAGCTCAGAACTTAACTAAATTATTAAATTATTTAAGTCCTCTGTAAAGATTGAATTTAAGTGCCTTAAATTGTGAAATTTCCCATCCCCCACCTCATATGCATTCCTTTTCTTCATACCATAGGCTTATACCCCTTCTTTAGAGCATTCCCTAGTCTCCATGGAGATTCAATTGAACTTTCCTTTAATTTTCGCTCTGAGAAACTCATTTTCAGGCCGATTGCTGCTGACGCCTTTGGGCCACCATCATCATCGGCCCCGGCAATTGTTCCTCATCTCTGGACGATTCATATCCCATCGAATCTGTTTTTTGGCCAATTTTAGCACGCCCTGGTGCCTGCTGCTTGGCGATCGTCATCACCTGGATGTGGAGCCCACAGAGCAGCCTCACAAGAGAACCAAAAGAACCAAAAAACCGCCCTCTGTTTAGAATCAGTCCATCAGCCAGAAATGCGCGTCATCGGCGCACGTCAGTCGAACGGATTGGGGTCTGGTATTGGGGTGTGTGGGAGATGGGAGATGGCAGGTACTATTTTTAGGCATGAGACGGGCCGCTAAAGTATTTTGGTCATGAGTTCAAAAACAAGCAGAAGGACAGACCAACGGACAGACGGACAGTTTTATTTTTCCAACAAATTATTTATACGCAAAAAATAAATTTTGCACGGAATGAAAATTGTTATTTATAGGCTGGACTGCGAGAGACGACCTTGTTGGCCAAGATCTTTCTTTGGAGCACGCCGTGAAAGCGTCCTTCACCCTCAATCCAATTAAATGCCAGAAAATTCCGAAACCATATAGTAGCAAATAAATCAATCTCCTGTCAAAGAAAATCAAGTATATAAACTATAAAAATTGTAAATACTCTGAAGGTTACGGAAAACTTATGGAAATTGTATTTGAAAAGATGGAAAATCACTCAATTCTAGATCTACCTACTTGATGATATTTTTAGAATATCATTTCGGATGCATCATCGCTTGTAAATATACAATTTGATTGAATTTTTGTAAATATTTTGAAGATCTGCGCCCTAGAAATACAGAAAAACGGTTTTTCCATTGCGTGGGGAGCACAAAGAGTACTTTAAGCAGATGAAATAATCCTTTAGATTCCAGTTGCGATCATTCATTCTTAAATATAGATTTTAAGGTCCGCTTTCTGCCGCCACGCGCCTTCACAGTGGGTCGCTCGACGCCCGCCGCCGCCCGCCGACCGCCGCCTGTCGCCATTTGAGCCAATTTTTTGCTAATCTAGGACGACTTTTTGTTTGTCTCCTGGTCAACCTCAAAGGACCTCACACAAAAAAGAAGAGACAAGAGAATGGAAATGGAAAATGTCATAGAAAAACACGACTGCCACGCGAACCTCGAAAGAAAGATGCAAATCTTTCTGGCCAGAGACACAAAAAACAATTGTAACAAAAAATTAGAGCAGACCAAAAATGAGATGTGTTGTGTTGGCTCGTTCCAGGATCTAGAAATTCTGGAAAAAATTCCCAGCAAGAGATGAAAAATCATTCGCGGAATCGAGAGCCAAGCAGCCAGCGGGTCACTTGGCCTTGTTTTTTGCCCGGAATTTGCGTAAATGGGCCTGCATTTTCAGGTCTCCGACTCGCTCTCAATGTCCTGAATTTTTTAACAACATGCCATAAACAAATGTGCGCAGATTTTTTCAGGACTTGCAGGACCCTCGCAAGGAGGAATGTAGTTCAGTGGCCGTTTTTATGGGCAAACTAGATCTAGGTCTTCAGGTCCGTCTGATCTGCCTGATCCTGGGTTTTATGGCCCTCCTCCTGCCGCTGCTGCTGCTGTTGCTGTTGCTGGTTGTTGGCCGCTGGCTGCTGGCGGCGGCTCAAAACTATTGCATAACATTGCGTTCGACTGCGGATGAGGTCATGAGTCCTTACGCAAAACTACGGGGCAATGAAACGATGCTCTCATTATGTCATAAGCGAGCTAGAACAATGGGCTCTGGGCTCTGGGCTCTAGGCTCTGGCGGAAGATGAGGCAGCCTCGATCGAAGGATCAGAGAGGTTCAGGGATCGTAAAAACGTTTGCGAGATGGCGTGCGGCAGTTTAGGTAAACGCTCTACTAACGCATTCAACACCTCGTCTCCGCAAGAGTGCTTGCTTCCTGTTCGCAGGATCAGGATCGGGATCGGGATCGGGATCTCTCATGAATAAATTCGAAAATTCGTAGGTGAATAAATTCACACTCGCATCTAACGGTAGATCAGACATCCGCTGCGGAAACAAAGAGAGAGATTTTTAATTGCCCTGCGATTCATTAGCATCCGTCTAACGTCAAGACAGGTAGCCCCTAGACACAGCCATCATCGTCCCCTGACAATTATTTCCGGCACTCTTTTTGTTCCTTCGAAAAATCCCTTCTTATCAAGATCGCCTTTGGTCTACGCCCACACGGCACTCGGATACGGCAACCAGAAACTACCGAAACCCCGAAACACCGAAACCCAGGAGAGAAAATCATTTTGTTAGCATCTAGTTTTGCGGTATGTTCTCTGATGATGCACCAACTGTGAGGCAAAACCAGCAAGGGGGCCTGCCGCAAGAGGATCGATCCTACACGTGTTACAAGAAACCCGCACTGGACGCCGCGGCGTCCATACCTCCTACTCCTCCTCCTCCTCCAGAAACTTGTCGGCACAAACGGTGACGATTAAAGCCAAAAGCCAGCTCTGTACTGCTGCTGCTGCTGCTGCCAGAGACCCCAGAACAAAACGTTAAAGCAAAATTAATACCAAAGGCAGTCCAGTCGTAAAAAAACGAGCAGTACGAAACAGAACAGAACAGAAACAGAACCCATCCATGGGATCCTTTATGGCCTGGCACTGCACTCCGCAGATTGAGCAGCCCAGATTTCAAAGGCGAGCGCGTGATCACCATCAAAATGCTCGTGGAGGCAATTTAAATTGCTGAGCCCCGAACGGCGGCGGCGCGTGCAGTTCCAGCAATCCGAGAGTCGAGAATCGAGAATCGAGTCGGGGTCCCAGGTAGAGACACGATCCAGAACCCTGCTGCTGCTGCTGCTGCTGCTGCTGCTAACGATAAGATCCGATCCATCCCCAACCTCAAGAGGTAGAGACCAAGAGAGAGAGATGGCCTCCTCGCGTGCTCGGGTGTTGAAACATCTTTTCTTTTGGACTCTCCGTCCGTCTGTCCGTCTGGCTGTCCGTCTGTCTGTTTATTTATACCACGCTGCTGCTGCTGCTGCTGCTGGCAGCCTTGACACTGACGAGATCCGTCTTGGGGCCAGTCGCCAGTCAAGGTTATGGTCTAGGCAGTGCTCCAGCAGCCAGCGCAACTTTGTTTGGTGTTAATTTATGCCTGAACTCTTTGACTTCTTTTCTCTAAATTTGCTGCGGGCAATTTTCAGCAGGATCTAAAGCAGTTAATAGGGCATCAGCACCACAATGTAACCTACAAAAAGGTACGTCCTAGAAGAACTCATTAAAAATAAATGCCCAAACCGATTATTAAACAATTTAAAGGTGAAAATAATGATGCTTCTGCCATCATAATCAAAGGTTAAGTAAATATCCTTAATACTCCATCAATTACATAATTAATAATATTAATGACACCTTCACTTATCCTTTTTGAATGAGAAATCATAATTTGAATAGTGCGCGCTTGGGGCACTGCTTAACAGAAAGTGTTACAAGCAGTTTATTTTACCCAAGAGCAAGACGTGCAAGCAGTGTCTTTGGTTGTTAGTACCAACAAACTGAAGTAGAGAGCGCCACTCAAATTTTCGCGGCACTGACAAAATCTCACCAAATGTAAGAAGAGTCGTTTCGAAACGGGGCGCCATCTAGCGACTTTGTAGCGAAGCTCGGGACTCCAGCTGTTCGGCGCTATATTTAATATTTTCTAGTTTGGCGGACAAAAGGAAAATTCTGATCAGCGTGGATGTGGAACCGCTGGCCCTTTTTGTCCATTTTGACGTCCATGTTCAAGAGGTCGCGCGGCCAAACTAGCTGCAGAAGTTCAAGAGGCCGCAGGTCCCCCGCCTGCGCAAATATTCGCATTTGATCAGCGATCGCCAAGATAACCTCTTTGCAAGAGGGCGTCCTATCACAGATCTGCGTCGCATAATTGGCGAGGAATACGAGCTGAAGCTGAAGCTCGACTCCTACGCTTTCAGACAATAATATAGGCATCGCATCACCGTACTAACGGATTTTCCACCAAGAGGGGATTTGGTCTTCCTGGAGACACTGAGACAGTGCCGTACAGACCTGCGCCCACATACACCGTCTTGCTGCCCTCGAGCCGATGCTCGTCCTTCACCTGGGTGTTGGTAGATCTCGTGGGCGCTGTACTGCAGCACCTGGAGCAGGCCCAGTAAGGCGGTGGCCACCTGCAGCTCCACTGCCGTCGAATTGAAGCCCTAGGTTTTGCGCTGAACAAAGTACTGCGCCTTTTGCAGGATGCGGATCAGCTCTACTTTTGTACCAAATCTCGATTTTTATCAACACAAACAAGGCATTAATATCAATTTTGTGGATAAGGCTAAGATAATTGCAGATCAACAGCAGCTGCTGCTGCTGGCACTTCTTAAGACCCAACCGTTTGGCTGCTGCTGCTGCTGCTGCTGGTGCTGCCTGTCCAAAGAAATCAACGCCAATTGGCATCAAAACAAATATTTGCCCCAAGTGGCAGTTAAAGCTCAGTCTCCCAGCCTCAGGTCTGGGGCCTAATGACAGGATCCAGATCAGGCAGGGGCGACGGCTGCTGCGTCTTCACACTCTCTGATGGGAGCCAAAAAGGTGCGAGAGCTGGCACACCTTTATGGTGCCACAGGCTACAGCCACAGCCACGGCTACAGCCACAGCTTGTTGACTGTGTCAATTCTGGGAATGTTCCGTCCAGAAGGTTCCAGGCAATAAAACGTTGCACCAAATTAGCGCTTTATTGCGTGTTTGTTTGGTCAGAAACCCCAACCGGAAAGGCTGCCAATCCTCGTCAGCGTCTGCTGATTGTTTGGCACCTCCTAAGCCCCAGTGCCAGTGCCAGTGCCAGGGCCAGGGCCAGTCCCAGTGCCGTTAAGTTCTTGTTAAGACGATTATAGCCGACGGGGCATGAAATTTACTGGAACAACAGCAGCGGCTGGCCCATAATTCATATAATCCACAAAATCCATATAATATAGGGTAAGCTTTTATTGACATTGAAGCAGCAGCAGCACCTGCATGCGGTTTTTATCACACAACTATTTACACGTCATTTTGATCCTTTTGATCCTCGTTTCCTCGAGGATCGATCTTCTGTCTGTTTTCTCCCGTCTTTGGTTCCTTAGAGGCTGTTTATAGCTGGGCTATCTATCGTCTTGCGGTCTGTAGGCCTGGCTATTATCACATATCGTATCGAGTATACTTCCAGTTCCTCTCTAGAGGATCCCTTAGGCAGCCCCGTCCTGGATGAGGCATTTGGGTGTATAAACATTGGCCAGAGAATCCCAGCCACAGTCTGCCAATTGATGGGCACGATGGGGATTCCAATCCAAGCCGCAAACGAATTCCGTGTGCTGTTCGTTGATCTCCTGTGGGGATTCGCCCCGTTCCAGATTCCAAATTCTGTGGAGGATAAACCGAACCTTTAGTTGGATGCCCTTTGACCGCATTGACCTCCCACTTACCTCGTGGTAAAATCATAGTTGGCCGATGCCAAAACCGCCGACGAGTGCGGGGAACAGGCCAAACGTCGCACGGCAAACTCTCCCGAGTACAGCTCAAAGACGTGCGTCCGCATCTTGCGCAGATCCCAGCCTCGGATGAGGCCATCCGATCCCCCAGTCACCAGGATGTTCCGATCAAAGTGGCTCCAGTCGCAGGCGAGCACCTCGCTGGCATGCGCCTCGATGCTCATCAGGGGTTTACCTGCAAAATCAAGAGAATTCCATAAGTTCAACTGTCCGTCGGTACTCACGCTTGCAAAGAGATTCGCGATCAGCGGGGAAAACTTTGCGCAATAGATCAAATCACTGTGCCCCACAAAGGTCGTGATGGAGTGCTGTCTGTTGCAGTCCCACAGCTTCAGAGTGCGGTCCCAGCTGGCGGAGAGGAGCGTATGGTAGTTCCACTGCTCGCCCCAGTCCAGGCTGTAGATCTCGTTCTTGTGCTCCTGCAGACAGATCAGCGGCTGTTTGGGCGTCTCCTGCCCCTCGGCCGCCTCGGCATCCAAACCAGACCAGATCTGAAGCGAGCCATCGCCAGAGGCTGTGGCTGCCACATCGGCGGCATAGGGGCACCAGGCGACGTCAAACAGACCATCCGACCACTCCAGACGGCACAGTTCACTCAGATTGGGGCTCTGCCCGTCTGAAGTCGAGTTTTGGCTGAGGAGAAAGAGGGAACCACCACCGGCCAGACCGTACAATTGGCTGCAAGCAATCAAGGAAATAAGGAATAGGGTTAATGGTGTTCTGGATTTTGGTAGTGGGTGTGTGAAGGACTCACCTTGTAGCTAGCAGCAAGTAGTTGGCCTCGAAAGGCGAGAAGCGCAGGCTATAGCCATGTCGATCGGTTGTGGTGTGTGTTTTGGATTGCATTTTCAGCTGAAACAAACAAAACCAAAAGAAAATGTTAATAACAATTTAGACCACGCTAAAAATGATTAAATATATCCCTAAACTTGGGTACTTTTACACTAAAATTTAAAACGAAAACCATACAGTCGATTCTGTTGTTGCCTTTTTTCGGCTCCTTTTGGAATCTATTTGTATATGTGGATCATTCACTGGCTACCAGAGCTCGGCAAGGGCCGCGGCTCTACTTGTATACTCAGTCAGTATATGTGACCTTATGATTTATGTAATTTATACAATATAATTTATACGTAATCAAATGTAAGTGTGCTCTCCCTCTCTCTCGCTCTGTCTTTTCGCAGAGAAGAAGATAGAAACCCGTGATCGGGGCCTGTGCTTGTTTAATTTCTGTTCTGTTTTTCCATTGGGAAAATCGGTCGGGCGGCGCAATGGCCAATCAATATATCGATGTTTTGTTTGATCCGATTGGAAAGCTGCAGCCACTTTTGGGGCTTCAACGCGTGGCGGCCTCGGATAAGTTTTTGGGGGGGCTGGGGAGTTCTTTTGGGCAGAATGGTAGCCTGCCTAATCCTTTGTAGAAACACGAAGGGAATTATGCAACAGTTGGGCAATGGGCGATGGGCTACGCACGACCTCGCACGAGGTCGGAACACTACTTGACATTAGCCAATTTGGTCAAACGAATTGAAAAACAGCAGAAAAGAGGAAAAGCAACCACCAAGCCCCCAAAGAAAACGCGAGAACTGACATGTTTGCAGTTTTTCTCTTCTGCATAACGCCCAAATCCAGTTAGTGGCCAGAACTGACAGAAAGCCCCCCCTACGGACAGGGGGACAGGGCAAAGGTATATAAGCAGGTCGTACGGCACTGGGGTTTCGCATTTTCCTCCGGCAAACGGAAAACTCAGGAGCTCCCAGTCGTAGTCTCAGGAAAAGGAACAAAGAAAAACCGCTAGTTATGGTTGTCTCCGTGAAGGTCTTCAAGAAGGCCACACCCAACGGCAAGGTCACATTCTATTTGGGCCGCCGCGACTTCATCGATCACTTGGACTACTGCGATCCCGTCGATGGTGTGATTGTCGTGGAGCCGGAGTACCTGAAGAACCGCAAAGTGTTTGGCCAACTGGCCACGACCTATCGCTATGGCCGCGAGGAGGATGAGGTCATGGGCGTCAAGTTCTCGAAGGAGCTGATCCTCTCCCGGGAGCAAATCGTGCCCATGACCAACCCGAACATGGAGATGACACCGATGCAGGAGAAGCTGGTGCGAAAGCTGGGCAGCAATGCCCATCCGTTCACCTTCCACTTCCCTCCCAATTCGCCCAGCTCCGTGACGCTGCAGCAGGAGGGGGACGACAACGGCAAGCCCCTGGGCGTGGAGTACACCATTCGGGCGTTTGTCGGCGACTCCGAGGACGATCGCCAGCACAAGCGGAGCATGGTCAGCCTGGTGATCAAGAAGCTGCAGTATGCTCCCCTGAATCGGGGCCAGCGGCTGCCCAGCTCTCTGGTGAGCAAGGGATTCACCTTCTCGAATGGCAAGATCAGTCTGGAGGTCACGCTGGACAGGGAGATCTACTATCATGGCGAGAAGACGGCCGCCACGGTGCAGGTGTCCAATAACTCGAAGAAATCGGTGAAGAGCATCAAGTGCTTCATTGTGCAGCACACGGAGATCACGATGGTGAATGCGCAGTTCAGCAAGCATGTGGCACAGCTGGAGACCAAAGAGGGCTGCCCCATCACCCCGGGGGCCAATCTGACCAAGACCTTCTACCTGATTCCCCTGGCAGCCAACAACAAGGATCGTCATGGTAAAGAAAGAGCATACAGCAGAGAGCTTTTGTGGGAGTCTCTAATTTCTGTGTGGTTTTCTTTAAGGCATTGCCCTGGATGGTCATCTGAAGGACGAGGATGTCAATCTGGCCTCCTCCACTATGGTCCAGGAGGGCAAAAACACTGGCGATGCCTGCGGTATTGTCATCTCCTATTCGGTTCGGATCAAGTTGAACTGCGGCACCCTTGGCGGTGAGATGCAAACGGATGTGCCCTTCAAGCTGCTGCAGCCAGCTCCTGGTAAGGACCTCCTCAGGACACCCCCAGAGAGTACACCCGCTCTAATTGGGTCTCTATTAATATCTATTAATATCTATAGGTACCATTGAAAAGAAACGCTCGAATGCCATGAAGAAGATGAAATCGATTGAGCAGCATCGCAATGTCAAGGGCTATTACCAGGACGACGATGACAATATTGTCTTTGAGGACTTTGCCAAGATGCGAATGAACAATGTGAATATGGCCGATTAGAGGATCCTCTTCTGATATATATATCTACGTTTTTGTTGTAAAAACTGCGTCTCGAAAGCACTGAAAACTTGTTGCAGCAGCAGAGGAGGGTCTCTCTCTAAAGGCCACAGAATCTCTTTGTATTATAATCTCGTATACTCTCTATATAGAAAAACTTTGGTGGATCTAGAGTTTATATCCTATCCGGTGGGACCACGTGTCCCCACTATATTATAAATGTGTGTTATGGCTATCTAGAGGACTCACCTTTTTGTATCTGTGTATCTTTGTATCCAAGCTGTGCGGTAATCCTCAGTCGGTTATGGTTTGGTTTTTGGTTTTGGTTTTGGTTTGGTTTGGGTGCTTCGGCAGATGCTTAGGCTTTCAACTTCAGAAGTCGAATGATGGACAGAACTGCGTGGCAGAACCAGGAAGGTTCTCTCTGGCCTTGTGCCTGCTCTTGGGGTGGCTCTAATGGGGTTGCAAAAGAAAGGCTCGTGTGCTGCTGCCTATAGGTCCACCTTTCAACCCCTTGCGACAGGCGCAAGCAACAGGCTTTTCCTTTGAGGAACAGCCAATCGGAATGAAGAAAGACTGGCCATGGCTGCTAACGGTCAGGCAGATCCTCCAGGAAGTTCCTTTCGAACAATGGGAGGCGGCGAAAACTTTTGTTATATGCTAAATAATTCTAGTTCTGAACTTGCCCTGACCTTGGGACCGAACCGACAGCAGCTGCCGACAGTTTAGGGCGCCTCATCAGCCCGGGCCTAAGAGTTGTATAAGCCACAGCCATAACACAGCTGCCCCCTGCCCCTGTGCCTGCCCCAGCCCCTGTCTCTGCCCCTGTATCTCCCCCTCCCGTGCACACTCCATTCGAGCATTGCACAACCCGAGGGGCAGGGACTGGGGGCAGCATCGATCGATTTCACACACCGCTGAACTCCTGGCCGCCCGACTTCCGGCCTGGAAGAGTGTGGTGTGGCCAAGAGCCAAGCCCCAAAAGAGGGCCAAAACAGGGGCAACTATGTATAAATGCCAATGCTGTTGTCAGAAATGCTGCCACAAATTTGACGAGAGTGCAACGCGATGGAGCTGCCAAAAAAAACTTGGAATACCTGGAATGCCTTTGCCCTGATGCAGCTAGTCCTGTTCCTGCTGCTCCTGCCCGGCTTCAGCTCCGCTCAACTGCAGCATCAGCATCCGTACTATCATCATCATCATCCCAGAGCCCAGCTGTACTACGAGGCGCCACGACTGAGGCGCTACGAGTATGCCCCGAGCGCCAGCTATATCTCTGGCTATCCATTGGCGCCTGCTCTCGCAGGACACTATCAGCAGCAGACACCGAACTTCCAGCTGATCAACTATCGTCCCAGCTACCAGCCCATGGCCCTGGAGTACCAGCAGCAGCAGCCCCCCCTGCCAGTTCCTGCCCCGGTCCTGCCCGCCATCTACCCGCAGCCGAGCGTCCAGTACCAGCAGCGATCCATTGCACCGCACTCGGAGCTGTCCAAGTACCGCTACGAGGGGAATTACCTGCCAGTCCAACGAGTGGCAGCTCCACCTCCACCGTTCCAGCAACAGCAGCAGCAGCAGCAGCAACTGCGTCGCGTGGAGGAGCCTCTGCAGCAGCTCTACAACGTGCCACCGGCTCTGTTTACCAGCGATGTGTTGCACGTGATTCCGCCAAGGATAGCCAGGCTGCAGGAGCAGCAGCAGCAGCAGCCACAGACGGAACGTCCCAGACGCAATGCTCAGGATGATGGACCACAGGTGGATGCAGAAACGGCAGAGACCAGAACTCAGCAAAAGGAGGCACCACCCATTAAGGAAACCAATTTTTTTCAGTAAGAAAAAGGATACAGATAGATTTGACATTTACCCCTCACCCACAGTCTCCCTTTAAGATCTAGCAAAAGCTTCCCTGAAACACAATCATATTCCTCCTCTTCTTTTAGTGACATTTTCATGCGTTTCGATGGACCCCATTCGCGCTCCCACGGACATGTCCTGAAGCAGCCCAAGGCCGAGGAGCGACGCTTCGAGATGCAGCGTGGCACCAATCGCTACAAGGGGGAGGTACGGAAGGGAAACACACACCATTTCCATCAATTTCCACGCTAATTCGCAAGGACTTTCTCTCTTATTCTGTAGGTGATTTGGACAGATCGTCAGGGCAGTCATGGCGAGCATCGCTGGGATATGGCCCAGGGAAAACTCTGAGCGAAAAGGATCTCTGATGTATTTTTTTTTTTTTTTTTTGCCGATTTCCATAACCCTCTGCTACCACCCTCTCTAGCACGCCACTCTCCTCTCCCCCTGCCCTCTCACTGTATATATCCATAATCATATATAAAGATCGTGACTTTTCATAATTCTCGTGTATTATTTATTTAAAGGCAATGATTTGGCGTGAAATTTCGAAGGAGATTTGCATAAGAAAGTGCGAGGGGCATGCCTCTCGTTCTCATTCTCATTCTCATTATTCCGTTGTCTGAGGTCAGTGTCCGGGGATCTTCTGCGAAGATTTTCTCACGCCGAAAAGTGGACGACTGATTGTCCGAACCGGTTACACAGCCTTCGAGGGAAAAGGTCAATCATGTCCGGGAACACGGCCGAACGGCTAGGCTATCCGTTAGTCGTAAACTGGTTCTAGACAGTGACCCTCTCTAGAATGTCCTGCAGTCACTTGGCAAATAGTTACAGGACAGGACAAGACAGACAGTCAGTCCATCGCGATGCGGGTCGACGGATATGTAAATGCAAAGGATCGAAGAAGGGGTTGCAAGATGCAGACGCCGCAGCAGCAGCAGCAGCAGCAGCAGCAGCGGGTCTTGTAAGTCGGTGACCTTAAAGAGGGGTTGCACTGTGCCACTGTGCCACTGAGCCACTCATTTGCATATGTATCTTCGAATGACACACACAAATGCCCCTGCCCCTGCCCCGAGGCCGAACGGCGGGACTAGTGTCCAGTGTGTTGATGACCAGAGAACATCAAGTCTGAGGGAATGTAAGGTCGGCTCTAGATCCTGTCAAGATCAATATTGCGTCCCGTTGCATATGTAAATTGGTGGCAAGAGTCTTTGGGCCGGCCTGCTCTATGCGGGTCATTAGAGAAGCGATCGTCAGACCCGCGACTGTCCAGAACCGGTTCGTAATCGTCTTCATGGGCGATAAGGTCATCCTTTACCCCTTCTCTCTATCTCCATCTCTCTCTCCGTCTCTGTCTCTGTGGGTTCTCACACGCTTTTCCTTAATTTATGCAAGGACATTGCAAAAGGACACTGTCTGAGGCGATTGCGATTGCTCTCTGTGGATGGGTTCCCAAGTGGCAACCGGTCTGACCGGTCCGGTCCGAGGCGAGCCGTGTCTTCGGGTGACCACGATCCATCCGGAGGCCTCTGCTTGTGAGAACTTCCACATTAGATGGATATGGATGGCCTTTGTCAGCGACTGCGACTACGACTGTCCAAACGGGTTGTCCTTGTCCTCCTTGGCCGCTGTCCTTGCCCTGCAATGCGGATGAGTGTCATTGGGATTCTGGGATCTCTCTTGGTCTTTGCCAATTGCTGAAGGGGTTACGACCATTGATTTATGCGCAAATAAATTTGTTTACCTTTGTGAAGGCTGGGAGATCTCTTCGGTGTGACCTCAATCACTGGAATCACACAGGAGTTGGGAGAGGAGTGGGGGGTTCATGGAGAGTAGGTCAGATATAGAGCAGGGCGTAGGAAACCTAAGAGATGATTGGGAAATCGTGTTTGCTAAAGATGGGGGAGATACTTGAGAGATTTAGATCATAGTGGATTCAAGAGTTGCAGCAAACCAAAAGCTAAAGATACAAAAAGAACAGAAGAATAGAAGCAATCTGTACTGATTTTCCTTCTTTAGAGATTCGATTGCTTGACCCAATGAAAAGCAGAGAATAGCTTGGAAATAGCTTGAAAATAGTACCAGAAAAGAAGTATCATGAAAGAATATCCTCCTTAGAACCTGAGCTCACTTTCAGCGAGAAAATTGCATTGAAAATGTGTGTGTTTTTTCCCATCAAAAATGCCACCTCCTCCAAATTATTTGAAATTTTTGTTTAATTTAATATTCTAAGCATGAAAGTGGAACCTAAAAAAAAAAGACGTATGATATAGATACAAAAATAATGTTATGATCTCTGCCGATATCGACATAATTACAGACTACATGGACTTGCGGAACTTTCAAGACAACTTTCAGACAAAGAGAGAGAGAGACCTTGCAGACCTCAGATGAGACTCCCATCTCTTGTTACTGGTACTGATGATACTGCGGCTGCTGCTGCTGCTGCTGCTGGTGCTGCTGGTGCTGGTACTGCTGCTTGCCGGGGCTGTGGCTGTGGCTGGGGCTGTACTCCTGCTGGCCCTTGTGGCCGCCGGCGCGGAGCAGCTGTGTGGCAGGCGGCGGTGTGGGGATCTTCACCACAATGTCGGTGGGCTCGCGTATGACCTCGGCCTTGAAGCCCTCTTTGGGATCGGCCGTGTACTTGACGGTGCGAATGAAGCCATCGCTGTCGACCACCGAATAGCTGCCCTTGATCACGGATCCGTCGCGCACCTCCTTGCGGTTCTGGTAGTTGGTGAATTCGTCATCTTTCACATCGAAGCCGAACTGGTACGAGGAGTTCTGCTGCAAAGAGGGAATGGGAACGGGAATTGGAATTGGAATTGCAATTGGGATTTCAAATGCGTGTACGACCCAGTTTCGTGTCTGCCCCGGAGGCGATTGCATCATCGAACACACGAACAGGCGCATGCGTGTAGGCGCACCTTACCGTCCCCTTTTCCAACTCCAACTCCAGCTACAGCCCCCAATCCAAGTCTGAGTCCGAGTCACCGACTCCCCGGATCACGCACAAGTGAAAGTAATTTTCTGTGGAGCCGCTTGCATATTTTAATGGCCCACAAGGCGCACGATATCAAAGCGCTGCCACTGCAGCAGTAGATATCGGATCGGATAGGATCGGATTGATCGTGTGGTTATGCAACCGGCAGGCGATAGGCAGGCCAGCCTTAGACTCTATTCAGGCGTTGGCTAAACTATTCACAAGGTTGGAGTCTCTCTTGCACTCTGAGAGGATGAGAGACCTTCAAGCGGCGCAAAGACAATCGGAAGACTGGGTTAAGGTAACCGCCAGAAGCATGACTCTAAGGCGTGGCCTGCAAATCTGCAATCTTTGGCTTATTCTCTGGCCCCAAACAAAAAAGAGCTGAAAAAACTCTGCAAATTGGAAAGGCAAAAGCCAGCAAAAGCCATCAAAAGCCAGCAAAAGCCGGTTCTAATGCGTGCACTGTCCATTTGCACGGCATTTGCTATGGGAATTGGGTCTTTGACAGCGACTGGTACTGCAACTGCAACTGCAACTGGAAGTGGATGTGGATGTGGCTGTGGAAGTGGACTGTTGGGTGTATATGGGTCGCCTTTTGAAAGTGATTGTATGGCGGAGAATGCAGCATGTAGCTGCCACACTTTTTATGGAGTAATAAGACTGCCATCAAAACGGTAAGATCTAGAAAGATCAGGTCTTTTAAGGTCTCAAAGTGTGGGCTATAAAAAAATGATGGATCCAGTCCAGCCATGGAATAATACTACACTTATCATAACTGGAAACTTGGTAGTTCTTTTTAATTGCCAAATGATACCTTATATCATTGACTGAAGGAGCTCTAGCTTAGCGGACATGGATATGGAATTAACAGATATTACAGATTCGTTTGAGTTCTTCCATCAACTCTTAATCCTATATTCGAGATCCTGAAATACGCTTTCAAGCGATCTGCTCAGGTGCCTTCCCTTCTATGCCAAAGAGCCATCATAGTCCCCAAACAGCTATCATCATCTTTGGGATAACACAACAGTTCAATAAGTTGCCATTCCAGACAGAGCACTTTGACCCCAGTTAAAGCCAAACTCTGATGGATTATGGCTAATGTGGTAACGGATATGCAGCAGCTTCCGCATGAGCAGGCCATAAGCAAACTGCTGCTGCTGCTGCTGCTGGCCAAGAGAGTAAACGGTTAACGGTTAACGGCCAGGCCAATGAACATGCACCATCCACCATCCACGAGGCACAGACACACAGTACATATGTGGCCGTGGCCAAAAAGCACAGCTGCTGCTGCTGCCACTGGAGGCTGTGGTTAATGAACCCCAAGTCAACGACTAACACCGCCTCCTACTGGCCCCCCTCCCCCTCCCCTCTGTTTGTTGCATGCCTCAATTGTAATTATGTTGCGGCACTGAAGCGAAAAGGAAAGTGCGCGAACATCGAACTCGAACTCGAATTCGAACTCGTTATGGGATTTGTTGGACTCCAAACTTACATCATCGTACTCCTCCTCCTCCTGCTGCTGCTGCTGCCGCTGTTGCTGCTGCTGGAGCGAGAGCTTTTGCTGTCCTTTGCCCAGGAGCGAGGGAGCCTGATAGGCGGGCTGCTGCTGGACACGGCGTGGCGGTGCTGCCGGAGCCGCCTGGACGGACTGGCGGTACACGGACTGTGGCTGCTGTTGCGACTGGTACTGCAAGGGGGAACGGAACCATAGGGCATGCCATAGGGATACTCCAAGGAGGGGTGAGGGTACTCACCTGCGGCTGCTGCAGATAGTCCCTGACGGCCGGTGCCACATATCCCTGCTGCTGCTGGGCGCGTATCTGCTCGGCCACCGTGTCCTTGAGGCGGATCTGCTGTCCCGCGTTCACGTACTGTTGCGTCTGCTCGGAGTTCTGCTCGTAGATGGGCGTCTCGGCGCCCTGCGACGACTGTTGCTGCTGCTGCAGCTGCTGGTAGTACTGCCGCAAGTAGGCGGGGTCCACGCCCCCCTGCTGCTGCTGCGCCTGCGCAATGCCGCCGCAAAATGCGACCGTGGCCACCACAAGGAAAAACTGCCTTTGCATTTTGATATAAATTTTGTATTGCTGTATTTTTTGGACACTTGAACGGACACTGTCTATCGCGCACTCAACCCACTTTGGAGATACTTTTGTATCTGCGCTGTCTGCGGGCCCCAATTGCACTTTTATATCGCCAAACGCCGGAGCGGACGCCTAGCAACTAGTTCTCTCTCTCTCCCGCTCTCTCGTGCCTCTCGATGGCTCTTTACTGATTTACAACAGCTGTTTGCTGGCGGGGGCCATTTCCGTTGGCTCCCATTCGACTCCCCGACGAGTATCATGGATGGTGGAGCATTGTCTGTCTGCTGCATGGCTCGTTTGGAGCCTCTACCCTCGACCTGTGGCATTGTTTCGACTGAAACTACTGTTTTTGGTGCTCCACTTGCAAATAGAAAACAAACATTACGTGATCCTAGGCCCAAAACTAGGCCCACTGCTAACAGAGAGTATACAGCACCTGTCACAGTGAACAGAGAGTGTACAGCTATGCCCGATCTGTTAGTTTACATAGACAGCTGATGGATACGATATTTGGAAACGTTAGATCTGCACCTTGTTGGAGATCATGCAATCCCCCAATAAATAAAATGTAAATTAAGTTGCGGTTGCCTCCCCATAGACCCCATGCAACAAGTGCAACGTGTTTCTTTATGCAATTGCCTTGCGGCTTCTTCCTAGCCATTAGATAATCATCCTCTTGATGGGGTTCACATTCTTGAGGTCAATGCGATTCGACAGTCAGAAGATCGAAGACCCGGCCAGCAACAAGTGCAGTATCGTCTCGTCTTGTCTATTGTTTCCAATGGGGTTTGACCCAAATTGCTGTAAAACGTTTTTCAGTGTCGCTTTTGGACTTGTATCCGCCCACCAACCAACCAACCAGCCAACGAACCATCTATCTGCATCTATGTATCTATCCATCTTGTATATTGTATCTTGTGTTGTGTTGCGTTGCGTTTGCGTTGCGGTTGAATAGGTTCCGAACGATCTTTGATGTCGCTTTTGATGTTGCCAAATCTTTTGCATTCGCCCCGCAGCCCATGTCATGTGTCATGTGATCGCACGTAGGACAGACCCAGCCCCAGCCAAAGCACCAGCACCAGCCCCAGCCCAGAGTCATTAAACCTCGATAAAGTACAGATATGTATACAGAGAAATATATCTAAAGACCGCCTCCGTCTCTTTGGCAAAAATTTGATATTTGATGGGATTACAATTGCCTCAAAGTCTGTCTGGCACTCGTATTACTGTAACAGTTACGCCCTGAATTTGCATGGATATCTGTCTGTGAAGGTATATGCACATATATGTTGCCATGGGAGGAGGTTGGTCGACAAGGTCATTCGGTGGGTGGGGGGGGAGGAGTTGCAATCGAGGTCTTTGGCTCGCTTTGATCCCATTTGTGGCCCGAAACAATCGCATTGCCCCGATACGGAGGCAGCAATCAAAGAAAACTGATTTTGTGGCTTACTTACCCGTGAAGTGAAAGTACATTATGTGTTGTTTTGTTTTGTGTTGTGTTGTGTTTCGTTTCACACAATTGTTATGCACATTACACACGTACAATATCACTCACCACACACACTCTCTTCTCCTCTCCGCTCCTCGGAGCAGCAGCCACTCTTAAGTGACTTATTTCCATTCCAAATTAAAGTCAAATTTATGTTCATTTTTCAGCTCATGTTTGCGTATAATTTCAATATAAATACGTTTAATTTGTGAGGTGATTGATGATTGTCCGTGGACGTGGACATGGACGTGGACGTTCCATGCCACGATGGTCGACTTGCAGCGTCATGTTATGCAAAGATCTTTCGGCTACTCTTTTTTAGGGGTTGGGCCTGCGACTGGGTTGGGTTGGAGAGGGAGAGGGTAGACCAATGAATTTGCTATACTCGTATTCAAATGATGATCAATTCAATTACGTTTTCGAAAGATGTCGAAAGAGAGAAAGAGAGCAAAGTACGAGTACATCACATTTATACGAGTATCAGGTGCCAGCCCAACACAAACCTGAAAAAAAAATCAAGCACTGCCGCATAACCGGTACTCAAAGCGTTTGGGGATAATATTATAATTTTCCGACACTTCCGTGCTCAATAAAATTTTATTTTATTTTTTCAGAAGAAAACACACACCACAACCGATCGATATGGCTTTATCCTGAGCCTGCTAGCCAGGTGAGTCCGTAACTGTTTAATACTGAAAGAATTGAGCGATTTTTTTCCGGGTGCATCCAAGGATCCACTGATCCGAGCCCTACTCTAAGCTCTCCCCGGGAATAGTTTCATAAGGTTCTGGAGGGCTTCTACTTCACTCTTCCAGTTAAAACAACAACAAGCGACCGATCTTCTTCTCTTTACCCAATCGTTAGTTACATTTATTTAAGGAAAACATTTCTATTCTTATTACAAATCCATGACTAGAAAACCACTCAGCGTCGAACAGAATGGAACACACTTCTGTTGACAAAGAATCGAAAAAAAAATTAAAAAAAAATTTAAAAAAAAAATCATAAATCAAAATTTTCCTTTCATTAGTTTTGATTTTTCTTGTTTTTTGTTTGTTTCTTTTATTAATTAATTTGAGTGTGTGTTTTTTTTGCTATTGCGTATGGGGGGAGGACAGTACATGGGGGCTTGAGGCGGAGTTAATTGATATTTAAATTGTAGACGTATCATAGATTTATTTCGATTTCAAAACAATTCACCAATTGATCATTAAACTTGTTAGTTTTTCTCTCACAATTTCGTCGTCGTTCTTTATATAATTTACTGAATAAGTTCAACAGAATTTCATTAAAAATCCGCTAAATATGTTAGGAGATAAACAGGAGATACCCCAACGCGTTGGATGATGTTTTATCTGGAGATGCTGGCTGGCTGGCTGATGTTGTCGCTGCTGCAGTTTTTAATATTCGGTGGCACCAATAACGCTGTACATGAGACGATTGAAGGAGCCGCTCTGGCGTATGTTCTCATCGTGAGTGTTTACCACCTGCGAAAGGAGATCCACAGATTAAAGGTATGGCTAATAAGAAAAATCATTGTAAACTACTCACATTGTACGGCGGACGGGATACTGGGGCTGATACCGGTTTCTGTAAATGCATTTGGGAAATACAAGATATATTATTGAGATAAGAAATACCTATATGTATCATAGAGATTCCACTAGTTTTCAGTGCAAAAAATATTTGTAAATGCAATTCTCGAACTGTTATGAGCGTCTGTTAAGTGTTAATCGGATGTTAGAATGCACAAAAGAATAAAAATAGTTTGCGAATGATTTGGAAAATATACACAGAGATGGGGTTAATGGATGGCGGTCGTAGCATATATCGATCGATCAAAAACCAAGTTAGTAGCTACTTTCGGCCATTAGTTAGTGGTCATTACATTACAGAGCGCTTAACATTCTGCTAAGACATGGACATGGACACTGTTGACTAACATTCGTTGTGGTTCAACTGTACATGAAAGAGAGAGAGACGGCGCGCCGTGGTTTACAGACATTTAAATTTACAGAGCAACAGAGAGACAGCGCGAGAGCGAGAAAGGAGTATAGAGATAGGAGGATAGAGAGACTTTTGTACAGATGAGAGAGAGCTGGAGAATCGAGTGTATCGAGAGCGATCTTTGTCTGATAAGTACTAGAGTATCTTCCACATGAGATTGTGTGTCGGTTGATAGTAGATTTTGTTTCGAAACGATTCGGTTTGCGCACGGATCTTACCTTTCCTGGAACCAATCTATTCGGCTGATAGACCCTAGTCTGCACAGGTATGGTTACCTCCTGAGGCGAGGCATGGCCATAGTTGCCGCTGTAGCCGCCGTCTTCTTGAATGGCTCTGTAGGTCTCGCTGTTCCTTGGATCGTATTGGACAGTTTTCTTATAACTGGATCGGGATTTGTGCATTTGTGGATTTTGCATTTTGCATTTTGCATTTGATTGATTTTTGAGATCGTTGAAAGCGCCATTACGTTATTTCAAGTTATTTTGTTTATTTGTTTGGTTAATCGAAAACAGAATATTTTTGTTGGTTTTTGGTTTTGGTTTTGTTTTTGGTTTGGTTTTTTGTTTTTGGTTTTTGGTTTTTTTTTTGTATTTTTACATCGGTTGAGTAGCGTGAGAGAGAGAGTAGTGAGAGAGAGAATAGAAAGAGAAAACAGGATGTGCACAAAATACGTTAGAATTATTTTGTTTTTGTTGTTGTTGTAATTGTAGTTGTTGTTGTTGTTCGAGGATGCGGCAGGACACATCTGTGCGTTGTCTCAAACATCATTTGAATTAATAGGAAAACTCATTAACAAATTCCTTACGAGCTAGTGTTTAAAAAGTAATCGAACAGAACTGCATAACAAAATAATCGTATAAACTATTCAAATCATATTCAGTTATCATTTCGGATGAGTCGAAGCCTTGAACTGGGGCTTAGGGATTAGTTTTTGGATTAGCATTAGCATCACGATTAATACTGGGAATGGGTTCGAGGTTGGGGTTGCATTTTGTGGGTTTTTGTGGGCTTTTGTGGGTGATTATGCCGTAGGAACTTTCAGTGCTAGTACTGTCTTCTGTGAAACATTTTCCATTAAAGTTAATTTAAAATTGTAAGAATAAATTCAGCAAACGTCTTTTAACTTTCGGATTAGTCTTGTGGGTAGGGGTACGGAAAGGGGTGTTTTGGTCAAGAGCAGGAGCAGGAGCAGGAGCAGGTGCAGGAGCAGGAGGATATTTTTGGCTACTATATTTCTTTGATCATTTATTTTGTTGATAGAGTATCTGCAGTTGGTGCTGTCGCTGTTGACGTTGTTGCTCTGCGAGTTGTTCTTTTTGCTTTTGTTGCTCCAGTATAATACGTTTTTGTTCCAGGAAAGATAGATCGATGAAAATTCTAACATTAATCGTGCAGCTAAGTTCTAAATAATACAGGATCTAATTTCTATTAAGCCTAGGGATAGATACTGTATCTGTATATTGGTGTTTGGTGTTTGGTTTTTCTTTTTACTGTTAGGGCAGGGTAGGGTTCTGTTAGGCAGTTGTTGTTTCTCATATTTTCAGATCAATTGTTCTAGTTCTAGTTTTATTATGGGTACACAGGCACCTTTCCTACCAAAAGAAACACTTGCCACGCCACCATTTTGTTTTGGAACGAACGAACAGCAGGGGAATATCAGATCCTAGACTCCTAGAGGGCATTGGGTCCGTAAATGTGGTATATATGTACAAAGTAAGTTCTCCAACAACAAGCACAGACTCAGATCATCCCGAGTTTTTGGCTGTGCCAACAGGAGGAGGAAGCAGAAGTACAATACGATATAATAGGCAAACATTTAGGAACTACAGATACGGATACAGAGATATACGGGCAGATATAGACAGCAGAGCACATGCAATTCGTGTTTGGACATGTATTTTGTTTTTGGACTTGTTGTTTCTGTTGTTCTGTTCTACTGGGATATAGATAGATGTAGATATAGATATAGATATTGCATCTGGTTTCACATATGTATGTAGGTTGCAGTTGCAGTTGCAGTTTGTTTTCGGGTTGCGGGGGACAACAATCAATCATATCTGAGGGTTATATATAGTATTTTCTGTACAGACAGGCAGGGGGAGTACAACGGATAAAACACGGGGCATAAACATTCTTCAATATTCAATATTCATTATACAGTATAAATATCTCAAAAGTCAAGATTCAAGTTCTTCAAAGAAATGGAAATCAGGCTGTGGTGCTCAAGAAATCGAATTTACTTTTACCCGTTCAGTTTTGTTGGCAAAGGACGATGCAAAGGACTGTCCTTCAAGCGATAGCTATCGCTTGTGGCGAAGCTACAAACAATATACACAGAATATATATATATACGATAGATGTATACGATAGATATATACGATAGATATAGATAGAGGCTAGTACATACAACATCTATGGACTGGTGTGTGTGTGTGTGTCTCGATTGTGTTTGGTTTTTTTTTTGCGTTTTGTTTTTAGTAAATTTGGTCTTTGATTTTTTGGAAGCTTACTGGTTAGTGATTTTATGGCTGCAACTTAACTAAGAATCAATATAGTCTTTCGACTAGTCGTGGCTCGCTTTTATTAGTCGTTCAAGCGCTATTCGAGTGGCGGTTCTGGTTCTCTCTCTCGCAAAAAATTAAAAGCTGCATCAAAATTTCGAAAAAAACGTTCTACGCAAAATTTATTCAAGAAACTTTCAAAAGAAAAATTATAGAAAAATCATAGAAAATATATATGTATGTACGTTCGATTTGACAAAGCGTTATCCAAGAATTCAGATCAGATATTAGTGCTTTTTCTGGTATCGAAACTCTAAGCATAAAAGTGGTTTCCAATTTGGTAAATTTCTTGTGGGTGGGGCGGAACTTACGGAACTGTGGTTCTGATGGTGTCCTCAATGTTGCTGTTTGAGTAGAGGCCGATGGGCGAATTGAATTGCTTGTGGAAGACCTGCAACGAAAAAGGGGATTACAATCAATCAATCAATCGATCGATCAGTTAATAGGGGGAAGGGGTTAGGGGGTATGTGTTCCCATTTGCTTACACGGCCAGTGTCGGCTTCCGAACCAACAACCTTGTGCAACATGGTATCGGCAACGCGTTGCTTCATGATACTGTCATGGTAGTCGTGTCCTGGATGGGCGCGCACAGCCGGATTGGGGTAGTGCCTCAAGTAGGAGTCTGTCGATGGGGCATCCTTTTTCACCTTGGCACCGGGCAGGACCAATGGAGTTGTACGGTAGGGCTGCAAATCGCAAAAAACAAAACAAAGAACACCAGATTAATGGTTTTGTTTATGCCATTAAAAAAAACACCATTTGGCAGCAGTTCTAACAAATAATAATATAAATGAATCACAGAACGATTACGGGATACAGAATCGGAATCGGACTCGGAATCGAAACAATTTCTAGCTGTATTTTTCCTATGGGATCTTCTCTCAGTGTGTTAGATAGATAAATCGAGAGATGTGTGCGTGTTGTATAAACTTTATTTACCAAAATATTCCATTTTATGTACGATTTTGAGCGCCCGTTTATATACTTTAAAAATATCCCAACCGCCAAGGCGAATATTTTTAGGCGCTTACGTAAGCGTGTTCTTTGCCAGCGGCCAGCGGCAGCAGGCAGGCAGCGTCCAGCAGTTTGTATTTTGTGTGGCGGTCGTTCTTCTGCTGCCTGAACGTTTTATTTTTACCACGTAAGTAATTCAATCGCACGCGAAAAGCAGTTCAAAAACTGCAACAAAGCGCGCCCTATCGATTAACCTAAGTGCAGCCCTGTGCCGACGTTGCCAGACAGTGAAGTCTAGCTTAAACAGCTGTTCTCTAACCATTATTTCCCTGTGAATGGCAAAACATTTTGCGCGCTCTTTTTCTAACGCAGTTGATTTTTTTTTACGCCGTGGCATTAACTAAACAACTAGAAAATAAGTAGTGCTTCTCGCTAATTAATCAGAGCCACTAAAACGCAAAAACCACGCTAAAGCATGGCCGCTGTACGCCGCTCTACGCGTTTAAGCAGCATCAGCAAATCGACGGCAGCGTCGCCGTTGCCGCAGTCGCCGCGGACAACGACGACGTCACGACGCTCTGAGATTTGGCGAAGGCGACAGACCAAAGCCACTGAAGACAGCAGCGACGAGGAGGAGCGAGATGATATCATTAGTGTAATTTCAGAGAATAACGAAAACAGCAACCTGTTGAATAAAATGGAACGGACGGCGCGTCGCAGGACGGCCCCCGCAAATGTGATCCAAGAAGAGCCAAAGACGCCACGCAGCAGCAGCAAGAAGTCGATGGCCAAGACGGCCAGTCTGGCCAGGCGCGTGCAGGCCAACAAAGAGGCAGTATTAAGTTTTAACGTAAACAGCAGCGACGAGGAGGAGCAGGATACCCATTCCCATGTCTCGCCACCGAAGCAACGGAAGCTGAAGCCGCTGCCGCAGCATTTGATAAGTCCCTCGCGACTGCTGGACAGACTAAGCATCGATGAACGCCAAGAGCCAGAGCACAAGACTGAGAAGAAGCAACAGGAGGAAGAGCCAGAATCTGCACCTGCACCTGCACCTGTACCTGCAGCTGCAGCTGCACCCTCGCCTCCTCGCAACAAATACCAAAATGCCAGACGCGTTCTGAACAGCGCAGAGACCCAGAATCTGCCAGGGCGCGAGGCACAACTCCAAGAGCTGCGCGAGTACTTCACCAGCCACCTGGAGAGCCAGTCGTCGGGCAGCCTGTACGTCTCGGGCCAGCCGGGCACAGGCAAAACAGCCTGCCTCTCGCTACTGCTGCGTGATCCGGAGTTCTCGAAGCGTCTGCAACGTGTCTATATCAACTGCACCAGCATTGCCAGCGTGGGAGCCGTCTACAAGAAGCTCTGCGCCGAGCTGCAGCTAAAGCCAGCGGGTCGGACCGAACGTGATCACCTGGAGGCCATACAGCGGCATCTGCGCACCGCCAAGCGCATGCTGCTGCTGGTGCTCGATGAGATCGATCAGCTGTGCACGACCAGGCAGGCCGTGCTGTACACGATCTTCGAGTGGCCCGCCCTGCCGGGGTCCAGGATTCTCCTCGTGG
This sequence comes from Drosophila lowei, assembly GCA_008121275.1. Classification (NCBI taxonomy): domain Eukaryota; kingdom Metazoa; phylum Arthropoda; class Insecta; order Diptera; family Drosophilidae; genus Drosophila; species Drosophila lowei. The sequence goes on along the minus strand of CM017781.1, from coordinate 14,911,776 downwards.
GCATTGCCAACAGTTTGGATCTCACAGATCGGACGCTGACGCGTCTGAATGCCCGCTGCGAGCTGAAGCCCCGCCTGATGCACTTCCCCTCCTACACCAAGCAGCAGATCGTGGAGATATTCAAGTCAAGGCTGGCCGAGGCGGATGTGCTGGATGTCTTTCCACCGGTCACGCTGCAGTTGCTAGCGGCCAAGGTGAGTGCGGTCAGTGGGGATGTGCGACGCGCCCTAGATATTGGGAGGCGAGTGGTGGAGATAGCCGAGCAGCAGAAACGCGACGGCGAAAGGGAGTTCAACCTGAAGGCCTTAGAATTGGCAGACGGCCAGGAGAAGGCAGAGCCGAGGCAGGGTAAGATTGAAGATCAATGGAGATCTACTTTTCATGAGATCTAACTCTTTGGCTGCCAATTACAGACATCCTGAAGCCTGTTCAGGTCACCCAAGTGGCTGCCGTTCTGAACAAGGTGTATGGGGCCTCCCAAAATCTCGAGGAGGACATTGAGGCTGCCTTTCCGCTGCAGCAGAAGCTGATGCTGTGCAGCCTGGTGCTCATGCTGCGCAACGAGCGCAACAAGGACATTAGCATGGGTCGCCTGCACGAGGTCTATCGAAGGGTGTGCGCCAAACGGAACATACTGGCCCTGGATCAGGCAGAGTTCACGGGCACCGTGGATCTGGTGGAGACCAGGGGCATCATACGCATCATGCGCAAAAAGGAGCCGCGTTTGAGCAAGGTCCTGCTGCAGTGGGACGAGGAGGAAGTGCATGCGGCTCTAAGTGACAAGCAGCTGATCGCTTCGATCTTGAACGACACCGCCTGCCTGAGCAGGTGACGATGAGGATGATTACCTACCCACCTCCGCCCTTCAGATGAACAGAACAGAAAATTAGTTTGCTAAACAATTTCTTGAGTTAATTGCGCATTTCTCACATTCTCATTTCACCTTGGGGACGCGACTGCGACGACGTAGAATTTTGAGCATTGAGAATACATATAAAAACAAAAAATGTACACTTTTGACGCTAAATTTAAAATTCGTGACTGTGTGGCGCAAGCAAGCACACAGAATATTTTGAAATATCATTTGAGGGTCACTCCTCGCGACTTTGGCTTTTAATTGAATCGAATCGAATCTTTATGTTTTTCTGTCGTAAATCTAAGTAAATCTTGCAGCCCCCAAATCTTCCGTCTCTTCGTTTATTTTGTATTTCATTTCCTGTTAGATCCTAAGCGTATGAGAAATAAATAAGTTTTGCAATAGACGGCGACAATCCATCCCATCCACAAAAGTGAAAACAATTCTTCACTTTCGCTGCTGTGATCGTGCCAAGAAAGTTCTACCCGAATGGAGGTACCCTTTCCTATCGTTAGCGCTAATGTTTTCGGCCATTCCGAAATGAAATTAATTTATAATCATTTTGTTTATTATTTTCGACTGCCTGGCTGTGTGCTCCGTTCTCTATTCGCTCTAAAAATATCCCAGTTTCTTATTTATTTTTTTTGGTGTGGTATGAATTACATTGAGAACGGAACGGAACGGAGAACGGAAAGAGCGCAATGAAAAATATGCTTAGCAATATGTTCGAGTATTCAGAATCTGTCTGTCTGTCTGTCTGTCTTGTTGTTGCCTTTCAGCGCATATTGACGAAAGGCGAACAAATGTTTGAATAATAAGCCACTATATACACGAGTACCCGAGAGAGAGAGAGAGAGAGAGGCACTAGAAATATACAATATATGTACTATATGTATGTATATACCCATAGCTCTCTGCATATAGCTCTCTATATGTGGGGTGGCTGCTTCTTCTTGCTTATAATTATACATATATGTATATTTTATGGGGGGAAAAGTAAAATAAAGACCACAAGAAAATATATATGCTATGTATTGCCACACAGTCGGCGGATGGATGGCTTGGCATTTGTATTTGAACTTGAATTCCAAGCACAAATGTTTGACGGTAAAGGTGAAATGAGAGAAATGTTTCAGCTGGATGGATAGGATCCTATACATACTCGTATGTATACATAGACCTCTTCTAGGCAGTTGGAAGATGTCTAGAAGACTTTGTTTATATGTTTCAAATATGAACAAGTATTTGTGGTTGATTGTTGGAGGGAAGAGATACAAGTTTCCCATACTAAGGTAGGGATAGATTAGATACTGTATGTACCAGTTGACCTATTGATATGCTCTATCCAGATTTAACAAGATTTCTTTGCATTGATGGCATTTAGGATACTCATGAAGTGTTTTGTGAAGTGAAGTCCTTTTTTGTAAGTATTTTTTCTCATCTTTAAAGGTGCATATTGCTTCCAAAGTGTCCAGGCACCCTAAGAATACTACCCACGAGCCAAGGTTAAGCATGGTGGTGGAAGCGTCATGTTGTGGGAATGCTTTCCCTATTCTGGTATTGGTCCGATACATTCAATAAAGAAGAAAAATGTGTGCCTCCCACTATGTAAATAGACTCGATTTAGTATTAGGAAATGCCCGTTAAGGGAGAAGCTCCAGCAGGATAGTGAACCGAAACACTCCTGAATGCTGGTTCCTGGACAACAAAGTTCCCTTGATCGAATGGCCTTCACAGTCGCCACACCCACCCTTTAGATTGGTTTCCATAAGTCCCAAAAAAGGAATATTTCCATTTGAGGAAAGTTAAATCCGAAAGGCAATCAATTGATTCAACAATTTGTAGCAAACTGGTGGATTCCATGGGTCTTCTATGCCCCGAAGTTACTAAATGCAGCAGTGCCACAGTCAAATATTGAATTGAAAAGTTAAACTACTAGCCTTTGAAGCTTGAAGATTGAAAGTCTTGCATAAAGACTTTCGAATCTTATTGTTTTGTTATATTTGGAGACATTACTGTGTACACCTTAAAAAAAAAATAGGATAAAAAAAAAAAAAGGAAAAATTCACTAAAGAAAATTTTGAAAAATACGAAAAAATATGTCGTTTCTATTATGTGTGTTTTGTCCATGTTTGTATATTCTCACGTAATTTGTACTATAGTTCACTGTCGATTTCGCTTACTTGATATTGAATGCACTCATTGAGGTCTGGCTGCTCCTTGTAGTAGACTGGGGATCCGTTTTTGAACTGAACGTACTCCATGTTTATGTTTTTGTTGTGTGTGTGGATTGTGTGTGGGTTTTTTTCAATTTAAACTCCTTTATTTTGGTCAAAATTAAAAAAAAAAAAATAGAAACGAGAACGAGAACAAGAAATATTATAGCCAGAAAAAAAGAAAAAAAATTACGTAATGGTGGATCGATCACGTCAGAGTAGAGTTCTTTCTGGGACCACAAAAGTGTCCACAATCTTATGGGTTTTTGTTTTATTTGTAACTTGCTTTTTCGTCACGTTTAAATAAAAACGCTGCAGCTGGTGGTTCTTTACGGAGGACTACAAAGGATCTCTGTGGATTATTCGCTCGAGTCTTATTGTTGTTTATTTTTCAATATTCCGAACGCAACTGATTTGAAGATTTTCAAATGCTGGCAAATTATTGCTATACCGACTGCGCGGAATTCCAATTTTCGTATATATGTACATATATATATATATCTATATAGATATAGATGCTCAGAGCAGCGACGGTCTTATGTATGTATACTCGTATTGGTTGTTGGAGAGTGTGTCCATGTGTCTGTCTATCCGTATGGGCCATACATCCATCCATATATTGTAGAGCTGATGGTCAGAGGCCGCCCGCCCACAGGCCACAGGTTTCCGTCGGTGTGTGAGAGTGTTTCGAGTGTGAGAGAGGAATATACAAAATATTGTATGTTTTCTTGTACAAATAGATGTGTTTCCCCAGAGCAGGGCAGAGCAGAGCAGAGCAGAGCAGAACAGAGTAACAACAACACATAGTACACGTATAAACTTGGACTTGGACATCGGGGCATCGAGAGGCGTTCCACCACCCACGCGACATTCAAATAAAGCTCCCCCAAATATATGTCGACCTGGTTGTTTGTCCTGCCTGGCCCGGCCTGGTCCGATGAATATTATTCAGATATAACCATCTCGTATATATCATTTAATTGCTGCTGCTGCTATTTTGTGGAGCACGAATTCTGAGATACAATTCTTTCACAATTTCGTATCGAGACCGAGGTTATTGTTTCGCCCGAATGCAGGCAGAATCGCTCAAAATTAGATGAGAAATGTATTTCGCAAATTTTCACAGCCAGAAGAACATTATTGATGTGTTCAGTTTTGTTTTAGCTGATTCTCAGTGACACTGAAGCCCCTGCCCGCAAATTAGTCAACGATTTGTGACAGTTCCAAAGACACACACTTTTCAGAGGATGAGGATGATGATGGCTATTGCCATTGGCATTCTCTGCCTATCCCAAGTCCCATGGCTGTCAGAACCAATTGGCGTTGGCACAGGGCATTGATGTCTTCGACAGCTCCCAAACAGGCAGCCAGCCAGCCCCAAAACAGGTGTAATTAGCCTTCAAAGGCAAACACACCTAAAGATTTCAAGATCGTTGGAATATCCAAGGAGCTCGTAACTTTACATGGGAATATGTTTACGTTTTGTATTTTTCATCGCGCTGTGAAGGTTGCAGCTCTTTTTAATTTGAAAAGAAAATGCTGCAATAAATATTGTTCTTAATGAGTTCTTAAGTCGTTTTATGGCTATACCAAAGCGAAAAAGTAGAAAACAAATAAGAGACATGCGTTGATTTCCCATAAATTAATTCAAACAAAGGTACAATAACCTGTTCATGGATAAATAGCTCTATAAATAAGTGCTACGAGCAGAAAAACGATCCACTTTTGAGGTCAAATGTTCTGGAGTCCTCAAACTTATGACAAATCAAATCGCAGATCATCAAAAACATACCATATGTGTACGAGTATGTGTGATGTGCCTATGAAAGCACCTTGACTATTATTTTTGGTGCTGCATTGGCCAAGAAATCCGGCGACCTTGGGCAGTGTCTTGATTCATTTGCCGCGTCATCGCCCAACACGGGGGGAACTGGGCGAACTGGGGAAGGTGTTTGTGTGGGTGGTTGGGCAGGCACTTTCTTTCATTGGCATTGTCAGAGCACATCACAAGGTGGGCTGGCCCCCACTCGTGGACAGGCATGGATCAAGAGCAGGCCCAAACCCCACCCTCTCACCTGTGTGGGAGCTGTGGGACTGTGGGACGACTGCAAGGTGCCCGAAAATAGCTCAAACAATATATTTTCTTGTTTATTTGCGTCTTTGGCTTTTGGCATTATCCGATTAGTAGCTTGGGGGCGAGAGAGCACCTCTTGTATCTTTCTGTACCTGTAGCTGTATCTGTATCTGTATCTGTATCTGTATTCATCTGTATTCGAATCTGTTTTCGTTTCTGTTTTCATCTGATTTGATTTCTCGCCAATTTCCACCTGTGTACTGCGTCACTGGGCGTCTTACTCTTCCTGGTTAACGCCTCCTCTCTCTCTTTTTCGACAAACCGATTCCGACCTCACCCCCCTCTCTGGGGCTATTTTTGGCGGATGTAAAATCAGCCCAACCTTGACCACACAACATTTCTATCCTCTGATGTCAGCGTTACACGCAGAGAGATAGAGATAGATCCCTGTTAGCGCCAACCCCAAACCACTAATCGCAATGAAACTATTTACAAACAACAAAGTAATTCGATTTAGCCGACGCCGTGTCCATCACGAAGATAAGGATGAGGCCTACTGTGTAATTGTTTAAGAATTTTTACAAACATTTGATTGTAATTTTTTCCTGTTCGAGTTGTTTTGATGTACTGCAGATAGACAATTTACTACTCCCTTCCTCGAGCAGTAGTGGCAGTAAAGTGGGCGTTTAAAATCTATTCGAATTGGACAATTTTTTGAAAACATAAAACGTTATGCGTCTAGAGGCTTAATTCTACATCTATTTTACATGTATTCTACAAGAAATTCCACAGCTTTAAGCTTTTTACTGTATGCATTTGCATACCTCGCGTAGAAGTCATGTAAATGTCGATTACTTTCTGACCAGGAGATCCTTTCTTATGGTTCATCAAAAATCAATGTTTTTTAAAACAAACCAAGAGAAGAACGATTCAATAACGGAATCAATCAATGGGATCTATAACAGAAGATTTATACGTGCTTAAACCCTGTTGTCAGGTGTCTCTGTGCACTACATTTTAATGTAGATGTCATGTAGAAAAGCTTATAGGAACAAAATCCATACATAAATATTGTTTATTCTTTTGTTATACAAACGGTATAACAATTCGACAAATAAAAGTGCTCACAACAAACTTGGCGAAATTCGTAAAGCAAAAAGCGAATGGCGCGGGAGATTGCGAATAGAGCAAGTCTGCGGAATTGCGAAAGAGCATGAATTGAATTGCAAGACTTGAAAGACTTGAAAGTCCTGGATGTGGTTCTGGACATCGTTTACCCTAAATTTGATGCGTTCGTAGAAGCGCCCTGAGCGCCTAGATCTCAGATCTAAGAGCTTTAACCAAATTTTTGGCTCCAGACTCCTGTGATAACACACTGTTCAAGTATTTTTCAAAATTTCGCCCCACCCTCTTCCGCCCTTTTGAAGATACGAGAAAACAGGAAACCGAAGACGCAGAATCGTAGAGAATGACCATATCTAGTAGACTGTCAAATCTGGATGAGATTGTATCATTATTATAGTCCGAATAAAGAAATCCATCTGCAGAGGCTACGCTACCCCTTCCACGCACTCATTCATACTCATTCTCTCTCCCTCTCTCTCTCACTCTCTCTCTCCCTCTCTCCCTCTGTCTCTCCCTCTGTCTCTCTCTCTGTCTCTCTCTCTGTCTCTCTCTCTCTCTCTCGCTCTCTCTCTCTCTTTCTGTCTCACTCTTAATGGTGCAGCGTGCGATTGCTGCTGCTGAGAGAAGTGAGAGATGACAGATATAGCGGACAAGAATAGGTCATTAAATGGAAAGGCGATAAACGACATACAAGAATTGACATTAGAACGGAACTAGCGGTCGTGGTCCCTCTCGTTATCTTCATTTTTTGACATCATGACAATTCCGAGCAAAATGGAGAGAGATCGCTGAGAGATCCCCCTCCCCGCATTAACCAACGAATTAGCAATCGTCCCTTCGGCAAAAGAAAGAGAGAGAGAGAATGCGGTAGTCATCGGCTTCGTTACGAATTCCGGCCCCTACGTATAATTACGTATAAAATATATTGTATATAATCATAAGATTACATACATATGCACTGACTGAGTATCGGCTATTAATGTATAGCTGCGGCCCTTGCCGCGGCTCACAACATTCCCGCTCTTTGAAGCAGCGGTGGAAAGAAATGCTACTCCACTCCTAAGCTAACGACACGACATGACACGACCCATGATAGCCAGAAAGAAAGGCTACCGAGAAGATCTAGGACACCAGTGCTCGGAACCGTAAACTTTTTGTTGTTTAATTAATTCAAATATAACTCGGGACACATAAGAGTCTACCGCTATCTGACAACCTTTATGACATCATAAAACATCACACAACCGTTTGAAATATGAGAGCTTCGGAGATCTAAAACTATAATTTTCAATCTTCAGTACAGAATTTCTTATAAATAACACCCCAGATATTTTGTATATAAATAGTGGAGTTATGTATCTAAAATGAAGATATACATATGTATTGGTTTCAATCGTTATGATTGATGATTTGAGGATTAAGTATACGTTTTTGATGTATCATCCCACTGGAGGGTATTCATAATTCCTGCGAATTCCACTCACCTGATTAACGATGGCGGCCTGCTCCTCCGCCACATCCTGCTGATGGTCGCGCGTTGGCTTGGGCGAAAAGACCTCCGACGGAGTCACATAGCCACCGGATGCGTTTAGCTGGGGAAACACGGTGTGTGGCAAGGAGTCCACCGGCAGCTGCAAGGCACGTTCCAGATGGCTGGGGCCGGGCAGAAACGGCGACGGACCGCGATGGGGCAGCAGATCGGGGCTGACTGGGGGCAAAGTGGAGTTGCTGCGCGAACCAGGGCCAGCTGCCTCCTGACTGACGCCCTGCGTGTAGGCGATTTTGTTGTCCCTGAGAAGAGACACGAGAAGAGTTATATAAGGATGAGATGGATGGATGGATGCTCCTCTCACCTGTGCACGACTAGTCGGATCTCATTGCCAGCACCGCGGAACAGCTGTTGGGCGTCCGCGTGACTCAGGTCGCGTGCATCGTACTCGCCGATCTTGGCGATGATGTCGCCACGCAGCAGTTCCCCATGCGAGGGGCTGCCAGCTTGCACCTGCAACCAAGGAGGAAGGTCATTCCTGATCTACAGAAGCCTTGACATAGATATGGCACATATGTACATAACATATATATATACGTCTGTATCTGAGCAGATTATGATGGTGTTTACATTGTTTTTAGATGGGTTTGCGACTGCGACTGCGACTGGTGCTGGGACTGAGACTGAGAGGCAAAGGGGAGGAATATTTGGTTTGGTCTATTTGGATGCGCCTCAATTAGTTTTACTGGCGTCGCGTTTTGGCAAACGTTGCAACGTCGAATGGCGGATGGCGGATGGTGGATGGCTCTCGCTGTGCCAGTTTCGCCATTTCGCTATTTTGATTTGTTGTGGTTTGTTCGGGCGCTGCACGGCATAGCACAGAGTACGCCGTAGAACGCCGTAGTACGGAGGAGGAGCACAAAGGCCAAATCGGTTTGGCAAGCGGCTTCTGCTCTGCATCATTTTGATGAATGAGAGCGGGCCACAGACGGACGACAGACGGACGACAGACGAACAGCAGAACCTTCTCTGGTTACATAAGCATTACCCTGGTTATGATCAACGGCGTGTCCAGATCATTGCCACCAACCAGACGGATGCCCCAGGGCGTGCCCTGGCCATCGCGGAACAGCAGCACCGCGAACTCGTGCAGCTTTGGGCTCATCCTGTTGTAGGTGTTGTGTCTCGCCGTGGAGCTGGATCAATGGTGGTTCATGCGACCGATTCCACTCTCGACTTTGGCTATTTTCTTTTTCTTGCAAACTGTTTATTTTTTGGCCAATTGTGTGTCGGCCCGAGGCGCTTGCGGCGCGATATTGCAGTCCGTTAAGCGTTTTGTTCGATCGCAATGCTGCTCAAGTACTAATTTTAAAATACAATTCGTATTCCTTTTTGCAGCAGCAGCAGCAGCAGTAGCAGCAGACACAGAACCAGAACCAGCAGATCGTGGTATACCACGAATACAGTGCGCCACAAATGTACGAGTGTAATGTATGTGCGAGTATATTGAACATATGTACTCGTAGATTCGTAGAATCGTAGAACCTACACTCGTCGTCGTATTCACATTCACCGGCAACAACGACGACGACTACATGCCGAGAAACATGAATTCAATTGGCGATTCCTCCTAATTCTTAATCGTTAAACGAGGGGTTTTTTCGCGCGGAGAGTACTAAAATTTTGTTGATCCGATTGTGACGCACTTGAGAAAGCACTTTATTTACCTTTCTTGGGGTTCTTCGTTCCCTTTTTGTTCAACTATACTCAGGTGTATTTCTGTGTACTCTAGAAAGTAGACTATACTCCATAGGGAATTCGTTCAAAAGGAGAAGATGGCTGGAGATTCAGGAGATAGGACGGGGTCCTGTTCTATGACGGGGTCTTTCGTTATGCCCCGTGGACAGAGGTGGACTTCAATTCTCTATTCCCCTATGCTTAACAGCTGCCTCGGCTGCCTTCGGCTGCCTACACTTTGGCACGGCGCACAAAAGACTTACTTTTCGGTCCTAAGAATCCAAAAACAAAATACAGTGCAGTACAGAAAATTGAGGCAGAGTAGGCAAGAGATGGAATTTTTAAAAGATGGAACCTGATCTTATAATCATTTAAAATTATAAGCAAAGTATTGGGTGCTTCCTGCCATGATCCTCAGAGTTTTCCTTGAAAGATATATGCCTGCCTGTAAAGAGTATCCAAGATTCAGCCAACAGAGCACATTTATTTTCCTTATTGTTCTCATTATTTAAAATTTCTTGGGCTCTCGGCATTTCTTGTACATTTCTTGTGCCGTGCCGCATTTTAGGGCAGGGCAGGGCAGGGCAGCAGCAGCACTTGATCCAGTTGCAAGCCGACCCTGAATGAAATGAATGCCACATGTCATCATTCGAGGAGCACATTTTGATGATCTTGCTGCCGCTGCCGGTGCTGCTGCCACGGAAAAAATCAAATGTCTGGGCATCTGGTTTTCAGCACTTTTATTATTGTATCTGTATCTTTTTTTGTGCGGCGGATGAGGCAACTGAGTGAGGAGAGAGTGTAATTAAATTTATTTACTGCCTCCTCGATGATGAAAAGATGATCTAAATACAGAGGGATCATCATCAACAACAATATGGTGACTGATTCCGGATTGTTCCTCAAAAATCGGATAAGATCAAATCATTGCAGTGGGAAAAGTAAACGCCACGTGACGTATGCGCAATGTGCAAGGGTCCCTGGTCCCTGGATTGAAGGCCGTCCCGTATGCTTCCCGACAGCTGTTCTTTGGGGGACCTAAAAACATTCCGTTTGCTCATTTTTGGCAAGTATTTTACTTCTTAAAACGGAAAAATCATTTTCCTGCCTGTCGTTTTCCGTTTCCCCAGTGCCCTGGCTGCGGATATACAGAATATATGGCATTTTATTTTTGCACTTTATTTATTCTGTTTTCGGCGCTTTTTTGGCTGAGGTTTTGAAATGTTTTTACTATTTGCGGTTGAATTGTTTTTATATGAATTTCGATTGGAATTTCGTCGATGATTTTGTAAGACTTTGAGGTCGCTTCACGGATAGATATTCCCTCCGAAAATATTAGTTCTGTTTGTGCAGTGAATATTTCATAATTTTCATGCTAATGGACATACATAAATTCCATCCATCCATCTATCTATCTGGCTCTGCTTTTCTATGGGTTCTGCTTGGCCCCCTTTTTTTACTTGGTCAAAAACTGCAGCAGTGGCCAATTAATTAAATTTTGCGTGACAAATTTACGAGCCGCCAGGGGCAAAATGTTATTGAACTGATTTGTGACTCGAGCTGGTGGGAATAAGAATTGGGGCCACCCACAGACAGAGACACAGACAGAGACAAAGACACACACCCCGACCCGACTGATGATTGACAAGCCATATACGAGTTCATGTGGTATTTAGGGTGGTTGGGGGATGACGATGACTTACCCCAATGTTTGGCTCATCGGCGAAGTGAACCCGCTTCTTGAGGCCGCTGTTGCTGCTGCGGCGACGCTGCGGCGTCAGGCGACATGGGGGCGGCAGTACCACAGCTGGCGGCTGTACAGCCACAGTGGGCGTGGATTGGGTATAGATCTCATGGACGTAACTGGGCACCTTCCAGAAAGCCGGTCGCCTGTATGACGCGAAACCTGCTGATGATCTGCTGGGCGTCATTGCTGGCCAGCGACTAGCGTAAACAAAAGAAACGCTGAGCAAAAATCATGCAAACACATTCAAAAATGTTCTCAATTCTAGAATTCTGCCTGCCAGTCGTCAATGCGTCTGCTCGCGGCTCCGTATGTGTGTGTACTATATACGGTACGCCAAGCAAAAGGCAAAAATCTAAAACAAACAAAAAAGCACGAAATAGACGAACAAATGAGCGCAAACCAAGTGTTCATCATGCGAAAGGCATGTGAAAAGAAAAATGCAATGGAATTATGAATGAATGAGAACTAACAACTGTGCTCAATGCCACTGCCCTCAAATGCGGTGCTTAAACACTGCGCAGAGCAATTATCCAGACACACTGTGACGTGTTAGGAGTATAACAATTTAATATTCAAAAGTAAATTTCAAATGCCACCGCCATAGGTGCTGCGAACGATGTGGCAGCACTATCGGAAGAAGAAAATATGAGCATTTTCTCTCCATCTGGCAACGTTAAATTCTGTCCTGTCTAGGTTACACACCAATGTTTAGACTGTTTAGAGAAAAAGCAAGCATTTAAAATATGCCAGTCATGTAGAAAATTGAATCATTAGTCGGATAAAATTATGTGGGCAGGGCTGAGGGTTTTATCTAGCTAGAAATATTCGACGGAAGATCAAAAACGAGGAATATGTATAATAGAACTTAAACTCGTCAGTATATTTACGGTATATTTTGAAAATGAGATGGTTTATTTTGGTATATTTTTGATAGTCAGACGCTCATAATGCGACGAAAAAATGAGACGCATTTTTGAATGGGCTATAGAAAGAAGTATGGACAACAGGCAAATACAGCCAAAGGCAAATTGCAAGGTTCGTACGAACCTCACCTCGCGAGTGAGGACAACATACCTTGAAGACAAAGAGTCGGTTTTACCTTCAAGGTATATTAGGCGAAAGGTGTGGATTTCGAGTTGCATGCGTTGCATTTTCTGGGCCGTTTTGCCTGTTGTCCATACCCTCTTTTTCCTCCCATTATGTAGAAAATGTGTAGTAACCGTGTACCGTGTAGTTGCGATGTATTTGTTGGCCTGGGTGCATTTGTTTTTGCTTCGAGTTCAAATTTAGTTTAAGCTGCATCGGAAAATGCAATATTGCAGCTGGCTGGATGACAACAAAGCAATAATATAAGTTCAGTCCACATCATTACAACGCGACTGTCCCTGCATGGAGCAGACCGAGATCCACGCCCGCATACAGCCAAAGCATGTCTATTTTCAAGGCGCGGTATGAACGACACAAAAATGTGATGTGTTTTCGGGAATTAAGAACAAAAGATTGTTATCCCCCTGTATCTTTCAGTGTAAAGGAGTTCGATGATGCGCTGGCTCAGGATGTGGTTGACCTAAAGGAGCTGCGCAGACTGACGTTTAATGGTGGGATATCACACTTCTGATAGGCATAGCAATTCATGGACATGAATCCAATCCAATCCACAGGTGTGCCCGATGTACAAAGCTTCCGTGCACTCAGCTGGAAATTGCTGTTGGGCTACTTGGGACCAAGGCGCAGCAGTTGGACGACCACGCTGGCCCAGAAGCGAGCCCTGTACAAGCAGTTCATAGAGGAATTGGTACTCCCCCCGGGACACAGCTGCAATGGAGCGGGAGCTGGAGAAGGCGACGGGGACGGGGACGTCGCTGTTGATTCAAGGGGCGTTGGCCTGCAAGATCATCCGCTTAGCGAGGGGCCAGAAAGTGCCTGGAACACATTCTTCAATGACAACGAATTTCTGCTGCAGATCGACAAGGATGTGAGGCGCCTGTGCCCCGACATCTCGTTCTTTCAACAGCCCACAGAGTATCCGTGCGATATTGTGGTGCACAGCAAGGGCGAGCACGGGCGGCGGCTTCACGAACGAGTAGTGCCCACGGTGCTCAGCTCGGCGAACGTCGAGCGCAAGGGCTTGGGCATGACCAAGGTGAGTTTCGGTCGGAAATTGTGCTAGAAAATAAGCTCAAAGTGTGTTCCATTATGCATACCATTGTGGACGTTTAGCAGCAAGTAAGTGACCCCCACTCAAGCGACACTCGATTTAATGAGCCTCTTTGCTCCCAATCAGATCAATTTAATCACAAAGCGTTCGGTGGAGACCTATGCCGCCATGGAGGAGGGCCAGGAGGCTCACTGGGAGGTTGTGCAGCGCATCCTATTCATCTACGCCAAGCTGAATCCGGGCCAGGGGTACGTACAGGGCATGAATGAGATTGTCGGACCCATCTACTATGTGATGGCCTCGGATCCGGATCTCTCGTACCGCGCACATGCAGAGGCAGACTGTTTCTTCTGCTTCACGGCTCTGATGAGCGAGATACGCGACTTCTTCATCAAGACTCTAGACGATGCTGAGGGTGGTATAAAGTTCATGATGGGCCTGCTATCCAACATGCTGAAGACTAAAGATATAGATATCTACGAGCATCTGAAGAGCCAAGAGCTGCATCCGCAGTACTATAGCTTCAGGTGGCTCACCCTTCTGCTCTCGCAGGAGTTTCCACTGCCCGATGTGCTGCGAATTTGGGATTCAGTATTCTCGGACGAGCAGCGCTTTAATTTTCTCATCAAAATCTGCTGTTCCATGATATTGTAAGCAGGCGCTGACTTACTTATTCAGTTACATTCACTGATGTATTTATTGATTTATAGAATCCAAAGGGAAGCAATTTTGGAGAACGACTTTGCCTCGAATGTGAAGCTGCTGCAGAACTATCCACCCATTGACATAAACGTTGTGATTACTCATGCAGTCTCCCTGGCGTAACACTCACTTTTAATAATACCACAGATATTACATATAATACCCGATTCCGGGTAGAGTCTGACAAAGCAATCATCCACAGTGTCTAGCTATCATCTTCAATAGTTCGAAACGCACCCTTCCACAGGAAGCCCAGGACCCAACAAATGATCGAACACTAGCGCTGTTTTTCTGTTTTATACGTTAAAATTTCATAATAAATGAATGTGCCGCATATGTTTGTGTGGAGATTACAACTGCGAAAACATGTAATATAGAGTGATCATAGCTCAAGTGTAATTTTGTGCGCGTGTGTGGCATCGTCAAAAAAACACAGTAACAAAATATATATAACATTGGATTCCCGTTAGAGATTGATTACTTGCCCAAACGTGGGGCCGTATCCTTGCAAATCGTCTGAGCGATAAACTCCACCAGTGTGCGTGTCGGCCGGCCGGCCATCCCCTTACGCAGATACTCGTATTCGACGCCCTTTGTCACCATCACATTTGTGGCATCCTTTGAGGGAGAAAGCCCATAAGATCTGTGCCCCAACAAAACGCCCCACAATACTCACAATATGCATCCACTGGCCACAAGGCACGAACTCACGGAGGAAGGCAGCGGCCTTGCAGGGACGTCCACCTCGGCCAATGCCGTAGTTCTGAACATCGCTGCGTCCCCCTGCACGCACGGCCTTGCTGTAATATTTCCACAATGGGAAGCGCCACACGCGATCTCCGGTGTGCATGCTGGCGTGCTTGATCTGCTGCCACAGGATCTCCGAGTTGGTAAAGACCCCAGCAGCCGACTCATCCAGTGCCTGACGCATGTAGCCCGAACAGGTGCCGACGTCAATGATGCACTTGGGACAGAAGTTTTGCGCATACAGCAGGGCGTCAGCTAGTACCAGTACATCCTCGTGATCGGTGCATTGGATCTCGATGGTCTTGCCGTTCATTGACTTGACCATGTCCCCAGGACGGACCGAATTGCAGCCCACAACGTTTTCACAAAGAGGTATCAGGCCGCGAATGTTGACCTAAGAACAGCATTATTATTCAAGGAGATATCATTGCTGTCCTGAGCACTTACCGGTAAACGCAGACCAGCCACAGCTCGACAACAGGCCACCACAACTGCGGCCCCGGTCATGTCGCCACGCATATGGAAGAGCTCATGTTTCTCTTTCAGGCACAATCCTCCAGCATCGTAAGTCACGCCTTGGCCCACCAGCACAATGGGGCGCTCCTCGGCACAGGTGCCGTAGTAACTCAGCTCCAGGAAGATGGGTGGCTCGCACGAGGCCTTGCCTACAGCCAGGAAGGCGTGCATCGACTGGCTCTCGGCCCAGCCCTCGACCTTGACCTCCACATTGACACCGGACTTGCACAGCACTTCGACGACATTCTGCGCAAAGGCTGTGGGTGTGAGGAGGTTGGAGGGCATCTCCTGCAGCTGACGCGTTAGGTTCTGGGCTGCTGCCTTCTGAAGGCCAATGCGCCATCCTTCGAGGTCGCAGACCTCGTCCTTTGTTGCGTACAAGTCCAGCGACGGCACTGGAATCCTGTTCTGTGGGTTGCGCAGCTCCTGGTAGAGCCAGATGCCCAATGCGGCTCCCTCGGCGGCGGACTCGGCGTGGCCGCAGTTTTCAACTTCGATTCTGTCAGTGTCCAGCTCGGCCAGGATACGGCAGGCGGCGGCCACGGAGCGGCGGATCGCCTCCTTTTGCTCGTCGAGCACTTCGTACGGATTGTATCCCAGGCACTCCTTACCGAGGCCGACCACAGCCACCACAGAGTAATAGGGGATGCGCTCTGGCTCGATCGCAAAGAAAAGGCGAGCCTCGCCCCGCTTGGGCATGGGTCCAGACATACGGAGGACTTCTAGCAATCGTCCGGCAGTCTTCTGGACATTGTACCGCCAACCGGCCGGGGTCAGGATGCCAGCATCATTTCGATCCGTTTCGTCGGCGAACACGCCGACCACAAGCCCGCGCGATGGTGGATCCGCACACATATCCATCTGCTGGAGCTGCAACATCTGGTTTACCGCCTGCGAGGCGCAGCGGCGCGGGACAGCCAGGGGACGTGGTCGCAGGCGCTGCCGGAAGGCCTGAGGGACCAGCCGACGTACAACGCGAAGCATCATTTTTCGTTAAGCCCGACACAAAGTACCAAAAATATACGAATAATACGACTAGTCAAAGATACTTCAAAGACGATTTGATTTTTGCGGACGCTTCAAAATAATTTCAAAAATTTCCAGCAGAAAATTCTGGATACGTGTTTCGTGTTCAATTTCTAGCAGTAGAATGCCAAAATGAGGCGATGAATGTACTCCATGAGAAAGTGACACTCACTTCAAGGGCTATTTGGTCGGTACATTCAGGAAATTCAAAAGGATCAGTATCTAAAAACTAGTGGACATCGGCTCTTCACTCATTACTGTTTTGGTTTGTCTGTCTTCGGATGAGTATATCTATGTATATCTTCGACAAATGTGGATATCAAATCGTGAACTCTTGAAGGGCCAAATAGTAATCCGCATCCATGTCTTTTTATACCCGGTACTCGAAGAGATGTGGCTCTGGAAGAAAGCCTTTCCGTCCTATGAGCGTCCTTGATAAGCGCCTTGATCTCGGAGACCATGATAGCTAGAGCAACCAAATTGTAGATCCAGACTCCTGTTATATTACACCGCCTCCGTCCGCCCCCACAAAGATAAAATACGAGAAAAGAAGAAACTGAAAACGCAGAATCGTAGAGAATAACCATATCTACTAGACTGTCGAATGTGGATGAGATCGGAACGTTATTATAGCCATAATGAACGAATCCCCTTCCACGCGCGTACTTATTCTCTCTCTATCTCTCTATCCATCTCACACACTCTTTCTCGTGCAGTGTGTGTGCTCTGGCGGAGGCAAGCGAGATAGAACTGCGGGCTTGTGTGTAAGAGAGAGAGAGAGAAAAACTCCATGTGTTTCCCCTCTCCTATCTCATGACAAGTGCGAGCAAAATTCAGAGTTAACTTTGTTCCCGCTCGTTAAAGAATCTTTTTTGTACAAGTTTGTGATAGAATAAAAAGATTTTTTAAATCAAAAGGTTAGAGAATACAATTTATATGGCATATGCCCAGCTTTTAAAATATTTTAGCGCATAATAAGCTTTAATTTTACAATAATGCATCGCCGTTACCGAGTGCCGTGACTAAATGATTACTTTAATGTTTAAATAGTGCATTATTAATTCCAAAAACCTATTCCTTGAAAATACCAACAATTTTTAAACATGTTCATGAACATCGTCTGGCCGAAATATTTATGCTGACAGCAGCGGAGTGCTTTGTGGGACTGACTATTGGGACTGGCATCTTTTCATTATTTCTGGCAGTCTTTACTACTTGCCCAACTTCGGGGCGGTGTCCTTGCAGATGGTCTGGGCAATGAACTCGACCAGGGTGCGGGTCGGACGGCCAGCCATGCCACGGCGAAGGTACTCAAAGTCGATGCCGTTGGTGACCATCACATTGGTTGCATCCTGAAACGAGAAACGCCATTAGACAATCCACCACCGAGTGGGAGTGGGACGTGGAACCTCAGAGATCCCCCTATACTCACAATATGCATCCACTGGCCACAGGGCACGAACTCACGGAGGAAGGCAGCGGCCTTGCAGGGACGTCCACCTCGGCCAATGCCGTAGTTCTGGACATCGCTGCGGGATCCGGCACGCACGGCCTTGCTGTAATAGTTCCACAATGGGAAGCGCCACACGCGGTCCCCGGTGTGCATGCTGGCGTGCTTGATCTGCTGCCACAGGATCTCCGAGTTGGTGAACACTCCGGCGGCTGCTTCGTCCAGGGACTGACGCATGTAGCCCGAGCAGGTGCCGACGTCAATGATGCACTTGGGACAGAAGTTTTGCGCATACAGCAGGGCGTCTGCCAGGACCAGTACATCCTCGTGATCGGTGCATTGGATCTCGATGGTCTTGCCGTTCATGGACTTGACCATGTCGCCAGGGCGGAACGAATTGCAGCCAACAACGTTTTCACAAAGAGGTATCAGGCCACGGATGTTGACCTAAACAAGAACAATCAACACTAACCTTCAATGGGGGGACAAAAACCTTTCCACTTACGGGCAAACGGAGACTGGCCACGGCTCGACAGGTGGCTACGACGACTGCTGCTCCGGTCATGTCGCCACGCATGTTGTACAGTTCATTGCGTTTCTTCAGGCACAAGCCACCGGCATCGTAAGTCACGCCTTGGCCCACCAGCACAATGGGGCGCTCCTCGGCACAGGTGCCGTAGTAACTCAGCTCCAGGAAGATGGGTGGCTCGCACGAGGCCTTGCCTACAGCCAGGAAGGCGTGCATCGACTGGCTCTCGGCCCAGCCCTCGACCTTGACCTCCACATTGACACCGGACTTGCACAGCACCTCGACGACATTCTGCGCAAAGGCTGTGGGTGTGAGAAGGTTGGAGGGCATCTCCTGCAGCTGTCGCGTCAGGTTCTGGGCGGCTGCCTTCTGCAGGCCAATGCGCCATCCTTCGATGTCGCAAATATCATCCGGGGTGGCAAACAAATCAATGGACGGTACGGAGAGGCGTTGCTTGGGGTCTCGCAGCTCTTGATAGGCCCAGATGCCTAAAGCGGCCCCCTCGGCGGCGGACTCGGCGTGGCCGCAGTTTTCAACTTCGATTCTGTCGGTGTCCAGCTCGGCCAGGATACGGCAGGCGGCAGCCACGGAGCGGCGGATCGCCTCCTTTTGCTCGTCGAGCACTTCGTACGGATTGTAGCCGAGGCACTCCTTGCCGAGGCCGACCACAGCCACCACAGAGTAATACGGGATGCGTTCCGGCTCGATCGCGAAGAGCAGACGGGCCTCGCCCCGCTTGGGCATGGGTCCGGACATACGCAGGACCTGGATGAGGCGACCGTTGGTCTTTGTCACGTTGTACCGCCAACCGGCCGGGGTCAGGATGCCGGCATCGTTCTTGTCCTCCTCATCCGCGAAGACACCGATCACTAAACCGCGCGAGGGCTGATCTGCACAGATGTCCATCTGCTGCAACTGCAGCATCTGGTTGATGGCCTGCGAGGCGTACGAACGCTTCAGCATCGTATTGGCATACTGCCAACGGACAACCGGCTGCCTGACGATTCTGGCAAGCAAACTCCGCGACACTCCGAACATTGCACCGAGCCTGCGAGAACACATACCAATCATCAAAAACACAACAATTTTTTGAAAAAAAAACAACAAATGTTAAATTACTAAAACTGAAAATTTGTTTAACTAGAACAAAAAATT
This sequence comes from Drosophila lowei, assembly GCA_008121275.1. Taxonomy (NCBI): domain Eukaryota; kingdom Metazoa; phylum Arthropoda; class Insecta; order Diptera; family Drosophilidae; genus Drosophila; species Drosophila lowei. Next base: position 14,892,249 of record CM017781.1, on the reverse strand, counting down.
TTGATTTCGATTTTAGCTGTTGACTCGACTATTTGTTAACGGGAACTGAATAATTTTTTGTTGAGCAACGATAAGTTCGTGACACAAGGGGAAGAGGGGTTTTCCAAGGCCTTTTCTGATGGGGCCATTAAAAAGGAGACTAGATCCCAATTTTAAATGTGTGCTAGAAATGTTTAAGAACTATAGCTATCCTGCGTTGAAGCATCAAAATAAGCACCATCAGTGCACTGTTTTTACAAAAGAAAATGGTTTCAAAAACAGAGGATGAGAAGAGCTGCTTTACGTCCGTTGCACCGTTGCAGATTGATTGTACACCCATCAAAACCATCCAATCCGCAAGTGTATGCATTCTTCCTTGCATTTTGTTTATTTTTTAACCATACTCAGCATAATCGATTAGGTACAATTTTTTTCGTTTTGTTTTGTAATACTGCTTGAAATTTGAGACACCGGCGAGACACAGACACATAGTGATAACATCCATATACAGTATACAATATATATCTTTAAATCTTTATCTTATTCGTCTTTAGCTAGTAGATACTCGTATTCTTGTATATAAAATAACAATGGCTTTAGAACCCATTCTAGCGTGTTGTTTCTGCCTCACATCTACATCTTTGCCATATACTTGGGATATGTTTCAGTTTGGTTTTGGTTGGTTTCGAGTTTCGTTTATTTTGGTGGGGCGAGAGTTGCGGTTCGATAAGAAAATATGCAGCTAGATATATGTATGTATACTCTTGAGCAGACCTTGAGGAGATCATCTGTGGGCCACAGGGCCCTGACTATCAAGAGTTCAACAAAGACTATTAGTAGTAGTAGTAGCATAAACTTTGAAAGAGTGCAACAATCTAGGGGTACGCGGAGAGCATATACTCGTACAGTAAGAGGCACATTAGTTATTTGAGCAACTACAGCGCATAGAGACTAGAGAGTGCTAGACAGCTGTGTGGTTGAAGGTATCCTTGTTCCTTTACCGGTACTTTGGCACCCGTTTCGTGGCGCAATGCTTTTGTCAAAATCACTTTCACGGAGTCTACAATCGTCACAATGCAATGCTCCGTCTATTTACAATATATTCTCCTAATAAAAATGGGATCTCTCTTGGACAAAGGATAATCCTATAGTTGCAATCACAAAATCGTGGTCACGGTCACGGGCAGGCCATCGGCATTCACAGAGCGTTCTGTTTGCACACGGGTGCCGAAGCTCTCCACGCTTGTGGCCTTGCTCAGGTCGATCGCCGGCACATCCTCATCGTAGTCGGAGGCCAGCTCCTCCTCTGCCAGGTAGCTGCATTTCGTTGCCTTCGTGTGGTTCTGGTTCTGGTGCTGGTTCTGGTGCTGGTTCTGGCCTTGGTGCTCCTGCTCGTGGATGCAGTGCGTCTTGGCCTTGGAGCAGCCCGGTTCCGATCCGGGCCCGGCCATATAGATGATGCCATCGTCCGTGTCCTCATCGTCGGTGTGCTTCACCGGATAGTGGCCGTAGCCCGCCTCGCACTGGTACGGATTGGACTTGACGTGCACATTGCGGCAGCTGCCACCGCAATTGTGGTGGCTCTCGGCGTCCCCCCCATTGGCGCCGTAGCAGTGGCCCCTGTGGAGCGAGTGGGCCACCGAGTGGGTTTGCACCTGGCCCACACCAGCCTGCGTGCTGCTGGAGTGGGCCACTGACTGCTAAATGTGCGAGTGGGAGCGGGCGATGGACAGCGAGTAGGGGCTGAGGTCCTTCTGGATGCTCATCGAGTCGTAGATGGGGAACTCGCAGCAGAGGATGAACTTCAGCGCACTGGGCACCTCCACGTACACAGCCGGTGGCACGGGGATCAGTGGCGAGGTGGAGGCCTTGTACTTGCGATACTCCAGCTGGCTGCAGGGCAGGGGAAGGGGGTCGGGTGTACCCATTAGAGGATTAATTAATTTCTCAAACCCCTCTCTACTTACTCCTTGTACTTCTCGTCGGCGCTACGTTCGCGCAGCGGAATGCCGGACAGGAAGAGTATGATCAGCGTGGTAAAGATGGGCGAGGCAATGGCCACCCACTCATGGCCGCTGATCACGTTCAGGGAGATGGCAAAGATGCCCCACCAAATGATGACCTCCCCAAAGTAATTCGGATGACGTGAAACGCTCCACAACCCTGTCGATGATTTTTCGAACAATAATTGAATATTCGACTGGCAATGGGATGGATCTCTTGCGACTTACCATCGTTACAGAACTTTCCCTGATTGGCCGGGTCCTGGCGGAACGAGAACTTTTGCAGATCCGCATAGGTCTCGGCCAGCAGTCCCACAATGAACATGCCCGTGCCGGTGGAGTCCAGGGTGGTCATGGTCTTGGGTGCATGCGGCTGCGAATGGCGCGGCGAATTGATGATGATCACTGGCAGTGAGACGATGTACACCCAAACGGCCTAGGAAACAAGAGACATGAATATTCAATTGGGTATAATGTAGGTATCATTGATCCTTTAATCTCTTATATATCTTTCGATTATCTGTCAATCAACAACCACTTTTCTCGCTACACAACATCCCATATAGGCGCTTGCTCTACTCCTAAGTGACTTTTCATCAACAAGTGATTTCTGGTGGAATGGAAAATAAATTCAGACAAAACGATTGCGGGACATGCCACATGCAGCACGCCACTGCCAACGCCACAGGACAGACAGCCAGACCGACACAATGAAGGACAGTCGACAGTCGTCACCAGCACACAGGCACTGAGATCCTTCGACCCACTCCCCGACACCCTCAACGTTTAACAGGCATCGCCCACATGTGTCATGTCATTTTCCATGCCCCACGCTGCAAGCTGTTTTAATTGTTGCTGGAACTGGGACTAGGACTAGGACTGGGTGGGGTGGGGTGCGGGGTTTGCTATTGCAGTCAGGTCACTCTCCACCCTCCTTCACGCAACTGGAATGTCGGGGACTGGGACTGGGACGGGGACGGGACGGGGACTGGCACTGGCCCGTCGACAACTGCTGAAATATGAAATATTCAAAAACCTCTGCGCACACGTCAATTAGTGACAGTTTGATTGATTTTCGGGGCGGAGAACGGACGTGGGATTCCAAGTTGAAGGTTCTGTCATTGAAAGCAAAATTGAAAAGTGGCTGACGCAACTAACCCCGCTTCCCCCCCTGAACCCTCCCCGCCACCTGGCACCCGCAAGAACAACCTTACCTTGGAGATGGTGCCTTGGGACTCAGACTCACCTGAAAGGTCCAGAAGACCGCATAGCGTATGACGTTGCGTCGGGTATCCTCGAACTGCTTGTCGCGGCCCAACTTGATGATGCGATACAGCAAATATCCGGATAGCCGTGCACCCCACAGGCACACAAAGAGCGTGACCATCAGCTGGCGGCTGTCGTAGGCCTGCGGAAAGGGAAATGTAAAGGGGAAGGGTGGATCAGAGCGGCTGGCTACCCGGGGGGAGGCACTTAAAATTAAACCCCTGCGTGTGAATCGATGGGCAGGCAGATTGGGGCAGACCCGCAATGCCGTAAATTTGTGGCTGCCAGAGACATATACATATATGTACATATATCTGTGTGAGAATCAGAGCGGCTGGCTGTTGGCTGGCAAGCTGATGATGATGGAGCCTAGGTAAATTTAGAGTTCAAGGCTAAATGGTAAAGGTAATCCAGCAACAGAATTGAGATATATCTGGGCTGGAATCAAGACTTATCCCCGCTTGTAAAGCTGATAGAGTAAACGCCTGGCAAAAAGTCGAGTTCAAGGCTAGTTTGGGAACTCTCGTAACTATTTTCAGTATTCTTATAAAAATGGGGTATACGAATTTCCTTTACCTTTAATATAACATATTTTAATACCTTTCAAAAAGTGAACCCCCTTCCGATATTATACAGATTTCTGTGGTTAGGCAATGAGTATGTATTCCCTATGTAGCTGATGGCAGTCTCTAGTCTTTAATTCTATTCTTTGATTCCTCATTATTATTTCTACGTCCATCTGCAGGGTATCAAGCAATCCATACCCTCTCCTCATGCGGTATTCATTGCCCAACGAGTAATTTGCACGAATTTTATTTGGTTTTTCGTGTGTGAGGCGAGTGTTGTTTGCTGGAGTTGTTCGCCGGATGGACGGATGTGTTATTTTAAAAAAAACACCACATGCGAATTTTGCATAAATAAAGAGAGAGAGAAAAGCACGCGCCAGTGGAGGCGGCCAAAAGTGCTCTCTAGGATGGATTGGAGCTGGGGTTCGGGCAAGGCTATGGCTATGGCTATGGTTTGTGGTTCAATAATGAATGAGTCGAGTCGAGTCGAGCTTGCCAGCGAGGAGCACTTTGCATATTTATAAACGGCATTGATGGCAACAGCCACACACAGTGGGAATGAGCAAAGGAGAGCAGAGAAATACGGTAGCAGCAGGAATGTACACTCGCACGGGATGGTTCGGGCCGTCAAACGGCCCATGAAAAATGCATACAAGGAAAAAAATGGTTAAATTGCTTTGCCAATGACAGTGAAAGTGCAGCCGGTACCCCGCCCACTTGGCCATAACCGCCGCCAAGGCACACACACGCCTTCCACCCTCACTGAGGTCACGTATACGTTGGGATAGCCATGGCCAGGGGCAAGGATCTCTCTCTCTCTCTCTTTCTCTCTTTCTGTGCACTTTATTGTGGCTGCCACAAGTTGATAGTTTAATGGGTTTGTCATTTGCGAAGACAGTTCGCTCACTCGATTGTCTATTTTCAGTTTGATTGAGCTGCCTTTCAGCCAAGGCTTTCAGTCATTTTATCGCTCGATTTATTAAACGACCCCCCAGCGATAAACCATCGACAGGCAGGCAGGGGCAGGGCCAGGGCCAGGGCCAGAGGCTAAAGGCAGAGGCAGTGGCAGCGCTCTAGGCTGCATACAACTGCAATAAAGCATTTTTATGGCCCTCACACACACACGGGTGCACAGACAACGGCTGAGCTTGAGGAACAGCGACAAAACAAGCAACAACAGCCACCAGCAATGGCAGCACTTCCACTTCCGCTTCCGTCTGACGACAAGCCAGCCAGCTCTCTCCACACGGTTGGATGGAGCCAGGACAGAGCCATGATTAATTTTCGATCAATATTCGAAACAGAGAGGACCAAAAATTAATTTCAAACAAATGCATAATTCGTGTCCGGAAAGGACAAATCAAACATTTCTGTTTGACCGTGGTCGAATCAATTACGGAGCCTGAAACGGGATGCAGAATGTCGGTGGGATGGGGTTGTAGCTGGACTTGGTTTCAATTCCGTATTGTGTTCCCTTGGCTGGCCGAAAGCTCTACACTGCGGTTGTGGTTACGTAGCAAATTGAAATTGACGGGACTCTCAAGTTTATTCGGTAAAACGATACTTTTGTGGGTGACCAAAAGAGGAAACCGATACCTGATGCTATTGTTAAAGTTTTAATTGGAATTTAAACAAATTGCGTAGTTAATGGAAAAAGTTTTCCTTAAAAAGGGTGTGCCTGAGTAGTATACTGAAACAACGAGGGAAGGAAATTGGTTCTGCTTTAAAGGCAATTTACAAAATATGTATTTCTTAATATATCGGAATATTTATCACCTTATCCGCTTGACTGCCTAATTGCTCGTTCAGGCGGTAGTCAAAGGGAAGGCCAGAACCTATTCAGCTCTGCGTTTACTTAATGTATCTTGATAGTAGTGATATAGTGGCTTTTAGTCTGCTCCTTCTTGATGTAGTGAAGCGTTGGTCAGAGTGCGTGCAGGAATGTGAGCCCCCGGCGGGTGGCGCAGCAGCAGGAAGAGCGCAATCTCCTTCGCCTCCAGCGCGAGAAAGAGGAACAGCTGAAGTAGAAGGACATGCAGCTGTCCGTGGGTGCCTGCTCCAAGTGGATGGAAAACATCGAGGAGCGTGCCAGGCTCGTTGTGCCTCTCAGGCAGGGCTTCGACACGCTGCGTGGCCCTATCTCGAACATCTGCATCAATCCGAACCAATGGGTCTCCAGCATTGATCCGTGTACTATAGTTTAGGAATCTGCTCCCAAAAAAGCCTGGCCTGCTGTGATATTTCTTTATGTGGTTTGGGGGGGATGTGGTTTTCAGCCTTCAAGCGAAATCTCAATACAATCTCTCAATCTCTTGTCATGCTTGGCCATCATATAAATTAATTAAAGAACTACTGAATGCTTTGGCTTAGGAGTTATGCCCATAAGCATTTTATGGTACATTCTTTGGAATTTGTATTAAGTTTTTCCTTTGTTTATGTGGTGCTTGTGATTTAATGAAATTTGTGCAATATAAAGCAATAGCTGTTCAAGCTGTCGGCCATCACATCTCATCACTCCCATCTTCCCTCCCAAAAACAAAGCTGTAGGTAGTTAGATGCTTAGGCCCAAAGACAGACAGACAAACAGACAGGCAGACAGACAGACAGACAGACAGAAAGAGAGAGAGACAGACAGATGGAGGACCCTCACGATGCCAAGGTCGTGCCACAGCTGCGACAACAACAACAGCAACGAGAAACAACAGCAGAAGCGTGGGCCTTGCTGGGCGTAACCTTTTGTTTCTGAGGCAATAGATGTGTATGTGGGGATGCTAGCATCTGTGTGTGTGTGTGTGTGTACTCCTGCATGTTCTGGTGCCTGCGTGCGTATGCGAAATTCAGTTTTCAATGTCAGCCAACAGCGCCTGAAACAACCGGCAACAGCCACCAAAGCCAAACCCCAACCCAAACCACTTTGGGCGGCACACCCCTCCAGCGAGTGAGATCTGGAGGTGACATGTTTATGGTCACGTTTAAAATGCAGCGCGTAAATTTTATACGGAACAGAGCATAACAGAACAGAGTACGCTTTCGCACTTACCTTTGAAGGCCGATCAATTTGGCCCAGAAAGAAGGTCAACAGCGAGATGATAATGAAGTTGACGCCGCCCGCAAAGTCCGTCAGCTTGTCCATGTGCAGTATGGAGTTGATGAGAAAGAAGAACAGCTGCAGACTGCCCACAACAATGGCGCTGATGGCAAAGTGATCATAGTCCAGCACGTGGACGGCCATCTCGACACCTGTGCGGGTTCTGGTCCTCTGGCAGGGGTCTGGGTCGGGCTCTGCCTGTTCGTGTTGGGTGTCTGTGATGGTGAGTCTGGTGTCGGTGTTGGACACGGACTGGGTGTTCGAGATGAGCAACAGGTCTCTTCGACGCTGGCTGTTCTTTAATATTGCAAAGTGTTTAGCTTTCACATCGCTTCACCATGGACTGTCTCTCCCTCTGGCCCCAGAGAGGCTTACATGGTGTGCTGCCTGCTGCCTGCTGCTCTTGGCTGCCAGCCAAGGAGTCTTTTCTGTGTCCTGCTCCTCTGGCACTGGCAGTGGCACTGGCAGTGGCACTGTCCTCCTTCTGCTGTTGCTCCTCCTGCCTGTGTCTGCTGTTCTGCCAGCTGGTGCGTCTGCCTCTGCCTCTGCCTGAGTCTGTGTCTGCTCCGGCTCCTGCCCCCTCTGTGGCGGCTCTGCCTCCCTTGGTCGTGAACGTGGACGCTTGTTGATTATATATTTATGTGATGATTGTTAATTTGGGGTCGTCTCTGCAAAGTGCAATAAATAATGCAGAAGCGTACGGGTTATGGCAAGTGCTCTGCTGGTTATTTGCGTAATGAAAACTTAATTCAATTTTCCGCTACCCTGAAGAATCCTTCATTTGAGTAAACTTCAACTACCACTTACCCAAGCACCTAAGCATCTAAGCGTGGTGGCAATCTCCTGGCCCTGCCTCACCCTAAGCGGTGTCTGTATTTGTGTGCATTGAGCCGACAAATCGTTGGCATCATGCTCCTGCCCGTGTCTTGGCACCAAGCACATGGTGTCTGCCCCGGGGGCTGTGTATGTGTATAACTAATATGTATGTGTGTGTGTGTGTGTGTTTGTGTGTGAGTGGGTGCTTCAATGGTTTATGTGGCACATACTTGAGCTGTTTGGCTTAACTTCTTAAGCCTTTATTTGTACACCCTCTTCCTGCGGCACAATCTCCTTTCCCCCTTTCCGCCTTTCGCTCTTTCACTCATTGTTTGTGCAACATTTTCAGCCTGCATACATAATTAACTAACTAAATCCCTGGGGTAAACCACAATGCAGTCTCCGTCCTCTTCATATCTGGCCCACAAAAGTGTGCCACAGATTGCACAGATAGTGCCACTGCAGGTGTGGCTTGCAATCGATTTTCAAGTGATTTAATTGAGTCTATGGAAGCAGCACTCAAAACTTATCTGCCCCTCCATTAGCCACTATTTCAGATTGCACAAAGTTTCAATGGACATCGATGTACGTATATTCCCTTATTTTGTGGCCTAAATTCCGGTTTCAATTTTATTGGCATTTTGAATAATTTATTTTGGCATTTGCATATATGTATTCGTCTTGGTAAGCTATTTCCAGCTAATGCTAAAAAATTCATAAAAATAATCCAATTCAGAACTACTCTTGCATTGGCACAGAAGTTTGTGCAACTTTGGATTCTACCTATAAAGAATACTATACATATAAAATTAATATATACCTATAGACAAACTTGTCTCTAATTTTTGTTGGAAAATATTAAATAATACCCCAACTATTAAAGCGGGAAGTCGGACACACAGACACATATCCTGTAGCTACTGTAGGGCCAAGACAAGCTAAGGAATATTCATCGATGCTAGTAAATGCAATGCAATCTGGCGTTCTCTGCTCTTTCCTTTTGGCAATAGCAGCGAGGAGACATCTTGGCCTTGGCAGACATCTTCTGTTTGCCTGCGCTGACAAAGTCACTGGATTCTCCCATAAGCTACTAATGACAGATATTATTATACATACATATATAGTATATGTAAATGTATAAAGTAATTATATTCCAGTATCTTATGAATCTTTTAGTCATGCAAATAACTGTCAGTTCTTAAGATTGGTTGATTTTTTATTGCAATAAAAACTTGTATATATTCAAAAACACTCTCCCAAAGCTGCCATAGAAACAAGAGAATTGCCAGGGTATTTCCCCGACACTTTGGTAGCCTTTTTATCAGTGGCATGTCTTTTCGCTGGAATTTCAAAGGAATTTCAATACCAAAATAATGAAACATGAAACATGTACTTGTACCTGACTGGACGGCATTTCCCATTTCCCATTTTCTAGGAAATTCCAACACTTCTGCCCTCCTCAGTTCTGTGTGTCGCCCCAAATGGTATGCCACACGTTTTTGTTCTGCCCCGTAGTTCGCCAAAGAAATGCATCAGTGTTTCACATTCATTAAAGCAACGCCCGCGGCGAAGTCAAGGCCCAAAAAACAAAAGGCTGGAATCGTGTGAAAGTTGTGCCATCATGCCCCATGCCCCCCCCCCCCCATGCCCCATGCCACACTCACAAAAACACACACAAACACAAAGAGACCCGTTAATATAGATGTGTAGTCAGTCAGCTGTATGCAGAAGAGCAGACTCTGCCGCTGTTGCCACTTGGCTTGGCTGTTGCCACTGTTCTAGCTTGTTGTCGTCACTGTTCTACGGCTGTTGTTTGCTACTTTGCATAGCCTGGCGCTGTGTGGCGTCTCCGGTATGGGGTCCTGCCCTGCCCCGACTCGGGGTTGAGGCTGGGGTTATTTGTAGCCGCAAGACATTGACAAGGTGTCTGCCAGGCTGTCACTCACACTCACCGCAACTCGGGGCAGGACGGCCGAATGGGTGAGTGGGTGGTTGGGTGGTCGGGTGGTAGGGTGGCACGGCGGAGACGAAGCTACGCTAAGAATTTGCATGCAAAGTTATCCCATCATTCTCTCTGCAACCGGCTCGAATAGTTGCGCCCCAAGTTTTGCACACTTTTAAACGCATTTTCGCGTGCTTTGCATTTTTCGCCCACGTGTCGCCACCGAGAGGTGAGCATTCGGTGCTGCCATTAAGGAATTCGGGTGGAGAATGGGACTTCTTTGATGGGTCGAAGCCGTGACGCGCTAGACGTGCTCACCAAGGCCGATCTGGTTCTATTTTTCACCTATGAACAGTAAAAAGTCAAAAATAATAGCTAATATTTTAATCTGGATCTCGGCTATGCACTTTAGTCGGATCTTCGCTATATCTCGCCCAACCTATGCGTTGCTTCCTTGCTTTTGATCAGGAATGTCTTCCCGTTCGAAGGCAACTGATTGATGGTTTTAGCTCTCAGTTCCCAAATGATGTCTAGGTACAACTGGGCGATATTTTGTACTTGATTGGAAAACAGCCGAACTGGGGAAGCCCAGTCCCCATTTCCATTTCCTCCTTTAAGAAATCATAGTTGTTTTTTGGCCTCTTCCAAGGCCGCATCACGAAATTCCCTCAAGTCCGACACCTTTCATCACAGCAGGCCTTCTGTGTTTACATGTGTTCCACTTTTGGGGCACAAATTGAATATAATCCTAAGCCTGTTACAACACATTTCACGGTCGAGCCAAGACAATGCTCGACTTTACGAGAACAAGCGCGACGACGACAACAAATTGTCGCTTTGTGGGGGTATACTTTCTTCGTATTGGATTTCCCTTTCCCTTTACCAATCGCTTTTCTCTGTGTTTCCGTTTGTGTGAGCCTGCTGCTGGCACTGCATTTACAGCATGCAGCACAATTTGCTCCGGTTCAACGGTGCGTATGATTAACTTTGAAGCTGCCACAACACCGAAGGCAGGGCACTCTTTTTCCTCACTTTGCAGAGAAGCCTTTGCCCGGGCTCGCTTCGACGTCTGCCGAGGACGTATGCTAATTGATGACATCGTTTTTGTTGATCTAGTTTATAGTATTTATAAGCTGGGGACATTGACGGGACACTGGCCAATTAGCCAGCTCTCTGGCATTTGTCGATTTGTGTTGGCCTTATTGATTGGTGTGGCTTGGGTTGTTCGTTAAACGGGCCACGCAATTACTGGTGCCGACAGAAACTAATTGAATTATACCCATCCGACAGTTTATTGTAGACAAGACCCATCTATAGCCAAGGGAAATAAATGCCTGCTCCCAGGAAAATTTCTCAACCATTAAATCGAATTTTATAGCTCGTCCCAGGCCTTAATCTCCAACAGTTTCTTGCATTTGTGACCCAAGTGATGCCAAAGATTCTGCACTGTGAAGTGTAATCCGAACAAATTGTTTTTTCATGACCCAGCAACACGGAAAGGCATTAAACAGAATTATGCATAAAGTCCAGCCTTATCCGGATTGCAATTGCCTGGCAATTCAATAAAGCGGAATCTATTTTAAATTGACTACCACTGACAGAGAAAGTTCCATAAATTGGCCATTGTGATGCGGCGGTGCTGTATGTAATCCCCCCGTGAATGGGGCGTGAGAGCCAGTCCGGCTGGCTTAATGCGGAGCATAGTTCGACATCACCTTGAACTTGTTGTCGGGGGCCCAAGTGGGTTTGGTCATTTATTCATGCCAGAAGTTTGGCTGCTGGTCGAGAAGTGGAGAGAAGTATTGACGTATGTATTTTCAATTAAATTTACCCGCTAGTGCGGGAGAGTATTTATGGCTTCCAGCTGCGGATATTTCTGTTTTTATGGCAGTGGGAGTGTGACTCCTGTGCGGCAGCGGGAGCGGGACGGTAGCGGAAGCAAACAAACGCCCAAAGTTGTGCGACATGTGGCAGGGCAGCCAGAGCACCATGCCACACTCTCGTACATAACTAACTATGTGTTTGTGCATGTGTCAATAGTGTAACTGAAGCTTCTGCTCCTTGCTTTCCGAGCTGGCTGGCAGGCTATATGTACATATCGCTCTATACGTGCCCGTACCCTGTGTGGGGCACCCAGATAAATAAATCGGCCCAAGGAGCCACAGAAGGCTAAGCGGAAAAAACACGCGTATACAACAGCACTCATACGCACATACACACAAAAAAAAAAAACAAGAAAAAGAAAGCGAGTATATACTTATGTACCTAAAGATGGCATTAGAGACTTGTCTTCTTTCTGCCTGACGTGCCAGGCCCCTTGGCTGCTTGGCTGCCACACAGAAGTGGAAAGTCAAGTAAGTTGGACACGCGCTGCGTTAAGTTTTATAATTTCCCACAGAAGGTCTTCTCTTCTTTCCAAGCACCCCACTCACCGAAGGCTCAAGCACCCTTAAGGCAACATAGCATTCCTGTAACGCTTCTAAACAACCAACGCACATTTCCGTTTCCGTTTATGCCGCAAAATGGCCAAAAATTGGCTGCCATTGATGGCTCAAATGAGCGTCTAGGGCTGATTAGTTACGGTTTTGGCCGTGGCCGTGGCGCGTGGGCCTCAGCTTGCTTAATTTGTCCTGACGCTGCTGTTCTGCTGCTGTTGTTGCTGCTGCAGCCAGCATCTAGTACGAGGCGAAAGCAAACGCTCAAATTTCCGCGCAGTTTTCCGTGCGACACAAGCCCACAACCGACGCAACAGACGAGCGAAAACAAACGAACCAAAACGTTCCGAGCCATTTTCCGTGCGAGAAAATCCCGCTCTGTGGGGCCGAATGGTAGAACTATTAAAGGTGGGCACCCCTTTTAGCGGGATACAATTGATATTATCGCGTATGTTGGATGCTCATTGGATCCTTCGAGGAACCATCCTTCGAACAATATTTATCTATTGTTTATAGTTGGAAAAGTACGTTTAGTGCATTATATATACAACAATATTTAACGAAAGAAGTTCAAAAATTCGAAAAATTAATTCATTATGCTACATGGCAACTACATCTACTATCTACATACGGCTATTATTTGATGCAGCGACATCTGCCGGTCTTAGCCCATTACTGGCCGTTCCTAAAGAGCTCCAACGATTTTGATAAAATTTTCCTTTTCGGACCACTAAACCCCTAAAAATAATGCTGTTTCAAAATTCTAATTGTAAATCCATCTTTCCCCTCTACATAACAAAATAATTATTGCGATATCTTTCACCAGTTCGGCTTCAAAGGTTTTCAAGTTTCATAATTTTCATGGGTATTTGGTATTGGCCCTTAATGGGCTAAAAATTGACTATCGATAAATGTAAATCAGTCCGCGCAAAAATGGTAATAGCTGTATGACACTAGACTTTGCTAACTGCAAGCTGCAAAAAGAGAGACAGCCTTATAGAAAAAGCATGCATTGAGAGCGAGAAATATATATGCGTCCAGTTGGCTTTCTAGTTGAGCTGGGAGCAGCGCTGCGGCAGAGACTATCGACTGTTGCAATTTTCAGAATCCATTTAGCTAGTTGGGTGCTGGAAAACATTATTTGGTCACAAATAGTGCTCAGGTAAAAATGTTTTGTCTATCATGCTATCTCTCTCTTCGCAGCAAATTTGGCAAAGTCTGATGTCATAAAGCTATAAACAGAAATCATATGCCCCTAACCGTCAGTTTCCAACTTCAAACTAAATTAAATTCGGTTTAAATGGAAAAACTCAAGAATCCTACCATCAAACTTTTCAAAAAGATAGGAAATGATAACAAAACTATCGACGGTCTTTCAATGATTGCTGAAGTGCAGTATATCGGTAGTCTTATCGATGGTTTCGTAGCTCTAATCCTTATGTTCGTGTGAAATTTGTATTGCATATACTTCAAAATAACGTTGTTGCGGGAGAGCTCCTGCATTGGAGTTGCCGGTTGCGTAATTGGACGCACTTGTTTGTGCGGTTTGTAGTTGTAGTGCTTGCAGAATGGCGTTGGCACTGCGTGTGGCGGCTCGATTTGCCCAATGTTCGGCTGGGAGTTGGCCCCAAGATCGCCAGAGACTGTTACAGCTATACATTACCAGCACCAATTCCAGGTTAGAACAATCTCCTGACCCCAATTATCAATCAGCATTAAAATCCCATTTACCGGCAGCGATAACAAACCGAAGTCATATTGCACACTGCCACCAGAACGGAAATATTCTGGAAAATCGACTGGAGGAGAAGCACCACCGCCAACGATTAAGCGAAATGTAGCCGCCGAAATAACCAGCGTTGGAAAGGTCATCTACGAGACGGGATGGGATGCAAACAAGCCAAAGGATCCGCCAAAAAGCCAGCAGTTGGTTAAGACAGCATCTACCCTACCACCCAGCGACATGCCTGAGCATGAGAAGCCCAAGGAGCAGGACGTGCCCAGGTCAAAGCGGGAGCAGATGCGAGATAATATGCAGGATTACATATTCACACGCTACTTCAACTATGTGAAGAACTATGACAAGGTTCTCGAAAAGAACTTCCCCAAGGCCATGCAGCTCTATCACGTCTTCTTTGCTGGCGTAAAGGACTTTTTCAGCGACATGAAGCGCTTCTTAAAAATTTCTCGCATTGCCAATGACTCGCCGCAAGGGATCAGGGCATTGAATCGCCAGGAACTAGAGCTGTACATGATGATGCCGAGGGACATGATGAAGGTTGCACCGGCCCTAATTGGCTGCTCACTGCCGATGGTTGGCTATGCATTCTTTCCCCTTGTGTAAGATCTCACCAATTAGCGTGGGTGCTACATGATTATAATGCCAGGTGGTTTACTTTGCAGCTTTTGGTATCCCCGCGTTTTTCTTACTTCGCACTTCTGGACTGCTGAGCAGCGCACCGACTTTCAAAATTACTATATGAAACAAAGACTGCAGTACAACAAAGCCGTTTTCCGCTGCCTGCAGGCCAAGCTCAAATCGCTGTCTGGACACCCCAAACACGCAGAGTTCAGGAACATATTGGGCCTGCTGGGAAGTGGTACTCATCCAACGCCGGAAATGCTTCTGGACGTCAAGGATATTTTTGTCGAGGGACCCTACTCGCTGCTGGGAATGTCGCGGAAGCATGTTGTAAGACCGTGATGATGAACCCATTGGAATCCACTATTCAAATACTGTTGTACTGTTTTAGAAAAGCCTACTCAATATGCACGGACTGCAAAATAGCATCTTTAAGCGTCACCGCCTGCACGAGCACGCTTTCCTTGTGCACTACATGGACCAGGCCATAACCCGCGAAGGCGGAGTGCATAATTTGAGTTTGCATGCGCTGCGGTACTCCTGCTATTTGCGTGGCCTCAATCCAGTTAATCTCAGCGACGAGGAGATGATCGAATGGCTGCGCAACTGGGTCAAGGTCTCGACGTTGATACAAGGCGAGCATATCACACTGTTCCTACATCTGCCCATCCTCCTTGGCTACAACCATCCCAGCAACTGGAAGACGATCTACTGCAAGGGCGATGCCTAGGCATTCATTCGGTGCTAATTTAATTGGTAGACTGTGGCTTTAAGAATTGGACTGTGGACTGTTAAGACCTTTTTGTTTCTTGAGAGCAAATAAAATTGTTGAAAATCAAACTGAACTGCCGTCTTCCGCTTCCCCAAAACAACGCAAAAGAAAACTCGGCCACGTGCGTGTTTTTCCTAAAAATAACACTTTCTTTTATTTTCTCCATTGTGGTGGATGTTCATCAAGCAGTTACTTTCGTTAATTTATTGTTTACTTCTTGGCCGCTGCCTTCTTGCCACCCTTGGCCTTCTCGGCACGCAGACGCTCACGGCGATCCTTCTTCAGGATGCGTGGAGTACCGTCGGACTTGGTGCGCTTCTTCAGTGTGTTGAAGGCAATGGTCAGCAGCTTGTTGCGCTGGCGCTTGGCATAACGCAGCTTGAAGCGGTCAAAATCGTTCAATTGTGAGCGCTGCAAGAGATTAAAATGGACCAGATTAGTACAAGTACACCACAGAGATACAAGAGTGGAGTTTGATTATCTTAGACTACGATCAGTTAAAAACAAAGCTAGCTTCATGTATGTATCAGCCGGCAATTCCTATCAAGAACTTTCAATTATCATCATGTGCAGAAATCGATAATATAATTAATATCCACCATAACCATTTACATATACACACCTTGCAAATGTTTTGTGCCTTGACGGACCAGGGGCTGACCTTCCACTGGGCCTTCAGGTCGCTCTCAGTCCAGGCCTTGCGCACAATGCGCGTGGGCGCGGTGAATGGGAACTTAATGCGGTATTTGGTCAGATGCAGATTGTTCAATCTGTATTCCTGACGTGGAACACCGGTCAGAGGACCATCAACCAAAACCTACAAAGAGAAGAACATGCTTAGTTGTGTTGCTTTTAGGTTGGAGTTGGCGCATCGGCAGCAACAAAATCGGCGTCGCGTCGCGGCGCTTGCATGCTTGCTTTCAGTGGGTTAAACTAGCTTCATTTATGTGTCAGTTGGCACTTCCTATCAAGAAGACAAATTATCATCATGTGCAAGAGGCAAATGCGCCGCGCCTGTTGTTGTTGTTGCTGCTGCTGCTCGACCTCCGCCTCCACGGGCTGTCGCCACTTACTCTGTTTTGGTCAATGACGTCGACAATGGCCACCAGGCGACCCTTCAAGGGGCCGGCCGAGGCCTTGGCAATGCGACCAGTTTGTACGAATCTCTCGAAAGGCTGCAAGCAGAGAAATATATGAAACACTCGAAAAAAAAAAAAAAAAATTATTTCTGTATATGCTGGCCAGCGCGTTGCTTGTGTTGGTGTGCGCTACCACGTGAAAATGGTAAAACGCATTTATTTCGCACCATATTTCAGCGTTGACGGTTGTTTTTACGTGAATTAAATCAACGTACTGGCCACTTCACTTTTGTGCAATGTTTTATTAGTCGCGCGAGTTTTGCACTTTATAAATTTTACATTTTTCAACCGACTCGGAAAAAACTTTGTTAAATCTTACCATGACGCTAACCGGAAAGAAAGAGAAGGAAAGAACATTTTTGACAAGTCGACGACAACATGGCGTGAGGGCTGAAACACACACAGAGTTGCATTATTTCTGCCAACAATTTGCAACACTAGTTGCCTTCCACAAAGTTATCGCCGTATTATAAGCCTTGCGCAATACGGCCACTCTTAGCACATGCGGCATGCTTCATGAACGAGCCCGCAAAGAAGAGCCTGTTGATTGCAGTGAACGGAAATTATATTCCTCGATTTTAATATTCCATTTTATATTACTAGTTAGCTAAGACACTCAGCACTGCCCATATATTTTTATACGAGAAATCAATCAATTTTCTACAAGTCTGTTTGATTTTAAGCACTTCCTTTTTATTGAATTGCATTTAAAATAGGTTTAAAACAAAAAAGGTTAACAATAGTTAACATCATTTCTACATCGGTGTATTAGCACAGCGAGGTGAGTCCATAGCGCGTCTTAAAAATACTGGAAAATATAAGAATATGCTAGAAAACAATACAAATATCGTCCTCTCGTTTAAAAAAATACTAAGCCAATACAAAAATCGCTTATCCGATATTATTTGCAAGGTGTGTAACCTAGAGAGGAAACAAAATCGAACGAACCAAAAGAACGATTTAGTTGACTTTGGTTTTGTTACATTATTTAATAATATTTGTATACATCTATCAAATGGTTTTCCGTCGGTATATTTACTGTTTAGCCTAGAACTAAGATTGACAAAATATTATGTCAAAAGAATTTTTCATGTAGTTTGCGCGCGGCAGAGTGTGACCAGATGCGCATGCTCTACGGTTACACTGTTTGGTTTTTGCTCACCAATAAAATCAGTTAAAAATTCCAAATTTGTATAAAAGTAAGCAGGAAAGTCTGCAAAAAGCCTACTGTAAAATTTTCTGTCGAACGAAATACAAGCATGGATTTTTATCGTTTCCATACGAATATCATCCCTGCTTCAGTCGATGGAAAATGATGCAGACCTGAGTACTAGGCTTATATTTTGAAAATGGGACGGTATTTCGGTATTTTTCTGAGGGTCACATTGGTGGCAAACAAATAACAAATTTCTGAAGAAATTATTGAAAAAGTCGATTGAAAATACAAAAAATAGTGCAGTAAACAGAAGCAGACGATGCTAAAATGGTTTACATTCACTTTCCTAACAATCTAACTGAGGAGGAGCAGATGCTTCAGGCAAAATATCAGAAGCTCAAGAAGAAGGTGGGACGCCGCAACAGTCCCAACTAAAATGATTTCCCGCCTGATTCTTGACTATTGTAATATTTTTCTTTTGCAGAAAAAGGCACTCCAGGCTCATAAAGCACCCAAGCCGGAGCCGGAGAGCTCGTTGACACTAAAACGACCCACGGATGCGCGCGATGCACGCGAGGTGGCCCGCAAGCTGATCAAGAGCGGCGCCATTCCAGCGATCCAGAAACAGCAAACAAAGCAGGATCAAACTTCGTTCAAGCGCCCAAAAGGTCAGGAGCGTGCGAAGCGCTCCACATCGGAGACCACTGTGGCGTCCTACCAGCCATTCTCCTCGACTCAAAACGATGTGGCCCAGGAGACCATTATCAGCGAGATTATCAAGGAGGAGCCACGGCGCCAGAACTTGTATCAGCATTTTGCCACTGAGCGTGACCGTGAAGAACGCGTCATGGCTGAGAAGGCAGCTGCTATTGACACGCCACCGCCGGAGAAGCCACGCGCTGGCAATACCATATTTGTGTCGGGCAACAAGGTAACCGAAGATTTCCTGAAAAAAACCTTCAACGATTATGGCACAATTGTGAATGTGTCAATGGAGATTGAAAAAAGGTAAAAATGGGATCATTTCTTTTGGAGTTGGAATAATACATTAATTGTGAAATCTCTTTGCAGCCGCGGCTTTGTCTCCTTTGCCAAACCTGAGTCGGCAGATCGAGCCATAGCCGAGATGCATGGCAAGAATGTCACTGGCATTGTGCTGCAGGTGCAGCTGGCTCGACGCCAGCCGCAAATCGAACCCATCAACGATGCCTCCTCATCCGCAGTCTGGTCGTCCATTGGTAAGTGTATTAAATGTTGCATTTTAAATCTCATAACGTACTTGTGCCCGTTCGTTCAGCTGCCAGCAAGTCGCAAAAAGGAAGCCACAAAGATCATCGTGAAATGGTTAAATACAATGATGATTTCTTGCTCTAAGTCGGAATATATCTTTATCGAATAACAAACCAAAAGCACCACCATTTATGTGTATATCATTTTGCTTTATTGAAAATACGCTTCTATATATTTAAGTATATACGTTCTCTCCTCTTTTCTCCTTTCCTCTTCTGCAAAGTATTCGCATTTCAAATTATAACTTTTAAGTGAAATTCAATGAAAAAAATAATTTTTTTGTTTTATATATATTAATTCCTACACTTTGGTCTAGATTAAACAACAATTTGAATCCAACAATTGAATCTCTTTCGCTCCTTCGCCCTGCTGCTGGTAGAAAAAAAACATTGTTATTAGATTAGTTCTCTTTCCATTATTTCCTTGCGCTTAGGGCTGCTGCCGCCGCCCCACCATATGATAAGGCAGCCACCAAAAAAAAATAGTCTATGTACATACATAGCATGTGTGTTAAGTACATAATTAATACATAATCGTTGCTTCTGCTGGTTCTTGGTCTTGTTCTTGTTGTTCTGTTCTGTTGTTCTGTTCTGCTGCACTGGTAGACAATGATGAAAAATTATTCCCTTTATAGATAGTAGTTATCTTTATAGTTAGTACAAGATACATGGTTTATGGTATAGCACGGGCATGTGCAGTCAGTGTCTGTTGAACTGGGATTCCGGGTTTCGATTGTTCTGTGACTAGTAGTAGCACGGGGGCAACGCCCCTCGCCATCATCGCACCTCTCCTAAAGTAGTTGCTAGTTCTCTTTTTGTTAGTATGTATATCATTAAGGCCTTCTAGTTTCGAGCGGGCTCTTGGCCGCGTTTAAATTCGTTTGTTTTTCACCCATTTAGCAAAAATTCTCTGCTCCAAAATGCAAAATGCAAACCCGCCCCACTCCCCCCAAGGATAGTGTTCGTGACAAGCCCACGGTTAATGGGATATCGATCTCCACTGTTCTCACGTCTGCCTGCCCTCGTTCCCGGGTGGATTGAAGTAGTCCCAGTGATGTGTGTGCACCTGTCGTCCGGTCAGCAGAAAGACGAGCACTCCGAACGTGATCAGAATGAAGAGCACCATGAGGGCGGATATGTTCCTCGACTGTTGCTGCTGCTGCGGCTCCATGGCCTCTCCGCGCACGTAGTGGGTCAGCTGGTTGATGATATTCACCAGCTCCAGGCTGCATGCGGATATGAACTGCCGTCCCGCCTGCACCACTGTCCGGGGCTGATCCTCGTCGTACTCCTCTACTGGCTGAGTGGCGCTCCTGGTGCGCGAGCGACGCGAGGACCGTGAGCGTGGTCTTTCCACCAGCTGATCTTCCAGCTCAGAGCCCGATTCGGCATCGGCCTGCTCTTGGACATGGCGACGCCGGCACTTATGCGGCGCCTTGCGCTCTGTGCCTGCAGCCTCGGCCTGCTCGGCCTCAGCGCTGCGCTGGAGATTATAGAAGGCCAACGGTGCCAGGGACTGCAAGTACTCCACACTGGGATATGCGGCTGGTGGCGGTGGCAGTGGCATCAACCCGGCTTCTGTCTGGGTCTGTTCGTCTAAGTTCGGAGGCGACTGCTCGGTGGCCTTGCTCTGGCGCGGCGGCTTCACGGGCTGCTCCACATCCGAGGTGGCCGGCTCGCTGCTGGCCTGGCGGCTAGTCTGCGTTTCGGTGGTAAGTAGCGAGGGACGCTGCTCCCGCACGCGCTCCACTATGTCGTCGATGAAGCCCGGCGGTAGTTCAATTTTTTGGACCACCAGTTGGCCGGACTTGCACTCCAGATCGTCTGCTTTGATGTGGCTGCCGTGCAGCTGCGAGACTTGGATCTGTCCCGCTTGCAGGGCATGGACACGAAGTCGCTCCACCTCCAGCTCGGCCAGGCGAGTGGGAAGCTGTGGCTCTGGCGGGGATTGCAGGGACTGGACTGGTGTGAGCTCGCGGGCTGATTGCTCGGCAATCGTCAGAGTGGTGGCTGCTGCTGCTACGGTGGGTGGCTCGAGGGCTGTGGTTGACTTGCGACGTGGTGGTGGCAGGGGCATATTTCCTGGCTCCTCGTCATCCAGTTCGTCGTGGCCGTAGGCGGGTTCGGTGGGCAGAGTGGCCACAAATTTGGGCGTAACTTCGGCCTCGGTGGGTTCGCTGGCGGTGGTCTTCCGGATGGGTATCTCCACGGAGATGGTTTCTGTCTCAGATTGTGGTTTCTCCTCATCTTCAGAGTGTCGGTACTCGATCTCGGAGGGAGCGTGTTCCTCTTCCTCCGACAGCGTGTCCTTCTCCTTTTGCCTGTAGTCGGACAGCTCCTTTTCCATGGCCTCCTGCAGCTCCTTTTCGAGGGCCTCGTCCAGTTCCTGCTCCCTGAGCTCCCTCTCCAGCCGTGTATCTTCATCTTCCTCTTCCTCCTCGTCATACTGATCCGAGTACTTCTCTCCGGCATCCTCTTCCTCCTCGTACTCGCTGTCCCTGAGGGTACGCTCTACCTCGTCGTCCTCTAGCCGGCTCTCGTAGTCGCTTTCCAGCTGGGCCTGCTGCAGCTGCTCTACCGCCGCATCCAGATCCGCTGAACTGGCGGCATAGTCGCTCAAGGCCACCTCTCCGTGCTCCTCTTCCTCCACATCGGACTTGCTCTGTACCGAGCTGTCCGAGAGCAGACCCTCCCGCCGCAGCTCCTCCTCCTCGCGCCGAAGCTCGTCATCCGCCAGATCGGCGGCACTGATGGGTCGCACTATCAGCGAGGCTTGGACAGTGGCATCCTGCTCCTCGCCAGCCACCAGACTGGGCGTGGGGACGCGTCGCTCGATGACCACCGCCGAGGATGGCGTCTGGGGACGACTCAGAGACTTGGAACGGTCCGCCTGAGAGGAGGCCCGAGAGCGCTCCGACATGCTCCGTTGATTGGCATCCCTGAAGCGCTGCAGGCCCTTGGCCAACTGCTCGTCCTCTGTTAGCACACGAACGCCGTCCACCTCGTCTTGGGTCTCCTGCGTCTCGACGCTACGCAGCAGATCCTCGAGGGTCTTGCTGGCCGATCCGTTGGATCCGTTGGCGTTGGCTCGTCGGGGCTCAATGATCTTCATGTCCTCGGTGATCTCGAACTCCTCGCACACAAAGTCGTCGGGCAGCGGGTCCGTCTGTGTGGACACCTCCACCTCGAACTCCCCCTGGTCGTAACTGTCCGCTTGGCTGGAGCTGGCCACCTGTTCGCTGTCCTCGTAGCTGTCGAGGGCATTGCTGCCAGCACGCGTGGAGCGCTTCTCGCGCGGTGGACGCGGTGGCGCCGGCAGTGGTCGGAACTTCATTTTGTTGATGACCTCGCCAGACTGGAGATTGGAGCGTGGGGATTCGGGACGCTCTAGGGCTCCAGGCTCCTCGTAGTCATCCTCCTCCTGCTGCTGCTGTGGCTGTTGTTTCTCGGGCTGCTGCTGCTTCTGTGGCTGGGTCTCGTAGCTGGGGGAAAAGGTTGGAGGGAGGTGCATTAGATACATCTTGGGGCTTGGGCTTGGGCTTGGGCTTCCGTGCAATCGACAAAAGGCAAAAAAGGCAACAGGATGCTGGCCAACTCGTGTGTTGCAAGTGGATTTGGTGTGTATCGTGTATTCATGTTTTATTTGGGTGTACGAGTACGTGGATTCCCGAGTGCAATCGATTCGATTCGGATCAGATTAGTAGCAGTAGCAAAAGCAGCAAAAGTAGCATTAGCTGTGCGTCTAACCCTTAGTCTTAGTCTAAGCTTAGCCTACAACTTAGTGGCAACAACAGAAATTAAAACTTAACAGAAAAACTTAACGAAAATGCATTCGAAACGAAACGAAAGTCAAAGTAAAAATCAATCGAAAGGTCGGCCATCGCAACTCAAAAGGCAACAAAAGGCGACTCGACCGACGGGCTGCTTCTCTTACTTCGACTTGATCATCATCTGGGGGATCTCGTCCAGACTGGCCGCCGATCTGCGGCGTGGCACCAGCGGCGAGTCCTCCATGGGTATATACTGCTGTGGCGGCGGTGGCCGGGCCGGTGGTGGGGATCCACGTGAGCCGCGGATGCTGGGTAGCGTCGCGAATCGCTCGCCGGGCGATCGGGTGAACTTCTTCCTGCGAGCCGGGGGCGTGGGCTTGGGCAGAGGCTCCTTGCGCACCACCGCATAGCTAGAAGGAAGCGAGCAAGAAAGCCACACCTAGCGGAACATCCGTGACAGATCTCTAGGTCTAGTAATGCTCACCCGTCGCTCTCCAACATGTCGATGACGAACCTCTCGTCGCTCTTGGTTCTGGATACTCCTTCCTCGTTGTCCTCCCCCATTTCGGGCTTTGTCTTCATGTCCAGGACCAGGGAGTCGGCACCGCGCGATGTCCTGTCGTCCTCGGAGCGAGGTGTACGCACGGACGCGCCATCCGTGAAGTTGTCGGGCGTGGCTAGCGGTATGTGACGATATTCGTGCTCAGTGCGATAAACAATTACCTGAGAATCAGAATGGGAATGGGCAAAGGTTAGAATGGATTAGAGATGGATTCCGCTACCTTCAAAGTAGTCCCAGATCTCTGCTTGGTACTCACATCTTCGTGTGGCTGCAAAAAGGTATTCGATACTGATCTACCACCAAAGCCATTAAAGAACGAGTCCGCATCCTTCTCAACGGATGCATCATCGCGTGTGCGTTTCTTGTGGCGCCTCGGGGCCAGCGGTAGGGCCTGTGGTCCTACCTTCTCCATCGCCGCTGCTTCCTTCTCCAATTCGGTGATCTGCTGATCCCGCATCGGTGGCCTGAGGTACTCCTCATCGTCGTCAAAGTACTGGATGCTGCTGCCCCCATCGGCCATGTGCATTTCCTGGCTGCCGTCCACGGATAGCTTGCTGCGGCTGCGGCTGCGAGCCTTGCGCAGAGGTCTCTTGGGGGTAAAGTCACTGCCATTCTGAGACATGGACAGATCGTCGCCGTAGTCGCTGCGCTGGAACTCCTGCGAGTCGTCAATGTCCGGCCGATAGTTGCGATGCAGGCGCCGGGGCTTTGCCGGCGGTGCCTCAAAGTCTCCGTACTCGCCGGGGACAGGATCGGCGGAGTAGCCTACGTGCTGGAGGGCATTGGGCGTGTCGTAACCCTCGCGAATGGCGGCGCTTATGTACTGCCGTAGCTGGATGTTATCCTCTGAGATGCCGCGTTTGCGCAGGAAGAACTCGTCGTCGTCGATGGGCTCCATTACCACCTTCTTGCCTGAACTGGCCGTGGAGTGGCTGTCGTAGTACTTGTGGTAGCCAGCCTCCGCCTCTAGCTCCGCCTTGCGCAGCAGCTTGTTCTTCTGTATGTCCTTCTCGGTCCAGCCCTCCGCATCGCGACTGTCCTCCGAGCGCAAATCGGAGTCCTGGTGTACCATCGGGCGCCGCTTGAACTCGCGCGACCGCTTGCTGGAGATCTCGTGGATGGCCCGGTTCTCCTCATCGAACTCCGCAAACTGTTTGCTGTCGGCCACCACGCCCAGAATTCCCATCGTCTGGGGCTGCTGGGCCTCGCTGGCCGTGTCCTCGGCCCCCTCCAGGTCCTCCTTCATGCGTCGCTCCAGCGAGGACTCGCGGTCGAAGCTCTCCAGCTCGCTGCCGTAGCGCCGGTACCGCGATCCCTCGCTGTCGTTGTAGCTCACGTCCGAGAACTTGTCCGCCCAGCGGGATCGCACCGGACCAGGTCCACGATCTCCTTGCGGGGAGCTTGTGGAGGTCTGCGACGGCTGCGTCTCGGTGCTGGGGATCACGCTCAGGCCCTCTGTGCCCAGCGACGACTCCAAAGCGGGCGGTGGTGGCGGCTCCTCTGTGGGCTTCTTTTTGCGGAAGGCGCGCGGATAGGTGCCAAAGTTGAACTCGAATTTCTTCTTGGGCGCAGGCTGAGCAGCAGCCTCGACTCCTCCTCCTGCTTCTGCACTGGTGGCCTGTGGCTCCTCGGACGTGAGCTCGCTCTCGTTCTCCTTGAAGCTCTTGCTGCGTCGCAGCTTCAGCGTGGAGAACTTTTCCGGCAGCTTGAACTTGGACATGTCTGGTTTGTTGAATTTTGTGAATTCCGGTCGCTTGAGGTCCCTAAACTTGGACATGTCGGGTCGCTTGATCTCGGGCATCTTGATCTTGGAGAATTCAGGCGCCTTAAAGCGCCTCCGTTCCTTGGCCTTGGCCTTGGGGCTACCCGAGATCGGCTTGGGTTTGGCCTGCTGGCTGCTGCGGAGCTTGGTGCGCAGCTTTCCCGCCTGCTGTCGCAGACCGTCCTGCATCTTCTTGGTGCGGTCCTGGGCGCTGGCCATGAAGCTCTTCTTGCGGTTCTCCGGCTGCAGCGGCAGCTCCTCGAGGGCGCTCGAGTCCACCTGGCTGGTGTGTATTTCGTAGTCGGTGCGAGATTCGGTTCGGGGCGTTGTTCCTG
This sequence comes from Drosophila lowei, assembly GCA_008121275.1. Classification (NCBI taxonomy): domain Eukaryota; kingdom Metazoa; phylum Arthropoda; class Insecta; order Diptera; family Drosophilidae; genus Drosophila; species Drosophila lowei. The sequence continues at coordinate 14,867,007 of CM017781.1, read as the reverse complement.
CCGAGCTGTCGATGTCCATGGGCACCTGCAGCTCAGAGAGGGCGTGCGCTGGCACTAGCGCTGGTGCTGGCGAGGATTCGTGTGCCGGCGACACGCCCACGGGCTCGTATTCATGATCACTGCAAGAAGAGAAAGAGAGAGAGCGAGCACATAGATTAGTAGACTGGAACGAAAAAAGGAGATCTGTGTGGAGTAGTGACAAGCGAAGGTTAGCAGGAGGCCGTCACCCGGTGTGGAAGGTGTGTGGTGGTGAGGTGGTTGTGGCGGTGGTGCCGAGAGGTCGGGGTTCTAGGCCGGACATAGGGTGGCATAGATGGCTTACCGAGAGAAGTAGGTCCGTTCGAGGAACTCTCTGTGTTCGATTTGGTTTTGGGTCAGGGGCGATTCGCTTGCGGAGGCGAAATCCGCAAGGCGCGACTTGCGTTCGTCAAAATGGAAACTAACCGTCTTTGTCATGCCCCGCCCCGCCCCGTACAGCTGCTCCTGGGAGCCGCTGCTAAGGCGGGGGGCGCGGTCGTGTGACTGGGTGCGTGGCTCCCGGAACGAGGACTTTCGCTGCACCCCAAATCGTTGTTCTGAGGGCGACCGCAGGGGTCGATAGACGTGGCTGTCGGATATCTGTATGGGCACCGAGATGAGCGGTCGACTGCCGCCGGCCTGCGAGGGTTCCCTGCTGGCCCCCCAGGAGGCCGTGTCCGGCATCTCGATCTCGCTGGAGTAGAGATTCCTATTGCCAGCCATGAAGCTGCCGCCGCTCATGCTCACGCTCCCACTGCCGCCTCGTGGCATGGCAGACACCACCACCGGAGCAAAGGCATCGCTAATGTCCACCGAAGCCCGCTCCGAGGATGCCGCCCCAAAGTCCTCGCGACTGCTGTACATGGTCTGGGCGTGCGTCGGAGGAGCCGGTGGCTTTGCTGGCCGCGAGCCGTACTGGTCCATTTCGTCCACCTTCAGGGAGAAGGTCTCCGTGACACGCACAGCCAGCGGCTCCGCCTCTTTGCCCTTCATCACGGCACCCGAGGTGGTCACAATGGACATGGCCTGCGGCTTGCCCTTGGAAAACACCGAGAGCATCTTCACGGGCGATGGCGACTTCTCGCGGGAGAAGGGAGAGAGAGAGGGCGTCCTCTCCCTTTTCGGACTGGGAGTGCGAGAGCGCTGGGGCGTCGGGGACTTCTGGCGTGGCTCCTTGGCAGCGAACATCGCCTTGAAGCGGGAGGTGTAGGAGCTCTTGACCTCGGGAGAGGCATCCTGCAGGTTGATGGCTGCCGTGGTTGAATGGATCATCTCCTGCTGTGGCGTGAGAGAAGCGGGTGCCCACTTGGAGGGACGTTCCGGCGAAAGCTGCCTCTCTGGCGTGTGGTGCCGTTTTAGGGGTTGCAAAGGAAGGGATGGCTCCGCTGGAGACGGACTCGATGGACGGCTCGAGGGCAGCTGGAGGGTGGCCATCACAGGCGGCGCCTTGGGCTGCCTGGGCGAGGGTCTTGGACTGCGGCTACGATGCTCTGCCGCCTTCTGCTCTTCGTGGCGCACCAGCGCATCGATATCCACCACTGGCATGTCGCTGATGATCTCGATTTTCGTTAGTTCATCCAGCTTCAGGGGTGCTGCACTCAAATCTCCCCCAATGGAGGGCGGTCGCCGCGTCTCCGTCTGGATGTTGTCCCGGATGTTCACGATGTTGTGCTCCTGCGCGATCTGCTCCAGCTCGGCCACAGCCTCAGCCAGGGGATCCATGGGCGTGGTGACCGTGGTGTTCTGATAGGGACTCTTTACCTGCTGGAAATCCGATTCCAGGAGGAACGAGGGACGCACTGCATCGCCGCCAAAGCGGGACACGTCAATGGGTCGATTCTGGGGCAGCACGTCGCCGGGCAGCTGGTTCTCCTTGTTGGCATCGCTTGGACGCATGTAATCCGGCGACAACGGAGGCCTGGCATTGCGGAAGTCCTGCTGCGAGGGAGCCGGAGACGCCTGGTGCGAGGGAAACAGTGGCTGCTGATCTGCCTGCCCGGGACTGGGTGTGGCCGCAATCAGATTCAGTTGGGGCGGCTGCAGCGATCCCGGCAGAATGGTGGCCTGGAAGAGATCCGCATTGGAGGCTCGTCGACTGGCGCTGGCCGAACGCTGGCCACCCTGACGTCCGGTTCCAGGAGCGTTCGGTATATTGATGTCCGCACAGTAGAGATCCATCTTGGAGTTGCCCGCCGATATGCGACGCAGCGAGGTGCCACTGCGCATGGACACGGTGTCGGGGAAGCGTCCAACGCTGCCCGACGACAGGCCGCCCATCGACAGCTGTCGGCGTCCTGCGACCATGAAGGATGATCCACCTGGATCCGGTTCGGTGGCATCCGAAATGCTGCGCACCACCAGTCCCCGGGAACGGGCCGTCTGCTCCAGCTCCGGATAACGTTCCATGAAGCTCAGATCCACCGATGGGGCAGCCACATCCGCATGACTCACGACCTCAAAACTGTGCGTGGACAGATCGTCGCGGGGGAAACTGGTATTCAGATTTACATTCTGATTCAGGTGCAGGAACTGGTCCTGGTCGCTGTGGTGGCCCTGCCGTGAGCCTGGCCGCGAATCCACGGGATTGATGCGCTCCGGCAGCAGGGATTCGGACTGAAAGTACTGGCAGGCACAGCGTACGTCCAGAGAGGCGCCGCTGGCACTCTCCACCCGCGACACAAAGTGCTTCTTCTCGGCGGGCAGAGCGCCCACCGAGGCGGAGCGACGGGAATTTAGCATGATCTCCGAGCGAGAGAGAGAGAGAGAGAGAGAAGTGACAGCTGTTGCTGGTTACTTATTCACTTGGCCCCCGGTCGGAATCCGTATCCGTCCGTCTATCCGCTACGCCTCCTCCTCTCGTACTTTTTGTGTCTTTTATTCGTTTATTTTTTGTTCGATTTTGTCGTCTTGTCGTCGTTCGTGGTGGTCGGTGGCTATTTTTAAGCACCACCAGAGCATGAGCCAGCGCCGCCGTTGGACATTGAATTTATTTTCTGCCCGAATCAGCTCAAAAATTCTTTGCCCAGCCTCTGAGGAATTTTGTGGCTCTTGCAACCAGTGTTCCGAACTTTACTTCAGGGCTAAGAATCATCCACCCTTTGGGGCGGGTGACCTTTCTGAATGGAATTCACGTTTTGGGGGTACTATTATTGAGAGATTCTCTCGATTTTTCTGCTGTTTTGCGGTGGGTCCCGTTCTGCGGTGTGTGGTTTGTGCGACGCGACGCGACCGTGTCTACATCGTTGCGATTTTCGGCCAGGACTGAGAGCTTTTTGGTTTTTGCGCGACACAGATTTTCCTCAGCGAAAATTCTTGTTCGAAAGATGAAAATGTTTTTTTCTTCTTTTAAAATTAGCAAAAACACAGACACAAACACGAATCGAGACATGAACAGACACGCACGCACAGACACGACTACGAGATGACGGATTAGGCGATTGCATTTGTGTGCCTGCTATACTGGTATACTGTTATACTGTTGTTCTGTCATACTGTGGCCTGATCAGCCATTCAGACAGACAGCAGGAGGAGTACACAGCCGTAGCAATTAGTTCTGTAGTTCTGTAGTTCTGTTCTGCACTTTCATGTTCTATTTTAGAGGCTGCTTCTGCTCTGCCTGCCGGAAATCTTCTTGTCATTCGTTGACCTTTAGATCTCTAAATATACTGTACACACTGTATGTACATATGTATGTATGTATGTACACATAATCCCATTCGATCACCATTCGATGTTTAGATGTCGGATCTGTCCAGATAGGTACATATGTTTCATTTAGAGGCGTGGTCTCCAGCTTTAAAAGTACGTAGTTTTTATATGATTTATGGCTTATATATGTATGTATGTATGTATGGTTTATCCCAGTTATGCAACCCAACCCCCCCTTTCACCACAGAAAATTCATTCATTTATTGGAACCAGCACCAACATTTGCGGGACAACAACAATAAGGGGGGGGAGACGGACGGCACACAGTACATGGAGGCCTTACCTTAGGTCTATATCATAAAAGCCACCTTCATTTGGAGCCCTCTACCAAAACTTGTTAGTATCACCGCCGCTGCAGCAGCAGCAGAGCGTCCAGCGGGAAGGACTTCTCACCCGGAACCTCCACCAAGAGGATCTGTGTTTGCGGATTGGTACTGGTACTGCTACTGGTACTGGTATTGGGTTTGTTGTGGTGTGGTCTGTGTAGTGGTAGTGGTAGTCTTGGTAGTATTGTGGTGCTGGTGCATTCGTGTGTTTGGTGGTGCTTCGATTTCGATTCGATTTCGATAGCGTCTGCGCTGGCCACTTCCCGGCAAGAGGGTTAGTAACAGATTCATGAGCAGGGCAAACAGGTTAGACTCTCTGCAAGATTGGGTTAGAGCAACAGTAGCACCGTTTGGATTGGTTGGCAGGTTGGTACCGAGTGTTAGTGTCAAGCGTTTGGGGATGCTTCTGGGGATTGGTCCATCACTTACCTCTCGCTCTTCCATTTGGCCGCATTGGCGGCTGCCTCTAGCACGTCTTCGGGCAGCTCTATGTCCTCGCGATGGGGCTCGGCCTCGTCTTCAACATGCGAAAAGGTCACCTTCTTGTCCGAAGGCGCTGGCGAGGCTTCCTTCTTGAGCGCGGGACGCAGATCAGCGACCTCCATCGGCTCGATGTCGCTCTCCTCGGCCACGGGCGACAGCTGTGCCAGGCGGGCTCGCTCCTCGTCCGACGAGGTGGAGTCTATGGAGGAGAGCGGGGCCAGGAGGGCTCCCGACTTGCCGGAACCGGCAACCGCCGTGGCCACCTGCTCCTCCTCACTGCTGCCCATGCGATCCAGGGGTACTGCCTTGGCGGCCTCAATGTCATCGATGGCCAGATGGTCCTGACGCGTCAGCGACTTTTTGAGGGCGTCCAACTCAATGATGGACTGCTGATCCACCAGTTCGGGTGTTTGGTGCCCAATCTCCTCATAGACATGCTCGCGACGGAGTCGTGGGGTCTTCTTGGGAGGAGACTCTGTGCCATCGCCAACCGCAGTTGTCACATCTTCCATTTTCTCCTCCTGCGGCTCTGTGACCTCCAGAGCGGGTGCATCGGTCTCAGTCTTTGCCACGGGCAGCTCAATGATCTCATCCGGCTGGGGGACACTCCCTGCTGCCGCACTGGTGCTGGGCATATCCTCGCGCTGCTCTTGCTCGAGCTCCTCCTTGTTGCGCTTGCGACAGGGCGACTCATCGTACTCGACCAGCTCGAGGATGTCGTCCGAGTCCTGCTTTTCGATAAAGTGCGGAATCTCGCCGCGGTCCGACTTGGGCGAGGCCTTCAGCTTCATGATCTTCTGCTGCTCGCCCAAGACGATCTTCTCGTCCTTCTTCAGGGTGATGCGCTTGATGTTCAGGCGCTTCTTCTGCCTCTCGGCCAGACTCTTCAGCTTCTTCATGATGTCGAAGCTCTGCTTGGCCTTCGGCTTGGAGCTCTTCGGGGGCTTCTCTGTATTCGGGATAAGAGATCCCGGCGGCGGGGCTAGTTCGTGGAGGCTGTTCTGCCGGCTGGGATTGGCAGAGGTGCCTGGCAGCGACTGGGCGTCCTCGTGGGTGCGTCCGCTGCGCCTGCGCCGGATGATGTCGCGGATGTGGGCCAGGCGACTGGTCTTGCGCGGCTTGTTGTGGCCTCCGACGGCGAGCACGGAGTCGGACACACAGGAGATGCACTCGCTGAGGGCGTCCTCGTTGTGGGTCTCGCGCTCTGATTCGGACTCGGCCTCCGAGTCGGACTCCTCGCTGCTGTCCTCGGAGGTGTGGGCTAGCGCCTCGTCCTCGGAGAGGTCCTGTATGTAGCGCTCGGTCTCCTTGACCAGCACCTGCTCGTCGTAGCGCACCTTCTTCAGGGACTTGGGCGATTCGGACTTGAATCGCAGCTCCTGTGACTTGCGCAGGAGCAGCACAATCTCCGGCTGCTCGTCGGGTCCCAGCGGACGCTTGTACAGATGCGTCCACGGATAGCCGCCCTGCGGGAGGAACAAGGGTCAGAAAAAAGGAGGAGGTCTGTCGGGTGTGGACACTTACCCGCTCTCTGGCTCGTCGAAGATCCTCCCAGCGATAGGTCTGGAGCGGAATTGGTGGCTTGTCCTGGCTGCTGTGCAACAGATACTTCTTCAGCGACTGATAATACTCCCTTTTGCAGTCCGCTGAGAGTCGTTGGGCATCCGTCTCGGTCTCCCCTGCCGCGTTCTGTTCGATTTGTGGCAGCGAGTCGATAAACTCCTTCCGCTGCTGTTCCTCGGCCTCGGTCTTGGGCGTGGGCACCTCCACGAGCTTCAGCTCGTTGGCTGCGTGTCTCAGTGGCCTGGGCTCCTCCTCCGGCTCCGGTAGCTCCAACACAATCTCCGCCTGCGGCTTGTTCTTGAGGATGCTGGTCAGCTCGTTCAGCTGCACCTCCACCTGCTGTGATAGCGAGCTCAGCTCGTCGCGATCGCGCTTCACCTGATTGTCGTGCTCAGTCTTGGCCTCGTCTACATCTTTGCTCAGGGTCTCAATTAGCTCGCGCTCGATCTCATCCACCAGCTGCTCGGCCGTGCGACGCACTAGCTCCGAAGGGGGGGCCGTCTCTTCTACCTTGGGGATTTGTTGCAGGGCCTGCTCGATCTCATCCACCAGCTGCTCGGCGGTCCGACGCACTGCCTCCGACGGGGTGGCCGTCTCGTCTACCTCGGCGATTTGATGCGGCGGCGCTAGAGTCTCAATGGCCTGCTTGGTCTTGGCCCCGGCTGGTTCCACCTCGATCACAGACGCGGCATCGTCTGTCCCGACCTTGGATGTGCCCTGCTGCAGCTCCTGCTCGAAGGGCGTCAGCTCCCTGATGCCCACTCCGCTGCCCTGGCCCACAACGTTCTCGATGAGGTGGGACTCAAAGTCCAGCAGATGCGACCCTCCCGGAGTGGTGGGCACTGACAGCACGGGATGGCTGCCCAGCGAGGAGTTGGCTTCACTGTGGTGGTTGTTGCTCTCGAGGGCCAACCTCAGGGCGGCGGCCTTGCTTTGCCTGTCCTGCAGTTGGGAGTCGTCGGCGACGCCGTTGATCAGTAGAATGGTCGGCTGCTCAGCTCCAGATCCAGGTGCGGCGCCGGGTAGCGACACTGCAGGTGGCAAAGGAGAGAGAGAGAGAAAGATCATGAGATCGGTTCAAGACTCAGGTGTTTGCACAGTGCAACAGGTGCTAAAAATATCAGCAGAGGCAAACGAGACTCTAGACAAGAAGACAATAAACCACTACCACCACATTCGGATTACATAAGATGATATGATGCTCTCCCAGAGAACAAAAAAAGAGAGAGTGAAGGAGAGTAATGGAATGGACAAGAGACGGAGAACGGAGAGAGACGACAACAACAACAATAAATTTCCGCAGTACTATTTCGATATCGAAATCAATTTTCGACCAGCATTGCACTCGACAGCAATTACGAAATCCGAAATGGGAATTACTTACATATTTCCCTTACCAAAAAAAATGTTCTTTCCAGGGGGGATACAGGGACGCGGATACGAATACGAATACGAATACTCCTGCGATCCCTGCGATTCGTTAATTTTCGTTAAGTGTTTCGTTGCTTCGTGTTTCTTTTATATTGAAATAAAATCAATCGAATACTCGTTTATATAGCAGTGCTTTAGTGCTCTTTGCGATGCTTTCTTCACAAATAAATATCTTCAGCGCAGCGCAATTCGCGTGAACAGTACGGTACACGAGCCGTGCATTGAAATTGTCCGGGGCCGACTGGCCCGTCCGATTCGCTTTTCGCCAGGCAGAGGCCCCACATAGAAAAAACCCGACGGTCGAGAGACAAATTTTCTTGCCTTGTGTTTGGGTTTTAAAATACTTATGCTTAACAATTTTCACCATTGAAATTCGTTGCTCTTCACTCTACTCTACTCTACTCTACTGCTCTCCCTCTTCCTCTCCCTCTCCCTCTCGCCTTTCCTAGTCGTTCTCTGCCTTTTGTTTTGCCGTAAACAATTTGCAGTTTAGTTTTTACACACACATGCTCGTAATATTGCCATTACCTTTAATCTAGATTCTAGAGCACCGTTGATAAACAAGAGCGCACTGCGCCCAAGCAATCCACCAAAAAGCAACTGAAAAATCTGATTTCATTTTCATGTGTGCCCGATTTCCCAGAGATTTCTGTTTTACATTCAACAAATTATTGTTTGCTTATAGATGGTATTCATACATGCATGTATGTATACACAGGCATGCTTATGTATGCACATATGTTTGTCTGTACTGGAACTAACGTAATCACATGAACAATTACAAGCTCACGAAACCAAATTGTTTGTACAAAGCAGAAATTTGTTTTCCGTTACGCCTTTGGATCTGGATCTGTCTGCGGGTGAATGAAAGAGCTTTACGGTGACTACTAAATAAATAGTATCTTATGCTCACGATATACTATACATATGTACACACCCTCAAATTATGCATATTTATTCAGAGAGTCTATAATTTGATTTGATCATGCCCATGATTGATCATTCCTCGAAATGGATTGTGTGAGGTAAGAAAGTTTGATCATTTATTTGCCTTTAGACTGTGACCTCATAGCGAAAACTTGAGTTTTCATTTGTAAATAAGTTCTGCAGATAATATATACATAGAGTAATTAATGCATTTTCAATGATCTTCAGTCGAAAAAGACTTTAAAAGATTAAATAAACCCATCAGTATTTCTTATCGAACATTCATAGAAATGTTTTATTAATGCTTTTCATGCATGTGTTTAGGATTGTCCAAAAATTCCAGAAAAAGCCTTGTGCCACAAGCAACATCTTTCCTACTAACATATATCTTCTTTCTTCAAATCCATAACTTAGGACCAAATACAGAACATAAATCTGCAAGTACGAATATACTGTACCATACACTCTTAATTTGTTCTTATATTATGATTTCTGAATATCTTATAAATAAAAGGAGCCTCTTCTGCGGTCATAGTTACTGATAATTGATTGGTTATTTTGCGCCTGATGGGACGAAATAGATTCCTTCAAATTGACGAATTCGAGGCAACCCACCACTAACAAAATGAAGTTCCGTTCTTTTTTCATTCACCTTATCAAGTCTCTACTGTGGCAGCAGATTTGGCCATGTATGAACTACATATGAGGATAAATTTACCATCACAATTCGAGCGTAACTGCTGTGGTGCGACTTGCCTTACATGGTGGGCTGCCGTGCCTGCCTGCCTGCCTGCCTGCCTGCCACTCGTTTGCAGTTGAGTGGATTTGCCTGGCACTTTTCCTCAAAAGTAACTTTTCAGATATGCAAAATTGACAACTTGCTGCCATTCCTCCTCCCATTCACCCGGAAAATGGAAATCAATTCCGAATCATGGACAAGTTCATGACCATTGTGGCAGTTGAACTTTGCAACAGAATGTGTCCGCAGATGGAGAGGGGATGGAGAGCGATAGACAGCGATAGAGAGCAGCACTCTGCGGGGCATACGTAACGCTCTATAAATAGTCGTACTCCGTGTAATCGGCCTAGGAACAAACCATTACCCTGCTGGTCATTACACATTTGTCAATTGATGGGCTGGCACTGGGAGCTCGACACCGACCCCGACCCTGCCACCGCATTGCGTAACATGCAAATCAATTAAACGTGGGGCCCGCGACTCCAATCACTCACCGTAATTGCCGGCCACACTGAGGAAAACATAAACCATACTCGAAGGAACTTTAGGAGTTTAGTTAGTTATAGATTAAATACAAAAAATAACAAAAAATAATAATTTAGAAAAATAAACCGAAAAAAAAGAGTAAAACTACGGCCGGGCGTCTCTTGAGCTTCACATGTTCGACGTCTAATCGCGTTTTGAATACTAGCAAAAATACAAAAAAAATATCTGCGCTGAAAACAAAAACTAGCTGCGATGCCAACTGGGGCTGCGGGCAGAGACAGACACAGAGACAGAGACATTACGTGGACGGAGACGGAGACGTCGCTGACTACGTTTGACGTTGCTCTCCAAATGCCAAATGCTGATTGAAATGCGAGAGAAACGGGAGAGAGCCAGAGGCAGGGGCAGGGCCAGAGACAGTGACAGTGACAGCGTCTCCTCTTCCTCCTCCATGGGGCTGGCTGGCTGGCTGGGCAACGTGTTGCACTTTCCTCCCCAGTTCGTCCACTGGTTGCATGCGATGATGTCGCCAAACAGCACCGCCGACGTAAGCGGTGCCGTCCAAGGTCGCCCATGCCGCCACCAGGCAGGCGGCTCTCCTCTAAATTTAGAATCATTTAAGCGTAACGCTAACGCACTTGAGGGCGCTACTCTATCGCCAAGACATGCCAAGTTATTATGCCCTTCAAAAGGGGGGTATCAGCAGCAGCAGCAGCAGCTTTCGAGTCCATATGGCTATCTATTTGTATATATCTGCTGTTATGAGAAACTTGAAAACTGACTCTCCGAAACCAAAACTCAGTATTTGCATTAAATCTTACGAATGGTAGCCCTTTCTAAGAAAAATAAATTAAACTGGCTCAGTTCTAGTTGTGGAGATAAGTATCTGGCCAAACTATGTAGAGTATTCCCTTTTAGCTGGAGGCAATGCACAATTATAGGTAGGAACCATCCGGTCCAGTCGGATCACTATATAAGTAGATTTCTAACATACATATGTGCCTCCCTTTTTATTTATTTGCCAACTAGTCTCTTATATCTAAATACGAACTTCATTGGTACAACGATTGGTAAATATTTACTAGAGTATTTGCATCTTCGGCCTCGATAGATAGCCCTTCTTTCTTGTTAACAAGCTACGCTCTCGCTCTCTCGTTCGGAATTGGCTAGAGAAATGTGTGATTTCTGTCTACCCATTCTCTCCATAATCTATCATCTAGAGGACAGGCTCCCTGCTCTCTCCTGATCTTTGGCACCTCTATTCTAATGAATGAGCCAAACCGCTTCAAAAACTGGCACACATTGCGTATGCGTTATGTCCCGGCTAAACTTTTTCTGTGCTCTGGTGTGCTCGTTGATAATTTTTGCTTGTTTTGAAAATAAATTCTCATGACACAATTGCAGAAACGTTGTGTCCGAACCGAACCGAACCGAGCGGCAGCGAGTTCATTGTACGGTTTAATTATGCGAATTAAGTAGAAAAGAATTGCAGGAACGGAAATTGCAGATCGTAATTGATTTCCTTGGGGCCATTTCCATATTTTCAGTGCATTTTAATTCTGAGTTTTCTTCGCAGAGCCCACCCACACACGGAGACTTTTCGTGGATGACCTTGACTGGCCAGATATTGAATTATTTATGTACAAACCTATAAATATAGTTCAGGGATAGCGCATATATATATAACATATACATACTACATACACACTCAGGCAGAGCAGCTGGCCTTTCTTCATATTGACGATTGGTCGTAGTTCCAAAACTGAAAACTGAAAAGAAAATCCACCCACAACCACGACGACAACACGCGACAGAATATGAGAAAACGAAAACGAGAACAAGAACGAGAACGAAGACGAAACAAAACGAATAGGCATAGGACAAAGCAGAACCGCATTAAAATCAAACAAGCACAATACGAGTATATACATGTACCTAGTATAACATATAGGTATACGTATACGTATGGGAGATACAGATGTAGATATAAATGGACTGACGGATGGATGGATTGAACACAATCACAGCGAAAGTAAAACAAAAGTTAAGGCACTCAGTGGACCACTCAGAACTCATAAATAATGAAAGTACACGAGTACAAATGAACAAGAGGCGAAATGAGGCTGTGTTCCTGGTCCACATGGAACTGTTTAGAATGGGATGCTAAACAATCGAAGATGCACCCAGACAACGGCAACATCAACGGCAACATGTTGTGTTGCCACAGCAGATCTGCTGTTCTTTATGAATGAAGCACACCACAAGACGAGGCACAAGAACAATGGGAGAGGAGAGGACAGAAGAGGGTAGTGCAGTGTGTGGAGGCATTTTACCAATCACTGGTGCCATACAGGTCAGGAATCGGGTCAGTGCTGTGCCCGTGCTGGCAATGGCCCTATTCGGACTGGGTGTTGTCCGTGCTGCTCGTCCTGCAATTAGGTCAAAGTTTGTTTTAGAATTCCCCATCGAATGTACGAGTGGGTGACGGCGACGGTGACGGTGACGGCTGCTCATGTGATGTACGGGATGTGCTGCGATGTGGGATGCTAATTGGAAATCAATCATACTTCCATTAGCCGGGCCTCCTGCTACCCTATCCAGTGCCCGACCAGCTTTTTGTGGCTGTCTCCCTGCCAATTACCAGCCAATTTTCACCCACTCTGAATCATCAGTTTTCTTGGCTATGCTAATCAATCGGTGAAATGTTTCGTTCAAGAGATCTCTGGATGCTATTTAGTGGCATTTTGGGTCGAATCTTTTAGCACATTTGGAAGAGCTTAGAACAGGAAGTTCTACTGGAAGTTTTAGCGTCTCCGATAAGATGATTTATGAATAAATGATTCAGAAACTTTGAGACTTTGATTAGCTGCAGTATGAAATTGAAGTCTCGACAGCTTATAGATTTATGATTGTAATATTATAATCATAAATGTGACTGCTGGGAATAGCAAATGACTTCACCACTCAATGATGGAGCCATAATTGAATTGAAATGCAATCAAGAATGACGAAGATAACCTTCGATATCTTTCGAAGTCTTATTGGAGATCATTTTGTACTTTGCTCTTGGCCAAGTGCATTTTCGCAAACCCTTATTATGTGTCTAACCACTTTGAGGCTTTCCCCACCCACTAAATAGTTATAGTCTTTCCCATGAGTACTCGTAACCTCAGCGATTATGCAACAAGTCTCCCATTTATCGGCGGCACTGCCAGTCAGCCAAATGGATAGATAAAGTCTGTCCCCCAATTGCCGCGATAAGATAGCGAAACCATATGTTTAGGGTCCCCATCATATGACGCGCGAGACGGGACTACGTGCTGTGGTTCCAGTGTGCAGCGTGACTTGCAGGGGACTTGGAACTGGCCTTAGTCAGATTTATGGACAGCTGTTTTAATCGCGCTTGTGTGCAAATGTTTCCAAACTGGCAGTCAAAGCAGTGCAAGTGGCTCCGCGATAAGCTCTTCTAAGAGGTCCACAGCCCAGCTGCAAATGGGAATGGAAACAGGTCGGGACTGTGGACTGTGGACTGTTTTCACTTTCGTTGTCTGGTAACGGGAAAACTCTGATCACATAGATCACGTTGATTCTGTGACCAATTTGAAATCTTGATCTATGCAACTCCAACGGTACCCCACAGTGGGGTGGGAGAGGGCACAACCGGTTTGGCAGTTCACACAGCGCCAGGTGGAGATACCATGGGCGTCATTGTGCTTGGGAAATATTTAGTAGAAGATGCCGCTCACATGGAGCCCTCGCCTCGGTCTGAGTTCGTTCGGCCTGTTTACCTGAATTCCAAACAACTCAGTAGATTTCGAAACGGAAAACTAAAGTTTAAAGAAAATTCTCTTTTGCCAATAGACAAGCGTATGTGCTCTTTAGGATGTGTAGCCAATTATGCCCAACGATTCCACAAAATAAAATATCTAAGAGTCTTTTAATTGGGTCTATCTGAAGCGTATTAATGTTTAAAAGTACAAATGAGAATATGTAAGATGTTTTCATCAATATTTCCCATAAATATTTCCCCCTACTGCAAGACAACCTTCAAAACCAAAGTTTCTCTACCATTCTCCACCCAAAAGGCCAGACAATTGTATGATATTAGGGGGCCAGGCCATTGCATTTGATTACCGATTTCCGTTGGGTTTTTGTCTGAGAACTCTGAATTCCGCTGCGAAATACATGTATTCGTACATGTACTAGCACATGTGTATAATTGGGAAAACGCTTTTCCGCTGCGGCGCCAAAACCGAGCAAGACTTGTCATAGCTTTTGGCTGGCGTTCAACTTGGCAGACAATCATAAGTAATGTTCCATATAGTATAGTACAGTACAGTACACTTGGATATATATGTATATAGATAGACACACACTCGCACACACAGCATGGTCTATATTCGTCAAAAATTGTCATTACAACGCCCACGCGGCGTATGCGTAATGTTCGGCTAATTTATGGGGCAAATGCAGCTCTTGTTCGGGGCAAAGATGAGATGGGGATCGGATGGGATCTGGGGCCTACCTTCATCCCAGGGATGATGATGCTGCTGTTGTTCCTGTGCCTGTGCCTGTTCCTGTGGCAGTTCCTGTTCGATTGGGGCCTGTACTGGTCGCGATTTGCGTCCTTTTTTGGAGCGTTTACTGTCGGTGGGCTCCATTTTTTGGCGCTGCTGAGATTTACTTTTTGGCTACAAGACACGCGCGTAAATAGAATAATACTTATATATTTTTATGCAGATACTACATGCACATATACTCGTATCGCGTGCGACTGTGTGTGTGTGTGTGTGTGTGTGCTTTATCTTCAGTGACGCACACACATTGCGGCCACAAGTGACATTTGCCAAACACTCACACAATCGCACTTTGGACACACACTCTCGCGGGTTTCTTTTTTACGAACTTTTTTTTGTATCTTTGATTACTTTGGCGCGTTGGGGGGAAAAGTTTAGATACATAGTCGCCGTATATCTATCTATCTATCTATCTATCTGTACGGTACGGTCCGGTACAAATATATTTAAAATTTAAAGATCTCTAAGTTATTTTTAATGCGGTGATTTAATTTAACGCACACACACAGACAAAAAAAGACACTCTGGCACTTTTCATATTCCTTACTTGCCAAAATTTTGAGGAAAAGCTGTGAAAAACTGCGACAACTTTTCCCTCACCGATATTCCAAAGATTTAATTATGAAATTCGATTTAATGGACATTACGTGACAACGCGACGTTTCTGAATTTTCCAGCCAATAGCAAACTTTTACGATTATTAATAATTTGTTTCTTTTCTTTTCGACTAACTGCCGTCCGTCCGCTGGACTGGCCTGTCGAACTGCCCAACAGTTAAGCAGGGAAACTGCCGGGCCCGGTGCTCGATTGGGTCGTTGTTATTGGCTGGGTCTCGTACCCGTATCCGTATCCGGTAATCGTCTCGGTCTCGGTCTCAGTAGCGGTATCGGTAATGCTGTGGGTATTGGTCAGCTGTAGAGGTGTTCGTGTACTTGAAGAACTGAGCGAGAAGTTGTGTGAAAAGTGAATGAAAATCGCGCACGGAGTCCATGCGACGTCGTTGTCGCTGTCGATGTCGTCGATCGTTTGCCGTGCCGTCCCGAGCGCGACTAATGCCAAGCACCGCTGACAGCGCGATCTCGGAGAGCTTTTTTTTTTTAGTTGATTTTACTTTTGGACTCTGTGTGTTTTTTGTCACTGGTCACACGCTGCTCGCGACCGCTCGGTCGGTCCGTGCCGTGCCGTTCCGTTCCGTTTTTCTCTGTTGGAAATATATTTTCGGTACCTCCGCCGCCGTGTGTGCTCTGTCCGCCGTGTAATTGGCTTTCATTCAGTGAGTCGTCCGGCGGTTGGTGGAGCACGGGGCAAATGCATTTGCTTATCACACATTATTTCGCATTTCAAGTGTATTTATAGAGATACAGCTTCATCGGTAGAGAGTTGGTTGCATGCCAACCTTTGAATCGCCATGCAAATCAATTGGAAGAGATTTCGCCTGGCAAAACACCCATTAATTACGAGGAGTTTAGGGTGGGGAGCATTAGGAAAAAGATTATAGATTTTATCATCCCAACTACCTATCTATCTATCTATCCATTACCTTTTTGGTGGGGAGAAGCGCAAAAGAGAAGCCTTTTCAAAGCAATGAGGGGAGTCTTCGGCGATGAAAGTTCCAAAGACAGTTTCCCAATTAACATTCTATTTGAACGAATCTACTTCGATCAATAAGTACAGGTATAGGTTCACAATGGGAACGCATCATAAAAACAAATGAAAGTAAAGCGAAAGATTTAATGGCCTCTAGAAGGGGCGCCCATTAAATGGCCGTTAGAAATAAAAAACAAAAACAGAGGGTTTCAAAAGTATTTTACAATGGACAGACACAACAAGTTCAAGTTGTTGAGCTCCCAGATTGCATGTTTTGTGTTTCAGACATGTTTATGGCGGAACGGAGGCAGCAGCAGAAACAGCAGCAGAAACAGAAGCAGAGTTCAATTGCCGCACTACATCCAGCGCGGATGTCGGATGGGGCTCGAGCTGCTGCCACTGTCGCTGTGCCTCCTCATCAGAGCTGCCTTTGTGCCGCCCCACTCGTACGCAAAAGTGGCAACTGCTGCCTCATCAAGTTCATTCCACTTGGCATTAAGAGCATGGCGGAGCAGAGCGGCAAACAAAACCCAAACAAATATCCCAAGAATGCTGCAGCAGACACTGACAGTGAGATCTGTTTATAGACCTAGGCGGCATTTAATTACTGTGAAAGTGGGGTGGTGGGGTGTTGGGGTGTTGGCGGTCCCAGCACTGGGACTGGGTGATGATTACATAAAAAGTGCCGATTCCCCCCTAATATTCCAGGCCTATACAATATGTGTGATTAATCAGTCAAAGTAGACCAAAACACCTTGATCTTTGACCTTTGATGGGCTGTGCAGGTGCAATGCGTGGGATGACATGACTTTGGGCCCGTAATGGGGGACTACACATGGAAAGCGTGCATGGTACAACAGCAATGGATGGCTCCAAGGGAACGTGGCATTGTTACCTACAATACAAAGCGCGTCCTCATTGAGTCGCGTTGCTAGAGTTGATTGACAGGATATAGACGACGAAAACGACGACGACAACGACAACGAAAACGACGATAGGTTACGCCTATTGTGGAGGTGGAGGCGGAGACGGAGTCGAGTTTCGGGGTAGCACCATTAATCAAACGCACACACGTTAGCGAGCTCCTCCGCCTGCTAATGGGTATAGTAGGAGCGACAACGGCAACTTATTTATGGCCTATGGCTAGGATATTTATCGATTTGCCTTAGCCGAATTGTTCAATTATTTGGCTTACATTTGCCCTTCTTCTCTCACTTTTTCTATTTCCATTAATTTGTAATTCCAGTGGCTGCTGCACATCGGCCTCTCCTCTCCTCTGCTCTGCTCACTCGGCTCTGCTCTGCTCTCCCTGCTGACCCGCACGTCCAGTTAATTAATTATCATTACAAGTAAAACATTATGCTCGACGGACACAGCACAAGACACAAAAGTCCACGACCACGGGGCTAAAGGGATTGGAATCCAAGGGAACACGCGGCTCGGATAAGGAGACGCTCCGCGGGCAACGCACAGCGATGGGCACCGATTGTGGGACTGATTGGATGGGTCTCGGCGTTTTTAATTCCATTTAGACCAAGGCTCTAGCGCTACTGACTGCGGCTCCTGTTTATGTTTATCCTTGCGCCTGCACCGTGCTCGCTCTGCTTGTTCTCTGCCATAGTTGTGGTTGTTGTTATTGTTGATGTCGGCATATTTCGTTGCCGCTGCGTTGCCCGGCGTCAGCGGGTAACGGGTAACCAGTAACCAGTCCATGCATTCAGCCATTCAGACCATGCCTTTGTAGAGTCCTGCGCAGAGCCAAGCAAAACGCAATAATTACGAATTTACTTTACTTATTGGCCGAAACACCAACTCTCTAAGGGTCCTGCTTGTGAAAGAGACACCAACTAATGGTAATCACTGTTTGAGTGCAATGGAGAGTCATGCGCAGATCTAGAACTTGGTTTCCCGCTAAACTTTTCGAATTCAGATTTGAAATTTTATTGTTTCTTTGGGTGGTGCCACACCGCTTGAAAAAGGTCATACTAAATCGAACTTTCTGGCAGCACCTGTGAGCAGTTGACAAAGGCTCGCTGCTTTGACACTCTGATCGCTCAGGTGCTGCCACCCTGGCTTGCAATCATAATGCATTTTATTATATTTATATTGGAGAAAAGCAAATACATTTACCTAAATTCAATTCTATTACTTGCAGAATGTTTAATGATTGGATTCAACTCTCATCTCAAACGTACCACCTGTCTGATTCCCACTCGTTGGTTTTGAGTGACGAGTGTGCACAGCTGATCAGAGGAGGTTAGATAATAGGTTTGTGGTTCCATATTGACTGCAAAATAAAACACGAACATGGCTCTGAGATTTGTGGCGAAATCCTGCAGATCTTTGCTGCAGCACGGCGATCGACAGCTGTCCTGCACCCGAACTCTGGCCCATTATCCGGTCAACGATGCCATGTTCGGGCTGGACGAGGATCGGCAGAAGTTGCGCGAGGTAGCGTTCAATTTCTTCCAGAAGGAACTCGCGCCCTACGCCAAGGAGATCGACAAACTGGACAACTTCAAGTAGGGGATGACGATATGAAAGGGAAGCAAAATAATATTTACTTGCATAAATAGGGAGATGCGTCCATTCTGGAGGAAACTGGGCGATCTTGGATTCCTGGGGATCACAGCGGAACCGGACTATGGCGGCACTGGTGGAAGCTATCTGGACCACTGCATCATCATGGAGGAGTTTTCGCGGTGAGCTAAATAGGTCAGAGTCTCTATAAATAATCTCTACGACTTCATTCACAGTGCTGCTGGTGGCGTGGCTCTGTCCTATGGAGCGCATTCAAATCTTTGCATCAATCAGCTGACCAAAAATGGCACACCCGAACAGAAGGAGCAGTATCTACCGAAGCTTTGCAATGGTGAGCACATTGGAGGTTTGGCCATGTCCGAACCCGGGGCCGGTTCCGATGTGGTGTCCATGAAGTTGCGCGCCGAACGCAAGGGGGACTACTACGTGCTGAACGGAAGTAAATTCTGGATTACAAACGGATCTGATGCGGATACCCTGATTGTGTACGCCAAGACAGGAGGCAGCGGTGTCGCAGACAAGCACGGCATTACCGCCTTCATTGTGGAGACCGGCTGGGAGGGCTTCAGTGTGGCCCAAAAACTGGACAAGCTCGGCATGCGTGGCAGCAGCACCTGTGAGCTGGTCTTTCAGGATCTAAAAGTGCCCGCCAAGAATATCCTGGGCAAAGAGAACAAAGGGGTCTATGTGCTGATGTCTGGACTGGA
This sequence comes from Drosophila lowei, assembly GCA_008121275.1. Lineage (NCBI taxonomy): Eukaryota > Metazoa > Arthropoda > Insecta > Diptera > Drosophilidae > Drosophila > Drosophila lowei. Next base: position 14,847,914 of record CM017781.1, on the reverse strand, counting down.
CTTTGAGCGCCTCGTGCTGGCCGCCGGACCAGTGGGCCTCATGCAGGCCGCCTGCGACGTGGCCTTCGACTATGCTCATCAGCGCAAGCAAATGAGCCAGTTAATCGGAGAGTTTCAGCTCGTTCAGGGCAAGATGGCGGACATGTACTCCACTCTGAGCGCCTGTCGCAGCTATCTCTATACTGTGGCCAGATCTAGCGATGCCGGAAACCGCAGCCCCAAGGACTGCGCTGGCGTCATCTTATACTGCGCCGAAAAGGCCACCCAAGTAGCACTCGATGCCATTCAGATCCTCGGCGGCAATGGCTACATCAACGAGAATCCAACGGGCCGCATTTTGCGCGATGCCAAGCTCTACGAGATTGGAGCCGGCACCTCTGAGATCAGACGCTGGCTAATTGGACGCCAGCTAAATCAGGAATACAAGTAATCAAGCATTATACACTTTTATATGGAACCAGAAACGCATTTACGATTATGGAAGCGGTGCAATTTTATCTGAAATACGACCCGAAAAGACTATTACTTGCATTTATCACACATTTTTATGAATTTTATAAAATGTAAATGTTTTAATGTTTTATGTATGTTATATACTTGTATGTTATGTGCCTTAATAAAAACCACCAAGAGAGCTTTAATAGATTTTGTCGACACTGGAAAGGGATCTTTTTTCGATGCCGATCGAGAAAGAGCGGATGTATAGCGACTAAACTTTAAAAGGGCAATATCCTCATTGTCCTTGATGCCAAACGGGTTTTGTAAACGATCCGGGACAATGAGACCGATTTTTGGCTAATTTAATGATGTAACCATCATGATTTTTGGCAGAAAAACCAGAAATGGATTTCAATGGGGCCAATCGGTTGGCAAGGACTCTCCCGGTCCGAAAACATGCCACGCTCCGAAGGCCGTTTATCCGAGATAAACAGAAAAGCCAGTATTTTAATAATCAAATCCAAAGGAAGGCTATATCTCATCTAAATAGGGCCAGATCGGCGAAGGATCCAGGATCTGGGGAACAGCCTGTCGAACGGCATCAAAATGTCGACTTCGAAAATGAGGCCGATTTTTGGCAAATTTAATGATGTAACCATCATGATTTTTGGCGAAAATCGAGAGGAAATGGATGTCCTCTTTTCTGGTGCCAATCGGTTGGCAGGACTCTCCTGGTCACGAAATGACATGCCTCACCCCGATCGGCCCATAAATAGCCGAGATATAGCCAAAGAAAAACTCTCAAATTAATCGGACGAAAATGACAAATTTCAAAACTGGGTACCAGGCGAACAGAAATCAGCAGAAAGCAACTTCGTTTTGTGCACCCCCAAAAGTATGCAACAAAAAATTTTCGTTCGCTAAAATTACCTTCTGCTGATTTCTGTTCGCCTGGTACCTCGGTCTGAAATTTTCTCGTTTTCGGCCATTTTGAGCAGTTGCAAGTTGAGGTTGGTGTTGTTGTACAGCAGCAAACAACAACAACTAGTGAGACAAGCCAGTTATGTTTTCTTCGTATCTCCGTTATTTGTAGGCCGATTCTGGCGTGCGACGGCTTCCTGTGAACGGAAAAATGTCCTTGATTTTATGGGATCCTTATTAAGGCCCAAGGATATTTTCTCCACTCATATGCATATGTATACCTTGTTTTCTTCGTTATTAGAAGGCCGATCTGGGCGTGATATGGATTCCTGTGATCCGAAAAGTATCCTTGATCCTTAGATAAGGACTTCGCCATCCCCAGCCGTAAATATTTGTTTTCTCGCTTATTTGTGGGCCGATCTTGGTGAGCGATGGCTTTCTGTGATCGGAAAAATATCCCTGGTTGGATGGAGTCCTTCTCAAGGATCAAGGATATTTTCCCCAGTCAAAATATTTAATTTTCTTCACTATTTGCGGGCCGATCAGGGCGTCTGTGATCGGAAACCTTAATAGAGTCCTTATCAGGACTCAGACTGAAAGTATGCCATCGTCTTGAAATAAACCCACCCCAAAGATAACACAAAAGGTTTTAATTTTTTTACAATGTAATGTATTGTTACATGCTAATTTTATACCTTACATGTTTTATTTCAATTGTATTTATAAAAAAAATTCGAATTTATTTAATAATTACAGACTATAAAGATTACACAATTAAAAAGATTTTAAAAGACATAATAATTTTAAATTAAAACTTTCAAAGGCAATAAATAGCAAAAAAAATGAGTTAGAGTTAGGCCTAAAGGTAGTTTTAAATTTAGAATTGTGATTAATTCGAATGGGATACAAGGAGTAAAACAATACACAACAATCGACATTTACAAATCGGTGATCTCGTGATGAGATTCATAGATGGCGCAGGCACCGCCGCCGCCGCTGACGCTGCCGCTGCCAACGTGTGGCAACTTGCCGGAGGCAAAGTGATCCTCGCTGCTGATGGAGATGCGGGTGAGCAGCTCGGTCTGAATGCGCTTCAGCACCTCGACAACCTCACAGAGTACACCGCTCTGGGCGGCCTGCTGCATGGCTTCATTTGCGTCTACCAGAGCCTCGTTCAAGGCCCCCTGTTCCATTCGCGCCTTGGCCCGTGCGTAGTAGCCCTCGTAGCTGTGCGGCTTCTGGGCAATCGCCTGCGTTGCCAAATCTATGGAATCGTCAAGTTCCTGCAATTATCAAAATGGTTAACATAAGCATTCATATATGGCTAGCTGGAAATGAGGATCGACTCACATTCAATTTGCGCTTGCAGCGCGACAGATTCAGCAGCAGATTGGTGCGCAGTTGGGCAAACACCGCATTCCGCTCCAGCAGCTGTTCCAGACCGGAGATCTTGCGCAGCGCATACTGGTAGCGATGGGCAGCCTCCTGGAAGCGATTCTTGCGGTAAAGCACGTTGCCGTCCTCGAGCAGCTTGTTCAGCAGCACCACCAGAATCTCCGGCTTGCCCATGGCCATGCTCCAGGTTGTGGGGCCCAGCTTGGCGCCCTTGCGCAGGAACACCTGCACAGCCTGGATGTTGCGGCAGGCAATGGCACGGTCCAAAGGTCGCATTCCATGCACATCAATGTGCTCCAGATTGCCGCCATGGTCCAGCAGATACAACACCAGACCGGCTGCTCCCTGGTAGGCAGCTAGATCCAGCGACGTGCGTCCGTTGTGGTCCTCGTGGTGGCGGTTGCAGCCGTGCTCAAGGAGGCATTTGGTCGCCGCCAAGTGCCCGCGCAGACAGGCCCAGCTTAGGGCAGTGAATCCCTCGTGATCCTGCGCTTCCAGAGCAGCTCCGCGCGCCAGCAGCAGTTCCATCAGCTCTAGGTGGCCCTCTTCCGCTGCAATCATCAGCGGCGTCTTCCGGGTCTGGCCCAGCGGCTCGTCCACCAGCGCTCCCCTCTGCAGCAGCTGCTCCACCACGCTCCAGTGGCCTTCCTTGACGGCCAGCCATAGGGCCGAGTATCCCTGTCGGTTGCGGGCATCGATCTGAGCGCCACGGGATAACAGGATGCATACAACGTCCACGCATCCGTGACGAGCGGCAGCCGTGAGGGCCAATTCCCCACTGCTCGGCTCCAGGCCATTGACATCCAGATCGAACTCATTCTCGTTGAGGTCCAGCAGATCCTCGAGGATCTTGCAATGCGACTGGGCGGCAGCCCCGATCAGAGCCTGCTGTAGAGCCACAGACCGACTCACATCCTGGCTATTGGGGCGGGGCGTCCACTCGCAGGCCAGCAGATACTTGACCACACTCAGGTGGCCCATCCGAGCGGCATGTACCAGGGCGCACCTCTGAGTAATGTCCAGCTGGCCGAGGCTGCTGCCAGCGGCCACCAGCGGACGCACCACATCGCAATGGCCGCGCATGGCGGCCAGGATGAGCGGTGTGCACCCCTGGCTATTGGTCAGGCCCACGTCGGCGCAAAACTCCAGCAGAAGACTCACCATGGGCAGGATGCCCTCGTGTGCTGCAATGCACAGGATCGGAGCACCCCCCATGTAGTCCGTGCGATGATTCGGCGAGGCGCCCGCCAGCAAAACCAGCCGGGATACCTTCAGGTTGGGACTGTAGACATTGCGCAGAGCCCCCAGCGCTGCGGATATGTTATCCGCCGTCCCGGCAAGCCAGTACGATTGCAGATCCCGGGGCGAGAGAATGGGCTGGCTGCTTCCCCCGTACAGATGCGCCTTGAGCATGTGGTGGCCCAGCTCCAGGGTCAGCTGAGGCGACAGGGGAGCCTGGAGTCGCGACAGACGGAAGGCAATGGCGGCATGGCCCAGCCGGGCATCGCAGAGGAATTTGCTGGACTCGCCCTCGTCGCGCCGCATCAGCCACTCCCGCAACGAGCTGTGGAAGAACATATAGGTGTTGTCCAGACGCTTGATCAGGAAGCCGTCGAGCAGCTTGAAGCGCTGCATGAAGTCCGGCCAGCTGAGTGGCTCCTGGCCATGGCTCAGCGCCTCCATGCTGTAGTAGATCTCGTCCAGCGTCAGCGGGTAGAGGGCAGCCAGGCAAACGTTTAGTATGGGCGCCGCCTGGTCGAAGCTGCGCGCGGTGGGAAAGCGCAGGTTGAAGTGCAACAGGAAGATCTGGGCCAGCGAGACGGGCAGCACCTTGTAGCTGGAGGACTTAATCACGAGCTGCCCGCGCGCAATGAGATCCAGGATGAGCTTCGCATACAGCATCGAGCCGCGGCTCAGCGACTGCAGGTGGGACACGAACTTGGTCTGGGCCTGCGCCGGCTGCGCCTGTCCGCCACTCGCTCCCCCGATATTGTGCTGGATATCCGTGCTGTGGGACAGCCGGGCGCCGATGTAGTCCAGCATGTCCTGCTGCAGCGACTGGCTGCTCGCCCAACTGTCCAGCGTGAGCTGCGTGTAGCTGGGGGCCTTCACCAGCTCCAGCATCTGGGTGCGCACGGTGGCCACCAGTTTCAGCCATGCCGGGAAGTGGGGCGTGAGCTGGGCTAGGAAGCTGGCAATGGTGTGGCCGTGGTCGGGTCGATGGTACTCCGCCTCGCAGAGTGCGTCCACCAGGATGACGGCCACCTTGGCGGGGATTTTCCCTGCCCGATGAAGCTGCGCGAGGGGTTCCAGGATGGCCAGCTTCATCACCCGCTCCGCATCTGCGATGCACTCGCGCACACTCAGGATCTCCTGCAGATGGGCCTCCGAGAGCAGATAGTCCCGGTAGGCCGTCAGCTGGGGCGCCTGACAGAGCTGGGCCGCCAGGGAGTGGACAAAGTCCGGCACCTGGCACGTGAGATTCGCGTCCGCCTGGCAGAAGTGGTAGCCCACCATGTGGGAGGCCAGGCCGCGCATGCGCTCGTTGTGAGCCCCCAGCTGAAGCTGGCTGTATATGCCGTCCGGGTCCTCCTGCATCTGGCGGCGGCCAAAGCACGAGTACTCCACCAGCTGCAGGCAGAAGGCGGTCTTGCCCGTGCCCGGCTGTCCGTTGATGAGCACCACGCGGGTCTCGGTGCCGAGGAGTATGTTCGAGAGCTGCTGCACCAGCCACTGGCGGCCCACGTACGGCGGATCTGGCTCCTGCAGTGGCACCTCAAAGAAGAGCGGCTTCAGGGCCAGCTTCACAGCCGCCAGCGTTGAGCCCGCCACTCGATTGCTTCCCGCAGTGGAGGCCTGCTGGCTAGATCGCGTCGAGCGTCGCGTGGCTCCCTTGCGGGACTTGCCCGGCAACGGCAGCGCCTCGTACACATGCAGCATGGAGCATCCGACCTTGAACTTGCTGGACAGGCTCAGGGTGTCGTCCTTGGCCAGGTGGCTGGTGGCCACCGACAGCTGGCTGCCGCTGAGCAGCCCTGAGCAGCCGCCACTGGCCAGCGTCTGTTCGGGGCTGATGTTCTGGGAGGAGCTGCTCGTGGTGGTGCTGCTGGCGGCACCCACTCCGCTGCTGCTGGTGGTGCTCGTCGAGTGGGGCGATGGATCGCTGCTGCTGGAGTTTCCATTGCAGTTGTCGTTTAGCAGCAGGCCCAGCCGGGCATGCAGCTGATCCTTCTGCAGCTTCTCGTTCAGAAACGAGGAGTGATGGTCCAAGGCATCGCCACCACCTGTGGACCGAGAAGAAGGCAGTGTTAAGGCAGGCATTTTAAAGGTTTAATAACATGCAAAACATTTAACAAACATCTAACAAATGTCTTGTGACATATCAGAATTCACTGGCAATGTTCTAGGTTTCAAATCATGCAAATCGAAAGGCTATATGGGGTTAACGGCGATCAGAGGATCAATCAATGAGTGGAGTGGTGCAAAAACACATGCAAAACATCTGGAAGAACTGGAGTATGGAGGTTGGTGGTATTGCCTGCTAGTTGATTGAGTCCCGCCTCGCTCGAGTTGGACGAATTGACGCTCCAGAGGGACTTGATCTTGCCAAAGACCAGCGAGGACAGGTGCCCCGCGTAGACGGAGGTGCCAGCCAGGCTGAGTCGATTCAGGCGATTCTCGCTGTTGGCCGACGTCGAGGTCTTCAGGTTGTTGCTGCTGACGCTCTTGCGGCGTCTTCGGGTCACCGCCGAGTCCGAGCAGGTGGAGGTGTTCAGGGCGTTCGATTCCTTGCCTCTGGCTTGGTCATGATGATGATGATGATGGTGATGATGGTGATGATCTGGACAACGATGGTGGTTGGATGAAGGTGCTGGGTGAATGTTTGGCTTTCTTTTTGGTTTTTGCTTTTGTGGGGGATTTTGGAGGGAACCTAACCCCAGCTGAACCCGGTCTGAGCCCAGTCTAAACTTACCGCCGGTTAGTATCGAGGCCGTGTCAATGGGACAGCCCCCGTTGGAGGCTGTGCGTCGGTGGCCCCCGCCTACACCACCGCCACCGCCACCACCTCCTCCTCCTCCTCCTCCTCCGGTGAGGGCGCTCCGCAGATTCTTGTGGTTGAAGAACCGCCTACGCGTCGGCGGTGTAGCAAAAGCCGGTGGTGCCGCATTCAGTTCGCTGTACGCCGCCGCATGGATGTTGTGGCTCAGGCTGCTGCTGCGGCTGTGGTTGTGGTTGTGGATGATGTTGTTTTGCTTGCCGCCTGCCCCTGCCCCTGCCCCTGCCGCAGCCCCAGCCCCAGCCGGCCCATTGTGGTTGTGCACATCCACGGTGACGGTTTGTGTGGTGCCAGCCACGAACCCATTGCCGTTTGTCGATGCTGCAGCGGAGGCCCGCGGCAGTTTGCCATTGCTCGCATAGCGATGGAAGTCCGGCGACTGCGACTCCTGGCGATGCTGCTGCAAGTGAGAATAGAGTGGAGCATTAGAGCTTTATCAATGATGAAAGTCTTTTGGGGATTCGACATGCTTCGTCAGCCGAGCCTCGTGGGGGAAAGGAAAGGCGTTGCACATCGATTGGTCCCATATAAGAGTGCGCCACAGGGAGCGGAGCCGCGAAGAAAGCCATCAAATGGCCCAGAGATTCATCTGGACTCTTTCTAGCTCCTAATCAGCCAAGCCCACCCTCCAGCCTAAGCCTCAGCCTCAGCCCCAGCCCCAGCCCCAGCCCTACCCCAAAGGCTGTTGTCAGGCTTATCTAAAGTCCACGTCCATGTCCACGTCCACGTCCACACCTTGTCCTCGGACCAGCAGACATAATCATCACTCAAACAATCGGGCGGGACCTTATCAGACACATGTCTGGCGACTCTGCGTTGGCTGTAGAGTCCTCTGGACGGGACCCAGACTAAACTGAAACCAATTCACAATTCATTCTCGTGCGGACCACAAACTGCCTTCTGAGCAGGCAGGGTCTTAGTCATCGTCTAGTCCCCCTCGTCGCCTGCCTCCTTGGGATTTCGGTGGGGGTTTCGTCTTAATGAACTGCAAATCATTTTGCGGCTGTGTCTGCGTTGGTTTTCCTGTTTCTGCTTTTCTTTTTTTTTTCATATTTTTTAGGTAGGCCGAGACCGAGATCGAGACCGAGACTGGACACAAAACGTGAGTGCTAGAGCCCAGAACCCAAGTCAGAACCCGTTCCGTGCTGTTCCACTGAGTTCTGTGTGGGATAATAAGATGAAATTGGTTTGCTCCGCCAGACAGAGTCCATTAATTGACAGGCAGGAGGCAGGCAGGCAGGAGGCAACAGGCAACAGGCGTGTGGTGTGTGGAGGAAGATGGCAGGTGGTGGGACCCAAAGTCCTCTTCTCTTTTGGAGACTGGACTTTGGAGCGAAATTATGGAGGGACTGTTATGGAATTAATTGAACGGCAAAGGATACCCAGAGAAATAAACAGTTTCGAAGGCTTTGATTTTCGATTAGATGTCTGCCAGAGCTGCTCAAATTATGGCAGATTGTCAGGAGGAGCATCTCTGGCATATCAGAAAAGCCTCCAGCGGATGTCTCCACACTTCGCCCACTTCCGCTGAGGATGTGCTAGTCAGTCTGTGCTAGTCTGCCCACAGACTGCTGTCACAGACATCCCACCACCAGTCCAGTCTGCTTCCAGTCTCTGGATCTGAATCTGGATCTGGATCTGGACCTGCTCGAGTCTGATGGCTGATGTCTGATGTCTGAGTCGTGATGAACTCCCTGGAGGAGTCATTGTCGCTGGCTTGAATCTCAGAGATCAGCTTTGGGAATGCCGAGTGGAGTCAATCTCCTTTCTATCCGTCAATGGATCAATGAAGTTGATCTGTGGCTGCAGTTCCGCCTCTACTTGGTCGTAATTAAGCAGCGGTTCGCTTTGGTCCATTTCGTTGCGCTTCACCTTGCCTCACCTCGAGACCCAACCCACCCAAGCCCCACCTGGCCCATCCACACACACACACACACACGCATGCGCATGCACATGCCGCATACAACATTCATGGGAGAAAGAAAGGCTTTCTTTAAACTAGTTCGGAGTCTGGGGCGGCGGCGCCTGGGGTGTCTCTGGCTCTGGGTCTGGGTCTGGCTCTGGCTCTCTTATCGCTCCGTCCGACGTTGTGCCGCTGCGGCAGGCATCCCGCGGTGGCGTTTTAATTGGCCCCATCTCTTTGATTAAGTTGTAGCGCGGCCACACGAGCTACGCTACGCTTTGGAAAATAATTAACAAATTATGCCTGGCCATAGACGGGCATGGAAAATTTTCAAATTGAAAAACAACAACAACAACGGCATCTCGAAAGGTGATTTTCACTTTTCCCATTCGGCAATTCAATAAAGTTTGCACTGCTGGATGCTGGATGCTGGATGGAGGATGGAGGTGATTGGATGAGACATTGATCTCCCTGCCAGCGGAAAGCCCCGAAAAGAAGATTATGAGTTTTATTGGATCCTACACGAATAGATGATAGCTCAAGGAACCGTTGCACTGCTTGAGAATCCTATTAGCTAAGGTTTTCTCATATTCACGTTCAAGAGTCTCCCACATCCTGGGGTCGAAAACTTATAGATGGGAAAAAATCAACCTAATTTAGTTGAATTTTTCATTTAATTTATAGCAAATTATAATCGTGAGAACACACCAAAAAAAACACAAAAAACAACATTATAAATTGTCAAATGTTTAGCTGAACTTTAACCGCACCCCCGGCAAGCAAATGAGCGGAGAACCAACCAACCAATTGACCGACTCTCTAGAGTCTAGTGGAAAAAAGTATCTGCACAGAGAACCGGATCGGATTGGATTGGATTTTGGATTGGCTTGGACCCCAAGGGGAGTCGTCGTCGCCGTCGTCGTCGCAGGCGCATTGAGGCGCAGGTGTAATAAAGCCAGCTGCCACAGACAGAGCCCAAACGGGCCAAGCATCGTAATTGTAATATGACAAACCCGCATTAATTTGCTCGCAAGAGAAACAAAAAAACGGCAGAAACCTCAGATACTTCAGAAACCGAAACCGAAACCAAAGTCGGGCTTTGGTCCACGAGGCAGACTCCGACTCTGACTCTGACTCCGACTCTGACTCCGGCAGGAGTCTCGGGCAATGCAATTACAGCAGCAGCAGCGGCATTTAATGACCGAGTCCGGCAAGCTGCCAACAAGATTAATGGTTCATTCAAGAATTCGATTTTCGACCACAACCAGACTACCTCGTATCAAAAGTTTTTGTTTTTGTTTCTCTGTTTAAAAAAAGAGACAAAAAATGCATCTCATGTTTAGCTGCGGGGCGTTGCAAGAGCAACTACAAGTACTACGTTACGTACAACCGCGTCACAGATCTCTCGACGGTCCCAGACATTGTGACACCAACAGCAGCAGCAGCTCCGTTCCTTTCCGTTCCGTTCCGATCCGAGCCCAAGCTGGTAGGCAACTTGTTTTGGCCATTATTTTCATTAGGGTGTGGGCCCAACCAAGCAGCCAAGCAGCCAACAAGCCAACTGGCAGACCAGGCAGGCCAGGCAGCCAGACTGGCAAAATAAAATGATATTTCAACAAGCGTTGCTTGTGTTGAAAAATAATTGTATAAATGTCATAAAATAAACCACACAAGCTCAGCGGAGGGTCAGGTCAATGAGAGGCAGGGGGCTGTGGGGGAAATCACTTGCCCGAAAATCATTTACCACAAAAGTGATAGAAAATTGATTTGATTTTGGCTGAGATTAACTTTTGGAATGGACTCTTGGGTAGGTAAAATATTGATACTCTATTCAATTGATATTTGAAACATAAAGATGTACTACAGTCCGCACTGCAGTTCAAAGATGATCTATAGATCTCTAGATGGTTTCCTACATCTCTTACCAATACCCCACTCCATTGAAGCCATAAAAAACCTTGAGTATGGTTATTCCATCCAAATGGAACAAGAAAAATGTCTGTGATCACGAATCGCTCAAGAACGAAGCTGCAGCTCTGTTCGAGTATCATTTAGTGGCGGGGAATCATTAGCAAATCGCATGCAGAAAATGTGTATTTTGTGCGGATTTTGGCCTCACTGGCATTTGGAAAATCGCCTGCAAATCGCCCACTTTGCATCCAATGCAAATCGTCGCTCTTGTTGGCGTTGGGCCCAAACTGGGGGCCTCCAGCACCCAGCTCCCAGCTCCCAGCTCCCAGCTTCCAGCACTGTTGTACTGGTGTTGTGCGAGTATCTCTCGTATCTCTGGTTAATGTATGCGCACTCAGCTCTAAGCTCTCAGATCGGTTCGAGTGTCTGTTAGCGATTGCCTAATTTTGGCGGCTGGCATTATTAAAACATATTTATTGTATTGTAATCATGGCAGAATGTTGGCCAAGTGCTAGTCCCAGGACTGGGGGGTTTTGAGAGTGAAGTGCACATTTCAGCACTATTTGTGGGAAGTTCTTCAACTGTGTGTATCTTAGGATATACATATAACCATTACATAGACCTTCCGCAAGAGGGAAAACTTTCGCCCCAGAGCGTGGAACGATAAACAAAGGCGCTCTCTCCCCGCATCCCACAAAAACTAATCAGTTGAATAAACAAATCGACGAAGAAAAAAGGAAAATATAGTAAATCAGAGGCAAGATAGAGCTGTCGACGGGGAAACATTCCGACAATTGCAACCGAATTGAGTGAGAAATTACTGGACGGACTGCAGCTCTGCAGCTCTGGCTCGGATCGGTTCGGTTCGGTTCGGTTCCAACATGCTCATAATTAATTGACAAGCTGGGAATTTGGCTTTCAAATATAAATCAATATTGGGGACAGCCAGCCAGGCAGACAGGCAGACAGGCAGCCTGGCAGACGGCAGGGAAAATGCCGTGTGCAGTGCAGTGCCTGCTGAGCGGTGCTGGTGCGGTGAGAAAAATTAATGCATTTACTTAACGATCGATAAATTGAGTTAAAAAGCCGCTCGACGACAACCGAATTGCGCAAAAATATTATGACCATCGCCATGTGGCATATATCATCAAAGGCGGCCCCCTCGGACTCTCGGACTCTCTGACTACGACTGGGCCGAGATACGAGTGCGACTAATCCAACAGCAAGATCAACCGGCGACCGAGCCGAACAAGACCTGAGAAATTGTTTTTCAACATGCAAATGCCGTGCGATTTATTTGAGGAAGCGGCTCGCATGCCAAACCAACACAAAAAACACAGGCAGAAAAACTCCCAGCGATATACGTACTCGTAGATGAGCAGAGTAAGTGGGAGATACTGCCACGAGCAGTGTGAGATATAGATAGATGGCTGGGGAGACGGCCGCTTGCATCGGGTGAAATGGGTGAGAAAAGATATACAAATGTACAAATATGCAATGCGAAATGAAGTTGTTATTTGTTTGGGGTCTGGCTCATTTATTTATGGCATTTGGAAAGTTGACAATCTTTTCGCTATCTGCCGTCTGACCTATCGCAGCAGCAGCCTCGGGCAACTAACTACTTCATCAGTGCCGACACAACATCAGCTACAACTGCATGGTAGCTACTGTTTTTTAAATGAACCCAGTCCGAGTCCGAGAGCAATTGCAGTTGCAAATCGATTTTACCCATCACAGCTTTCACACGGACACGGTTCATATACAGAAGCTTGCACACAGACGCAGAAGCAGAAGCTTCTCGACTGATGATCGAGTGCCGAAGCTTTCTAAAGCTCACCAATACTAGAGCATTCTCCAAATATCTCATCTTCCCACAGTGCATTCTGTCGGTTTCTGGAGGTGCCAAACTCATTATTACGGGGCATGCAGCAACGCCATGACTTTCCACAAGAGAGCCCATAAAAAATATAACTACTATGTGAAAGAAAGCCCCCAAATCATAAAGTAAATAAGCCAAAGACCCAAAGAAGTTCACATAAAAGCGATCTTGTGCGTGCCTGGGAGCCGCCTCAGCGCTAATCAACGAACATTTTTGGTTGAGTAATACCACAATTGTACTCGTACTCGTCGATTGCTCAGTACAGTGCAGAGGGAGGAAAAGCTGAATTTATTTAATTAAGCTAAGGTTCAGTTTAGAGCTTAGAGGTGCCTTCGGCTGAGGATTGATTGGGAACAGGCATAAAGGTGCCTTCACATCGCACGAGCACGAGTACGAGTACGAGTACGAGTACATGCCATGGGGCGTCTTCGAGCGCGGTCAGTTATTGATTTCTGAGAAAGTGAAATGCATTTTTGGAGTCCGCCAGTACCGCCAGTACGCCAGTTAACGTAACGAGAACAAGTTGGGCATTAAATGCATTGCACTTGCCCCATGCCATGCGCAGTCTGTGGTAGCTTTCTAACGCCGGTTCCCCGTTCCTGATCCCTCTCAGATCGGTCATTTATGACCCTCTCTGGACTTCTCTCAAGAGTGTGAAACGTGCTCGGCATGCCAAATGGTAATGGTAATCGTACTGGCCATGCACATGCAAATGCAAATGGAAATGGACTGGGCATTGCGGTAAACATGAGCATCCATCCCATCCCATCCAATCCATCCATCCATCCATCCATCCACCTCCCATCCATCCACTCATGACCGAGCGCGTCGGGGCGGCGTTTAAGTACTTCACTTGAGCACGGCTTAGTTGAGCGTAAATAATCTCAAGACGCTCGAAAGGGAGGGGCAGAGCGAGGGCTTCTTCTGCCTCCCTGAATGCCTGAATGGGGGTCATGTGGAGCAGAGCATTTGGCCTCAGAAAAGGTGACTACGAGGCAGAGAGGAGAGGAAGAATGTAACCCTAATGATCACTAAAGGTGACGGAGGAGGGCAATGGGTACAATGGGTACAATGGGATCATTAAGTTACAGTGATTCTTTCCATATAATAATTATAGGTATTCAAGAATACTCCGTTAAGAAGATGTAGGATCTACATACTCCGAGATATACCCAACAGTCGGACTTGGCCTAAAGATACGATGAGTACCTCTTACGTCTACCAGTCGTCGACTTTCCTCCCATTGATGTTTTCCTCCAGCTGCAGTTATGCAACAAACCAAAACACCTTACCCAATCGAAGCAATCGAGAAATTGGTTAATTAGCACCATTTTAAATAAATAAACCGCCAAACACCGCCAAGCACTTCACTTCGGATTCGACACCTTTCCGGGGCCGGAAACTTGGCCTCAACCCTTCAAATCTTTGTTTGCTTTTGGCCGCGAAGCTTAGAAAGTGAAAACGTCGACGATCAATCCAAATTATAATGGGTCCAGAGCCAGGCCGAAGCCCAAGCCAAAGCCAAAGCCAAAGCCAAAGCTGGAACCTTAATTGCAGTTCGTGGCTTTTGGGCTTCTGTAAACAATTATAATTTATTTTCTTTTTGTTGGCGCTGCTAATGTGGCAAATTGTGGAATATTATTCCAACAATTAGAGCAGAGTTTGGAGATTTACTTTCACGTGAGCAGTGGGTTCATGAAGGGTTCCAATATTCTGTTTCTAGCAAGGAGGAAATACTTTGGCAGGGTTCTGTATTCCAGCTCTGGATACGAGGGTTTGATCTGTAGATATTGTAATTTGCATATTTTATTTTTTTGCCCCCCAAGTCCCCCGATCTTCTTGCTTGTTTCCCCCCAAAAGAGTCTGCATGGTTTATATCATTTTCTGCACCTTTTTTCGCCTCTTGCTGGCCTGGACTGGCCTGGCCTGGTCATTCAACCAGATGGCAGATGGCAGAAGGCAGAAGTCAAATTAATTTCAGTCAAATCGCGGGCCCTGCCCTGGCAAGAGGTGTGTTTTATCTGCTTTCTTCGCCCAGCTTAATGATTAATTTGGATACACATACAAAACATATGCTCGGATGTGTCTCTCTTTTTTTGCATCCATTCGACAATGTATCTCATATTTCTGCTGACAAGCGAACCCATGTCCAGGCAGGCCCTCTCAGAAAGCAACTTTCTTTTCATTTATCATTGGCGGGGCAGCAGCCAAGAGCCAAGAGCCAAGAGCCAGGAGATTTACCTTTTGTTTTAATCTTTAATTGCATTTCTTGGCAGGCCTTAATTTACTTGTTGCCAAATTGAAATTTGGGCCAATAAAGATAAGCCGTGTGCAATATTTTCGTGGCTTGGATGTGGACTTGGATGTGGGAAGTGGGCAGTGGGCAGTGGGGCTTATGTTATGTTATTCTGATTTTAATTGCGAGTAAGCTGAAGCCAAAGCTGAAGTTAATTTGATGGGTGGGTGGGGGTGTGTTTATGATATGGGTATGGATTGGATTTTTATCAAAATTGGCTCATAAATTATTATTCGTCATTAATTGAAAATGCCAGAGATTGTAGACGGCTTGGCTGGCTGGCTTGTATTTGATGCATTTTGTAGCTGAATATTCATGGAATATTCACGCCGAATACTGATGCTTGACACGCACAAGCGAAAAATGCCAAAGAGAATGCTCGAGAACTGCAAAAACAACATACATAGCCTGTGCATGACGCGGCTACAAAATTCAAAGAGCCCCTCCGCCGCAGCTGTAGATCCATAGATCACAATATACAGTAAGGGAAAAGTTTATTTCATACCGCTATTCGTTGCACTTGACCCCTTGCCACTTCTAAGTGGCGCATCCACTCATGCTCCAGCCCGCCCTCTGTCTGGAGCTCAACACATAAATGTCAAAGGGGCGGGGCACCTGAACATAGTTTGCGGCATTTAATAAACAATTTTCCAGCAATTTAAGTTAATTAGCGACCCATAACTAACTCGAAAAACGTCAGCCTTTTGGCTCATTTGCATATTGCATTCTCAAGTAGTCAAGCGCTTAAAAAACATACTAAATCTGAAAGATATTTAGGTAGTCGTGTGCATGGTATCTTTCAGTGGCTCAACTTGAGGGCAATTAGCGACAGTTGGAGGTGGCCTTTGCAGGGGCCTCGGGCCTCGGGGCACAATATTCTCTATCCAAAATGGATAGAGAACTCTACTCTTTCAGAGTTAATTAGAGTTCTGTTCTCTTCTGATTCTCAGCCACAGAGAATATTGATAGATTGCCAGTTGCCGTGTTAATTAGAGGGCCTTTTGTAAGGCGCCACCTGATGGCCCGAGGTGTTGGAGCGCGGGCTGTTTTGTTGCAATCGAACACGGAGTCGGCGGCTAGTTGGCTAGTTGGACAGCGGATTATGATAGTAAATGATATGCTGGCCATGTGCATTTACGCCTGATTGCAGTTATTGTTATGGCCTGGCCAATTAAGCCAATGATTGTTAAGTGAGCGAAAGTCGATGTGGATATGCGGTATACGGTTTACGGTTTTCGGTATACGGTATCAATGCCTCTCTAATACACTCGTAAGATAAGATCGTTCCTGGCCAAGGGGTGTCGCTTTAGCTGAACGATTACGTTGCATTCCACTTCCTGTGTCGGACACACCTTCGCCTTGTGGCAGCCCATGAATATTCCACAAACACCTCGCTAAATCACGGCCAATCGAAAGTCCAATGAATAATTGCACAGCGGGCAGCAGAAAACACACACAGAGAGCGGGCTCTTGTCTCACAATCGGAATCGGTTCGAGATGGAAGATCCAGTGCCCAGAGACAGGTGTCACACATAAATCTCTTGCGAAATCAGCGGCAGAGGGGCGGAGGGGCAGAGGGGCATAGGCACAGAGGCACAGGCACAAGCAGAGCTAATGATACACGGCAACTGCCACACATTCAATCGAATACCAATTACAATGTTTGACATTCCGCAGAGTCAAAGATATATCCACAAAGGTGCGCGCTGCTCCATTTGATTGATTGCCTGGCGGTTGTATTTTCGATTTAGTGGCTTGCATTTTTTTTTGTAGTCTTTTACTAATCATTAATACGTGATGCTATCGAAATTGTGGATAATTAACGCCATATTTGTTGCCAGCAATGGACAATTAGACGAGGCACAGACCAAAACATGCCAAAACTAAAGGAAAAAAGAGCCAAAAATAAAAAATAAATTGCATGCGCGATAAAAATCGCATTCGCGTTTGCGTTTGCGTTCGCGTTCGCGTTTTTCCTAATGGCTGAAAAACGCGCTTGAGTCGCGCGCAAGCCGCTCGGCTCTGTATATGGGGTTTTTTCTAATGCAAACTATTTCAAATTTGAATCACAGACATTTTCCGACTTGATTTGTCGCCTGTGCATGTCAATCACAAGCATTGATTGAGTATTTCTTGTGGTGCAGCTCATAACACGATTTCCAAACGATAATTAGACGGAGACCCCAGCTGCCTGCCACTGGATCTAATGACAGTTCTTAGAGGCACGGGCAGGGGCACGGGCAGGGGAACGGGCACGGGTACGGGCACCCCTCCATGCTCCACTTGCTTACAACTTCAGTCAGCAATTGCCTAAACGACTTCTGGTTTGTCTTAGTCTTAGATAGAGGTACGTTATGTAAAGTGCTACCAGCCAAAGCAACCGACTATCTAAGTATCTGTACAGATGGCTATCCACGAGGCAGGCCGTTCGATCGGGGTTTCATTGCTGACACACTTCCGACACACAGCGAAGCCAAGCCATAACCATATCAATATATACTCGTATATCTAGGCAGAGAAATGGAAAAGCCTGCCACTTGAGGCGGCTGCTGCTGCTGCTGCTGCTGCTGCGGCTGCTGCTCCAATTGTCGCTTCTTGGTCAAGAGACAGAGACAGCTCATTGAGTGCTGGTCAGTGGACAGAGACAGCCCATAAACTCAATTCGTTTCAATTGAACAGCTTTTTCCGGGGCGCATCATCAACGCAAACTCAACGCAAACCGAACTCATCTCGGGATCAAATCAAAACGTTTCGAATCATATTAATCAGAGAGCTCTCTGATGATTGTAAAAGGAAACTTTCTTTCTTTGGCAGTTTGGTGGAATTTTCAAAGGCATGGCCATCGTCGACTTGTTTGTATTTGACTTAATGGCACTTAGGTGTCGGTCGGGCATTTTATGATCACAGATATTTATATGGTGTCTGCTCTGTGGATCTGGTCTGTGGTCTGCTGTTGATTAAATCAGAGACTCTCGACAAATTGTGGGGAAAACGAAACAAATGTCGGCATTGTTTCCCACTTCTTTAAGCTCTGGGCAATCTTCAGGAAAGAAAATGCTCTTATGTTATAGAAAGGAGTGAAGGAATAAGTCTCCTGCTCATCGTATGTCTCTCAGCCTCTTCTTTGTGCATCAGCTTTCCACAAATCTTTCTTCAGCCCCCCAGAAGAAAGCTCGTCTCCTGCGACTTTCGCATCAAATTCAAATCAAATCTTTTGACAATAATTAGAAATCAATTTACACGTCGGATTGGGATTGGGATTGGGATTTGGATCTGGCTCTGAGAGAGCTCCATTGTTTGTCTAAGGCTCCTTTTTGACTGTCAGCTCACAGTCCGAGTCGAGTCGAGTCGAGTCGAGGCGACTCGAGTCGAGTCGAGTCCGCGGGGCCACCAAAATGGGTAAAAGCAACAGCAAAATTTACATTCATGTCCATGTCATGTGTCCGAGAGACTTGTGGCACGTTTATGTTTGCTTATGCGCGAGTATTTAACTCTTAAGTGAAATCCCATGTCACGTGTCAGAGAGCGGGACGACGGACCGCAGTACAGCGCCGAAAAACTGAGACTGAAAACTGAAATCAATTGAGAATCGCTATGATTGCTTCATAAATACTCGTACGAGTACTCGTACTCGTACTCGAACACTCGTACACTCGTATGCTGTGAGCTGAAATGAAGTAAAGTAAGGATTTGAATTGGTTAGAAAGCAGAAGACCCAAGCGCCCCAAGCCCCCAGGCGACAGGCGACAGGCAGCCGCCTGACTGACCCAGATTCCAGATTACCTCCCTCCATCTGCGGCTCCCATCTTCCAGCCCAGCTCCTTCTGCCTACCCAACTTCATCTTCTGGTGGAAAACAAACTGTCAGTTTAACCATTTGACAGTCGCTTGGAGATACACAAGCCAAGATATGAGATACGAGTACGGGCCTCTCGAGTATCTCCAGCTACTTACTGCTGCCGCTGCCGCTGCTGCTGCTGCTGCTGCATCCTGCCAGACAAGATACATATCTGGCACTGGCGATCTGCTCTAGCAGATCTCCTCCGACTCCGACTCCAACTCCGACTTCAACTCCGACTCCTCCTCCTCCTCCATCTTCGATCTTTTCCTCCTTTTGTGGGGCTCCCAGCGGCGCCCGACAATTGAAACTTTTGCGCCGTTTTGGCGTATTTAAAGTGACATTTGCTGACAGTCTGACGGCGATGATCCGTCGAGGTGGAGGGATCTCAGATCCCAGCTCTGATCTCAGATCTCAGATACAGCCCATGACTAGAGTCGTCGCTGGATGGATGGATTGGATGGGTCCGTGCAGGAAGGTTCGTTGTTGAATTTCAATCAAATTAAATTAATTAAGAGGAGATTGGAGCCGGTAATTGTTTTGTAGATCTCAAAAAAACACAACAAAATCGCGAGGGTTACTTCGAGAGTTACCCAAGGCAGCCTTTGGGCTCCAAATAATATTAGTAATACGAATTATTGGCTCTTCTATACCACCCAGAACCCAGACAGAACTAAACTTTTATTGCCACTCAGCATCTTTTAGGCATAATCTTCGAGCATAAAACAAATTGCTTCACACTCTCTCTGGAGGCTCTGATTAAAAGAAATCAAAGCGTTTTACGATCGCCTACGTTCCCCGTGCTCTTCATTGGAGGAATGGTAATGGGAACCGGGAACTTCTTTGTTATGTTAACCCGAAAATGATATACAGAAGAGGCGCTAAGCACTGAAAAGATGAACGGAAATGGGAAAAATGGGAAAAGTCGTTTCAGACAGTTAGAAAAAAAAGAGTTTTCTTTCATTTTCTTTTCTTTGTAGATTTCTTTTCCATGGAGTCTCCTTTCTATCCACTGCAGCAGAGCGGAGCATAAGGCATAATCAAGTGGCCATTAAAGCATACACTAGAAACGTTACCCTCCTCCTTTCCCCCTTAGAGGGAGAGGGAGAGAGTATCTTTGAGTACGCACTCACCTGCATATAGCGGGCCAGGGCCGCGTTCCTCTGCGCATGCGATCTCAGCTGCGGCTGCGGCGATCCCAGCGGACTCACGATGGTGGATGTGGAGCCACCGATACCCGTATCGTAGCCCTGAGCATTGGCGCCATCAACATCTGTGTGTGGTGCCACAAAGAAAAGAAGGAAAGAAGTACAAAATGAGAATACGAGTCATCAAATCGAAGAGTGTTTGCATAAGAAAACTGCAAACTGCCACTAAAACTGGCACATGCATAGGAACCCCTTGGATAAGCTCGGTGGCAGATGAATGTGGCATGGTATAAAGGTCATGAACTATGGTAAGCTTTGATAAAGGAAAAAACATTAGCAAAACTTGACTTATGAATTAAACATTTCGCAACAGTTGTTGCCCCTCTGGTCGCATCTCAATTGAGACGCCCAATTATCCCATCTAAGCACCGTAGCCCCTTCAACTGATTGGAGCCCCGTTTCCCCACTGCCACCAACAGCTGTATCGGCACCTAATTAGGTATGCTAATTAAGTAGAGCTGCCCTGATCGGCATAAAGCACTCATAAATAAAGAGCAGCCGCAACGCACAGCAACCTCCGACCACTGGCCAGGTCGTAAATTCTCACCGCCCGAGAGGCCCAGAGGCCCAGAGAGGCTTAGAGCTACTAGTGACATGATCGTGTACGACGGAACAGCCAATAAATCCAGTGGCAACT
Source organism: Drosophila lowei (assembly GCA_008121275.1). Classification (NCBI taxonomy): domain Eukaryota; kingdom Metazoa; phylum Arthropoda; class Insecta; order Diptera; family Drosophilidae; genus Drosophila; species Drosophila lowei. The sequence continues at coordinate 14,827,432 of CM017781.1, read as the reverse complement.
GGCAACTGGCAAGTGGGGCGTGGACAGGCATACAGGCATACAGGCATAGAGCCCCATGGAATCGTGTCAGCACTTGGCTAAAGACGGACATAACTTTCGGTTTTCATGGGCTTGTACCACGGGGTAGGAGTTTTTCCACGTCTGGGACTCGTGTGTCGCTTACTTTTATGAAGTTAACCGACGAAACGAAACGATATCTGCATGCCAAGCAATTTCTACACACAATTGGCATATTAATTTTACAGAAATAATACAGAAATAAGAAGGGATACAAGTATCGAACGATCCGATCCACTGACTGACTGAAATGGACTTCAACAGGTATCTGAGTGCACTGCAAAAAAGGGCTCTGCAACTTGAAAGAACTGAAAGTCTAACGAAAGTCCCTCCACATCTACTCGTACATTGTTTCCATTGGAATTTGTTTGGCATTTGCCAGTCGCTTGTAACCGAATATCTGCTCAGCCTCATATGGAATATCCACAAGATACATGTGCGATAAGACACAACTGCATAGCTTTAGATACTTTTAGGAAAAAGTACTACTCACCTTTCAGCGAGCTGTTCATGCACATGGGGCACTGATCGTTGCGGAACATGCAGGAATAGCAGCGCTCGTGGCCGCAGGTGTCGATCAGTTTCCGTCGCTTGCCCTTGTCGAAGGAGATGCGGCAGGAGGGGCACACAGAGCCGCTGGCATCTTGTTCCAGCAGACGTCGTATGGACTGGAGATCTGCAAGTGGAAAGATATCGAGTGTAAGTGCAAGTGTCTTCAAGAACCGGGGCAGCAATACGTGAATAAAAAGCTTAAAGTGTTTCAAAATGTTAATGGGGAAATGAAGGACTAGAAGGGTTCCACTGGCAGGTGATATTTCAAGTAAATAATTCCAGGAATTAAGGAATAAAATAAGGGATAGTAAGCCCAAGCCGAAGAATACATCTAAAGGGGATACTCTTGCCTCCGTTTCACCCGAAAATAGATAGATCTTCCGAGACAGTAGAGACAGTATTCTGCCATAAGAACGATCGATCTGCGTTGGTATATTCAGTCTGCACGAGTACTTCGATTTATCTTATTATCTTGAAACATTTATCAACAATTTCAACGATTCAGATTCTGGGGCAAAGATTTGACTGCCATTTACTCCCCGACGGCTGCGATCTTGGGAGCTTGCAACCATTTTCCACTCTCAACGAATCCGAATGCAAAGAAAAACCCAAATGCACAAATCTCAAAGTGCACTTGTTTTATGGCCACCGTTTGCATAAATTGCCGCTCTGTCAATTAAATCGCGGGTTTGTGCAACTGTCAATTGTCTGGGACTCGGATTCGGATTCGGCCGCGGACTCGGCCGCGGACTCCGATTCGGCCCAATCCTACGATACAGCAAAAAGAAATATTCGTCTCTCCATATTGTTTCTTTGGGTCTTTTTTTCGTTTTTCGTTTTTTGTTTGTTGATCGTTTGTTTGGGTCTTTGGGTTTTTTGTTTTTAGCAACCATTCAATCCAATGCCAGGAGGCAGCAATCAGCGGCATTCTTCGCAGTGGCTGCAACTGCTGCTGCTGCGCTTTAATTGATTTAATCTGCGCCTGGTTTATTATTTCTATTAGCACTTTGTCTTTCTGTGCCAATATTAAGTACGGGTGCGAGTACGAGAACGACTGCGACTGCGACTGCGACTACAACGAGTATGTATGTAAAAGAGCTTGCCACTTGCCACTTGCCACTTGCCACCAATCGTCAGCGTTTTGATGGCCGAATGGAACGGAAGTCTTGTTATTGTTTAAACAATATTTGAACGAAAGAACTGCTGACTGCCGTCGATGGGGAATCGGGGGATTGAATGCCCGCTCGTCAAATAGACTCGTAGAACCCCAGGACAGTGGAAACCTTTTCTATCTTCCTTCCAGCACTTGACAGATGCTTCTGCTCCTCCTTCTCCTCTTCTTTTTTTGTTGCAAGCAATTTGTGGCTTTTATAAAAAGGTTTACCTCCTGCCATTGTCATTCCCCGTTTTTACAATTGCATTCTGTGCCCCAATTACGGGTATGTGTGCAATTCGAGAACGTCAGTTGCAGTTGCAGTTGCTGTTGCAGTCCATCCACAAGACAGACCCCAACCCCAATACTCATTCCATTCATTTTGCCACCCCTGAAGCGTCATTTGGTTGCTGTTTCTGCTGTTGCATCGGTGGCATCTGCTGTTGCGCCTGCGCACACGACACACCACGCCATGCCACGCCGCCGGCAACCGCCGTTGACATTTCTGCAAATGCAAATTGTGTTTCTTTCTGCCTAGGCAAATGTCAGGCGGGCAGCACTTGTTGAACAGAAACAGAACCCGAACCCCAAACAGTTGTTCATAAATTGTGCCATGTGCTGCTTCTGCCTGCTGCTGGCTGTCTGCCTGCCCCTTTCCTTCCTGAAGCGGTTAACGATTTGCATGGTCAGTCCCCATTCCACTCCACTCCATTCCACTCCATTCCATGCCCAGAAAGGCTGACTTTTTGCCAGTGAAGTTCAAAGATAAGTAAGGTACGCGGTACGCGGTACGAGTAAGGTATACCATTCCATGTGGGTTGTTGGATTACCCGCCAAACTCCAGACGTGCCAGCTGTAGCTCTGTGGCGGCCCACGCCACTCGCAGAGCGGGAGGGAGGGGCATGGGGGGGGAGAGGGAGAGAGAGAGAGAGGGGGAAATTTATCCAAACTGTGGTTTTTGATTTGCAATAAATAAACGAGCCAACGAGCAGGAGAGGAAAACGAATGCCAGTCTGTGGCTGTGGCTGTGCCTATGCTTGTGCCTGTGCCTGTGTCTGTGCCGGTTCCTGTGCGCGAGTGTTTGTCAAATAGTGGGCATGAATGGCTATGGAAATGTATGTGGATGTGGATGTTGCAGAAGTCGAGGCCCAGGCCGCTGCTGCTGCTGCTGCTGATGCTTGTAATCCACTTTACAAAACCAACGACCGGACGTGGTTCTCGTTGGCGTCGTCGTCGTCGTCGTCGTCGAGACCCGGGCAGGGACTCCTTCCCGCCAACTAGGACAGCTGCCGCTGCCCGACTGCCACGAGTGCTCGTACTTATGCCATCGATAAAGTGTTATCGTCGAGGTTCGACGAAAGTCGAAAGTCACCTGCCGAACACGATGATTTGTGGGCTGGCTGTCTGTCTCTGTGTGGGCTGCTGCAGCCAGTGACAGCGAAGAGTGTTTCAGGGGGTTATCGATACTCCAGAAGAAAGCCAACGAATTTGATCTTTGCATTGGCAAACACACAAACCTCACGGGAAACCCAACCCCCGCACATCTTTGTCTATAGCAGAGGAAATTTATTGCATGAACCGAGCCAGGAGATATTCGTGAAGAAAATCTCTCACTGATGCATGTGCTCCTCGCTCTCAAGTGTATTCCCGAACAAGTCCCGGGGATATCTTTAAATGACTTCCTGTGGCAACCCTTCCTTCCTGGATACTTCAATGAATATGTGCATAAATATGTACTTGTCTCTGATCTATCTTGGACACGCACCAATGTTCCATGGACTATGGAAATGTGGAGTAATTTCATGGCTTAGAAGCAAATTAATTGTGCAATTTCTCAGGCATAAACTGCGGCCAAAATGAGAGACGACAGAGCCTGCTGGCTTATGGAGACAGTTAATGGCTGTCGAGTCCAATGCACTGCGAAGAAGAGATCTGTCAGATCTCTCTTTTGTGTTGCAACTTGCAACAATAGAGGGAAAAATGGAAATTCTCGTGGCAGGCAATGCAACTAAATCTAAATTGCTAAATTATACGAGTGCCAGCAGTACGAGAGTACCAGCAGCTAGGGACGACTCTCTTTCCCCGCTCTACGCATGCGCATGCGCGGCGGCACAGTTTTCTGTTGTTTTTTTTTCGCGACTCGCGTTGCGGTCTGGTCTGCGCTAAATTGATTTGAATTTGAATTTTTCCTCGTGTGACCTCCCCTCCCCACCCAGTTCAGCCGCTCCTTCCCCTCCTCTTAGATGACTGACTGGCTGGCTGTGGTTTGCCGGTTTGCCCCCTCAATGGATCCAAGTGGTTTCCATGTGGGCGGTTTATTTCTGCTAAATTGGCAAACCGCGCTCGGTGCTGCCGCTGCCGCTGCCGCTGCTGCTGTCCCGTGTGTGGATCGTATGTGTGGGCGATATCTGCGTGTCTGCGTCTGCGCCTGCGTCTGCCTCCTTCTGGCTGTCCGTCTGTCTGTGGCACTTGTTTTCCTTTATGTAATTTCTTTGCAAATGATTTTCTTAATAGCCAACTTGGACGTAATTCAATTTGCGGTTTCTCTCCAATGTTTTCCACGAAACTCTAGTCCCAAGGGAATGAATGCTTCTGTTGCTGCCTCCGCTGTTGATGGAATGTGGAATTATGTGCCGCAGAATGATGGTTAGCCGCGAATTCGTAATTTGTAAGTGTACTTAAGTAGTAAATTGGTGAGAGGAATGCTGTAGAAATGTTCTCAGGAATCGCACAGACGAAAGGGCAGCTCGATCAAAGCGAAACAAGTGCCACGAATGAAGCGATAGATCCACGAATAGTTCGATCTATAGGAACAAGTTCTACAGCAAATGGATCCTTCTGTGGCTGATGGCAATCCTTTTGCCAATATATTCTCTCTAAATCTGAGATGCGGAAATACGAATGAACGGACGGGCACAGGTCCAAGCTTATGTATCTGTTGGGATAATGCTATGATAATTATCAAAGCTTAAGCCGTGAGGCTTAAGCTTGCCAAGAACGTGAATCCAAGCCCTTTATCTACTCGTGATATCCGCGAATGGAATGGTTGATGGAATCTATCAGAAACTGGTTTCTGATTTGATGTGCCATTAAAATAAATATGGCCAAAACAAAGCAAAAGCCAACGTGTGTTGCTCGCTCTTGTTCTTCTGCTTCTGCGAACAGTCGGTCATTAAGCAAAAGCGAGACGAAACGTGTAAAAAAGTGTCAAACTAGAGTTGTAATAAAAAATAAAAAAATAAAACAGACGCTAGAAAAGCGCGCGATTAAATAAAATGAAGCATAAAATGAATATCTATTGTTGCTTAAATATAATCGTAGGAAGAACAATAGCTGGTTGTTGGACAGGCTGGGTCAGGGCTATTCTAAACGGTTGATTGTAATATCTGATAGCTCAGGGTCAATGGGAGAAACGACTGACCCCGCCAAAAGGAGGGAAAGGGCGAAAGAGCGAAAGGGGGCACACCCGCAGGCCCACTGCCATTGAAAGTGCGTATTCATTACAATTGATTGACAGACATGGACTGGACTGGACTGGACTGGACTGGCTTGGACTGAACCGGACTGGACATAGACACAGACGCAAATCAATTCATGCTTGAAGTGCACACCCAACGGACCATGGACCATTTACCATTTACCATTTACCAGTCACCACTGACCACAAAAACCACCAGAGTGAGGCTCCACCACAATCGACAGCTTTTGGCAGCCTCAAATCAGATTTCAGCAAATGGTTGTCCAGTGACATGGAACATTTTCCACCTTCCGCCGATTCCGGCGATTCCAGCGATTTTTCATTGTTTTCCATTGACTTTGGACTTTGGCCTTTTGTTTTGTTTATATTTAATTGCTTTTTAACATATTTCTCATATTGTATTTCATAGCTGATCGTTTCTTATTTAAGGGCCTTTGTTGTGGCTCAAACATTTTCAAGTTCAATGCGTGGGGTGCAAAAGTTTTGTTTAACATTCGAAGCTTTTGCGTGGGTCATGGTTGGGCCTCTCGCCCCGATTGGATTGCGTGTGGATTCCATTTGTCAGGGGGAAGTCGTGGATCGCGGAATGAGTCACCTTTCCAACGATGGCCGGAAGCGTATGGATCAGCAGAGGTGGTAATTACATAGGTACTCGCATATTCCTGGGATGGATCTGCAATCTGCATTATTCATTGGAACTCACGAAGAGGAATTCTGACTCAGAAGTTCTACTCATGGATCACCTTTATTTATGGGTAATTTAGTGCAAAAGAAAACAAAATACATGTCGTGTAAATGATTTTTCCACTTTATTTAGGGACTAAATAGTATTCCATTAGAATGAATAGAAATAGTGATTGGATGGTCATTCCTCCATTCCGCTCGGAGGAAAACAAAAGAGAAAGAGAAGCCTCTGCGAAGAAAAGTAAGGCAAAAAGCAAAAGGCAAACAAAAACAAAAACAAATCAAATTAAGCGCGAAATTGGATGTTTTTTGTTTTCAGTCAGTTCTCTTTTTTTCTTTTTGGGAAAGCAACGATGCAGCAAGCAAAATGTAAAATGAACCCAGAAACGAACTGTTAAATGTGTCATAAAAAAACCTTAAGAGCTGTCGCTGTCCGGCTAAATGAGTCGCAAGCAAATCCCGCGGACCGACCCCACCAGACCCAGACCATAAATAACCCAAATGGCCGCTCGAATGGCAAATTTCGTGAGATTCTGCACTTTGATGCGCTCTCTCGCAGCAGTTCGTGAAAACGTGAGCCCCAATGTTGGGGAAGAAGTTACCTAAGCGTAGCCCCCGGGCCTAGAAGGGTCCCGGTGAATGGGGAGGCAAAACGAGGCGTAGCCATCGTTCACTTTTCATGGAAAACCCCCGCCACTCAGGCAACTTTGTTATGCCTTTTGGTCTGCTCCAATCAGTGCCATGCAATTGTTGCGAAACCAAGAAAAAGGAATGTCTTTGGCTCTACTTAATCATCCTTTACTCGCATTTGACCAAGATCTGCTTAAGTTAGTCCCAAACATACTTTTGCTAACAAGAAACCTCGCATTGAACCTTGCCCATCATCTGGTATGTGCTGGAACCATCTTTTAACCATCATTTACCATTGACCCACATTCCCAAAAAGGCAATGCTCGAACACGACACCATCCGAGACCGAGACCGAAACCGAGACCGAGGCGATGTGTCGATAAATGTCTTCATTAGTCAAAGCCAAATCAAATATAAAAATGAATATTTATTGCATTTAAAAATTGTGCGACACATTCAAATGTGTGCCAGCGGCCGGAAATTTGCCAACGCACGCAAAAAAAAAAAAGCAAACACGAATATAATCCCCAAATGCGAATAAATCAAATGGAACTTCCGCTAGAGCGTGGGCTGTACAACGCAGGGGGGATGGGGGGATGGGGGAACGAACCCGTTAGCCAAATGAAAAGTGACAATTTTCATGTGGAAGTAAGTCTTCAGAGAACCGAAAGCCCCCAGACCCCCAGACCAGCCGGCATCGAGCAGCACCCAGCCAGCACCCAGCCAGCAGTCAATGCCGAGAGATTTCGTACTTGTAAACTATTTCTTTTATTTTTCATTCGAGTGCGAATTTCGAGGGGGAAACCCACGCACGCACCACGGCAGCAGCAGCGACAGCAGCGGCAGCCCCAGACAAGGTGTCCGCCGCGGCGCACGAGATCCCAGTCTTGTACCGTCTACGCCTCTGTCTCTGTCTCTGTCTCTGGGCGATTCATTCATTTCCAATACGCCCCAGCTGCACTCACAGCTGATTCATTCACTCGATCATTCATTCAGGTTCCCATTCATGAGACATTTTTGACAAACAATCTTCGAATCCCAATCCCAGGTTTGCGGGGTCCAAGCGATCGCCTCTGTCCATAATTGGCAGCGACCATCGATCAGTGGCCTCGGCTAATGCGGGCCTCGGACTCTGTCAACGGACAGTGCAGTGCAGTAGGTTGGAGTTGCAGTCGTAGGTTTCCCAGTGCTACTCGAGTGGCCACAGATTTAGTGCGCAGAGCCAAGGCGGCTCCCCGGATGCCAAGATGTTGGGCTTTAATTGGATCTTTGATGCGGGAAGCTAAGCAGCTGGGAAATCAAATTCTTAGGATGGGCAACTGTCTTTCTCAAGAATAAAAGTGTAAGTTTCGGTCCACATACAGCAGAAATACTCGTACTGCCCGTAAATGGGCCAAATTAGGTCCGTTCTACTTTCCCCACAAATATCCCCCAGAAACATATCCACGACCTTGGCGCATCTCTGATTATTTCAGGGCATAATCAGCTCTTAAGCAGGGCTTAAATGAGGCATAATTATGCATATGAAATATCAGCTGCTAAAGAGTTTCGGTGGGGCTTTGTTTACGTATTGTTTTTTCCCCTTTGGGGTTTTAAAAATTAGATAGAAATTAATTAAACGAAATTAAGTGGCTCATTTGGGATTCGAATTTCTTAAAAACAAAAACAAAAGCCGCTTAAATAAATTACTCAGTTTTCGTCCAAAAACATTTACTTGTTGAACCAAGAAACAGATATTGAAATATCTCGGATTTGGAGATGAATTCTGGACTGTTTTTCTAGCTGTCTTGCTTCTGCTGTTTGCCAATAAATCGTAGCGAAATTTGAATTGCTAATTCTATGTTTAAACATCAATTTATGATGCTATCTTAATTGTTTATTAAAGTTGTTAATGTGCTAAAATCCATTCTGGTTATGCGAAATTCACACAGCTGAAGATGGAAGCCCAAGGAAATCAGAATTGATTGCAAAATCAATGCTGGATGCTGGCCCATGAGATTATTTTCAGTGTATACTCTTCTTCATTACGTTTCTGGCCGTTACTCTTCTGCATTTGCCTTTTCCTTTGCTGCACTCGTGTGAGAGTGAGAGAGTGAGGGAGATTATCATATAAGGGAATCGATTAGAGATCATAGTTTAGATGGAAGGTCGACATCATTCAGAATCTTAAAAACAATAATCATTATGTGTTATCTTCTATCGTTCTGTTACATATCTAAACAGCCCTTTGGCACACGTCTTCTATCCGTGATCCCTTGTCCAAGTTCTATAATTTGTTTCCATAATAATACTGTTTTGGTTGTCAAATATTATTGGCGACATTAGCACATCATTAGGGGATTTGTTCGTTTGTTTTTTTCTACTGTTTTCTGGTTTTTGGTGAGACCTTTTTTCTTACCATTTGTTGGTCCATTATGGTAATGGGCCAAAAGCGGCTTTTCGGACTCCCGAGATGTTGCAGAAGTTGGAAACAAATTATAAAATATTTCATTCGACTTGGGAATGGGGCATAAATTTTCATAAATTAAACGATGTGGGAAAACTAAGCCCCAAACCCCCAGGGATGGCCATCCAGGAATTGACAAGCTTTCAGCATTTGTCCGGCGCGTTACGCGACGCCATCGATGGCTATCTGTGTGCCCCACTGTGTCCCAGGTCCGCAGCCCCAGCTGCGATGAGCTGCATACCAAATGAGGCCCCGCTCGTATCGGCTTGCTATCACGTGTGGGCGCCACTCTCCAAGTGGTTCGTATTGGAACGGAGTGGAGTGGAGTGGATACCTCAACATAATGCAACACCTTCTCCCCATCCCCCGCCCCATTCCCCTATAATGTGTGTAAGATTTAATTTCCCCTCTTTCTACCGCGTATCTATCCGTTTATTGTATCGTTTAAAGCGCTTTCTTTGCCCCATTCTATCGAGTATCTGTATCTGGAATCATTAATCAATTCCCTCTTTCGTTGGGGCGTGGCTGGTAAATATTTTGACCAATAATTCGTGCCAGTTTTTGTTTCACTCTTGTTTTTTTCTGAATTTTTAATTTGCTATAAATAGAGCGTGTGATTGAGTTGGTTTTCAGTTTTTCTGCTTCAGAATTGGTCGTAAACTGTGTAATGCCTTTTGATTGATTGATTTCGTTTTTTCCAAAGGAATATTGGCAATATTTCGATGTTTAAATGGAACTTGAAGTAGGAACTTGATGCCTGACAGATTGAATTGGATCTCATTGGAGTTTAGGGTCTGTCAAAGAATATATGCACACATGTCTGTGTTCCACAATGTTCCATGTGCCATGGACACAGTAGTCATAGAGAACTTATTATTGGTAACATCAGATGGCCATAGTTTGTCTCTAACCACCTGATTAATGGAGCAGCAACCAGCGAAGCTCAAGTAAACCTCAGATTATAGACGGAACATGATCACCGTCAAGAAGAGCAACAGCAGATCAACTGGCAAGAGTATTGCAGGCGTGCTGGTGTTTGTTGTCTGTCAATGGATGACAAAACCAGTGTAAAACCCCATGTTGAGCCCCACTCCTCTCGCCTGCCACATGCTTGGGCAATTTGCCACGCTGTTTAGACTGTATCAAATTCGAAAATAAACCCCAGCTAGCAGCAGCAAATTGCCATCGAAAACGTGATCGAGTTGACATTGAAATGTGTTTTTTTTTGTTGGCAAACAACACATACCATGCCTCGTACTCGTACTGGTACTGGTATCGCCCTATGAAATCAGCCTATGCCGCCGCATAATACTTTCAGAGTATAGAAAACTCAACTGTAGAACAGAACAGAACAGAACGGAGTGGAGCGGGTCGAAACGCGGATCGAAACGCTTCAATTGATAATGAAACTATTTAATTGAGAGTTCAACGCCAGAATTAACCCCACCAATTCCACAAAATTGAAAAGCCTCAACATCAATTTGCGTCTCCCCTCGATTTGATTTGGGAATAGGAGCCATATATATGAATACTATTTACCACTCATGCAAGATGACATAAGCCTCCAAAGTATTCGGGCGGGGGGTTCATAGTTTATTCTTTCTTTCAGCTTGGACTGTAAACTGTTCGACCGAGAGGTTCGTAAATTAAATCGCAATTCAAACTCAGCTCCCAGCATAGGTGTAAATGCTCCCAACTCCCGAGATAAAAAAAATAAATGGCAATGATTCTTTACAAATCGGTGGTTATAGAAGAGCCTTACATATACCATCAACCGAATGGAACAGAGACGATATAGTGCAGAGATTTTGGTTACATTTTTGAAAGCTTTTCAAGGCCACAACAGATGTGATATAAATTACTGGGAAACGATTGCTGCTTCTTCCGTTTTCATCTGTTTTCTGGGCAGAGTTAAGGAGAGTGAGAGGACGATGCTGTCGTTAGAGAAAGACTTTAAGAAGTGTAGAAGCAGAAGAGGCTCCGATACGAAAGAATCGATATGTAGAGGGAGTTCTCCAGGAGAAATCTCTTGCAACTTCGTGGCAAGCTTGGTTATTTAGTAATTTGGTTAATTATCAATTGGATTTGCTATTTTGTAAGCGTGTAAATCAGATATAATACATATAAATATTTTCACGTTCCTTATTAAAGTAAAAACTATTCCATGAATTTCCGGCTACGATTCTCCCCACTAGAGGACACCACAGAACTTTTGCAGGCAGCGGTGGCGGTGCTGGTTTATAATAAGAATCTTTGGAGGGGAAACTGCTGTTTTCAGTTCCCTACAGAATAGAAACGGCTCTGCAGAAGCTGTGTTTCTCTATAAACAGTGTTTCAAGTGTTTAGTGGCTCTTTGCCAGGGGATCTTTGGAGTGAAACGTCTTTTAATTGCATGTTAATTGCTCTCCAACCAAGACCCAGACCAGGCCCAAGAGGAGCTGCACAGAAAGAGAGAGAGAGAGAGAGAGAGAAACAGTGTGCAGGTCGGTAAAAGATACAAAGAACAGCTAAGGAGGCGAGAGAGGAACTTGGTCAACGTTTAAGTCATTGGGGACTGGGGACTGGGGGACTGGGGGACTGGACTGCTGTTTGCTCTGTTTCTGTTTCTGTCTCAGTTCTTTCTCTGTTTCTGCTGGTACGAGCAGTCCCCCAGGTTTGGTTTGGTCTGGAGCTGGAGCTGGAGCCAGAGCCAGAGCTGGAGTGCAGGTCCAGGTCTAAAACAGTTGCACTCATTTGTTGTCCCGGTCGTTGTTCTTGTTCTTGTTCTTGTTCGCCAGTCAGTACCTACTAAAGTACGTGTGGTTATGGCCCGACTCTGCTTCTGCTTCTGCCTTTGCCTCTGCCCCTGCCCCTGCCTCTGCCTCTGCCTCTGAGTCTTCGTCTGAAAACAAAGACAAGTTTTTCAAGTTTTCCGACAGGGGGCACATGAAGTCATTCAAGTGGAAGCAACAACGAGGCTGGACGGTAGTCAGAGGCGGTGGACAGGCGAAAGGCATTGCTGCCGCTGCCGCTGCCGCTGCTGCCTCTGGAGCGGAGCTGCTGTCATTCGCACTTGAAGATCAAGTGATATATGTCTGGCTGTCTCCCAGTCCCTCTGTCCCTCTCTCTACCTCTCGATCGAAGACAAAGTAGAATCTGAAATCGACAGACAGAAAGATAGATAGCCCTGGCACTACAGTCGTATATTTACATGGGTATCAAGGCAATGGTCTATGGGGAATCAATAAGCTTCGATTAGATAAGAATCGGGAGGGGGATCAAGTGGTGCAGAAGGTGTTATAGAACACCACTTCATGCTACAAGAATTGTGAAATGACAGAGTGCCCTACAAAGTGAAACCACTGAAAACCGACTAAAAGTGCACTGCAATCGTTGGGTAATCTATAAAAATGCACCATTTAATATTCAACAAGTTTCAAAAGCTTCAGCTCGGAAAGTAAACACCAGATTGCCATTAGAAATGATCTAATAATGTTCGTTCTCACCGGTTCCCTGCTACATCGTTGTGTTTTCAAAGTTTTATTCTGCCTTTGGCTGGAACGTGGAGGCACCTTTATCGCCCTCGCAATGGGGTTTTGTGTCAGTATATTATGGTCTTTTTTCTTAGTGGGGTTCGGGCTAGATATACTCGGAAAACCCCCCCAGCAAACGCTGAAAAGGGCGAGGCACTGACCCAATTCAAAGCCCGCTGAATGGTCGTCGGGTTTTTAAAAGTATTCATTGTGGTAGCTCTCTTCTGTGCCATCCGATTCACAGCCAAGTGCTAATTAAACTAATCGAAGGGCTCTTGAGGTGGAAGCCAAATGAAGCGTGCCCTCTAGGGCTTGCTTGTTGCTTCCACATTAGTTCGGAACTGTGATATTCCAAACCAGATTCAATCAGATCGGATCTGTTCAGACCAGCCAGTGTGCACACTACGCACATTACGGGTACAGGTACGGGTACGGGTATGGAGTATCTGTATGGCTAACACTGTAATTGGCTAAAAGCATCAAGCAATCTTTATCACGAAACCTGTCACTTGTTGCTGCGTTGCGAGTGTATGCCAAATGGCTGCAACATAACTTTTGGACATAATTAAGCCATCAAAACGAGCAGGCCAGGCCAAAATGCTGGCCATTTGCGTTGACAGTTGTCACAGAGCACACGGGCACGCGAAAAACACTAATTAATTAAAATAAACTACTCAAAATGTCGACAATTTCTGTTTTGGCATTTGGTTGCAACATTTGTGGGATCGTGTGATGATATCTTCATTTGTTGATTCCAAAGATTTCATTCCAAAGAAACTCGCATGGGAAACAGCCCCAAACAATCTCCTGACAACCAGGAGCCCCCGGAAAACCCCCTCGCCATGGAAACACATCAACAAACAACGACTGGGCGTTCCCAGTCCAGTTTTCAGCCAATCTTCTTGCCATGCAGTACTCCTGGCTGCCGCAGGAACGCCGTGAGGTGATCATCCGCGAGAAGCCGCCGTTGGTCATCTCAAGCAAGCGGTTTGCCCGCATCCAGGCCAATGCCAGCCAGGCGGCCCAGCAGGAGCGCCAGTACCGGCTCCAGCTGCGTGACCAGGCGGAGGAGCAGCTGCGCGCCGGGGGCGAGGAGCTGCTGCGTCAGTTTGGGGGCAGAAAGCTGTGCATCACCAAGGCGGAGGAGTGTCGGAGGGAGTTGGAGCAGCTGCGGGAACAGGAGCTGGAGGCCAAGCGACTGGCGGAGGAGGAGAGTGCTGCCTCCCGGCGGGAGGCACAGAGCAGGCAGAAGGAGCGCATAGCGGCGGCCCATCAGCTGCTGGAGCAACTGCGTCCGGGGCCGCGGGAGCTGCAGTGTGCCAGGCTCCAGAGTGAGGTCCTGCGCAGTGTCCAGGCCCAGCGGCAGGTGCAGGAGACGTTCGCCCAGGCCCTGGAGCAACAGGCGGAGCGGGACAGGCGCATCTATCACGAGCAGGTGCTCAACGGGATAGAGGAGGCCCAGCGGCGTCGGGCCGAGCGCTGCCAGCAGCTCGGGGAGCACAAGCAGGACCTGCTCAGCGCCATCGCAGAGCGGGAGAAGGAGCGCCAGGCGGCCAAGGCCGAGGAGTACGAGGAGGCACGCCAGGAGCGGGAGCGGAACCAGCGGCAGCTGAGGGAGCAGCAGCGCAGGGATGAAGAGATGCGGACCTCCAGGCGGCGGCAGAAGCGGGAGGAGGCTCTCGCCTCCCTGGCCATGGCGGAGCAGCGTCAGCAGCGGCTCCTCATGCTGGAGGAGGTGGAGCAGGTCCAGTGCGATGTCCACAACGAGGCCAAGGGGCGTCTGGAGCAGATGAAGCGGGAAAGGACCCGTAGCCGCGTCCAGAAGCGCATTCAGCGCAATGAGAAGCTCGCTCAGGAGCAGGCCCCTCGCCTGCACTACAGCGCTGGAGAGGATGAGGCGCGCCACGAGCGCCAGCTGGTGGAAATGCAAAAGGCTCACAGTGCGGAGCAGGCCAGGCGCCGTCAGAGCCGGGAAAAGGCCAAAAGCTCCCGTCTGGCCATTCAGCGGGAGGAGGAGCAGCTGGCCCAGGCCTCCAGAGAGCAGGGAGAGGCTGACAAACGGGAAGCCGTCGATCTTCGCCTGAAGAACGACCTCGTCCACGTGCAGTTCAAGCGGCAGCAGCGTCAGGAGCAGCTCCAGCGCATGCGGCAGCTGCGCCAGCAGTTGGACGAGCAGGTGCGGCAGCGGCACGAGGAGGAGACGCGACCCGACACCAACTACAACCGGGAGGCGCAGCTGGAATGTCTGCGCGAGGATGCCTTCTTCTTCGACTATGCCCGCCAGCTGATGGACACGGCCCAGGCCAGGGGCTGTCCGCTGAAGCCCTTTGTCCGGGCCGTGGGGCAGTACAAGAACGAGAACCGCATTGGGGCGGGCATCCGCGTGCCACCCCATCTGGTGACGCGCCTATCCATGGGCCGACGCACTGCGGGCGACAGCCCAGCCGAGGCGGCGGTCAAGGCCAAGTCAAGTGTGGAGGAAGCCAAGCTGGCCGAGGAGGAGGAGCAGCAGCGGCGGAATATCGAGGAGAATCTCAAGAAGATCGAGGCCTTGATGTTGGCCGAGGCCACAGCCAAAGAAGAGATCACGAAGGGATAAGCCCTGGCTAAAGGATCACTCGCTTGTCACTTGTATCTTTAGATCGTTTCTTCTTTTTTCCCCCTCTACAGACACACACACAAACACACACACACACACATGTGTGAAGCATTGCTTCACGGCCGTACCACACATGTTGGGCTTGCACACACAAGTTTAAAAAGTTGTAAATAAAGCCCCACAACCAACCCGCGAAACCAACCCGCGAAACTGTGCCCTTAACTTGACTTTGCTTCTGGCTGTAACTTGAAGTCGAAATATGGTATTCCATTACGGGGGCAACGGCAACCCGAATACGAGTCGTATTGAATTGCGATTAAAAATGCGAATATACGAAATCCAATTCGTTGCAGGATCGATTTCCAATGCCATTACTCACTGAAGTAATCGAATTCCTCCATTAGTGGTGTCGTGTCCCGTGGGTAAGTAACGACATCATCATCAAAAGATACCAGATACATACAAGGAGCTAGCTCTCGTTGAGGCTCTCCTTGGGTGTCGGGTGAAAGCTCCTACGTTTGACTTGAGGTACAGATGAAGATTTAGATAGATATATGGTTTGGATAGATGCATGTTCCTGCTCGATTCGAGACACACAAGTGAAAAGTGTAAAGAGAATTTTTGGATATCATAGAAGTCTAGATACAAAATTTGCTTGCTCTAGCTCTAGTCTCTGAGGACTAGGCGTGTACAGACATGGCTCTATCGACTCGGCTATTGATGCTGATCAAGAATATATATACTTAATGGGGTCGGAAACGCTTCCTTCTGGGCGTTACACACGTCCACTTTCACCACAAATCTACTATAGATATATACACATGCAGATATAGTTACATTTAGTAGATCATCTACTGACACAAAAGTTTAAGCCATTGAGTAAGCGAGTGAATTGAGTAAATTATCTGGTTCGACCTGTCACTCAAATGGGGTTTGCCAGAGGTTCGCTCTGGGCTCTGGGCTTTGGGCTTGGGGTTCTGTTTGCCTTCTTAGCAAACGTCTGGCAATGAATGGGTGGCGTTGGGTGGCGTGGCGGGGCGGGAGTGGGGGCATTTATGTGTATTAGTATTGGTGTTGGTGGTTTTTTGGGTATCATTTTGTCTATTTGCCTGACGCTTAAAAGTTTTTATCTTTCTGTGGTTCTGTGGTTGTGCTTGTGTCGTCGTGAACTTGTTGATTTTAGATACAAAGTCGAGTCGAGTCGAGTCGTTGTCGTTGCTGCTTTTGCTTTTGCTGTTGCTGTTGCCTGTTACTGCTGCTGTCAGCGTTGCTGTCGCTGTACGTTGTATTTGCGCAACCAAAAAACAACAGAAAAAATACAATTCAGTTCTACCGCCGAACTGAACCTGAACCTGAAGGTTAATTGTATCTTCTGCTATGCTTTTTGTGCATTTTGTGTGTTTGAAACGAATCGAAACGAAACGAATAGAAACGAAACCAAAGCAAAATTCAGCCCAAAAGGAAGCCAGACATTTATGAAATATTGTGTCCACACATTCGACTGTTCCCAGAACTGATGTATGAATTATCGTATGAATTGGAATTGGGGCGGTAGACACAGGTAGGCTGCTCCCTTTGTTGTTCTTCCAGCCAATTAGTTGAAGGATTTGGCAGCTAAACTGGTTATGAGAACACACGACTAATTGTGTTTAATGATTTGGCAAATGAAGCGACTCGACAGCCGACAGTCTCGTCTTTTTTTTTAGTGTGTGCGACAAAATGTAGTACAACAGAATAGTTTGCGAGTATACGGGTTTCCAGGCTGAATACTTCCTATTTCCTATTCCTATTCATGGGCTCTGACGCTCTGCGGATGCTCTAACCTTCTGTTGGTTGACCAAATTATGGGGTTTGGCCATCTAAATATTTACTTACAAAAGTGTGAAGTTTTCTTCTACCGAAGGTTTAAAAGGGAACCAAAACTTACCTAAAAGTAGACAAAAAAATTAAATATTTAAGAGATTGTCAAACATAAGAGGGTATAAATAATATATACATATATATGCATTCAGGATTGGCTTCTGTATAAATAACTTTGATCAAATGATGTCCATTATACACTCATATATCTCCTACGAAAAAACCTCCACTAACCACTAAAATAAAAATAAACTTTTTTTGTCGAGCAAAATGTACTACAATTCCCTAAACATTTTAATGGCTCATTAAAAACACAAGACAGACAAACAATTCCATGAAATTTAAGTAGCACACAGAATCATAAAAACAAAAGACACATGTGGCATCAAAAGCACTATGTCTATCTCTCTCTCTCTTAAGCAACGTCTTGCGGCACAGCGGAGCATTCAAGAAAAAGATCGCCAAAGATCGACAGAGAGACGAACGAATTTGTATCTAGCGCGAGTCGATTGGAACTAATTGCCTTGACATTTCGCTTGGATAACCCATAACCACCCCTTCCCCACCCTAAATACTTCCACTTGAGATGGCAGTTGATATAGTGGTAGTATAGTAGTAGGGCTCTGCAAAACACTTGACAGCAATCAAGTGTGACTCGTAACATGGCGCTACTCCCCACTTGCCACTTCCACTCCCCGGATGTCCTCCTGCTGCCATTCAGAGTATTTGTAATGCCAGGCGAAATTAGCAGGGCGCCATGGGAGGTACTTCATGACAATTGATTACATTTTTCTAAGATTTTACAGAGTTTAACCGTTTCAATCGATCGTTTAATCGATTCACGAGCAGCCCAGCACACGGCCACACACAAGTGCCACAAGTGCCACAAGTGGTGTCAGGGCCGTGTCAGCAGCTAGATAATGCAGAAACCTTCAGAATAACAATAAATACTCGTAGAATAACATTACAATCAAGGAATCGTGTCTTACAAAACTCGATCTGTGGGCTTGTGCTTTGTGTAATGAAAATAAAAGTAAAGCACAAAGCATAGAGCTTGAAAAATGAATACAACAAATGAATCAACGATTAATCGTAACCTGGGCAGCGCAGCTCTTCCGCTTTGTATTGCACGGGTACTTGGACTCGTATACTTATAAATACTGTATTGTACATCCGTAATTAATCAATTTCTGCTTCGAAATGTGCATACAAATAAATCGCATTCGCATTGTGTGAGAAATAAGCAGCGACAGCAGCAGCGGCAGCAGCATCGGCAGGAACGGAACCCAGTGCTTGCTTTTATAATAAAAATGTTTAAAATTTACGAGACAAAGGCGCAGCACTGACGCGGCAGCATGTTTGGCGACGAGCGACGGACAAAAGCCCCGCCGCGGCGGCGCAGGGAAATATATATTCGCATGGGACTTTCGATGGGACTTTTGGTAAGTGTTGGTTAACATCGTTATGAGAGGAACGGAGAAAAGAGAAGCTGCAGAGGGCACAGTGGGACAAAAACAACAAGCCTTGTTCGATAGTTATGTTTTTTAACAACAGTTTTTTTTCTAGTCTTAGCCCTGGTCTATAATTTATGTTTTTAGCTGCATTTAACCGGCAGGCAGGCAGGCAGGCAGGCAGGCTGGCAGGCAGGCAGGCCACCGATCGCATTTGGTAGTCGTGCCTGGTCGTTTGGGCCATAGAAATTTGACAGAGGCCCGGACTCTGAGGCAACGGACGGACTTCCTTGGCCAGTTGCCGTTGGCCCGTTCCGTTCCATTCCGTTCGGTTTGTGTTCCATATCGCCCATTGAGCATCGCAACGCATAAATCAAACTTTGGTCTCTCGGCGCAGAGGTTTTTCTTCAGCACAACAAACACACACACACACAGGCACAGGCACGGGCACCGACACATACAAATTGTCGAGTATTCAAAAATGTTTGGCTATATCAAGTTGCGCTCCAGCTTCTTGGAAGTTGGTCGGTCCACAGACCTCGCGGTCCGGGCCGCTGTTTGGACCAACAAATTTATTGCCTTTTAATGCTGCGAAAACTTCTTTTCTCTCCTCCGCTTTAGCCCCTCTGTGGCGTTGACACTGTAGCGGTAAATGCTGATAAATTAATTCGCTGCAACGTGTTGCAACGCTGCAGCATCGTTGCATGTGGCAGATGGACGCTTCAGGTGAGTCAGCGTCAGCGTCAGCGTGCCCCCAAAAAAGGTTCGACAAGAAACTTCCACAAAATGTCAAAATAACGGGCCAAAAGGGTTTGTGAAAGCTTTTTTGGAGTTTGCGAAAAAGGTTTTTGGAAAGTCCAACAGAACATACAAAAAACGTCCATATATCGGGAATATTTTATGCACAGAAAATGTCTTCTAAGAATATTCGAGTAGTCGAAGTCGAGTAGTCCGTCAATGACCGACCCGACGCCTGCCAGAACGCAGAAGAATTCAATGTTAATCTTTTTGGAGCCCCCAAGTGTCGGATCAACATTTTGAATGCCATTTTCGTAATGAATAAACCTTAAAAAGAAAAAGAACAAAGAAAATAAAAGAAGTTGAAGACACTCTTCCTGTTCCGTTGTTGTTGTTGCTTGTTTTTTCTCAGAGATGAGTCTTCTAATTAAAAGAAATGTTTAGTCATTAGGCCGTAATTTCACTTGAGGTGAAAGTCGGAGCTTCCAGTCGAGAGGAGAGAGGAAAGACAAAGCAAAAAGCGCAGAGCACAAAGACACTCGTAAATCATCATCTGAGCGGCAATTAAACAGAGTGGGAAAGAAAAACACTTAATAAATTACCGCGATTCGACACGCCCACTTTGTAAAAACATAATAATAATAATAATAATAATGCACAGCGTGCTAAAGAGGGAAGCCATAAATGAATGAATGGACGAATGAATGAATGTGAATACACCCAAATCGCATGTTCATTTACCAGATATTACTCACAAAATAATCGTAAAAATACAAAAAAATCGCAACTCGTTTTTGCATCAAGTACCTTGTGTAAATGCGGACAAAATTTTCAATTTCCATATGGAGGGCCCTTCATATTTATTGATTTTTGTGTGTTTATTGCCCACGCGTCTGTCTTTTTGGCAAGACTCTTGGTCCGGCTCTGAGAAATGGCTCAGATATGAAGTGGCAGTAGATAGAAATCTCTTTGATGCAGACAAAGAAAGTACTTTTCGGAGATTTTTGAGATGAAAGTGGAAGATATTCAGATCAGTATATGATTTATGGACATTATTATTTAGTTTTTACTTCTAAAGTCACAGAGTTCATTCATAGATCGATATTCTCTCAATATCCCCTAGAAATATGTGCCTACTACTTCTCTCTGGAAAACTTTTCACAAATGCTGAACGAGGTTGTCAAGATCGATCGATTCTGCTTACAATTGCTCATTCCGTTGGTATTTGGTACGCGAAATTTGAAGACCTTTCGATTAGATATCTATAACGGGGATACACAGATACGACACATGCATACAAGCACAGGCATGTACATACAGGTACGTTCGTACTTTGGCCGCTGAGGGCCGGGCCGGGCCGGGCCGGGCTGAGGGTCTGGCCGCACCTGTTGCACTGCTTTGCCAAATCGATAAGGCTTTTCTTCTTCTGTTGTTGTTGTTGTTGTTGTTGTGGCAGCTGCGGCGCCAAGCAATAAGTCCAGCCGACTTTTTCAATATTTACAAATAATTAAAAACGGTAATTGGCTTTGCTTGTTGTCGTCGCCACCTCGCTGCTCCACTCCACTCCCCAGACCACAGCCACGGCGAGTGGTTCGAAAACTATTCCAATTTTTGTCGTTTGCTTTGCAAATTGTCGCGTCGCCAAAAAACAATAAAATGGGAAATAGAGTCGAAATAGAGCTTTGGGGTTTGGGCATTGGGCATTGGGGTTTGGGGTTTGGGGTTTGTGGATTTTGAGTGCAAATATTAAAGGGTAAATTTGCATGTGTAAACAAAAGTCAACAAATGTTAGCGTTGAGCGTTTTTTGCACGTTTTGCTTTGTGGGTTTTTATTTGTACGTTTATTTCTGTGCAGTGCATGAGATCTATCGCGAGTTTTGATCTTAACTTTTGTGAGGAGGGGTGGTTTAGCGGTGTAGAAAACGTGACGTTAGGCAACTTTTTCGTTTCTAGAGTTTCAGCAGGGAAGATGGGAAGAGTTTTGGTGAAGAGATTACGAAGGTTGATACGGTAATGGTAGGTAGATGGCACTATTGATTTCCCAATCCCCCCTCGGAGAGCTGTTTGACTCTCTTGAGATGATGTCAAGGCAAAACAAAACTCCCCAACATATTCCAATGATTCCCCAATGATTCCTCAGACAGCTATAACTGTACGCATTCCCTCTTGAAACACATTGTCTCCATATGCTTAATCCATTCAAGGTTTTTTCCCATCGCCAATTAAATTTTTATGAATGTAATTGCAAATCCATTGAACAGAGATCGCGCAATGTCTTCCGAGAGATACGAGTACGTATAGCAGTACTCGTACGTTTTGGTTTCTTTCGTTTTCCATTGGTTTGGCACTCCGTTTGATGTCGTTCGTTGATCGTTGGCCATGTCCTCGGCTACTTGTTCATGTCTCTTTCCACACACACACACACCACACATCACAGGGAGCTGCCGACAACGACAGGCAGACAGAGACAGATGCATGGACAACTGTCTTACGCCTACAACTTCACGGCAGCAGCAGCATCTACTCGTACAACAGTAGTTACTGGCAAAGACTCCAAAAAAAACTCCCGATACGAGATGAGAGAGATATGAACTGCTGTTTCTGCTGCTGCTGGTGTTTTTTTTTTTTATTATTTTTTATCTACACTAAAAAAAAACTGTTACGCAGTGGCTGGCAGCTCTTTGTTTTTGCTGTTTTTTTTCAATTTTGAAATCCACGAAGAATTGGGGGAGTGGGGAGAAAATCCCCATAAATGTGCAAATAATTAATTGGTTTTGTTGTTGCCTTTGAGCGTTTTAGAGGCTTAACCTTAGATACGGAATTTATGCAATGCTAAGATCCGATCAAAGACTACCGAATTTTTAGATTTTATGGCTAATTTGATTAATATTATTATTAATATTATTTCTATTATTATAATGGTCCATAAGTCATTGAAATGTACATGTTCTTTGAGAAGAATCGCACATCGATGTCAATTAACGATATGCCACAATTATTGATTGCCTTAATTAAGAGTATTATTCTTTTAGTCCCAAATTGCGGTCACCAGATGAATAATATTCGTTCGCTAATCGCCAAGAGAGAGAGAGAGAGAGAAAGAGCGAGCTGCAGTGGCAGTGGCAGTACTTAATCAAGAGAAAAGTTTCGCCAGAAGAGAGTGCAACGGAAGCCAGCCCGAACAACTGTCCATCTGTGTGTGTCTCTGTCTGCAACACGTTTTGCCTGCCTGCCTGCCTGCCTGCCTGTCTGCCTGCCTGCCAGGCAGAGTTGATTTCAAAATAATGAGTTAATAAAATGCATAAGGAAAGACCCCAGCGATGTGGAGACACGCCACAGCGAGAGAAAGGGGTGCAGATGGATATGCGCTTGCGCAAAGTGTCAAATAATTCAAAATGTCACAGCAAATGCAAAAACAAATCGAAAGTCATTTTTTTCCCAGCTGTAGACATCTTTATGTTGGCGAATCGTTGTCTTTATAGGAGAGGCCCTCTGAGTAATGAATACTTGAATACTTTGAATACTAGTACGACGAAATCAGAGTACTGGATAGTCGGATTTGCTTCCCCCCATCGACCCTGGGCCTGTTGCAATCTTGGCTCGGCAACACTTTAGGCGCTCATTTAGTCGGGCAACCCGCGGAGATGGTGCTGCTTCTGCCACACAATTAAGCAGAGCCAGACCGCGACCTCCTCGTACTCCCCACTGCGCCCTGCCTCTACGACTGACCCGACAATTTTTTGCATTTCCAACTAATTCGCCAGCAGCGCCGCTCCACTCAGAGTTTTGCCTATAAATCTCACTCAGAGTGCAACCTAATGAGGCCTGAGGGTGTGTTTTGGCAGCAAATTAACTCATTGCCACTCCGGCTCGCGGTTCTTCATCTTTTCCATGGATCTCCCTTTCTAATTTTTGTTTCTGTGGTGTGTCCGCGGACACAGACGCTCTGACATTGAGACAGCCCCCACAGACCCAGAGATCGGCATGCAAATGCGGAGCGAGCGGCTACATCTAAAAATATGCAAGTTATTTGCCTGCCATCGGTCGGGCAGCAGGCAGAAGGCAGCAGGCAGCAGGCAGCAGACATCTCGCCTTAATTAGACTTGTTATGACTGGTCAGTTTTGCAATTTGCAATTAAAACTATGCACACGAGTGCTTCGACAGCTGCCCCGAGAAGTGGGAATGGAATTGGAAGCAGCGTTCCAATGCCCCTGCCCCTGCCCCTGCCCCTGCTACTCCACTCCTGCCTTGATTCAGCCTTCAGTTTAACACAAGAGTCAAGAACTAACACGGAATCGTATTGGATAAGGCTCTGGGCTTGAAGGCTGGTTACCATTTCGAAAGAATTATTGGCTAGCATCTCCCCCTTCCGCTCTCTCTTTGGGAAGTCGTCTAGATTTTTATAGGTACGAGTGTACGAGGATGCTTTATCCCATCTCCTAGACATTTTTGAGAGCTGTCTTAGCATATCAAGTTCAAGAATACTTTCCGTCCATTCAGTTTCTAATGCCGCACAAAGGATCTTCAAGTCCACTCGAACAAATAAATTCCAGGCCACAGAACCAAAACTTTTTATATATTTCAATCGAAAGGCTTGAGAGCGGCTCAACTTTAACCTTCAACTTGGAATCGTGGTGGGGGGTAGGGGGAAGAGAGTCTACCCAGCAAACACTTGATACACTTCCATGGCCCCTGGCTCGGTCGAACAACAACAATGTTGTCCCTACTATGCTGCTGTCTTTGTCTTGACTGTTAACAAATTTCCAAGTAAAATATTTCTGGGAATTCTTTCACAAACACAGCAACAGCAACAGCAACAACCACAGCGACTGGCAAACAAAGCGCATGTTCCGACATCCCCTCAAACTTCCCCTCTCTGTCTCCCTCTCTCTCTTTTTCTCTCTCCCTCTATATACACTTGGCTGTGTCTCTTTCGGCTTCTCTTTTTGGCATGCGCAATGAAAGAGCAAAGAAGAAGCTTTCGACGATGATTGCGCAAGCGCAACTAAAGCAGCAGCAGAAGCAGCAAACAGAAAAAGAAGAGTGATGAAGAGAGGAAGCAGAGGAAGCAGAGGAAGAGGACAACCCTGCGAAGAGACTGGAATTTTTATGGCATTTCACATGGTTGAAGCTCACACTTACACATCCTCCTGCACTCACTCCCCCATCCAAACCATGTCTGCTGCAACAACAAAAGACTTCCATTGTCTCTCTCTCCTCAGGCGTTTGTGGGGTCGAGGGGGGAGAACGAACGAAACCGGCGCGACATGTAAATTAGTGCAAAAGTATTTGCATTTTAATGTAAATCCAACAACAACAACGACAACGACAGCAACAGCAACAGCCACAGTGCAATGCCGCCGCTGCTGCAAAGTCAATTTGAACAGAAAATTGCAATTAATGCAATTTGCATTGTAAATTTCAGTTAAAAGAGGGAACCCTTTATCAGTTGGGGACATCAAAAGTACTGCAAGCGGAAAAGAGTAAATGCGATTTGCGAAATTGAAGCCATTCCAATGAAGGAGATGAGATGATGGCCATAAGATAAGGCTCGGGCGATCAAAAGAAACCGCTTGCCAGCGGAGTTCATTTTGAAAAGCTTTCCCGGTGCGAGTACAATAAATAAATGGACAGCAGACTCAGGTTTTGTTTTGGCCAGAGCTTTCTTTTAGTTAAAACAGTGTACCTGACCATACTTCACTTGTCCAGTTGTCCACTTGTCCGGAAACTAGAACGATAACTATCTAGTTGGTATTTTTTCTCCACTTCTTTAAACTGTTCCGTATAAAATATTGTGTGTACAAAAAAAAACCCAATGATGAACCTCCACCAATGCGAAACATGACAATTAACGGTAAATGATTCTTTACTTATGACACTGAAATGAGTGAGTGGACTTTGGGCTCTAAAGGAGATGTTTTACCTAAAAAACTGCAGCTATTCCCGCTTCCAGATCGACGACCGGTTGTTTTATTGCAGCTCCAATTATTTTCAAAATTTCCTTTATCCTTTGCGCTGCCGCTGTGGTTGTTGTTGTTGCTATGATTGCTGCTTTTGTTGTTGTTGTTGTTGTTGCCGATTATAAAGCTTGTGGTCTGGCTGTTGGTGTTGTTATTTCGGGTTATGTTGCTGGTGCCTTTGCCACTCGAAGAGCGGTTGGTTAGTGGGAACATGGCATGTATCTTTTGTGGTTCGCTGTGGGTTCGTTGGTTGCCTCATGTACAAGTATCTCAGCATCGGTATCTGTAGCTGTTGCTGTTGCTGTTGATGTTGCCGTATCTGTAGCTGCAAGATGGATGCAGTTCCAGCTGCCGCTGCCTGCTGCCGGTGAGGCGAATCCTTTCAAGTCGTTGCCCTGGCTGCCGGGCGCCTGATTTAGCCTTGTTTCTTGTTGCCTAAATTCTTTTCTTCTTTCTCGTTCTCTTCTCTGTCACACTTTTTGTAGCACGTTCTTTTTGTCGTTCTTTTTTAATTCGGTTTCTTTCGTTTGTTTCGTTTTTAAAATGCACTTAAAAATAAATAAATAAAAAAATACATGCAGATAAAATAAATCACTAAATATCGATGTTGGCTTTTCATTTTGCGCTTTTTCTTTTATTCGATTGACTAGTTGGTTCTCTGTGGATCCCCTTTTTTGTTTTGGCCATAATGTGCAAAGAATTTTACTGTAATATTTTCTTTTATATTACTATTTTAAGGTGAAGCAATTTCATCACCACATGACTCTCGAATCATTTCGTACTATATTATCTTATCCCTCGTTATGGAGAGGAGTCATCGATTTGTAAACAGTAAAATACTTTTCACAAAAAACTAGAGGAATTCCTAGAAGATTATGCACGCACATACTGCACACACTGAAACAAACAATAGTATTTATACTCAGGTAAGTTTATCACATTTTTCTTCAGTGCATTCCACATTACTCATCACCTGCCACAACGGCACATGTGAGCTCTGTTTAACTTAGCAATTTTGCACATTTGTTTGGGAATTTGACATACGAGTATGTGTTTCTGAAATGAGAACCGTATCCAAAGTAGCGACGATGCCGGGCCCGTCCGTCCGTACGATTGATCGCGGTTGGCCGAAAGCCGTTGCTTGGCCGAGAGGTGCGCGTGCGCGAGCTTTAAAATGCGTTTTGAAACTGAGCGGCGGAAAGCCAGACACATGGTATAACTATGCCGTGTTATACCTTGCTGCAAGGTAGGGACAACTCAGCGAACGGGCACTTTTTGCGAGGGGAAGAGATTGGTTTCAAACAATTTTTGTTTTCTTATGCCCAGATATATATTCCTTTTTAATTCAATGTTTTTTATACCAAACATTTCGATTATGTGGTTTACTGAAAATTATGGTTTTGCGATTCCTTTCTTATTAAAATGCACAAAAAATTAATCAAAATACATAAATTGTTATTGCAAGCAGAAAATATAACGCATAAGCATGCGCGCCTGCACTTTCTATATTCGGAAACAATTTGGTGCCTCAAAAAGAGAGAACTCGCTCAGCTGGCCCCACCTTTTAATGTTATACCAAAGCCAGACAAGTGTCCGACTCTCTCCGCACAGCGGGCTGAGAGCGTGCGCAACTCTCGTGCACATTTACCGGTTTTCCAAGACCCAAGACACAGTTCAGAGTGTGCTTGCGCTCTCGTCGTCGTTCCTCCTCTCTCCCGCTGGTTGTCTTTCTGCTCTCCAGCTGATATGCGATCTCTGCACGGCGCTCGGTGTTCGGCGCTCGGCGTGCGTTGGTTTGGTTGTCTCTGCGTCTGTCTTATCAGTTCCACTATCACTCTTTTTTTTTCAATTTGTGTGGAAGCATTCATTCACGCTGGGTTCTAGTATTTGTATTTGTTCTTTATGGGTTTTGACTGATTGAGGTGCTGACTTGGTCGCGTCGCTTATCGCTTACTCTCCCTTAGCTCCCTCCGCACACACCGCATCCGGCTGACCGAGGAGCGAATGATGACGCAAGCAGATGTAGGTGCCTCTCCTCTCCAGGGGCTCCTCTCAGATAAGTGACTGGTTGAAAGTGAGTGGATTAGGCAAGACTTCGATTGGCCGAGGATGAGGTGGAATGGTGTCACTCTACAGGGTGCCGTCGGGACTCCCTTGAAACTATTCTACAGCCTACACTCTACATACATAGGTTTTTCACCTAACATTATTATTTTCGAATATTTACATAAATTAAATGATTAGATACGAGTCCTATTTGATCTGTTCCTTCCATCAGGGAAATGTAACGGTAGTTTTTGGGGCCAGGTGTCATCACTACCCAAAATGGTTACAAAATCAACAATTCCTTAAAAAAAATAATTCTATTTTCACCATTTCTTCTATGTTGGAGAGCCTCCACAATCAAATGGGACTGCAACTCGAGTAACCTCATCACCATCAACACTATTTCTGGTAGCTGGTAGCTTTCCAATCAAATGGGAAGGTTACCCAAGTCTTGTAAAATTTCGATAGCTGAAAGCCAAACTGAAAACTGAACTTTCAATTACATTAGAATTAATCTACTCATTAGGGTAGAAAGGAGAAGAAACAAACGCCCGCCCGTCCGCGTCCAGCTCACGTATTGTAATCTTCGAGCAATAACAATAATGGTTTGTAATCGCTCGACATGTACATGTTCATGTTCGTGTTCGTGTTCGTGTTCTTGTCCATGTGTTCGTGTTGGTGGTAGATCCATCCTCAGTTATTGAGTCCATGTAAAGCGCTCAAATGAGCTCATACCTGTGACACAATCTTGATTAATGGGCTTTGATTATGGTAAGAGGGCAACGAGGAGAACGATAGGGAGCCATGTGGATGGGATCTTTCTATTACATTTCGGTTGTAGAAATCTTTGGCACAGAGAAATCTAGAAAATTACATTTAATTACAGGAATCTACTTGATAAGAGAACCATAAATATTAAGGCTGATCTAGAAAAACAGTTCTAGAAACACTTACAAATAAAGCACTAACTGATTTAAACATTTTGCAATGTTGCGGTGAAGCTCTAAATTTCTGGGAATTAGTTCTTCAAGTTCTCATCCGATTGAATTCTTGGACTTGTATCCTTTTGTTGTCGTAAATTCTTTTTAATCAAGAGCCAAGTAAATGGTTTCTATCCTAGGCACTTTCATTATCGCAACACTGAACAAGAGTAACTACAGAGTTCAACTCATAAATATTGAAAGAGCAATTGCGAAATTCAAATTCAAGTGCATCGATTGTGGGAAATCCCCGACTCCTCGCCGACTCCTCGCCGACTCGGGACTTATCGAACACACAAAATGCATTCAACGCAGTGCGTGCGCTGGGATTTTATTGAGGCTCCTATCTGGATCCGAGCCTGGGATCCATCCGTGCCAATAAATAGTTACCGGGTCCCGTCCCCCGTTTGGGTCCAGCTGTGCCCACGGGCTACAAAGTTGCAATGGCAACTGTGTCCGAGTGTTGGCCTCTCGCATCCGTCAGATACAGATAGTTTTCAGCCGGTTTCTCGATTCGTTGTTGGTCCATTCATGGCAACTACCGTTTGGGTCTTTTGTTTGACTTTGTCTTGCGGCCGTCAGAGCTCTCCTCCAAGTCTATTTGTAGATACAAGCAGCCAAACAACAAGCGTCTGCCACTGCCACTGCCTGTCTTCGTCTTCCCCATTTCTCTGCGGCGGAGTGGAGTGTGTGCTGAGAGACTCTTCTACCTGTTCCACGGATGCGTCTTTGAGGCTTCGCTTTGGTTCGGTTCGGTTCGGTTTGGTCTCTCTGCACGTTCTCAGCGCAATCTCAAGTGTTTTTTAAAAGTTTTCCAGCGATAAGCAATGGAACTTTATGGCCCATCCACATCCACATCCACTCGCACTCAATGCTCCCCCTGGCTGTGGTTGTGTCTGCGGCTGGAGCTTCATCATCATCATCATCCATCCTAGTTTGCCATGGTTTGGTGTGGCACGGGCACAGTGTTCGGTGTGATCATGATGCATATGATTCATGACTTTTCACTTTTGCGAACATACACACGCACACACCGCAACGAGCCACGAATTTCCACAGCCAAGGCAGAACAGTGGACGAAAATTGAGAAAAACTATGCGAATATCTATCCATATCTATCCAGGGAAAAGGGTGAATATGGGAGAATTCTTTCGGAAGAGATGGAGATGATCATCGTCTACCAAAGACGGTTCCTTGTCTGATAATTTGAAGCCAAATCGAACACCAAATATGATTTCCGATGAAATAGTGTTTGTTAAATGATTCTAAACAGATTAAAGCGGATGAAACCCACTATGCAAATATTGACGGGGCTGAGGCTGACACTTAACCCTTGCATAAATTCTCATCAGCATTGTGGATGGTGGATGGTGGATTGTGGACGGGGGGAGACTTTGGAGTGGCACGTAAATTACTGTGACATTGCACTTTGCAGCATCATTTGGCAATTTGTTGCAACAATTTTTTGTTGTGTGCTGTGCTAGTTTATTGATTAGTTTTAAATGAAAAGTGGAAGGAAGTCAGCAGAAGACTGGGACATAAATCTTGGCCAATTTTCTTATTAGAAACTGTCAATGTCAGCGTATTTTCACCCCGAGGAGAAGTCAGTCGCCGAGGATCCTCGTTTGCCGGCCACGGTCCGGTCATATGCTAACCAAATAAGAGATATATAAAATCCACTTGGATGATTTATGACCCTGGTGCTGGGGCTTGTTAAACATCTGTGTGAAATGGCTTTCTCTCTCTCTCTCCTATCCTTGGCTTTGTTTGCTCTACGGCCGATTGAATCGTACCAATCGTATGGACCACCATTCCACCAGCCCGGTGGAAATCTGTTGGTTTTTCGGCTGAGAGGATGTTGCTGTGGATGCTGATGATGTTGAAGTGTGTGGTGCTGGGGGTCAGCGTTAGCCGCCGCCTTGCGGGCTACCTTTCTAATGCCGAAAGAAATGAGTCCGTTGCGAGTCGGTCATTAAAACAGTTGTACAGGCGTGTACGAGGAGGGAAGTATCTGTATCTGTATCTGTGTCTGTGTCTGTGTCTATGTCCGGTAATGAAGGATTGTAAATGAGTTTAAAGCCGGTCGGCATTGATGAATTGCCATTCGGTCATCATTCAGATGGGAATACAATACAAAGAGAAATCGCCAAAAAAGTAATAAATATCATGCCAAGGATTGGGTCTTTCTCACAATTAGTCATTAATGGACAATTTTATGGGGTTATGGCAAATATTCAGTGTGCGAAGCACTCACCACTCTCTGCTGCACTCAGGCACTTGGCGGACATCTCCTCGTTGAGGTCCTCTTCAGGATTAGCATCGTCCGTGTCCAAGACGTGTGCGCAGCTTACGCTGGTCGAGCTCCAGTCGAGGGCACTCACGCCATCACTGGACATCATGGAGATGTCCATGGGTGGGACGGAGGTGCCGCGCAGTGTGCTAGTGGCACTGATGCCGCCAGAGTCGCCGCTGCCGCCGCCCACTGAGACGACCAGCGAGGAGTACTTTAGATCGAGGGAGGAGTTCATGGAGCCGCCGTAGATGGAGCTGGTGAGGGAGGCGCAGGTGGAGTCGAAGCTGCGGTTGCTGGCGCGACGCTTCTCGGGCGTGGCATACACAGGCTCGGGCTGTTCTTTTTTGGGAGTGCTTATCTCTGAGTAGGCTGGCGGGGCTGTCGAGGAGATTTCACTGGCTATGGAGCCATTCAGTGTGCCGTAGACGGAGGTCATCATGATGTCGTTGCGATTGAAACTGGGCTGCCAGTAGTCCTCCTCTACATTGCCCGAGTCGACTAGATCCGAGGACTCCTCCTCCTGATGCTGCTGCTGCTCATCGGCCACCAGCTCATCCAGATAGTCGGCATCGCAGAGTCGCGACTCATCGATCATGGCAATCGTATCATCTAGGTTCCCTTCCTCATCCTCGCTACCAGACTGACTCTCCTCCTCCTCTTCCTCGCAGCTCTGCTCTGCATTGGCGTTCAGCTTCTGGAAGGTCTCGTCCGCCTGCTGCATCATGTCGTAGGCACGGGGAATGGAGCTACCGGCCAGGGAATCGGAGTCGTTCTCCTCGATGCAGGACAAGTGACGTGTCCGAAAGCCGTATATAATCCCATTGGCGAGCAGTTTCGGTGGCGGATTAATGGGCAGCGGTGGCGTCGGTAGATCTATCTGTTCGCCGTCCATGTGATGCAGTGGCATCTGCTGCAGGGTGGCCATATGCTAAAAAGGATGTTAAGAGAAAGAATTATATTAAAATATTGTTGTAATGCTAGGGAAACTATTTCCGAGTTCGACTTTTCGGTTATTGATCCTGATCAGCGGCTGATCTACTGTGCCTTCCAGCTTCCATCCAGGCACAACTGTACCTGGAGAATGCTCCACATTCAACATAATTTGACATATGTAATTTGAGGGCTGACTTGACATTAACGATCCTCCATAAAAGACACACGCACACACTGCACACTGCACACTGGATGTATGGATGTATGGATGTACATATGTACCTCCAGCGGAAATGAGCCCAAATCTTAGCTCAACTCATGCCCGAAGATCTTGTGCATCTGTAGGTGCGAGCTTGTAGGCGATAAGCCCGGGAAACTTTAATGCCACTTAATGCCAGGGCAACAACAGAACGTGGAATTGTTTCAACATAAATCTCCCATACGTACATATGTGAGGGAGAGGGGCACGCAGGCACACACAAGACGGAAGTGTCCCCCCAAAAGAACGATAGACGCATGCACGCAACTTCCCCCATTTATGGCCACATGTGAGCGCATCTTCTACGCGTACGAGTACGAGTATGTGGTGTGGCCCCCTGCAACGATTTTGCTGCTGCTGCTTCTGCTGCTGGCTGGCGTCTGCCTCTTCCGTAGTGCAAAGAACTCGTAATAGTTCTGCTGCCATTACATGGGCAATGTCGTCGCACTCTAGACATACGAGTCCATACAGGCCCGTCTCATCCCCATCCCCATCCCCATCCTCCGCCTCTCAAGTAGGTGTTGTCTTAGTTATTGTTGCTGTCTTAGATTCTCATCTGTAGCTCACTATTTTTAAGTCGCTTGCGCCACCATTGGGAAAACTAGCGAAAGGGACTGCAACTGGGGCTGGGAGTGGGACTGGTACGGGTACGGGTACGGGTCGCTCAATGGCGGGGCTGAAAACTCCTTGAACATTGACTCTGGCAGTGCAAAGTTTTCTTAAATAAACATTTTTGCGCCGCTTGCAGTTTGTTTGAATGCAATTTTGTTATGGCTGGTGGTCTGAACTTGGTTTTGGTTTGGTCTGCGGCATTTGGGGAAAACTACACTGAACAAAACTGAACAAATTTTTAAATTCAAAGAAACACGTACAATTGGAATTATTGAAGAGAATTGCAACAGAACAGCACGAAACCCCTTATCAGTGGAGTATCAATGTACCGAGTAATGCACACGACATGCATGTACTGTTGCTGCCCGCTGGTTTAGTATGCTCTAATGTTTTGCAATTCAAAACTGTTGTATCATTGCGATAATTCAACAAAATTCCCACAAGTGGCAGTCGAATCGTCCCTGACTTTTGTCTTGGCGGGATAAAAATCCAGTTGTATTCTACCCAATAGTAAAAGTAATGCTAAATTTTCCACAGTGTAGAATTTCCACCAAACTAATGCAACAAACAAATTACTCGACGCGACGAAAAACTATACATCCCATCCCATCCCCTCTCTCTGGGACTAAGGCTAGGACGAAAATAGATCAACCAAACGATCGCATCGGGTGACGGTGACGCGTCTGTTGTGCACGACACGGGAAGCAGGGCACGAAGGAGAGGCTGCCGCTGCCGCTGTCGCTGCCTGTTCGGTTCTGTGGCGAGGGAAACCAAAATGACGCGACGTGGTGGCAGTTGTTGTTGCTGTTGTTTGTCGTGCGCCAAAGCGGGAAAATGCAGCAGAGCAAAGGGAATCCGGTGAGGCGCGGGGGACGGGGAAGGGGGGCCTAGGATCCCCAGCAAACTGCATTAAACTACTTTCGTTGCAGTTTATTGCTTCGACTGCGCGCGTTTCTACTTTTAGCTATTCCATGCGTGTGTGAGTGTGTGCAAGGCATATCAAGCTGGAGGTAAGGCAATCCGGGCGAGTGATCTGCAAGCCAATTGCCAGGCTGGTTGTCATGGTTGTGCCTTTGTGCAGTTATCAGCAGCCGAAATGATGATATTCATATTTTATTGCGCTTCTGTGGGAAAGAGAGCCCAAGCAAGAGGGGATACGAAGCCAGGCTCTCTCCGGACAGAGCGACTGCCTCACCTCTTTTTCAATCTACTCTGCGTGTGTGCGTGTGCGTGTTCGTGTGTATGTGTGCGCACACATTTCTCTGCCTCTGAGAATCTTGAACTTGTGCGTCTTCACTCTTTTTTTTGTGTTTACATATTCCTTCGTTCTTTTTTGGGTGGAAAGTGAAATGAGCAGAGAGTGGGAAAATGCTTAAAAATGCTGTGGAGGGGAGGGGAGGGGAGTGGAGGGGGAATGGTAATGGAGAACCATCGAACATGCGACATTTTTCAGCTTGTTTCCAATTTAAATTCAGCGTCCCCATGCGCCGCCCCGCCCCGCCCCGTACCGCCCGTCACGTCACGGTCCTGTCCTGCCGATGTCTTTGTTCAACGGTTCGCCGTTCCAGACATTTGCACTTAAAGGCATTGAGATGTGGTCACTGCACGATACGGGGACCGAGGGACATGCGAAATTCCTATAGCCAAGAAGCATTATATTGGCATTACTCATTTCGTTGCCATTTTCTTCTGGGACCAAAGAGAACTCTTCGATATTCTTAGATCGAAATCGAAATGCATGTTTCACAATGCAAAAAGTATGCTATGATATTTGAAAGCACTTAGCCACAGGAAAATAAATAAAAATAAAATAAAGCCAACAGAACGGCAATTAAATGTATTATTAACAAATTCTATATGTTTCTTGAACATTTTCGTCTCCAACCTTGAGTTAACTTTGTTGTTTGGGATCACTTTTTGTTTGGTACTGTTTTGGAACAATCTTGGAATAACACTTTGAAGACACAACCATAGAAGTTAGGAACTGCGTGCGATACAATAGCACTATCTTTTCTTTCAGAATTTCTCCACTTTCACTGATAATCCAATGTGACAATTAATCCGAGTGGAGATTCGTCTGCACACGATCTAAACGGCTGCCTGTCTCCGTATCCGTATCCGTATCCGTGTCTCTGGTGTGCCGTAACGTATCCGTACCGAGCGCGCGCTGGAATGCAATTGAATCGCCTCGGAAGCCAGATCACGGCACCAACTGCATCCGTTGCAGCAGTTCTAGCAGTGAGGCGGTGTGGCAGCGCAGTCGCAGCAGCCTCCCTCGGCAACAAGAAGATGATGTGTTCCCGATACTAACTAGACGGAGACAACGTCGCGCGGTCGGCTAAAAATAGTCCCGGAGTCGGACGTGCAGTCAGCGCCGGTCCATCACTTTTGTTAGATTCCGTTTCCCCCCGTGTCCCCCACCTTCCCCCTTACCCCTCGCACATGCCACAGCAACAGCCGCGGCAGCCGCAGCAGACGTCGCGTCTGTTTGTGTTGCACCCCGCGAAGCCGGGTCGGGTTCTCGGTTTCTAATGGGGTCCCGCAGGAGGAAGGACGGTGGCGATGCCACAGGGAGGGGGGAGCCAAACGGCGACCAAAGTTTGCCAGCGGAACCAGAGGTGTCGCTTGCTTGGTTGCCATTTAATTGCACCGCCATCCATGGCCCCATGTCACTGAAGTGGGCCTGCGCCAAGGGGAATGGCTATTATTACAACTATTTTCAAGTTTCCTCAAGAAAAACCATTGAATATGGATAAAGATATTACAATATATAGTTGGTACCTTTAAAATCCTGCCTAAATTCTCAAAAACTCCACAGCCATATCCATATCCTGCTGACTGTACACACACTCATCCAAGAAGTATCTCAACCTCGCAACCCCAAGCCGAGTTCAATGCCCTTAAGCGAAAGGCAACAAGTCTGGCATGCAGGATTGGACACAATTGCAGTTCATTCAACCTAGGGGCAAGGCAGGCAGGCAGGCTGGCAGGAGAGGTGACTGTGACTATGACTGCCTGGATCTATGCGACGGAAGTGGACTAATTTTTCATGTTTTGAAATTGGATGACAACGAACAGGAGGAGGACGACAAAGTTCCGAGGAAGACAGAGCAGAGACAGAGACAGCGACAGCGACGCATGCGCAGCAGAGTTTGTTCACCTCATGCTGCTCATGCGCACTAGATACATTCTATGCCTTGTACTAAGTAGTTATAGTTACGCACGGATTGTGTTACATGCCGCCTCAATGCTTCGCTGGAAGTGCTCTGAGCCCGACCCTTGGATTTCGGTTGATTTTTTCGAGACAACTGTTTCAATTTCTGATTACTTTTTCCCTGTATTTATCTTCGGCTGCTTTAATATCATTTCCACTTTCACCGCGCGACGCGGAGGGGAGGCTGTCGGGTCGTGTCGTGTCGCGTGAATGATTTGTGACACCTTTCTGATGACTTCTGATGCTGCCACGCCTGCGCATGGAATCTTCTTAATCTTGGGGGATAATTTAAAGAGTCGTCTAACTGCAGGCAGGCTTTAGAATCGATCTCCTCCTGTCTTCATGATAAATTATTGTGGGAAATTCACATAAATTCGTAAAAACCAAAAATATGTACGAGTATGTGCTATACTCGTATGTAAGATACATTGAGGATGGATTTGTGTAGCCCACTGGCGAGGGTATTATAAAATTGCTCAGATTTGTATAAAGCATAGAATGAAGCATCCCCGACCCATAGACCCATAGAGTACATACAGACATATTTTCTTAATCAGAATTTTGGGCATTTGCGAATTGCCTAACCCTCTGGCGGTTGCCGGGCTCTTTCCGTTGTTAATTAGGAGTTGGGACCCTGACCCTCCATCAAGAAATTAGACACATTCGAGTGCGAAAATAAACGGAAATCTCTCTACGGAAAAGCATCATTTTCTAACCATCATTTTTTGAACAACATTGAAGCAGACTCCGACTAGTTTCCCTCGAAATAGACGCACGGACGGACAAAAAGCCTTAGCTATTTGGACTCGAATCCACCAGAGGTGCATTGAAGGTTTATGCCCCATAATGAAGTCGATGCCAAAGGCGCTTATGGTCGGATCAAAATTGTGAATTGTGCTTGAAATATTTAAGCAAGTGCATGATCTTCGCTCTGCTTTCTTTGCAAATTTAACATACCCTCAGCAAGGGTATAGCAATGTAAAATGAACAAGGTAAATGAAAATCGACTAAATGTTTCAGTGGCGACCAACAATTTCACATCGACCGCCAGCAGTGCATACTTTCAGTCTGAGTGGAGAATATTTCGTAAAAATTTGTGAAGTATCTTTTGGGGAGTTTTTATGGAGAAAGGTACAAATTTAAATTTAAAAAAACGATCGGGAACGTTGTGAGTAGCGGCTCAACTTTTATTCCCGGTACTCGATCAGTACATATTTACATATGTGAGCTTATGATTTATGTAACCTATACAACATATTTTATACGTAATTACACGTCAACGCCGGGATTGGTACAGAGGCCGATGACTGCCGCATGCTTTCTCTCTCACCCTCTCTGTCTTTTGGTATGGCTGTGCACCGAAGGGACCAATGGATATTTTGGTAGGACAGCCAATTCAGAACACGATCTATCTCAGTTTTGCTTGAACTTGTCATGAGAGAGGGGATAAACATAGAAGAAACAAGATCCACGACCACTAGTTATGTTCTAATGTTAACTCTTGCACTTCGTTTATCCCATTTTCACTTAATTACTATTTAATTTTAACTTTAAACACTGTTTCCATCTGTTTCCATTCCTCTGCTACATCTGTCTCTCTCTATTTCCCTTCCCACATCAACACGAGCCATTACATCTCGCATCCGCGCACTGCACGATTGAGAGTGAGAGAGAATGAGTAAGCGCGCTGAATGGGAAGCGTCACTGCAAATGGATTTCTTCATTCTGGCTATAATAACGATCCGATCCGATGAGGATTCTGCAGTCTAATAGATGTGGTCATTCTCTACGAATCTGCGTTCTGCGATTTCACGATTATGGAAGCGAAATTTTGAAATACGCTTGTAACTGTGTGATATCACAGGAGTCTGAATATAATTTTGTTGATCGGAAAACGCTCGGAACGGTTGGAAACGATTCCTTCTGGGCGTTACACTCATCATTATCCACCACAAAACTAATATATCCGCAGACTTTTCGAGTAGCGGGTATAAAATAACTTTTAAAAGGATTCCTATGAATGGAATGGTTCTAAAACACATAAGCCATGGACACATGTACGGATACATAAGTACGTCATCTTCAGTAACAGAGGTTCAGTAACCCAACTGGTAGTGGTATTCAGTTAGCCAATCAGTAAAACATACCAAACTACTTACTTGGTCCTCAATCCTCTTCCTCTTCGGGGTTTGCAGCACCACCCAGGTTGTTCTTTGGGTTATGGCGCTTGAAGGAACCAGAACCGTCGCCTGGCGCACAAAGCACGATGGAATGTTGCCCACATGCTTGTGCACACTAGACAGGGGAGCCACAAATTGGCTGAGAGTGTTTGGCAAAGCGTTCGGTGCTGCTTACGCTATGCGTGATTTTCATTAGGACCGGAGTGAACAGAGTCATCTAGGCAATCAATATTCATTGAGAGCTGGTGCAGGGATTCGCCTCTTCGACGCCCAAGTAGTTTTACTGAACAACGCATATTTTTAATGATTTCTTTGCCTAGAGACGTTTGCCGTCGCTGACGCTGCCGACGCTCTAACAATCCTCAATCCTTAGGCCCAGCACGTAATCGAACATCATGCGAGATTCGTCCAAGACACCAAGGCGCACCAGACGAAGCAGAAGGGCATTGCCTGTGCGCAACTGCCATGATTTGTTCAGACAAGAAGTGCCGTGTTTGTCTCAATGTTTACATTAGTTGTAGTTTCAGTCAGCCACAGCCTCTGATTCTACTTCTACTGACGGTGCTTTTCATCTCCTTGTGTGTCGTTTGGGGGATCATTTCCACGGCCACAGTTGATTTCGGATAGAATGGTTCGGACTTGAAATGCTTGCACTCGGGTCTGGCCAGCTCGTTGAAGTTCCGTTTGGTACTGTGCGGATTGCATTACACATACAGCAGCCAATTGATGGCATTCGCTGAACGAATGGCAGTACTCGAACCATTATCTACAGACGAATGGAAAGAATCAATCAGTTGTAATACCTAGAGATTGATTTCTGCTGGAGCTTACGCAGTCCCTGGGAGGATCCACCACGGCTCACCGGCTTTCCTGGCTCCTGCTCATACATCGCCTCCCGCACCATGCTCTTGATGAAGTCTTCAGGGTTGGCCGTAAAGAACTAGCAATTCTTATTTCAGTTTTCTTCGGCATGAAATTGCGCCTCTTTGATGTGCTGTGGGACCCGCTTGCAATGCTTGGAAAATAGTTCCGGTCCAGCTGTATCCTTGGTTGGACCCACCATCTTAATGGCTTGCTGATCCTTCGGTGTTGATTTGAAAAGGGCACCATCAATGGTGTGGTGAACAGGATATGGTCGACGAGGTTCATCTGGCCAGCCCTATTACCGCCTGGATTGAAGGGCAGGAGGAATATCGATTGCCTCACATGGTTTTGTAAACACTAAACTGCCTATTTGGCATTTGGTAAGTGCGGCAGATCCTGAGATCCACAGTGCCATCGCTCTGGCTGCTCAAGCGGCACCCCACCTAAGACTTTTCCCTCACAGTTCTTGCCCACGGCAAACATTTTTTTGTTCTGTGGGCGGGGGCAGAACTTCGTTAAATATAAAGTTGTCTAGATGTGTATTTCCTCAGCAGCGTGGACTTTTCCTGACTTCTGCTTCAGTTTTTCATCGTAGGTGACACCGGCTAGTGGAGAGATCGCGTATATGGCTGTGCGTTGACGTTGGGCTCGCCATCG
Organism: Drosophila lowei; assembly: GCA_008121275.1. NCBI lineage: Eukaryota > Metazoa > Arthropoda > Insecta > Diptera > Drosophilidae > Drosophila > Drosophila lowei. Next base: position 14,788,273 of record CM017781.1, on the reverse strand, counting down.
CTAACACCTACAGCCGCTCGCTTTTTCTACAGGCGATCGGCGGATACCAGCGGCCAGCGCCTTCCACATCCTTTCCTTTTACCTGTAGCTGTTCGGTGTTTTCAAGGTTCTCTGCTGGTCCTCTTGGGTGCCAAAGCACGCATAGACGAACTCCTTTCTCCTGGAGTAGTTGATTTCGTAATGTCCAGCTCAAGCAGCTTTTCAAACTCCTAAGAGGGAATGGATTTAGATTTATTTTAATATGGATATGTATTTTACTTACCCCAATGCCAAAGTATCCCGTATTCTTCACTTCTATTTTGCATATTTCCGTTCCGAATAGGCGTATTCCTAGCCGGCTTTTTCCTCGGGTACGTTGGACGCCGCGCTGTTTTGTCAGAATGTGATTGCTCTACCGCTGTCTCTCTTAGTTGGGTATCATTTGGTGACGCTTCTGAAGCCGTTCTTTAATTACACGTCTGAAAGTACAGACGACCGGCGGCCTTGTTTACGCGGCAATCGTCCGAGGGACAATCGTGGACGGGCGTGAAGGAGAGCGAGCTCACCGGCTGGTACGTCTCGGAACCACAGCGATCGCACGTGTATGTGGCCACGACCATCATGGGCTTCACCTCCGTGCAGCGCGTCACAATGCCGCGTACAGTCGTCAGCTTGCCAATGTGTTGGGCCTTTACCTCGCGTATGGAATGGGCTTTCTCCGTGGACATTGGCTTGAAGCCCACCTCACTGGAAATGGCATAAATTCAGAGATTTCACCTGTACTGAGGTTCTGGGGGCTTACTCACAATCGCTTCATCAGCTCGGACGGGAAGCTATTGCGTTCATCGCGCTGCTCCATGGGATTGCGCACGCGGGCGTCCATCATCAAGCGATGCTCAATGTACACATCCAGGGCGTCCTTGGCGTGCACCTCCTGCTGCTTGTAGCTGGGCAGCAGCTCGGCAATCACATCACTGAAGATGCCAGCATAGCGTCGGCAGTTGTCGATCACCGCCTCGGCCAGGCTCTCATTAAACTCCGAGAGATCGTCCAGATCGATGGTGATCAGGACCTGTTCCCTATGCGCCAGCTTCACCAGCTGCGAGCCATACACAAATTGCTTCTTGCCGTCATCGTCGCACTTGCAAAACTCCGACAGGAAGGTTTTGATGGATTCTGCGTGGGTATAGACATGGGTTTTGTGGTTTCCGCAGCCGCAACGCTGATTTAACACTCACCTCTGTCCTGGGCATAGTCGCGACGAGCCATTTTGCTATTGTTTCAATTGTTTAGATCTTGAATGCGAAAAAACTGTCCACACAGGCTGCAGCAGCAGGAAGAAAAAATGTTTTTGTGGCGCGGTTTGCTTCCCGCCAAAAATGCCATCAGAGTGACCGCGGACTTATCGATACGGTCTGACCCTCAGAAATATACCAATCACATTTTAAAAATATACCGTCAATATACTGACGAATTCAAGTTCTGTTATACATATTCCTCGATTTTAATATTCCATGGAATATTACCAGCTAGATAGAACATTTAGCCATGCCCACATAATTTTAGGCCCTTGATGAATAAATTTTCTACGCGATTGGCTAGTTTTTGGTCCTTGCTTTTATTGTTTTTTGACTTAAACAAGGCTTAAACAAAAAGTTCAAAAAAAGAAAACAGTGGATAAGCAACATTTGTGTATGGAATGTCGTCAACCGGTTATTACCAATAAATACTCGTTTTGATCTTCCGTCGAATGTTTACTAGCTATATAGATCTCTCAGCTTTGCCCACATAATTTTATATGATTAATGCATCAATTTTGTTCAAGATTAACTACTTTTATGTAACTTGCATGTTTTTATTTTGACAAAAACACGGTTTCAACAAAACTGTTCAACAAAAACATTCGCAGTGTTGTGACGTCAGTGTTGCAGACTCATTTCTTGTTAACCAGAGTGTGGGCATTTGTATACCCTATTTCGTTAATATTATATAAAGATACTGTTTTCCAACCTGCTTTCAAACGTAATTGATAGCGACCTTGTCTTAGATTGCATTTTTTTGGCCAATTCATGCATTTGACTAGGTTCTTGTATAAAATCCTGATCACTGTACCAATTCTTGGTCTCTGTAAAAAGACGATGAGCTGCAAAATATCGTTTAAAACAGAGACTGACTAGTTTCTGCATCAATTAGAGCCTAGGATGACAAACATTTTCTCAGTTCTAGAACATCCATTTCCCCAGGTATGAGAACATGGAATTAGCAACATGTTTGTGTATGGAATGGGACTCATTGTTGTCAACCGGGCCATATTTGATTCAAAAAATACGACGAATTCCTCAATTTTGATCTTCCGTCGAATATTCCCAACTACATAGAACATTTAGCCATGCCCACATTATTTTATACGATTGATGAATAAATTCTCTATTTGACTGGCCTATTCTAAATACTTGCTTTTGTTGGATTTCTATGAAAATGATTGAAAATGAAATTTAATAGGGCTGAATAAGCTGTAATGCAGTGTAACCGCGGACTTATCGTTAAAATATACCGTCGGACCCTCAGAAATATACCGAAATATACTGTTTCATTTTAAAAAAATACCGTCAATATACTGACGAATTCAAGTTCTGTTATACATATTCCTCGATTTTGATATTCCGTGGAATATTACTAGCTAGGATAGATCTCTCAGCCCTGCCCACATAATTTTATCCGAATTATGAACCTATTTTCTAATTGCCTGGCTTATTTTAAACACTTGCTTTTTGTTGGATTTAGTCTAAAAAGGTTTTAGCGAAGAAGGTCAAATAAAAAAACTTAATAAGACGTAAGAAAAATCGTTCCTATTGCTCAATTTTGATATTCCGTTGAATAATGCTGAGTAACTATGACTCTCAGCTCTGCCCACATAGTTTTATCCGATTAATTAATCTATTTCCTACTTTACTGGCTTAGTTTAAATACTTGCTTTTACTTGATTTTGCCTAAAAAAGGTTTTTTTGCGAAAAAGGTCAAACAAATAAAACGTAATACAACGTAAGAGAAAAATCGTTACTATTGCTCAATTTTGATATTCCGTTGAATAATGCAGACTAACTAAAACTTTTAGCTCTGCCCATATAATTTTAGGCCATTGATGAATACATTTTCTACACGATTAGCTACTTTTCAGTACTCGTTTTTATTGTATTGTGTCTAAAACAAGGTTTAAACAAAAAAGGTCAACAAAAAAACAGTGGCAACGTAAGTGAGTATGGAATGCGCCGTAAGTGAGTATGAAATGTCACGTCAACCGGAGCTTGGGCACAGGTATACCCTATTTCGTCAATATACATATATGAAGAAACTGTTTTTCCAAGCTGTTTTAAAACGAAATTAATATAGAAATTATCTCAGATTGTTATGTTTTAGACATATTAATGCATATGATTAGGGTCTTGTGAATATATCTCGATCCCGATACCCATTTTTGGTCTCTGCAAGTAGACAATAAGCTACAAAATATCGTTGAAATAGTTTTAAAACAGAGACCGACTAGTTTTGGTCTTTATTGCTGCATTAGATGACAAACATTTTCTCAATTCTATAGTATCCATTTCCCCAGGGTATGCAAAATGTTGCACAGTCCGCGCCATGTTGAGGAACAGTGCTGCTCGATTTCACGGCACATGAGTCTGGCCCATACAAATTAATGTTGCCAGCAACATAAAACGTAAGAAAACGTAAGTGAGAGTGGAATGCGCCGTAAGTGAGAGTGGAATGTAAGGGACATTGTTGAGCTGAAAAGGACATTGTGTCAACAAAAATGTCCACTAAATGAATTTCTTTACATGGTAACTACACGGTAACTACACATTTGTGTACACTACACTACGCCTTCATGTAATAACCAAAGGCGACACCTAGAGGGGAAATGTGTAACATACGTTTCAAAAATGTTTGCCCGTTTTTTTTTCATATAAGCCCCATGGAAGCGCCAATGTGAAAAACTTCCGTTATCCACTTTTTGACATGCCTTATTTCCGACATTTTTGAAAAAATGTAGATTTTGATGGCAAACAATCAGGAATTCGATTCTGATCACGAATTAGTATTCGATGTGGCCTGGGACATGGCTCTAAGTGGCATTTCTACACGGTTTCTACATTGGTGTATTGGACAATAGGGTGAGTCCATAACGCGTCTTAAAATATACTGGAAAATACTATGAAAAGTATAAAATTTGCATGGTGTGTAAGCTAGACGTGGTGGAAAGAAAATCAGTATGACCTCGGACTGAGCGATAAGATATACGGTCTGACCCTCAGAAATAAACCAAAATATACCGTTTTTGAAAAGCAAGACAATGGATAGTCGTCGTATTGCTCAATTTAGAGATTCCGTTGAATAATTCTGGCTAACTAAAACCCTTAGCTTTGCCCACATAGTTTTATCCCATCTATGGATAAATTTTCTACAAGATTGATTAGTTTTTAGTCCTTGCTTTTATTGTATTTTGATTAAAACAAGGTTTAAACAAAATAGTTCAACAAAAAAACAGTCGCAGTGTTGCTGGTATTTGAAGACAATTTTTGTGTAAGCCGTAGTATAGGCCATTGTATTCCCTATTTCGTTAATTTTATATGAAGATAAAACGTAAAATTTATAAAGACCTTTGCTCAAATTGATATGTTTTAGACATATTCATGCATATGATTAGTGTCTTGTGAATATATATATCCCGATCCCGCTACATATTCTTAGTCTCTGTAAAAAAACAATAAGCTTCAAACTATCGTTTTAAAACTTTTAAAACAGCTTTAAAACAGAGACTGACTAGTTTCTGCATTAATTAGGGCCTGGGATGACAAACATTTCCGCAATTCTATAATATCCTTTTCACTAGGGTATAAAAATTAGTGTTGCCTGTAACATTGTGCAAGTATCGATATTATTTGCATCTCTGTCCCTTAAAAAAGAGATTATATGCCGATATTAAGGCGGTAACAGTAAATTACTCGCATCTATAAAACTTGACGACTATTTTTGAAATTTTACAATTTTGAAAACTACAAATTTTTTCTGACCAAATCCAAATGATTCTTAAACACAATACTTTTGTGCAATTTGTTGTTAATTTTATTTACTACAATTTTTGGTTATCCATGATATAAACATGTTTTTTTATGTTTTAATATTCGTACAATTCTGTAGAAAGTAGAACGTTTATGACCCTTCGTACCCTTCAACCCGTGTCGAATAGACTTTTATGTCAGTTCTCCACTTCTTAAGCACGGATGTCCGCAATTGCAAAATGTAGACCCCAGTTGGTAAGGGAACTTCTTTGAGTGTGCTCTCATCGATGGGGAAACCATTGATAATGTAGTCTTCTTGCTGTTTTTTACAAGTATATTGGTAATTATTGCCTCCAAGAGATACCTAAGATCTTACCTGTAGGGGGCACGTTGTATTGATATTTGTTATCTTGAGCAACGGATTGATTAGAAATCCAAAGAATCCGGACAGCAATGGCTGCCGCAAAAAAGAGCAAAGGTCCAGGGTCTCGTTCACAAATTGGAAGCGTTGGTTTTTCAATATTTTGTAAATGCCTAAATTCAACTGTATATAAACTAATTAGCCAGGCATCTAATGTGGTTTGCTCGCTGCGCATACTCACGATGATATCATCGATGGGCGCCTTATAGAGCATCGCTATATGGACGTAGAGTGCGGCCCTACCGTGCTCACTGTGTACAACTTTACAGTTTTTAATGTGGGCAAACGAAGGGTCCAGCGTGCGGCACTCCATTTTGCTGACTTTGAAGACCCTACCCTCGATGGGCTCCGGCTCCTTCAGCAGCAGTATGGATAGAATGAGAGTGAAAAAAATCAGCTGATCTTTCATGTTTCCCACACGGAATGAGACATTAAACTGATTGATTTTTTGGGGTACGGTAAGTTTATGGATTATATTTAACGCATGGTGCACATCGTTGGGCCTAATGGTTTTTGTGTAATCTTCAACCTACACTGGTTATTGAAAATAATTGAAAAAAATTGAAAAACTATCCACGCACACCATAAACGCTGACCTGTAAGCGCCAGACCTTAAAAGCGCCTACAGTCACCGTCAGTTTGTATTCCCCATTGGGCAGTGGCAGGTCCCGGACGGCCTGCTCACTGAGCGTCATCTTTTTCACAAAGATATCCTTTTCCTGTTGGAAAAATATGGGGATTATTTACTGAGTGAGAGAAAGGATAGCCAAGACCTACCTGATAGGGACAGGTGTGATTGGCATTTGTGGCGCTCATCAGAGAGTCGTGGAATATGTAGAACAGGGGATACTGTTGTGGCTTCTTCATGTAGTAGCAAAAGTCCAGGGTATGATTGACCATGAAGAGCCTATAGACATTCGACTTTCGGAATATGCACAGATTGAACTCGATCTTGTCGATGGGTTTGTCAGTCTTCACCGCCAAATGGAAGTTCATACCGACCACATTACGGCGCACCATTTTGAGGTAGCATTCCTTGAACTCTACGAAGTTCGGATCCAGACCCTTGCACTCCACGTTGGTGAACTTGAAGTAGGCTCCCAGGCAGCTCCCAGGGCACAGGGAAATCAGAATTGGAATTAGAATAAGGCTTGGAATGGGTATCCACATGATGTTGAGTCTCTGACAGTAGGTGGCAATTTGATCACATTTTTTCTGGATGTGTAGCCCTGTTCATTATAAGCTAATCAAACGGCCTGATGGGCAGGGCAATTAGCTAATTTTTGTTCTTTTTTTATTTTTGTTCTACATTGAAATCAGACCAAAGTAAACAAAAGATACCATTAAATACCCTCTATTTACGTCGCCTCATGAATATCTTAAACAGCTGCAATGTTCACATTAAACATGTATTCCCTATTGGACAGATCCTTCAGGTCATACTCGAACAGCAAGGAATCAATGATTGCCAATCGTATTATAGGGACGTGTGATTCATGTGAGACGAGTGGAAGATGGTCTTGTGCATCTAGACTAGTTAGTGCGACAGTGGATATTCGCTCGTCTCATTTTGGCTTCTAAAGAGTGTCATTTCGGAGAGTCAGAGCCAGAGCGTGCTCCACAATGGCCGAAAGACGCACTATGTTATTCAACTGTGCTTCTGGACACATATTACTTCCATGTTCCTGCTGTGTTCCATCGACTTCTACAAAGATGTAAGTTAATTTTAAATTTGTAATAGAATGGTCGTTTCCAGCATTTAAACTGAGTTTTTTTTATCACGTTTGTGATCAGAATTTTATTCAATTAAATGTTCGCCCTCAGTTTGATTCAGTTTAAATTGGATGGGTTTGATTAGCAGCCAGCTTCATCTCTTCTTTTAATCTAATTTTCATTATTTTATTCAATTAAACTTTTCCATACATGTGCCATGGCATACACATCTACAAATGGTCCGAAAAGAGTTTTCTGTTAGCACAACAATATCATTGTATACAGCCAGAGACAGACAATTTTCTTGCCACCGATTTCCTTGGAGCAACGTCCACCACACATGACATCTCCGCAGGACATGAGCTAAAAACTTTTGCAATGAAATGCACGTAGAAATGCCACAGCAAAATAACAAAAATGCGAAACAAAACAATGTGCAGTAGGTTGATGGGCCACCAGAGTAAGTCCGCAACAAAAGCTGCAAAGTTGCACACATCTGACCCGATGTACATATCTTTGCCCCAATAATCGTACAACTGTCACTTGCTTGCCTTGGCTGTCGATTTGTGTTACTGTCTTATCGGGGGATAGTTCCATCCACTGAGTGACCTTGTCAGCTGTCAGGTTAATCAGGGGAACTTTTTAATTACACAAATTACACAAACTTTGGCCCCGACGCCGACCGCAGCCAGAGTCTCGTTAAAGTTCAAGTCGCGCCAAGTTTATTATTCATAACGGAAGCGGAAACAGCAACAAGGGTCGAGCCTTACCTTGGGTTGTCGTCGTCCCCGTCCCCATCCCGTCCCCGTCCCCGTGCCCCTTTACCCGGAACTTCCTTAACCGTAGTTATTTATTTTAATAAAGCCACAAGCGACCACACAAAACTTTTGCCATTTTGCGGAGGTACGAACTGCAGCTGCCTCATTATTAATCATTATTGCCTCTGGCCTGCCCTGGCCTGGCAATTTGTCGTAATGATTAAGGGAAGCCCCCATCTCCATACTGTGGAAATGATTACCTCTTAACTGCTCTTTTGGCCCCACAATGGTCCTGGCGATGCATTCGAAATGGGTTACCATTTTCGGGAAATTGCTTCCAGCCACTTGAAGCTGGACAAGGATTTGCCGCCTGTGTTGATTGCTTGGGCAATTGTTCTACTTGTTCTGGAAATCGACTTGTGGGCTTGCAGGGGATTACATGTCCAGGCTACTGGATGGAATGAAAAATGGCTGTAACTATTTTACATTCACTTAGAGCAGACATTCTCTTGGCTAGTCAGCCTCCTCGTAAGCCCACGCAGACACTGGCTAGTGTGTGTGCAATGCGGCGTATGCGTGATGTGTCTGTGCCATAAATTATGTCCCAACTATTTTCTGGTTGGCAAGGACTTGGTCAGTTCGAGGACATGGGCCACATGTGCCAATAAATAACACTCGATATGCCTGTCAAAAAGCACTGGAAGAAGCAGAACAAAAAGGGAAGGATGTTGGAGACGGGAGACCCAACTTGAACCGGAAACGGATATACAATTTTAGTAATTTTCGTGAGTGACCAAAGGCCGTGTCCCCAAATCGAAATCGAACTCCCATCCGGATGGCGACGCCTGAAAAAGGAAATTGGCAAAAAGAAAAACCCTAAACAAGAAAAAATTGAAAATACCGGCATTGTAGAGGCATTCAGACAGTATTCCAAGGCAGTGGATCAGCCGAGACCCAGTTTTCCCTTTTGCTTTCTGTGTTTGTTTTTATTGGCGTGAAAAATGTAATAATGGTTCTTCCTTCTCCTTTTCTTCTCCCTTTTCTTGGCCATTTTCCTGTGGGTGCCAGAGCCGCCTGCCAACAACATTTCAGCTCTTCTTTATGAGTATTACGAGTATGTGCTATGTGTGCATATGCTTGTCCTGGCCTGAGGTTGGTTTTGTTTCTGAGCCACTGGGCGAGCGAGAGTTGATGAAGTTATGCATGCAAGTTATACAGACACTATCTTAGGGGTTCACTATTTCATGGAGGTTTTTCCTCCAAACTGTTTTCTTGCCACAGAATTTTCGAGACAGGGGTTTAGTATTTCGTGAGCAAAGTGTTGCGCACTTTGGGGCAGTAGTTTTCTGCCTTTTTGCAAAGTTTTTGCTTCATGATAAAGTTTTTTTGAAGATACGGAAAATATATAAATGTTGTGGAAACAATTCCCTTTTTGTAGAGCATTTACCAGGCGTGTAGTTCCTTTCCCAGCTCCGTTGTCATTGCCCAGCTATACATTCCCTTCCCCACCTCTGATTTTTCCGATTTGCTTGAGTGTGTGTTGCTGGTCGTGTGAAAATGTGCCTAAGGTCAGGGCCAAGTGACCAAGTGTCTGGCCAAGAGCTGTACAAGCAATTTCGTTTATTTGAAAGCTCTCGCCAGGCCCAGCAGACTCTTCCCCTTCCTCATGCTCCTGCCATGACCATTCTCAGTCCTGTCCATTTAGTTTAAGCCTAAGTTCCTGCTACTGCTACTGCTACTGCTACTGCTGCTGTTCTTGTGGCTGTTTCCATCAATCTCTTTTCCATTGGATAGTTCCATATTGCCGTTGGCACAACATTTGCCCTGAACAAGATTTTATACCTTTTAAGAGTGTATGGTGATTTTCACAACATGTTTGTGATGCAATGAAGGATGTATTTATACACACATATGTGTGTGCAAAAAGACCTGAAACTGTAATTTTTACACTTAGAACTAAAAATGTTTACCAATAGATTGTCTCCGACAGTGGAAATTGTACAAATAAAGTGCTTGCACTTACATTTTGAAATTATTATGAAAACATTTTATTTAAATATGTAGTTTTAATAATAAATAAAAAAAGAAGATATATTTCGAATTTAAAATTTCATATTTAAATTAAATATTGTCCTTTTTTTATTAAAATTAAAATGGTCAGTATTCATCAGATACATTTATGTTTAAATCAAAGTGAATTATACATAATTTCATTAGTTTTATACCTTAAAACCAAACACCTAATTTAAATATGGCTGTGTTTATTTATCTCACAGGCAGATTAAATCTAAATTCGACTGGAAAGATGGATCTTTAAGGGTATAAAAAGCTTCGATTAAAAAGCTAACACTCCTTTCTTGTCTACTCATCAGTATTCGGTTGGATCTGGAGGTTTTTGGCAACTGGTTCTACATATATTCAGTTCGGTTTTGTGATTTCCTTTTCGCTTTTTTTAATTATTTTCTATCAGTGAGAAAAGGCACTAAACCATTTGTTGTTGATACACCGCGTCTGTGTTCATTTAATTTTTTTTGTCAACTCAATATTTTTTTTCATTTCGGGTTTTTGCTGATAGTTTTGCCTGCATATGAATTTTCAGTTTCGGGGAGAATATCGAATTTATTGAAGTGGATGGGAACGCTGGCTGTGAGGCTGTTGGGGCAGTGGCATAGGAAACGATGTCTGTTGGGCCAGTGGTGTAGTTAGGTCTGCAGCTGAGTGCAGTTTTTGATTTGGCGAATATGTTTCGAGGGCCTGCCCCTCACCCTGAGGGCATTGACAGTTGCTGTCTCTCTAGTTGCTGATTGAATTGCCATGTTTCGGTTAGGGATAGGTCTCTATGCCAGATGAATATTGATAAAACTGAATTCGAACGTATCTGTCATTGATTGTAGGTTTTTTTTCAAAATGTTTTCTATCAATTTTGCTTGGGCTGCACTCCATTTTGTGTGCGTCTGTTTCCATTCAGATTCTTTCCCTCCTTTCCGTTCTTTTTTGACTGTCTCTCTATATTTTTGCATGGGTTTCCTCTCTTTTTAACTTTATTAATTTGTTTTCCTCCATTGTTGCTTTGTATGCCACTTAAACGTGTTCCTGCCACACACCCACACGCTCCCATACACAAATAGGTACCTTCATGCCTGCTCGTACGTACATACTATACGTACATACTCCTACATATGTATATCTCTTTGTAAGTCTCCCAAAAACATGACCTCTCTTGCGGTCCGTTGTCCTGGTGCTGTATTTTTGTTATTGCCGGTTGCCTGGCTCAAATGCGTAAACAATTATTCCCTTCCATATATTTTTTTTAGATTTTGCATGTGTGGAGAGTCCCTGGCCTTTTCCCTCTTGGTTTTTTTTTGTGCACATATGGAGAGTCCTTGTGCTTGTCCTAGCATGTTAATTGAGGCACTTTTGATGGTGATTAGATTCATAGAGCCATAAACACGAGTGTATGCCTAATAAAATACAATAAACATTAATTTTCTATGGGTATCGGGAGCTCTCAGTGTTTTTTTTCTATATGTAATTGGCGGTTTATGGTCCCTTTCCTCTTTGCCTGATTTTTAAAGTAGTTTCGAGTGGACGCCTAAGCGAACGTTATGAAAGAAATATGAAAGCGACACTTGAACATCTTTCATTTACAACAAGTGTTGACATGTTAGCCAGACATGTTAGGGGGAAACGAGTGACATTCAGAGGGGCGTTGCAGCTGTGGCAAGGCAAGTGTTGCCAATACTCCATCGTATACATATTTGACAAGCATATGAAACACTTGAGAACGGGCAAACAAACATGACAGGCAGGCAGGAGAGACAGTGAGGCAGGGTGTAACCAAAGACGCAGGGATATGCCAGGGATATCAGACAAGTATGGGGAGAATGGGATTAGATGTGGGGAGCCAGATGGGGGACACCAGGGAAGTGTGGTACGATTAGGCGTGGGGGCCTGAAGCCTGGCAACATTAGAAATCGACTCTCAATATATTGAATTGAATTGTTCATCATTGCTTGGAGTCTGTGGCCAAGAGATTGGCTAAACAATTGGCTCGTTGTGGCTGCCACAGATATAAGTCCTTGCTTGAGTATTGATTTTAGTTCATTAAAGTGAGCAAACCCACTTGGATGAAATGTTTACAATGACAAAATAGCTATAGCAGATTGAGAAAGCTTCAACAAAAAGTTTCAAAAAAGTGCTACTACGGGCTCAACCGGGATTTGAACCCGGGACCTCTCGCACCCAAAGCGAGAATCATACCCCTAGACCATTGAGCCGCTACAGGTTCAAAGGGAATCTTCTTTATTTTTGAGGCCCAAAGCACCATCTGCATCTTTGTCCGAGAGACAAGTTCATTCATGCATAATTGGACAACACTTTTAATGACTTACCAAGCATCTCCTAACCGGTTTTAGTCGTTTCTCTTGTGGTGAGGTGTTGCAGCTGCTCGGTGGGGCTACAAAAATCGAATCAAGTGCTTAAGAGAAGATGCTTTATTTATGTTCACATTTTTAAAACGTTTTCCATGATTCTGCACCTCATTTATTACAAGTCTTTTTGAATTATCTCTTCCATACAAATTGGGATTATTCCAACCAATCTAACATCCTTAGCCAAGATCTCCCTATAGACATACCCCTGATGGCCCTAAGGACACTAACAAATTCGAGTGCAAAATACTTGTCGTTAAAACTAATTAAAGCAAGTTAATTGCCTTTTGCGGAGGAGCGTGCAGGATGCGAGCATTTTGAAGTGCCACCAGCACACGTACAGCCTGACCTCCCAATTAGAGAACTAGAATAATAATAAAAACCGACGGCAATCCCGCCCCGTGTTACCCAGAGGGAGTCCAGAGTCCGGAGTCCTGAGTCCTGAGTCCGGCGAATCTAGAGCATCTACGGCCACGTGACAAGCACCACAAAGCAGCGGCAGAAACAGCAGAAAGAATGCGGTCCTTGCCGCACCCCCGCCCGCACCCCTCAAAAACGGAGTCAATAAAAAGCCAAATGGCCATAAGAAATGGCCGGCAAAAGAACTCCAGGGGAAGAACTGGCAAACAGAGGACACATTCGGGCTTAATGTGCGTTAAAAGGCAACCCTCCAGTACGCTGCGGAATGACTTTAAAGGAAATGCTTAAACCAAAGTTTTTGGTCAACTTGTGGGAGGGGGATTGGAGCCCTAAAAGCTATTGTTGGGAAATTAAATTCCAACTATGTGGGGGGAGGATTCTGCAGGACACGGACACACGGACACGACGTCCAGGTGGAGCGGAGGCAGAGAGCAAGCAGCTTTTGTTATTTTTACACTTCATTGCCGTGGAATTTACTTTGTTCGCCCTTTGTTTCCGACTTGGGACGCAGACGCAGGCAAGCGTAAAGATAAAACTTGTGTCGACTTATTCCTCGTCCTTTCTATATTCCTATTCGTCCTTGCTAGCCCCTAGGTGCGTGGTTGTGTGGGTGTGTGGGTGGGTATGTATGTATATGATTGTCATAATGTTGAGGCTTTCTGGCCAGCGTAAAGGGAACAAAATGAAATGAAAAGCTGTCACTGAACTGGAAAACCATCTCCGTTTGGCTTTCGTTTCGTTTCGTTTCAGAATTTGATGGCCCACAAAGGGCATATTTCTTAATAATTCCCGCTGTAAGCAAATGTTCAATGATAGGCAGGCATGGGGCGTGACAACGACTCGATAAGGTTATCCGGCCTGTCGTCTGTCGCGTAAGGCCTTCGTCCTAAAAAACTTTTTATCTTTATTGAATTTGCACCTTGGCAGGCATTTCCATACTGCTCTTCCTCCAGATGATGATGCTGATGATGGTCTTGTTGTTAAATATTTTGACATTTGCCGCTTCCTCCTAAAAATGCTGACAACGTTTTCTCGCTTTATTATATTTATTTTGACAGCCCCTGTATAAGGTTATTATCCTCTCCACCCTCCTTCCGAGATGTGTGTGTGCGTGCAATTTATGAAGTTCGAGTGCTGTTTAAACTTTTTACTTTATGGCTGTTGGTTTTTTCTGAGGGCTAACCCCAGAAGGCGGCTGATTAGTTAAAAGAGATTTATGCATGAGCCTCCTGTGCCTTTAAACACACACACACACATACATACACCCACTCACACACACACACACACACACACACGAATTAATGTTTGAAGTTTATTTTTATAACGCATCGTCTGTTGCACGTGGCGTATGCGTACATCTTTCGATCGGCTTTAAGCTGCCGAAGCTTTAAGCCGCCTCCGAGCGGAAAACCAATTGACAAGTTTCCTCCTTCCACCCTCCCAGTAAGCTGGTCATATAGTTTTTCCTGCTGCTGCTGCTGATGCTGTTGTTGTTTGGGGGCGGTTGCCTACGTGACGTATACGTGATGGGGACAAATGTTGCCGACGCTGATTTTTAACACATGTTCCGTTCGGATATTGTGTGTCCTGTGTGTGTGTGTGTGTGTGTGTGTGTGTTTGTGTGTACGAGTATGTGCGCTGCCTCGTATCGCATTGCAGACAGCAATTTAATTTGAAATTTAATGCCAAGTCTGCCAAGGCATCGCGTGCCCGGCATACACATTACAGCATTAGCAGCACAATTCCTTCTTCCAAAACTTTTTGCATGCTAATTAGGAGCTGGAAGAAGAAAGAACTTATTTTAAGCGTGAAATTTGTCAGCTTTAAGTGCATTAGAATGCCAACAAAGCAGCAGCAGGCGTCAGGCTGTCACAAATAGTTGAGGAAAATTCCAAAAGGCCCGACAGCCAGAAGAGATCTCGGACCAAAGCCAACGTGCTCGGCAAGCCAAGTGGGGCTTGGCATATGCCAAATAAACAGCGGAAAATGGAAAATTAAAAAAGGAAATATCAAGAGCGAATGAAAACATTCCGGCCATGATTAGACTTGGCCACGCTGGCAGCAGGCAGCTCTCTTGATGAATAGCTGAAGGATGCCATGCGACGTGCATGGCTGATGATGAGTGGCTTGAATGCAGAGGATGAACATCAGCAGCCGGGACACAATCAATCAAAAGAGCCTGAGGGCCAGCGGAGGGTGGCTTGTCATCAATCTTGTAGCCAAGTGCGTATGCGTATGCGTAATGTGACCTCAATGAGATGCGCGGGCAGCGTAATTAATCAGATGTGGGTGAGGTCCAATATAACCCCTTTACCATATATGTATTCTCTTCTCTCAGTCCCGATAATCGGTGCTAAATACGAGTGTATGTTCTCAAGCAGGAAAGGTAAACAAATAATGTTCATTATTAAATGTGCCAGAGAAAATGCTTAAAATGCACACTCAAAGAAATCTGAAAATATTTAACTTAAATTTGAAATATATTTAAATCGATCATTTTAGTATTAATGCCTGAATGTATGTGAAAACTCTTTCGGTTTCTTTTTAAAGTTTCCAATCTCTGAGCAAGTCTATTGATATATATTTTTTGTAATCTATGTGGAAGTATTACAATTTTAAGGCTTTTTTCTTTGGGTGCAGGGAAATGCGGTTAGTTCTGCATGAAAGAAGAAGCAAGAAGAGGAAGAGGAAGGGATTGGATGGCAGACAGGCGCCGTCATGAAATGCCATACAAAAGTCAACTGGACCCCCGACAATTGCACACAGGAAGTGTTGCAGTTGGTAATAGGAAACACACACAGAGACAGTCATCGGTGGATACAACAAGGATGCAGCAGGAAAGGAAACAAATGGCGGGACGGGGACGGGGACGGGGAGGAAGCTGGGTAATTTCTGTTATATGCACGCTGACCCGCAATGGGAACACAGGGAACAAGACCCGCAAAAAGCGAATGTGGAAGAGCAGCTGCCAGCACAACAATGTTTTAGTCGCTTCGAACAACTAAAGGGAACTTATGGGGGGACACTGCCTGTGTGTCACTAAAAATATGCAAAAGTTTTCCGAGCTGCAGTTGGGGATGCTGCAATGGATGCTGCTCCCTGGAATCAGTCAGTCCTCTTCCCTATCCCTTTCATGGCAGTAGTCTATTACCGGGTGAAATTTAATTTACTGCAAACGCACGGGGACCAAAGGACAAACGGGGAGAGAGAGTGGCAACTCTTAGGATGTCGATGCGCACGATTTAATAGTTTCCTTGGCCAAGTTTTTTCTTTTGCCAACTCTTAGTGTGTGTGGTAGCCGTTGAAAGAGAGAGATTTCCAACCAAACGGCAGACGTAAATTGATTTAAGTGCATGTCGCAGCATATTGGCCGAGGCAACTGCAGCTGGAACGGTGTCCTGACTGGGCAAGGACATGGACAAGGACTCCTGCCTGGACACTGGACGCTGGACTGTGGACTGGACTCTTCGACTGGCCTCTAAATCATTTAACAAGCTTCCCATGCTCGTTTGTTGCTTATAACATTTGCCTCGTAAAATTGTTTATGTGTCTGCAATGAGCGGTACATACCCCTCACCGCTCACCCCTGCACCCTCCCCCTTTCTGCTATAACTTCATTCAAGAGAGCAGGAGCAGCTGCTGTTTCCGCAACGGCATTGCACTCTAATCACATTTGGTGGAGCCCCCTCCAACTTGTAATTGGTTTACGCCGCTGCAGTGTCGGAGCTTTTAATGAAGTTTCCGGGACCGAGGGGTCCGGCAAATAGAAGAAGAAACAGAGGGAGTATGTGAGGGTAGAAAGCGGTGGCAAGTGGGAGAGTGGAAGAGTGGAGGAGTGGCAGAGAGTGTGAGGTCGAGCACGAAATAAAGTGTGTGTGGATGCAGGCAAACGATCGACAAATTGGTGGAGTGGCAGCTAATGGCACAGAAGCAACACAGAGAGAGAGAGAGGAAGAGGCGAGGGCGGAGACGGAGACGCGCCATGTGGGTCAAGTTTGTCAATGAGGCATGACGCATCCGAATTACAGCAATTCCATTAAAACATCCAGAAGAATTGGGGAATTACGAAACTGAAAAGAGTTTGGAAAAGGGTTCTAAAAAGTCGAATAAGGCATGCTCTTAGGAAAATCTCCAAGAAAATGGGAATACTTGGGAACAACTTGTTCTTTCCACTTATATTCCCTGAAACCTTTAAATATAGAGAACAGAGAAAAGATTAGTATTAACTTAATTAATTGAATCTAGGGGATAACTTTGTCTGTATCTATTCCGCCATCAAACAAAAAGATACAACCATAATTTACTTAAGATCTTTTGCTTCCCAACTGAATATTACCCCCTCGAATGTGTGGCCAACTCCACTTTGGTAATCAATTTGGGCTACGAGCTAAGTACAAACATCCATAAACATTTCCCCAAAAGCGTTGACTATTAGGCCAAAGATTTAGCACTCGTTGGACTCCCCCTTCTGAGTGTCGGCTGCCCTTGAAACACGCCTCGCCACGGTTCAAGGCTTCGGTGCTATATGGAGTGCGGCATGTGGCAAGTCTCGGGAAGCAGTTGCAGCACCCATAACACACGCCTTTATTTGGTTTCCGTTCCCGTTCCCGTTCTAGTTCTAGTTTTCGTTGCGTTTCTTTTATTATTTTTTTGGGGCTGCCGCCAAACTTCTGCGACATTGGCACTGGCGAATGATTTAAAACTTTTCTTGTTAGTTTCGTCTTTAACAAGTTTCTGTGGAGCCCAAACTGGAGCGGGAAAGCCAATGCTCCTGCTCCTGCTTCTGCTCCTCTGAGAGAACGAGAAGAGAGAAAGTAGTAAGGCCGTAAGGAAGTAAGGAAACAAGGCCACCCATGGGTACTATTTGCAGCCGGCAAAGTTGTAGGCAACAAATTAATTTAATGTCAGACACAAGACACAAACTTGTTGGGCTGTGGCTTGCATTCAACGGGACTACGCTTTGGCTTTCTTTTTGTTTCTGGGCCTTTGGATGAAGTGCCGTTGACATAAATTCATTTAGGGCCAACGCTAAAACGGAGGCCAACTTTTATGGATGCTAAAATGTAAGTATTGTATGTGGCAACTAGTGGGTGAGCTTAGGACGTGAGTTGAGGGAGTAGGTGGGGGGCAGGTGGCACAATAAGGCGAACAGAGTTGAGTACGTATGGAATAGGGTAATATTATGTTTATTTAAGCAACGTTAATGACATCCAGTAATGCTATACGAGATGTCTTGAGGGCGAGAAGTATGCAAAAATGTTCCATCTGAATTGAAGATAAAATCCGCTCAAGAAGTAGATGTTAATATGTATAGAAAAACGATTAGGTACTCGTAAAATTCCAACGCGATGCACCAGCATTTATACCTAATAGTTTTCCCTACAATTAAATAATTTATTCATTAATTTCTTCCCTAAATTTGTCCATAATTTTTCTAAGCCGCCAATAGGTTAGATATCAAAGTATTATACGTGCAAACACCTACAAACCCTCACGAATATCTTAGTATTCTGCCTTAGAAGCTTTAGTCCTAATGCTTTTACAGCTCTCCAAATGTCGCGGGAGACTTAACCCAAATCAGTAGCACCTACCTTTTGGCGAGAAGCCCAGCTACCTCCCTTCTGCCGCTGCCCTTGTTCACTGACCATTTGGCCAGCTGAAATATGTACTCCGATTCCGCACCGGACTGAAGCAGACCGCACTTACAATGCCATTTGCTGGCATTACATTCATTGCTAGGGCGGAAGGACCTTTGAGCACAGCTCCACCGTCTCCTTCGCCGTCTGGGATAATTGCACTTGTCAGCATTTGTTTTACTCTGACCCCAAAAAGATACATTTAATACCATATATTTTTCCCTTGTTTTATAGCTGAAAATGGCAAAAGCATAAATTGCCATTGTGTGTGCTATAAAAGTGCAGCTAAAGCAAACTAAAAGTTTGTACATTGTACATTGTACATCTATATTGCATGAGAGAGACAAGTAAATGGTTCTGCTTCTGGTTCCTTTTCATTTCCTGATGTGGCAAATTTATTGCTTGCCATTTGAGCGTTTTTGTTGAATTATTGTAAACGTAAATTGAAAATGGCCAAGCGACCGAAAGGAGTAAAATAAATATCCGAGAATGTTGCTGCAACTTCAGCCTGATGTTTCTTATTTTTTTTGTGGGGAGGGGAGGGGAGGGTGTGGGTGTGTTCAGTGCAGCATGAAACAAAAGCCAAACAATTGCATTACATGGCCAGATGAGCACAAGACCCACAAAGAACTCAAGCTGCTTTTGTGGTAGGACTTTAAGGTATACTCGTACTGGGAGCAGACAAATTTATTCCGGCATTCACCCCCAGATCCCCCCTTCCCCCTACCCTGTCTAGACATTTGCATTTTTATTCAAATCAAAAGCAAATTTCGCCACACACACAAAGGCCAAAAATCAATTTACTCTCAGCAAAAAAAGGGTCTGAAAGTGAAACAAATTGGGGTAGAAAGGGTTAAGCATGACATCAGAGCCGAACCAGTCTTCTCAAAAGGATTAATGGGATTTTTAAATATATTCAGCGGGAGAGACACTCGAAAACTTGCAAATATAATGTAAATATTTCATAGATAAATATATAAAATGCGAACGAACCCTTTCAAGCCTGCGGTTGAGGCCTTTGTTTAACCTTTTTTTTGGGGTTAGCTTATCCTCTTTTGTTGGGGATTTGGGGATGGAGTTTTAACCTGATTTTGACAGTCCTAATGGACTAACATAATGTTGTTGTCTGCTCATCGAATTAGTTTCTGGGGAGGTGGGGTGGAAATTCCGCACAGCTTAGCAGTTCATCAAACGCGTTGGCAGTTTAGCTCCCAAAGCGGCATCTAATCCAATTCAAAAATTGCAGGAGATTACGTGATCTGAAACGAAACAAAGCGAGGAAGACCCAAAGATGTCAAAGAGCTGCTGCTGCTGTTGTGGCTGCTGGCTCAATTTTGTGTCAACGACGTAGTTCAGGTAATTTCCGTATAAACTTTGGCAGCCATTTTGTCGCTGACATTTTATTTATGTGCGCTCATAACTCAACTGTAAATGCCGCACACACACGCAAACAGAGACACATAGACGCAGAGCCACACACGGATACATTAGCTAGGACGCGGCGAGACATGGCAGGAGCCGAGTGCTCATAGTTTCCGTTTCCGCTTCCGTCGCAGAGTTGCCTGGCAGCGCCGTCGCCTTCTTGCAAAATTAACAACAATGGCGGTGCTAAAGATGCCGCCTCATCCTCTATGCAGCTGTTAGTGTGTGCGTGTGGCTTTTGTGGCTTTAAGTAGCAGAATGTGGTAGCTTTCCCCCTGCTGCCCTGGGCACCCATTTAGTTGCTGATTTTCTTATACTTTTGAGCGCTGGCATCATTTTACAGCGAGGCTTCTGTACGTGCAATGCATTTGGCCCCCACACACTCATGACTCTGAATGAGAATGAGAATGCGAATGCCAGTGTGAATGTGAATGTGAATATGAGTGTGGAGTTTGAGTGGAGGAGGTTAAGTGTAAAGGGCAGACGGGCGACAGAGGATTTATGTAGTCCTTTGCCCCGACACGGGCCAATTGAAATGTCACGTCGGGCCGTGAATGTGAGCGTAATGAAGCGGTTAATGTTGCAAGCAGGAAGAAGGGCTAAGGGAATACTAGAATGGAAGAGTTATGCCATCAATTGGGTGAAATTTATCGATATGAATGCGAAATATTTATATTCTAGAATAGATCCCTTTAATGGTATGCTATCAAGCTAAGAATTATGAGTATTGCCAGTCAAAAGTACATAGAACATAGCAATAGAAATGTACAAAATGATATGTAAAAGAACATATATCAGTATCAGTATATCCTACTTATAGGATTAACTTAAAATGTATGAAAAATGAAATAATATTTGACTACCTATTTTATCTATATTTACCTTTTCTCCGTCATAATCCGTTGACCAATCCTCAACTAAGTGGCCAATAAATTGAATTCTGCCTCTATTTCCGTGAAATGCATTGGTTGAATACCCCGTTTGGCTGATTAACATTTGATGAGCCATTCAGGAAGCTTATAAACATAATTTGAATTAAAATTTATTTTCGCTATGCTGCGGTCAATCCGTTTGAGGCAATTGTATGCCAATTTTCCATTGAAACGATACATTCCTCATTGTCATACATACATATGTATGTATGTACATACATACACTCAAAAAAAATGGCACAGTAAAAGAAATGTATAGAAAATCTATTAAATCTGAAGATGAAAATACTAAATATATTTATATACCTAAAAAACTAAAATTAAATATGAAAATATTAAATTGCAATATGACATATGTACATATGTTTAATTTCAATATAAAAATATAATTGAATCAAATAAATCAAAGTCAAAATGTGAGGGAAAACATTTTCTTTTTACAAATTCCGCTTTCGGAGCAAATCGATTGGTATACATTTTTAAATCTCAGTGTAAGTATTCGATTCTCAGTGATTTTTTCTCTGGGTGCATGTACACCCCGTATACATTTTTGATGTTGTACATTTTGCCATTTTCCCAACCCGTTTCTATGGCTGTGCTCATGTCCATGGAAAGCATTTTGAAATGTCAATCGAATGAATGTTTTATTTGTGATGATGATGCTGCAACAACAATTGTCAATTTATATGCGAGATCATAAATGGGTGTACGATATGGGATAATGGCAGCTGGCATTTTGTTTAATTCGCACGAATGGATGCGATTTATGCATTCGAAAGTTCCTCCATTCATCCATCCATCCGTCGGTCGGTCCGTCCGTCCGTCCGTCCGTCCGTTTGGAAACTAAATATTTTAAAGTTTTACTTTTATCCGCAAGCAGTGTGCAAGCTATGGCGAGTATTTCCTCTAAAATAGAACAGAACCGCACCAGAGCGAGCCCAAAAACTTGTCCAGCAAGTTGACAGCAGAAGCAATTTGCGTCTTCACTTTCAGTTCTCTGACTCCTCTTGGATCCACGACTTGGTCTCGTTCTTGGCTGCTGCTGCCCCGCCTTGTGGCAATGAACTTTTGTGGGATGATGATGATGCAGCCAAGAATTGGTAGCTTACTTTATCTGCACGAGTATCTGTATCTATCAGTTGCCCATAGCTGTCAAACTTGTTTTGGCATCCCAACGAAACCGAAATGAAGCTTGTTTTCGGTTCGGTTCGGTTCTGTTCTGCTCTGTTCTGTTGTGCTGGTGCTGTTGCTGGGTACATGTTGCATGCCCCATGTGGAATCCAATTGGCAGAAGGCAATCTTCGCAAACGACTTTTGTTGACCTTACGGATACGAAACGATAATGTTACGCTCTTATACAAATACTATCGCTTGATACCGAATGCATATAAATGAGCGCAAAGGAGCCTCGAAAGATAACCTCCCACATCCAGCGAGAAGAACTATCTGCCACTAGGTAGAAATGCTTTAATATGAAGTTATAGCTCTCAGCTTTATTTGCGTAGTGTACACATACTATGTATATATGTGAGTATGTATGTGGGTGTGTGGCAAGGAGATGTAACATGGAAAACAATCAAATGGCAGGGCAAATGCTGGCAAAAAGAACACGCAGTACACAGAAACCAGAACCCAGAACCCAGAAACGAGATAGGGAGGACAAAAGATTGCCTTAGGTTTCCCATTCATGCATTCATTCATTCATTCATTCGCTCACCCATTCATTCTCTCACTCATTCAGTTGCCATGGCGTTTGTCTCTCATGATTTTTTTGCATGTGGGCCACGGGGTGTATACGTAATGTGTGTTCAGCCTGTATGGCGGCTTTTGTTCAACATGACAAAGACATGACAGCGACAGCAGCAGCAGCAGCAGCAGCGGCAGCAGCAAGAAAGGAACACTCGCAGCAATAAGAAAAAAAATGTTGCGCTCTCGTAATGCTTTTAATGCTTTCAAAATTCTTCTTGGATTGATTTATGACAAGGAACAAGAGGACCAGTGTCAAGACCAGAGGCAAGGCCAGAGCCAGAGCCAGAGCCAGAGCTAAGACCAGAATCAATAGCCAGCTTTAAAGGTCACAGCGAGTGGATGAGAAAAGAGGGGATAAGGGCTTAGAGACCAAGTTATGAGGATAGATCATTTTGTGGCTTTAAATTTATTGAAGCTGCTTGATTAATGTGGCAGCTCGTTCGCTTTCCCCCAGAGCTCCTCCCATTCATTTATTAGACAGGAGAATGACAACCGAAGCACTCCATTGTCACTAGAGCATTCATCAATTTCACTTACTTTCGCATTCTAATAGCAAAACGAAAGTCAGTGGCTGCAGGAAGGCACAGAGACAGCCTGGGAAAGGAGAAAAGGAGGAATGGAATGAATGATAGAACATAACAGGGAAACGTCTATAGCCTTGGGTAAGGTAAACATTTTCCACCTCTTTGTTTGCCTTCCATTGAAAGTTCTCTCTGAGCTGTGCTGTCAGCTACATTCATTTTCGTAGCTGATTTGCATATAGAAAACTTGTTAATAATGCCAACTAAGTTGGGGCCCACTACCACTCTCTCGCCCCAAAAAGCAACAACTTTGCCATTTGCCGGCTTTGAGGAAAGTTTCGTGATTGAGTTTTTGACAGTTTCTCTGAGGGATTGTTACCATCATACCATCCAGAGACGGAGAGGTGTCTGCCATAAGCTTGTTTTGATTTTCCGCTTATTGTTTTTGCTCAGCTTCCTTGGAAAGGAAAAGTTTTCCATTGCTAATTGCTTGAGCTCATAATTAGAACAAATGCAAATGAGTGGCATGGAATTTTTTGGGGGCTGGCCGCAGAACCTTTTTGCAATTTATGCAAATTACAGTTGTGCGTTAAAATTCACGACTAATTAGACCAAAAGTTAAATCGAAAGAAAAATTATGTCCCGTTTTATATGACATTTTTGTGACGTCTGACAGTTTTCGTGATGCCTCCACAATTTGCATAAATAAATGCAAATGAATGCTAAACCAGAGAGACACAGGAAATACAGTTGCCACACCAGGTGCATGCAACATTTATTCCGTTGCTCTTCCTGTACTCTAGACAAACTTTTTGGCCAACATTTTGCATGCTCAAAACTTGAACATATTACAGGAAAATGTCTGCAAGCGCTTTTTCACCCAAGTTTCGGAATATGATCCTAAAAGTTCCAGTCTCAACGATTAAGATGACTGTTCAGAATCATTCTCAGCACAGCCGTATTTAAATACCGTTTGGAATCGGTGTGAATGCACCCAATATTTGTGGCACCACAGGGTGGCTTTCACATCGCTTTGGTTTGCATTTAAATGCGATTCCCTGAGCATTTTCAGAAGCATCGAATTAACACAAGTTAATTAACACATGGGCCAATTTGTGGTTTCAATAATTACGATTAATTATTGTATTTTTCACTCTCTCTTCTATATGTAATTAAAGTGGAAATGATATACACGATGCGAAAGGAGTGGTAGAAGGGGAAATGTTGTTGAGTAAAGGCAATTTAGCTGAGATCAATAAGCTGAGAAGAGAGATACAGTAGAGCAGTAGTACGCTTCTTTTTATACAAATTTAACAGAACTGCAGCAATGAATGAGCGATAAATCGTTTATATTCGTGGCTCAAACTAGTTGTAAAGCTAGGACACACGCATAATGGTCCATAATGGCCTGTGTTCATGCATCTGCAAGGATTGCCTTCAACTTCAAAAAAGTTTGGTTGCTGAAATTTGAATAGTGGCTTTGAAAAATATATTCCACTTTATGTGGCTCCCCTTGAACAAGTCCCTTTTCCCCCTATAAATATCTTTAATCTCAAAATGTAACCCGAAAATGAGTTTGCAATTTGTGTTTTAGTTTTGTGAATTTTCGCCAGTGCCCGCCCGCATTGATAGGCAACACAAAATGAGCAAAAGCAGTGGCAACATTTTGGGGCTGACGCAGTTGCAATTAGCCCCGAAATGCGGTTCAATTAGCGTAGTATACTGCTCTGGGCAGTGGGCAGTGGGCATTGGGCTGTGTGGTAGTGTGGGAGTGGCAGTGACTGACAGCAGCTCTGGGCAGCTAGCCACTAATTTGCATATTGCATTACACGAAAATACCCAGAAACTAGCTGCTGGAACTGCATTGGTTTCGTTTGTTTCGGACTTACAGCGGCGAGAGGAAGTGGATTTGGGCAGATAGAATCAGCTTTCCGCTCTGACCGAATCCGTACAATGCTTTTGGGCTTAATTAAAAATTGTCTGCCACATGCATGGCCATGGCCCGTATGCAGTGCAGCAGTAATTCGATTGCCGCAGAGCCCTTTACGTTTTAAAGAATGGAAAACTCTATCTATCGCATATTATCTACAATAATGAATTTCCCTGCAGGAAGAACCTTCCCTTTAAAGCACGAATTGTCGCATCGATTTTGCCATAAGTGTCTTGTAATGCCCCGTTATCAGAAGGCGCGCGTTAACTCGCCAATAAGCGGCAAATCCAGCTCACAGCGCCTGTCTGTCTGCCCTGTCTTCTCGGGTGAATGGCTGGATGGCTGGATGGCTGGGTGTTTCTTTAAAGATAAAACTGGTGTTCTCCGACAACGGCGTAAACGTCAATTATGTGGGCGTACATCCCACGGCCCGGATGATTGAATGACTGGAAGCTCTCGTTGTCGAAAACAAAAACTAAACAAACAGCATTCGGAACTGACGACAGACGCTTGAACCTCGTCACTGCCATGAGCAGAGCCAGGAGGAGGACCAGCACCAGGACCAGGAGCAGGAGCAGCAATCTACTGACATTTTTTGTGAAAGTAATCCGCTTGTTGGCAAAATGTTTGATTTATGTCAACGTAAAGCTGTCGTTGGGATGGGGCCATTAGACCATTAGCCCGAAGCGGGACTATGCGGGTTCCCGTACCCATGTTCGTACTTCTGGGCTATAGGATATGGATACAGATAGATAGTGGAGTGTACTGGCACACATTCGCACTTTGATTGGCTATTAAAACATCATTAAGTGGCTCTTAATTACGTAAATGTTGGGGAAATGTTTACTAATGTTGTTCTGCCATTGATTTTCAGTTCATTGAATAAACGTATTTATTTAACATATATGCTGTCTTTCCCAGTTCTGAGCAAACATAAATACGAACGCATTATCCTCATAAATTAAGACATAAGTAACAGAAGAGTTCGTTTTGTAGAGAGAATTACTTAACCCTTTTATATGATGATGCTTTTCCTGAATCCTGTTTCAGGACACACCTCGAACAAATTGTTTAGCTGTATATTTTTCATAAGCCAAGATCACTTATTCGACTTACATTTAACAAAATCTTATTTGCGAACTGTGATTTTTACTGAGAATGAAACATTTCAATAGATTCTAGGTGTGTTTTGTATCTTCGTTTCCTCTGCAGAAAATTTGCGAAATATTCGCAAAGGAATATCAGCCATGACAGCAGGAGACAGGCTCCCAGCAGTACCCAGACCCAAGTTAGATCTGCCACCTTGAACTCACGAAAAGCCGCATAGGGATAGGGATCTTCCTGGGGTATCAGTCCCAGGGCAATCATCTCGTACAGCGTTTGCTGCTTCCAGTATTCCAAAAGTCCTGACGAGTGAACATGGAGTATCAGTCGGTTGATTGGATGCTCAAAGATCGAGTTAGCCTGCATGGGCAGCGACAAGATAATCTGCGAACCAAAGATCAGGCCGGGCAGAGAGCAGAAGGCAGGCCGCTGGTAATACTGCTGCCTCTTGGCTATGATCAGCCACTCGGCGGTGAGGGCGGAGAAAGCTTGCGACTTGTTTAGCGTAGTCCTGAGGTACTGAAAGTCCGCTGTGCTCACATATCTGATCTTGGGGCGTATCAACTCCACGGTTCGGGCTCCCCGGAACCCGTCCAGATAGAAGCGCTCTGCCTCGTCAAAGTAGATGTCCACCGGGGCATCCCGCAGCTGCTGGAGGTTTGAGATCTGTTGGTCTGGGGGTCGCTTCGTCAACAGCGTCTTCAGATTAGCCGCAAAGAGGGTGCTAAGCACGAGGCCGAGCAGAAACAGCTGGGAATGGGTAACCCTGGAGCTGATCATATTGTGGGCACTCATCTTAAACGACTGACCAATCATCCCCGATATGATGCGTTCGTTGAAGGCGAGCGTCGACCAGTTGATGCCTCGCTGCAGCAGCAGATACCCAAAGCAGGTGTCCAGCAGCGCAAAGATGCAGTAGAAGCCCGCTACGATGCCCAGGAACTTCTTGCCACACACGAACCCATACACATCGGCTGTGGAAATCTCATCCGCACAGGGCACCATTATGAACCACTTCTCGAGATCGTAGGGAACCGAGAAGACGCCCGATTCGCTGGGCACCTCATAGCCGCACAGGCTGATGGGCAGGGAAATGGTTCCGTTTAGTGTCAGATTCCTTAGGAGTATCAGCGACATGTGCTCGCCGGGTACAATGGGACGCTGCCACTGGATGGTCAGGTTGTAGATGCGGGCAAACTCCATCACTAGTTTGGCCACATAGCCCGTCATTCCGCGTTCCTGAGTGTGGGTATCTTGGTAGACCAGTGAACGAGGGGCAAATTGATCGGGCAGTGTAATTATGGCCTTGCGCTGATAGTTCCGAATGCTGGCGAAGATGGGTTCTCTTTTGGGAACTATCTCTACCCAATGTTGTTGGGCATAAGGCTGCAGGCGATAGACTGTACCTTGGGATGTCAATACAGCTACTTGAAGAAATCTCAAAGGCTCTGCTGTGTCGGCAATTTGTTTAAGTTGCTGTCCCTCCTCTGTTGGCATTACCAGCAACAGCCGGACATGCCTCATATTCTGGAGATTCCTGTCCAATGCCTGCCATAGCTCCATGTTCATTTCATTGCTGCCACCACTTTGCCAAACCAGGCCAAGCATCTCGTTGTTGTAGCTGCCACTCAGATAGCAATCCATTTGCTCATCGAAGCTTAGGACAGGCCATGCCCGGGCCCACCTCTTATCCGGCTCCTCTGCCTTGCTTCGGCTGTGTCGTAGCACCAGAAGTGTCTCAAAAGGCTGATCCGCATAGATGGTGTCCAATATGCCGCTCAGCTCACTTTCAGCATTAGCCAGTGGCAGCAGAAGAACCAGCAGCTGCCACATGTCGCAAGGGAATGGTTGCAAGTCCACCAGAAGCCTCGGTGCCATATGGCCAGAGCTTATCTTTCGGCATCGGCGCTAATTAGTGGAGGTTACAAATGATTTGGGGCCCCTTAAATGCTCTAATGGTCTTCGGATTGCTGGCAACTGAGAAATGGTCGCCATTAGCATAAAGTTTTACGACTTTTACTACTTAACGTACGTATTTAGAGGTTCAATTATATCTCAGAGAAATTCAGGAAAATAATAATAATAACCTACCACAGGCATTTCCATCACTCGATGAGGCATTTCCATCACTGCAGAACGATTTATGTCTGACTAGAATGCAGATTAATGTCTTTCCTGAAACTATGACTACTTTGTAGATTGTTTCTAATTGTTTCTGCAAATAGTTTTCATGTTTTCCTGAAATTTGCATGCAAATATGAATATCCTTTTGACTCTATTAAGGATTAAGTCCTCTTTGCATTTGATTTATCTTCATTTCCATTTGTGGTGTGTTTGCCATGAAACTATATTGAATTTATTGATTGTTTGGGAAAATATTTATGAATCTTGAGGCAGATATTCGTACGCGTAATAATAATTGCTCTCTCTTGAATTTTGCATAAATTTTATGTGCACACCATTTACCCCCGATTGGCGGAGGAGCCCCCCTCAACTATTCGAGAAGTTTGCCCGGCACTCACTCGAATTTTTCTAGTTGGAATTTTCCACATTTACACTTCCATTTCTACTGTGGATGCTGTTTCCGCTGCTTCTCTTTCAATTAAACAAGTTAAATGGGGGAAAAAGGAGAAAAGGATACAAAAAAGTTGAATGAGTCGAGTGCTTGAAGAGCGTGTCGCATTAATTTTCACGCGAGTGCATATTTGATTTTACTTTATTCATATTTCTGTGCCTCGTCTCCCGTGTCCGTGTATTTGCATAAAGTCGTGCCAGGCTCCTGCTCCTTGGCGTTGACATGCATAAAATTGTAAGAGAACGCTTGCCGTTGCCAGGCATAATTTATGCCAGAGCCTCATGGGTTTTTTTCTTTCTTCCTGTGCTGCTGTGCAACGTTGCGTATACGTAATGTAGCATTAATTGTATTTATTTGCTTTGCTGATTGATTTCCCCTTCCCCACAGTCCACACTCTTCTTACCGTTTCTAAAAAATCCGTTTGAGCTAGACAATTTGGTTTATTAAAGTCATTTGGCTTCTGGCCCAGAGGCATGTCCCCCCGAACACGCCCTCATAAATTAACGCAGACTTAACGAAGCGTTAACACAAAAGAAGGAGGAAGCCCCGAAAAGCAGCTTGTCCTTCGTGCGACAATAAATTTATTGGTTTTATCCTGTTTTATCCCTGCTTTCCTCCCTCCCCTAATGGAGCTTATCATGGCTGTGTCTGTTGCTGTGTCGTCTGTTCATCTCCGGTGAATATATGCAGTAAATTTTTATGTCAAATGAGTCTCGGTGGCTGTTTCTTCTTCCCTGACAGCGGTAATATAATTTATGCATAAAATAATGAGGCTATAGGAGGTGCGTGCAGCGTGCATGTGAGTGAAAAGTTATTAATTGATTTGGCTTTAAAGCTGTTCCATCCAGCATCTCCATTGATCCAGTCATTGAGTGGGAAACTCGTTGAAAAGTGTGCCCGGGTAGGCATGAAAAAAAAGGGAAAAGTTTTCCCTCCTTTTGCTGCCACTTGAAACCTGAAGCCTTAAGCATCCCTGTTCTGTTCGATAGGGCCGCCTAAGTAGGGTTTTCTTAAGATTTTTCGACAATGTGTTAAGTGAAAATTGACACGGGCCAAAGGGGACAGCTTTCCATGATTGAACGCATTTTGAAAAGAGGCCTTAAGGACACACACATGTACGAGTATGTAGATATCTGTATCTGCGGCGCCTTTAAAGTTTTCCTGCCTGGGAAAAGTTTCACCATGTTAAGCTGTGAAATTGTACGCCATTTTGTGGACGCCATTTTGCGTTTTTCGCTTTTTTAATTAAAAAGTGGCCATTCGGCGGGCGGAAGGAAGGGTAAGGAGAACTGGCGACAGCCATTTGAACTTGTTCCTTGCCTCTTTTCATTTTCATTTTCATTTCCAATCCCTAGTTCCTCTGTGTTGCCACTGTTGCAGAAACTTTAGACAAAAAGTAATTAAAATACGGCAAATATTTGCAGTCCGTTCGAATGCAGTTGTTCTCTGGACAGCCACCGATTCTGGCCAATTCTGCAAGTAATGCCAAGGACCACGGGCCGTGACCGTGTTCCGTATAGCCGTATCTAATACGGAAAACTGAGCACACTTTCCGTTCATTTGTCAGCGTTCCGTGTCGTTTGCCTGGTAATCAGGCCGCATCCGTATCCTTTTGCGAGTTTGCGCCTTTTTGTCATCCTTTTTGCGGTCTCGACTTGTCGTTGGCTTTAGCTACCGCCACTGATCCTACTCCTGTTCCAGCTCCAGCTCCCACTCCCCTATCCATTCCCGCTTCCTTTCATATGATTGCGGCTTTTGCATATTTCCCATGAATACAATTTGCACACACTCACCGCAAGTCGGGTCTGAATTATGCGTGGATATTCGCAGCTCTGCGGAGTATGTTGTCAGGGGCTGGCTGTCTGTCGCCTGACCCCAACCTCGCCCCCATCCTAGCATCATAGCATCCTAACCCACGTTGTGGCAGTCTACAAAAAACTCGGTTACTTTCGGTATGTGCAGAATTTAGTTGTCAACCTTGATTCCGGCCAATATATTGGGTCGCATTGAAAATAAATATATGTCTGGAAGAAGTTTGTTTGCGAAAGGTATGGGCAGAATTTAAAGGAATGCGAAAGAATTTTTGATGAAGGGCTTGCTAAACCATAGATGGGATATGAAAATTCGCTTTGCATTTGATCATTTTGGGCTTCAGATAGATTTCTTTTTTTTTGGCAATCTTTGAAATATTATTAGTAATCCCTGAATTTGAAACAGTATTTATAAATCTCACAAAACTCCAGAAATACAACAAACTTAGACATGTTTGGCTTGTGGTACATAGGTTTGACCATGCTTACCGTGTAGTACGAGTGCCGTAGTGGCAGTACCCCCCCTTTAGCATCTTTAGCAAACTTAAAGAGAGATCCCCAAGACTCTGGGGCTTCCACACGGAAACCAAAACAGAGAAACATTGCGAAATCGCTTTGAGGCTCCCATCGGACTCCCCAACCACCCCCCGCACTAGAAGGCAAGCAGCGAGCACGTGTATTTGCCGCAAGCTGATTGGCCAACGGCTTTCGCTTTTCGTTTCCACAGAGAGCCAGAATCACCGACGACGACAACAGGCAGCGAGCATAAGAGAGCGTGCAGATGATGGCCAAACAGGGTACGTTAGCAGAAGGTCAGGTATTCCCTTTAAATGCATTTGATTGCATCTTCCACCATTCCTTTGGAACACTGCAATGTTTTTTCAATTTTAAGATATGACAATTCTTTGAAATGAACTTCCCGGATATTTAGGCTTTACTAAAACTATTTACGTAACTTTGAAATACTTAATTTTTGGCAAAATACGTATATAATATATTTTTCACAGCCTAAAATCTATGAAATATTGAAAAAAAATGTGTTTTAAGTTTTGTCTGGATATTTACTCAAAATATTAATTTTATTATTTTTTTTTAGATTATGATATTTATTATTTTTCACATGACTGTATGCTTTTAGTTGTTTCGAAAAGAGAGCAAGAGACGAAGAGAGCAAGCGACCCTAAAAGAGAGCGGGCAAACCTCACTCTTAGTACAAATACACCATGGAAACAAACAGGTTTTCCAAGCGCCAGAGAGGAACTCCCCACAGCGAGAATAGACACCCTGTATGCTGGCATAGCATTCGGGCTGGTGCTTGCTTGGGCACTCTTAGCGCTGCCGAGCCACAGTCAGTTTTGGGTGGTTCGGCGTTCATCGTGGTTGTTCGTCACAGGCCTATACGACTTTTACGCATCGTCCGCTCAGTTTTGGCGTCGCACTGAAAAACGAAATTCTGTTTCTGTTTCTGTTTCTTGCATACCGGTTGCTTCACACGTTCGTTCGATTCTTCTTGATTATTGCCTGAATAGCGGTTCTAAAGCATTGGAATATCGGTTTCCAGAGGAGTACAAGTAATTTTCCATTCAATATTTTTTTATTAATAAAATCATGCAGGGCCCCGTGCCCCCCCATCCCAAAATATTGGTTCTTATTGGTTTGCGTCCGATGCATTCTGGAAAACGGGTTATACGGCATTCTCCATCTGCATTTGACTTGGGCTGTCCCTCGGTCTGTCTGGGTTTTGTTCGTGACGAAAGTGAAGTTCTCTCCGCGATCATAATCTAAGCATTTCCGTTACGGCAACAATTTGTAGGATATGCAAATAAAGAACGTAAAGCAGAACTGGCGAAAATTTACTTAATATTCATACAGAATATAGCAAAAAAAAACAAAACTACCAAAGCCGAAAAAAAACCAAAAGCCAAACATAGCAACAAGTCGGCGCCAGTTGGTCAACTCTCTCAGAGCCCCCAAAAACCAAACCAAGTTGTTGAGGCACGGAAAAAAGCGTCGTCTTCATCGGCGTCCGTTTCCAAGAATTGGCAGTTAATTTTTGAAATCACCTCCAACCGAAAAAAACTTCAGAGAAGAAAAAGAACCGAACCAAAGCCGTAGGTGTTACACCTGTGTCTGTGTGTGTATTTTTGTTTGCGTGAGAGAGTGATAACTGTGAAACTATATACCCGATGAGCAGCTCGAAGCCATCGAAGCCATCTTTGTGACATTCGAGAACTGTTCGAACGCATAGAAATGGAAAGTTTTGCGCATTATGAAAGAATTGCAGAATAAGAATAAAAAAAAAAAAAAAAGAAAAAATATTTTGCAGATCGCAGCTAAAAAACTGATTACGCGACGCGTTCTAGATACATTCTGGCTGCAGTGCAGATCTCTAGATCTAGATAGATCTACACTCTACATACAATATATATGTATATGTGTGTGTTTTTTTTTTGTCTGTGTTTTTGAGTTGAATGTGTGCCAAAAAAAGATACGAAAAATTGAAAAACCGAAATGAAAACTACCGCCGCCATAGGCGTGTTTATTATTTTTATAAATTATTGCACAACAAAAACAAGAAAATGTATTGTTTGATTCACCCGAAGCTTTTATATGATATTCTGGTGAAATGCATCTGAAAGATACACAGTGCCACCGAAGCAGCAGGCACAACGCATAATAAACGATGAATTTCAGGGCAATGACAAAATTGCTGCTAACTTTAGTTTCGCTTCGCTTCTCACTCTCTGCCTCCTCTGTCTCTTCGATTGATCAATTATTTCTGTTGTCTTGTGGATAAAGATACAGAAAACTCTGGGGAAAAGTCCACCAGCAAAGAACTTTCAAGGTTAGTGCCTGTTCTTCTGGCTGGATTATGGATTATGGATTATAGAGCTTAGTCTAATGATCCCCAATGACTGGCTGTCCGGCCAAACAAACAAACACAGAGACAAATGATGGCCGAAGAATGTTGGAAAATATTTCCCGAAAAAAGTACAAATCAATGCTGCTTCACACTGCCTCCTCCGGCAGCCCTCTCTCATTTTGGTTTGGCAATCGTTTCTTTTGCCCAATAGATTTATGTTGTATCTGAATGTTGTTGAGGTGCGTTCTATGGGTCAGAGGAGAGAGAACGGGAACGCGGAGAGGATAGGAGACGGAGGCGGAGACGGAGGCTGAGTGGCCGCCCCGCTGCTATTTATATCACACATACGCGGGGCTGGCTCCTCGCACCAAATGT
Source organism: Drosophila lowei (assembly GCA_008121275.1). Classification (NCBI taxonomy): domain Eukaryota; kingdom Metazoa; phylum Arthropoda; class Insecta; order Diptera; family Drosophilidae; genus Drosophila; species Drosophila lowei. Next base: position 14,754,574 of record CM017781.1, on the reverse strand, counting down.
GTCTTATAGATACAGGCAAAAAGTTTTGCATCGTACCCAGCCAGGCAGCCAGGCAGCCAGTCGTCTTCTTTCCTCTCCTTTACTCTCCGCATCTCCCTCTCTCTCGTTTCTGGATGTTGCTGTCGGAATATCTGTCTGGGTCTGTCTGCCCCATAAATATATGGCCACGACAATGGCGAGACACAGAACTCAGAATGTGATGACGATCGCGGATTGCGGATCGGGACAAAGCAGAGATGTTCTTCACTCTCTTGGCTCTCATCTAAGGCAGTAGCATGTTGCCTTTCTCGGCAGTTAGTTTCCTTCGAAATCGAAAACAAGATTGATGCATTGGCCATGCCACAACCGGACCCCCAGATCGGGTATGTGTTCGTATCGGAAGAAGGAGGAGCAGCCACAGGAGACAACGCAGCTGGCCTGTCTTTTTAGCCATGTTTTCTTCGCTTGGTATTTGTTTAATTGCTGCTGTGTATCTGTTTATTAGGCAGTTGGCTAAAAAAACAATGCGCGAAATATACTATCCATGCAGATATTTTTCCTTTCAAGTTTTCCCGCCTGGTTTTCCAAAAAGTGCGCAGCATATTTTCGAATAAAATATCAGCCCGCGGCGACCAGTTTCGTTTTTCTTTCTTCGTTTTCAGTGTGTCCCCCCAGTAACTTGCATAATCTGACACTGCAACAGCAACAGCAACAGCAACAACTGCAACAGAAACAGCTTGCGGCAAGTGCAGCTTCGTCGGAGTCTGCGGCTGCGGCTGCGCAGTAAATATTTTCAGTTTCAGGCATGACAAAAGCTCCGAAGCGATTCGCTTGATTCGCTGCTACGTAATTGCCAAGTACAAAACTTGAAAAACTGCAAAAACAAAAAAAAAAGATGCAAGAAGCCCTGCCAAGCAGGGATGCCGAAGCACTAAATACCCTGGAAGAACAATAGTTTTGAATGGCAGCCATGACACTTGAGATGTTGTAAAGAAATATTGGTGGAAGATGTCAAAATCCTTAAGGAATATAAGGACTTAATTTTCGATGAGTTTCCGATAGGAGTGATATATATTGTGCGTTTTTTTGCATGGAAAGACAAGGGCATGGCAGGACCAAGTCATACATACAATATTTGCTTCTTCTCTTTGGAAACGTTTCCACAAAATGTATAGAACCCTACCATATTACTGGGTATCACAAAATTGCAGCTGATATTGCAGTTGTGCTTTGTTTTGTGGCCATCTCTCTCTTGCTCAGCCAGCCAAAGAGGGATACTTATTCCCCTCTCTGTCCAGCTCTTTTTATCATTCTGTCTCTCTTCTTCTGCTCCTCTCTGTCTTTGTCTTTCTTTGTGCATGCAAGAACCGGAAAGGAAGTGAGCGTGTAAGTTACCAAGACTTTGACTTCGACTTCGACTTGGACTCGCGCGTCGACTCGGCAGTGGAGTCGAGCCCATGGAAACCGGTTCTCATCTCTTGTGTTTGAATGCTTGGAAGCACGTCGCGTCGTCGTCGTCGTCGTCGTCAACCTCGCGAGTCATTCACTTGCAGGGCGATACGGGTTTCTAATTGTTGTTGTTGTTGCTGCTGCTGCTGCGCAGTCGCTGTTGCAGTTGCAGTTGCAGTGGCCTGCCGTTGATAGTGCGGGCGAAAGAACAAAACGGAATCAAGAGAGCACTGCTTGAAGCAGAAGAACAAGGCAGAGAGCGCAATGCGAAACCGATAGTTTGTTCGTAAACTAGAAGATAGAAGAATCCGAAAAGAGTCATGCGTAGAGTCGGGGTTCGTTGGGGGGGAGGGGGGAAAGCTAGGGCTGGGGCTGGGGCTGGTGCTGGTGCTGGGGCTGGGGCTGGGGGTTCCAGGGTGGGTGTTAAGTGCAATGCAATGCACTGCTGCTGCTCTGTGCTCTCAGTCTTTCTCTCTTTTTCCTTTTGCTAGATGGGTCTTTGTACAACGCATGTGCAGCCTGCTTTGGAGTTACTTGAACCTTATTGTTCATATATGTATGTGTAGTTTCGTGCCACAAAATGGCGTCGATACTAGAGCTAGTACCTTATGCAGCTACCAGTATGGTTGATATATGGCTGTGGGCGAAGCCAGGCACATTGAACTCTGCACAATGTTTCTCTGCTGGCGAAAAATAGGAGCAAGACGAAGGAAATAAAGTTTTGTAAAGAATTTAAGGGTATTCTTAGGGATAAAAGAGCTCCATTCTATTGAGTCAAGACTACATCTAGTATCGACTTTAAGAGTTTTTTTACTTTACTCAACACAAAGGTGTGCGTGCATTCCATACACCCATTTGTCTATTCAGAAGCGACTATTAGAGTGACTTTTAGGGTCAAGCGCCCCAAATCCCCATGTGAATGCGGGCCCGACCTTAAACCAAAGCTGATTTATGTCGCTCCCCGAAAAGTGTCAACTGCTGCTGCTGCCCCAACCTCAACCCAATGCCCTCCATTCGGAGGCGGCATCAGCTGGTGGCAATTTGAACTCAATCGACACCCAAATTGATAACTTAATGCGAGACAGAGAGAAAAAATCAGCGATGAAAGAGGGGGGGCCTTTTAAAAAGTTGACTTCGGCATATTTATTCATTGGAGACCGGGAACCAGAGACCAGGCACCAGGCACCAGGCAATCCGAGGAGACGCCACAAAAGCCAAAAAGGAGGCAGATAAACAAACGAAGCGACAACGAAAGGCGGCTGTTTTGGTTGTTGCTGTTGCGCTTTGGCTGCCTTGTCATTTACACGCGTAAACGTCCGTGACCCTCTGGCCTGGCTTTGAACTGACTTCAGACTTCAGACTTCAGAGGAAGCCTCAGAGGCTGCAAACAAAGAAGCGCAAGATAGACACATAAAAAGATGGAGATAAACAGACGAGAGAGAGAGGGAAAGATATTGGCAACGAGAGAGAGGTGGGCGATACTAAGCAGCTGTTTATTTTAAGTTTCGGTTTTCGGTAGACTTAATCACCAGACAGAGTACAGTGAAAGCTCTGTGTAGTAAACAGCCGCTATGTATGTCCCAAAGAAAAAGAGCTATCCCCTATAAAAGCAATTGAGATCCTCTTCTGTAACTGCCACAAATAAAACGTAAGTCGACAATTGATTTCAATTAAAGTGCAGACATTTGCTCCACAAAAACAATTGCCCCAAACAAATAAAATTACGAATTCAATAAGCAACCAGCGACACGTGTGGGTAGGTGTATTCGAAGTCCACCAACCCATACATATGCACATATATTGATACCTTTGATCAGCGGGGTGTCATCGCACCAAGAGCTTGTCTAGTCGAAAAGGTGAGTCAATCGAAGCTCGTGATTAGCATTGCGGCTACCAGGAAATTCAAAAGCTGACTCAAAATCATCGACTTAATGACTCACTTTAATAGATAGATCGATAGACGGCGTTTGATTACAAAATATACGTATCCACAAAGCTCGAACTCGGGCTCCAGTGCCTTTCTATTTTTCTAATCTATTAAGGCATTATATTTCTCTTCTCCACTTGCAGATACGCCGCACCGCACCGCACCGCACCGCACTCTAAATTGGCAGTGGATGTGAATGGGGCAGATTTCATAATAAAACGCAAGAGAAAAGAGCCTAAAGAATCCGCTGGTCCAACTGACGCTATTCAATTTGCTGAGCATCGGGAACCGCAAGCTCATAAATTGGGATTAAGCAACAGCTTGGGGAGAGCGTGGAGAGGGAGAACCTCAGAAACATAGAAACATAGAAAATCAATCACAGAGCGAGCGCTCGTCGCCCCCCCAGCAATTTGCATGAGCCAAAGCAGAGGCATTATCCAGCATCAGCAGCAGCAACAGCAGCAGCAGAATCAGAAACCTCAGATACAGCCGCAACATCAGCCAAAGCGTCGACCAAGTGGCGTTTTGTGGCAATTGCGCCATCAGCTGCACAAGCGTAGCACGAGGAAGATGAAAACCATCTCATGATACTACAAGTGGTCCGAATCGGTGCTATTGAACTATTTGAGAATGCCATCGACACCGTACGATTTGGTGCAGGACGATCAGGATCTGCGTGTCCCCCTTCATGCAGAGCAGGCCTTCTTCCATGGCATCACATTTCAGGCAAAGGTGAGTCCTATTTTTATTTATATTTTCCGACGCGTTTTTTTCGGGGAACCGTCGAGACAAGTATTTGTGTTTTGTCTTTATGACCATCTTTGAAGCGTTTTTTTTTTAATGGTTTCTCTGAAATGTTAATGGATTTCCATGACTAAGAAGTCTAAAAGTATCAATAAATATTTTAAACATTTGCCGGGGGCGATTAAATTAGTTGAAACTGATTTAGAACTTAGTCTGGAGTATCTGCCGCTTCTATTTATTACGAGATTTTGAATGAAGCCATAACGTTTTCCCTATTTTCCGCAAACGTAAGTTGTCACTGAGCTTTTAAGCCGCCTTTCAAAAAGTAATCTGTGAGTTTTTGCTGCCATTAAAACATTATAATTACTTAGAAGATTCAGTGTCAATTAAGATTAACAATACATAAATGAGATGTGTTTATTTGGTGTTAAAGACTTTTCTGCTTTGATAATTTGGGAGAAATTTCATTACATACGCAGGCTCTGGAATCTTCTTTAACAAAATGCTGAAAACCCCTCCAAAAATATTTTCTCGTGTAAACTGGAATTTCTGCTGCATTAATCATTGATGATATGCATCCCTAATGAAATACTCATTGACAAAACCACGAGCGAGGAAGCATTTCATAATATTGGGTAAATTCTCACAGAATAAACCTCTCTTTATTCTATCTCTATTTAATTTAGCTTCATTTTGTTCGATTTTATTTGTGGTGCCTGGCCGAATAAACTATTCTAAATAATTTATAAATGCAATTAAATATTTCTGACATGTGTTTGAGCGGCTTCATAACCATTTGTGCAGTTGTTGGCTGTTGCGGTTGTTGCTCTTGTTTGGATTGAGCTGCAATTGTGCTATCTATATACCCTTGAAGAGGGTATTTTGATATTTTTCGGGTGTTTTCAATGCCGAGAAGGAAGCATCCAAAGGAAGCCCAAAGGTATATTTCTTTATTATTTGTACTGCAGTATCCAAAACACCGAAATCGGATCGGTGTATCATTGTACGATAGAAAAGAGGGATGACTCTATTAGTTCTGTACCTCGATCTGTGAGGGTATGTACAGCTTCGGTCTTTGAAGCCACAGCGTTTGTCTCTTGCTGCTGCTGCTGTTCTTGTTGTTGCTGCTGCTGCTGCGGTCGACGGAACCAGCAAATAAAGAGTTTTCCACGTTAACAGTCGGTGGGCAAGCAAAGAGTTAGTCAACTGTCACAACTCTCAGCTCTCATGAAGTGTTGTTGTTGTTCTTTATGTTGCTACAGATACAGATACACAGTCACACACGCAGTGGGGAAAATTGTAAACAAATGTTTCATTTCCATACGAGTGTCCGTGTGTGTGTGGTGTGTATCGTGTTCAATTATTCAGCATCGTATTTTGAGCATTTGTTTAGTTTTATGTGCCCTGTTTCTCTGACGTTGTTGTTTCGGTTTCGGCTTCTGTTTATTATTTTTGTTCAATGTGTGGAAATTGTTTGCGTGCCAGACTCTGCTCCCTGTTGATGTTGTTGCTGCTGCTGTTGCTGTTGTTGTTGTTGTATCTGCTGTTCTTTTGATTCCGATTTTGATTTGATCAATTACATGCGGTTGACCAAAATTTCAATTAGTTTTACCTGAAAGATTGATGAGCTGTGGCCAAACGCAAGAGGCAACAGGCAAGAGGCAACAGGCAACAGGCAACAGGCAAAGAAAAACCAGTGTTTGTGGCAAGTTCATGACTGCCGCTTGGGCATTGACTTTGCCCCTTTACATGCTCAATTTTGTATGCAAATGATTCGAACATTAGTCGCATCATTCTCACGTACAAGTGAGTGTCTCTGGATACATTGTCTCTCTAGCATTTTGCATACTGGATTTCTTTGTGTGGCAAGGCATTGCACTTGCCATTGGAGTTGCTGCTGCTGCAACTGCAATTAAATTCACTCAATTCTGTATGCCAAATTGCAGAGGGAAACCAATCGCTGGGGCTTGCAGAGCTTGCAGAGCCTGAAGAGGTTTTTCTTTTATTTTCTTTCCTTTAAGTTTTCTCTCCGCTGCACTCCACCATGCACGTGCTGTAGTTTTTCTCCACCCCCATTCAAAACTTCAATGTTATTTGCATATTTCCATAAACAAAACAGCAACAGCGGAAAAAAATAAACGAACAAAAAGACTAACACTGGGAGTCGAAGCCGGGGATACCCTTCTTATAGGCTCTGTGACAATAGAAATATATAGAAAATGTGGCAAACATTTCATACCCTCTGTAAGGGTATACGAAACTTTTGCACTTTGTTATGCTTTTGCATGTTTTTTTTCGTTCTGTTTGTGCTTTTGCTTCAGCTGCAGCTTTATCGTTTGTTTGGGTGAATATTTGTGTTTGGTTTGCTTTTGGCTGGGTCTCACTTTTGGCCAAAAAGAAACACAACGGTGGATACCGTTACCTACCGATGCTGCTGCCTCCGCTGCAGCTGACGCTATATGGTTGGCTTGGCCTAACCCAAATACGAAAGCGAATATTCGTACGAGTATGAGGAGCAGCAGCAGGGACTGCTTCGTTTTTTTGTGCTTTGTCAGCGTCCCTCCGCCCCCATCTGAATCATCTGACAGGTCGGAGCTGGAGAGTGTCCAGAATTATGGGAATTATGAGTCACTGGTTCTTCGATTGGGGGTTCTTCATTTCCGAGAGTGTGTGTTCTGGTGGCCCACTAAGGCCTTACTCTGGATGGGATTCTTTCCATCTCCCGGATCTCGTAATCCTCCCGCTCTGCCATTTTAGATTAATTGAATTTCACGCTTTGATTTCGCGAATTGCCTTGCCAACTGCCACTTGCCACTTGCCTCTTGCCACTGCCACCGCCTCTGGGCCCTGACGCATAAATCTTTCAAAAGGTGTATAACTTATTCGCTCACGCACGATGCCTGGCGCCGACGATTTTTTCTCGCACTTTTTTCGTTGGTTTTTTTTTTTGGTATATTTTTGTTTTGTTTCGCGCGCGGCAACACTGCGTATGCTTAACGCGGGAGCTAAGTCCCTGATTTCGTTTTGCTATTCGAGGCGGCTTGCGGGAGCTCTAGCAGCTCTATCAAATATTTATACGATTGCATCCGATTCAAGTCGATTTATTTTGGCTTAACAACTTCCGACTTCCGACTGGTGTTTGGGGAATTTATGGTCCCAGCGTTCATCAATTATTTCAAAGAAATGAAGGATTTCCCATCTACCTAAATTTCGGGTTAAATTTGATACTTGTTCAACGTTAGTTTCGTTCTGTGGAAAAGTTTATTAATAGTAAGGGTTCCAGGAGAGTTTTGCGGGGCTTCTACTTTTCCTTTTTTTTGTTTGGCTTAATTTCCAATCAAATATCAATTTACGTGCTTTTCCTCACATTTATTTTAATCCCATGTTGATTATCATTTCTCTTCCAACCCGCTGCTGCTGATTTTTCAGTTTACAATATTATTTCCATTTTGTCTGTTTTATTTATGAGAAATTATTTATTTTTGGCTCGAGCACTGCTCCACGCTCGGGGTAAAATTAATTATTATTTACAAAATAATATTAATTAAGGCGAAGGTGAAGCGCATGTGTTCCAATTTTCCACGCACAGAGCACAAGAATATCGAGATGAAAAATAAAGAAAATGCGGGCCGCACATAAAAATATTAAAAAACAAATAAAAACGGAGACGGCCACATGCCTTGGGTCCACGTGCTACGCATGTGTGTGTGCTGCTGTTGTTGCTTCTGCTGATGTTGCTTCTGCTGCTGCTGCTGAGTGTGCCTTGTGTTTTCCTCTTGTGTTTACCCCATTTTCCATTTCGCAAAAATTATGAATGTGGTTCATGCGGCGTATACGCAATATATTCGAGAGCCCTATTCCGTTTCCTTGTGCTTTCCTCGGGCATTGTGTTTATCTACGGAGGAGGCCGGCGGTGACGACGGCACATGCAGACATCGTTTTGTTTCAGGACCTACTCGTATATCAATTTCAATTATCTGGAATTTCTTTTGGAGCTTTTGGCCGGCGCAGGAGCTGGAGCAGCAGCATTTCAAAAGCATTTTGCCATATATAAATTATTGGCAAACGACAAAGGCAGACAAAAAGGACAACGCCTTCGAGAGCAGAGTGGCCTGGCCCCAAAAAGGATTATGCGGCCTGCAATTTAACTTGGGTTCATGGTCCTCGTCCTCGTTCTCGATCCTGGTTCCTGGTTCCTGGTTTGTCTGTGAGTGTGCTTCTGGTCCTGGCTTTTATCAGCCGCAACTGACACCAGCAGGCGGCGGCTGCCTGCCACAGAAAAAACCCCGGGACCAGTAGCAGAATCAAACGATGGGCGTGAAAAATGAGTCATAAAATGCAAATAAAAAGTCAAGAGTCCTCGAGTCCTCGGGTCCCTGCCTCATGCTGTTCTGTTGTCTGTTGCCGCTGTACAGCCTAAGATTTCTCTTAAAGAGTTCTTTTTCGGGGCTAGAATATGTTTCGGTTTCCCATGTTTGGTTTTGCTTAAAGTTCAGTTTGCTCGTTAATTTCTCGGTAAGCATACAAAAAATCTACGGATAGATTGAGCCTCGTGTGCCGATTCGTCTGGTTTACATGGGATAATTACACACGCCTCACTGCCGCCTGGCTGGCCTTTATGACCCACAATTTGTTCTGGACAATGCACGGATCATCATTCTGATGGTAGACTTGTACTTTTGGCAGTGGTCCGATGGGAAGCCGATGCCGATGCCGATACCGATGCCGCCGCCCGCTTTCCATATTCGATTCAATATAAAGTACAATCAATTTTTAATGTTATGGCAACAGGCTCTCTCCGTTCCGTTCCGTTTCTTCTCATCGGACCTCACCCTTGGCCTTTGGCTCTTTCTGCTTTCCATCGATTTGTGGCTGGCTTTCAATCCAATAATAAAATTTGCAATATTTCCAGTTACTTGGAAGTGTAATAAAAATAATGGAAAATGGGTTTTTGCTTTGCCCCAATTGAATCCTCCTCTGTATGCTGGGGGGGGATGGGAATTTTCATATTCATTGCAAATTATCAGCTAAATGCTTTTATGGCTTGCTTCCGGTTCAAAGTTCAGCACTCCTTTCACTCCTCCCCTCCTCCACTCCTCCACTCGAGGATATTCGGTTTATGTGTGTGCGGAAATGGCTTCCATTTGGCAGACATGATTGACTCGGGGTCTTCATCGGATTCCCCATTATTGAGATGCTTACGCTCTGAGGTAACTCATTTTTCCAACTCACGATTGCTCCTTCATCTCTGCAGTTCATTTTGATTATTACAGATTCATTCCGCTTATTTCCGTGCTGATTGGTTGGCCTGGCTAATCGATTTTTCTGATTTCTATTGCCTCGACTTCTTTGGTTCTTTGCACTCCGTGGCTGTGGCTGTGGCAGCGCTCTCTCCTTGAACCAATACCAATGTTTGCTCGGCACTCCAATAGCTCCAACATAGATACTCCACCAACCCATCTTCACTCCAAAGATGAAGTGACTCCACCCAGACCCCATCTTCCGACATAATTCCTGGCTCTATTCGCGTTTAATGTGTGTCAAGTGCGACATTAATGCTGGTCGTCAGGGATTAAGTGGCCATTACTTGGCCAGGGCTTATGGACTTTGGTTTTGGCTTCCTTTTGGCGGCTATCTGCTATCTGCTCTCTGCCATACTTATATCTGGCATTCGCCAGCTCACTGATGATTCATTCCGTTCGAATGGTGCTGAGATCAGTGAGGCATTAATGTGGCACATGCTCTGTGCTCTACTCGCAACGCTTCTCATTTATTATCTATTACACAATTTGCTGTTGCAAATTGGTTCGTATTTCGCAATTACACCTGGCGCAGCTGCCGCAAACGAGTTTCCCCTTGATCAATGGGCAATGAGTCAGGCGGCAGGCAGCAGGCAGCAGGCAAGAGGCAGGCGCGCAGGCTCACAAGACCGCAGTGCCACTGCCACTCTCACCTCACCTCACCTCACCCACTCCTTTCTTCCTGACCAAAATGGGAAACGCACGCAAATGTGTGTGCAACGTTTGTGGGTGCCTAGCGAAGCGCTCAATTGCGGAAGTTGCATGCGCCAGCTGCTGTGGCACGCTCTCGACGAAGCAGTTTCTAAACACACAGACCCGACCCTTTCCCAGGCCACTGTCGATGCTCGCTGACAGCTGTCCACTGTCCGCGGTCCGCGGTCCGCCTGACTGGGTTGGGCCATAACCAAAAGCAAAAACAAAAACAGAAACAGAAATTGCTTGAACGGGAACGAACGTTTTGTACCCTTTACGCCACTGAAAAGAGAGATAGCTACAAAATGTGCCACGCTTCTTATAGCAAATCCTATGGAAGTGGAAGGACAGACAGAGTCTTTGTTGTAGATGTCATGGCCCATGTACATTGCAAACATCATGTCAAAATGATAATGCCCCACCTGCAAACATATCAAAACAAATACAAATAACAAATGAACGAGCACAGCCCAAAAAATGTCTTTTTTAATGACAAGAGTCGCCGCTGCGATCTCCTGATCATTTTTTCCAGCCAATTTTCCCATTCGAAACAAATCGAAAAAGGGTTCGCAAAAAACTCGTTAACTGCCGCTGCGCTCACGTTTCGTTCCGTTCATTGGCGAGCGAGGGGGACTGCTGCTGGGAAAAGCGACTGCAAAAAAAAAGATGGAAAAATTATCTGTGCAGCAGCATCAAAAGCGCCGGGAGCCCGTCTAATCAGTGACAGCCCTGGATGGGAGCCACCGAAAAAAGAAAAACCGAGAAAAAACGATGCAATTGAATTCATTTTCCTATGCAATCTTTCACAGTTTTCCCCGGGCTTTGACTTTTCCTTATCTCTTCCAGTCGACTGTCGTCGGTTAGTGCAGCAGTAACTGGCGCTGCCACAGCTACTGGCTGTCGTTTGCTGTCAAGTGCAATTATGTGCCACCATTCACAGCGACCTTTGACATTGCTGCCAGAGAGAATAGACACACAAAGCGACTGGTGACAGGGCAGAGATAGTAGTCCGTAGTATGAATAGAAAGAGATCAATGGTGGATACAGACAAGGGTCTCCCTTCAAATAAGCTTTTTCGCTTTAATAATTGGTTAATGGCAGAAACAGAGCAAACGGCAGGGCAGGGCCAGAACATGTTTAATTGGCCACCACTTAAGTGACGTCATTGTGGGATATGTAGATACACACTTACCTTTTAATATACATATGTATATGCTTGGTGGTATCTTATTTTTATATTCTTGGCCCAACATTTGGCTGTTGTGATGGCTTTTGTTCTGAAATTAATTTGTTGCCGAAAACACAATCAAAGAACAAACAAAACGAAAAAGAAATTGTTTGAGCAGCCGCGTGGGCGTGACCTTAACCTTCGGCGTGGACATCGCAGAAGGAGGCGGCGGTGGCACGCGGGAGAGTGTCTATACCTTAATGAAAATCTGTGGTGATGATTGTACCCGTCCGTCCATTGTTTAGACATTAATTAAACACTTTGACTGACGGCCGCAGCTTCCGCTCAGGGATTGTGGTCCATCGAATCAATTGACATTCGGGGAAGGAACTTTTCACCTGCCGCTCCCGCCTCCCGCCGACCACCCGATTTTCAATTAAATTTATTCGCCCCCATTGAGCTTTCCGCACTACGTGAGTCTTGGCCAAATGGCAAGTCATTTGCATTTTTGGCCAGGTCGAGGCCCACACCCAGGCCCAAACCCAGGACGGGGCCGCATGTGAAGTTAAAAGTTATTGGCCCATAAATAACGCTCTGCCAAATTCTAAACAAACATTTTCTCGACACTCTGTCGAATGGGAAAGTTTTGCCCGCCACTTGATGCTGAGTTCGGCTTTTGCTGCTGGCGCCTCCTTCTCCTCTTTTTTTCATGGGCGGAAAATTAGCATAAAAACATTCGGTGGGGGGCGCAGCATTTTGGCATTTTTAGCGTTCGCCGCCTGCCAATCGTAAAATGTAAGAAATCGCACATACGCCGCATTGTAATATCATAAATGGTCCAATTTCGAGTTTCATGGTCCGCCAAACTTTTCACTAACCACAGAGCACATCAAGCCCCACATTCTACTAGAGAGGGGGGAACGGCGTGGAACGGGTAGGCGTACGGGGCAAATTGCTTAATTGAAAGCCAAGCCAAATTAATAATTGCCCGCGATTGGCGGCTAATTGTTGCTAAATAGGAAAAAGGCGTGCGACCAACGCCGCGTATACGCAATGTTTGCATATTCCACTCTGCTCTCTTGACCTTTCTCGGCGCCAAGCGGAGAGTGTGCGCGTGCTGAAAGCTTTTCCAATTAGCCACCAATTCATTTGCATTTTCATTGAAAATTATTTTCCCCAAAAATACTTGAAAATTTCTTCGGTTTTTGTGGGGAAAATATTTAAAGACTTCTATGATTTTGTGAAAAAAAAAACCTAAGATTTCCTCGCGTTTTCATTCCTGCTGGAGATTGCAAAATTACAAGCCATAAATAAGGCCCGAAACTACAGCTGCAGCTTTTGGTGATCCCAAGAAAATATACAGAGCGTAAAGCAAAACGTATCCTGCCAGAGAATGTTTGTCCTTGTTCTGGGCGCGCTCAATTAAATTTCCGAATTGCCAGAATTTATGCCATGGATTTTTCTTTGAATTTTAATTAAAATATGTACATTCTGTCGGCTGTCGCTTAAAGTTGGCAAACTTTTTGAGGCCCAAAACGAAAGCCCGCCTCATAATTGGCTGGTAATGTGGGTGCGCAGGGCGCACTCCTTGAAGGATAGCTGAGATGAGGGTACTTCACTAAAGATTAGGCAAACATGGGAGGAGGGAGGAGAGAGGAGAAAGGAGAAACCTCTCTAACCCATCCTGACCAGAACAAACAGTTGGTACTGCTGTTCTGTTGTGTTGTGTCTCTGGAAAATTAAAATTGTGACTTTGGCACTTGTTGGCCCTGGCCCTGGCCCTGGCTCTGGCCCGGCCCTGGCTACTCTTCTGAGGCACTCTCATTTTTAATGAGCTAACCGAAAGCCCAGGGGCTCGGGACTGGCTTTGCCGCTTTTCCCTTTTGGCTATCTGGCAGCTGGGATCTTCTTCTTGTTGGCCAAGGGACCACCACTTCATTCCGTTTGGGCCTTTGTCATTAGTTTGTCAAGCTGTCGCTTTGGTCTATTTTTGTGTGGGGCTGCACTTTGCTAGACCCGATTATCTTTGCTTTATTTGTCTCTGTCTTTGTGTCCCCTCATACCTCTCTTGCTGTATAATGAGTGGGGGCGAGAGGAGGCAACAGCTTGCCGAAAATAAAAGGACATCTGTTCCGCCTCTATTTTAGCTTCCGTTGGATGCTTTTCTTTGTGGGGCGTTTAATTATTCAAATTTATTTGCCGGCACAATGTGTGTGCTCGAGCCTTGACATATTAATAGAAGACAATGGCAGCACCAGCATCCTTCGTACTGCGTATGAGTGGGCGTGTCAGCAGCTGGCTTTAATGAAAACCGCAGCGGAAGTTTTTAATGAGTTTCGATTCCTCGCATCGACGACGACAGAAAAGAGCGAGTGTCTAGCCTCGCCTCAGCTGCGCCTCTCGTTTATTAATTAAGTTTGCTTAACCGAGCTTTTCCCTTTGGAAAACACCACTCCCAACCCATGCCCAAGTCGAAGCCCCTGTCGCTGCCTAAGGAGAGGCCAAGCTAGGTCCTGGACCCAGGTCCTTTCCCTCTGATCTTTGCCAAGACAAATACGGGAAAAATCGAACAGCAATCCTTCTCTCTGGAGTGGAGTTCTCTCCACCTAGATGAAAACTTTTGCCGAACCTTGGGCAAACTTTGCACGTGGCTTTAATTGCTTTCGCTCCGTCTGGTTTCTGTTATCTGTTCCGTTAGCTGTGCCAGTGCCTGTGCCAGTGCCAGGGCCAGGGCCTGGGGCAAAGGTTTTTCCCTTTGATTAAAATTACTTTTGATTAGTTAAATGAGTTGAGTGCGGCTGAGTAGATGCTGAGGGTGGCGCCTCGGGGGCAGCCTAAAACCGAAGGTTCAAGAAATGGCAAATAGAAATGGAAATGGAAAATGTGTCGATAATTCAGCTGCAGCCTATAAAAATGCCAGTCACACACAGTCAAACCTCTCAAAAGGATTTCTGCAGGCCAAGTTTTTCGCCAAGCGCCTTGGAAACTGTCCAAAGTCCTTAGAAACGCTCCTTGGAAACGTGTCAAGTGCATTGCAGTGTGGCAGGCACTTGAGAGTAAGGCAAAAGGCCAAAGACCAAAGACCAAACATCGAATAGTTGGAGAACATTTGTCTGCCACATGCTTGACATCCGGGGCGGAAGTAGTTGCCGCACATTGCTTCTCCAAACTCATAAATCTTCCTTCCACCTTCCTTCCACCTTTAATGTGTGGAATATCGAAATATTTAAGAGAAAATCGACTATATTTTCGCTCTTTTGCGCAACATCCGAGTGTCGTTATAAACAAATGACAACCGAAACATATCGATGGGGGAAGGACGGCGGGGGCCGTGTCGTGGATATCGTGTCAGCAGTCGCTCAATGGCACACCATACATACATTCGTACAATAAATAAATTATAAACGTTCAGAGAGCATGGATCCATTTGCTACTAAATCATAGAAATATTCTATCTTTTTTGGCAACCAAAACTATGCCACAGAAAAGTCTTTGAATTTCAACGGATAAAAATAAAAATAAAGCAAAAAGGCGGCAAAATCCATGGACAGTGTTTGAAATGCCATGAGAATGTTGTGAAAGAGATTATGTATTCCGGGTGGGCCAGACCCATCAAAGCGGTAGCAGAATACCGAAAATGCGGGAATGAAATGGTATTCATTTCAGCCCAGCATGCGAGAGAAACAGGGGAAAAGATTCTGAGAGAGGGAAACGAAACCTAAGGAATGTTTGAGATATTTTAATGAAGCTGAATGGGTTCTCTGTATTCTCTTAAATTTTGTGATATGTCTTTTTTTTCTATAACTTTTCATTGAAGCAGCAAATGTCTCCTTCCATCACTTAACTTTCCATTTATCTCGGACAGAAATTCAATTTACAAACTGCGCTGACAGCCATTATCTAATTAAGAGCTCCATCTTTCGAAAATGTCTCTGCTGGATGGAGCCATTTCATCGGTGCACATTTCGGGCTTTTTCTATTTCCCCAACGAACGACATTTTCCCAGCCATTAAGATAAATGTCAATTTTTGGCGAAAAATGTTAAGCAACATTTTAATCAATTTTGTCAATTAAAAGAATGGACAGACAGGCAGCAAAGAGCAGAGCAGAGCAGAGTAGAGCAGAGTAGAGAAGGAATGAGAACGTTTTTCCCGTAGGTTGACGACAAATTGAATTAAAAAATTGGCAAAATGAAGCGTTGCTGGCTTTTCTCTGCCACTCACAGGCAATTTATCTTATGTTACAGAACAATTGAGTTAGAGCAAAAACATCGATGCAGTGTGGCAGGGGCAGGGGCAGTGGCAGGGGCAGGGGCTGGGGCTGGGGCAGAGAGAATACTCGTACATTTGTTGAATGCATTTTGTGGGATGAATCATGGCATTCCATCTTGGTATGTTTCATAAATAATTAATGAGCCTCCCCCCCCCCGCCGTCAGAGGGTGCAATCGAATGCACATTCAGGCACTCAACAATGCCAAACATTCAGCGAATAGCAAATAAATATAGTATCGCATCGACAAGTATTAATAGAAAATCGCTACCGACACCTTGACATTGACTTTTCTCACGAACAGCAACAATTGTGGCAGTGTGTCCTTATTGGTCGCCCGCCATACGCCATACACGTTGCGTGAGACGGCGGCCAACAGTCAACAAAAAGCGGAGCGGTGAAAAAGTGGCCCCCAACCCCAACCCCATTCCCATTCCCAAAACCAAATTGCTTCAAACTTTTTTGTGCCTTGCAGTCGCGAAAGTCGAGCGCTGCTTTGCTCGCAGTTGCAGTTGCAACAGTCGCAAATTGCTATATAATGTGCGTGTCCTCGTTTCGAGTTCGTTTCGTTTTTTTGTACGCCATTTCGCTGGTGATTTTCACCGGGAAAGTATCATTAACAGATCGCTGCAGGGAAGCACATACAATACGTATCTTGGAAACATTTTCCTCTACGTGGTAGCCGTGGAGAGCAGGGTATGCTCGTACTGTGGCAATTGTCGATTCGTTTGGGGTCCTAGAAATTATACGAGTATGCACGATCTATGATGTTCTAGAAGCCTGAAAAAGCTACCGGAACCGCATGTGGTTCTGCCTGAATAAGGAAAGTGTCATTTAACTGTTGCCTGAATGCAACGGGTACTCCATAGTCGGATAATCGGAAGAAACCGTTAAGAGTTGTCTCTTTTTTTTATTTCGTTTTTCCCGCTTTCCTTAATGTGCGACAGTTTTTTTTGGACAGCCACACCCTTTTTCCCTGCTTCATAACTCCCATGTTGCGTGTCACTAGGCAATGTCCCCCTCCCGCACCAAAAAAAAAAATAAAGAATATTATTCATTGTATCATTTCTTTTACGACCCCGAAACATTTCCGTTGAGGGCACGCGTCAGGCATATTGATTTTCGGATACATTTTTCTGTACTATTAGTAAAATTAACTTTTCGAAACGTAGCGGAAAATTTTGTGATACACCCACGAAAACTAAATGTAATTTTTCTTACTTTTTACCGTACCCCCAAAAACTTTCCCAAAGAAAAATGATTTCTTCACACCACTGGGTCCGAACTTTGATGGCAAATAAAAGAGCCCGCACAGACACAGACAGAGACACAGACAGAGACACAGACAGAGACACAGACAGAGACACAGACAGGGACCCTGCGTCCTGCCTTCACATGTCAGCAGCTGTCAAATCTGAGAAAATGCTGCACATTCATCTTGCGAGCTGCAGCTTTTGTCCAATTCCAAGTTTGGGGCATGTGCAGGCCATTTGTCATTTGTGCCACAAAACTCAAACTTGACTTTCTTTCATCGCAAAATTAATTGCACGAGAGGCTCCATTGAGATTGCAGCATGCACACACGTGCAGCAAATAATGCTCATACGCAACGGTATCGCGGCTGCCACTTAACATATTCAAAGGGGTGGGGGGGAGGGAGCTAGGGGTGTAATCTGCTGGTGTGAGGTGTTCACATTGCGTTAACAAGCACGTGTCCTGTTCCTCGTGGCTTGTGTGTATGTGTGTGTGTAATCTGGGCCTGGCATAGAAGCCAGATGCCAGAAGAGGATGCTCCAGAGGATCTGAGCTGCATTGTCTGGCCTGCCTGCATAAATTCACTTGAACATGCATTTATGCGCTTCGCATGGCCTGGCTAAGAGTGGCAGTGGCCTGCCTGGCTTTTCCTGGCTTTTCCCTGACATTTTTGTTGCCCCAGTTAGCCTTAGTAATTATATTTACTCTGTTAATGGGAAATGGGAAAGGCGAATGCATGACAGAGCTCTGTTGCTGTGGCTGTACGAATAGCTGTAGCTGATACTGCTGCTGTTTTTGTTCTAGTTAGGCAATTGACGCTTCTGTGCGGAGAACAATAACGAAACTGGATCCGAATCGGTGCTCTGAGAGTGCTATCATTTTGGCATCGTTTGTTGAAATTAGTTTTGCACTTGCTGCTGTTGTGGATGGCCTGGAATTGAATATAATTACGGTTCGGCTCGGTGCGGTTCGGTTTGGCAAAGCTGTCTGGAATGGCATGAAATTACTTCATAGCAGAAGATTCTCCTCTGTTTTCGCTCGGCGGATGCAGTCATTTGGGAGGCTGATCCACAGATTGTCCGGGTCCGAGTCTCTGGATTTCACTCACTCCCCTGCCGAGAGGCGAGAGGCGGGCTAAAGTGAAATGCTTGGAGAGACATAGGGATGGAGAGAAACAGAAAGCGACCATGGAGACACATGGCCATCAAATCAAAGCTCGCAGCAGCAGCAGCAGCATCGATATGGTCATGGATTCGACTAGGATGGGATGACGGTGGGGTGGACAAAAGTCAGTTGCAGTTTGCAGGCCAAGATGCACGCACATTGGACATGGCCATGTTCCATGTTCCCCGGCTTAGGCCAACATTTGGCGCTGGCTTTGATGGTTTTTACTCCGTCTAGCTCTGTCTCCTCTGTTTGTCTGTTCTTGAACATCAATGGCTGTTGACCAGGCCAGGCCAGGCCAGGCCTCACCAGACCAGACCAGACTTGACCAGGCCTTGCCTTGCCTTCTGCTTCTGGCTGGCTGCTTGTTTTCCTACTTTTTCATTAAGCACTCGCTGCGAAACACTCTCAGCGCCTTGCCTGCGTCCTCTTGGCCATCATTGGCATTGACCATTGCCGTGTTGGCCGTCTGGCAATTTATGGCATTGCAATTTCTGCCTTATATGTGCGTGCGTCGGGCATTTGCAATTTTAACGCTTTAAAGTCGCATCAGAAGCAGCCAGAGATTTCTCTGTCAACACGAAACCAATAATGTTTCAACTAATTTGCATTTCTTCTCCCCCTCCCCCTCTTCCTCTCCCTGCTCCCCCGCTCCCCCGCTCCGCAGCGATCAGTGTAATATTTGTGTTAAGTTTTGGGCTGGAGCAAAACCGCTAACCTAATTAAGGAGAGTTCATTAGCCCATAAACCAGTAATGGAAGCCGCCGCCTGGCAACCCAGCAGGTGGCAAAACAAAAAGCCACCAAGGGCCTAAGCAACAGCTGAATGCCTGCACCCCCAAAAGATCCCTGAGGCCACCCCCAAAAGCCACAGGACTCGTTACAAAGGCAGCCGCAGGCCCCCACATTCATCCCCATTCCCCCGTCTACAGCATTAATTGTGTGACCAGGCAGAGAAAAATCCATTGAAATTTTCGATAATTTGAGGCATCAATCGTTTAAGCCCATTTAGCACTTGTCTGTGAAACGTACACCCGCCAAAAAGAAGACACGAAAACCGAAATTCGAACGATAATAACATTGTTAAATTGTTGTATAAAAATTAGCGGTCAGCCGAACACACGCACAATAGATGGGGAGAGAGAAGAGAGGGACGAAGAGCACACATAACGCTGATTGAATTATTAAAGCCGCTAATTAAATGCTTCCGCTCGTTTAGATTCTGTGACGCATTACTCATACGCCCCACGCCCCGCGGCACTCCTCTACGTGCGTGTGTGGGGCACGCAATTTATTTATTTTAATTTCTTTTCGCACTTTGACTCTCCGCTCTTCTGGGCCCCATCTCTGGGAAGAATGAGGGCCGTACTTGCAGTGGTTGTTGCTGATATCTAAATAATCGTCTTGTGCTAAATTAGACGCCACTTGCTACCGAAACAGAGAGTGCCCCGAAAGAGGCCTTCATTGTTTTCCTTCGTTTTGTTTTTTTTTTTTGTTTTTTGGGGATTGGTTTTTGTTGGCCTGCTCTTTCATTACTTTGGTCCATTGTTTGCTTAAGTACTTCCAATTGATTTTCTGCTTTGTTATTATTGTTCAACTTGTACACGCTTTGTCGCCCTCCGTCCGAAGCCTGGTACACATTGCACACAGTGTACACCCTGTACTCAAGAACCGGAGAACCGGAGAACCGGGGAGCCGCAGACCCGAGCCGGTAATTCAGGCACACCATTGTTTATGGCTGGACTCCATGGGGTGGGTGGTGGTAGGTTCCTATTGAGGGGTGGTTTTGGTAACTTGTTTATTGATTTTACCTTTGACTGGAGAACTTTACCGGTATTGTGTGGTTCCTGTCCAGCCATGAAACGAACTCCGAATCAAATAAATCTCTTAAAGTTTCTTAAGGGGGAAAACTTTACCACATTTCACGCTGAAGCTTGAGCAGCAATCCCATATAGAGATATCTTCTTGAGATAGATATGCCTTCATGCCTCATTCGATTTTCAATTACATGTGGCATACAAGGCATATCCATTGTCTCCACACACACACATCCATTTGAGACCCGCTGCGACCTCGACAGCGGACAGAAATTTGTAGCATATAGAAAACCCATGATGCTGCAGCTGCATTTGCATAATGCATTTTCATTCCGAATCGCTTTCGTCTAAACAGAATCGAAAGAAAACCGAAATTTCTGTGCAAGACTTTGGAATATATATGGGTCAACGCTGGACAGCAGCCAAAAGAAACTTTTACTTTTTCCCGCATCGAACTCTGGAACTGTGTGCAGCCCTGTGCAGCCCGGAGGGCTAATAAAACTTGACACTCCACAATTGAGTGGGGAGATTCTGTGGGCAGGGCTGGGCAGGGCAGGGCAGGGGGGGTTAATGAAGTGTGGCCTAGACTCTCGCAGCGAAAGTCGTAACAAAGAACAAACAAAGAATGCAACTATCTACTCTCCCTTCCCCCTTTTTTATCTGTCAGATAATTGCTTATCGTGGGGCAAGAGTTTTTTCTTTGCTTTTCCATTTCTTTCGACGCGGCTTGCGAGTAAAGTCGTTTATTATTAGCTTAGAGCTTTACGGGTTTTTATGTGTGAAGCGCATAAAGCGCAAAGCATAATTTGTATGAATTTTTAATGTACTCGTACCCTTTTCCATCGAGTCCATCGAGTCTGACAGTCTGTCTTCTGTCTTCTGTTTTCTGTCGCCGGAAACGACGTACTATTACCACCAGACTCAGGTCTGGGGGCTAGGCATTGATAGGATGAGTAATGTGCCCGCTGTCTTCAATAAAACGCTTTGGCATGGACTAATCAAACTGAAGATACTCACGTCAGGCTTATGCAAATACTTATGCCTCGAAAGAAAGCAATCTGAGAATTGTGTGCAGGTCTCTGGCTTTTATTACCTGTCTGGGGGCTCCAGCCCCAGCTCCAGCTACCAGGCAACTCCCAGCGCTATCACACATGCACTTTTATGGCCAACTGGAGAGGATGAGCAGAAAATGGAAGAAAATCTGTGTTTTTGGTTTGTCAGAGCTTGGAATACCCTTGCAGTGGAAGAATTTTGGGGGCTATACAGAAAGATAAACATACTAGGGTTTGAGCTTACGTTTGATCGCTCTTATGACAGATCTTCATGTAATAGTAATACGATCGCTGCGATCGGCTTGAATTCTGTGGATGAATGAGGACTGAATAAGATCACAAATGTTTTTACTCGTTAAAACGGAAAAACCTGTGCACTCTTCAAGCTTCTGTGAGGGTATACAAGCTCCTATATCCCCTGACTTCTGGACATGCCATTGGCACCTCCTGAGCTGACTCTCTTTGCTGCTGTTTAGCACGGGGGAAATTCAGTTGTTGATTTAACTTGCACTTAACTTGTTGCCGCGAGTGTTGCTGCAAAGAAAGCATTTCATTTCACGCCACTTAGGCTGCCTGACTCTGCACTTTAGCACTGGCTGATACTAGGAGCATTTCTAACCCAAAAACCCCCGCCTGACATGATTTATTTCGCTGGACCAACGCAAACTCATTTGTTTGCAGTTGGCATCTGAGCCGCGAAATGTTAGCTTGCAGCCACGAGTGGTACGAGTTGTAAGAGTTGTACGAGTAGTTTCGCTGGAAATTACCATAGTTGAGATATAATAGGGAGGTGATTTTCATTTGCATTTGCATTTCGGTGGAGGACTGCAATTCGAGGAGGAGAATCATTTAGCTGGAGGAGTAAAGTTTCAGTTTGTTTCTCTTTATGCCCATCCTCTGGTTGGCTTGTTTGTTTGTTGGCTTGCCAAACTGTTGATTTTCAGTTTAAAGTTTTCAATGGCTGCCTTTTTTGTGCCTTGCTGGTGCGGTCAACCTTTGATTTGGGTTGGGTTCGGGTTCGGGTTCTGGTTCGGTCTCTCAGTTGGCCTGCGGCCTTGGCCACTTACAGCTCGTCAAATAATTGTTTTAAATTAAGCACAAGCCAAATGCCCAAAGTTATGCATAGCACAGAAAAACGCCAGAACACAGAAGATGTGCAGGGCGAAATGGAGAGAGGAGAAAAGTTTTGCACGCCATCTCATTAAGTTGCCTCCTGGTTGTGGATGAGGCTAATGAAATGGCAGTACGAAGGAGCAGGGACTGGGCCAAAGGAAGTTCAGTTACGCAACAACAATGGACGCAATAGGAAGACAGGAAGTTGGCAAGGAAGGAAGGAAGGACAAGACAGCACAAAACTAAAACTCGAGATGAAAGCAAAACAAAAGGCAACTGGAAAGCAGAACAAGACCGAGCTGCTTGCTGATTATCTGCGGCGGTTTCCAGAGGAGGTGTTCTGTGGGAAGACTCCAGAAGAGGCTTCTGGGGAGGAGGTTTCTCTGAGAGCTTTCTTAGGGGGGCTTTCTGGGGGAGTTCTCGGAGGTAGGTGGCAATGGAATTAACATTATTAGCGGAAACTCTTGGGGCTGCTGAGGGCTTTTCAGCTTCTCCTTTCGTCTGGTTTTGCATTTCATGTTTAACTTTGTGCTGTTGATTTTTTTATTTTTAAATTTGTTTCTTCGTTGGAATCGGACTTCTGTTCTCCGTTACCGCATACGAAACAAGCACTCTGGCCAAGACATGTCCACTGAGAGCAGTACTGTCAAGCAGCTCTACTTTGATTTTTTTTTATTTTATTTTTTCCTAGACCACAAACATTAATTCCATCCACCGATAAACAAATGAAGACATCAAATCCCCAATAAACGATATTAAAACGAATTTCCATCGAAGAGCACTCAAAATGTGGCCAATTAAATGTTCCAATAAACAGCGTCAATTTACTACTGATAAATACAGACGACTTGATCTATTTTCGTTCAGTTTTTCACAATTTTCCAATTCGTTTTTAATTTTTTCCTTCTGTTTTTCCAATTCATTTTTAAATTTCTTACACATGTCGTTGTTCTGGTCAGAGAGAACTTTAAAAGAGAGTGAAAGAGCTTTTCTCCCGTTCTGTTGTTCTCTGTGAAATATATCCCAGAAAAGTATGCAATAGTTTTTTTGCTTATTTTTTTTACATGTGCAGTCCATAAAAAACGATTATCATAGGGGACACATATATATGATATATACCTACCATTGTGCTGCATGCTTTTAAAAATATTTTATTTATTTAGCAGAAACACCACTCAATGGATGACCATGGGGATTAGGAAAAAGCTTTCTGGAAGCATTGTGAAAATTGTTTGTCAGCCCAAAAATATGCTTTACAAATCGGTACAAATGTTATGTAAATTGCTGTTACACGTAGGGACAGCTCTTTAGCTAATTATTCAAAATACTATCGCACTATAAAAATGTTTCAACATATCGATACCGGAACAAAGCTGAGTTCTTTGTTGTTCGATTTGGTCAATGAACATAGAATCTCAACTTCTATAGCTGGCAGGATATTATTTTTTGAGAACTTCTTGGTACCGCTGGTATCGTACCGCATCCTCTCACCCTTCTCTCTCGTTCTGATAATGTAAAGCACGTGGGGACGGAGTCTCCAACGGTGTGCTACTAATCATCCGCGTGGCTCGCCGGCAAAGGGAGGCCAATTTGGAAAAGCTGCCTTGTACCAGAGTCATGCAGGCTGCAAGAATACCCTGCATCGGCAGCAGGACTATATTAAGCCTGATCACCGGAACTCTATTCTATACGCCATGGGCAATTGCTAGAAAGCCGCTTTTGGCCTTCGATGCGCTGAGAGCTGGTCCTAACAATGGCTGGCTCCGCTATATATAAATATTTTTGCATTACCATGTTCGCACACCGACAGACCACACCGTCCGTCATTTAGTGGACGGGTCCTATAGACCATGGATAATTGCTGGATATATCTCTTCCCAAATACTCCACCAAAAAAAATATTTAACTTTCCACTTTGATGGGGACATCTTTAGATACAATTTCAAAGGATAGGACTTTATGGAATGGAGTTTTACATGATTTTACAGCACTTTTAATGCAAAAATCTGAACACATATGTACGTACTCATTTCCAAGTGTTAATCTGACTTAAGGACTACTCTCCATGGGCATTACGTACATTTCTCTAAAACAGAAATGAGCAAAAATAAATTGTAATGCCCTGCGGCAGTGTGAAACAAAACTGCGCCAGTTATGCCAGGTGTGGGGGTTAGGGGGCTCTGTGTAAATATAAAATGGTATTTTATTTTTATAAATAAACCGACGAAAATTATGTTTTCAACGCGAAAGAACGCTGCTGTTGCTGCTGCTGCTGCTGCCGATGCCGATGCTGGGTGCTGGGTGCTGGAAAAGCTGCACAAACAAATGTTTCGCATTGTTGAAAGGGAAATCCAAAAGAGCCAAAAAGAGCAAAGGAGCAGAGGAATGAAAAGAGTACCGAGTCCAGAGTCCAGAGGAAAAGGAAAAGCTGAACATGATGCCTGCCCAGCCTGCAGCGCCATTAGCCATGGCCAAATCCTTTTTTCCTGATTTTTTACGAAACGCTTTGGGGCTTTTCTTTATTCATTTTTTGCATACTTTTTACCCCCATTTTTTTGCGGAAAAACTAAGCTGTTCTAATCTGTTTGTCGTTGGCCAGCGGCCATCGCCCGTTCCATTTCCATCTCCGGCTTTCCCTCCTTCCTGAATCTCTCTGATTTTGCAGATACTTTCCTGATGATATTAGTCGGGATTTGGGGATGACATTAAACGCAGCTTAATTGCCGTTTGTCGGGGAAAAATGACAGGCTATAATTTAGGCAGCAGTTTTTATACCTGGGGATACCTTTCGAGGCGTTTTCCCCATCCCTATACACCTGCTGACGTCAAGTTGGCCAGCCGCGTGGCTTTTGACTTTTCACTTGTCTTTCACTGGAATGATCGAATACATAAATAAACAAATGTATGAAAATAGAACTGAAAGTAGGGGAAAATCGATTGCAATTCTCTGGCAATTAATTGTCGGGAAATTGTCTGAAAAACGTGAGTGGTATTACAATACAGAGCTCGGGGCCTTGATCGATAAACGTAATGCGGGTCGTAAAGCTCTTGGGAAGAGCCCTAACCGTACCAGCCATAAAAGTATAAAGGTAGACACAGTTACGCCTTCAAATAAATTATGAACTCGGCCATTCGGCAGAGTCGTCACTCCTTCCCTCTGAAGAGAGATAAAACTTTAGTCTGGTCTCTTGGTCAGGGTTTTAATCAAAGTAAATGAATTTAAACGAAGCGACGAACAAAGTCCAGCGGCTATTTACATAGAGCCGTCCCACTGAAATGGTTTTTAAGTGAAAAAAGGGATGCGAATGGCACTGGGAAAGGGATTTTGAATGGAAATGGAAAAGGAAAATGGGGTATGGGTATGGGGGTATGGGGTATAGGGCATGGGGCGGGGAATAGAAAAGTATCAGAGGAGGCAGAGAAGCAGCAGCGTTTTGCCGGGACTCCGGAGTTGGCTTTCTTTATTTTATTTGCGCGGGGGATTTGTCTAGCTGGAGAGGATAAGCGCCCTGTGTATCTCTTATCCCTTTGTGTTTGCATGAATTTAATGCAATCCAAATATTTGTGGGCGAGAGTGAGAGGGTTTCCCTTTGGCTGCTTTTTCTTTTGGCTCTTTTCCGTTGTGTAAATGGCTTTTTATGGGCTTACTGCCGGATGGCTTTTGTGGGGAGTTTTTTAAAACCTCGTTTCATAACCTTTCAAATGGCATTTGCATGCAAATATAGAGTATATATACATACATAAATATATTTATTTATGGAGAAAAGGAAGTAGACTCTTAGAGCGTAAACTCCATTGATGGGATAACTTTCTTACGATCATTCTTATGAATATATTCACTCATCATTACGAGCACTAAACCACAAGTCATACTTCTGTTAATACAGACAGGAATCATTATATTCTTGGTTCCAAACTCCCTTGTGCTTAATCTTATAAATATGTATCTCACTCCATCATGATTAATCACTTGTGGTTATCTATATTAATTCGCTCTTCTGTTTGATGTTTTTGGTTAAAATAAACATTTGGCTTTCATGCTAATGAACTTTTGTTCTTTTCTTCTGTGTTAAAATGTATCTGCCTCTTAGGGCACATGGCATAAATCTGTGGAGCCTTTGTGTGGGCTGCGAATCAATCAGTGGAGAGCGCTAACATTGTTTTCTTTCATAATTTTGCAAGAATAATGTGCCAAAATCTATTTTCTACCAAATTTAAACATTTATTTTGAGCTATTTTTGGAACAGAACCTTATACGACGAGTCGCACGCCTTGGGCCAGAGAGCATTCATCACAGCATTCGTAGAAATCTAGGCGCAATCTGGCGCAAAACTTTCGATTTGTTTACCCCAACTTGACATAGATCATACTCGTAATAGAGAATAGACATATGCTCGGCAAATGGGTGGGGGTAGGTGGAGATTCTGTGAAAGGTTTTCCCATTTTTCCCAGCAAGGATTGTCCTTCTTCTCTACTACATTACGGGTATATCCATAAAAATATGTACATAGATATATATTTTATTGTCGCGCGTTATTTGTCGCCATTTTGGCAAGTGCGTGGGCGGCGTGATGGTGGTGGTAGGCGTGGTGCTGCTATCTCATGCACATTTTGTCACTGTCAGCCCGCGATGGCATCACCCACGTCTCTCTCCCTGTCTCTCTCTCTCTCGCTCTCGCTCTCTCTCATCTGTCATTTTGCATTTAAATTGTTGTTGTCACTGTAATAAAATTCGCAAATCTAGGTCCATATCTACGCATTTGTTATCCTTGAGCTGCATTTGGCGTTGAATACCGAAACAACAGCGCGAAATATTGCACTAAAATTGCAATTTGTTGCTGTTGTTGTTGTTGTTGTTGTTGTGTTATTCAAACAATTCCACGAAATAAGTGCTCGACAAATTGTGGCTTTTGTCATTCATTTTTGGGCCATCAATTTGATAGAGAGGCTACCGCTCAATGTATGCCCAAAAGAGAGTGAAGTCAATGGCATCTCGCAGATGTAGAAAGAACAGACCACTGCACCATTCTGGGACAGCATTGACAAAGGGCCTGCTGCACTCGATTGCTGGCTTAAATTTAGAAAATGCTCCAACTAAAAATACGGCTACCGCAACCGTTTACTGTGTCGAGGCTGTTGGCAACAGAATTGCCCGACTCTGCTATATTTAAATGATTTCTCGCATTAAATGCTGGCGGGGGAAACTTTGCTGGCAAACTTGCTGGCAAACTTGCTTGGGTGGCAGCTAATTTGTTTAATTTAAAGTTTGGTAGAGGGGCAGGGGCACAGGCACGGACACGGGCACGGGCACGGGCATGGCCACTCCATCTGTAGGGCTCTCTCGGCCAGCAGCGCTCTCGAGGGCCTTTGTAGGTTTTGTTTGACTTGAGGCCCTTTGTTTGGAGCAATCAACAGTAATACAAATACTCACACTCTTTCCCGCTTTTCTCGTTGCAGTTTGTGGGCTGGGAGGAGGTGCCGCGTCCGAACACACGCGCCGAGATTGTTCAGGCCATGCGTCGCATAAGGGTAAGTACTTGGGCGGAATCCATCAAGCATACGCCATGTGGGCCGCAAATGAATTTTGGTATCCCGGAATCCGGGAATCGCGGAGAACAGATGCCATAAAGTTACACAGCTATTTAGCCCGGATCTTTGTGTCGGTAGAAAGGATGTCTGTATGTACATATATCCTTCAGGCAATTAAAGAAACTTTTGAACAGGCTTGAAGCGGTTTTAAATTTTCACTGCCCCCAAAAGCAGGCAACACTTTTGCAAGCGTCACATGCTTTGATTACAGTTACACACACAGACACACACACACACACACACACACCCCAAAAGAAAAATGCTGAAAAATGGTAAAAGGGAAGGAAAATCCAGACAAGAAAAAAGTGCCATCCTAGTAGCATAAAAAGTAACGAGGCTTGTTCAGCCTTCCCTCTCCCTGCTGGCGGGTCGTGCGTGTCTTGGCTTAAACCGCCTTGGCCTGGCTGTGCCAGAAACATGTGTGTATGTGTGTGTGAGCATGTATATTAGCCCTGTCTGTCAGCCATTGTGCTGATGGGAAGGGAGACGAGGCAGATTTGGCGCTTGTTATTGTCATGTCTTTGCCATTAGCCCAGCCGTCAGAGGCAGTCAAATGTTAATTGAAAATTCTGGAATTACGCGGCCCACTTTTGAATCCGACATGCACTCTATATGTTCTCTGTCTCTCCCTCTCTCTCTGTCTGCTCTAACAGTACGAGTGCAAAGTGCAAAATCTGAAGAAGCGAAAGGTCACCATACACATATCGGTAAATGGCGTACGCGTTGTGCTCAAGAAGCGTCGCCGAAAAGTAAGTCAATGTCATATATAATATTCCATCAATGGCTTCTGACGGGGAATTTCGTTTAGAAAAAAAACTGGACCAATGACCCCGAGGAAATCGAGTTGCTCAATCATCCCATATACCGCATA
The DNA here is from genome assembly GCA_008121275.1 of Drosophila lowei. Classification (NCBI taxonomy): domain Eukaryota; kingdom Metazoa; phylum Arthropoda; class Insecta; order Diptera; family Drosophilidae; genus Drosophila; species Drosophila lowei. The sequence continues at coordinate 14,726,186 of CM017781.1, read as the reverse complement.
TTCTACGTGTCCCACGACAGCAGCGATCTCAAGATATTCAGCTATATAGCGCGCGACGCCAGCACGGATACGTTCAAGTGTTCCGTCTTCAAAAGTCACAAAAAGGTGAGATACGATATGTGTTTTATATATGTACATTATGTTTACCTGATCCAGATCTTATACAAATGCGAACAGAAATTAGTTTCTGTTTTGGTATTTCTCGGCGGGTTTTACGAGTAAGTATTTGCTGGGGCACACACAGAATTGTTTATGACCGCAATTCGCGTAATGCAGGGGCTACTACTCGTACATGTGACTTACTTGACATTACCCATTCCTCCTGTCCCTCTCCCTCTCCGTCTCAACAGCACCAACCTTACCCCCGTGGATGGGGGTCTATAAATAAGAACTCTGGTCTTGTGCAAAATGTCTACACATATGCATAATTTTGGCTTGTATCCAGCATTGGAAAACCGAAACGAAAACAACTAGCAAATAAACAAGATACGAGTATATCCCTCGATCTGTACAGGAGAGAGTGCAGTCATTAGATGCGCTATAAAAGCGATCTATTTGATGGAATCTCTAAAGACTGGGCAAGCCTCAAAGAGTGTGGAATAAACAACCAATTGCCATTCAAGTGTACGAAATATTCGTATCTACTCGTATTTAGAGTGGTTAGAAGAAGCTCTTTATCATAATTAAAATTTCTCGTTTATTTCTATAATAAATTAAGCATTTCTGCACCCAATTAATCTCTTTATTCCAACAGTTTATCTTTCCCCTTACGATCTTGTGTTTGTTTATCGTAGGACTTCCGTTTTCAATCGCATAACGATTCTTAATTTGTTTTTGTATCAGAATTTAAACATTCGAGTAAGGTTTCCAGCAGAGACACTTTCGCCAGTTGCTAGCCATTCGTTTGGGCTCTTTAGTGCCTGTTTGATGGTTCCATGATCATTTTTCATTGTCAACTCGGGCAAGAGTCTCGACCGATTTTTCATTGCCCATTAGAGAACATCGGGGTCTAAACAAACTGAGCAAAAAGTAAGGCGCAACTGTCCATCAGGCAGACCGCCAGGCGGTCGCCTCCATTTCCGTATTGTAGTCAGCGGTCCGGGCGATCCGGGCGATCCACAGATTCTCTCGGGTTTTAACGGGGCGACAACGGGCATGTCTGAGGATGGGGTTGGCTCTCCATTAAGTTATGGCCGGGATTTGGTCCAATAAATAAATCAGCTTTTACTTTGTAGTCGCCCAGGGGGAAATGCATTCGCTTTGATTCCGAACCGAATGCGGTTTTTGATTAATTCTCCTTCAAATGCTAAAATGTTCCAAATTAATAATCATTAATAATCAGAAGCCGTATTTCTGGGTAAATATTCTGAAAATGTTTCTCGCTGGCCTTCAACTTCAATCCGTAGACAATGTCAAGTTGGCATTTCCATTTTTTGTTTTCTAATTAACAAGCAGAAATTCTGGGAACGAATTCCAATCTATCCATCAGAAGACATCAGGCCAGGGCCTGACATGACTGTGTTTGTGGGCCTGTCGAAATGCCTGACAAGTGACACACGAAATTAAGGCCAGGATGGGGATGGGGATGGGGCCATAGACACAGACGGGGCTGATGGAGCCACAGAAGGGTGTGGCGGGGGGGCATTATCTTCTACACGCCGCATGCACGTGTAGAAAATTGCGCATACGCCGCGTGCGTCAGAGCAAAGCTCCTCAGCAACGCTGCACCTGAGGCAAGAGGCACTTCCACCTCTCTCCCAACAGCAACAGCAACAGCAGCAGCAACCGCAACAGCAACACCAAAAACAGGCTAATGGAAATGCAACGCAATTTGGAGAGCCGAAACGTATGTGTGTATTGTATGTACATAAGCACGGCCAGCAGACAATGCGCTGAAAAGCGTATGATTTATGGCTAAGCAAGAGCAAAGGCAGCGGCTTTTCAGAGCCGAGTACTTCCGCGAAACACAAAGCAATGACGTCACAACAGCAGTAGTATCTGCAATCACACGCATACGCCGCACGTTACCGGCCGCAGTGAGGTCCCCTTTATTTTTGTTGTTTTTGTGTTTGGTGGTGGAACGTTGGACCAAAACAAACGCAGCGTGAAACTGGCCGAAAGGCAAACGCAAACGCAAACGCAAACGATCGTGTTAACAGCTGAGCAGCCAAAAGCTCGCTGGCCCCTCTGTGGGTCTCTGGCCAAATGAAAGCTCTCCTCACGTTTAGCCGGCTGCAAGGCAATCGATCGATGGCCGCCGATCTCCGCTCCCAGACGGTTCTTTGTCCAGTGCGCTCTAGACGGCGCGCCTTTGCAGACGTCGTGCAGGGAGATTGGAAAAGCGCTCGCGAAAAACGCCAATAACTGAAAATTATGCAACGAGTGCGTGTCAGTGAAGAGTGAAGAGGGAAACAAACCCAGTCATAGGTGGTGTGTGAATAATAATACGAATGAATTTGCAAACTGTGCCAAAACTAAAACCATATTTCTGCCAACTGCACAAATAAACCGAAAAGTGTCAAGCGAGAGAAAAGCGAAAGAGATATAAATTCAGGCAATGGCATGTCAAAGTGTTAGGGAAAATATTTTACCAGTCCCATCTATCAACATCGCAGACGAGGCGAGAAATTAAATGTTTCAAAATGTTGTGGAAAAACATTCCCCGTTGCCAGAAATCAGAAATCAACCAGTCACAGAAAAGTGTTTTGTCATTGGATTTTGGGGCTGCTGACGCCATTAAATGCCCGTAGCAGAACAGAACCGAACAGTATTTATATATTTTTAAACAATGGCCAGCAGCGCTAGGAATTAAATAATGAGCCACAGGAGCAGGAGCGGAACAGATCGGTGACTAGAAAATTAATTGCCAGAAAAAAGCCCAAGCACAAGCCACTCGCAGACACTAATGGGGTTCCATTTTGGATAGCCAGTGAAAACTTTGCCTTAGAGGTAGAGGTTTCCATAATAAGTACAATCCGTTCGGTTCGGACTGCTTTTGAGGCCAAATGTACATATATCTTTCGTGGCTCCATGACGCACTTGTTCCTTAATACATTGTTTATGCATATTAGTTGCCCTCATTTAATGAGCCCTGGCTAGCCACAGGTAGTCCAGGAAAAGCGTGGGCTCATCCAAATAAATAGAATTATGAGCACACACATACGTGATATGAAGGCTGATATATTTATGATTTCTTTAGCTTATTTTTTTATAAATCGAATTCAACAAAACAAAAGCAAACTCAAATTTTGACAGACACTACAAATATTTTGATGAACTGCTCGAAAGTTGTGCAATTTATGGCAAATAGTGGAGTGGAGGAGAAAGGGGTCGGGGTATTATTTCCGTTTACCTGTTGCTTGGCGAAAAGCCCCACAGAACTTTTCCTTTTTCCCCATAATCTTTTCGACTTTCCCAAAAATGGCTGCCACAATCGGCATTCGTTTTGTTTCGTTTCGCTTCGCTTTGTTTTTTGTTTTCCTCTGGTTTCCCCGTGGCTCGTTCGTTCAGTTTTCCACTCTATTTTTTTTTTGCATTTCAACCAAAAATATATCCATTATTTTAATAGCCTGCTCTAAAGTATTTCTGAAATCGAACAATCCGAAATGAGCGAGACGTTCAGGTGTGTTTTTCTCAGCCAGAGTCCATCAACAACCAAAAATATACTCGTACGCCTATTCTTTGAGTATTTTTTCTTATTCCACTCGTGTTAAGTAAATTGAATTTTTAAGCGCCGCCTCCTGCATGACTAATGAGAACTTCATTAGGAGCCAGCCCCGCTACATAGCGATAGATAGAGATAGAGAGAGAGGGTGAGGGCGAAAGAGAGCGGAAACCACGTGACAATGTGCAGAATTTATGAGCTGCAGCCACAGGGGAACTGCAGGCAGCTGCAGCTGGAGCTTCGGATGTGGCTTCTGTGGCTGCGACCGACTGCTGCAAAGTCCTGACCATCAACGACTTATAGCCGCAGCCCAGATAGCACGGGTCAGAGATAGAGAGAGGAGAAGGGAAAGGAGGAAGCAGAAACAGAACCAGAACCACCAGCTGGATCGGCTTACCCAAAAGATTTTCTGTAAAAATTTTCCCTTATGACAGACATTTGGGGAGGGCAAAAGCAAACAAACTGCCAGATTTGATTGCCATGCAGCGCGAAATGGGAATTAAAATTCAAATAAATACATAAAACAAAAGCTAACAAAGTCATTTTTTAACGCCATAAATTTTCAAGTAGTTTTCCACGAAAACCAAGCCAAAGCGATTTTCTTCGTTCTTCAAGCTGTATGCGTGTATTTATTTGAGTTTTCATTTGCTGTAACGTTTTCTGTAACGAATTCAAATTGCCACACACTTTATATACGCTTTTTTTATAGTTCCTTCGATTTGATTTATGTGAAATTGCACAAGAGACCTATGGGAAATATACATACATATGTGTGTGCAAAAGCACGATAGAGATAGAGAATCAGTTCGCACCTTCTCTAGACGGGTTCTTCTTTGGCACACGTGGCATATGAACTGACAGCGAGATACATCTACAGTATGTCTATGAAAGGGAGACCCCACAAAGGGAGACGATTCGACGCCACTCTCGATTCGGAGAAGATTCACCTTGAAAGAACTGCTAGCACCGCACCCAAGAAGTTTGTCTTAAGGAACGTGTTGTAAGCATGTTTCCCTCTATCTCTGTCTCTATTTCACGCTGTCTGCCACTTGCGCAACAAGTGCTGTCGCTGCTTGTCAAAATAATTCAAATTGATGGGTGGTTAATGTCGTTCAGAGAAGTGCTCAAAGTCGCCCGCCACTGAAGTAGCCCTTCAGAGTGCTTCAGTTGTGGCCAAATGCTGGCATGGGTGAAATGGGAGAGCACCAATTTGCCTGGTCCCAATTGCTAATTGGAAAGGTGTACAACCGTTTGTGGAATGGCTTGAGTTACTCATAGTTTCAGGGTGTACTTCTGTTCCCCTCTCTGATAGCGTTCCATTCCGTGCCAGTTCCGTTCTGCCAGTCAAACTGCAGGTCTGATTCATAGTCCTCGAAGAAATGCACATCATTCGACTGCTTGTGCCTGATGCCTGCATGAGTCTTGTCTGATGGTTAGTTTAAACAAGCCCAGAGATTGACAGTTTTTCTTTTCGCTCGCTCGAATCAACGAAAAATAACCCAGAAATACTCATATCGTATCTTCCATTGCTGTACAGGCAGCATGAAAAGTTGCAAATAATTCAATAATACACAAATAATTGAACGCGCAAAAGAACTCAAAATAAGAACAGAAACAATAAAACAATAACCGAAACAGAGAAGCAGTAGCAGTAGCAGAAGCATAAACAATTTCCCCACCTAGAAGGTGCGAGAAAAATGGCGCATCGGCAATGTGTGAACAACCTGGACCAAGGAAGCGACCCCATGGACCACAGAGAAGAACCCTAAGAAATTATGAAATTAATAGCCCGACAATTGGTCGAAAGAAAAGCCAAACATTGAACAGCATTGAACTTTCCCCATCGAGAGTCCGAAAGAGTGAAAGTTGAATAGAACATAGAAACGCGACAAATTCGGCAACCTTGTGAATACTTTTCGCGGATCGTTGAACGCTGCGGCCATGAAGCAGGAGAAAACACTCATCATGGCATCCCCGCAACACAAGCAGCAGCGCCACCAGCAGCTCTTGGAACGCTCCTCGTCCACGCCCCGCAGTCCCATTACCAAGGCCTTCGACTTCCTACCATGGGCGCGCAGTCGCAGCAAGGTGAACACGGCCAAGGCCCAGTCGCCACAGGCCGAGCAGCAGGCGGCCAGTGCGGAGAAGCCCTCGGAGGTGCACTACCATCGGAATATCTTCCGCAGCGGCGGCGGCCTCATCCGAGACATTCTCGTGGGCGATAAGCAGCTTAATCTCAAGGATAACAATGCCAGCAAGCCGCCCCAGTCCCCGGTGCCGGCGAATAAAAGGAAGCAGAAGCATCTGTCCCGCAACAAGAGTCTGGACATCCGGGAGCTTATCGGCTGCGTGGAAAGCGAGCTGTCTCCCAGGTCGACAGGCGGACAGGCAGGACAAGCAGGACAGCCGACTCGCTTCCTGGACGACACCTACATCGACCACAAGCCCAAGCATATTCTCTTCAATGACGACGAGAATACCGTGTACATCATCAAGAAGGAGCAGCCGGTGGCCAAGAGCACCCACAAGCCACAAGCCTCCGCCTCCGTGTCCAATGGAGATGTGCTGAAAGCCCGCCTCAAGTTCAAGCGTCTGCCCAGTGACCGGTACGACACGGCATCTCCGGAGGCCCTGCGCCGTGCCCACCAGCTGCATCAGCGCTCTGAGCAGCGCCATCAGTTGCAGCGCCGCAAAAGCCTCAGTGACCAGCAGAGCAACTCCAGCCACAGCAGCGGCGGGGGCGGGGGTGGCGGAGGGAGAGGTGGCGATGGATTTGGCATCGGCAGCAGCAGCATTATGCTGGAGCGACCCAAGACGGACAAGCCGCGCAAGAAGCTGTCTTTCCGAGAGCCGATTGTGGCCGGGGACCAGGTCCTGCCGCTCCTAATGGCTGAGCAGCGGCAGGCGAGGCAACGACGACGCAGCTCTCCCCTGGAGCGCACCCGAGGGGGAGTGGCAGTAGCAGGAGCAGGAGCAGGAGGAAGCGACTGTGATAATTTATGCAATAATCGCACAAAGGATGCAATTTCCTGCGGCTGTGCGGCAAGCGATCCTGAGGTGGGTTCAATGCGTATACGGGGTGTGTGCGTAATTTGCGTTGCGTTGAGTGGCGTGGCACTGCGCACAACATGTGGTGCCTCCTTGGGTGCCTTAATTGCAGTCAATATAGGAGGGGGGAGACTGGGTGGGGCCTGATGGCTTAATCAAATTATATTAATCTCCTTTTCGCCTTCTACTCCTACTCTCTCCCTCTCGTTGCAGTCTCAGGCCATGCGCATCGTTCGCACCGTCGGGCAAGCCTTTGAAGTGTGCCACAAATTTAATCTTCATAAGAATTCCCTGGAACCTAATGACGAGCGCTCCGATATCTCGTCGTCGGAGCTCCTCGATGTAGAGCAAATCAGCGAACAGCAGCTGAGCGAAGATGGGGAACGTGGCGGCGGCGACAACGAGACGCCAAAGAAAGGTAAGAAAAATGGGATTGGAAATGGAAATGGAAATTGGAATTGGGGGTAGGAGATAGGGAACTGCGGACTGGGGACTGGGGACTACGACTACGCCGTGTCTGGCTCTGCCAGTGGGTCGTTGCCTGGCCAATAAATAAATGAAAAGCTCTCGCTGCCGGACGGCGACGTCCGTCGGCTGCTTCCTGGGTCCATGGACACATACACACTCTGGACTCGCCGGGCGCATTAGTTTCCTATTCATTTTTGCATTCCAATGCAAATTTCTGCTCTTTAATTTCGAATTCAGTTCCGAGCGAAGGGCGCCCGGCATTTGCATTTAAATTGCATTTTTCGGTCAACCGACAAGGAAGGTCGGGTTGAGGGGTAACTGCACGGAAAAGGCTTTAAAAATTAACAACAATTAAAAATGAAAACGGCAATTGGGGAAATAAAACAATTAAAAATGTATTTCTGAAATTCATTTGCCTGTTGCCAAAAATTAACGAAATTAAGCGATGACACACCGAAGTTTATTATACACTAATTTGACCAGAAATTCGGTTTCCAGTTGATTAACTGGCAGTTTATTGATCTAAGGAATAGTTTATTTTACTTACCGCTTCATAGTGCTTTTCTTTAAATACACAAAATGCAATATATGTAGATCTATAGGAATACGAGTGCACGAGTACGAGTATATGCAACCAACAGACTGAACAAGCAGTTTACAATACCCCTCCCTGTAAAAGTAAAGAAAATATATAATATGAAAGATGACTGCGCATATAAGCAGAGAAAAATATACAAAAAAAAAAGAGAAAAGAAAAGCAAAGCAAAGAAAAGCCTGTGGCAGAGATGAGAGCGCTCTCGACATACACTTCAGCGCCGTTAAGCAATTTCCACATATTGCTTCAATTTTCAATAATCTTCATGCGGCTTTCCGCCGTTTCCCCGACCCATCAGTTTTCCCAGCCTCCCCTCAGACACTTACACAGACAAGGCGCAGTTTGACGTCATCAACGCGTAGCGACTGCCAAAAGAAAAAACAAAAAACAAAAAAACGAAACAGCAGACAACAAAAAATATTAAAACCTCACTAAGAATCCAATTCTTTTTACCATCTTTTGTCTAAAACCATCCGACGACATCATTCGCCAGAAATTCTGAGAAAGATGTATACATAAATAAAACAACAAAATAAAGCTACGAGATTTGGTGGGGGGGGGATATTGTTTTTGTGAAGGTGGAGGAGCCAGGTTCGAGATGGATTACTATATTTGCTGATACTTTCATCATAGCCATGGCATCAGAGTGGTACAACTTGAATTTGTTGTCAGGAGACACACCGTAGGCGGGGACACGTGGTGGCGTGTGGGCGTGCCCTAGAGTCGTGTGCCAAAAATTATTTATTAATATCAATAGATACATAGTTCCTCCCCTTGTAATTTTCGGGCGTCGAAGGGTAGCCAACCAAGCGACTCGGCACCGAAATAATGAATTATGTCAGCTTTTTGTCCGTCTATATGTCTGGCAGATCTCTGATCTCTGGTTAGATTAGCATCTGTGGGGACAGAGTTGAATGTCCCAAGACTGCGCGACACCTAAAATTATGCTATACATTTTATCCGGGATATATATTCTAGAATCTTTGATATTTTTTTCTCAATTGGTGCAGAACTACACTAGATACATATATCGTAACCTCCAGATCCCTAGTATAGGAAGCAATAAAAATACAACCATTTATTGCTTTTGGCAGGCCACAGAGGCGACAACAGTTTCTTATGTGCAATATCTCGTCTCAATACCTTCCATATTGACATTGGCCAGGCAATTGGCTAGCTAGAATGTATCACAACACACAACACAATATTATATGTATATGGACTATAAGTCAAATGTGAACATTTAGATTACTAATTGTTGTTCCCTGTCACACAGCCATTCATTGCTTTGCAGCTGTTTTTGCGGGCCTCTTTGAGCTGTTCTCTAATTGAGGAGGATGTGTGCTCGGTTCCCTCGAAATGGGTCATTCGGGTTGTAAAAATGTTCTAATTTTAGCCAACGAAACATGTGTTTGTCGAGGCCAAGTCCTTAGTCAAGTTCTTTCCAAAAGAAGGGTACAAATGTTGGCGAAATTCAATCAATTAGATGCCAAAAATATTCGGCCGCAGAACAATGTGAAATGCAAAATTAATTTACATGCTGTGAAGGATTTTTACAGCACTTGAGCCATTCGGTAGCAATTAACACGTGCCCAAGGTGCGAAACCCAAACGGAATCTAAAAATATTCGCCATTGGCCATATAGTATAGTGATATATATGAGATTCCGGCAGGCTCTCCCCGGGTTTTACAGCCAGTAAAGGCGTACGTAGAGTTCGTGGAAGAAATTGCTGAAATATTTGCCAACAAATCAAATTGAAATGGCTGCAAATAAACAGAAACAGAACACTTTCGGCAGTGGAACTCGTTCGCCCCAGCCTCGGCCCCCTTTCGAACCCCATCCCGATCATCATCATCATTATTATCATCTTGGGAGATGATCGCCGGGAGCGTCTAGATAATTGTTTCATTATTTATTGAACGGACAGAACATAACCAAAACAGATATTGAACTCTAGAATGCTGTAATTAATGGGAAATTAAGCGCGAAAGTGGCCGCGAGAGAGGCCACCAGGTGTGGGCCCCATGTGGGGGCGGGTGGGTGTCCAATGACCTTGACAAATTGGAGGACGTCGATGAGGCCGCGTGTACTCGTACACGCTCCAGTTGTTCACTCACTCAATTCGCCAAACCATTTCTGGTTTTTATTTTTATTTTTAGAGCACTTGGCCATAACGCCCGATCTGAACCACACGCAGCCGCAGCGTCCAAACCACTTGGAGCTGATGCCATCGCAGTCGAGTCTACGCAAATCGACCAGCCTGCTGGTGAGTAACGTAACTAATACCCATCCTCAGCCCCATCACCACCCCCATCATATTCACATAATGTTCTGTGGAATGGCCTGCCAATAATAACCAATCCGCATCCGAATCTTATTGGCTATTACCATATTCCGACCAAAACAATTAAAATGCCATCGGTGATTGGCAAATTTTTATGAGCCGCAATCTCCGGCATAAACTCAGATGGAAATCGAAGTGAAATCTTTTGTACAAATTAATATTTCCAATTTGTTTATCCAAACACAAAACCCACCCAGAAAGAGTAAACAAATTGGATTAAATATCTTTTTGGCTCGACCTGAGAGGGTGTCAAGGCTTTGAATGTTTCTAGATTAGTAATTTATATTTCATTCATTGTACATTGTTTTGATCGCAGTGCGATGTGGACGACAAGTTGCCCGGCTCTCCTGCATCGCCGCGCACTGAGATCACGCAGCTCAAGGATCAGCTGGAGGCACAGGCCCTGCAGACCCGTCAGGCTCTGGGACAACTGATGCTAGTGCGAGAGCAGCTCATCTCGGAGACGAATGCGCGCATCGAGGCGCAGGTGAGTAGCCATTATAGGGATGACCCATTGAATGCCCACATTGATTGGGGTATATCTCTTTACCAGGCGCGCACCCAGCAGCTTCTCCAGCAAAATCGGGAGCTCTTGGAGCACCTGGCCTCGCTGGGGGCATACAACGAGCAGCAGAGCGCTGGCCTCACCACAGCCAACATAGGGCTGGCTCCCCAGGTGAGAATCTACCCCGAAATTTATGTTACCTTAAGCTTTTGAGTTATGCGATCGTAAATTTGCGCTGAAATCCGAGCATATCCTGACCCAGAGAATCCCCTTTTGCATGATTTTGATTTACTTGGCTGCCATTTGCTGTTTTTTGCACGACTGTTTATAGTTCTAGCTGTTTGTTTGTTCGTTGTTCGTTGTTCTCGTTCTCGTTCTGATTTGTTGTAAGTTCATTGAGCTGCCCGGCAGGTGCCCAGTACTTAATTCCATTGTCTGTGACCTTTTACCCACCACAGCAATCGCAGCTGCAGCTGCTGCTCCAGGCCACCAGCAATAATAACAACCTGGCGACTATTAATCAGCAGATCAACAACCTGGGCAACATCAACCAGCAGCTCACTTCTCTCAGCCATCAGCTGAGCGGGCTTAATCAGCAGAGCCAGCATCTTCAGAATCTGCAACAGCAACAGCAGCAGACGCCACCGACGCCGCAGCAGCAACAGCCGCAGCCGCAGCTGACTCCTGCTACGCCGCCCCCAGTCAGTGGCAGCAGTCCGTACCCCTCCATGAGCCAGCTGCAGAGCATAAGCAACCAGCTGCAGCAGCAGCAGCAACAGCAGCAGCAGGATGCCCTGTCCAAGGATCTGTTCCAGGTCAACCAGGAGCTGCTCAATCGTCTGCAGGCCCTCAATCTGAATGCAAATCCAGCCCCGACTCAGCAGACGCCTTCGGCCTCGCCGCACAACTCCTTCTTCTATGCGAATCCCTTGTCCTGTGCACCGGCCACCCCTAACAATAATGTGGCAGCGGGGGGATTCAATTTTCTCACTTCTCCGGCGGCAACGGGCACCTTGACTCCCTCGCAGCTGGGCACCTTGAACCGGAACTCCTTCGCCGGCAGCTCCTCCCTGAACGAGGACCTGCGCCTCAGCATCGAGCAGAACCTGAACAGCCTCGAGGAGCAACTGAAGGCGGCCGTCTCAAACGGTAACCTGGCCGGTCTGGCTTGTGGGGGATCCACTAGCACGCGGGACACCAGCCGCAGCTCCTCTACGCTGGACTCTCCCTCGTCCCCGCGTCTACGCAGCAGCAACAACAACATCAGTCCCGGAAGCAGCCAGAGCAATGGGAACGGCAACGGTAACAACAGCGGCAGGGACACGCGCTTCAACACGGTGCAGCTGCGGGTGACGGACGAGGCGGGACACCAGCGGAAGCTGTCGGCCACGCCCAGCTTCATCACGCGCAGCACCAGCGAGAAGGTGCCCAATCGGAGCCAGATGATGAGCCAAGTGCAGAGGACCGCCTGGGCAAGGCACACGACCAAGTGAGGGGACGCGGATACACGGATACGCTGATACACGGATACGCGGATACACGGATACAGGAGATTCTACACGGACCAGGACCTAAGTTAGACGATTAGTGTGAATTCGATTGTGAGTGGTTTGAGTGGTTTGAGTGGTGTGAGTGCTAGTGAGTGGAAGGACCGAGTGAATGAGTGAAACAGTATTAATTTAGAGGAAAACTGTAACCTTAGTTTGCATTTTAGGAGCAGGTTGAGCAGGTCCCAGTGTGCCAAAGATCATTTAAAGCAAATTATTTGCACAGCTCAAAGTTAGTCTAGTGATTATCGATTATGTTACCGATTATTGTTGTTAAGAGGAGAGATCAAAGTGTGCCAAAGTCTCTGTTTTTTTTTTCTAACTCTCTAATGTCTAGTCAGTGAAAGTATTTACGAAGCATAATCTAAACCAAATCCCCAACGGCATATCAGCAATGAAAAACCTGGAAAAGTGAACGTTTCAAAGTATTTTCTCTTCCTAAAATGAAATCTACCTATACACCCTTTACCCCTTAAGCTATTGAATCTATTATATATTCTAAATACTTAGTTGAATAATTTTTTTTTTTTAATTGTTGTACTTTAATTCCCGTTATGCGGCTCTCTCGCATAGGCTTTCCCCTACGATATGATGCAAATGGAAAGTTCAATAATAATAATAATTTGAAATGCCAATACTCTACGCATTAATTAGTTGCCTAGGCAAATGTTATTTGTTCATTGGAAAATCAAAGAGCAACAGAAACAGAAGCAGCACAAACATCGCATATAATAATAAAAGTCGCATAATTATGTATAAACATTCTGACCAGAGCTCTGCACTTGTTTCGATAGTAGTCCGAGTGTATATATTATTGTTAATAATTTAATGTTAACGCTGGGTTGGCTGGCCAATTTCCCTAATGAGTTTTCCAGCAAAAACCGGCAGCACAGCAGAGCCGTACTCTTGAGCGCATTACGGAGTGCATAAATTTCCCCTTGATGAATGAAAAACGATGCCCGTCCGGCTCAGTGCGGCGCGAGAAACAAGCTGCAAAAACAAGTGTCACCATTTTTCACTTTCCCTGGTCGCCTCGTTGCTCGTTGCTCGTCTCTCTTCTCTTTTACTCCCGCTGGATTTGCTGCGGGGCAGCAATTTGCGCACATAACTCATTTGCATAAATTTACACACTGACTTTACCCACCACCACCACCCACTCATTTCCACAGCTCTCCTCGACCGCCAAAGTGGCACGATGGTTCCAGCAGCTGCCCTGGCACACCGCCTCCCTGTCACGGCCGGAGAGCGGCTTCGTTTCCGGCGACTCGCGCTCTGAGAAGTATCAGGAGGATCATTTCTACGGCGGCATCGCCAAGGAAACTGATGATTTATGCGACGAGTTCCTGCTTGTGGAGGGCAGCAGCACCATTTGGACAAAGTTGAGCGCCAAAAAGCGCCGTAAATTGCTCGGCATGCGTTTGGGCAAAGTGACAACATTCTGAGAGCCAGGCCAGACAGCGGCCGCCCCTCGAACTGCCGTAATGTGTGCGTTTATTAGCTGTTAAGTGAGTTTTTTTTGCATAGCCCTAAGTGTAGGTTTGATAAATATGCCGGCCCTAAGCTCTAGCATACTTAGTTCATATGAAAATCAATAGACTAAATGACCAAATTAACTGAAGACAAAACAAAACGAACGACATGCTCATCGAGATGCCATTTACACAGGCAGGAGGTGGACCAAGGCCATGGAGGAGGCCCAAAGCAACAGGCATACGAGTAGACATAAGTCAATTAGCGAGCATAGGACTCGAGCTCAATGTGTATTTAAGTATTAACAACAACAAAGTATTTGGCAACACATCACACAGACACACAGTCACACACACAATCGCACACACGTACACACGTACTCTTGTGGCCAATTCATTAAGAGAATAAGCCACGCACATTAATCATACGCCACGTACGACACACAGGAAGAGGAAGCAGCCAAAAGCGCAGCATCTTCTACACTGCTTAACTTGACCAGTTTTTCGGGTACGAGAAAAACTGGTTATTAAGCTAAGCAAACACGGCCAAGGTGGCGGAAAAAGAGCGTGCTAAAGCTCCTGCAGCAAGGACAACAAAGATCAAATGTTTGCTATTCATAAATTTTTCCAGCATCAACGTTTTTATGCATAAATCGATTCCATTTTTGCCCTTCGCAGTCCCCTTTTTTGCAGGGGGCTACTCTATAAATTCACTGCCACTGCGGTGGCGTGTGTGGCATCATACGTGGTGTATAAGCGATTCACTCGAAATTTATGGGGATTCCTTAGCTATAAAAACCGGGTTTGGATAGGAAGGTACTCATAGACATAGTAGTTAGCTAGCTTCAAAGAGGGTGTACAATGCACGAGCCAAATGCAGATTGTACTTGAACTCTGATAAGTTATGGGATAAGTACATACTCGTAGATAAGGATACAGAACAATGATTAGAAGAATATTTAGATAGGCATTTGTATCTGTGAAATACTGGGAAATACTTGACTGGAGCTATCCCCAGATGCTCATGCATCCAACAGAACTTCAGTCGTCATTAAATTCCGTCGGGGTTTTATTGCATTATTTGGATGCCTTGCTTTTATTGTCCAGCAGCGGCTGCAGCAGTAGACGATTTTACTCACGATTTTATCACAGTTTCCATTTAGGTACGGCATTTATAAATCCAGGACGATGAAGAAATATATATATACGTACGTAAAATGGTTTTAGTTAATTTATGCAAACAATTTTTGAGACTGAAACTGAAATTTGTACTAAGCATAATCCAGGCCAGGAAGCACATACAAAACACATACTCGTATCACACGCATCACAAAAACACATCTAGACATTCGACAAATAACTTTTTGCGACAAAATAGAAAAGTTCATTTTACGAGTATAAGCCACTTAGCATAACGCAACGCAGAACCAACCCAAGTTAAATTAGTATTTAGTGGATCTGGTTCAGCGCCATAGAATAAAGTGAAAATAATAAAAATTAAATGCAACATGCTGAGTTACTCGTCTTCTGATGGTGTCGCTATATCCCTGCCACTGGCTCTGCTGGTGGCACTGCTGCTGCTGCTGGTGCTGCTGGTGCTGCTGGTGCTGCTGGTGCTGCTTCTGCTGACACTTTACAGTTCAATTAATTTAACGCGCTTTGCATGTAATAGAAAAAGCATTGCATATCAGCACGGGGCAGGCAGGACATGGATATGCGAACACGGCACCGCAGGTGGGCTTGGCTGGGACTAGGACTGGGGACTGGAACGCATTCCGGGGAAAATGGGAGGGTTCTGGACGGGGATATTGCAAGCACTAAATCGACTGAAAGATACCCAATAAGCACAAGATAAAAAGTATTCTTTATATATATTGCCAGTACAGGTATTCGGAAACGTTTAAATTTGAATTGGGATGAATGGAAACCCTGAATAAATACGAAGGGTTTTATGAATGCACTTTTTTATTGTGAAATAAACCCTAAATGGATCCACGAATACCAAACTAAGCTTCAAATATACCCAATCGGTTTCCTGTACAGGGTATCCAAATTAGAAAACAAAGTGAAGGCAGCGCTTCATGCTTCGTGCTCTCATAATTAAGGACATGGGCCAACGCAACGCACTAATGGAAGATACAAAGATACTAACAAAAACAGCAACAAAAAAATGAAAAGTGAAAATGAAAAATGGAAATTTTCACATAGTGAATGCGACATGCGATATTTTTTTGGGGCCAGCGCTGTTGACACTTTTTGGGGCTGCGGCAGACATAATTACACAAAGGTAGGCTACGGCGACCCTGAAAGCAGGAAGTTGGCTTTTGTGTCACCCAACACGGGTACGAACATGTGAGCACTGTGACTGTGACAGCAACAAGAAACAGTTGAAAGTGCCGCGTGTCCTGTCCAGCGTCATCCTCGTTGGAGCAGACACACCACACCACACACCACATCCATGGGGCACACGGGTATGCGAATACGGGGTTCAACACATCCATTGACACTTATCGCGTGGGTGGCGCGTTTAATTCACATTTTATTTCAGTGCCCGTTGGCTGCGCGCGTAATTGTTGCTTCCACGAGCTGTACAGGAGGCCAGGAGGCCATGCCAGGATATAGTCTGTTCGCGTTGGCGCTGCACGGCGGTTGTGTGCGCGGTGAATCGCGCATTCTGTGGGTGCTCTCGCCTTCCTGGTTTAGTAGTTGGTCATGCAGAACGAGGCCACCGAGAATGTGGAGCCGCAGCCATCCACAGCCACAGCAGGAGCAGGAGCCACACCAGTGGCAACGACCGACTCCATGCAGAGCCCACCGGCCGCAGCCCCACGGCGACCCAAGCCCGGAATCCTTCGCCTGGATATCGGCAAGCCGCGACGCTCATCAGGTGGTTCTGTCGATTTCCGCTGCGTGGGCAGCAGTGGCAGCGGCAGTGGCAGCAACATCGCCACTGGCGCCAACAGTGAGGTAAGTGAGCATGATTTACTGCCCGCTGGGGAGTGCTCACGATTTGGCCAGGCCAACGACATGTGCAGCGGCAGTAACTATGGCAAATAAGAAGAGAATAGAGCACCGGCATAAGCCATGGCAGCAATGGCAGCAACGACTACGGCAGCAAATGCCAATAGCTATAAACGCCAATAGCTCTTAAACGGTGGATGACTCTGGTCAAGCAATGCTGCAAGTCGACCCAAGGTGGCAGTTAAAATCATTTTTTATGTGTGCCACCATCTATTCAGAGGGTGTTAACACTTAAGCCATATCGAACATGGGATGCTCTTGCTCTTTTTTAGAACGTGTTTAATTCAGCAAGGAGGAACGGTATAGCTGTAGAATCTGCCTATAGGACATCTGCCCCTTGGATTGCTTTATATAATTATCAATCTCATTATGTGGAAACCATTCAATTGAAATTTGATTAGAAATGTATGTGCTACAATTGCTGTAGAAAAAGGATTTAGGATGCGTTTACTCCCATAGCCTCTTTTTCGAAAATCACTGTGCTGTCGCCTTGTACTTATTTTTGTACTTTACACGACATAAATATAAGGTTGTAGAACTGGATGAGTAAATCACATCCTCATACGTTGAATTTGCAATATTCCGCTAAAATGTTTTTTAAAAATTTAAAAACCGAATTTTGGGGACACTGCGCTCTTTCATAATTTTTACTTGATATCCGAAACAATTCATGACTTAAAAAAAGAGAATTATATGACCTTTCATAGGATTCTTTATTGGATGCCATAGAGGGCTGTACCGGAAAATATATCGAACCAAAGCTCCATTTTTGATATTTTTTTTACATTTGTAATGTTTCTTCAACTTTGCCATTTTTTTAATGGTATGGTATTATTTTTAGACTTTAGCTTTTTAGTGGTGTTTATTTCCAACAAAATAGGTTACTAATCATTAAAATTGTCAAACACATTTAAGGCGTATGAATTTTTGAGTAGATCAACCCCAAATGTAATTCCACAAAATTCTTATTCTGATCATTCTTGCCCAACACTCAAGAACTCAATCCCATTTCCACTTCATTGTAAAAAGAACCCAACGCACCTGTTATGCACACCTTTTGCCGCAAGAGTATGCAAAGATTCATTAGGTCAGACATGCGACAAAAGCTAAACGCGGACGGAAATGCGGCGGACGCGGCCACTCCCGACCCAGAGTCGAGTCGAGTCCAAACATTTATTTAGTCATAAAGCTGATGGGTAATCTCAACAAGGCTGGCCATTCCAAGTGGGTCAGGTGTGTGTCGGTTTCCGTTTCAAATTCAAATACAGTTGATTCTGATACACAATCACACATTCAGACAATCCTACAATCACACACACACTGCGAGCAGAGAAAAGCGCATTTAAAGCACCAGAGCCGAGGACATATCTGTATCTTCACAAAGCGATGTCGAGTGTTAGCGTGAAGGTTACGCCGCTGAGGCACTTCATCACCCGCAGCAGTTACGAAGGAGCTTGGAACAAGGAGGCGCACATGATGGATGGCCTCGGCACCTATCACTATCCGGATGGAAGTGAGTATCGCGGCCGCTTTCTTCACGGCAAGTTCCATGGGTTCGGCCAGTTGCGCCTGGCGCAGCCCTATCGCTTCACCATCAAGGGTGTGTTCAACAATGGGAAACTGGTGAGCATCGAGGACATGTGCTTCCCCGATGGACTCCATGTCCAGGGCCAGTTCACTGCTCGGTTCACTGGCATCGACTTTGACTCCTCGGACTGGGACTATCTGACGCCCAAGGACCGGCGCTACCAGTGCGAGCATCTGTACAGTCAGCCGCCCGTGGGTCCGACCGCCTATGTGACGAACAGTCTAAGGTCACGCCTCGTGCCCAAGGACTGCTACGATGTGGAGGAGGGCATCTACAATCCGCAGACCGGCTGGCTAACGGATCGTCTACTGCCCTTGACCAGCAGCATCTACGTTGGCTGTCCGAGCGACAAGGAATGGATCCTGCGCCACTGTCGTCACGCTCACACGAATCAGATCCGCGAGCCAAAACCCTACTTCTGTCGCCACATCATCGCCAACAATCTGCAGACGGAGATGTCCCAGCTCCCCAAGACTATCATCTATGCTCCCAACTTCAGGATGGAACGCAAGCACTACTACCACAAGCTGTGCAAGGAGAAGGGAAAGTCCAAGCCGAAGACAGAACCCTCATCGTTGGAGTTGACTTGCAATTATAATTCGAACTTCGAAACCGGGTCCACGAAGCACTGTCTTCGTGCCTACGAGTGGGTGGCGGAGAAGCGCGAACTAGAAGATTTCAGAGATTTTCAAACCTATCAGTTCGATGAGACTGAGACTGAGAACATGACCATAAGGGTGAAGCCCCGTCAGTGGACCAGCAGCTCGGATGTGCAGCGCGTGGACTCCGTCGGGGCATCCAGCTGCCGGTCCGACAGTTTTGCCTTAAAGCCGATACCTCTAGACCTCACGGAGACCTGCGACACGGTCAAGGTCATGATGAACAAGAAGATAAACACGGACTATTTGAACGTGGTGCAATCCAACATGCTTCGTCGAACGAGCTATTTGGAAAGTTCGGGTTCTCGCTTTCAGTTGTAAATCGCCAGCTTATGGATTTCATTTAAATATTAAATTTTAGTTGCAATTTAATAGTAGATTCCAGTGTGTTGGCGAATCCAGTTCAATTGACTGGTGATCCGAGAGAACCCTGCTGGCAGTCCCTGGGTACAGCCCTGTGTGGACACAAACAGCGACAGCCCCACCATAGTGGATCCTTGTTTCACGACCAAGGGACTGCCAGCGTCGCCAAAGCACATGGACTTGCCGTTGATGGTGCGGGTGTACAGGATGCGGTCCGTGATGGCGGCCAGACCGTAAAAGGGGATGCACTCGGTGTTCGACATGATCTGCAGGTCGACGCACTGCAGCCAGTCGGGTTGTGTCTGTGTTGATGCGGTGCTGCCCCAGCCGCAGGTGGTGGCCCACCTGTTTTCGTACTGATTCGATTGTTCCCGCAGTCCTGGCAGAGCGACCTTCCTAATCTTGTTGCTGAAGCTCACCTGAGGGACGCGCACCAGGGCGAGGTGTTCGTTGTCCTGAACGTACTGGGTGCTTTCCACATACATTGCCAAAAGAGCCTGGCTACGGAGTGTCGCTCCGAAGTAAATGGTTACCCCGGTGCTGCCCGTCAGTGCCACTACACCACTGATTGCTCTGGTGGAAGGCCATGCCCACCACATAGGGAGCCTGTCCATCGTACGCTGGATTTCCGTTGGTGATGACTTGGTCAGGTTCGGGACTGACCGCGTCAGCAGCAGCCACAGTCAAGGCTAACAGAACTACTACCAACAGTGGCATGTTCCCCCGACGCTTTGATTCTGTCCAATATGGGGTATTAGCTTATATATGTACGTATGGTCAGAGTGTCAGAGCTTTGCACATTAGACATCATTTATTATTTCTTATCTCGGGACTTGGGAGAGACTTGGGAGCTGAGTTTTGAGCTGGCTAACGACTTTACATGGAGTAGGCGAAAAAAATAACTGTGTACTCGTAGAAGTGATCCAAACACAAGTATGCCTGGTGAAAACATTCCATAACTCTACAATAACAGTAACACTACAGCTACAGTCTCAGATTATATTTCAAAGTATTAGTTTTAAAATTGGGTCTTATTCGATGGAGAGATATACTACACTGATTCGCGATTTAACGGGTGAGGGAAAGCCGATTAATGGCACACGCAACAGCAACTTCCCAACTGGGACCAAATTCTTTGGCCAAATGAATGAGCTGGGAATGCAGGACTACGGTACCTACACGTATCCAGATGGCTCACGCTACGTGGGCTATTTTCGCAACAATCGCTTTCACGGAACTGGCTCCATCCAACTGCCTGCTCCGCTGGGTGTCAGCTTCCAGGTGACTCACCAGGACGGCAAGCTTATGAAAATCGAGGAAATGGTCTTTGACGATCAGTTGAAGGTGGATTTTGCTCGAATGGAAGATGGCTCCGTTAGCTTCCACCCCTGGAAGTACTGCTCGCCGGAGGATCGTCGCTTCTACAAGGAGACTAGATCTCCACTGGCCGCTGTAGGTCCATACAAATATCAGACCCAAGATGGACCCTCTCCGCCTGATCTGCCGCTAAACGTCTTTGACTTGGGCTTCGGCCGGCTGCACCCGCAGGGCTACCTAATGGACCTGAAGCACGGCTCCCCGAGCATCTATGTGGGAAGCCGCAAGGTGCGTCACTGGATCATGGAGAACTGTCGTCACGGCAAGCTGACCAAGTACCATCTCAGAAGCGCGGTAAAGGCAAAGTTTGACCGTCAGATTATGAAAAACAATCTAGAGGTCAACCAAGTCTGTCAGAAAAACTCTGGCGGCGTACCGCCAATGCCTATGCCTGGCGTATGTCACCGTTCCAAGAGCCAGGAGAGCTCCGAATCGGCCAAGGAGACGCGCCTACATGCGGCCAGCACTTCGGACAGCTGCAGCTCCAAGATCGATCGTACCGTGAAGAAGGAGCCCCGTCGCAAGTGCAGGAAGACTCCGAAGAAGGGCAAACGCGAGAAAAGAGACGACACTAGCGAAACCCACGCGTGCCGCATCAACTGATGTTGCATCATCATGGGATTAGTTTTCATTCGGTTCTGCTTAAATATATATATATATATTTTGTGTACGGCTGACCTATATTTTGATCCAAGGCGTGGTGGGACAAGTTAGGGCCCAAGATTTATGGCGAAACAACCAAAACTGCAATCGAACATGAAAAGCCACTTAGGCCTACGGATGGAGGACTCCCCCATCCCGATGAGGCGTGGCATTTGGGTCAGCGAGTGTGTGTAGCACTTTTCAAGTTCACCTGCACCTGTCACAGAATCACTCTAGGACCCTCAGACACAGACACAGAGACAGGCTCAAGAGTCGAGCACACATTCGGGTAATGAACCCATTGGCGGCTGGCATTATGCTACACGTGCGCGGACTTCTGGGGCGTTCAGAGTCGCCATGGGGTTCGGCGGGAGCGGGAAGCACGCACAGATAAATTTGATGTTAATTATAGCCTCAGCAAAAACTTCATTTAATTAAAAGGGAACGAAAGTGAAATCAGAGAAAGGCAAGGAAAGCAAAAGCGAAACACAAAACACAGCGGAGAGCGCCAAAACATATTTCAATAGTGGGCGCTCCCTTGACACAAAGAAAGGACTGGAAAATCCTATATATCTATGTATATGTATATATATATATATATATATATATATATACATATATGTATATTTTTTTGTGTGTTTTGTGTTAGAATTCGCGATTTTCTTTATCAACCCTTGCATGTTTGATTTTCATTTACATGACCAGGCCGTGATGGGAAAGGAGAGGTAATAGAGGACAGGACTGGACAGAACAAGAAGCCAAGAATACAACGTGACTCAATATCAACCCACACACATATTCATAGGAACCAGCACACACACACACACACATAGACACAATCCTCGTAGCACTCAGACCTGGCCACCATCTAAATGGACATTCGAAGTTACGCCCGGACACGGCGTTGTTATCACATGCCGCTGGCGATTCTTACACTCATTCGTCTTCGTTCCAACTGGGCGAGGAAGTCAGATACTGCCCCGTACGTGTGTATGTATGTGTCCGGGCTTCCTCTCGATCCCTACCGCAATGTCCTGGTGCCTGTCTATGTAAATTCCTGTACGTTACACAGCGTTCGCTGTGTGCGTTTTGGGCACGTTTTGGCTTTGATAAGTTGGCCATGGGTTGGTCATTGGTGTTAGACTGTGCTGTGGGCCAGGACTCGACTCGGCTACTCGACTCTCTGTCTGTTCTTCATTCATATTCATTCATTATTAGAAAAAATTCAGCATTCGCTAGTGTCTGTGTGAGCGAGCATGGGGGCGGAGGTGTAGAAGTATTTGTGTTAGTCGTTGTCCTTTTGGATGATGGTCTTTTGCGCCTTGCTGGCCTGGTAAGCGGGCTAAGCCGTTCAGTCTGCGCATAAGGCTCCTCCGACGCGCTACAGCGAAGGACGAACTAACTAAAAACTGGGAATTAAATAGTTTTCCTACATCCTGTGATGAAGACTCTTCAGCACACCCTCAAAGCGGTGCAAGAGGAAACTCAGTTACAACTAAGTTAATCCTTAAAGTGCAATTATTAATAAGCAATTCTGGAGAATTGTGCATAACGAGTATTAAATGTGACAAGTGTGATTAAGATAATTAGTAAGTTTAAAAACTAAAACTCAAATTCCCAGAACAACTCTGGTGTCACCTCGCCACATCAATTATCTGTGACCTGGGCCCCGCCATGCGACTTGAATAAAGGGGGCTGGCAAATGCAGAGCAGCGCCGATGAGAAGAGGGAATTCTACAGAGGTCAGAGGGGAAAGAGGTGAGTAGCCTTGCCAGAAGGAAATCCCTACATTTCTCATGCAATAATTAAAAATACAGAGCCGCATCGCAGGAGGACAATAGGTCGTATGAGCTGAACGGTAGGAGGAGATAACTTTTCCATACCATCTTTGGACACCATCTCAGCTTTTTCTCTACCAAACCTATTCTTGCACAGATTTCCAATCACAAAACCAGAGCAGCGACGCCGAGAGCAGCCACCAGGAGCCCCACTTTGTCGTCCAGCCTCCTCCGCCTCCACAACTTTATGAAGATGGCGGCACTGGCGATGTTGACGATGAGGAGGACTACTCAATATCCGTATCGGCAATAATGCAGAGACGTGCCAGTGTACGCGGCTATCGGGGAAAACGTGGCAGCCGCAATTCGCGACGAGCATCTAGTCCCATGGATCACGTGCTGGATAGTGTGGAGCGGCGGCGCTCCAGTGTCTATACGACAAGTTCAGGCAAGGCACTCCCGCAATTGTGGGGAAAAGATTTCGCTTAGTTAACGAGCAGCTGCAGTGGAGATGGAAGATGGCTGATGGGAGATGGGAGATGGGAGATGGAGATGGGCGTCCTCTAGTGGCGGCTAATCAACGTCTGGGGGCCTCTTTTCTGTAATTTCCCAGGCTACGTGCGGCCATTTAGACGGTCACGAGCGAGGAGCCCACTCGGCGTATGTGTAATATGTAACGTGTGTGTGCTTTGCTTTGGTTTACTTCACAGAGGAGGGCACCAATCAGGAGTCCACGCAAGAGCAAATCTTTGAGAACATACGCCTACATAAGGAGGTTATACAGTCGGTGAAGTTACAGCCATGGCCCATCCGCAAGAAGCTCAAGCTGGTGCGGCAGGTGGGTGCAGAATGTGTGCTGGAAAAGTGGAGAAGGGGGGGGTGCGAGGGCCTCGAAACTGGGCGCGTTCGTTTTCACGCTGCCTGTCAGGTCGTTGAAAATGTTACGACCTCCACCTCCCTTCGAACACTCCACTCATCAAATCCTCACAGCAAACTTTTCGATTTCATTCACACCACCTCCTCCTTATCTTTGTTCACGTTCTTTCCATTCCATTCCATGCCCCGTCTTGTGGCTTCGCCCTGGCATTTTTAATGATGTTTGGACTTGGATCTGCCCCCCGTGCATGTGTTGACAGGCCAAAACATATGTGGCACGCCACGAGGGCGCGCTTCAGGAGCGCTTCGCCATGTCACGCAGCACCCGAGACTTGTGGGCGAGGTTTAAAATTTTAATGGCGGCAGTAAGTGATTTTCCCCTTATGCCAATCTTCTCCTCAGCAGCAAATTTTCATAGCCGGAAACGCCTGCCGAATACAAAATGCATACTGCAGAGTGCAGAATGCGCCCAGAACCCTAGTAGGGTGAAAATATTTATGTTTACACAATTTATGGGCCACTTTCCGGACTGGATGCCAGAACGGACGGACATTCAATAAATCCCCAGTCGCATAATTCACAGATTTATGCTCGGTT
Source organism: Drosophila lowei (assembly GCA_008121275.1). Classification (NCBI taxonomy): domain Eukaryota; kingdom Metazoa; phylum Arthropoda; class Insecta; order Diptera; family Drosophilidae; genus Drosophila; species Drosophila lowei. The sequence goes on along the minus strand of CM017781.1, from coordinate 14,701,644 downwards.
CGGTGGCTGGCATTCACTTGAAAACCAATTAAAATACGAACTTTGGATGCAACTCCTTGGAGACTCCAAGCCCGTAATTCATGTGCTTCCCCTCTATCTCCAACCTGCAGCGCTGGCGACACTGGAAGCGGGAGACGACCAGCTTCCTTACCGTCCTCATACCCTGGGAGCTGCGCATCAAGGAAATCGAATCCCACTTCGGCTCCGGCGTCGCCTCCTACTTTACATTCCTGCGCTGGCTTATGTGGGTCAACATTATGATAGCCATTCCGCTGGTTGCCTTTGTCATCGGACCGGAGGTGGGTAGCCGTAACCACCGTGAAAGCCCCCATTTATGCATTCATTTGTGTGTCCGTTGTGTTTCTTCTCGCCCAGTATTTTGCCACGAAACACGGGGAAACGGATCCAAGGAAACGCATGACCGACGCGGAACGAAAAGTGGCTGGCAATCTCTTCACATTCTGGGAATTTGAGGGATTCCTCAAATACTCACCTATGTTTTATGGGTAAGTTTCCTCAGCCGTAAGTTTCCTGCCGATAATTGCCCTGCTCATCTTCCCTGCTTCCCTGCTTCCCTGCTGCCTTTGCCTTCTGTTCTCTGTTTTCTGTTTGTCTCTCTTTCCGCAGTTACTACTCGAGCACTTCCGGCATTAGCGTTTCCGGATATAAGCTGCCCTTAGCCTATTTCCTTACCGCCGTCTTGGTTTACATCTACAGCTTTGTGGCCACGCTGAGAAAGTGAGTATGGCTAGGACTATGGGGTCGGGGTCCCTGGGGGTGTCCGTGCAGAAGAGGCACTTCATTAAATCTCTGGTCATCGAAGCCGCAAAAATCAAACTAAATGTCAGACTGCTCGTTAATTAATTAAACAAAACTGAAACGCTGATTAAATAATACAAATCTTGGCACGGGCGTGTCTGGCTCACGAAACTTTTGCGCCCTCAAAAAAGAGGGAGGAGCAGAAGGCATAAAGGAATTGACCATTATGAGTTACGCACGCACAGGGACACAGACACGTGCGGTAAACTGGGGGCGGTAAACTGGATGGCAGGACTGTAGGTCTATTGGGCGGAAACGGAAACGAAACGGCAAAACGCCATTTTGACCGGGCGAAAGCCATTGGGCTGCTCGCTTTAATGGCTTTGTCGGCATTATGCTGATTTCGTAATTGAACAAAGTAGCAATGTCAACAGTGAGCAGTGTGCAGGCCCAGCCCTGACCTTGCCACTTGTCGTGGCACGTGCTCAGAGTGCGTGAATTATACGTATGTTTATGCTGCATTAGGATAACTGGAATTGGGATTGGAATAGGGTTTGGGATTGCCAGGATTTGAGCACAAATTATGGCTTGTAAGAGCGGGATATGCAGGAGGAGCAGAAGCAGCTGAAACTTTTTCCCTGATTTCTCAATAGAATGGCAGAGAACTCTCGCAACTCGAAACTTTCCTCGAAGGATGATGAGTGCGTCTTCTCGTGGAAGCTCTTCACCGGCTGGGACTTTATGATTGGTAAGTGGCCGACCACGCAGCTGAGCTGTCGTTACAGCAACTTTTGCAACTCTTGCAACTCTCACAGGACACGCGGAGACGGCGCATAATCGCATTGCATCCGTGGTTGTCGGCTTCAAGGAGGCCTTGCTGGAGGAGGCCGAAAAGAAAAAGATAATCGCAAGTAAGTCGCCGCCAAGTTAAAGCTATTCGCGTGCCATAATCAATGGGGTAATGCCCTTTCAGCTGGCGGGTAATCCTCCAAAGAATACTGGTCAATATATTGGTAATGGGTCTGCTGGGTCTGTCGGGTGCCACGGTGGTGCTGCTTGTTAATCAGTAAGTGAACGAATAAGAGCAAATCTCCCAGGCAACTCCACTTATTCCTGGCTTCCCTTTGGCTTTGCTTTGCCCTTGCCTTTGCCTTTGCAGCTCTGAGGATTTGGCGAAACACGACAACTGGCTGAGCAGGAATGCTGTGAACGTGACCATGACGTTGCTCTCCTTCTTTTGCCCATGATATTCGAGGCTCTGGGCTTGTTTGAGAACTGGCATCCCAGGCAGCAGCTAAGACTGCAGCTGGCCAGGTAAGAAAATAAATATAGCGTCCTCTCTCGCTGGGGGTATCTTATCCTCTGTGTATTTCCTGCAGAATTATGATACTCAACATGCTGAATCTGTACTCCCTGATGTTCTCCTTCATCTACAAGATCAACAGCAAGGAGAAGCCGCTGCAGTTGCTGAAGCTGGAGAACGAGACCAACACAATGGAGCTGCAGAATCTTTTAAGCTCCATCGAGGCCCTGCGTGCCATGACGCCCACCACGTCGCTCTACAGCGACAGTACATCGGAGGGCCTGTTCGACGAATCCACTTCTACTGCTGCGTGGGGCGAGGATGGCGGCAGCACCACCGACGGCCTGTTCTCTACGACAGCAGCCGCCGCCCTGATCTCCACCGCTGTGCAGCGGATCAAGTGCTATAACATGACTTTCAAATGCTCAAAACCTATACGAACCATAATCAGTGCAAAGAACTTGGCCACCACACTGATGCTGCTTAATCTGACAACACCTACCGTGCTGCCACCAACCACTTTACCCACTACTTTGCCCACTACTTTGCCTACGACTTTGCCTACAACTTTGCCTACGACTTTGCCTACGACTTTGCCAACGACATTGCCCACGACCCCGACCACGGAACCGACTACAATTCGAACGACTTCGTCGCCTTGGACAACGGTAGCCATTAAAGCTACCACATTGACCACAGAGCCGAGTACAACGACACCTTGGAGCACAGTTCCGCCTTCAACAAGCACCCCTGAAGAATCTACAACAACGAAAGCCCCCACGACCCCCACGACCGCAAGGGCAACGACAACCACACCAACAACTTCAAGGCCAAGTACCATTTCGACAACCACCAAAACCACCACCACCACGGAAGCACCCAAGAAAGAAGAGGAGGAAGAATTCTTCTATACCACCGACAACGACAACGAAGATGTCTACGACTATGGCAGCGATGAGCCGCTGGCATCACCTTCCACTGTGGCTCCGGACAACGACAGCTTCTCCAGCTACACGGACTATTCGGAAGATCCACCCGTTTCGGATGATGACTACGAGGACACGGAGGACGGGGACACCACCCAACAGGCCGATGACCCCCTGGCTCTGGTTCTGGCCCAATTGGATGATGATGAGGAAAAGGCTCAGATCCGAACGAAAAGGGCTTTGGGCGATGCACCTATATGGCGAACTAGCAAATATAGTAGACGACATCGAAATGAATCCAGTGTCACTGGGAGACAAGCTGGGTCCACCACAGAGTCTGCGAATACGCCACCAAACCGTTGGCCCGTTTATAGGCCACCCTATAGACCTCCCACAACAAGGACGACCGCCAGCACAAGACCCACCAAGAGGATACTCACCGAAGAGGAGTGGAATAACCTCATAAATCAGTTGAGACTTGGGCGCAGAAAAACCACCACAACTACGCCCACCCCCACCACCAGCACCCGAAGAACACGAGGATGGTTTAGGACATCAACCGTAGAAAGTACCTCAACCACCGACGATTACACATCATCCACCACAGAGTATGGCACTGACTCCACCAGCCCAGAAAGCAGCACCAGCAGCGGCGGCAGCAGCACCACTGAGGATGACTATTCCTTCACTGAACGATATGGAAAGACCCCGTACTATATAGGATACGGGAATGCAGCGGAGATCGGGAGCACCGTCTATTACGACGAGGACAGCGAGTACCTAGAGCTCTGTGTAATTACCGTGTGTCCCAAGGGGCCAGAGGACGACATATTCGGTGGCAGCACCACCGATGGCCTGGACAGCACCACCCCGAGCAGCGACAGCAAGCATCTATCCACAGTCAAGCTGACTCCCCTGGAGCGGAAGATGAAGCGCCTGCGGGAGGTGAAGCTGGCGATTAAGCAAATCCAGACCAATTTGACAACCATGTGCTGGGAGACGTCCCTAGGCCAGGAGCTATCAAAGGTCATCGTCTTCGATGGGGTGAGTGTACAAGAGAGAAGCAGCTGCTGAGCAATCCCAAAGATGCCACAGTTTAAAAGTGAATTTATCACCAGAAGCAGCTATCAATTTCCCGACTCGACTCCGGGCTCTCGGAAGCGAGCCAACCAACTGCTTCTGTATCAAAATCTATTTAGTCCAAAATATGATTGAACCCAAAGCGGAGTATCTGTGTACACAGGGGGGCAGACCAGAAGGGAATTTCAGCCATTCTGTTGGCATCTCTTGAGCGTTTTGAGCGTGAAATCCCGTTTAGCTAAATTATCCGGAAAATGTAACGCAAAATTTGTTTTCCGTTCTTTCGTCTCTTCCAAGGGTACACGGGGGTGTACGAGTAGAAAAATCAAATTTTTGCGCTCGTCTAGAAACCCAAAATCAACTTGACTTAAAAAAGGCCAACGTCGGAAAAGAGCAAATCTGAATAGGGAAATATTTGAAAGGAAGCAAAGGAAGCACAAACGAAAAGTATTTTATCATAATAATCGCTCTCGGGAGTCTTTCCATTGATACAAAACGCAGCTGGCATTCAGGCAGCGCAGGAAATTGAAGTGGAAGTGGAAATGGGGGGCACACTTATGAATCCCCCCTGTGCAATCCGAAATCGAAAATTTACATAAGCCATAAGCATGATTGTGAACTTTAGCCCTCGAACGCCAAGTCTTATTTGCCCATTTGCCACGTTGAGTCTCGAGTGTCGATTGGCATCCCATTGGGGCTGCTTGCTCTTGCTGTTCGCTGAACTTTAAGTCTAATCGTAAACAAATTCAGGGAATTGCTAAAGTTTTCAAGGTTGCCCTGCCATCGATGACCTGACATCGATGTTATCCAGTCAGTGCTATCAGTGCTAGACAGAGCAAATGTGGGGAGCAACCGTAACAGAACTAGGCGGGCATTGGGAGTTTCCAAAGGGATCTCAATCCAGGGATTACTTTCCCTTTTATTTCGTACTTAACATTTGTCCGACATTCGTGTAAACTGCCTGGGTCAAGGCTGAGCCACAAAAAAATAAACAAAATGGGTCTGGTACCCAATTTGATTATGCACCCGACATGGCGTACATAATCTCTATTAAACGATTTAAGCACATAAATTAAACAAGTTACGGGCTGGGGCTTAAACGCATTCATGCTTTACGCATAACAAAAAGGCCCGCAAAGTAAAATTGAGTGCGCTCTTTGTGTGTGGCCTCTGGGATACTACTTGAGCCCGGTTTCGTTTGGTGTTCGGTTCGAACTTGGGGCACGTGTTCGTGCATGAACGGCGACCACAATGTGTATGGGGGTTCTGTGGGATAGTTCGGCTAGACTAGGGAAATCAGCCATAAACTACAAGACACAAGATCCACCAACAGGGACATTACAGGGACAGTTACGTGCTTCAGCTTTAAAGTGTCTCGAGTCCGAAATCCGACTGGAGCTTCATTGCAAAATGCGTATTAAGCCCACCTTCTTCTTCTCATCCAAAAGCTGATGTCCATTGTGGCCCCACTCTGCATCGACTTCCTGCGTGCTTTGTTTGTGCGCTACGTCAATCAAAACTGGTGCTGGGACATGGAGAAGACTTTTCCACAGGTGAGTGCGAGGAGAGCCCGGGACTCTGTCTGGCTCTGGCTCTGTCTCTGACTCTGGTGCAGGTGCAACTTTGACTAATGCGAGGCTTTGTTTCCGTGGGACAGTACGGGGACTTCAAGATAGCCGAGAACATCCTGACGTTGATTAATAACCAGGGCCAAGTGTGGATGGGCATATTCTTCTCGCCGGGCCTGGTACTCATCAACCTGGTCAAGCTGATGATTATGATGTACTTCAGGTCGTGGATAGTCCTCACCTGCAACGTGCCCCACGAGGTCGTTTTCAAGTGAGTTTCCCCCATTGGGTGGCGGAATTGGGTCAATGGAATGGCTGCTAATCCAATTCCATCTTTTCTTGCAGGGCCTCCAAGTCAAACAACTTCTACCTGTCACTGTTGCTGACCATGTTGTTCCTTTGTGTGCTGCCCGTGGGATATGCCATTGTCTGGCTGCGCCCCTCCTGGCACTGTGGACCCTTCTCAGAGTACAACCGGATTGCCGAGTTCATTACAAACACCACACGTAATGCCCTGCCCCAGTAAGCGGACGAGGAATCTCATGCAAGCCAAAGAACCGAAGAAGTCATTGGGTATTATTGCATAATTTCAGACAACTCCATGAGCCCCTGGACTACCTGACCTCATCGAGCACCGTGATTCCCCTGCTGCTCCTACTCATCCTGATCATCTACTATCTGGTGTCGCTGACGGGCGCCCTGCGCGAAGCCAACCAGGACCTGCGGACGCAGCTGCAGAAGGAGCGCGAGGAGGAGCGCAAGAAGATCTTCAAGGTGCCCGAGGTCAAGCAGGCGGAACCGACGGCGACAACGTTGACAAATCGCTGGCGAAAGGTACTCGAAGCCTCCTCGCCAGTCACCCCCACCCAGCAGCCCGACTTCGACACGGAGGAGTACAAGAATCAGGCCAGGAAGGGTAAGCCCAAGAAGAAATTTATCCTATCTCAGCTTGCAAATCATTTGTTCCGACTCTCTCCTCCCCAGAGCTTATCTCACGCATCATGAAGAAGGCCCTACGCAAGGGCTCAGCCACCTCGGACGAAGACTCCTTTGTGCGACGCGATGACGACGATACGGACACTGAGCACCAGGACTCCCTGCCACACGATGAGGAGGCCAAGGACAAGCGGTTCGGCCTGTCGCGACTGCAGCAGATTCGTCGCACTCGGAAGCCCTCGCTGGTGGACATTGTGCAGATTGCCAAGCAGGAGCGGGCCCGGGCCAGTTCCATTGTGGCTGCCAATGGTGGAGGGTTGGCCAGCAGTTCGGGGGCGGGTGGCGGAATTGGTGGCAACTTTCCCGTGAAGGAGCCGCATCCCAAAAGCCGTTTCAAAGTCGAGAAGCACGAGCGAAGAGATAGAGGCAGCATGAAAGAGAAAAAGGAGCCCAGGCACAAGCAACCGCCACCCTACGAGTCGCCCAAGGAGAATGAACATGATCCGGATACAAATTCAAGGATTGTCAGCGAGCGCCGCGCCAGCTTGCTACGTCGCCACAAGGAGCAAGGGGAGGACGAGTCGAAGCCACCCACACCAGAGCCGCAGACACCCACGACAGAGCGCGCCCAACAGACAGCAGAGGAGTCAACACCCGAAACGCCTCCGCTGGCCAAGAGCAAATTCCACATAGTTGACGAAAAGAAGCCGCCGCAGGAGGTAGAAGATAAACCCTTGCCATCACCCAGGGAAAGCGGAGGTGGAAGTGGCGGAGGTGGAGGCGGAGGCGGCGGCGGCGGAGGAGGACTCGAGGCTATTGGCCTGGGAAAGTTCAAGTTTCGCAAGCACAAAATCAAGTCAAATAATGCGGTTGCTAAGCCAGAGCCTGAAGTGTTCAAGTTCGATGAGAGGAGCGTGGAGAAGAGCAAGGCTAGTGGACTCTCAGATGTGCCCGCCTCGGATCACCTAAGCAGCGAGGTGGCCGGCGGAGAGGAGCAGCAGCCGAACCTGCCCTCACCCACGCCCAGTCAGGGCCATCATCAGCGCCAGTTGTCTGTCCTCTCGCGACAGGGACGCAAGAAGATTGGCTCCCTTCTCGCCCTCGTACGCGAGGCAGTCAACCTCAAGAAGGACGATGTGGAGCAGGGCTCGGATGAGTCTCCTGGTCCTACCACGCCCACATATTTGGCCTATACACCGCCCCCACCACCATCAGTATTGTCGAGCAACTCCAGCGCCACTGCCCTCGAGATGCCACCCACACCGGAACCGGAATCTCCAACGCCCAGTGCACCTCTGCATTTTGGCAGCGGCACATCCTCATCGTCTGGTCGTCCTCATTCGCGGCCACCCAAACCACCGCCAGGGGTGGCCACACCGACGGCCACATTGGCCACAATGGATGACTTGGAGGAACTGGATTTGCCCGGACCCATCACATTCCCCAACCGAAGCGCCTCCCAGCGACGTCGCACCATGAGGCAGGACTCGCAGAGCTCCATTTGGTCCGATAACATACCCACAATCACCATCAGCACCACCGGCAGCGACGAGTGCATTGTGGACGCGGTGCCGCCGGAAAATGGGCTGCCAGAGACGCGTGGCAGTGAACCGCCGGGGCCCACGGTCAACATTATCAAGATCAACATTGAGGACGAGGAAGAGCAGGATAAATAAATGCTCGTCCTTCAAGTGCCTTGAACGCCAGATTGTCTTCTTAACCGAAGGAATTAGTATTCTTCCTACTCTCTAATCACAATTTAGCTTGAATCTTGTTCTTCTGACTACCAAAAAATACAATACTCGTACAATACTTTCATTAAATAATTTAATTCCTTATGAAAATTGAAATAAAATCTACATATATATATTGCACGAAATCGAGATTTTTTGTTTTAAATATGAAAATATTCATTGAGGTAATGGAAAACTGATCAGCGAGTTCAAATTTGAAATTAAATAAGACGCGCAAAGCATAGTGTTGGCAAACGTCTGCATTGGTATCGATAGCTGCCAAGAAGCTTTTAGCTCTACAAGTTTATTTATCGTCACTAATAGCCCTTTTCCACTGCCGCGCGTTTCTTATCGATATCGGAATAGACGCAGTGACGCAGAATAGACGTTGCGAATGCTCGCACCTGCGTTCGAAAAGGACGCAACTTTCCGCCATCCTATGTAAAAAAAACTGAGTCTCCGGCAGTTTATAATAAGCCCAAGGCCAGCAGCCTTTAACCATGAAAAGTATGTAGAATGTCGCCTGCGTTCAAACAGAGAAAACGTACCGGTACTTCCCGCTGCCAAGTTCCATCCGGTACGCTGTCGATTCCATCGGGTACGTACGATGCCAGAAATAACACTAATATATTAATACTAATATACATTTATAGTATATATATATATTTATGATATGGAATAGAATATACCATAATAATATTTTGTATATTGTAAGTAAGTATTTACTTTTATATGAATATTAACGAATTATTGGCGTGGTTTCAGTTTTTCAACAACACTGAAACATTCGTGCTCAACTATCGGAACCTATTGATCAAATTAAAAGCTCTGTCATAAAGTTTCCAAGTTGCTGCGGACGCAACCAAATGGCGCCAGTGTAAAATTATTTGAATTCGAATTTGAATTTATATTGAACTATTTCCAATTTACAATGGGGAGCTTTAAAAGCGGAACTCAACTTAAATTATACTATCTAACTAATGTACTTTTAAAATAAATTATGCCAGAATTATATCCCGAACTACCTTCGCTTACAAAAGTATACTCAGGCCTCCACAAATTTAAAAAATGCTGCTTAAATTAATAGCATTTGCACTATCTATTAATAAATAATAGTTCCCTAGCTATTACAGTATATATATGTACATGTATTCATCAGATTAGTTGATTCAGAAATTGAATTTCATTTGGAACTCAGCTCGAAAAGAATATGATTTCTTCAATGAAACCGAAAGTGCTGCGACGTTTGTCGTACAATAACCTTCTTATCAGCTGCCCGAGCGATAACCTGCTAACTCCAAAAACTAAAAACTAGGCAAAATGTAGAGCAGAGAGCGGCACTGCACAGCTTCCTGGCTATTACCACACAGAAAACCTATTTAGACAACTCTTATAAGACAATCACTGCTCAAATATTTACCAGATTAAATGGTATTTCACTTAGGAAATATGAAGCCCAACGAAAACGAAGAGCAGAGCAATTAAAGTGCGAGTACCTTAACACTGAAGATCATCTGAATCTTCTGGGAGAGAGAGCCCACAAGTCCAGCAAGATCTGCGCCCGCTCTGAGCACACTCACAGATACAGATGCAAAGAGAGCCGCTCCGCATAGAGTTTCACTCGACTGAGAGTTGCGATCGGCCGATCGTCGCATTCCTCGAAAATCCGTTGAGCGTTGCGGTTGTTGTCAGTCTCTCCTGAGCGACGAGTAAGTGATCGGTGATCGGGTGCTCTGTGGATGTGAAGCCCACTCCATTGTAAATGTGGTGTGGTTGTGTGGTGCAGTGTCGTGCGGAGCGGAGGAGTCTCAAGTTTTCTTGGGTCACTTTATTTTTTTTTTGACTGTCTTGCTGTTGCTGTTGCGGGCCAGGGACAGGGACCAACCAGGCGAAAAGAAAACCTCTAGATAAAAAGTATCTTGTGTGTTTTGTGTGTGTGGCTATGGCCATATGACAAAGTGTTTACTCAAAAGGTTCTTGCCTTCGATGTGCTGATACAATTACACGAATGAAACGCGTACAATGTGGTAGGGAAAACGGAGCAACATAATACGAGTGCGACGACAACAGTCAGCAGAAAAGTGAAATGGTAGAAAAATTCAGAGAAGTGTGCACACTTCAATTGAAATCTGAATGAAAGCAACCCGAATGGAAATAACCCCTGCAACAATTGTCCTATTAATAATATCAGGAATATTTAGGAGATCTGAAATCCCCCAAAAGTGTCAGGCACATGCAGCAGCAGCATGTGTTATGGACTGCCTAAAACACCGAAACAGAAACAGAAACAGAAAATGTATCTACCACAAAAATAGCCGATAAATAAACGAAAATAACGCCAGTTGTTGCGCTCTTGCATCTGTGCATCTGTGCATCTGTAAGATACGAAACGCGGTTCGGAGTTCGTAAAAGTATCTTGAGTGCGTTCGGGAGTTCTCTTTTTTTGAGTGTTTTTTTTTTCTGTTTTTCCTCTTCTCTACCTGCTGGCTACGTCTAAGTGTGCGTGCTAACGTTGTGTCTGTGTGTGTGAGTGTGTAGTGAAGCAGTGGATAAAAACAAACGCTGCGATAAAGATACAGGCGAAAAGGTGCAAACAAAAACGCAGTTTCAAACGCCACAACGCAGCGCAGAGCAGGGCAGGGTAGCGGATCGGATCAGATCTGTGGCTCCCAAAGCCAAGTCGTCTTTATATAGAGTCTGATATCACACTATGCGGCGACGGGCTAGTTCGTAGCCCCAAATTCTTATCGCAAAAGGAACTCGTGTTCATAGGCGCGTATCACGTCCACACACAGAGCTCTTGGGCCGCTCCCGCTCAGCAAATGAAATCTGAATGGAGCGGATGTTCATTCGGACTATATACATACATAAGTACACAGATCTGATCGTACATATTGTGTGTACATACTCGTAATATCAGTGTGTGTGCTGGTGAGTTGGCCTCAGCTGAACTCGCCCGCCTGCAAAGGGTTCTCCAGGCTGGAAGTCGAAACGAAATCGGAGACTCCATGAGCCCCAGCCTGACAACACAAACCCCAGAACGATTTCATGTGCTCAATTCGGACTCGCAGCGAAGCCGTTCTTGTGACCCGGGACTGATAAGCCAAAACATAGTACACATTTCGACTATAATCGTACAAGAAGCCAACGAATCTGAATCTGTGTTACGCCTCAGGGAAAAATAAATGTGTACCATTGATAAAAACATGAAAGAAAAAAACGAATCTCAAAATTAATAAGAAAAAGAATTTTTGTGCCAACAAACATCTCCAGTGGGAATGTGTATATAATAATACTACGAATCTCTGGATCGGATCCTAGCTGATCATAGCAATAGGAGTAGAATGGGTCACCACTAGCGGAGAGTGGAAGAGCAAAGTTCCAGCAATACAATGTGGGAAACTTAAACTATTATAGAACACGAGTAATGGACCATTGCAAAGCTTTGCATTCCTCTTAGTGCTGGCGGTATCAGCTTGCACTGGGTTCACATTCCGAATCTTAGCTACGAGAACTGGAATTTTCTTGCTCTCAAAAGGCGAACATCTTTGCTTTCTTGTCATCTTGTTGTGGCTCTTGCTAGGACCCCGCTCTATAAAGGGTGATATCATCGCCAGCTAGTACTTGCGGCAAATATTTGCTAATTAGTGCCTCAGGCCAACTGCCTAACTGAATTCGCGCATAAAGATACTGCATCTGGGATCTTAGGATAGCTTAAATGAATCTAGCCTTGCCGGGGATTAAGAATGCAGCTACAGACTGCAGCAGACATTTGAGCAGGCCCATTATTAAATGGCACAGCACATGTGAATGACTGTGCCTCTGGTCGGAGTGAATGAAATCATCGGATATAATTATTTCAAGTTCCCGAAAAGCACAAATAGAGCCAGGGGACTGGGGGACTGTTAGTACATTGTATGTACATTATAGGAAGCAAACATACTATACAGAACTGTTCGGAGCTCATTTCATTTCCAGCGCATATCTTTTCAGTTTATTTATGTCTCTCTCTCTGCTTGCGGCTGGCAGTTGTTTGAAATTTTCATTTGCAGTTTTGCTTTTTGGTTTTTGTTTTTTGCTTTTGGTTTCTGTTTATCCAAATGTACTACTGGAAGGCCGGCCAGACCCGTCTCGCGGAGCTCATTGCGTGAACTGGTCGGGCAAAGTTTATTTTTCGAGCCATTTGTCCGAGGAACTAATTAAAAACCCGTCCCGGAATATGGTCTTCCTCTGTGCGTGTTTGCGAGTATATCTCCCACAATATGTGGCACACATGTTTCCAGATTTCGGGGATTGATTCTTAGATGATATTAGTTGACTCATGATGAACCAATGCATTTTTCCAGCATATGACGGAAGTCGCTCACCAACCTCCAGCAGTAAGAGCAACGATCCAGTTATGAATTGAGCTGTGGAACGACGACGAAACTGAGAGGAAACCCACCCAGAATACAGATACTCGAAATAGTTTTCCCAACTTATCCTGTCACCCACCTATAGACTCTAAGCGAAAGGCTAAACCACCCTACGAAACCCACCATGAAGCGCAGCAGGTGGAGCCTATGTGGCTCCTCCACGACGCGCTTGCTGCTGGCCGGCGTCCTACTCTCCTGCTGTACCCCAGACGCGTTCGGCGCCCAGCGCACACCCATTAACTCCGCCGGACACGAGCTGCGCGCCACCACGTTCATGCCGGCCCTCGAGTGCTACGATCCCTATGGCAGACCGCAGGTAAGTGCGGGAGGGAGAGAGAGTCGCTCCCCGATATTTGTTTGTCCACAGACCAATTGAAAGAAATTAGAAGTGGCTCGAGTATTTATTCATTCCGTTTTGGGGGGTCAAATTCAAATTCAAATGAAAGATACACACTAATTGAGCAATTAAGAGAATGTTCATTGAGATGGTAAATATTGAGTCATCTGTTCATCCTTAATAGAAATGCCTTCCCGAGTTCATCAATGCCGCATACCAACTGCAATTCGAGTCGACCAACACCTGCGGCGAGCAGAGTGACACACACTTCTGCATACAGAATCCCAATCACAAGAACTGCGAGTTTTGCAGGTGAGTGTAAAAGCCCAAATCAAAGCAAACCAAACGGATGCCGCTATTTGATGGATCTATCTCCCTTTCAGATACGAAGATCACAATCCCTCATTTTTGACGGATCTGCACGATCCGCAGAATCCATCCTGGTGGCAATCGGAGACCATGTTCGAGGGAATACAGCATCCCAACTATGTGAATCTGACGCTCCACTTACGTGAGTAGATCAACGATTATAGCCCAGAAATCCAGATAATATTGGTTCCCTAAAATATTTTAGGAAAGTCCTATGACATCACCTATGTGCGAATTCTGTTCCGCTCTCCTCGGCCCGAGTCCTTCACGATCTATAAGCGGACTTCGGAGAACGGTGCCTGGATTCCCTACCAGTACTACAGTGCCACCTGTCGGGACACCTACTTCCTGCCCGACTCCCGGGCCATCCGCAAGGGCGAGGGCGAGGCCCATGCACTCTGCACCAGCGAGTACAGTGACATTTCCCCGCTGCGCGACGGCGAGATCGCATTCTCCACCCTCGAGGGTCGTCCTAGTGGCATCAATTTCGAGCGCAGCCTAGAGCTGCAGGACTGGGTCACGGCCACCGACATCCGCATCACGCTGGATCGCCTCAACACCTTCGGCGACGAGTTGTTCGGTGATCCCCAGGTGCTGAAGTCCTACTTCTATGCCATCAGTGACATCGCCGTGGGTGCCAGATGCAAGTGTAACGGACACGCCAGCAAGTGCGTCGCCAGCACGGGTATGCACGGAGAGAGGACGCTAGTGTGCGAGTGTCGCCACAACACCGATGGACCCGACTGCGACCGCTGTCTGCCCCTGTACAATGACGTCAAGTGGAAGAGGGCCACCTCAACGGAAGTCAACGAGTGCAAAGGTAGGATGGGGATAATAAACTGGAAATAATTTAGAAGAGGTGATAGAATCGGAGGAAAAATATATTCTCAGTCTTGAGGCAGTTTGTCTAGAATAGGAGTAAACACCAACTAATTATATTTTGTGAAAGGTAGACTGATGTTCATTCAAATGAATTCAAAATTTTGTGTAATACTGCATAATTCTCACAGCTAGATAGCGAAAGTCGTTTCTAGGAGACACGTTTTCCTCAGTGTAGGGGGAAACAGAGAGCAAACAGGTTGGCACAGTGGCTCTCACTTATATTGTGTTACTGTTAAAAGACGAGCTCTGGCTTACAACAGCAGCAGCCCACTGTATCTCGATAGGCTTTCTATATAAGGACAAACTACTTTTCCGTTAGCCGCTACTCCCATCCGACAGAAGACGACCCATCAATCGAATCAGTCATGATGTTGCTTTGGTTGTCTGCGGTCCTCCTCTTGGTGGTGTCCGTGTCCTCTGTGCAAGGCCAGGCCTGGTCCCGTGACTACAGCCTCCAGACCAATCTCATTGGGACAGGGCCGGCCCATTGGTATCTGATCAACTGTATAAACAGACGGAAAACCTCTACAGGACGAACCTCTTTTGATGTTTGATGTTTCTCCTTTCACAGCCTGTAACTGCAATGGACTGGCGGACAAGTGCTTCTTTGATGCCCATCTCTTCAACCAGACGGGTCATGGCGGCCACTGCTTGGACTGTCGCGAGAATCGTGATGGACCCAACTGCGAACGCTGCAAGGAGAACTTTTACATGCGCGAGGATGGGTACTGTGTCAACTGTGGCTGCGACTCTGTTGGATCCCGCTCACTGCAGTGCAACAGCCAGGGCAAGTGCCAGTGCAAGCCGGGCGTGACGGGGGACAAATGCGATCGCTGCGACAACAACTACTACCAGTTCGGACCCCATGGCTGCCAGCCCTGTGGTTGCGATGGTCGGGGTTCCCATGAGAACACTCCAGCCTGCGATGCGGAGAGTGGCATCTGCTTCTGCAAGGAGAATGTGGAAGGCAGGCGGTGCAATGAGTAAGAAAACCCCCCACCCACCAACGAACGAATCCATCTGAAAGATCCTACTGTCTAATGTTCACTCTCCTCCTCTTAGATGCAAGCCTGGCTTCTTCAACCTGGACAAGATCAATCGCTTTGGGTGCACGCCCTGCTTCTGCTACGGTCACACTTCCGAGTGCCAGACGGCACCGGGCTACTCGATCGTCTCCGTGGCCTCCAACTTCAACAAGTTCAAGGAGCGCTGGACGGCCATCGATCTGAACCGGCGCGAGGTGGACATCAAGTACAACCAGTACAGCCGCAGCATCGGGACCACCGCCCAAGGCAACGAATTCGTCTACTTCCAGGCCCCTGATCGCTTCCTGGGGGATCAACGGGCTTCCTACAACCGCGACCTCAAGTTCAAGCTGCAGCTGGTGGGTCAGGTGGGGCCGAGCACCAGCGCCAACGACGTGATCCTGGAGGGTGCTGGCAGCAGGATCTCGCTGCCCATCTTCGCCCAGGGCAACGGCATACCCGACCAAAATGTGAAGGAGTACACGTTCCGTCTGCACGAGCACCACGACTACCAGTGGCAGCCAAGTCAGTCGGCCAGGGGCTTTCTCTCCATCCTCTCCAATCTGACGGCCATCAAGATCCGTGCCACCTACTCGGTCCAGGGCGAGGCCATTCTCGACGATGTGGAGCTGCACACGGCGCATCGCGGTGCAGCTGGACACCCGGCCACCTGGATCGAGCAGTGTACCTGTCCCGAGGGCTATCTGGGCCAGTTCTGCGAGTCCTGCGCTCCCGGTTACCGCCATAGCCCGGCCCGCGGTGGACCCTTCATGCCGTGCATCCCCTGCGACTGCCACGGACATGCCGACATCTGCGACTCGGAGACCGGTCGCTGCATCTGCCAGCACAACACCTTCGGCGACAACTGCGACCAGTGTGCCAAGGGCTTTTACGGAATCGCCCTGGGCGGAACTCCCTACGACTGCAAGCGCTGTCCCTGTCCCAACGATGGGGCCTGTCTGCAAATCAACGGCGACACGGTCATCTGCACGGAGTGTCCGGTGGGCTACTTTGGCTCCCGATGCGAGCAGTGCAGCGACGGCTTCTTCGGCGACCCCACCGGTCTCCTGGGTACCGTGCAGACCTGCACGGGCTGCGACTGCAACGGAAACGTGGACCCTAATGCGGTGGGTAACTGCAACCGCACCACGGGCGAGTGCCTGAAGTGCATCCACAACACGGCCGGAGAGCACTGCGACCAGTGCCTGCCCGGGCACTTTGGCGACCCGCTGTCCTTGCCCCACGGTAAGTGCGACCGCTGCAGCTGCTACGAGGCCGGCACGGAGCAGGACGAGCAGAGCATTTCGCGTTGCGACCAGGTTACCGGCCAGTGCCAGTGCAAGCCCAACGTCATCGGCCGCGACTGTGGCGAGTGCCAGCCGGGATACTTCAACATACGCTCCGGAAACGGGTGCGAGAACTGCCTGTGCGACCCCGTGGGCAGCTTCAACTCCACCTGCGACCGATACTCGGGCCAGTGCCACTGCAAGCCGGGCGTGGTGGGTCTGCGATGTGACCAGTGCGCCAACTACTTCTACGGCTTCTCCTCGGAGGGCTGCAAGCCGTGCGAGTGCGACGAGAGCGGCTCCAAGGGCTTCCAGTGCGACCAGAGCGGACAGTGTCCTTGCAATGACAACGTGGAGGGACGTCGCTGCGACCGGTGCAAGGAGAACAAGTACGATCGCCATCGCGGCTGCATCGACTGTCCGGACTGCTACAACCTGGTGCAGGATGCCGCCAATCTGCATCGCGCCAAGCTGGCAAACTTGAGCTCTACCCTGGACGAGATTGCTCGCACGCCGGTGACCAATGACGAGGAGTTCGAGGCCAAGCTGCGGGCGGTGCAGGAGAAGGTTGCCCTGCTGTCCCAGGACGCCCGCGACAATGTCGGCGAAGGCGGCCAGACCTATGCAGAGGTCATCGATGACCTCCACAAGCGGCTGGACAGCGTGCGGGAGCATCTGCAAAGCGCAGACAAACTGCAAGAGGATGCCAACGTTGAGATAGACAAGGCCCGCAAGAACTACACGATTCTTCACGATATTACCGAGAATGCAAAGAGGGAGCTGCAGCAGGCCCTCGATCTCCTCAACGATGAGGGTGCCCAGGCATTGGCCAAGGCCAAGGACAAGTCCGTGGAGTTCGGCCAGCAGTCGCAGCAGATATCGGACATTTCGCGCGAGGCACGTGCCCTGGCCGACAAACTGGAGTCGGAGGCGCAGTTCGATCTTAAGAACGCCAAGGACGCTATGGATGCCGTGGAAAAGGCCCACCTTTTGGCCAAGAATGCCATCGATCTGCAGCAAAAGATTAGTGTGGAGCTGCGCTCCGAAGTTCGGCTCGAACTGGACCAGGTGAAGCAGTCGCTGGGTGCCGTGGCTCAGACCTCCAAGGAGGCGCTGCGCAAGGCCAACGAAGTCTACGATACAGCCCTTACCCTCCTCAACGACGTGAACAGGCAGTCACAGCCGAACATTGACATCAACCAGCTGAAGCGAGACGCCGTGGCAGCCAACGAGCGCGCCGATCTTCTCCTCAAGCAGATCAACGAGCTGTCGAACAGCAACGGTGAGGTCTTTGCCGACTTCGAAGAGGAACGCACCCTGGCTGAGGTTCTGTTGGAGCGGTAGGTTCCATTATGTTACCTAATAAACATTGTCCCACTAATCACTGTCCCACCCCTCAGAGCTGACAAACAGAAACAGGACGACATTGAGTTGCTGGATCGCGCCAAGACTGCTCACGACAAGGCCACAAAGGCAGTGGAGCAGGGTGACAACACGCTGAAGGAGGCGAACAACACCTACAATACGCTGGCCGGGTTCCAGTCGGATGTCCAGCGGTCATCCGAGAGTGCTGCCCAGGCACTGCAAACAGTTCCAAACATCGAGCTGGAGATACAGAACGCCAAGAGCCTCATCAGTCAGGCGGGCGAGGCTTTAGACGGAGCCAACAAGAATGCCAACGAGGCCAAAAAGAATGCCCAGGAGGCGCAGAAGAAGTATGCCGAGCAGGCCTCAAAGGTAAGCGATCTCTCCACCCTTCCGACTAAGTTCCAACTAAGTTCCCTCTGCTCGACAGGATGCAGAGCTGATTCGCCGCAAGGCAAACGAGACGAAGGTGGCTGCCAGGAACTTGCGCGATGAGGCCGATCAGCTGAACCATCGCGTAAAGCTGACCGAGATGGACATCTTCAAGCTGGAAGAAAGCTCCACCAAAGACGACAATCTCGTGGATGATGCCAAGCGAAAGGTGGGCCAGGCCAAGGCCGACACACAGGAGGCGCAGAAGCAGATCGAGAAGGCCAACGCCGAGCTAACGGCAATCAAGGATGAGTTGGAGAACCTGAAGGACATCAATACAGCTGATTTGGATAAATTGGGTAAGTTGAGCCACATGTTCCTCGCACTCAAACATCAGGTAACTAATTCGATTTTAACTTAATCTTTCAGAGAATCGGTTGACTATTGTCGAGGGCGAGATCAATCGCGTGAACCTCACGGGACGCATTGAGAAGTATCGGGAGCAGCGCACCATACAGAAAAATCTGATCGACAAGTACGGCTCCGAGCTGAAGGAGCTGATGAAGGAGGTCGATAACATTGGTCAAATATCGAAGGCACTACCCAACAAGTGCTTTAGTCGCAATCGTCTGGAGCCCTAGACGAGGAGCTAGAACTAGACCCACTCCCAATAACAACTACTTCAATTAACCCTAAGAACGAGGAGGAGTCGAACGAGACGAACAAATCAGATTTATGATAGAACGTAGTCGTTGCATGAAATTATGTAATTTTAGTGCCTTAGACGAAATATTTTGATTAGTGACAAGACAAGGTTCCACAAAAGAGATCAACTAACCCACGTTAAGCTTTAACGCATCATGCCATATACTATAATGCAATCGAATGATGCCACTGTCGAGAAACAACTGCCAGCTGTGCTTCACCACGTACCGCGTTCAAGCCAGCCATGGATGGAATGGGCTGACTGTATTATATATTAAAGAAAAGAAAAGCACAGATACAAATACAAAAAAGGAAATACGAAAACCTTGTACTCCAATCAGATAATCCAATTGCATTTCTCTATCTCAGCCTTTGTTCCAGCCTGAAATCTATTCTGTATACTTTTAATATACTTATATTAACATATTTGTCATCTACGTTTAATGTGCCAATTGCAACATGTGTCTTTGTGTATAAGTTGCCTAAAGATTTCACTTCAAAATATAACTTTTCCAACGTTGTAATTTTGTATAAACCAAACTCCACTTATTTGTTGTTCATATTCCGCAATAGCAAGAAGAAATTTCCACTCAGCCGAAAGACCTGCGGGATTGTGGTTTAATTCAAATTTCTTCATATAGTTTACATATGTATGTAGGAGCATTACCTGTACTAGGAACTTGTGCGAGAGGCTGGTAAAGCCGCCAACGCTCAAGACAAATGTTCGTCGAGAGAAGAGAAGCATCATTTTAATCAGGAACTTGAAGTCCCTCGATTCATTATACCAGCCACAGTTGTACCAGTCATGGAAGAGCAGCTCGCACTGGGTCTCCACTTTCTGAGCGCTAACATTGTACAAGCTGATCTCCAGAGTTATTGTCACAAAGTACACCATAATCATGCCCATCCATACCCAGCCGACTTCCTAATAAACCAAAGCCACCATTAATTGATGGAGTAAACTCATACTTACATCGAATAACACACCAATACGGTGCTAATCTTGTAAAGTAGCATGCATATGAGGACGCTGCTCACGGAACACTGCACCAGGATAAAGTATTTGAAGAGGTTTTCTATCTTTTTATGATGACTGCAAAGAAATTTGATAAAGAAAGATAGTTTTTGCGGAAAAACACTCTACCTACTTCGCAATGCGAGCAAAGAGTCGGACGCAACATTGAAGATACCGCACCCGTAGATGCTTGGGCACCAAGTTATCCGACGTGGAATTCTGCACCAGGTATCGGAGCACTTTAATCAGACCCGTCTCATACCTGGTGAGCACCACAAAGAGGCTATTGAAGCCAAATACAGCTGACAGGGGCACTCTGATTAGTGGCAGATTGATATTGGCAGTTTAGCTACTTACCAAAAAAACACCAAAAAGGACCACTTTGCAAAAGAAAGAATCGAACCACGTAGGAAGGAAATTCATAGTCTCCAAGCTTCACAAAAGGTACTATAGCAGGATAAGCTATAAAGATAAAGGGATTATGAAAAGGCCATGACTTTCCTAGTCAGCACTTACTCAGGGTCATTTCACACGTATCTCGAATAACATAGCAATCGAAGATGTATTGAAAGTATGGACGCATTGTGTAGTAGAGCACCGGCATAGTGACAACCTTGAAAAAAAACATGACCTGGCCATCGATGATCAGCCAATTTTCCAGCAATATTGAGCTCAAAGACCTAAGGAGATCCTGTTTTCGAGGCAAATCTAAGACAAGTTTTATTACAAAGAATTTGTGGATTTTGCATTTGCAGATTTTGTGTTATTCATACCCAAATCGAAGAGACCCAAGGATCTCAGTACCTGTCCTGTCTCCGTCGAATGCACCAGTTGTACTGAGGCGCCCACGCTGTTTTGAAAGTGTAACATCTTGACCACCCCAACACTAAGTTGGAAGGTGAGCAGCACAGCCTGAAGGAAACTCAGAGCGGTTAGTTATTCGTATCCAATCAAGTGATAGCCCAAGCGAACCTCAACGTAGGTCTCAAAGGAGACCTGGTAATTAGCAATAATAAACGCCACTAGGCTGTAGATGATGCTCAAATTGACAAGCAAGACCACAATGAGCGTCCTATATAAAGGAAACATGGAATCATCAGGAAATTCCCAATGAAAAATTCACATTTCCATGTACATATGTACTTACAGTCGGCAGTGCTTGGAGCTACGCTTCCGCGGAGCTATATTGATACCAAGAGCATAGGCGCTGAACTCCACCCAGAACAGGCCTTGCTTTGGCAGCTTGTCCATGAGATCCAGTTCCTGATCCAGAAGGTCCTGCATTTCAAAGGATAATTCAAAAACTGATTGAACCCAATGCCAAGCCTTAACTTTTATGGCATTCGCAGTCTTTCGAGTCTCAATTAGTGGCCCCAAATTATATGGCTAGGCTGGGATAATTTGCTATATGTATTGTTATGGTCATTGTGCACAAATAATTATTGAAATTGGATGGGCGTGACCTGAAGCCATTAAAAATTTAAAACTCATTGAAGGTGCATAGGGTATCCAACGCCGAAAAAGCAAAATCGAAGAATGTCAAGCTTCTATGAATCGCATATTCCCTACAGTCTGTGAATAGCATCCCAATAAAAAGTATTTCTATGCAAAGATCGAAGGTAGATAATACTCGTACCCATAATTTATGGGTCGATCTAAGAGTTTGATTAGGAGCATATCAAATACGCTTTTACCATTAACTATCTCTGATGTCAAGAGCAGACTTTTTATGTTGCAGGTAACTCTAAGATTCGTTTCGAGCTATAATTTTTAAGTACAGAACAGATACAGTTGGTTTAATGGTCCTCCTTTGGAAAGGGGACAACACTCCAAATTCAACGGGCGGGAACGGTGTGAGCCGCGCCAAGACCACGGCTCTTTCCGTCTTTTGGTATCGCTGTTCACTCAAGAGACGAATTGATTTTTTGGTCAATGCGGGGAGGGGGCACCCTCTCGGCACTTGTCATTTCTTGCTAGCACTTGGAATGGGAGATGGGAAAAACATAGAGTGAAAGAGAGGATTCTTGCGCATCATGTATCCCCTTTCTACCTAATTACCTATTTAATTAGAATTTTAATTACTTTATCTGTTTCCATTTTTCCGCTACTATTTTCTATTCCGCTACATCTGTCTCTCTCTATTTCACTTCCAACCCCAACACCAGCTGTGTTGCTATCTCGCTTCCTTCCGTCAGTGGGCTCGCACTGCACGAGAAAGAGTGTGTGAGAGAGAGAGAGAGAGAAAGCTATATCGTTTAGGCCATTAATGATGATCAAGTTGCTGATAAATAAAGTACAAGAATATCGACATCCGAAAGGGGTTCATAATTTCTACGACCCTATACAATATACTCTATTCTTTATTCCTTAAATGCGGATTTAGCTTTATAATCTGTAGCCCTATAATGAACAGGACCTAACCAAATAGTTTTCGCCTATTCTAGCCTATTCTAGGCTATTTCAAGCTATTTCTAGGCTTTTAATTGTTGTTTTCGTTGTAAGTAAATAAATAAAGTGCCTTCTATTCTATTCCGTGGCTCCCTTGGGTTTGTTTTTTCGATCCAAGCTTTGAGTCAGCAATTCTCAATGGAAGGGATGGATTTCGGGAGTTGGGGCGGATTTCCATGAATATTATTATTACGGCACGATCTGGAAACCCGAAACTATTTGTAATTGAATCTCCTCTCATCTCACTATTTTCTTATAAGTAGAATGTTGCCCAGAATGGGCAGTCTGTGCGTCTGTTTACCTTGATCTTGACAATCTGTCTGTCTCTACTGAATACTGTACTTTAGAAGTTAGTTAGTGTTACTCACATAGTATTTCACTTAGTATTTGATCTTTTTTTTTATTTTTGATTTGATTTTTTGGCTGTGCCAATATTTAAAATACGCTCTATCTCGTGTATACATCTGCCCATCTAAGTGTGGCATGGCTTCCGTGATCGGGAGAGTCCTCTCAACCAATTAGCATCAGAAAAAAGGTCCTCAGTTTTAACACGATTTTGGCAAGAAATTATCATTAATCCAAAATCGAACTCATTTTTTTAGTCGAGATTTTAATGCCAATCGGCAGTCAGGATGCCCGCAATCCTGGGAAGTAGGTGCTCCTCCATAAATTTGTAGAGTCAAAGTAGACCATATTCTAATTTTTGGGGAATATGCTTGTACATTCCACATTTTATTAAGCAGTCGACATATTCACAACAAATATTTCTGAGTTATTTTTTTTGGTTCCAAGCAACACACGCAGCTCAAACCGACGGCAGTGTAACGAATGGACAGATCAGATAGGCCGATTATTAGGTTGTCCTGTCATTCATTAGAATAGTCAGTTTGAGCTCATAGTGAAACCTAAATTTTAGGTGGCTTTACTATTCCTGGTTGATGCATTTTGGTTGATGCGACGACACTTTGGAGCCAATACTTTTGTATGTTGAAAAAACCTCTATTGTTACAATTCTCCGCATATAGAATGCTTGTACAATACAAGCATGGCTACCGGCAAAACTCTCTCAAATTGACAATCGTTTGCAAAGCTTGAAACCACTCGAGGACTAAGGACCGTATTTCGGGTGTCAGGTATAGCAAGAAATATAATATATATACCCCACTTTATGCGAAAGAAAATTGATACTAGCTCTTTAGACAGTCATAAAAATGTAAGGTTTACTTTAAAACTACTGTTTCGGTTGCTTTGAAATTTTAATTCAAAACACTTAAACATGTTGAAATATTTTGTTTATTGGTTACGTAGTAAAAACATAAAGCGCTTGTCGCGCTCTAATTGGCGTTGTTGATTTCGTTCATGTGAATGAGATTCACGCAATTGCGACCTACTCCCACGCACATTTTCGTTATCTTGCTAGATTCGATGGCCAGTTCTTTGTGCTGTACGATTTCGTATGCTTTTTGCTTTACTCACTCGAAAATTCAAATGGTCTTGCGTCTTGATGGAAGCAGCATTGTGAAAAACCTCAGTTATGGCGGAAAGTGTTTTCCGACATTTTTGAAAAAATTAAGATTTCGATAGCAAACCATCGGGAATTCGATTGGTGCATTGGATAAGCGAGTACGCACCCCATATGGACTCCCATAACGCGTCTTAAAAATACTGGAAAATACTAGAAAATACTAGGTATACAAATATGCAAGGTGTGTGAGCTAGACATGGTGTAAGCTCTGCAAGCAAAGCAGTGTATCCCTCAGAAATATACCGTCGCAGTTTCAACATATACCATAAATATACCTTCATTCTTTAATTTCGACCTCAACATATACCAAAAAGTACCGTAAACCGTCACCCTACTAAAGATGTAAGAAGATTGTTATATCAATATTTGTACTTTTATATATCGATGTTTCTGTGCGATAAGATATTATTTATATTTATCGAGTGCCGGAAAACAAAAAGTTTTCAAACTGCGAAAACGAATTTTGACTGAAAGATTGATTAACTCTAGCATCTAAAATTAAAGTTTTTAGCCATTTATTAGAGTTCGTACATTTAGTTTCAAATTAAATCATTTAAAAATAGTTTGATTTACAAAAACTAGAAGCTACATAAAAAAGCCGCGACGAAGTCTCGCGGAACTCATAGTGAGATGCTTGGCGCCATATGAACAAATTCAAATAAGTGCCCACAGTGGGAATCGGGAGAGTTATTCGGAGGCTACTTAAACGAAAGATTAGTACATACATACATACATACATAGATTAGATACTCGTATTATATGCTCATAATGGATAATTCGGCATGAATGTCTGTCTATGAGTGCGTGTGTGTGGTTGTGAATAGGACATGCCGAAACGTACCTAAATTACCTTTAAAGGGGTCTATCGCTTATTTACTGCAGATATAACCTATGATAATCGTTGGCGCCGAAGGCGCAGTTGCATTTGGGACACTTTCGCTGCCTTGTCTCGTACCGTGTGCGCAGGCAGTCGTAGCAGAAGACGTGGAAACACTTTGACAAGACTGCATCCTTTCGCTTCACCTTGCACGATGGACACGTGAGCGTCTCCTTGTACTCGCGGATCTCCTCAATCATCACCTCGTCGATGGTTGTGCCAGACATTTCCATCTTCTTCATGCGCTCTGCCTTGCGCTTAAACTGTGCCAGCTCCTCATGTAACCGTTTCGTCTTGTACGCCTCCGCTTCCAGGGAGCTCGTCTTTTCAGCCACCACCTGCTGCGCCTCCTTCATCTGTGCATGGTACTTCTCCAGATGGAGCTTCAAGTCGGCCGCCGATTGCGCCGACTCAATGGCCTTACGCTTGTGCATCTCCATGGCCTGTTGCCGCAGCATCAGCTCCTTCTCCATCGAGGCCACTGTTGCTTGTAGACTGCGCTCCTTCTCCTCCAGCTTTCGCAGCACGACGTGCATGGCTTCGATCTGACTCGTTGCCGTGGCCATCTGGTCCTCCAGCACTGTCTTCTCTTCCCTCAGTAGCTTGTGCAGCTGATTGGCCTTGATGCGTTCCGACATTAGCTTGAAGTTGGCATCGTCCTTTTCGCGCAGTTGCTGGATGAGCCTCGAGTTCTGCTCCTGCATGTCCTCAAAAGCCTGTCCCGTGACCTCCATTTCGTTAAGCAGCGCCTCTTCCTCGTGGGAGCCCACAAACGGACGGGTATAGTTGCCCGCTGGGCCAGGTGCACCTCCCCAAGCATTCTCCGAGGGCTTATGGTTGGCCATTTGCTTCTGGAGCTCGTACTTTTGCTCCTCGAGCTGCTTGATTTTCCGCAGCGCCTCTTCGTCGGCGAGCTTTTTCCGCTCTTCGCGCTTGCTTTCCTGCAGCTTCTTGAGCTGTTGCCGCAGCTCCTCAATCTCGGAGCGGAGCTTCTTTTCGGTGGCCATCAGTTGTACCTTGTCGCGTTGATCCTTCGAGACGCCTTTGTACATGTCCAGCAGCAGTTTCATCTCCTTTTGATCATTCAACGCTTTCCTATAAAACAAGACAAATACAATTAAGTTGCAATACAGTTTGCCATTTCATATGGAATAGAACCTACTTTAGCTGGGCCTTGAGATCGCGTACCGTTTCGCTTTCCACGGTCTTCACGTCCTTGGCCTTCACACCATCCTTGGAATCCTTTTCGGCTTTGACGGCGTTTCCTGAACCAGCATTTGAGGCTCCTGTCGTTGAGTTCTGTGGCCCAGGAGAGTCCTTCTTCTCTGCTGTCGCGGTCTCTGCTGCGCTAAGCTTTTCCTGTTTAATACCATCCTTAACATCCTTGCCAGTGGCTTCGTCATCCATTTCATCATCAGCCGTGGCAGGGTTCTCTTCTTTAATATTGGCTATGTTGGTGTCGCTGCCGGCATTGGTATTGTTTGTCTGCCCAGAGGAGGATGAGTGGTTGGCATTCTCCTCTTTGACATTCGCCGCAGATTCCTGCTTGATCTCCTCGCCTGCAGCATTTGTAGCTGCTTGAAGTTTGTTGCCCTCCAGCTTGGCCAGGGCATCGTCCAGCTCCTTCCGCATCTTGACAATTTCCGTGGACGTGTCCTTGTACTTTCTCTTGTACCTCTGCACCTCGCCCTTGAGCTGGCCGTTGTGATTCTGCAGCGAGGTGATGAGATGCCTCATTTCGCGGTTGATGGGCGCCGTCTGCTCGTTGGCAGCCATATTCTGCTCGAATTCGATGCGCAAAACTTCATACTCCTTGCGTATGGCGGCTAGGACATCCTCCATTTGGATCATCTCGCTGCGCACCTTCTTCTGGGCAATCAGCTCCTCGCTCTCCATCACCTCGATCTGACGAAGATGTTGATTTTTGCTCGTCTGCAACAGGTTCCGCGTCTCGTCAAGCATCGTTTTAATCTGCATGGACTCGTTGTAGAGAACGGAGAACTGAGATTGCAGACACTTGTACTCCGTGGTCTCCACAATTACCGACTCGGGCAGTTGCCGTATCTAATGAAATCGAGAATTGAGTATATAAATAGGTATATAAGCCAAGGCTACTACTTACATCCATCTTGAGCTTCTCCACTTCTTTGAGGGTCTCGCGATGCGTTGCATGCAGCTTGTCCAGCTCCTGCAATCGGTTGTTGGCCAATTCCCGATACTCTTCCAGCTCCTTTTGCAAATCCTCCAGGAGCTGGCTGTTCACACTGGTTGTGGTAGTGGCGGAACCTGTGCTTGGGGTCTTGGCACTGTTGCTGCTCTTGTTAGGATCGCCGTAGATCTGGTGATAGGCCTTTAGCTTCTCAATGGCCTCAGCCAGATGGTTCTCGAGCTTGTCGTTGCGGCAGTGGATCTTTTCCAGGTCATACTGCAGCTCATCGATTTGGTTCTTGAGCTCGGCATTCTCCGTCTCCTTCGCGGTGAGGGCGTCCTGGTACTCCTTCATTTTTAGCGACATTGTGTGGAATTTCTCGTGCAGCGACGTGTTCAGATTCTGCAGGCTGCGGTTCTCGGTCATGATCTCGATGTGCGTCTTCTTGAGCGTCTCCTCGAGCGCCTGGACTCGAAGGGTAGCCGCTTCCGCCTCGCCACTGGACTTTTGGTCGTCATCTCCACCACCAGTTCCCGCGGCCCCGGACCCTGTTGCACCCGACAGGCTATCGCCTCTCAAAACATGAGTTATTTTCTCATTACGCTGCATTACCCGATCAATAACCTGCACGATCTTGGCCACTGCACGCTTTGACACCTGGACGCGGTTGGCCAGCTTCTCGTCCAGTTCCTCCTTGTCCCAGGTGGAGAGCTGCGTTAGAAACGACGTGGTCACCTCGTTCTCATTCTTGTTCTCCAGCTCATCGGCCGTCTCTGCATCGAATCGCTGCAGCAGGACTCTGATGTCCTCGTTCAGTTGATTCCAATACCGATTCACCACGTTCAGCACGGCATCGTCTTGCGTTTGCCGCTTCTCCAGCTGTTCAATGCGGTGCCTCAGTTCGGCCTCGGTGCGCATCCGCTGCTCGATGCGCTGGGCAAGCTTCTTGTTTTGGAACTCAAGCACCTTGATGTCCATCTCCTCGAGAGTGGAAACCGGCCCAATGAGGTGCGGCTCGAAGTGCACCTTCTTAATGGGTGGCTGCCCAGCCGCTGCCGCCGCCACCAAGCAGCTGCTACCGCTGCCGCCAGTAGCATCTTCAGCGCTGCGTTTAGACATCCTTTCACTGCAAACAAGTCAACAAAAATGCATTTGAAAACAGAAAGCGCACTTCGGATTATTGATTTTGTGCAGAAGCGGCAAGTGGCAGTCGCAGCTACGGCCGCAAATGTTCGTGGCTGTACTCCATTTTTTTATCGTGGTGGCGCGGGTGTCGCCGAACAGAGGCAGCGAAGATGCCCCCCCAACGACTTAAATATTGAGATAAACTTATGTTGTATGTCCTGCTTACCTTAGTCTCAGGTTTCGACACTTTTAATTTAACATTTATTAAGCTAATCTATTGAATTTCGTTTTATCTGCTTCTTCGATGTGTGACCGCGGATTAGAGGTGGAGAACTATCGATGGCACTATCGACACTATCGATGGTAGGGCACTATCGCGCTACTAAACTATCGATGGTTAAATGTTTCGATAGTGGGCGATAGTGGTCGATAGTATGGTTTACCCATCATTATTTTATTTGTGGCGAGCAATTGATTTGTGATTATTTGCGCGAATTGATACAAAAGAAAGAAATAGATCGCTTCTTTCAAAAAGGTAATACACTTCTTAAGAAATTAGAAAGTATTTTTAAGAAATTTTTGACTAATTTAAGGCAAACGTCGCAGTTCAGCAGCGAATTACCGACAGCGAAAAAAGTTCTGCGACCGAAAAATCCACAAAAAAGAAGAAAAATAAAACCCTGTTAACTTGGATGTTGAAGCAAACACTACAACAGAGGACCCATTTTTTGATTTTTTGGACCAACGATCCATTAGTAAGAAAAGGAATGTGCGATCGGATGCGATCATAATCAAAAGGCAGTATCTGGAGAGAGACCTTGGCCCCCAAGAAATGGATCCTCTATTATGGATTAATGTAAAAATAATATATATAAAATAATCGACACTTAAAATTAAGATTTTATAATAATTATTTTATTTTAATTTAATTGAAGGTCAACCAAACAGACTTTCCATTACTAAAATCATTGATATTTAAATATTTATGCATCCCAGCTACTTCTGTGGAGTCGGAAAGAGGCAGGGCAAATTGTCTCTGATAGACGAACAAGGCTCAAGGAAGAAAATGTAAACGTTCTGCTGTTTTTGAATAAAAGTCTTTGGCTACAATAAAAACATACAACAGAATCCAAGAAATACAAAAATTTAAATATATACTAAGAATACAAATATATTAACAATATACAGAGTTATTTAATTTTTTAATATTTTTAGCTTCTAGTTGGACCGCATTTAGAATTGTAATAATGCTTTTAACATCGAATCAACCGTCTTTTTACACTTTTAAAAACACTCATTTTTATTACGACTATCGACCACTATCGATGGTACTATCGACCAATATCAATTGTTTTTAAAATACTATCGTCCACTATCGATGGCACCTACTATCGATAGTTCTCCACCTCTACCGCGGATATCTTTAAAATATACCGTCCGACCCTCAGAAATATACCAAAATATACTGTTTCAGTTTAAAAATATACCGTAAATATACTGACGAATTCAAGTTCTATTGTACATATTCCTCGATTTTGATCTTCCGTCGAATATTATCAGCTATATAAAACATTTAGCAATGCCCACATAATTTTATACGAGTAATGAATCAATTTTTTACTTGACTGGCTTATTTTTAATACTTGCTTTTATTGGATTTTGCCTAAAAAAAGGTTTTAGCGAAAAAGGTCAAACAAATAAAACGTAATAAAACGTAAGAGAAAAATCGTTACTATTGCTCAATTTTGATATTCCGTTGAATAATGCAGACTAACTAAAACTTTTAGCTCTGCCCACATAATTTTAGGCCATTGATGAATAAATGTTCTACACGATTAGCTACTTTTTCAGTACCCGTTTTTATTGTATTGTGTCTAAAACAAGGTTTAAACAAAAAAGGTCAACAAAAAAACAGTGGCAACGTAAGTGAGTATGGAATGCGCCGTAAGTGAGTATGAAATGTCACGTCAACCGGAGTTTGGGCACAGGTATACCCTATTTCGTCAATATATATGAAGAAACTGTTTTTCCAAGCTGTTTTAAAACGAAATTAATATAGAAATTATCTCAGATTGTTATGTTTTAGACATATTAATGCATATGATTAGGGTCTTGTGAATATATCTCGATCCCGATACCCATTCTTGGTCTCTGCAAGTAGACAATAAGCTACAAAATATCATTTGAAATAGTTTTAAAACAGCCATGTTGGAACAGTGCTGCTCGATTTCACGGCACATGAGTCTGGCCCATACAAATTAATGTTGCCAGCAACATAAAACGTAAGAAAACGTAAGTGAGGTGGAATGTAAAGGGACATTGTTGGCTGAAAAGGACATTGTGGCGGGGAAAAAAGTCCCAAAAATGTCCCACCAAACTTAAGCGCCAAATAGAAATTTATCGTCCGACACTCAGAAATATACCGAAACATACCGGCTCATTTTGAAAATATACCGTAAATAAACTTTCGAATTCAAGTTATATTTTACATATTCCTCGATTTTGATATTCCGTGGAATATTATTGGCTAGATAGAACATGTAGCCATGCCCACATAGATTTATCTAATTAATGAACCTTTTTCTATTTGACTGGCTTATTTTAAACACTTGCTTTTTGTTGGATTTAGTCTAGAAAAAGGTTTTAGCGAAAATGGGCAAACAAAAAAGGAAAAGAGGATAGTCGTTCATATTGCTCTAATTTTGCTATATAGAACATTTAGCCATGCCCACATAGTTTTACGATTGATTAACCTATTTTTTCTAATTGATTGAAGCATTCTTAATACTTGCTTTCATTGTATTTTTGACTAAAACAAGGTTTCAAATAAATAGTTTAACAAAAACAGTCGCAATGATGCTGGTACATGTTGTGTGTAAGCCGTATTATAGGCCTTTGTATGCCCCTAATTCGCTAATTTAATATGAAGATATGAGGATAAAACTAAATTAATAAGGACCATCCAGTTTGATATGTTTTAGACATATTCATGCATATGATTAGTGTCTTGTATATGTATACCTCGATCCTGATACCAATTCTTGGTCTCTGTGTCTTATTACATTTACCTTCAAAAATATCGCTGAAATAGCTTTAAAAAAGAGACTAATTGTTTTGCATTAATTGGGATGACAAACATATTCTCAATTCTATATACACTTAATTCTGTTTTTTACACGGTCTTTTTACACGGTTTTGAAATAACACGGTTTGAAAATCAAACATTTTAATTTTTTACACGGTTTTACTCCATTTAACACGGTTCAAAATAACAACATAAATATATGCACACGCTCTGAAACAGCTAGAAACCAAACGAAAACAAGAGAAAAGCATAAAGAGATATATAAATATTGGTTTCTCTTTCGTTTTTTTGCATATTTGATCAATGTCTTTTTTACACGGTTTTTACCACGGTTTTCGGAACCAATCTACCGTGTAAAAACAGAATTAGGTGTTTTTCTCTAGGTATGTATTTGAGTCTGCATGTTGCCGCAACATGGAACGCGACTTTTGCTTTCGGCCAATGAAAATCGTCAAAATGCTGCAAAACTTGTTGCTGCCGCAGCATTTTTTTACCAGAATTTTTGACGATTTCATTGGCTGAAAGCAAAATCGTCGTTCCATTTTAACCGGTTCATGCGGTATATTTAAACCCAACACATGAAAAACTAAGTTTATATGGATATATTATATGTGGTGTATATCGAATACATATTAAATCTAACTTTTCAATACCAATTTTAAGTTAAAGCGACCAACTAGTCCCTGGGCTCATGATTAAAGTGACCAATAATTGCGGCATAGTCCCCTGCTGAATAGCATATTAAATGGCTGTGAAACGGCCGCGCCAATCGACTGTCAAATAACGGATGTGTCGAAAAGACATTGGATATTCTCCAAAAATTGATGGCATAGTCCCCATTTTAGCGATATTTTGATGCCGTTCCGACAATGATCCTCGCGAGCGGTCCTTCGGCTGTTAAATATCGGCTCATTAAAATACTGGCCGATTCTGCTCAAGTCGACTGTCAACGGACGGTTCGTGATCAGGAGAGTCCTTTTCAACCGATTGGTATCAGAAAAAGGACACAATAATTTTGTCACGATTTTCGCAAAAAATCATGATGGTTGCATCATTAAATTTGCAAAAAATCATTTCTATTTTCGAAGGTCGACATTTTGATGCCGTTCGA
Source organism: Drosophila lowei (assembly GCA_008121275.1). Classification (NCBI taxonomy): domain Eukaryota; kingdom Metazoa; phylum Arthropoda; class Insecta; order Diptera; family Drosophilidae; genus Drosophila; species Drosophila lowei. The sequence continues at coordinate 14,669,248 of CM017781.1, read as the reverse complement.
CAGTCTGGATCCTCGCGATCTTAGCTGTGGCGGTCCTTCACCGATCTGGCCCTATTTGTCTGAAATATATCATATCGGAATATCATTAAAATACTGGTTTTTCTATAAGCTATATCTGCTAAAGGGCCGCCGATCGGGACGGCATGTCTTTTCTCGTGATCAGGAGAGTCCTGCCAACCGATTGGCATCAGAAAAAGGACATCAATTTTGTCACAGTAGTTTTATTGTATTGTGTCTAAACAAGGTTTAAACAAAAAGGTCAACAAAAAACAGTGGCAACGTAAGTGAGTATGGAATGCGCCGTAAGTGAGTATGAAATGTCACGTCAACCGGTTTGGGCACAGGTATACCCTATTTCGTCAATATATATGAAGAAACTGTTTTTCCAAGCTGTTTTAAAACGTAATTAATATAGAAATTATCTCAGATTGTTATGTTTTTAGACATATTAATGCATATGATTAGGGTCTTGTGAATATATCTCGATCCCGATACCCATTCTTGGTCTCTGCAAGTAGACAATAAGCTACAAAATATCGTTGAAATAGTTTTAAAACAGAGAATTTAGGAATTTGTTGACTAATATCGAACTGGGAAGCCCTATAGAAACAACTCTTTATTTAATATTTCCATACGGGTATTATAATGTAAAGCATATAGATTATGTTTTGTAAGAATATTTAACAAAAAGAGGAAATATAAGCGTAACAAAAGAATTATTCAATAATGTAACCAGTTCTCAAATGTTTTCTAAATAAATGTAATTTCATCATCAACCTGCAAAAGGTTGACAAACAGAAAATGAAAAGATGTTATTGCTTTTTGTTCGACGCCTTTTTCGTGTAGAACTTTCGTCAAAGCTTTTTTTCCTTCTTCTTGAGCACCCTCCTTTATATTCCTTGTAACGACGTTCGCCATTGTGAATATTACGAAAATGCTGCTGTAGCGCGTAATTATCTCTATATTTGTTATCGCACTGCGAGCAACCGAAAAGTCTTTCGCCAGTGTGGGTCCGAATGTGCAAAACCAGAGTATCCTTGCGACTAAATGTCTTGCCGCAAGTCAAGCACTTGTGAGGACGTTCGCCAGTGTGAATACGCATGTGCCTAATCAGGGTGTGTTTATTCACAAATTTCTTACCGCACTCCTGGCAGGTATTATTCAGTTTTCTGGTTGGGGATAAAATACATGTTAAGACGAAAATCTATAATGGAAAAGATGAACTTACTCTGGCAAGGATTGGATCATGAGGCTCTTCTTGGTGGGCTTGATATAGCAGGGTCGGGGTCGGGTAGCTTCATCCTGAGGTGAATAAAAAAGTATTTAATGTCTATTTAATCATTCGATATGATTGAAAACTTACTTCTTTAGCAATAATGGACTCATTGAGCGACTATTAGCGTCATGGCAGGAAAATATTTCTAAAGCACTCTCCTCCGAGTCGGAGTCGACCTGTTTCTTGGCCCTAGGGAGTGTAGCTCCTTGGCTACGCTCCAGTTGCCCTTGCTCACCAGCGTGATCTTTACTGTGGATCTGCAGATAAAGGATGTCGATGAATTCTGCATTGCATTCTTGGCATTTAAACAGGCCAACGCCGCTGTGCTTGACACGGTGATTCATCAGCTCACGCATGGTCGGGAATGAGCGCGGGCAACGCGTGCAATCAAAGGATCCCATTGGAATGTCGTCCTTGGTATGTCTCAATAGACTACGTTGACCATGTTCATTAGCGTGATCTTTACTGTGGATCTGCAGATAAAGGATGTCGATGAATTCTGCATTGCATTCTTGGCATTTAAACAGGCCAACGCCGCTGTGCTTGACACGGTGATTTCATCAGCTCACGCATGGTCGGGAATGAGCGCGGGCAACGCGTGCAATCAAAGGATCCCATTGGAATGTCGTCCTTTGGTATGTCTCAATGAACTACGTTGACCATGTTCATTAGCGTGATCTTTACTGTGGATCTGCAGATAAAGGATGTCGATGAATTCTGCATTGCATTCTTGGCATTTAAACAGGCCAACGCCGCTTTATTGCTTGACACGGTGATTCATCAGCTCACGCATGGTCGGGAAATGAGCGCGGGCAACGCGTGCAATCAAAGGATCCCATTGGAATGTCGTCCTTTGGTATGTCTCAATAGACTACGTTGACCATGTTCATTAGCGTGATCTTTACTGTGGATCTGCAGATAAAGCTGATGTCGATGAATTCTGCATTGCATTCTTGGCATTTAAACAGGCCAACGCCGCTGTGCTTGGACACGGTGATTCATCAGCTCACGCATGGTCGGGAATGAGCGCGGGCAACGCGTGCAATCAAAGGATCCCATTGGAATGTCGTCCTTGGTATGTCTCAATAGACTACGTTGACCATGTTCATTAGTGTGATCTTTACTGTGGATCTGCAGACATAGGATGTCGATGAATTCTGCATTGCATTCTTGGCATTTAAACAGGCCAACGCCGCTGTGCTTGACACGGTGATTCATCAGCTCACGCATGGTCGGGGAATGAGCGCGGCAACGCGATGCACTCAAAGCTGCCAATGGCATGCTTTTGTTGAGGAGAAATGCTTTCCAGACGATTGTTGCTGTGGTCTTCTAGAGTCTTATTTTGTTGCGACGGTCTACGATACGTGTTCTTACTTCCAGAGGCGTTCTTTTGCTCCTTTAATGAGAAAAATTAGCTATGATTCGGTTTTAAAAGCCAAGTACTTACATTTCGGCCGTCTGATCGTTCTTGTGGTGGTACTCAGTTATGAATCCAGGCACACTTCGCCATCCTTCGCGCTTTTGTCAATTCCGGCAGAAAAGATGCGTCCATGTAAGCCGTTAAAATATACTGTCGTACCCTCAGAAATATACCAAAATATACTGTTTCAGTTTAAAAATATACCGTAAATATACTGACGAATTCAAGTTCTGTTATACATATTCCTCGATTTTGATATTCCGTGGAATATTACCAGCTAGATAGAACATTTAGCCATGCCCACATAATTTTAGGCCCTTGATGAATAAATTTTCTACGCGATTGGCTAGTTTTGGTCCTTGCTTTTTATTGTTTTGACTTAAACAAGGCTTAAACAAAAGATCAAAAAAAGACAGTGGATAAGCAACATTTGTGTATGGAATGTCGTCAACCGGTTATTACCAATAAATACTCGTTTTTGATCTTCCGTCGAATATTCCCAACTACATAGAACATTTAGCCATGCCCACATTATTTTATACGATTGATGAATAAATTCTCTATTTGACTGGCCTATTCTAAATACTTGCTTTTGTTGGATTTCTATGAAAATGATTGAAAATGAAATTTAATAGGGCTGAATAAGCTGTAATGCAGTGTAACCGCGGACTTATCGTTAAAATATACCGTCGGACCCTCAGAAATATACCGAAATATACTGTTTCATTTTAAAAAATACCGTCAATATACTGACGAATTCAAGTTCTGTTATACATATTCCTCGATTTTGATATTCCGTGGAATATTACTAGCTAGATAGATCTCTCAGCCCTGCCCACATAATTTTATCCGATTAATGAATCAATTTTCCACTTGACTGGTTTGTTTTAAACACTTGCTTTTGTTGGATTTAGTCTAAAAAGGTTTTAGCGAAGAAGGTCAAAAAAAAAAACTTAATAAGACGTAAGAAAAAATCGTTCCTATTGCTCAATTTTGATATTCCGTTGAATAATGCTGAGTAACTATGACTCTCAGCTCTGCCCACATAATTTTATCCGATTAATTAATCCATTTCCTACTTTACTGGCTTAGTTTAAATACTTGATTTTTACTTGATTTTGCCTAAAAAAGTTTTTTTGCGAAAAAGGTCAAACAAATAAAACGTAATACAACGTAAGAGAAAAATCGTTACTATTGCTCAATTTTGATATTCCGTGGAATATTACTAGCTAGATAGATCTCTCAGCCCTGCCCACATAATTTTATCCGATTAATGAATCAATTTTCCACTTGACTGGTTTGTTTTAAATACTTGACTTGTTTTCTTGCTACGGCGATTGCTGTTTTTGCTCTTCAACAACAATATAGCGTCTCGTTATGATGAAAAAACGAACTTAGCCCATTTCAGCCCTCTCTATTTAAATAGTTCAACTACTTCAGGTAAATGGCTGAAAATATTAACGATTGTAAATGCTTCTTGTAGATTCATGCTATCTTTCATCTGAACTTCCCCAAAAATGTTGCTCAAAAATAACAACGCTAACTCTCACCTGAACTGCGCTAAAATTATTAAATTTTCATTATTTTCGGTGGAAAATTAAAATACCCCTTTGGCTTATAATAGGTTAATCGTTCTCCGTCAAGGATTGGAAACCATATTGCTCAATTTTGATGTTCCGTCGAATATTATTAGCTAGATAGAACATGTAGCCATGCCCACATAGATTTATCTAATTAATGAACCTTTTTTCTATTTGACTGGCTTATTTTAAACACTTGCTTTTGTTGGATTTAGTCTAGAAAAAGGTTTTAGCGAAAATGGGCAAACAAAAAAAAAGGAAAGAGGATAGTCGTTCATATTGCTCAATTTTGCTATATAGAACATTTAGCCATGCCCACATAGTTTTTTACGATTGATTAACCTATTTTCTAATTGATTGGCTTATTCTTAATACTTGCATTCATTGTATTTTGACTAAAACAAGGTTTAAAATAAATAGTTTAACAAAACAGTCGCAATGATGCTGGTATGTACATGTTGTGTGTAAGCCGTATTATAGGCCTTTGTATGCCCTATTTCGCTAATTTAATATGAAGATATGAGGATAAAACTAAATTAATAAGGACCCTTGCTCAGATTGATATGTTTTAGACATATTCATGCATATGATTAGTGTCTTGTATATGTATACCTCGATCCTGATACCAATTCTTGGTCTCTGTGTCTTATTACATTTACCTTCAAAATATCGCTGAAATAGCTTTAAAACAGAGACTAATTGTTTTTGCATTAATTGGGATGACAAACATATTCTCAATTCTATATACATATCCTTTTCTCTAGGTATTTAGTCTGCATGTTTTTCGCAACATGGTTCAAAATAACGCATAAATATTAAAAAGCACACAGCTTTCAGGAAACCAAACCAATGAAAATCGTCAAAATGCACTGCAAACCAATCTACCGTTTTGCTGCAGCATTTTGTTTTTGCAGAATGTTTTTGACGATTTCATTGGCCGAAAAGCAAAATCGCGTCGTTCCCGTTTTAACCGGTTCGTAATGGCGGTATATTTAAACCGGTTCAACACATTTAAACCCAAAACTAAGTGTATATGGATATATTATATGTGGTGTATATCGAATACATATTAAATCTAACTTTTCAATACCAATTTTAATACTAGTCCCTGGGCTCCGTTAAAGTGACCAACATTGCAAGTACCCTGCTGAATAGCATGATGGCAGGAAACGGCCGCGACAGAATGTCCGGATGTGTCGTGTGGATATTCTCCAATAATTGCGGCATAGTCCCCCTTAGCGACTGTCCAAATGTCTCCAGCTTTCGGCTATTAAAGTGGCTCAGACTTCGGCCGATCTGCCAATCGACTGTCAACGGACAGTCCTGCCAACCGACTACCTTCGGAAAAAAGGACATCAATTTTGTCACGATTTTCGCAAAAAATCATGATGGTTACATCATTAAATTTGCAAAAAATCGGCCTCATTTTCGAAGTCGACATTTTGAAGCCGTTCGACAGTCTGGATCCTCTCGATCCTGGCTGTGTCAGTCCTTCACCGATCTGGCCCTATTTGTCTGAGATATAGCCTTCCGAAGATTTCGACTTGCATATCATTAAAATACTGGTTTTTTCTATAAGCTATATCTCTGCTAAGAGGCTGCCGATCGGGACGCGGCATGTCTTTTCGTGATCAGGAGAGTCCTGCCAGCCGATTGGCATCAGAAAAAAGGACATCAATTTTGTCACGATTTTCGCAAAAAACCAGGATGGTTACATCATTAAATTTGCAAAAAATCGGCCTCATTTTCGAAGTCGACATTTTGATGCCGTTGGACTGGTCTGGATCCTCGCGATCCTGGCTGTAATCGAGTCCTTCACCGATCTGGCCCTATTTTTCTGAGATATAGCCTTACGATGATTAAGACTTGCATATCATTAAGATACTGGTTTTTTCTGTACGCTATATCTCTTGCAGTCACCAAAAATCATGATGGTTACATCATTAAATTTGCAAAAATCTCTGCGACATTTTTGAAGCCACAACCATGATTCCACTGTTGTGTCGCTGAGTCGACAAGGTGGCGTCCCGTCCGCTGCAGCAGCGACCAGAGATCGACGGCGGAATTGTTGGTTCATGCCCACAGGAAATAATGTCAGCAATCAAACGCTGGGCTTCAGCTTCGAGACGCGTAAGTGAATCAGTATATAAGTGTGGCTATATTTTAAAATATGTCTTCCTTTACATATGTTGGTCCTCTATGTACCCTACGCTTTGCCACAAAACGAGTCGTATCCGTTTTCCCCCCGCCAGACGGAGTTCTATCCAGGCATTACCGAGGCGTATTCGAGACAGACGCAGTCCTCTCCCAGCCAGACAGAATCGTATCCCAGCAGGACAGAAGCGCACCCATCGCCAGATCCGAACATAAGAAGCCATCGTCATCCCTCGACCTGGCCATCGACAACAAGGACTCTGAATATGACAGCCAGGCTTAAGGATACACGCGTCCATTCATTTAGATTGTAGATATAAATGTTTTCCACTTGTTTATTTATTTATACTAAGCTAAGTTATGATGAATAAAACTATTGAAAAATCATCCTTGCTGTTTTCTGTATCGGGGAAACTATCCCGATTACAAAAAGGCGTGACACGCCCAGATAGGTTCACAATTAGCAAAGAAAACTAAATATTTTTGATTGGGGAAAATGTCCTTGATCCTTGATAAGGACTCCATCAAATCAGGGACATTTTTCGATCACAGGAAGCTATCGCACGCCCAGATCGACCCACAAATAGCCGAGAAAACTAAATATGTATTGTTGGGGCTGTTAGAGTTAGAAGGTCAAGGACATTTTTCGGACCGCCAAGGATCAAATAAGGGAGAAATCAAGATATTTTCTGTAAATATCTTGATCCTTGGCGGGCCATTCCGACACGCCGCCGGTCGGTCAACAAATAATGGAGAAAACAAGATATATATGTCTTGAGTAAATATCCTTGATCCTTGGTCCTTGATAAGGACTCCATCAAATCGGGGACATTTTTCCGAACACAGGAAGCCGTCGCACGTCCCGATCGCGACTCAAATAACGGAGAAAACAAAACTGGCTTGTAACTGGCTTTGAAAGTGTAGTTCAAGAAATCGCCGATAGGGGCGCCACCGTAAAAAAAAAAAACTCGAGTCAAATGGGCAAAAACTGGATGGGATACCAGGCGAACAGAAATCAGCAGCAAAAGCAATTCAAAAAGAAGGTCGATGATTTTAAAAAAAAATCGACCTTCTGATTTTGCTGATTATGCTGCCTGGTAAATTTTTGGCCATTTGCTACTTTTATTTTTTTTTGCTGCTGATTTCTGTTCGCCTGGTATCCCAGCTCCGATTTTGCCCATTTCGGGACTCGAGTTTTTTGTACGGTGGGCTTATCCAGGATCGGTGATTTCTTGAACTACAATTTTAAAGCCAGTTACGAAAAATGTCCTTGATCCTTTTGTTTTACATATTTAGTTCCTCGGTATATTTCGATCTGGGCCGATCCTGGGAAAAATGCCCCTGATTTGATGGAGTCCTTATCAAGGATCAAGGACATTTTCCCCAATCAAAAAAATTTAGTTTTCGTCGCTATTTGTGAACCGATCTGGGCGTGTCACGCCTTTTTGTAATCGGGATAGTTTCCCCGATACAGAAAACAGCCAGGATGATTTTTCAATAGTTTTATTCATCATAACTTAGCTTAGTATAAATAAATAAACAAGTGGAAAACATTTATATCTACAATCTAAATGAATGGACGCGTGTATCCTTAAGCCTGGCTGTCATATTCAGAGTCCTTGTTGTCGATGGCCAGGTCGAGGGATGCAGATGGCTTCTTATTATTCGGATCTGGCAATGTTGCGCTTCTGTCCTGCTGGGATACGATTCTGTCCTGATGGGATACGATTCTGTCTGGCTGGGATAGGATGCCCCGTCTGTTGCGAATACGCCTCGGTAATGAACCTGGATTCCGCCGTCGAACTCCGTCTGGCGGGGACGCCAAACTCAGCGATACAACAGTGGAATTGGTTGTGGGCAAAGCAGTGGCTGCAAGAGATACAGCGTACAGAAAAAACCAGTATTTTAATGATATGCAAATCCAACTCTTTGAAAGGCTATATCTCAGATAAATAGGGCCAGATCGATGAAGGACCAGCTCTCCCAGGATCGCGAGGATCCAGACTGTCTGTGGGCATGAAATGTGGACTTCGAAAAAGGCCGATTTTTTGCAAATTTAATGATGTAACCATCATGCCGTCGAATATCGTGACAAAATTGATGTCCTTTTTCGCCAATCGGTGCAGGACGGACGCAGAGATATAGCGAAAAACCAGTATTTTAATGATATTCCGATATGATATTCGGAAGGCTATATCTCAGACAAATAGGCCCAGATCGGTGAAGGACCGCCACAGCCAAGATCGAGAGGATCCAGACTGTCGAACGGCATCAAAATGTCGACTTCGAAAATGAGGCCGATTTTTTGCAAATTTAATGATGTAACATCATGATTTTTTTGCGAATATCGTGACAAAATTGATGTCCTTTTTTCTGATGCCAATCGGTTGGCAGGACTCTCGTGATCACGAAAAATGCCGCGTCCCGATATTTTAAGAGATATAGCAAGTCGAAATCTTCGGAAGGCTATATCTCAGACAAATAGGCCCAGATCGGTGAAGGACCGCCACAGCCAGGATCGAGAGGATCCAGACTGTCGAACGGCATCAAAATGTCGACTTCGAAAATGAGGCCGATTTTTTGCAAATTTAATGATGTAACCATCATGATTTTTTGCGAAAATCGTGACAAAATTGATGTCCTTTTTTCTGATGCCAATCGGTTGGCAGGACTCTCCTGATCACGAAAAGACATGCCGCGTCCCGATCGGCAGCCTCTTAGCAGAGATATAGCTTATAGAAAAAACCAGTATTTCAATGATATGCAAGTCGAAATCTTCGGAAGGCTATATCTCAGACAAATAGGGCCAGATCGGTGAAGGACCGACACAGCCAGGATCGCGAGGATCCAGACTGTCGAACGGCATCAAAATGTCGACTTCGAAAATGAGGCCGATTTTTTGCAAATTTAATGATGTAACCATCATGATTTTTTTGCGAATATCGTGACAAAATTGATGTCCTTTTTTCTGATGCCAATCGGTTGGCAGGACTCTCCTGATCACGAAAAGACATGCCGCGTCCCGATCGGCAGCCTCTTAGCAGAGATATAGCTTATAGAAATGCACAGTATTTTTATGATATGCAAGTCTAAATCTTCTTAAGGCTATATCTCAGACAAATAGGGCCAGATCGGTGAAGGACCGACACAGCCAGGATCGCGAGGATCCAGACTGTCGAACGGCATCAAAATGTCGACTTTGAAAATGAGGCCGATTTTTTGCAAATTTAATGATGTAACCATCATGATTTTTTGCGAAAATCGTGACAAAATTGATGTCCTTTTTTCCGAAGGTAGTCGGTTGGCAGGACTGTCCTGATCACGAAAAGACATTCCGCGTCCCGATCGGCAGCCTCTTAGCAGAGATATAGCTTATAAAAAAAAACAGTATTTCAATGATATGCAAGTCGAAATCTTCGGAAGGCTATATCTCAGACAAATAGGGCCAGATCGGTGAAGGACTGACACAGCCAGGATCGCGAGGATCCAGACTGTCGAACGGCATCAAAATGTCGACTTTGAAAATGAGGCCGATTTTTTGCAAATTTAATGATGTAACCATCATGATTTTTTGCGAAAATCGTGACAAAATTGATGTCCGTTTTTCCGTTGGTAGTCGGTTGGCAGGACTGTCCTCGATCACTCAAAGACATGCCGCGTCCCCGTATAGCGGCCTCTTAGCAGAGCTTATAAAAAAAAACAGTATTTTAATGATATTCCGATATGATATTCGGAAGGCTATATCTCAGGGAAATAGGGCCAGATCGGTGAAGGACCGGCACAGCCAGGATCGCGAGGATCCAGACTGTCGAACGGCATCAAAATGTCAACTTCGAAAATGGGGCCGATTTTTTGCAAATTTAATGATGTAACCATCATGATTTTTTGCGAATATCGTGACAAAATTGATGTCCTTTTTTCCGATGACAGTCGATTGGCAGGACTCTCCCGATCACGAAGAGACATGCCACGCCCCGATCGGCCCATAAATAACCAAGTCAAAGAAAAAATCTCAGATTAATCAGACGTCAAATGGCCTTTAGCGAATGCGAAAATGTGTTGCATACGTTTAGGGATTGAAAAACGGTAATATAAAATAAATCAAAGCCAATAAGGTGAAGCATGGTGCAGGAGGGAAGACGATGTCGGTAATGTATGCACCTGCGAAGCACATACGTCGTAAAAAGCGCAGGTAAATAAATAATGTGCCAGCTGCTGGCGCGATGCACGCGATCGTGGATGCAGTATCGATCCGGCAACACCCAAACGGGTGAAACTGATTTAAAGTGGGAAAAGCACCAGAGCGGCACAGGTAAGCCGCCTCTGTCGGCGTTGACTGCGAGCTTCGAACATTTTTAGAGTGTGTGACCGAATCAAATGCAGGCAACAACAACCGCGCAACATTAAATGCTGAGTGCTGCCATTGTTTACATATACTTTCGAAGATGTTTTGAATTTTTTTGAATTATTTTTGCACTTTATTTTCTGAGTTTTTGTGTAATTTTGCAAAGGGACGTCAACAAGTGCGCACATGAAAATTTTAGAAAGAAAACAGTATATACCTCTCGCTCTCACTGCATGCTTTTCCCATAAAGCTATCTCTGTTTTTTCAGTTAGTCAGTTAACAAAGTCTAATGTCACATTTTTCCAGACTGTCATACTTAGAAACGTCACCAAGTCCAACGGATATAAGTGTAGGCGAAATAATACCAAAAAAATACCTACTTTCAAATTTAAATTAAAATTTCTTTGTTGATTCTAGCTTGAAATCGAAAGTGAATTTCAATTTATTAATTAATTTTGAATTGAACACGAAATGCGTATGCATATAATTTGATTAATAGTTGTTTGTGTATATGTGGCTGGACTACTAGTGGAAGATGGTTGCCTAGAACGATTGGTATTTAAGTGCCTGGCGTAAGGTCATGCAATCCACCTCGTCGATCTTGCAAGTGTTCGCCTTTATGTTTATCTCCTCCTCCTGCATGACCTGGACATGCATCAAGTAACGCATTGATGCCTTGTTCTCGTTCAGCTTCTGATTCAGCTTGCAGACGGAGGCCTTCAGGGCCTGCAACTCGTTGTAGAGCGCATCCTGGACCATGTCGCAAGTCAGCTCTAGTCCCGGGCGATGGGCGCGATTGCTGAGTCGCGTCTGACAGAGAGTAATGGCGCGCTGCTTGTCCATCATCTCCTTCTCTAGATCGGTCATGTTGCGCTGCACCTGGTGAATGTGGTCCATGGTGTCCTTGTGCTTGTTCTCCAGGCACTGCTTCACGTGCTTCGTCTCGGCAATGCGCCGCTCGAAGGCCTCGTTAGTGCGGTCCGTCTGGTTCTGCATGTCCTCGCAGACCTGCTTTAGAAGCAGATCAATGTAGGCGCGCAGCTGGCCGGCCGAGACCAGGGCCTTGGCATTGGCCTCCAGGTTCTCGTAGGTCTGTGCCTGCCATTCGGTCAAGGAGAATTGACTGGGAAATAAATCAAAGGGAATATAGAAACTCTACCACCGACCACTAACCACCTACCAGTGCGACTTGGACAAGTCCTGACCCTTGCCGAGGTCATGCTGGAACTCCTTCAGCTTGAGATTCTTCTCATCAATGGCCAGAGATTTGTCCTTGGCGGCCAGATCTTGGTCCAGCAGATAGATAGCTGCGCGCAGCTTACGAATCTGCTCCTCGGCCTCCTTTAGAGCGGCATCGGCTAGCCCCTGACAGCCCTTGATCACCTTTAGCTCGCGGCGCAGCGAGCGATCCACCTCATCATCGCAAAGATCCACCCCGATGCGGCCCTCGCGCAGAATCAGGCACTGCTTGCAAATGGCTAGAGACTTCTCCTTAAGGAACTCGATGGCATTCAGCACCCTATTGCGATATGTGTTCAGGGCCTCGTCCTCCAGCATGGCCGTCTTCTTCTGGCGATTCAGCTCGTCCACCAGGAAGCGGATCTCGCTGGTGCGCTCGCGCATGTGGTGCTCTACTTCGCGCTGCCAGTTCTTGGTGGTGTCCTTCGTCTCATCAACCACGCGACGCGATTCCCTGGGTTGGGAAAAAGTTTTGGAAATGGCATTCCATCCCCCTTCACTAAAGATACTCACTCGACAATGCGCTCGGCCAGCTTTTCCTGGTCGCAGGTAATCCTAAACTTGATCTTGTTGTTGTAGTCCCAGTCCTCCTCAGAGTAGCGGGGCGGGCACTTGGCCACGGGACCCAGATGCTTGCCTGCCAACTGCATGCCAGTGATGCGACGTGCCTTCAGATTGGGCAACATGATGAACGATGCTCTGTGCAGCAAAGATTGCGTAAGAAATATAATTGATTGTTCGCTTTATGAAATTTTTTGGAACTTTTGATTGAGAATGGGTTTTGGGGGACTACGATTACAGTAATGGGGATATGGCAACTATATTCGAATCGATTCGACTGCCTTTAACTGGCACACTTTGTGTCTGAGGTGGAAAAAATCTGTACCTGCCTGAATCTGATTCTGAGTCGGACTAGACTCTCGACTCGACTTGCAACTGGGTTCCTAGCCTCTCCCACGGGGTTCGTTAAATCGATTCATGCTAAGGAATTTACGGTTGCCTAGCGGTATTTATTGTTATGTTGCCCCTGCCCATGCCCCCCAGGCCCCAGCTGCTCCTCCTTGTCTCTGGAGAAGAAGTCATGCAGCCATTGCGCTTGTGCCGTGTGTCACCTGGCAGTCACTCCACTGAATTTGGCACAGAAGGAAACGCAACCAAGGAGCGAACGAGCCTCCTAGCCTGGGGCCTAGTCCTGCTCCTTGTGGTCTCGTCTTACAGCATGTTTATAAATAGGTTTATACCTGTGACGTCGCCATCGGAGTAGGTACGGACCCCCAAACCCATAGAGAGCCTTGGGTCCTTCTCCTACTGCTCCTATTGATCGATTTATGCTAACATACTTTCGCTTTTGCTGATTTTCGCTTTGGTTTTTGGCAGTTTCTTGATACTTTGCACATGATTGCAAAGTTTTTGGCATTAATTATGCTAATCAATGGGCATTGCGTGACTTGTGGCGATGGGCGGGGCTAAAAATAAAGCCCTCTCAATGATATTTTATTTGATTTACCATTTCAACTAGCCAAGCAGCTTTAGAGCTTAAGGGTAGGTGATTTGACAAGCATAATGGAATTTAAAGTTTTAAGTTGTTCCTCACAGTTGTCCTTAAACTGCCACATTGACAGTTTTATGACCACTATCAAGCCCCCCAAAAAGCAAGCAGTCTATCTTGTTTTTTTTTTTTGTAAAATTAAGTTTTAATATATTACGATACACATTTGCATATACATATACATCATATACATATATCCATACTATATACGCAATGCTCTTACAGCTGAATGTACAATTTAATTAACTAGGATCGGATCTCTTGATCGTATGTTCTTCATTACTCTTTTATTTTTATGTTATGTTTCACTTTTTGGATTTCCTTGTTTCGGGTTTCGTTTGGCTTTAACGATCTATGGCTTGTGGCGGCGTTTCCAGAACTCTTTCTTTCGTCTGCTCTGCTATTATTATTTTGGTAATGTATGCAATTAGACATCTACATCCACATCCACTACAAACTGTCGTGTCTGTTTTCGTTATGGTTTATTAACAGTGAACTTTGAAATTCTATTCTCCTCTTTGGAGTACTTTTCTTGCTAGTCAACCACTAAGTACATTGCTTGCAGTTGGCTAATTACACGGTTCATTTCATCTGGACTGTACAGATCTGCTTAGTTATTGTATGCTATGCTGATGCTACTATTGAACCTCGGCAGCGCCAGAATAGTGAATAGTTCTCCCAAGGGCGATCGACAATTGTTTAACTTGGCTATCTACGAATACGAACTGTGGTTGCTCTCTCTCTCTCTCTCTCTCTCTCTTTCTCTATCTCTATCTCTCTCTTTATCGTTTTCTGTTTCTTTATCTGTTGCTCTTAGGTTTCGCCCTTGGTTCGGGTCTTGTTTAAATTCTTTTATTTGCAATTTGTTATTATTTGTATTTGTTATTTATTGTAATTGGTAATTTGTTGCTAGTTTGTGGTTGCTTGTGGCTTCCTCTCGAGTGTAGGCAGTGTTTCGTCATTCTTGATTATTTTTTCGATAGTTAATTCTTCCTGGTTTCCTCTTTTATATTACACTTTTATTTCTTAGCTTTAGCACATTGTTTTTTCAGAGAAAACTACTTATCCCCTTCTACGGGTGTGCCCTCCCTTCTTCTTATACAATATACATATGTGTATAGAAAAAAAAAGATTGTTTAATCAAATACAAAATATGTAGTACATTTAGCAGTAAACAAAACCAAAACACACAAGAAAATAAGTTGTACAATGAATAAAATATATGTATTTATATATACTCGTACTTCATTTGCATTATTACTGTATCTGCATACAAATATCTCTGCTTTCCTCTCTCTATCTCTCTCTCCTTCTCTCTAATTCCTTATTATTATCTTTCAATAGTTTTCATTTTCTGTACTTTAGTTGGTAGTTTTCATCATTTGTTAAGTTCTTTATTCGCTTCGCTTCACTTCGCATTTCGCACTTCGCACTTTGCACCCCGCACTCTGCATTCTGCACTCCCTGCTCCCTTTTCATCAGCTGCTTGTAACAAAAATAATTGCTTCTGAGGTATTTACTTTTAGTTTATATAAATATTCTTTCATAACCATTATAAGTAATGTTTTAGGTTTTAGTTGCTTTCGTTTTCAATAGTTTTTCGTTTCCTTTTTTTTTCTTTTGGGTTTATTTTTTTTTTTTTTTTTTTTTGTTTTTGTTTTGTTTTGTTTAATTTTATTTTATTTTGTAGTTGTCTTGTCTTTTTAAACAATTCAAAGCACCTTTTGATTATATTTGACATCGTAATTTTCGTTATCTTTTTCTTTATAGTATATATTTCATTTTTACTCTCTTCATTTTCATGCAAAGAAAAGAAAACATAAACGATGGTTCAGATGGAAAATAAAGGGGGGAAACACAACTGAAAACAGAATATAATCAAAGTACATAATTCGTATAATCTATTGTTCCTAGATCTCCTCTCTGGATCTACATTTATTGTGGTGGCAGCGTTTAGCTTCTCAGTACGCGTTATTCATTTCAGTTTCGGCTTTTGTTTCGGTTTTTGTTTCATTTTAGTTTAGTTTATATTGAACATATTCAGATATGGAACCAATTCAATTCCTGGCGGGATGCAACAAAAGAGTAGAGCTCCAAATATAAATATAAATTGGCTATGCGAGAAAATTATTCCCAAAGTCGGGGGACACTTTTCATGGTGCTGTGGAAACCGTTTTATACATACATTAATGGTTTCTATGGTTTATTCTTTAATATTCTAGTTTACTTTATAATTTACATTTCATTTTCATTTGAATTTGTGTTGCCTGCTACGTTGCAGTTGAAGTTGCGGTTGCTGTGGCTGTCCCAAAAACTAACGTCGCCTAACGTCCCTACATGCCTATGCCTACCGAATATATATTTTATGTTCGTAACTGACAAAAACAAGGACTGCTCCTGGACAACAATCAATCATGAGTAGGGATTGGGGGCTTTCATAATTACATCTGTTGATTATCGTGGAAACTAAATGATAGATTAGGATAGGCCGGGCCCTGGGTTGCAACTGGGTTTGGGAGTTTGTGGTTGAGGTTTACGTTTAGGGAACGTCGCCCAAACACGACACGTTTTTATGTAATATATTTTACATTTAGAGCTACATCTCGAATACAGAACTGCCTTAGCTTAACGGTGTCTGTTGTCTGTTGTAGCGGGTTAAGGTTAAATATGGGTAAAACAAAATGAAAGTGTTGCATGTACATTTGAACTAAATTGTATAGACCATTTTTTCCTATGTAAAATATAAGTGTAGAGTGTAGTATGATATTTATACATAAACACGGATAAGTTTCGGCTGCTTGCGAACGCTCTCTATCTCTCTAGGTGTGTATATAGAATAGCTATAGCATGTGTTTGCGTGTAGCTCGCCGACTTTAGTAGTAGTACCTAAATTTAGTTAGTATCCAAAAAGAACGCTCTCCTTGCCTCATTGTCCTTCCTTATCATCATCCTAATCACAGCGCGATCCTTGCGCGCTCTTTTTTACAAAAACAACACCCCACGCACATTCATGCTGTGTGCTCTTGCTCGTACTGCTCCTTCTGCTCGTCCTCCTGCTAACTCCGAATCCGCATCCGAATCCAAATCCACTTTCCATATACGTCATAGTAGTAACTGTCAATTTCTGATGGGAAGGGGGGAAGTTGTGGTGGGATGGGATGCTCTGCTGGGCGCCTGCTCCACCTCCACCTAGACCATCGGCAATCCCTGCTGCACATCCATCATCTCGTCCTGCGCCGGTGATGGGCGCGGTGCGAACGGCTGCATGTGGTGGGGCGGCGTGGCCCGAGCGAACATCGTGGAGCGCTGCATGGCCATGGGGCCGTGGGCGTTGGGTCCCACCATCCCACTGGCGGACGGAAACTGCAAGCGGAAGCTGCTGTCCGGATGCTGTCGGGGTGTGCGTCGAGGGGAGCGCGCCGGCATGCGATTTGCCCGATGCATGTCCTCCAGTATCGAGGGTGCTACGTAGGTGAAACCCTGCAAAGAAAACGATCAAGACTTTGTTATTAGTTTGCCATTCTTCCCATTCTCCCCATTCCGCCCGACACCCAACTTCCAACCCCCACCTGACCCACTTGTCCCGTCATGTGCGCAATTCGAATCGGATCATGCATTACTCATTGCCCAGAGCCAGAGCCAGACCCAAAACCCGAACCGATCCGATCCGGGGCCGGTCTCTCCTGTCTTGCATACTAATCACAACCGCCCGCCCGCCTGGGCAGCAGGGATTATGCAAGGCGGTCGGACAACTGCTGTGCTGCGGCTGCGGCTGCTGCTGCTGCTGCCGTCTCTCCATGTAATACACTTTACATAATTTTTCCAGCCAAAATGCCAGAGAGAGACACATTAATTAAATATATGTTTTGACGAAATCCAACAATATCAGCAGCAGCCGCAGCAAATGCAATAAAATAATTAAAAGCAAACCAAAATCAAAACACCGCCAGTGCCGCCGGCTGCCGTGTGAATTCCCCTGGCACGGAGGCTGGACACAAAATGCGTGACGCCAAAGTTAGAGCCGTGAGAGAGGTTGCAGGTGGCTGCTGGGGGCACGGGTTGAGAAGGGGCGGCAGCTACTGTTATTGCGGTGGTTCGGTGGCAATCGCCGCCGGCAGGTGAAATGTACGTGAGAGAGCGGGGCCGCTAATTGGAGCCGTGATCGCGCGGGGTGACGGTGACCCACTAAAGAAGCATAATTCGAGGTGCGGTGCGCGAGGCAATGAGAAAGTTTACACTAATAATTATTCGTAATAAAGTTCTAATTGAATCCAATCCCAGATCTGGCGTTGATGAGGTGCAAATTTAATACAGTTTTAGAAGCTGTTTAACTGATTTAAGAATGATTTGGAAGCCACTTAACATTTCTAAACAATTTAAAAAATGATTAAATGAATGCGAATGAAAATCGAAAATGCTAGTAGACATCAAACTGTAAGATAAAGATAAAGATACACTGCTTGTGTGCTGCATGCTCATAGCATTTTAGTTATCATTAAACTATTAAAGACCACAATTCTCATCCAACTTTTAGCCATATTCCAAGCACTTTCGTCTCTCTGATGGCTGAACACCCGTAATTGAGCAATATTTAACTTCATATTTAGCCTACTAATCCCATAAGCCCATAACCAAAACAAACTTTACACAGCTTACAAACGAAGCCCCCAAAGAGGCCGAACGAAAGCAGCTCAAGGGTCGTTCGACTTTTGGGCTATACGGCATACGGCTGGCTGTATGATTCGTACTCCTCTACGAGCATACTCTCGCATATGATGTTTGTAAACAAAATAAAACAAAAGCAAGTTGCGCTGCTCTACAGGGGGCGGGGAAGAGGCAGGGGCAAGCAATTGGCTTGGCATGTAATGCAGGCGCGCAAAGTAAGCAGAGCGGAGTCCAAACTGACTCGACTCGATTCGACTCAACTCTCCTGCTTCTCGGCCAACGCTTGTGCCAGTCTCGCAGAAACGCTCAAAGCGTTCGGACACCCAAGCTTAAAGCAGTAGCCACCAAAAGCAAAAGAAATACAGACAGACAGAAAGACAGAAAGAAAGAAAGAGAAATACAGACAGGCGACTTGGAGTAACTTTCGTGCCTCGTGGTGGTAGAAAACCTGAGCTATAGCCGTATCTGTTGCTGGAGAAAGGCCTGGCCTGGCCTGAGCTGAGCTGAGCTCATGGGCTGGTTTTGCATGGATTTTGCTTCATTTCACTGGGCCCCAAATGCGTTGACATTGATTCTGGGCCAATGTGCAGCCTCATCTGCAGTTCAGGGCTATCGGGCTGATTACCAATGCGATACGATATACGATGTAAGGGAAAAAGACGAGATTCAAGTTTAAACCTGTTGAAGGGCACACAAAAAACCAGCTGCGAGAGAAGACTGGAGAGAGGAGAGTGGAGAGCACAGAGCACAGAGCAGGGAGAAACTCAAACAGCGCATGCGTGCACGTGCATGAGGCCACAAAGAGAGTGAGAGAGTAGTGTGCAGTCAGCTTTGGAACCGAAAATTGGGACAAGAACGAAGCAGTGCCCTCAGCTGATGTTCGCAGTGCTGCTGAAACTGTCCGAGGCTACTAAAACTGTGCGGCGCATTCGGCGCACGCGGCGGAAGTGTCAACAGTGTCTGTCGAGTGAGATTGCGCAACTTCGACACCAAATAAAAGACATAAATGCGCTAACTAACCCACAATAAACAGAAAATGTGTAAGAAATCTATGTTGAAAATTGGCAAACTTACGAACTGTGTGAAATTAATAATAATAATATAAAAAGCAACGACAACAAAGCAAGCGCTTTGTTCGTGACTCGCAATAAAATAAAATAAACAAAAGTATAAAAAAAATCGCAGCGCAAGGCAGGCAAAATTCAAAAGATGTCCAAGTTGTTGAATATAAATTCGCTTTCGTTGGTGCATTGCCTGGCGGCGTTGCTCTGTGTGGCAGCATCGCTGCCGCAAGACCAAAAACAGCGACAACTAGTGCCGCTGCAGCCGCAGCAGCAGCAAATGACGACGACGCCAATTGTGGCAGGCGGCACTCCAGCATCAGCGCCAACGCCAGTGCTAGTGCCAGATCTTTTGAATGCAACCGATGCGCCAGCTGGCGACTCCTTCGAACAGCAGCAGCCACAAAAACAAGCAACATTGCAGTATCCACATATAACGGCATTAGATAAAGAAGTAGGTATGCATCAAAAACAACAAAAACATTGCAGTAGCGTAAACCAACAACGGATTTTAGATTTTACTCCTATTGCATACCCTACTCTCACTCTGGAAGGGGTATAAGCGGACTGGGGAAAGGTATTTGGAAGGATATTTATATGTGCCCTGAACCAGCAGAGTAAATGGCAAACTTAAATAAACCCGAACGATGAAGTATTTATGACCATTTGTCAACAAAAAAGATTTCAAATTAATCATAATCAGACTTTAATTCTGACCTACCCAATGAGATCTTAGAATTATCTTCCTAAGGTCATATCTCGGTTAAAGTACCTCCGATTGTGAAAAGACTTATGATTTCTGATTTATCAAAGTAAATTCAATAAAAAACCAAATTAATTGTTCGTAATTTCCATTGTTCCGCTATATATATGATGGAACTATTTATGTATGTTTTTCTAGGGCATTACAAATTCGGTTTTTACTAGATTTTCTTCCAATTTCCCTAACATTTTTTTCGGTTTGTATGTCCAAGTGAAATTTCCGACACGATTTACCTGAACGAGACTCCATCGTTTGGCGCCCCGCTCATTGCCATCCGATGGGCCTCATGTGCGTATTTATATGGAACAGCTGTAGTCGGTGGCGTTCGAGCACCGTTTAATTTCGCGAATTAGCCGTAACAGAAAAAAACGAGCGCGTTGGCTTAATTTCTGGGTGGCAGCAAGGGCAAGGAGGAGTGCCAGTGCCAGTTGGTAGAGGGAAGCTAGAGGGGGCTAGCACCTCGCAGGCAGGCAAGACGACTTTATGGCCGCACTTCATGTGTGAAAGTGAAATTTATTACACTTGAATTTGAAAACGAAAATCAGAGCTAGACCAGAGGCACAAAGCCACAGCCACAGCCAAAGCCAGAGCCAAAGAGTTGGCCAACAGAGAGAGAGGAAGGAAGGAAGGTAGTAGGAGAAAGGTAGGCAATAGGAGGGTGGGGTGGAGTGGAGTGGAGAAGGCCAATGGCCGTATAGGTTGGGTAATTTCATGATGCCTGCCCCAGCACCGGTGCTGGGCTAATTAAAAACAAGTTAACTGAGGCAATCTCTGCTTCCATCTTCCATTTCATTGCAGTTGAACGCCTGATCAAGCAATGGGCGCCGATTGTGTGGCTGGCGCCGGAGGAGAAATTCATGCCGCTGGGCGTGGAGGAGTTCCTGCAGCACGTCCATCCCATGGACAAGGACAGTAGCTTTCGGCCCGGGGTCCCCTTCAGTGAGTACTCGACCAAGTCACATCTGGTGACGAACGCCGAGATGCACGATCTGCTGGGGAATGAGCAGTCGTTTATCTATGGTAGGAATCCCAATGAGAAGCCCGTCCCCATATATGGCGTGGTAACCATGTGTCCGGGTAGGCGGGAGCCAGTGATGGCTTCCATTTCCACGCCTCCACTGGCCAGCACACGAGGCCCCTACATTCCCGTCTCCATTGATCCCCTCGAGGAACGCAATGAGACCGTGAGGCGATCCTCGCGCTTGTTTCCCCTCTTCCAGCGGGTTAAGCGAGACGCAGCACATGACCTCAATGAGTACGAGGAATTGGTGATGGTGGAGCCATCTCAAACCGATCCCCAGCCACAGCCACAGATGGAGCTGGAGCCTGAACCAGATAACAGCATTCCCGTGAACAATTTCATCGCCAATTTGGCGGATAATGTCAAGTTCAGTGGCGGAGCCGGTCCGGAGGATAACCTGGAGGAGGAGAACAGCATCGGGGCGTCGCCCGAGCACGAGGTGAATGCGGGACAGGGCAAACTGCCAGGATTCCACGTCACCTACTGGATGTTCTACCCCTACAGCCAGGGCAAGACCATGTGCACTGTGAGTCTGGGTCCCCTCGGTCGGATTCCCTTCCCAGCTGTCTACGGCTATTGCCTTGGCCATCGCAAGGATATCGGCAGCCATGTGGGCGACTGGGAGCACATGAGCCTCTACTTTAACGGGGATGCCGAGCCCCAGGCCATGTATGTGTCCGCCCACGATGCGGGTGCCTTCTACAGCTACAACCGGCTGACGGGCTCCTTCGAGTTCCGACGCCAGGAGACGCGCAAGGGCATCCTGCAGCGTCCAAATTTTCCCAAAACTGTGACCACATTCAAGAACCATCCGGTTCTGTTCGCCGCCAAGGGTTCGCATGGTCTCTGGACGGCCCCCGGCAAGCATAGATTCGTCAAAGTGGCTCGCCTCTATGATATCAATGGGTTCGGCACGCCCTGGAATACGTGGAAGTCTGTGGACATAAGCTACGAGAACCTAAGATCATATGGTAAGTGGATTCATTTGGATATTCTCTACTTGGAACCAGTATTGATTGTTGCTCTGTTTTCTTAGGGCGTTCCCTTGTTCCTGATTGGCTTACGTATCGTGGGAAATGGGGAAATCCCAAGAGCAAGTGTCATCCCTTTCGACGCATTGGCCTCAACTTCTGTGAGTTCACGGACGGACCAACTGGTATACCCCTGAAGGAACCCCACTTTCAATGCGGTGCTGACTATCACTGAGGAGAGAGCTCCGTCCCCCCTCTTTTTAGAATTAATCTAATCTTTAGTGTATAGTGAAGTATTTATTCTGAAAAACCACCCAAAAATCGATCCCCTAGATGATTAAAAAAAAACCAGAACGTGAAATAATATGAATGGAAATTCAAATTAGAGGGAAAGCTTGAACCATTTGAAACCTCTACTAGATATCGATCACTTGATGATTGATTTTGATCATTATTTAAGGTGTATAAAAGCACATCCCATTACTACCTATCTACCACTGGAAGCTACACGAATCCTCTGATCTCAAATCTCAATCTACTTACTTGGAAAATTAAATTGGCACTTTCGCTCAGCGTTGTATCATCCGGTGAATCCACTGGAATTTGTCTTGTGAATCTCGTGTCGAACTGTGAAACATCATCCTCGCTTCGCTGTTTGGATCACGCCAGAGGGAACACAAATTAGCAATCGAATATTAGAGGATAATCGTCAACCGATCCAAGAGATACTTCAACATACCAGGAGTGGTTTTATGGGAGGTTCTAGGCGCCTGGCCAGGACATCGTCCCAGTTGACGTGCTTGAAGAAAGGATGTATTTGGACTGCCGCCGCATCTTCGGGCCCGCTTCCAAGGCGCTGTGGCTCCTGGCGCTTCATGAGGCGACGCACCAGATCTCTGGCTTCGGGAGTGAGGTACGCTGGCAGATTGAGCTTGGCTTTCAGAATGGTCTCGATGGTCTTCTTGCGGTTCTCGGCGGTAAAGGGCGGCTAGAAGAACAGTGCCACAGTGTTACAGATTGTTACATAAAAAAGGCCGAGGCAACGGCAAAATCGATGGCACGTGTTGCACTTACCACTCCTGTGAGCATGTCGAACATGAGGGCGCCCAGGGACCACCAATCGACGGCTTTGCCATGGCCACTTCTGGTTAGGATTTCAGGTGCCCTGCAAGTCAATGGGGAAACAGATTAATCTCGTTTTGAATACGACACGGCGCTAGATGAAGAAAAGGCTTGGCGGGCGCACGCACATGTACTCAATTGTGCCGCAGAAGGTGTGGGTGACAATACCCTCTTGTATGTGCTCCTTGCACAGGCCGAAATCTGTCAGCTTCACATGGCCCTGTGCGTCCAGCAATATGTTTTCGGGCTTCAGATCGCGATAGATGATTCCCAGTTTGTGTAGATGGCCCAGTGCCAATATGATTTCGCTCAGATAGAAGCTGTAATGCAATACGATAATGAGTATTATATGATATGCGTCTCCTTCTACGGATCTACTGATGGATATCTACCATGTGGTATCCTCCAGAAAGATGCCCTCGCGCTCCAAATGCATGAACAGCTCGCCGCCGCTCAGATATTCAAGTATAAGATAGAGTTTTCCATCTGTTTGAAAGGCATAGACCAGCTCCACTATGAAGGGGTGCTATAAAGAGCAGATAGCAGATATAGGACACGATGGTATTGAATTGATGCTGGGGACTGGGGAACTGGGACTCCCACCTTAACGGCCTCCAGAATGTTGCGCTCGGCGCGTGTGTGCGCTGTGTCCTTCTGGTTCGTGACTATCGATGCCTTCTTGAGCACCTTCATGGCAAAGTATTTGTTGGCATCTCGTCCAGCGGTCTTGCGCACCTACAAAATTAAAGAGAATCGTTATTTGAAGAACATCTTGCTATAATAGGGAATAACTCACCTGAAATACTTTGCCGTAGCCACCTTTGCCGAGGACTTTCTTGAGCTCAAAGTCCTTGGGTCCCAGTTTGATTTTGCCCGGATTGACATTCTCCTCGGATAGCTGTATGGTCTCCTGACCCTCGGTGCTGTTGGGGCGAGAGAGAAAAGGGAGGGATTCACTGGTTAATTGTCTGCTGTACTCTGCTCTAACTCAGTGTGTGCTGCTTGCGTCGCTTGTCGTCGCGTCTGTCGCGTCGGTTAGCGTGGGAAAGGAGCAGCCCACGTGCTATAAATAAATCCCATCGGGCTGCACGCGCCAATCGTCACCTCCACTTATCCCCCCTCCCTATTAGGCGCCCCACCCTCCCAATGCTATCGAGTGTGTCTTGTTTGCACGTTTCCCCTCCAACGATTGAAGAGGCGGGCGTCGGCGTCCCAGCTCATTGCCAGTCAATAGCAGTTGTAAACACTTCTGGGCCTGGGTCTGGGCATCGCTGTGGCAGGACTGTGTGTATATCACGACTTGTTATCGCTATCTGGGAGTCACACAGGGTGGAGCCTCGTCCGTCTGGACGGGGATCAGGCTCTAAGCGGAATCAATCAGATGTTAGCCAGTCCAGTGCTTGTAAACAAGTCCCAAACTGATAATTGCCAATTAGGCTGCTCATTTTTCCTCCTGCCACCTTATCTACGTTTGTCCAGATGTCTCATCCAGAGAAACGGCGGAGAGGAGCCCAGCCCCCTCTCAAACAGTCACGTCCTCCTCTGTAGCAGCGACATAACTTTGGCATTACTCACTCTTGGTGAAGATTAATACACAATTCCGGTTCTAGATCAACCTGCAAATGAGATGAGAAAGAAAGAGAGAAGCGTGAGATGACGACATATGAGAGAGCATACTCGTAGGAGGGAGCAACAATTAATCATAGTTATTACGAACTCCAACTCGAACTCGAACCCGAAACCCAAACGCAGAAGGGAAAGCTGTGCATCATCATAAACCAAGCTCGGATACTCTCGATCGATGGATGGGTCTCATGTTTCGTTTTGGGGAACCACAACCACAACCGGAACTGAACTTACATTACTCGCGATTTATTGTCTATTAAGCTTATGGGGGATTTTTCGATTTTAACTACTTGTTAATTAATTTTAGGGGTGTAACGTGATCTCGATTTGATAATTACTATTTGGGGGAACGTATTTAATTTGTGGGGCTTTTAGATTTTTTTAAGAGTCGAATCTATAAATTGTACAACCCGCCTGACTATTCGATGCAACCCCAAGCGGCACAAGTTTATATTTAACCAAAAACAAAGGGCGATTCCGTTGGCTGAAAAGATCGGTTGCCTGGGGCCCCAGGCAGGGGCTCTCTCTGGAGTCTGTGACTATGAACCCAAAAGATTTCTCCCTCTTTCTGATCTGCCTACACACACAAGCAAACATGCTTAAGGGGGAAAGAGAGCCACACATAGATACACTTTCTACACGCATACACCTTTTTCTTTAATGACAAACTAAATTTAGAACTCGGAACAATGCCAAATAATCTGCCGGCAATGCTGCTGCTGCTTCTGCTGCTGTGACGGCGGCTGCTGTTGCTGCTCCAACTGGGGAAGGCCACAGTTAGGGGCGGACTGGCGCTGGGGTGGGCAGCACGAGGAAAGCCAAAAGCAGAAGGAGAAGCAGGAGCAGGGGATAGGGGCGTTGCCTGGCTCTCGTCATGCTTAAAATGTGTGTAGAATATGTATAATATTTTTGACTAAAGTTCAATTGAATGGGTGGGTAGGGGAGGCGTCGCCAGCCAGTCAGCCAGCCAGCAAGCAGCAACACATTAAAAACTGGTTCACCTCGTCAGCGCTGACGGTGAATTCCAATTAACAAATCCGTCATAATTTATAGTGTTCACACAAATTCGATAGATGGACGATATCTGTGGCAGGGGCCGAGAAGCCTGCCCCTTTTGGAGTGGAGTGAGGTGTGTGTGCGCTTGCGTAAATTACTTTTGACAGCACATCGTACTGGGGGGAGGGAGTATGATAAGAATCAGCAGTGATATGGTAGGGCGGGGGATCTACAAAGCTACAAACGTACAAAGGTAAGGCATTGCTCTCAATGCACTTCTGTACCTCCCTCATAGTTTACTGCACGCGCCAGCCCCATCATCGTTCGGCGTTTCTTGCTCATTTTTTGATTACACCTTATCGGCAAACTAAGGTTTTTCTCATTTTCTAATTTTATATTACCCGCTGATAAGGAATTTCGTTGTCTAAGTGGAAGTTAGCCCCTCTCTGTTTCTGCCTCGCTCTCTGTGGCTCTATTTTTCTCACTCAAAGTATTCCTGTGCTGTTTAAAGATTAAAAAAGAGAGGGAACTTCTCAAGTTGCGGCGGGGTAATTAGAACTGATTATTTTGAAGGACATTGGCTTTAGTCTGGCCGGGGGCTAGCTTCGATTGCTCAATACCACGATCATAATGCTGTTTCATAAGGAGGGAATGGGTTTGGATTGGATTGGATCGCGGCATGGCATGGCGGCAAGGCGTGACACGGGTGTCTGGCCTGGGGGAATGTTTGTATATAATGAATGTGCATTATAATACATGCTGAATAATCTTGCTACTGCTACTTCTTCTGCTGCTGGAAGCAATGATGACGCCACATGCAAAGTGATGTGGACTTTTGCGCAGCAGATAAGCCAAATTCCTCATAATGATGATGGTACTGGCAACTGGCACCGCTTTGTGGTGGAAATTGGAAGTGGAGACAGAGATGAGGCACAGACAGAGGCGTTTTCAGAGACAAAGCGAAAAGGTAAACAAAGAGGAAAATTCCGCCCCCGTACAATGGAGTAGGGAATTTGCCTGAACGGCCGCTGCTGGTGAAATTTTTTCTGCGTAGTTTGATAATTTTCTGCGATTCGCCCTTACATCGTCCAGCTCGATCCTGTCGTCGTCGGAGTCGTGCGCCTTGTCGTCCTCGTGGAGCTCCAGGTCGAACAGCTCACTGGGATCGCTCACGTCCGCCATTTGTGTGCTGTTGGTGGCCGCTGCCGTGGTGTCGCTTAACTTAATGCTTCGTCACACAATAATTTGGCTCTGCCTTTGTGGCTTTTGCTTGGATAATTTGTTGCTGTTGCTGCTGCTACGGTTTCGGGTTCTTTGGGTGTACGGAATACGGAAAGAGCCCTAACTGGCAGACGGTGCTGCACGATTTTATTTTAGTTTCGGTTTGTTGGAACAAGCGGAGGGGCAGTTTTCGTGGCCCCGAAGGTTATTGTTTATTAGTTAATAGCAATACAAATACAAATATATACACACAGACGCACACGCTCACTAACACCGACGCACGCACCACGCACTTGTGCCACAAACACACACACTGCGAGAATTTCCAACGCGCGCCTTTGCAATTTGCCTTGCAATTTATCAAATACGTAATTATTTGCAACTGCCTCTGGTCGCAATGTTTAATAATCAGTAATTAAAATGCACTTTTTCTTTGTTTGCGAGCGAACACGAGGTATAGGGTATATCGATAGTACCATCGATGCGTAGACGCTTATCGCTCGTTTGTGGCTCACTATCGATGGATATATTTTCCCTATATCGATGGATGCCACACTGCTCATTGTGGGGATTCATGAAACTGATTATGATTCAATCAAATCTTGATCAGAATGGCCAACTTTTAGTCAAGCAAACAACATATTGGTGTGTAGTCAAATTGTATCTATTTCTATGTTTTAGTCAGTTTTTTTAGTGGATAGGTTTAGTTATGGGTTCCTGCTTGGCGGGATTCAGTCTTTGCTTAGAGTTTCTTCGGTTGAAATAGGAGTCCTATTTCCTATTCCCACCTTTGGCTGGTGGTAAATATTTTTTTAGTCCTTCGGATCCACCTCGACCAAAAACAGACTGTGCTTTTCTCCGCCGGATGCGAGCAGTATCTTCTTGTTTTGCATATACTTGCTGCTGACTAGAACTGGCTCCAGTTCATCATCGCCGTCGCCTACACCCAGCTGGTTATTGGAGCCCATGCCCCAGGAATATAGCTTGCCATAATCATCAATGGCATAGGAACAGAACTTTCCACAGCCCACATAGACAATGTTGTCGGACAGCTTCTTAACGCGCGTCAATATGGGCACCACGGCCTTGACATCGCCCAGGCCCAAGCATCCATGCTCAGGCGAACCAACGGCATAGCATTTCCGATTATTCTGTAGCAGCAGTGTATGCTCAGAACCACCAGCAATCTGCTTTATGTTTTTTAGTTTAGTCGGCACCGGATAATTATAGTGGTCCGGTTCCGACACTGTTTCGTGGGCCAGCTGATTACTATCGTTCAAACCTACGGCCCAGATAGTTCCCGTCTGCGATGCGCGTTCGCGTAGGAACGTACCATGATCAGTTGCCCATATAGCCTCGAACGGCTTGGCGTATTTGATAACTATCTGGTCCGGTCGAAGCAAATCCTGCTTGCCTCGGCGACCTGGTAAATGAACAAGTAAGAAGGTTGTAAATTTAAAAAGATTTTTTTAGAGCAAAACCAACAAACTAACCATCTCCGTACAATGAACGCTCTGAAATGCGTCCCAGCTGGCCGTACTCGGCGCATCCCAGTGTATAGACCTTTCCGCGGGTGGTCAATATAACCAAGTGATCAGACCCCGAGGCAATGCTGCAGCAGACAGTTCCCGGCAAGAGATTAATCGGTGTGGTCGTGTTGTCATCATTGTTTAGGCCCACGCTACCGTGCGAGTGGAAGAACGATCCCCACGCATAGACGCTGCCGTCTTCCAGTAGGCAAGCCGAGTGCGAATCTCCCGCTGAAATGCACAGAGCTTTGCCCGGCAACTCAACCAAAGCGGGCAACGACTCGCTGCCGTCCTCGCTGGTATCCCGCCCCAAGGCGCCCTCGTCGTTGCAGCCAAAGGAGTAGATGTCGCCACTCTGCGTCAGCACCAGGCTATGCATGCCACCAGCGCAAATATCTACAGGATTCGGTATTATATTTACTAGTGATAGGCGGTTCAGCTGCAAGACAAGCGAACCCAGGCCTAGCTGCCCGGTGTAGCCCATGCCGCATACCAGCACTCTGCCCACAGTCGCTCGCCTTTTGGGTAGTTCCAGGTTGCGCCTTTTAGCCCTACTTGGTAGGGTGTCTGTCTCGCCGGCATTGTTGTTCTTTATTTTCAACATATTAATTAAACATTAAAATTAGACGCGGGATTTGTTTCGATAATGGTTTAAATATATATCGATGTCACCGTACCGACACGACTCAAATATCGCATCAATCGCGGCCATTAAAATACTTGCTATTTGGTCACGGGCACGCGCGTGAACAACAAAGACGACTATCAAAATTTTAATTAGTTGTAACCAACTTATTTTAATTAGCAAAACAAATTATGTGCACTGGGTCGCCCAGCAGCAATGACTCCCAGTCGGAGGAGGCCAATGCCACTGCCGAGCAGCAGCAACAGCCGGAGCAAGAGGCAACTGAACAGCCTCTTAGAACGCCCACGCATGCAATTGTGGCGGCTGCCAAGGCGGAGGAGATCCTGGCCGAATACGGCAGCAATCTAAAGCTACTGGAGTGCAACTCCCAAGTGTCCGAGCTGCTCACCATCATCCGAGACAAGTAGGTGGAGGAGGAAGAGGTCGCGAAACATTATTATCTCATACTTTTCTTGAAGGAACACCACCCGCAGCGACTTCAAGTTCTATGCCGACCGGCTGATTCGGTTGGTGATCGAAGAGTCCCTCAACCAGCTTCCCTACACGGACTGCGACGTGGAGACTCCCACAGGTGCCATCTACGAGGGCCTCAAATATCGATCCGGCAACTGCGGCGTCTCCATAATTCGGTCTGGCGAGGCCATGGAGCAGGGCCTGCGGGATTGCTGTCGGTCGATAAGGATAGGCAAGATCCTGGTCGAATCGGATGCGAATACACACGAGGCCAGGGTGGTCTATGCCCGGTTTCCCGATGACATTGGCAGTAGGCAGGTCCTACTGATGTATCCGATCATGTCCACCGGCAACACCGTGCTCCAGGCTGTGAACGTTCTGCGCGAGCATGGAGTGCCCGAAAAGTGCATCATACTGTCGAATCTGTTCTGCACACCTGTGGCCGCCCGCACTGTGGTCAATGCGTTCCCCCAGCTGAAGATCCTCACCTCTGAGCTGCATCCCGTGGCGCCCAATCACTTCGGACAGAAATACTTTGGTACAGACTAGATGATAGGTCAGAGGAGAAGTCACATCAGATCGACGCGCAAGCGAGCAACTACAACAGACTTGACAACTAAGCGCTGCTTAGGATAGGTAGTGTGAGTTAGCTACTCCCTGCACCACACCCACTCACCTAGATACAGCCCAGATCCGATCCTGCCTAGACTAACTCTTCCTCTCCTCCACCAAACTGTCTCCGTAGTAACACCTCCCCCTTTCTGTCTCTGTGTTTTAGATGGCATTTGAATCGGCAGCTGCGTCGGCGACGGCGAGCAAATTACCCAAACTTCTTTCACAACTGGCTTTTAATGCAACTCTCAAAATCGTAAATCATTTAACTTAACTGTGTAAATATGTAGCGGGAGCATAAATAAATATATAAAACAGTCACGGAGCTAGGTGCTCATCTTGTAGTTCACTACGGTCTCCACCTTATGGAGGCCCGTCGAGAAGGAGCGCAGCTGAACTGCTTGCGCATTCTGGATGACTATGGCTCCCGTCTCGTCCCATTTGGCGGGAAGCTCGGTGTTGTCCAGCGTGTGGATCATCACATCGAAGGTGCAGATGCAGTCCAGCAGCGGCAAGTAGCTGACTGTGGCCGAAATCTGGCGCATCACGTCGCGAATCTCGTTCTGAATGCGAGTCTGATCCTTGCTGGACGTTCTTTGGGAGGGATCGGCGGCCTGGTTATCTCCGTTCTCGGCCTGCATTTTGAAATCCCAGCACTCGAGCACCTCCTTGCTATGGGCATTCGTGATAACCATTGAGATTTTATTAATCATGTTCTTGGAGAGCCACTCTGAAATGGCAGCACCGCGAAATTAGCATGCATTCCCAAGGCTTTAGGACTGCGGCTCACCTTCGGTCTGGCTGAGGACGTTCTGGAGGAACGTGGTAATCTTTGGGTCCTTGGACATTAGAATGGTCAAGCCATATTGCTGGGTGCTGTCGAAGTTTTCCGCCGGGTAAATGCCGCGTTGGAACAAAATTGAATGGATTCCATACTCTATTCGGTAATAAACAAAGGAGACGCCATAAAGCGCGGGCTGTTGTTGCTGCTCTTGTTGTTGGTGTTGTGTTCTCTCTACTTACTTAAATACTCCACGATAATCTGTGCGGATCCCTTCAATGTAATGCAGTTTTTGGTTGCTTGGGCAGACGACATCTTCAAAACACTCAAAATTAATATTTAAAGGAGAAGGAAAAAATTAAAATTTTGCACAAAAAGCCGCGAGAATTCGATCAGTGTGACCGGGGATTTATCGTTAAAATATACCGTCCGACCCACAGAAATATACCAAAATATACCGTAAATATACTGACGAATTCAAGTTCTATTATACATATTCCTCGTTTTTGATTTTCCGTCGAATATTACTGGCTATATAGAACATTTTGCCATGCCCACATAATTTTTTACGAGTGATGAATCAATTTCCTTCTTGATTGGTTTAATTTAAATAATTGCATTCATTGCATTTCTATAAAAGAAAAGGAAATTAAAATTTTGCAAAAAATGCCGCGAGAATTCGATACACGCCAGGGATGATATCAGACTTATCGATCAAATATACCATCAGAAATAGACCGACCTATTTTCAAAATATAAGAAAAGCCAACTAACCCCCCCTCCATTTTTACAGGTGAGCAACTTTATTAATTTATTAATAATGTTTAGTACTTAAGACATCTACATATTTTGTCAACAAAATTTGTCATTTATTTCGCTCGAGGCAGAGTGTGACCAAGTGCACATACTCTACGGTTACACTGTTTCATGTTTGCTTATAAATAAAATCAGTTAAATCAGTTCAAATTTTGTATGAAATCAAGAAGGAATGTATTACTTGTGGGCGTTGTGGAGCCGGATGACGATAAAATACAGAGAAAGTACCGCAATATTGGATAAAGCCGTTCTTGAGGGACAAAAATGCAATTAACATATTTTTGTCCCCTTATAAATTAATAAAATGAGTACCGGGTATAAGAGTAGTGATCCATAAGATCCTTATAGTCGGCTTTCATTCGACTATCTTAATGATATTAAATTTGTCTTAATTTTTCTAGCCGGCTGGCATTTTCTCCCTTGCTTCCCTCCATTTTGTCAACGAAAGATAGAATATTTATATATTCCGCTCGTGCACAGATTATACCATCTTTCCTTTTCCAGTATGTATCGTTGCCATTCCAGTATTAATCGACTATTTATTTTGTTGATCTGAGTACTCGTCGGCAAAACGACTGCTGATATATGTTCCATCGATTGAAATATAGGCCTACCGTTGCCATGAGAATATCATCCCGGATTCGGTCGATGGAAAATGTTGATAATCTTAGGACTAGGCCTAGGACTAGGACTAGAACAAGGTATCGGTACCTTTGTGCGATAAGTTACATATCAATAAATATTTTGGTGTGATAAGTTCGCACATGTTATCGGAACGAAGTATATGAAATCGGAGCACATGTGGAACTAGCTCGCCATTTAATTTTGAAATTAACCGCGAAAGATTCTGATTTTTTAAATTCATTCATTTAATAATTAAGAACACCAAAATCATGTATTGCAACCAATTAAAAATTTTATTATCCGTTTTCTTTTAAACTAAAACTAAGCATGAGATCCATTTATATATATGCAAATTGTGCATTTCCGGCTAGACTCCTCATGTCCATCGAGTGTTGAAGTTGTCGCCTGTCGAGAGACCAAACGAAAACAATGTTTTAGACAAGGAAAAATTAGCCCACTAAAAATGTTTAATCCAAAACCGGGCTCGGTTCGACAGAGCTTTGGTTGCTGCCCATTTTCAATTGTTGGGGTACATGAACCGGAAAAGCGGATGAGAGGAAATAAAATTACCAAGAGCAAAATAATATTGTATTTTCCTATAGATCAAGTGGAGAAAAAACTAAGAGAATAAGCCGCAGGCAGATGAAGAAGAAAGGGAAATCAAAACCAAATCAAAAAGCAATCCATTTTGTAAATGTGAATTATTTGCAAATTTTTAATGAAATTTTTTTCTTACGCATTGTTTTGTTTGTTTTTGTTTTGTTTGTTTTTTTGTTGGTTTTTCTGTTTGTTGTTTGTTTAATATTTTCTTTTAAATTAAAATTAAACTTTACATGGTATTTTTGGTATAAATCTTTCAATAATTAAATATAAAAAAATTTTCCACTTACGAATAAAACTAAAAATAATCTCGTTTACGCCTAGCCAAAAAAACTGATGTCAACATACACATTGAGAAAAAAAAATCTTAACTAAATTTGCAATTATACATCGTACGTGTTTTTCCATTTCAGTGTTCAAATTTTATGCAAAATCAGAAACGAGGACAAATAAAATAGTATTTCGAAATTAAGTAGCTTTATAGTGTGTATGTGTGTGTGGGTGTGCGTGTGTAAGGGTGTTGTGTGTGTGAGCTTACAGATACAAATTTTATAATTTAAGTGTAATTAAATACAATAATAAATTATGGTTAAAGAAGGGCTGGTGGCATTAACTTAGTTGAAATGTACACAAAACTTAACGTTAGTTAAAAACGAGAGATATTTACAGGATTTATTACAAAGTTCTCGGCTACGTCAACCTTTGATCTCTTTCTATAATGTCTATGATACAACAACAAAAGCGCAACAGTGTCAGTGACAGTCGGTTCAAGGTCAAATTCGGTTAAGCTTTACGCTTTCCGCTTCTCCAATTTCAAATATCAATTCTTGATCGTTTCTTCGCAATAAAATATTTTATAATAAATTCAGATTCCGATTTAATTTTAGTTTCAGCTTTTCATATTCAAAATATTTTCAAACAGAATCAATAGCAAAAGTCAGTCTGGATCTGTATCTCTTGACTGTGGAAATGAAGGGACACTCAGGGTTCTAGAAGGAGCCTAAGTACGAGTACAAGTATTTTGATGTGTTTACAATTTTTTGTAGTTGCAAATTGTGTGAATGATGTTGGGATTCGGATCTCGGGCTTAATCTGACGGTGCAACAAATTCTCAAATTTTTCTTTATAATAAAAAAAATTACAATTGTCGACGTTCTTGGATTGCGGGATTGTTTTTCGGTTTTCGGTTTTTCGGTTTTTCGTTTATCTTTTTTTTCGTTTATAAAAATCATAAAAATAATAAAACAAAACTCTATGCATTAATAGTCGTTATTTAAGGTATGTATTGTATTTGGCCGTAGATTGCAACAAAATATCTGTGAAGAGATTAAATTATAAATAAAAATTAAAAATTAATCTTCGATCTTTGCTTTCCGTTTCGTTTTACGATTTACGTTTAACTATTAGCTGGCTAAAACCATATCCACAAAAAGGAAAAAAAAAAGAAATACAAAAGGGGGGCAACTACAAGCATCAAATGCGCTCTCGAAAGAAAGAATTCCATGCAGAGGGAGAGATTTCGAAGAGAAAGCATCCGATTCGGAATATACATACATATGTATTTGGAAAGAGGCTCAAGTTCTCTCTGGTGCGGTGGAACTATTTGAAGGAGACGAGCACAAACTAAGGAATAATAGTGAACAGAGTTACCCAATCGGAAATGCAAGAGATTAGTCAAAAGAAAAATTACAAATGAATAAAAAACAATCACCAAATAAAAGTTAACAAGGAGCATAATGAAGTTGTTTGGTTTTTTGGTTTTTGTTTGATTCGGTGTTTCGGTTTGTCAAAATCTACAGCCAAAGTGTTAATATGATGTCTAATAACGAGTACATAAGAACTAAAATTAATCGCAAATCATTAAATATTGTTGTATTGTTTGTTATTCATGTGGGTTACATCGCTGAAGAGAGAGTTTTCATTCATTTGTGGATCTTTTGCCAACTACAAAAAAATTTGATCGAAAACAAAACAAAATTCTGTTCCCGTTTTCCGTATCGATTCATTTTGTTTGTTTCAGTACATTGCTTTTTGTGGGTGAGTGTGTTGCCATTTGTTGCAAATGTTCTATGTGGTATATGTTTTGTTGTGTTGTGTTTTGTTGTGTTTTGTGTTTGTGTATCTAACTTAAGAGAGCCTCTGTTTATTCATCGTTATTCATTGTTATTCATCCTTGATATTCATATTGTTTGTATGAGTGTGTTTGTGTGAGTATTGAATAAGATTCGACAAGTTTCTGTGTTTCGCGTTGCGGACATCCTCCTACGGTCCGTCCATCTGTCCGTCCGTCTGTCCGCTTGTCCGTCCGTCTGTCAGAGTGTTGCTTCATAATTTTGTTTTGTTTTTGCTGTTTTTAACATTTAATCGATTGTGTGTTTGTTGGTGTGTGTGATGAGTGAGTTTGAAATTATATTAAATTTCTATTTAAAAAACTATTTAAAATAAACCTTCTATAGCACCCTTTGTTTTTATTCGTATTTATTTGATTTTCATCTCGTTTTTTTGTTATGTTGTTTCGTTTTGTTTTGTTTTGGTTTTTATGTTAAAAAAAAAAGATTATATGAACAACTTTGTTAGTTATTTATTGTTTCGTTTTTAAGACTTTACTTTGTTGCTTTTTGGAATGTGTTCTCTAATAAAACTTTTAGTTTGACTGATAGCAGGGCGGGTAGCAGGGGGAGGTGTGGAGTGTGGTTTCGGGGATAATGGTTCTATGATTCGGATCCGATTTCGCATACTATATTTGTACTTTCTGTGTGAGTGTTTGAGTGTTTGAGTGTCGCTCTATCAACTATATTTGGTTTATTTCACTTTCTATTTTTCTTAAATGGTCTTCTTTTGAAAGGATAATGAATGAGGGATAATGGTGAAAAGTGCTGTGGGGGAATTTCGTTGGTTTCGCTTCTATACAATTGCAGATTATGTTTAGTTAATAATTATTTTGGTATGGGCACTGAGTTCGGTTCGGTTTGATTTGATTTGATTTTTCATTTCATTTGATTTGAGTTGTGTTTTTGTTTTTGTTTTTTTGTGTTTAGTTTCAGTTTCTGTTTCAGTTTCAGTTTCGATTGGTCGCTTGACTCGATCTAAAACAATCGATGCTATAGAAGTGCCTATTTTAGCAGTAATAACCTCCATGATAATTGTCGCAAAATTCGGGATTACTATTGCTGTACCTACTGTCGGGCCTACTGTTCTCGCAACGTTCGCCGAAGTATCCGTTCGGGCAACTGAAAGACACGCAAAAAAGAAAGTTGAGAGATGAATATTAGTATAAATTGTATTTCACATTCGCTTTTCGCACTTTCAGTGTGCATATATGTACATATACGTATATGGTGGGGGGAGAGGGAAGTGGTAAATGGTAAATGGGAAAAAACCAAGGGAAAATGGCCATGAACTGCGTTGCAACATTCGGCAGACCACTTAAATATAAACAAAAGAACAAACAAATTAAGTGTATAAAACAATTTTAGCAAAAAAAAAAAAAAATTTTAAAGAGCACTCTGGCAGTTTATGGCATGGAAATGAAAATGGATTTTCCCCACTCGTACTCCAAAAAAAAAAAAATATATATATTTTTTTATTCCAACTGAAATGCGCTTTTTTGGGATGCCACTGGAATGGATGGGATTCAATTAAATCGAATCGAACCGAGTAGGTTTTCTTGTACACACACACACACACACAAACATACACACAGACGGATAAAACGAGGCGCTGAAAGATATTATTCACATTGCACACACTCATGCAGACACTCATCCACACTCGCACTCACACTCACACCCATACACCCATACACCCATGTTTGCATTTTGGGTTTTGTCTAGAGATCTCTTTCTCAGCACCAGCGCCTGATCCTCAACAAATTTGTTGCCTTTTAATTGCTCTCCCGTCTTGTCTGTTGTAATGCGATGCCAAAATATTACAAGATACAATATATTGTATATATAGACAACAGGGAGTGAGGGGAGTTTAGGAAGGGCAGGGGCAGGGGATGGGGATGGGGATGGGAGAGCTGCCTTTATCAGCTGACACATGAGCGAGGGTTTATCGGGTCCCAAACAAAAAACCACTTGAGTTAGGGATCACACACAGACAAGTCTCAGGATAGTACATACATACATACATAGATAGTGCAGCAGATAGGATGATAGGAGACCCAAACCGAACAGAACCAGCCCCAAGCGTAGCTGTAGCCGAAGATACTACAAGACTCGAATATATGTACTCGTACTCACGTGCAATAGAACTCGTTCAGATCCGGGATCAGCATGCAGGTGCCGCCGTGGAAGCAGAAGTCGGTAAAGTGACAGGGGGTGCCCGAGCTGCGTGTCTGGTCCGGCCGAGAGGCAACTGAAACGATTCGAAACAGAATTAATATTATTAATAAAATGATTTACACGGAATGTATGCTGTGCATGCTGATGTCTTGCTGATGTCTTGCTGATGTCTTGCTGATGTCTTGCTGGGGGTGTGTGAAGTGTCTTGGTCGCCTTCAAATGTGCCCATAAATTAGAAATGAATTGGAGCATTCCGAATTTGTAGAACAACCAACCAAAGTGTCGCAACATCCACTTGGAAGTCCACCCACACGGGACAACAGCAACAGCCACAGCCACAGCCACACTCAAACACTCACCTGGATAGGCATTGATCATGATGCGGCGCTTGATGATCGCCTTGCTGACTTTGTTCTTGGCACGGCACTCGTACTTGCCCGCATCGGAGGAACTATTGAAGGAGCGCACAATCAGCTCGGAACGTCTTCTGCAAGATTGTTAAAAATTCAACGTTTATAAAGGAAAGTGAATCAGAAAACGTGTATTTAGATTCTTACTTGTGATGCTTGAATTGGTAAACGTTGCGCTGGCGATTGATGGACTTGTCATCCTTGAACCAGGTGACCTTCGGCGGTGGCTGGCCGGACACTTTGCAAACGATCCGCAGCTCCCGGCCATTCTCGATGGTCGTGTTGCTCGGCACCGAGGTGATCGACGTGATCGATGCGTTCTGTGCTGTAAGGAACACCAACAAAAACATTAGGCTATGCATTTCCATTGCGATTTTATTTGAGTTTTCAGTTAATTTCATTCGTTAGTTGAATATCTTCGGGTACGTCTTGGGTGTGGAATTTTCCTTTTCACCTTTGTTTACGTGCTGTACGAGTATATATGCATGTATTTTATATTCCCAGACTGCCCATAAACAAAATAGCAAATTAGAAATTATTGAGATTCTTAAAGAATTTCCTCTTTATTTTTTTATGATCGTCGCGTATGTTGATTCTTAGGTTGTTTGGAGATCGTTCGAAAAAATTCAAATTTGTCTGGGACTTTCAGACAGGAAAGATTCATGGACTGGAAAATGGTCAAGATGTGATGATAGTGCGAAAAGAGAATGCTATAATACGATTCAAAGAAATGCGATTGGAATGCTGGATATGCAATACATACTTATGTATGTATGTACCGTCAAACTTCTCTATTACGAACTCCCATATAACGAATTTATTTCCAGAACACTGCAATGCTATATTACAACAAACAAATGAATTCTATTCTATGAATTCTCCTTGAGATTCGCTATATGGAAGTTCAACTGTAGTAGCCCCTATTACCTCTGATTTATTGTTAGAAAATGTATAGCTATTGAATATTCTGGAATACAGTCCTCCATCGCTCTCGGGCCTTAGTCAACTGATTCAGCTCTGACCATTACCACTCTCCATCACGTGCACCATAGTCTTGCAGTCTTTATCAATAGAACTAGTCCCACATTCCGTTGATATATGAGTTAGCCAATTGCACACTGACTCATTCCTTCGAATTGGCAATGAAACTTGCCTCTGCCTCTGCCTCTGTCTCGAGTGGCTATGTGCCACTCCCCCGCGCTGTCAAGTGCCTAAATTAGCCGCCATATCACGTGTCCCATGAGCCGGGGAGGGTGCCGTGCCGGACAGATGAGGGGCGTTGTGAGTGTCCAAGTACTCGTCACATGCTAATCGAGATCTGCGTGCGCTGTCCCAGTGATTCAGTGATTCATCCCCTGATGATCATGATCATTCATCGATTGGTCGATCTATTTCGGGGGTTCTGTTATGTTCTGCTCTGAGGTGGGTGGCACTGGCACTGCTCTCTGTGGTCTGGGGTGGGTGTGCGCCAGGGAAATGCATTTCTACTGTGTGTCATTATGCAATACACACAAGTGTATGCCGGTGTATCTATCAGATACAGATACAGATACAGATACAGATATACAGCGTTCCAAGCAGTCTGCTAAAATTTGCGCTGATTTAAGGCCGAACGAATGGTAATTTATGCGACGAGGATCGCGTGGCCAGACAGAGGTCTGGGACTTTTAGATATATATGTATACTCGTATACTCATATATGTATGATGGATATATAGAGGGATGTCTATATAGATAGGTGTATTTATTCTATCAAACCGCCCGAGTATATGTACATTCAAAGATAAATTATTGTTTATAATTTATGTTGGGGCTCAGCGTCGGGCCATAAAGCAGCATTTTAATTGTGCGCGCCACTTTCTCACGCTCCCAAATTGTCTGTTGTCCCTCTGTCTCTCTGTCCCTCTGTCACTGTGTGAGTGTGTATCTGTGTGCGTGGCAGAGACCCGAAACGTCGACTCACAAGGCGATTAAGAATTGAAGGCAGCACCACACACACAGATACACAGACAGATACAGAAACAGAGACAGAGCACACGCAAAACAAGTTGACAATTGTCATGACCACCAACCCTACTCCCTGTCCTCTCCCTGCGGCTCGCGCTTTGATTTGCCCCGAAATCCCCGCCAGAATAATAAGATGAACATTTTATTTGCCTTCTCCGTGTGTTCGGACCAAAATTGGCATATCATATTGGCCCTCTCCAACCAATACCAATACCAGACTCCCCAACCTACTCCGCCTCCATTACTCTTATTATGACTTAATTATGCGCTTAAAAAATATTGTATTGTATATACGAGCGTCTCCTCGGGCCATTGGTCTTTTGGGAATTGGAATTGGCATTGCCATTCGAATTTGTTCAGGCATGGGCTTCATTTGACTGTCCATCGATCCCGATGGATAGCTTTGGGAGCTCAGCTTTGATTCCTTGTTCAAAAAGGATATACGTATAAACAATAAACGGAGGTCCAATATAAGGACGGAATATTGCGGGGAATGATTGTAGTCTCAAACGTTGTTCATTGGTTCTTTTGATTCACATTCCACAAAGGAACAGGCGTTAAAATGCTAGCATAGGAAAATTGATTATAGGTGCGAACTCTTTAAATTCCAATCCAAAAGGATGAACATTTCATAGCTTTGAACTGAAATTCGATACACTCCAGTCCAGGGCTCATTGGCCTCTCCGCCAATGGTATTTTCTTGCGCCACGAGTGCGTCAACAACAACTTTGGCCAGTGCCTACGTCAAAGCCGGCTGCTGCTGTCGCGCCGCGCTTCCGGAAAAGTCTGGCACAACAGCAGCAACAACGAGAGGAAGCACTGCCAAAAGCAAAGCAAACGTAGGAAAACTGTCGTCAGTTGCCGTTGCCTGCTCCCCAAATTTAGCACACACCCAGAGAAGGAGAGGAGACACTAGGCGGCAGACAGAGACGGAGACGGAGACGGAGACAGGCAGCGACAAGGCGCATTAAAATAACTTTTCATATTTCAAATAATATTTCTTCTTGTATTTTTTTGCATTTCATTTCAGTTGTGCCCCGCGACGCGCTTTTCTTCTCGAGCGTGACGCGGCCGCCAATGATTCATGCAAATCCATCAACGAGTCGCCGAGGAAAATGGTGAAAAGCGGGGTAGTGGAAGGAAAGAAGGAGGGGGGCTCGGAGACACCACGGAGACAGGCAGCATCAGTAGCATGTGGTTATCGCATTGCGATTGAGGAGGCAACGTTGCAATGCGGGATCGGGGGTCGGGGATCGGGGGTCGGGGGGATCGGGTTATTAAATCCGTTTGCATTGAATTAATCAGCAAAATTGCGTGCGACACGCCGACTGGCGCCATCTGTCAGGCCAAATTGCCTGCGAACTCATCGCCGCCATTCATATTCATATTCATACTCATACCACTCACTCCACCCATTCCATTCCATTCCATTCATTTACATAGTCATTATGGCGCTTCGATCATTGTTCGCTCGTTGGGCTTTTGGGTTTATCCCCAAATGCACTTTTGCTTATTATCTTTTCTCGGAAAATATATAATTTTCCCAATACTCGGATGCGCGAGTGGTGGAATAAGAGACAATTTATTTTGGCAGCTTCGCTGGTGACCCACATTCGGCTCAGAAGATGCCGCTGCTGTTGCTGCCACTGCTGCCACTGCTGCCTCTGCTGCCTCTGCTGCTGTCAGCGGAAGTTTTTCCAAAAAAATAAAATTCATATAAATTTTCCCTCACTCAGTTTTCCCCGCTCCCTTCCACTCTTTGGTTATTTATGATTTCGAGTTCGTTTGAATGTTATTTATTTGATTATTTTTGATTCATTTTCATTGGCCCGCGACATTGTGTCATTGCTGGATTCTCTCGAATAAAGTCCAGCGCCGTGATTTATCGGCTCAAAACAAATACGAGTACCACTCGTACATTCAAGTACGGATATATATCATACACACTATCTTGTTTGTCTGGATATAATCGTACTCGTAATTGCAGCACGCGCCCCCCTCTGCAGAGCAGATGGGGAGTTGGGGCGTAGGAGCACTTCAATTCACTTCACTTAATGCTCTGATAGTATAATATTTGCATGATTACACCTCCGAAGAGATAAGTGCCCCGTATACGTACGTATACCCACCCGTAAGTAGGTGGAGTGTCAATACTGTGGATGGAAGCATTGCGCATACGTCGTGTTGGCCTAGGCAATGGCAAAAAATTGCTCACCGCTGACGATTGTCGCCATAAAAACTGCAATGCAATGGCCTTTTCAGACGGGTAACCGAAGCAGTTCGACAACAGGTTGTTCACGGGTATTCGTATTCGTATCCGTATTTTTATTGTATTTATCTGTTGGATATTCTGTTTGTTGCAGTGGAGAAGTGAGTAACCTGCAGATCTGCTATGGACTCCATTCAAATGTTCTGTCCACGAATGGCACTAACAATTATCTGAACTATGAAGTGCTATATATATCCACAAACATTTTAAGTGACAATATTTCCTGTTGGAGATTGTTATATATTCCGCATACCTTGAGCAACGATAGAGAGATACTTTTTAAAAGCCTTTTGATGGCATTCCAAAAGGAAATATGATACACCAGAAGCTAAAGAAATTATGAAAAGAAAAGAAGCTATCTAAAAGCCAGACAGAATACCAATCTCCGAGTAAGATATCACCTCTTTCCCTTTACCCGCCGCATCATTCGATTCGTTTCCAATCAAGCAAGCGGCAAACAGTCAAATGATGTTGCTCCAATCCATAAACACACATCCATAGACACGGCCGGAAAGTCAGGGAGGAAAACACACATTTTCGCGAGCTCTCAGTTCTGGGGACCAGGCAGATGGATAGATGGATAGATGGTTGGATGGATGGCTGGCACGTGTGGCCAAAATGCTGGCAGAACTAATAAAACTAGAAAATAGCAAAACGACAAAAACAACGACAAAAACAACGACAACGACAACACTGGCAACGTTGTCGCCATTTGGCTTCCGTCGATTTTGTCCATGTTTGTTTGCGATTCTCTTCGTTTTTTTGTGCCTCTTGTCGTCTTGTTTATTTGCACATTGCGTATACGCAATGTGATTTCCTTTGAAGCGGTGCCTTTCCACGCTCCACGTTTTTTGTCGCTGGCGCTGACAACTCAAGCAAATAGAGAGACAGCAACAATAATCGTTTTCGTGGGCCATGTAAAAGGGGGGAAAGTCCCAAGAAAAACAGCACAACATCACAGAATGTAAGCAGTATCAGAATCTGCCGAGATCCAGTATCCACTGTTCAGTATCCAGTATTCAGTATTCAGTATTCACTCTGAGGCGGGTGTTCATGAAGAACCGCAAGTTTACGAGTAATCTGTCCCGAGATAAGCGATAAGCGAAGCATTCTGCCACAGACAGACCCCTAGAGCACCCTAGAGCACCCTAGAGCACAGTCAGCCCCAGCCCCCCATTACCTGATCTGAACTTCCCCTTTGATATGTATTTTTACCCACTGTGGCTTCTGTCTGTCTTTCGGTCTGTCGGTCTGTCCGTCTGTCTGTAGCGTTTAATTAAGTCAAGTGAGCGAAGATCGCTGGCCTGGCCCCCAATGCAACATCAGTAGCAGCAGCAGCAGCAGCAGCAGCAGCGGCATCAATTGGATCTCGCCTCTGCCTCTAAATGCCAACAAATTTTGCCTCAGGCCTCAGCCTTAGCATCGGATCGGTTCTGGTTCTGGTTCTGTTTCTGTTCTGTTCTTTCTACCTCTTTTATAGCGCTCGCATTTGTTTTGTTTATTTGGCTTTTGCTTTCTTTGTTTGCCGCTGCTCTATTTTTCTTTGCTTTCGGATAGTCGCGGTGGTTCATCCCCGAGCTGGCGAATCTGTGCGACCAGCTGTTCCGCCAAACAAGATCTCCAACCTCCCATCCCATCCCATACCATCCCATACCATCCCATTCTATCCCAAAACCAACATAATGAGCATAACAGCACGCTCTGTATGTGCCGATATCCGTACTCCATGTATGAGTATCTTTTTCTCCCTGCTATCAGTCGGGCATACTTTCTCACGTTCCTCTGACTAATGCCGCTGTTGCAGGTGGCTTATCTATCTGCTAGCTGATAGAGCTATAGTAGGGGTTACTGCTAATGCTTGTAGTGCTACTGCTACTGTAGTTCTACACATAGCTCTAGCCTAGTCAAATGATAGATGGCCAGGGGCCAAGGAGAGCTTAAACTTTACTGCAGGGGGTGTGATAAAAGTCTACGGGATATAATTTATGAGGGAAACCACTTTCTTTACTTCCCATACTACGCGTACACACTGTACATAGGTATGATGATGATTTGTATAATATTTTTGTCTTACCAATCCCTAATATACTCGTAATCTAAGAT
This sequence comes from Drosophila lowei, assembly GCA_008121275.1. Classification (NCBI taxonomy): domain Eukaryota; kingdom Metazoa; phylum Arthropoda; class Insecta; order Diptera; family Drosophilidae; genus Drosophila; species Drosophila lowei. The sequence goes on along the minus strand of CM017781.1, from coordinate 14,625,103 downwards.
ACAAGAAAAATCTAAAAATTGCCACGATTAAAATCTTTTTCTGTACAATGATTATATGATCAATAATGAATTGCATTATATTAGTGTTCTGTTCTTATCTAACATTTTTGCAACTACTACTACTACCACTCCTATAGCACAAAACATACGTGTAGATAGTCATAATCTATCAATCGGAACAGCCTTAGCCTCTTCCGAAACGTAACCCTCATACAAAAATGTCTCTTTAATCTCAATCTTATCTCTGCAGCCACTTCCAGCGCAGTGCATCACCCCCTGCTGTGACATCATCGTCCAATTGATTTACAATCTGTTGTCGTTTCTGATAAATTCTTCGTCGTCTTCAAAACAACGTCACAAACTTTCCATTGGATGCACGTGACGATGACGATGATGAGGATGGGGCTGAAGATGAGGTTGAGGTTGAGGGTGGGTATGCGACAACAGAGTGGGTGACAGATGACGTAGCCATAGAGCTGATAGTTGCTGATATCACAGTTACTCTCAGTGCCACAGAGCTACTGCTGCTACTGCTTTTCCTGCCACACAGGCTAGGCTACTGCTTGTTATTGTACTACGTGTGACTATTTGGGACCACCTCTTGGCATGTTTTTCACAAAACTGTCAAAATGTTATGCAAATATTTGTCGGGGGGATTTTTATGTAAATTTGTACATATTTCATAGCCATTTAGCGCTCTCACCAAATACCTCTCTCTCTCTTTCTCACTCTCTTTCTCTCTCCCCCTTCATCTCTCTGCACCTTTCATCTCGCTTTTGTGTTACTTTGTTGTTCTCCTTTTGTTGGGGGCGTGTGAATCCAAAAAATGCGGCAGTGATAAAGCTGATAAGCCATGAAGTTTGGGAGCGGAGAGCGGTATCGGTAGAGCGGTAGTTGGAAGAAAAAACTGCTGGTGTTTGTCTGGAGGTTTCATAGGAATAGATCTCAGGGTTGGTGGATGATACTAATACTCTCGATACGAGTGAGTCATTTCCATGATCACAATTGGTTGTGATCACGGATTAGAAAGAGTAGATTAGCAGAGTTTATTAGCTTAGAATGATTAGAGATTATCGAATGTGCAATCCTGTATTGAGGAACTCTAACAAAATCCATACAAATATCCACTCAATCGCTATCATACAAGTATAGGGTGTCCGTCCCTGGACTCAGATAAAACGTCACAAGTATGCACTCTCTCAGAAAGAGATATAAAGAAAAAGAAAAGGGGGAAGCGAGAGAGAGAGAAGCATGTAAAGGCCGCCTTGGGTTTTCTTTCTGTCGGCCCTTGGCGACAGCGTGTGAAATGCATTCGAGTCGGCGGCAACGTCTAGATTTCCCTCAAGGCCAAGATAGGCCCCACTAGATAGGCTCTCACTCACTCTATATGCTCTCTTACTCGCTCTCTCTTCTTCGCATCTTCGCTGTTATCTGTTATCTCTGTCTGGCTATTATTCTTTCTGTTCTTATTATTTTTACGACTTTTGTTTGATTAATGCAAATCGAAAATTGCAACCGGCTAAAAGTTCGCTTCGAAATTGTTTTTCCCTGGCTGCTGCTCATCAGGAGGCTCCCTTGGAGATGGCTCTGGGGATGGGGATGGCGCACAAAGCGCCTGATTGCTGATAGCCATCAGAGCAGGCCAGACCCAAAGCCAGAGCCAGAGCCAGACCCAGACCCGGCCAAGACAGAACCAAGCGGAGAGACATGGCCGACAACAACGAAGACATCGACGACGACGACTGCTGCTGCTGCAATTGTTTGGCAATGACAAAGCGCACCTCCCAGCCAGGCCCAGACAACAGCCATCCCAGACAGACATGCAGGGAGTCAGGGATCAGAGAAGCAGCGGTGGCGGCGGTGGCGGTGGTGGCGGCGCGAAAGGCAAACAAACCATAATTAAGTTGCACTCGGAGCTGGGGCACAGATGGAGCTTTAGATGGAGCTGGAGATGGAGATGGAGTTCGGGGGCGGCTTAGTCGTTCACTAAGTCAGTGAGTCAGGATGAGGTCCGCAAAACGTGGCCGATGATCTTAATTCTTTTTAAATCGATCAATTTCCACTGACGACATTATTCTCCCGAGCCCCATGTTGCAGATCGTGGCCTCTGCCTGGGATTGGGATTTTGAGTCAGCAGTTGGCACTCTGTGGATTACTATGTGGGTGAGGTGAGCCTTGGCCAACAAGTGGAATGACTAAGCGGTCTCTCTCTCTGGGTCTGTCTCTCCATCTTGGCCAGGTTATCGCGATGGAGACGCGCCCAGGAGGCTCTAAAAATAGCCCAGCAAATGCAGTGGGATAGAGCCCACGTTTTGTAATGGCTAACTTTATTATAGGCCATCATCATCATCATCATTATCACTATCATTCGGAGTAATAACGGACCTGGCCTAATCTAGAGCAAAATCTTGACCAAAGACCAAAACCAAAACCAAACTTAACCCAATTTCGTAGCAAAATGCCGCAAAAGGAAAATGAGCACATTACAACAAACAGCAATTGAGAGACAGTGGGAGAGCAAAGGAGACAGAGATAAAGACAGAGACAGAAACAGAAACAGAAACAGAAAAGACATAGTTAGGGAGAGAGAGCAAGAGAGATGGAGATGGAGCTGGAGAAAAGTTGTTAGCGTTAGCGTCTGTTTGTGCGAGACGAGGCCCATCCTCATGATGGAGCTTATCTTGGACACGTACTGGGATTTGAGCCTGACTGACATTTGTCAGCGTTGTGAATCCTTTTGCTGCTACTGCTGTTGTTGCTGTTGCTGCTGCTGCTGCTGCTGCTGCTGCCACACGAAAGCCGACAACTTCAAAGTTTTTTCCCTCCATCTGCAAGTACTGCCACTGCTTCTTGGAGTCTCGGAGTCCAACTTCTTTTGGGCTTTTATCAGCGTGAGAAAATCTGCACAACAAAAGAACCATTTCTGTGTGTGTGTGTGTGTGTGTGGAAAGAGAGAGTGGTGCTGTGGTGGCTGGTGGTGCAGCTGCAGCTGCTGCTGCCGCTGCTGCCGCTGTTGCTGCTGCTGCTGTGACCTTCAGCGATCAGGCTTAACGGCTCACACCCACTATTGGCCGCTATGCTGCCTTGCCGCTAGATGGGGGCAGCTGTCTGTGTGTCCCGGGAGCACCTGGCAGTTAAATTTGGTGCATGTTCGCTGATTGAACACAAATGATACGGAAGTCGGTCGCCGAGTCGCTGTGTGTGTGAAATTCTCACGCTTTTGGCCACTTGGATTACCCGCCAGATTACATGAAAAGCGCCTACACACAGATACACGAAACGAGCGCATAAATCAGCTGGAGCAGGAAAAAAAACGCGGCAGCCAGCACCAGAGCTGGCCCGACTTGGTGGCAGCTTTTGAAGTTGTACGCACGCCAAAAGCGGCTTAAATGTCCAAAAGTGGCCAACAACAACAGCAACAGCAACAACAACAACAACAGCAACCACAACTTCACAGAGTGGAAAATGTGAAAATGTCCAGAGAAAAGGCAAAAGCAACCAAAACTGAACTTCTGCTACTTATGTGGTTGTTGGTGGGAACTTCTCTTTCTGCCAAAGTCGCCACTGGTTGCAGTACTGCAGTGTTGCAGTGTTGCCGTGTTGCAGTTGCAGTGGCACTTTTCCACACGAAAAAAAGTGGAAAGAAAATATAGTAAAGCAAAACCGAAATTAATCATACGCACCATTGAACCCCAACGAGTGCGACGAGTGCGATGACGTAACTGTTTGTGTGTGTGTGTGTGAGTGTGTGTGTATTGGCCATGATTCGCTGCCTCTTCCAACTAAATATCCAACACAAAACAACACTCATCATCATCCGCCACACCAGCCACCGTCACCGCCACCGCCACCGCCACCGCCACTGCCACGCCCACACTTCTTGGAAACGGCAACAACATTCGGAGGCAATCTGTGCAAAAATGTATATATATGCGTATACATATATAACAGAAGATTCAGATGGCCATGGCTATATATCTGCATGTGTATGTGTCTGTGTGTCCTACAAAATTGCACTGCCGGAAAATACATTTCACATTCTGTCTGCTGCTGCATTTTCCATTTTCTTTTATTTACTTATTGGGCTCTTAATAAATCCATCTCTCTGCTACGCTTTCTGTTTACAGATCTGTACCAATCCAATCCGATCCGATCCGATCCGATCTGGTCTGTTTTTGGCTATCGAAATATTTATGGCCCTTCTGTTCCCCCGAAGAACTTGTGTATCCGAAACACTCAATGCAATGCCATTCCTTATCAGCATTATCTTAAGTTAATTTCCCTTATCACAGTTGTGGAGGCAATCATTGAGTAATTAAGACTATCGACTAGTTATTTATCAACAATTAAATAACAAAAGTACCAGTAAACGATCGTAAATACGTGTTCAAATATAATTCGATTGCTGATAGCGAGACTTTGTAAGCCTTTTGATTAGAAGAACTCTTATAAAAAAAAGGGGAAATCCTGAATTATTACAGACATTTCACTTAGACTCTTTGCAGATTTTCTTTGATTTCTTCTCTACATTTTGATGGCTTTTTCCATCAACATTTCTGATGAGAACTTGGCAATCGCTGTCGCTCTTCAATCGCCTAACGATGTGCTGAAAATGTGTTCCCTTAACAAAATGAAACCATTCCAAATTGATTCAAATTTACAACCATGTAGAGTAGATAGCATCCGATACGATCCGATCTGATCAGGGGCAAAACGGTTGGTTACGCCTCAACAGACGCAAGACCAAAAGGTTTCCACACCCACCCAAAAAACAACCGAAAACATCCAATTTGGAATCCACATTGTTGCACAACAACTATCCTATCCATCCACTAACTAAGAGTGGAAGCACAACGATTGTTTAAACAATTGTTGGCTGGCTGGAACCCCGAGTCCGTCAATCATTTGAGTGTGTAAATTTTATTGTTGCGAAAAGAAATCGCCTGCCATCGATGGGAAGATATCAGAAATCAGAGATCAGAGATCAGAGATCCAGAATGTTTGCCGCCATTGGAGCGCCCCTCAGGTCATAAAAAGCTAAATAAATAAATAAAGTGCCAAACTATTACAACATTTGTGATGTTTATTAATACGAAATTAAGTAGCTGCCGTTAACAGGCGGCGGCAGCCAACAGACAACAGCCAACAGCCAACAGCCAACAGCCAGTAGGCAGCAGGCAGCATGGAAGGCAGGCGGGAGGGCATACAAGAACAAGAGATCCCGCCAAGGTGTTGGATGGGTGGGCCCCGATCCCACATGGACGGACGTTGGCCCACAAAACAACGCTTTCATCTTTTTGTAATTAGGCGGGCGCTGAGACTGGTAGATAGATAGATAGATAGATAGATGGTGAGATAGATAGACGGATAGATTGAATAGATACAGATGCAGATACCGATACAGATACAGATTGGGTCGAGCGCTAGACAGATGAAAATTAAAACAGCAACCAGGAAAAATGTTTACACAGAGATACAACTACATATCTGAGTGCATTCATAGATGTGCGGGAATGGTTATAGATCCGATATTTCGGGGAATATATTTCTATATACATGTTTTGAAAGCATATTCAGGCTTCGTATTAATGCGATATCTGAACCAAATTCAAACGCCAGACGTTGTGGCCACCAGCTGTCGATACACACGCACAGCGCAGATATTGTGTCTTTTGTTGTTGTTTTGTTGTTGTTTTTTTAGTTTTTTATTTTGGATCTTTTGTGATCTGGACGATCTGGCCCCCGAGGCAGCCGGCGGGGGCGTTTATAATTAATTGTAATTGTCGTTGAAAGATTAATTTGGTTGCGCTTCAATGGCGCTTCATTGTCGGCCCAACCATTGTGCGGGTGGGGAAATCAATTTTATATAGTTTTCGATTCTCATTCTCTGTAGTTTTTGTTGTTGTTCGATAGCACACCCTCACATATATTTCTATATATACTTTTAGATACAGATACAGCTACAGATACAGCTACAGCTACAGACAGACATAAATGTATATTTTATGCTGCGAAAAGTGCAATCAAGTGGTTAGAGTTTTTGGTGGTGCCCCCGACGAGGGGGTAGCCACCACAACAATCTTCAAAGGGGCGACGACGGCATGCTCCCGCCTGCTGCTGCTGCTGCTGCCGCTTCTGCTGCTGCTGCCGCTTCTGCTGCCTGCCTGCTGCCGTCTCCGTCGGCCCATTGAAATGGAGCATAAAAATGGTGGCTATAAATAAGAAAAGACCCTGCTGCTGCCGCTGCCGCTGCTGTGCCGTGGGTGAGGAGCAGGCAGCAGGCAGCAGGGGAAAGAGGAGTGGAGTGGTGTGGAGAGGAGAGGAGCGGAGCGGAGCGGCTGCATTTTCAAATCAAAAATTGTTGCTGCCCGAAACATTTCCGCAGATCAAAGTCACAGCTTGACAAAATTCTGTGGAAAAAAAGCCAGCTGGTTGCCAAGTCGCTGCTGCTAATTGCTTTCATATCAGTTTGCGACCCCACCGCCCAGCCTACACTTCCCACCATCCCCTAGAAAGAGAAAGATCTTTGATAACGACACCCCAAGGTGTTCTTTCGGATCGTTGTTTGTTTTCAACACCTGTAATGGCAGCATGCCCCCGGGTCCAGGCATCATCTTCTGATACTCTGTGATAATGATCATTGGCCAAAGGCTAAATCACTGATTGATATGACCAGGAGAACTGGCCCAGAAGTAGGGAAAGCCCAGTGGAAATTGCTCTTTGATTTCATTTGATTTTTCCTTCCATAGTTTTCATTGTTCGGGTTGTTTTGGTTTTTTCGCAATCGAGGCCGACAGGGCGCCAGCCCCAACAGCCCTTTGATCTCTACTCTCTACTCTCTTCTTTCGCTCTCGCTCTCTCTCTCTATCTCTCTCTCTCTTTCTCTGTCGCTTTATGCTATCCCATAGTTATCCCTCTCTTTCTGTTACTGTCTCCCTCTCCTGCTCTGTTTTTCTTGGCCAACAAACATGGCGCCAGCTCTAATTAGGCACACTTTTGTGTCTGCCCCATCAGGGTAGGGCAGGGTAGGGTGCCTTTTTCTCCCCTTCGACTTGTCAGAGACGTTGTCGTCGCGCCGTCGACGGTTGTTGTTTAAAAATAAATTGCACATAAATTTATGAAACATGAAAGATTTCAAATAAATATTTCGTCATCTCTCTTTCTCCTCCATGGCATGCCTTCTGACAGTTCATTATTTTTTTCTGTAGTGATTTTCAATGCAAATTCGCTGGAAAACCCCTATAAAAACTTCATTCAAATGCCAGAAAAGCCGAAAATTAAACAACAAATATTTAGATGAATCGGTGCTCTGATCAGGAAGAAAAACAAAAACAGAAACAGATACAGATGCAGCAGCAGGAGGCAATTGCAATAAACAATAAAAACTATAACTAATTGCCAATGACATATAAACAAACGTTGGCCACATTTTACGCTGTGTGGCGGCAGCTGCAGCCAGCAGCTTCTGCGGCAGAGGCAGCAACAAGTTGCCGCTACCAAGTGCAGCAAAAGTTGCCCACGACTCTCGGCCAGGCCGACCAATCATCATCATTAGCCACGGCCATTTTTGGGTAAATAGTGCAACCCTCTTTGCATAATAATGTGGATCGGTGAGCGCATTTGGTGAAAAGCGCGAAACATGCAACATTTTTTTGTCTAAATAAAGATGCGATGCGTCTGGCAACATCGCTTGCTAGCGGTTGCCACCGCCACAACAACAGCAACAGCCACAGCAACAGCAATAACAGAAGCTGCAGCCAGCAGCAACAAGAGCAACCCGGTAGTTGGTAGTTGGTCGATGGTCGATGGTCGATCTTCTTCCATAGCTCCCTCCTCTTCTCATTTGCCATCTGGGTAATCGCTGCTCGAAAGTGCTTCAGCCACTTCACATCGAGTTATCATCCGGGGAGGAGCGAGTGACGATCTTTACAAGTTGTGACTACTAAAAAATAGTTCTAGACTTCAGGCTAGAGTCTTTTACTGGATAGTTGTAGTTTTAGCGACAAAAGCTTATCGCTACTCGCTAAGAAGAAGTGAGAGTAAGTTGCACCTTGAGTCCTAATACTCGTACTCTTTACTCGCTGAATTTGTACTCGCTGTTTTGGATGTATCGACATCCGTCAATCTGTTACCTTATTTTCTGTTTCAATGACTTAATTTCAAGATTCATCGATACCAACGGGGAACAACTATTTCCCCCACAGGTCTGATACGAGACCAGTCACCATTATTCGTCGAATTTTTATCAGACATTTGGTAGTGTGTCGCTGCATCCGATATACGTCATGGGCGTAAAGTTCGCACATTTCTCGGAAATTTATCTTTAAGTAATACTCGCGATAAGTGATGTTAGCATGGCGTATCTTTCGATCTACCCAATGAACCCAGGCCCAGAACCCAGAACCCAGTACCCACTACACAGCACCGAGCAGCAGCACCCACACATCGAAGTGCTCTCACTTTTGGTGCTATCTCTTGCTTTTTGGCCCTGCTGCTCATTTGCAGTCACGTCAGGCGTCAGTCGTCAGTCGTCAGACGGTAGCAACCCGACCAATGGCCCCCAGAAACCACATTTTGGTGTGATTTTGTTTCTTTAACCAACACAAAAAATGAGCAACAGAAACAGCAACAGAAACAGAGACAAGTAAAACAAGAAGAGAAGCAAAAAAAAACTGTCATAGGCTGGCTAGCAGATTTACGAGTATAATGGGGCGCTCGACAACAAGTAAATGACTCGACTGCCGACGCGGCCGCTTCAAAGTTTTCGCCCAGTGCGCGGTGGCATCATTAAAATGTAAAGAGTTGTGCGCACAATTTTCGGTTTGAAAATTTATTTCATACGCAGCGTGGGAATTACCCGTCAATTGTTAAGCAGGCGCCAACAGGCGGGCAGGCAGGCAGGCAGGCAGGCAGGCAGGCAGGCAGGCAGTCCGGCAGTCAGGCAGGCACACAACAATGTTGCTCCCATTGCTGGTGCGCGCGGGGCTGCTGGTGCTGCTGTTTCCTTTGCGCATTATAAACGCATTAACTAATGTGGAAATAAATAAACAAAAAAAGACTCAAATTGTTAGGAAAATAATGGCCAGGGCAGGCCATCGATCGAAGGGGGAGAAGCTTGAGAGAACGGGAAGAGTATGGATGGAAGCACTACACGCTACTCGCTGAAACAACTTTGAGCGAGTGCTAACTCGTTGCAATAATTTGAGGAGAAGCTTTAAAGAAGGAAAGAGGGGAAATCGTCTATCGTTTTCCAACTATTTCAATCTTGACTTTGCTTCGAGGTTCACCTTAAGTAGTCCCTGGTAGTTTTCATCTTTCATCGATGATTTACTCTGCAGTGAAATGAGTTTGTATGCCCCTCAGGCTCGTCACCATCCGAGTGCATTGCTCATACGCACCATTTCCCTAGTTGTTGTCGCTGGAGCTGTAGCTGTAGCTGTAGCTGTCGTTGCCGGGTGAGAGCGTGTCGAGATTACTTTATGGTCTATGGAACCATCAAAATTTCTATGCCATTCGGCTTAATTGCGAAACCCAAAAGCGTGAAACAGTTATCAAATGCCGTTAACTGTTTACTGCCGCAATATTTTACCAACCGACTTGATACGGAGATGCAGACAGATGCGGATACGGGCACGTGTCCACTGGACTGAAACTAAATTGGCTTCCAGTTAGGGCCAAGAAATTCCTAATCAGCAAAGACTGTTTATCAGGATCCCAAGCTACAAGCTGCATACATAGATGATCATCAACAGCAATAGCAACAGCAACAGCCACAGCCACAGAGCACTAAGGCAAGAGGCTTGAGGGCAAATGCATGCAAATTGAATTGATGTTGCTGCTGCGGCTGCTGCATGCCAGAAATTATAGCACAAATAGCTGAGAGACCAGGCCCCGAGAGTCCCACACAGTCCCAGAGTCCCCGAGTCCCCGAGACGAGAGACTGAGGCTGAAACAGGTGCCCAAGTGCTGCCAGTTTGCCAGTCAGTTGGCAACACGTGCCCCAGGGCGATGCTGCGGCTAAATAATTACGTAATAAGTGGTTGGCAGGAGGCAGCCACGGACAGCAGAGCCAAAGAGGAGCCCGAGCCCGAGCCCGAGCCCGAGCCCGTAAGCCGACAATTGCCTGGCCTGTCAGACCCAACTATGCCAAGAATTTCATACGAAAGAAAGAGAGAGAGCGAGGGACCGAGCTAGTGCCCGAGTAGAACAGCATGTAGCCAGGTGAAAATGCTGCAAGATGAAGTCCGAGAGATGAGCTGGCAACATGCTGCAGCCTGCACGCTGCAGTATTCCCTGTCTTGGCCGTATAATCTAATGATTGAAAGCGAGTTGTTAGATTGAAGAGACTGAATAAACTAACATAGTAATCGGTTAATGGCGGAGATGGCTCTTTTATGGCTTCTGGATGACCAACACCTCTTGCTCTGTAGATCGAAACATAGTTTTGTGGTGGATAATTGGTGGCAAAGAGGGATACACTCTTCTGTTGCTTCTACTTTTGGCAACATGTTGCTGATGCTGATGCTGCTGCTTCTGATATTGCAACTGCAACTGCAACAAAACCATGAACACACAATCAATAATCGAATCGATAAAGATCGTTAAACGAAATGTTTTTATTTGTGGCCCCCAATGGCAGCGACAGCGACTGCCACGACAATTGCAAGTTGCAACCGATGCAGCAGCAGAGCAGCCGTGCCACATATGAGTTATGGCAATGTCGTACTCGTCCACCAGCTGCGCGGCTGCTGCACTGCTGCACTGCTGCTCTGCTCTGCGACGTTCGCACGCCACACATGCGCAACATGGCCAATGGCTCACCTGACTACCACCCCCCTCTTGCCACTGCTATGCCGCTGTCGCTGCCGCTGCCCCTGCCCCTACCTCTGCCCCTTGTGGTGCGTCTGTGTGGCGCGTTGTGCGGTAAATACGCTTTATGGGCTCCCGACAACGACTGCGCTCTGGCTCTATGCTAATTACGTCATGGGGACGACGCTTCGTACCTAATTTTGCATTGTGGGAACCGAAAACTGGAAATCCAAGACACCCAACCACCTTTCGTCCACCTCTTCTGTGCTGCCCCTTTGCCCACCCCTCTCTAGCCGTTTGTCTTGCATTTTCCAACTGCGGCAATAAAAAAAAAATGGGCTCTGCTGTTGCTGTTGCTGCTGCTGCTGTTGCTATTTAAGCAAATGTGTCGCAGCCAAAGCCAAAGTCGCCGTAGTTGTTGTCATACACTTGAAGAGGGTATTATTACTGTGAGAAGATGTTTGGCATGGATAATCGACTCGATATGGCCAGACAGTGTTTAGTCCGTAACTCTAAACCGAATCAATTTAGTGTACAGCTCGGTTTTGAGAGATCCCTTCTGTTCCCAGAGATATAGTCACTGCCAAAGGACCTATTAGTGGAGAGAGTGTTTTTTCGAATCATCTAGCAGCGATCTGGCAGTCAAAGGACTCCGTTATCATGTATAGAACTTGTTAGGGTATGTACAACTTCGTTGCTGGTCGCTTCCTTCACGTTGTTGCTGCTGCTGCTGCTGCTGCATGGCGTCGCTGCCAATATCGACGACTTGGTTGTCGCATATAATGACTTTTTCGACTTGAAACTTCTTGTGGCTTTTGCGTTTTTATGCTTTATGCGCTCGCTTTGGTCTCGTCGGTCTCTGGTCAAGCATGTGGCGATGCTGTTGCTGTTGCTGCTGCTGCTGCTGTTTCTGCTGTTGCTGCTGGTGGCCAATGGCTAGTTTCTAGTTGCCTTCTTTGTTGCAGGAGGAGGCACAAACAAACAGCAAACAGCAGCGGCAGTGGCTGCTGTGTGTGGCATGCCATGGACTACCTGCAACTTGTTGCTGGTGGCAAGTTGAAATCATTTGGTGGGATGGTGTGTGAAACTATTTCCAAGGCAGTGTGGGCACAGGAGAAACCCCAGATAATGGAGGAAGCCAAATGTTTCATTTGCTTATCAAATGCTATCCCACCCCCCGCCCCCGACCCCGACCCCGCCCTCCCCCTCCTCCTCCCGCTCCCCACAGACGTATGCTGCTGCCACACTCAATCTGCCACTTCAATAAACAACAACAAAAAACGTTTCAATTATGACGCATTATGTCAGGCATTCGCTGCCGTTTCGTTTCCATTTTCCATAAAATATACTCATAAATGTCGTTAAGTGCTTTGCCAAATACTGGACGAACAAAAAAATGCGAATTAAATGCGCAAAAAAATTACTTTTAGACACATTTAAATACCATTTAAATAGCTTTTGGGGCACAAGGTGAAGCTGAGGCTGAAGTTGGTGGCCAACCAGTGGCAGTGGCCACTACTACGTGGTGGCTGCCGCTGCCACTGCCGCTGTTCAGAGCTGGCCACAGCACAAATTTGTTGCCAGCGGCGACGAATAAAATGCCGCACAAAAATGCTGCTAAAAATGCAACTCCAACTTGTCTGAGCGGGGCCGTATCTGTATCTGTGTCTGTGTCTGTGTGTGTGTGTCTGTGTGTATCTTTATCTGTGCTTGTGGCAAACAAAGCTTGGGAACCAAAAAGGCCAACACGCGCTTAACGTGGCCATTGGGCAGGCGCGCGCGTTGACCAGCGGCAATTTCGATATAAAAATTTTGTTTTAGCACACGGTCACCTTGCCGGCCGGCAGCAGCCTAAGAGAAAGAAGAGGATGGGGCACAGTGGCCGGAGCTGGGGGCAGTGGCAGTGGTAGTGGTAGTGGTAGTGGCAGGGGCAGGGGCAGATATTGGCCATGATTGGATGCAATTTGGTGGCCCGCTTCTTCCGCTAATAATACATATTTTTCTCATATATCATTTTGCAGGGCAAGCAAATGCTGGAAATGCCCTGAGAGCAGTAGGGAACGAATTATGACGAATTCGTCATAAGGACAATGTCAGGACGAGGTCAGAGGCACACAGGAGGCGCATGGGAATTTCCGGCCAAACATGTGGCCAGTTACCTGTCCGCTTGGACCTTTGGAACCTGACTCTTTAGGGCGGTCGCAGATTAGTCCAGGAAACGAGAGATTTTCCCACGCAGGTATCCGACGACAGGCGACAGATTTGCTTCCCAGATTTCTCCAAGCACTTTGGTGGGGAATTATTGAATCAACACTCGCCAGATTAAGCCATTCACTGGACCAGACAAATGCCAAAGAGCCAAACAGCCAAACAGCTTCTTCATTGCAGCCTCTGGCAGCCGGATCGAGGGCGATTATGATCGGGAAATTGGCTAAATCGTCAGCTAAAAAGAAAATATTGCCCCACAGCAGCGGGAGCTCAGAGCCAGAGGCCAGAGGAGAAGCAAGAACGTATACGAGTAGTACGAGTACGAGTAGTACGAGTATGTGGCATGCCACCAGTCGATATCAAAGGCAAATTTTTCAACTTGGCAGGGCGCAGGCAGGGGCAGCCACAGTGCAGTGGCAAGAGGCAAAACGCCAAGACAGACCAACGATCCAAAGATCCGACGAAGACGATGGCTTGCAATTTGATGCAGGGTGCTGGATTGCATGGCAGGAAGGGGGTGACAGACAGTTTAATATACTGAGGAGGAGCCTCTGCCTTGATACCCGAGACTGAGACGTAGACCAAGAGCCAAGAACCAAGAACCAAGACCAAGAGGCAGGCAACACCAAGCAAAAGGCGAAGATCGAGGAGGTGTTGCTGCCACTGAAGTAGATAGATGAGCAGACGCTCCGCTGGCATGTGGAATTATTAATGTTTGATGTAATTAATGCGTAATTAAGATAGCCAGCAAGAGGCTCCTCCAGGCCGCAAGTTCTGGACAGGACCAGGTGACCAGGGGGGAGGAGAGCACTGCTCTCTGTGCAGAGACTGCCACAAAGATTGGAGACTCGAAGCCTAGCCTAGCCTAGTTTCATTCCTGAAATACCCCGAAACTAGAGAAACGATTTTTGGCCAACCAAACCATCTCCCGCCCACCGATCGAGTTCAAAGCCGTGGAGCCGCCAACGCAAATTGAATTGACTTTTGGGAACTGCGCCGAAAATTGGAATACGAGTAAGTATATAGTATGAGTGCTGGCTGGCTTTCTTGCTAGCTGGAAAGCTCGTGCTTCCATCCATCCATCCATCCATCCATCCATCTATCCGTCCAATCATTAGCTGTGAAAATGTTCCATGGGAAACTAATAATGAGTCCAAGCCGACTACGAGCCGAAATCACTTTTCAAATATCAATCAATATCTATCTCTGTTTCGGTTGGCCGGTCGGCCGGTCGGCCGGTCGGCTGGTTGCTCGGTTGTTCTGTTGGGGGTTATCCATTAATCTTGGCCGCGTGCGCAACTGTTGAAGCCTTCTTTTTGTTTTTGTGGAGCAGAAGGTGGCCCCGAGGGCAGTGCGATTATGCAGGCAGAAATTAACAGCCAGGCGAAACAATTAGTCCGTCCAAAGAGATCTCTTATCATTTATCTTTCCCAGGCCATGTATTTATACACATATTCCACTTCTTCTTTTGGTGTTTTAGTATTTTGGAATGTGCCGCAAGTGCCGCGAAAATTAACGCAAATGCTGAATGGCTAATTGAGGTGGTGTTTGAAGTGTTTGAAGTGGCGGCTTTTCTAAAAGGGGTATGTCAGCTTGGTCAATAGATAGGTCCTAAATGAAGGGCAAGAATCATTTAAGCCTATAAAATGTTTGTTACAATTTGGGGCCATCCTTTCATCCACCTCCCAAGTAGTTTACCCTTGCCCTATATATAACCATTCAATCAGAGCCCATTGATTGATTTCGCAAAAGGGTATCCAATGTTCGTCTTGCTCCAAATACTCCAAATTACCAGATAATGACCAGCTTGAGGAAGCGCCACCTGTGGGGCCTACGTCTTCACTTTGATATCGCGCCGACACAGATCTAGTAGATCCACATAGACCCATAGATCCACAGATCTCGATTGAAGCCCCATGAATGCCAGGCGTTTTATCCATTTCGGCTATATAGTCGCCTCGTATTTATGGCAATCAGATTATGTCACATCCGCTTTGCAACAGAGGGGCTCCATTGATCGGCTGGGCTGCTGCTCCATCCGGCCAAGATTGCTCCATTAGCGCCACGATGGATGCAACCAATGGATGCAACCAATGGATGCAAATTGCAGCCACAGGCCCAGGGCTAACAAGCATAAGATTTTCTTTATATTTTCAATTGACTTTTTTTCAGAGGATGGTTCTGTTCTGCTCTGCTTTTTTTTTTTTTTTTTTTTTTTTTTTGGCAAGTCTATGGCGGCCAAGATGTCTTCCTACTCTCGAATGGCTTTCAGCTGCGTGATGTTGCTGCTGTCGGCGCGGCCAGAAATAGCATAAAACTCATAAACGAGGCAGCCGACGAGTCGCGAGGCGACTCTGGCCGCGGCAAGACATGGCAGGGCAAGGAAACATGGCATGCCATTTGAAAATTTCATTTCGTTATAATTTTCTATTTCCCGCATGCCAAACGGCCCGCCAGGCAGCCCCCAGTCCCCAGTCCCCAGACCTCAGTCCCAGCAAAATCCCAGAGGGGCCCCTACCCGAAGACTGCGACTGCGACTGGGACTGGGACTGGGACTGGGGCTACCCTTTACACTTACGAGTACTATACCTAAATGAACCAAGGTTCGTCGTCTAGCGCCGCCATTCATACTTAATTACCAAAAACCAAAACCAAAAACCAACAACCAACAAACAAAAGCTAACGAAAAGCTGTCTCTGTCGTCGTTGGATCTTCTCTGGCGTGACGCTAAATGAGCCCCATACCCCCTACCCATAATTTTCTCAAAAAGCGAGAGGAAAATGTATTAAAATCTTATGACCAGGTAGACCAGACACCCCCAAAATGACAAAAAAAATAAAGAAAAAACACCAACGAAAGAAAAGATGAGGAGAAATGATGAATTGTGGGTGCCGTTGAGTAAGTTTGTCGCTTCTACTCGTAGGCGTTGACCTAAATATACGAACAGTGCAGAGCATTTTCCGCTCTGGCAAAGCATTTTCTTTATTTTCATTTTGTAATCGCTTGCTAAACATAAGAGCAGTATTCAGAAGCAACAAGTGCAACCAGAGAGCCAGAGCTGAGAGCACTGACTGAGAGAGGAAACTGGCAAATGAAACAAGAGTCACCAGTTATCCATCCAAGTTCTGCTGCGGGAAATGGAGACCCGCTGCCAAGGTTCTCTGGGGGTTTTCTCTCAGGTGTTGCTTTTCTCAATGAAATCTTCTAAAGATTATTATTTTGCTTTGGCAATGTGACAAGACGCAAGACGCAGACCGCAAAACAAAATTAATATTCAATGCTGAGTGCAGCATAAGTGGGAAGGCATTATATAATACACATACTCGTATTGTAGAACACCTATCCCTGACAAATACTTTTATAAGTATGTATCATATAACATGAAAGAAAGATTGCTCTAAAACCGTATAACTATTTGGCACAGAAACCTCACAAATATCTAAGCTTCTTTGGATCGGAAATGCTCTGCTCTGGGAGACATCTGGAAAGGGTATAAGGGTATAATCTATATCTGTGAATAATGCTCGTACACCTTCCGCGTGTGAGTACGAGTACGAGTATGAGTGTATTTGATTTGTGCCAGTTTGTCTCCGCTTTTGGTCAAACAAACAAACAAACAAACAAACAAATATCCGAGAAGATGGGCTGCCGATTCTGCTTTGACGCGGACTTCTGGCAGATCAAATCATGTTTTATGAGCAGCTAATTTACTTAACACCTCGACAACAACAACAGCGACGGCAGCGGCAGCAGCCGCAATCAGCAGTCCGAAAAAAAGGAAAAAAAAAACTATAATAGCCCGAAAACCAAAAACAAAAATACCTGCGATTTTTATTTATTTTTCACATGGCCTTTTCATTGTTTTTGGGTTTTTTTTTTGTTATATTTCCAAGTCAGTTTTATTGAAGCGGAGTGGTGTGGAGTTGTATTTGGTAAGAACTGACGTTCATGGCGTGGGTGTAAATTAGGCATAAAATGCGACCAGTTAATTCATGATACTACCGATTCAGTCAGGTTCGAAGGCATTTTAATTGGTTTTAAGCAGAGCTCCCGAGAGCAGAAAGCAGAGCTGCGCGTCGTCACACGGGGCGTATGGATAATACTCGTAAATCGCCCCCGAATCTCCCCCTCGTAGCACCTATGGATTGGTTGGTGGATCAGGTTGCAAAAACCCAAAAACTGAGTCAGTTTTTGATTGATCTATTCGATGCTTTTGATCTCTTTTGGTGGCTCTGATTGGGGGCTAAGAATTTAACGATCTGGCTGACGATCTTCAGGCTTTATCTTCGGGTTTTATGGCCTCATATGTAAATCACTTTGGGACCAAAGAAATTGGCATATTTGCCGGATCCAAAGTGAAAGGAGTAGATCTCTACAGAAGCGATTTGAGTGGGTGGGGATTGATTAGTATGCATTTCGATGAGTAATCGCTTTTTATAGAGACCCGACCCCTACGTTTTCGAAACCCGCTTAACCCGCAGTTCAAGATGCAAGTCCCCGAAACATTCGCTGCGTTTGCAACAAAAGCAACGCCAAATCAGAGTCAAAGCAAAATAAATCAATCGAAACAAAAAGTAAATATCCTGTTGTTCCTCTGCTGCTCTTATTCTTTCCCACTCATTCGCACTCCTCATCCCATTCCCATTCATTGATGAAGCAGCAGCCAGGCAGCCAGGCAGCAGGCAGTCGAAGCCAAATGATGGGCAGATAGGAGGAATCCAAAGGAGTGGAGCAGGAGGGGCAGGCAGAAGGAAGCAGAAACAGAAGCAATGCAAAGAGTAAATAAACACAAGATAATAAACCCCAAAAGACAAAGAGTGTGAGAGGGAGACAGGGATACAGGGAGCGCGAGGGAACAGCTGATTGCAGCTGATTTCAGATCTTCTCTGATCACCAAAGGGTGGCTTCTGGAATAGAGGAACAGAAGAAGAGAAGGCAAAGCTCACGGCAAAGTGCATTAAGATAAGGTGAGGCATTGCCAGACGGTGCTCCTACGATAGTAGCATACTTCGAACAGACACAGGGCGGTGGACAGTCAAGTCGGGACACTTCTCACCTTATTTAAATGCACCTTTCCAAATTCCAGCTCTCATCCACGCACGGAGTATGGAGTATGGTATGTTGGAGAGGGCAAACAAAGCCCAGGCTTGGCCACACACCCGCTCTCTCACTCACATCCTCTCTCGGTGTGCGGTGTGCGGGAACCATGACGGAAGAAGCATAAGCTGAAACAGCCGCAGCAAAAGGAAAAAGGAAAGAGAAGCAGCAGTGTGGGCGAGAGAAGGGAGAGGGGAAAAATGAATTAAAAATCTAATTGCGCCCGCAATGAAACAAGGACAGAGACAGACTGATGAGTGAGAGAGAGAGAGAGAGACAAATGTAAATAAATAAAAACAAAAGCAAAGCAAAGGCGAAGCATAACGGGGGAGGAGGCAGGCGGTCGGTTGATCGCACTTAGCCGCCTTTCCAGACGCAAACTTCATGAACCGCAACGCAAGAATAATTACAACAACAACTGGATGATAAAGACGAAGAAGAAGAAGAAGGGGTAGGGGTAGGGGAAGGGGAAAAGGAAGGGGAAGAAGCAGAAACAGAACTTAGGGTTGGGTCTCTTAGGACGGTCTCGTCTCCCAACCGCAAAGGTCGACTGCAGAGACTACAACAAAAAGACGTAGCAGAAGAACAGCAATGACGATGACGATGTGAAGTTGGATCTCTGTAAAGAGAAGAGATGGAGATGGAGAGACTGTGGAGAGACTGTGGAGACCAGAAATGAGTTTTCAAAGTTTTCCCAACCGAGGGGTAAGGGTGAGCAAAGTTAATGCGAATTTAATTAAAATGTGCAACTAGCAACAGCAGCAGCAAACAGCAAACAGCAACAATACGAATATCAGCAGAGAAAGGACAGCCATGCCGAAGATTCGGATACCCTTTAGAGAAGTCCTCATGGCAGCGACATATACATATATACATTCACACGTATGTATGATCTAGCAAATCTCCTTGGAGATAATATGTACATATCTCTATATGATATTGAAGTTATATTTAGTGCTACAGTGCACCAGGAGCAGGATAGGATTTTAGGTCTTTTGGGCAGCAAAAATATGGCTGCAATCGTAACACCCACTTTAAGGGTATTATAAATTCTAAATGTGAGCATTTTTGTTGCCGCTGCCCAGCAACCGAATTGAGGGAAGGCACAAAAGAATCCCAGAAGAAGACCAAGACGAGGCCTAGACTTGCACTTGGAGCACAGCGGCTGCAACGGCAGCAGAAGCTTCAACAAAAAGTTGCATCGGGCAGGCGCATGCGCAACGCTATCCATGTTCATGTGAGTGTGTGTGTGTATGTGTGTTGCATAAAATTATTTCGGTCTGGTGAATATTAGCAGAGCGTGAAGTTGGCAAATAAGAAATTCAGCAAAAAAGCAGCTAAATTTCATTAAACAACAACAACAGAAGCGCGGAGAAAGAGGCAGCTGCATCAGCGGGTGTAAAAGCGACAGAGTGAAAGAAAGGAAATGAGAGGAAGCCAAAAGAAAGGTGTCCAGCGATAAGAGAATGAGAGACAAGGCGGGGCACAGTCCAAGAAAAGGAGATCTTTTGGAGGGTTTTTTGGAAAATGTTGGAAATTGTAACGATTTCAACTTAGTAATCTAATGTCTAATCTAATGGGGGTTCAACGATCCAAAAAGAATCTCCAATGATGGATTTTGTGGGAAATATGAACAAATATATCCACTTCCTAATATCACACTTCTCTGGGGAAAATATCTCCATTCCATTAAACCTTTCAAGAGTACCCTACAATATGCACGTATGTATTTTTTAGACTAGTTTAAAATCGAAATCAACTCACCATAATTTTCACTCACAGCCATTTTGACCGATTCCATCACCGAGTGGGTGACCCGCACGGGCTGGCCTAGGATGGTAAAGTTTCCCGGATTCGTTTGCTGGACAAACATCATGTAGGATATATCGGAGGACTGCTGTAGATCGTTCCCGGAACGGAGTACACCCCGCGGCAGCAGTCGCTCCCTGTAGATGTCGCACTCGCCGCTGGCGTTGCGCAGGGCGAACTGCAGCCGGACCAGCTGGGGCAGCTGCAGATCCCGCTGCTGCTTGTACACCTTGAGCACCTTCATGGTGGCCGAGAAGTTAACCCGCCGGTCGGCCGACATGGAGATGAAGACGCCCTGGAAGACGGTGGGCGCCGAGTAGGCCAGTTGGGCGGGATCCCGGGCCGAGCAGTAGCGCCCGGCCCGCTGACGTCCCCTGTGCTTCCGGGGATGCTTCCTCCGCTGCTGCTGGGGTGGCTGGTGTTGGCGCAGTCTCTGCTCCTGCCGTTGATGCTGACGCTGGCGACGATGATCCCGCTTGTCCTGCTGCAGCTGCTGACGATGGCCAGAGCGATGTGGCCGCTGGTTGCCGTCGCGTCGATTGCGCGCCGCCTGCTCCGGGCTGTCCTCATCCGGAATCTGGCTGTCTGGCACTTCGTAGGACTCGATGAGATAGCTTTGCGTGGCTCGCCTACTGTAATTGCTTACAGGCCGCGGTAAGCTAGGTTGTTGCAACTTTGGCTGCTGTTGCTGCTGTTGCTGTTGTTGCAACTGAGTGGTTGGTATATGGCGACGCATTTTACTGTTCGCCGCCTCGCTGGGCCTGCCATTGTTTAATAAATTATATATTTGACTATTTATTAAAGTATTTGGAACTTTTTGCATTGACTGCTGCATTGACACGGCGGCAGCAGCATGTGGCACTTGCTGCTGTTGCTTCTGTGGCTTCTGTTGCTCTTGTTGCAGTTGCTGTACAGCTGCATTGCTGCCGGCGTCGAATACTGTTGCTGGCTTTAACTTAAGATTGATACGGCTACTAAGACTATTGCTGGTGCGGCTGAGCAGCCTACTTAAGATATTGTTGTCGATGTTGCTGCTACTGAGGCTGCCACTGCCACTGCCACTGGTACTGCCACTGGTACTGCCAGTGCTCTTGGCGCTTTCACTGCTGCTCCCGCTGCCATTATCCAAAGTCAGTGGTATATAGTAGCTGCTTTCTTCTGCACTGCCTTCCCATAATCTTTGTGGTTGTTGCTGCTGTTGCTGTGGTTGTTGTTGCAACTGTTGGTGTGTGGCTGCCACTGTGGCTGCTGCTGTCGTCGGCAGCAGCATGTTGCTGACGTAGATAATTAGCAATATCAATGGCATTAGTGGCTTTTTTGTTTTTAGACTCCATTTGCGCAAATGTTGCGCATACATGGCGTCCTCCAAAATTGTTGTTGCTATTGCCCTGATTTTATGTACAAAATCTGAAAGGATCTTCCTCTTCTGGCTAAAAGCTCAGCTCTAACCGTTGCAGTTGCTTCTGGAGTGGCTCCTTCTAAGGGATTCCTGCTGGTCTGATAATATCCTTCTCAATTCGCGTTTAAACGTGACAAATGTTGCTGCTGCTGCTACTGCTGCTGCTGCGTCCTCGTTGTGCCTTGTCGTATTTCCGTTTATCCTGCAAATACTTTCGATAGTTTCGTAGCATTTTGAGCGACAGCAGGGGCAAGAGAGACACAGATTGCTCGGGAGAGAGATGCAATTGGGGGTAAGAATGTTTTTTTCGACTGCTTCTGATTTCCACTATTTGTAGCATTAATTTGTTAACACTTTGCTGTATGCCACAGATATTGTTGTTGTTGCTGTTGCTGTTTCTGTTGCTGTTGGTGGTGACTCATTTTGTTTGCCCGTCGCGTTTTTCTTTTTATCTTTGCCAAAACTATCTGTGTTGGATAAATGTGTTTGAATGTGTTTGAATAAATAAATTTTGTTTAGAATTCTTGTTGTTGTTGTTCAGCTACACGTTTCACTTGAGCGCTTTGGAGTCGACGCACGGCCACGCCCCGCTGCTCGCCCCCCAATTGAACGAGAGAGAGACAGAGACAGAGAGAGAGAGAGAGAGAGAGAGAGGTAAGGTCGCGTGGCGTTGGATTTTTCCTTCACTCTTCTGCGAGCGGGTTTCCTTCACGAGAATTTTCACGCGCGCGAGATTGAGAGATCGGCTCGTCTCGGCCTCGTCTTCGTCGCCGAGTTGCAAGTGTAATCCTCGCCGCCGCACGATATACGATAAATAATGTTTGTCTGGCCGTATACGCGATCTTCGCCCGATGTCTATATAGCCCGTAGCCGTAGCCGTAGCCGTAGTCGTAGTCTTAGTCTGATTCACTGGCGACGAGTGTTTTCTGGCACACACACGGCCGCAGAAGACATCGTCTCTGACGACGACTATGATGATGATGATGTACCAGCGATATAGCCAGACACAGATACTAGTGCTAGTGAGGCAGACACACACTCACACTCACTGGCGCAACACACACGTTTTCTAATTTTAGCCAAAAGTAATTATAAAAGAAAAAACAGAGCAGAGTGCGCCGCGTTCAGCTTATACGCATATATATCTTCTACTTTGGCTAGATATATATACATATATATTTATGTATCTGCAGCTGTATCTGTAGTTGCGATGGGTGTATCTGTGTGCGTACTACCCGATTATATAGAAAAGTCGTCGCAACAGTCGGCTCTATATATGCAACACGCACTCACACACTCGCGCACGCGCACACGAGAATCGATCGTTTTTGTTTTATATATACTTTGTATATACTATATATATATCTGTATATATCAAGTGTAGACTGATGTTGTTGGTTGTATGCAGCCCGGTCGGGTGGCACAAACGAAGACCGTGACACGGGGCGGGAGGGAAAACCGACAACCGACAACCGACAACCGTTGTCTATGATGATGCTCCTCCGGCTGTTGTTGCTTGTATTGTTGTTGCCGTTGCTGTTTTTTGTGCAAAGTTCTTTACGGTTTACGGGCACTTTGAATCGCACTCACTTTTGATATGATATTCCGTTCACGGAATCGAAAGTCAGGGGATCGATAGGTCCTTTTATGGAACAATTACCCCAACTGATGAAATTCGAAATTCGGACAATTTTTCACCACACAAAAAAATCAAATCACTTCTTTAAAAAAAAAAATTCAAATCCAAAACGAAAACTCAATCTGCAGTTTTTAATTTTGTTGATCAATATATAATCAATATAAAGTTCAATAATTCCCTCTCGGGGGTTCTGTAATATCTTTTCGTATAGCAGATACGCGCGCGACCGAGTGCTAGGGATTTTGAATTATATCGTTCTTAGGTGATTTTCTTTTCGTCGAAATTATCAAAAAAATTATCAACGGACTTTGAATTCAGAGAAAAATTCGACATAGCTCTGTTGTTTCCTTGTCCGCGGCCGAGTTCAATTTGTGAGATACATTGCCATTCAGTCTGCTGCTATTTTTTCTCCACTACTTTTTTCAGGTTTGATGGTTTGATGGTGATTGCGTTTCTCGAGTTCGAGTTCGACGCTGATTGCGTTTTGTATGGGAATTCAAAACGCCGGTCGAACCGAACGCTCAAACCATACGCGTTCGTGAGCAAGAGCAAACAGAATGTGTCTGAAACATGTTCCACGTTCACGAGTTTCGGGGCGGCAAGGCCGGTACAAATACGCCCGCTTTCAAATGTTGCTTGGCTAGAAATGATGCTGCCTGCAAAGTAATAAATGGCCAGCAAAGTACAACGCATGCACCCCGAGAGAAGTTGCTGAAGTTGGCGCAAATGTTGCTGGTGCTTAGAAATGTTGGCAGCATGAGTCTCAGACTCATTTCGGCGTTGAGTTTGAGCATTTCTCGAAAAAATGTCTGTTATGGAAGTTTCTATACCCTATGCAATATACCCTAAGTTCTTTAAGCTTAAATTGAAATATTTGTAAGAGAGCGTCACCGAGTGGAAGCAAATATCATCTGAAATCGATGTGTTTGTGGGATAAATATCAAATTACAAAGTAGCTACTGAAATTTCATTTGTTCCTTCTGGCTATAATATAATATGATCTGATCCAGATACGGGCATTCTCTCTACGGAAACAAACCTGATTCAGTGTGATATCGCAGGAGCCTGCACGCAAAATTTGGTTGTTCTAGCTCTTATAGTCTCTGAGAACTAGGCGTCAAACAAGACAGACAGACGGACGGACAGACAGAGCTATATCGACTCATCTATTAATGCTGATCAAGAACATGTGTACTTTATTGGATCGGAAACGCAACGATCGGCAACTGCAAATAGATCAGAAAACAGTAATGACTGATAATTGAGGATTGGTGATTATTTACTGCCCTCGCGATATGAAATAAGGTTGTCGTAGTCTGGGCACTTCTGATAGGCCAGTTTCTGTAATAAAGGTATATATACGTACATAAGTACAAGGGCTGTAAGTCTATGAATCATTTGGACTACTTGGAACCATGCAGAATGGAGCATATCAGTAATATCGGCGAAATCTTGGGTATCAAGAATGATGAATCATTTGGATTAAGCTATGAATCGCACGGAACATAGTGGACCCAATTGAATATGGCTTTTATCAGTGAGATTATGATCTAAATGATTGCAGCGTATCCATCAGAAATATTAGATTTTGTATACATACATATGTATGTACATACATATACGTATGTACATACATGTATATTTGGATGTAGATTTGGATAGATGGTAAACTACGAATGATGTACATATGAAGATTGTTTAATTGTTTCTGCTAAGTATCACATAAATCAGCATAAACTTGATTGAATTTGCCTTTCATGTGTTGCGTTTCCATTTTTTGAATGCTTTTATCTAGCTTCTGTTGATCTTCCTCCCTCCGATTATAATACTTTGAGGTGGTATTCTTCTTGGGCACTTTGCTTTTTTCCCATGATTATTTGCTTTATTGTCAAATGTCAACCCCACAACTGAAGAAACAACAACGACCAGAGGAGACCCTGCCCGACCCCGAGAGCGGAGGCAGCTCCTCTCGCTCCCCTCGCTCCCCTTAGCGGTTTGGAGTTGGGAGTCGTGTAAACTTAACGTTTTTTACCAGCTGCTATTGATGTTGTTGTTGCCGAACAAAGCTTCCACTTGTTCTACGCAGCAGCAGACATAACAATAAAAGAAGCTGACGATAAAACGGGCAAATGGGAAGAGGGTTCCAGGGGGGGCCAGAGAAGTGGATGTGACAAGTGCGACAATTGTAAGAAAAACCAGAAGCCAAGAGCCCTATTTTACTCTGCTTTGGTTCAAAGTCTGCGTTACTCGAGGGTACTCGAGCCACTACGAATACCATGTGCAAAATTCAAAGAGATACGAATAGCAGAACCTCAGCGAATTGGTCGACAGCAGTGGGCCAAGTCTTATCAGCCATCTGTTCACGTCGCCACTCGAACTCGAACTCGAACTCCACTCGAAACAGGTAGATCTCATCTGCACATAATCGTAAAATATTTGAAAAGCTGCAAAAAGATCTCCAAAACAATCGGTGGGCATTGTGCAGAGGCCGTGGCATACGGAAGTGCAGGAACTAAAACATTAGACATCCAGGCGTGGATGTGGATATACTGTGAATAAGTACTCCCAGTAGTACTCCCATCCAGAACCGACGGCAGACAACAGCTGCCAGACGCAGCGTCATTGTATCATCAACAAACACGAAGAAGCCCACAAGAATAACAAACATGAAAACATGAAATGTACGAGAATGTTGTATTTTCCAAAAGTAATGCTCAAAATGTGCCCAGGCACAACCAATTTCTATTTGTTGTTGTGGGGGAGAGAGGGCATAGGTTTTTCGCAGGGGTTGCCGGCAGAGGCAAAGAAAACAAAAGCTGATGAAAAATAATGAAAATGAAATTCCCACTCCACCAACAATAAACATAACCCTTGGATAATTATCCATTATAATTTGTCTCCAACTACAAGAACTTCTAAGCAAAGACTTATAAAAAGAAGACTCATCAAGTACAAAGTCAATCACATGATATAACCCATTGCCCCTGCCTTATTTTTAGCTTCAAAGCTCTAGAACGACCATATCTGATATGTCAAAAGAAGGAAGTGGCCGTAGATACCTTGGAAAGAGTTTTATGGGGTATTACGAATAATTTATAATTTGTATTTGATTTTCGTTTCTTCAAGAGGTTTATACGACTGCCGATAAGGTCTAAGCGAAATCGAACATGTTTGAATCTTGTTACCAATTTAGTGAAAGATATTGATATGATAGATTATTATGTTGTTGATGAGGTAGCCGGGTGTGTTGTCTCAGCCAATCTTTTTGGTATGGTTATTACAATTAAAGTAAATGAGAATCAAATTTGTTTGCTGCGGCACTTGTTGTGGCTGTTTGCAGTAGCAGGCAGGCTATGTGTAACCAAAGACAAAGCCCGTTATGGGGCTCTGGCACCCTCTGGCACCCTCTGACACTCTACTGAAGCCCTCCCCATCCCCGATGCAGTTCCCTTACTCACTTTCTCAGCTGAAACGCCGCTAAATTGTGTTAAAAACTTGCCAGCCAAAGTACAGAACGCAGAAACCTCAAGATCTGAGATCTCAGGGAGTAGATAAACCACGGAGACGGCAGAGACGGAGACGGACACAGAGCCGAACGGAACGGAAAGGAAAGGAACCAAGTGAACTTGGTGCAATCTTCCGCATTATGAGTAGCACACAGGTACAGATACAGATACAGATACAAACACAGCTACACGCAGATAGATGGAGAGAAGGCAAGGAAATGGAAATGAAAATGCACTTGGCTTACACCAGATCTCTTCGGAGAGACAGAGGCGGCAGGTTGTTAGTGCCAGAGTCAGCGGCGACATGTGGTGGCCAGCTCTGGACGCTGAAACTGTGGCTCTGTGACTGGGCTCTAATTTCAATTGGGTTTCGTGGTTGTGTGGAAATTATTCAACAGCGTTAAGTACGCTATCTCTCGGGTCTGGGCCCTGGCCACGGCCTGCCCTGTCTCGGGGTTTAGGGCTCAGCTTGCCAAGACTTGCAACTGGAACTGGAACTGGCACTGGCACTGGGCACTGGGGGGGCACCCACGCGTGACGTGACTCTTTGGTTTGGCTCTTCTATACCTGAGCCGCTTCCGTAAAAAAAGTTACCGCCAGTTCCCATTCCCGTTCCCCTTTCCCTGTTTCCCTGTTTCCCATACCTTTACGTTACCTTTTAGCCGTGGGCCCCGGCCCCGTCCCCGGCCCCCCCATCCATCTTCTCTGCGGTTGATTCTCTTCAAGTGCATTGAAGCAAGTTGAAGGCTATTTTTCAACTTCAAATGTTTGCTAAATGACTTTTGATGATTTGTGGTTGAACCCTGACTCTGACTCGGACTCTTATTCGTATTCGTATTCGGACTGAAGTTGAGGCATGAGCATGAGCGAAATAAATTAATGATTATATTTATTTAATTTCACTTCTCTGCTTGAGTGTTGACTTGGTGTCTAATTAGACCATCGAGCATGCCATGCCATGCCACAGATGATCCCCTAATCTATATGCCGGCGTATACGAGTACGTCTGGCATTTCCGCTGCGGCGGCTTGTTCAAGTGCGGATCCAAGTAGTTCACACACTACATATGTATGACGATGTCAAGCACCTTAAACTAAGCAAATATTGAATGTTTGACTTATCTATGATATAGCTATGACGTGTGCCAATCGCCCAGCACCAGCACCAGCCCCAGCCCCAGCCCCCAATCTGGGGAAACTCTCTGCCAGTGAGTCATGAGTTTGGGCATAAACGGGACTGCTTTGATCAGTGTCGCTTTTCTGGTTGTTAGGGGGAGAGGACAATGAACGGTTGTGATGCAAAATTTACTTTGGTCTCCCCATTAGCTGGGGAAAGGGACAGCTCGGTGACAGCTCATCGGACTCAGGTCCTGATGATAATCTGATAATAAAACGTCTGACGTTTGACATTTTTGGCAAACACTCTTTTTGTTTGGCAAACGCAAGCAGAGACCAAATACAACGACCGGAGGAGAGACAGCCATAGAGACAAAGATACCGACCCGACACGTGCATTGCAGATAATCAACGTCGTGTCTGGTCCTAAAAATATTCTCCATGTAATTAGCCCCGCCAAGTTACAATATAAGTTCTGGCTCGGCTTGTGGATGCCCTTGCTAGAGGCTCTTAAACAGTAGAAGCATTGCTGAAGAGGAAAATAACATTAAGTTTTCTTTTAGCTACTATTCGATGGGAATTATGGCATAGAAATTATGCAAACTATCCATACAAAATTATCCAAAATAATGCCTCATTAGTTCTATGTTTTCCTGTATTTTGCAATAATATTTGCTGGTATTGGTATGCTAAAATTATATTTTTTTGCACATAAAATATTTTATGGAATAAAGAAATATGAAGATACTACAGTATACAACTATTTGTGGTATTTTATTGAGTATTTTTGTACAAACAAATTTAAAGACATTTATTGATTTCATAAACAGTTTGCTGTCTGCTATTGTATCTGTTTAAATAGAGCATTTGCCTTTCGTTGGAGCCTTCCACATGCAAGCATCTCCCTTCCTTGTCTCATTTCCAGTTGCCACTCCAGACACAAGCAGCAATGTGGCAAAAATAACCAAAAACGTCTCGAGCCACACGAGTCACAATGAGGCGATGGATGGGCTATAAATAAAAGAGTCGCAGACTCCTGAACTCCCAGGCATTCATAGAACTCCATGTCCTCCTCCCTAGTCCCTAGTCCCAGACTCATATCCATCTTCGACTCTAACTCTATGTCGAGCACAGAGGCCCATGACTCACCCAGTGAGATCCTCGACTAATATTTCAATTAGGCGAACGCTTAACGACAAAAAAGAAGCCCGGCAGAGAGGAGTTCGGACTGAGTCCAAGCTGATGACATGCCCAAAGTTAATAAAAAGCGGCAGAAATGTGTGCCGGGGTTCGGGCTAAATAAATTCCATGGGACCCTAGGTGGTCGAATATTTTAACACTACCGGGCACAGGCCGCCACCGCCACCGCCACCACCGCTTCTGCTGCCACTGCTGCCTGCCACCGCTGCCTGCCACCGCTGCCTGAGAAGTGGGATTGGGATCGGTGGCAAATCTGTGGCTGGCGCTGGCGTCTGCCTTTTAATGTAGAAAACTAGTCGAGGCGCATAATTTACGACAGCGCCTGGCCAGGACTGCACGGCCGATGGGGGCCAAGGGGCAGCCAGAGAGCAAGGGTAAGAGATCCAGAGTTCCAGAGTTCCAGGGCGGACAACGGCGTTGACTTGACTTATCAATTTCACGGGAATCCAATCGATTTTTATATGAGAGCGAGCAGATAAACCGCAAAAATCAAGCAATAAAATCGCTCTGCAACAACAAGACAAAAAAAAAGAGCAGCAACAAGCAGCAACAGTGCCACGGAGTGGGGCAGGAAGGGGGAGACCTGTGGCTGTGGCTAAAGCTGAGACTCTGAGGCTCAGACCTGAGGCTGAGAGAGGCAAAAGGAAAATACCAAAACGGCAATAAATGGTGTTGATATCCCGCGAAGCGTGTGAAGACGCTAACGATGCCGCCAAAACTTGTTAACCACAAAAATTATTGCATGAGATGAAATAAATTAAGGTGGCGGCATCGGCTGCACCATCACCATCAGCATCAGCAGCGGTGGCAGAGGCTGAGGCAGAGGCAGAGTCAGCAGCATCGCCAAACTATCCACGTTGCTTCCTATTCCTCGCATCCTTGCGGCGACGACGGCGACGACGACGACGACGACGACGACGACTCTTCGGCGACGGCCTCTCCAGCCAGGCGTTCAGGCCGCCAGTGGCGACGTCTCCCCTGCCTTCTGCGACTGCCACTGCCACCAGCTCCATTTCCATCGTCTGCTGCCTTTTGTTGTTGCCTCTGCTGCTGCCCCGGCGGCTGCCCCGGCTGCTGCTGTTTCAAGAGTGTGTGTGTGTACTTTTGGTGAAATGAAATGACAGACGCGGCGCAAGATGCAAATTTACCTATGGAATGTCGATCAGACAACACAGGACGTCGCAGTACGCTACAGGGAACTACTCTTCTTCCATGCAACATATAGAAAATATCTTCAGTTTACGGAGATCCCATCCAATGTGTTCCTCTTCTTTACTTTCACTTCTTTAACTTCCGGGCTTTGGTTACTCTTCTGGGAAAGTGAAACCAAAATGAAGATCTTGAAAGATGAAAGATGAATGGAATGCTCTCCCATTCACAAGTGGACTGTCAGATAAATCTGCTCTAAAGATTCCGAGAAACGATTCTACTTTATCTACTCCAAGCCATATTCCATGTATTTCTCAAGGAAAAATGAAGGCAATCAACATACTATTCAAATAGAACTACGAGTATCTTCGGATTTGCTATAATCTTTAAAAGTCTAAGAAGCAAATCTCTCTGATAAAAGTATTCCACGATCCTTCCTTAGACTTATAAGGAATGTACCGCACTCTTTTGGTTCATGCAACCCATAACTTTTGGTTATTGTTGCACACCCCATGGCCAATGAGTTCAGTTCTGGCCAGCAGCACTCTCTCTCTCTCTCTCTCTCTCTCTCTGTCACTCTGTCCCCGTGGCACCACCCCACTCCCCCACTCCCCCACAAGAGCAACAACCATCACAAGTCCCAGTCGGATCCTCTCACAGTCGGCCCCATCTCCATCCCCCGCCTTAGTCCGATCCCCGAGTCTCCTGGTTGGAGCCTGCGCCCCGCACCGCACGGTTTGGGCTCTGGTGGAGAGCTCTACGGCGCTGCCGTTTTAGCAACATTGCAATCATCTGAAAATTCCATTCCAATCAAATTAAAAACTGGCGTCTACCTTTTTATCATTTTCTTATCAGATCTCAAGATCTGCCGCAGCGATGCCTTCTGCTGTGCGCCTTTTATGCGAATACCTTGTGGATGTGGCATGGGGCAGTGGCAGTGGCAGTGGCAGGGGCAGGGGCAGGGGCAGAGTCTGTGGATGGGGCTGTGGCTGTGGCTGTGGCAGAGTCAATGTGTGGTTGTAGCACTGGACTGGTGGTTGGGGATGTGTGGATGGGTCTGTTGTGGTCTCTGGTCTTCTGGTCTCTGGTCTCTGGGCCCGGGGCCTGGACTCGGGGACTCTCTGACTCTGACTCTGTTTCTGGCTGATTTGTTGTATTTTTTCGTTTATTTTTTTCGCTTCTTTTTTTTTATATAATAAGCAGATCTTTGTCCCAAAGAAACCGTGGCCATAATATATCAATATAAACGCGCACTCACACACAACCATAGGATGGTGGAGTGAGGAGGAGGGGGAGGCAAGGAGCTGGGGGGCAGAGGCGTCCATGAGCGCCTGGGAAGCAAAGCACATTCATGCCCTGGCGACTGGACGTTGACTTCGTTACTGGCCCAAAGAGTTCGTGGAGTACGGACGGGGGCAACTGGTGGTGGAGGTGTTGTGGCAGGGGGCAGGGGCAAGAGGCAGGAGGCAAGAGGCAGGCAAATGCGACCGAAAGACGACGACGAAATCCATTAGTTTTGCACCTTCGCAACATGTTGCAGCGACGTTGTCGCGTCGCCAAAATGTTCGTCTGTTTTTTTCATCTTATTTTTTTTTTTTTGGTAATTTTTGTCTTCTTTTTTGGCCATTGCTGGCACCGCAAATTGGTAAAAATTAACACGCTGCTTTGCTCTTGACCAAAACAGGCACACAAAACCCCCCGTTCCATTCCATTTTGCTTTTAGGCGTCTGTCGCCAAAATTCCTTTCATGAAGCTGCCCCCAAAGCACTGCCTCTGCCGTCTGTTGCGCTCCCCTGCCTTGCAGCCACGGCATCATACTTCAATTTAATAAATTAATTGGCTTTGTGTCGGCTTCAACTTCAGCATTTGATCGGGGGGACTCCACTTGGGAGCGGGATGGGAGCAGTAGTCTGGGAACAGATCCGATCCTCCGGTTCTCGTCTGTAAGTCTTCTCCTGATTTCGTTAATTCGCAGTGCCCCGAAAGCCGCCCATGAAAAGATAGAAATCAACCTCAGTTTACAGAGAGAGATCCTCTTACCAGTCCACTCCTTTCGTTCCACTCGTTTTGGCCCTCTTTAGAGCCCATCCGTGGCCCCTTCCACACACGCAGCATTCCAGGCGTTCAGTGGCACTCGAAATGCGTTTATCTGGTGCTGGGGACTGCGTTTTTATTATCTTAGGTGTTAATGATTTCATTTTTGGCCACCCAATTGAGGCTGTCCGAGATGCCAGTGAGTGCCTCTGCACCTTTGCCTTTGCCTTCGCCTTGGGCTTGGTATTGGGCTTGGGATTGGGCCTGGGCCTGGGACCCGTCTGGGTCTGGCTCGGCTGATGCTGCTGCTGCTGGTGCTGCCTGGGCATCCTCTGTCTCGGCTTATCGCTTTAATCTCTTCTGACAGTGATTATTGCTGTTTGCGGATTGTGCAATTGATGTGCGAACTTCGACACCAAGTCGGGGATCTCAGGGCTCTGGGCTCTGGGCTGGGAAACAGTGGAAACTCAGAGAGGAGTGCTGGTGCTGTGCGCTCTAAAAAATCTCTCGACTGTCAGCGCACCCAATCGGGGCAAGCCTTTGCCGTCTCTATTTACAGCGGCGGCGGCGGCGGCCATGCAGCAGATGCAAGGACTCAAGGGCGGCTCGCTTTTAGCACCCAAATATGATGTCATGGCCTCAGTTGCAGCCTCATCTTCATTCTCCCACCCTATGGTCGTCCTATGGTGGAGTGCTCCTCCTGCAGCTGTAAGTCGAAACCCCAAAAAGGGCAATTTTTGAAATCATACGCCAAACATGGCGCGACATAACTGGTGAGCCTTGGGGAGCAGGGCAGCCTGGAAGCAGCTTGTGGAGCAGCCTGGGAGCCACAGTTGGAACAGGAGCTGAGCATTGTTCTTTGCACTGTCGCTTTCGCACTTCACAAAGGGATAGAGTTCAATTTTTGTGTCTGTGTCCGTCTGAATTCGAAACAAAAGACTTAAGCAACGAACTTGGCCATTTTTTTTTGTTGTGTTCTCCTGCTGCTACTGCTACTCCTGCTGCTCCTGCTGCCGCTGCTCCTCGTCTTGGCCAAAAGCTCTCGAAAAGCAGCGAGAGTATTTTGGACCAAAAAGGTGTCGCTGATTGTCTTTTAAGAGAGTTTCTGGTCTGCGGCGCCGCCGTCGCCTGGGCGTTGACAGTTGTTGTGATTGTTTTGTTGTTTGTGCCGCTGCCGCTGCTGACTACTGACTGCTGATGCCACAGCATTGTTGCTTTGCTGGCCTGTGGAATGTGGCCGAATCGGCTGCTGGCCGGCCTCCCTTTTGCCGGTGCATTCAATCGAATTCAATTGTTTTTGGCAGTCGCACCGCAAAAAGCCAAAGCAAAAATTGCAAAGTAGCCAACAGCCGCATTCCCACACTGCCAGCACTCCAGCTCCAAGCAGCCACAAAAAAAAAACCATCAAAAAACAGAAAACAAAAACAAAAACGAAGGTGAAAATCTGATGCAACAGAGGGGCAGGGGCCTGGGCATCCCACAGAAGCAGTGGGCATGATCTGGAGGCTGTGTAAGGTTGCGCCTGCCATAATCAGCTCCATCGTCATCTTCATCCTCAATCTTAAGCACATCCCTTTGACCATGCCCCCCATTCACTTCCTCAAAGCTGGCGCTAAGACCTCAAGCGATAATCGCACATCAATTCGTTTTATAATGATGACGAGCCCCAAAGAAGAAGCGACTCGGAGAGGAGCAGAGAACCATCCCATCCCATCCCATCCCAGACCAGGCCCGACCATCGCTGTTTCGATGCTGGTGGCAAGTTTATCTAACGCTTGCGATCTCCATGCCCCATGCCCCATGCTCCATGCTCCATGCTCCATGCCCAACGCCAAAGTGTGAGCCAATTGGTTGGCTGCCTTTGCCTCAGTTTGCTGCCAGAAGATCCCCTTTGTGGTCAGACCTTGAAAGTCTAAGAATCTCTCTCTCTCTCACCTCCGCTCATACCCTGCCAATGGTCTTTGTATCTTTGTTAGGATACAAGGTGCATGGCAGCATTGTTAGGTTGGTCTATAAAGGTTACTGCTAATTGCTGGCTTTGGGGGTTCTAATGCCACTCCACAACCATTCTTCTACTTTCTCTATAAAAAGCTAAACTTTTTCTAGATTAAAACTTCTTTTATATAGTTCAAAGCCACCAATAGTACATTTTTTCTAGTCCTCCCTCTATCTATCCATAGATTATACATATAACAATCTTATAAAGAGCATATCTACTTCGTTCTTTTCACTGTTTGCTGTTGTTGCTTCATTATAAGTTTGCCGGGCGGCAGGCGGGCAGACAGACCGGCAACCGGCAAACGGCAACCGGCCAGCAGCATCAGCAGAAGAAGCATCATCCTCTTCCTCAGATGAAGCTCTCGGCTTCCACAGTGGCAGCCTTCTTCTGAGGCAATAGAAATCATTAGCAGCAAACGGCGGCGCTATCTAATCTGCGGTTTCGGGGCGACTCTCCTCCATTCCGTGGGCTGAGTGCCTGCCTGACTGCCTGACTGCCTTGGCTACCTCTTGATTTCTGTTGATTTAAAGCGCTGATTACTAATTTTATTAATTTTTCAACGATCGCCAGACAACATTTGCTGTGGGCTATCGATGTGGTCGTCTCAGTCGCTGTTGTGGCTGTGGATGCTGTTGTGTGGCTGTGGCTGTGGCCCTGGCCACGGGAAGGAGGCCTTAGGTGCTGTTGTCGCTTTTGATTTAGTTGATGTCTTTATGAAACATTTGAAATACGACACTTTTTATATTGGTTTTGTATTCGAGAGGACAGAGAGAGAGAGGGAGAGAGAGAGAGAGAAGGAAGGCAGTGCAGTGGAGAGTCTCCAAGAGATTCTGAAATTAAAAGTGATTTCATTTAACGGTAAGCTGAGGCGCAGTAGGGGCAGAGGCGCCTTTTGAAGTGGCATCGAATGAACGTGTCCCAGAATTTGGCATTCCAAAGGAGTAAGAGTAGAAGGAGGGGCAGCAGTAGGGGCATCTGTCTTAACCCCTTGATGGCCAGCAGC
Source organism: Drosophila lowei (assembly GCA_008121275.1). Lineage (NCBI taxonomy): Eukaryota > Metazoa > Arthropoda > Insecta > Diptera > Drosophilidae > Drosophila > Drosophila lowei. Next base: position 14,590,136 of record CM017781.1, on the reverse strand, counting down.
AGCAGCAGAAGCGGCAAACGGCGTTAATCAGATCGCTTACAGAAATGACACGCACCCATTTAGCGGACAGCTGAACCGAGTCCTGTTTCCTACTTCCTATTTCCTACAAGTGGTGGAGTATCGTACTAATAGATCAAGCCTTGTTCCTGCTCCTGCTCCTGCTCCTGCTCCTTCTCCTTCTCCCTCCACATCCACACTAAATATATGAATCAATGTCATTTCGAAGCGTGTGCTGGACAATGGAGCAGCTTGCTTACTGGCTGGACGTCCTGCCAGGATATCTGGCTAGGTCTTAGGCTACCGAAAGACAAATTGAATTCCTGGAATAAGAGCGAGTGAGACGGAGAGCACACACTCACACTCAAACACACACACGGAGAAAGGGAAGCTGAAACACCGAATGAATGAATGAAAAACGAAGTAAAAATGGGATTGGTATTGGTTCTCTTTTTCAGGAGTGGGAATGCCATGAAAGGAAGCCAAACCTGAGATGAGATCGTGTACGCAATATCAGCGGATAATTGAGCCTAATAGGATTTTAAGTGCACACACACACACACATACAGATGACTGCCTGCCAGACGATCTATGGGCGCATTGTGTGGCTCTGGCTCCCACTGTGCCTGGGCCTCAGGGGAAGCTGTGCGCAGAGCAGGATAACATAACGGCTGCCGGCTGAAGCGTACAGTGGAAATCCGTTCCGCTCATTAAACGCACCGCCTAGAGTCCAGGTTTCAGGCCAGGTCCGGCTTCCAGGTCTCCAGGTTTCCAGAGGTTCGTCGGAGTTCCTCCAGGGTTTCTACATGAGTCAGCTGACTCTCTGTTTTTGTTTGTGTTTGCTCTCGGAGGTAAATTGTGCGTGTTGCGGCATAAAACTACTCATATCAGAGAGAAGAGAGGTAGAGGCTCACAGATAAACAGGAAGAATGACCTGCTGCTTAGACACAAAGAGGATCGAGGCCTGAACCCTGAAAGAAGTTGCGCCAGCGGCAACGGTAGAGGCAGCGGCAGCGGCAGAGGCAGAGGCATCGGCGGCGGCTTATGACGCTTCCACACAGGCCAGAGGCCAGACAATTAGCGACACAATGAGATTGAGATGCAGGAGGAGACAGAGTCGGGAGTCGGAGTCGCCTTCCGGCAACGGAAGCAGACAGACGGAGGCACCACACACAGTCACTGGGGTCCATCCAGCAGTCCATCAGCTAGATAAAGTTGTCAGCTGATCGGGGACTTGAAGCGGCAGATGAAATGTCTGTGCATGAAGGGGCGTGGCGTGGAGTGGACTCCCCAATGATGCGGCACTTATGCTATATTTTATATTAATTGAGCAAAAGTCTAGGGTCCCAGGAATCCATGAGTCAGTCGTATGCCATCAGAGAGAGAAAGAGAGAGAGAGGGGCAGAGGTTGGGGCTGAAGAAAGACAAACCCCGAAAGCTTCACCAAAAGCTTAAACAATGGAGGATCCCAAAAAGATTTATATAGGGAGTTCGAGGATATATGGGTAGAGAGCGTTGAAGAAATTTCAGAAATGCTCAGACATTCAATCAACGCTGGGACATGATGAACTGCCTCCAAAGCCAAAACGAAGCCAAAACGAAACCAAAACGAAACCGAAAGAAACCGCAAACCCGAACAAAGGAAATTCCAAGGCGAATTTATGCAGATGATTTATGTACGAGTATTTGGTCCGAATTAGACACAAAGGGAACGAAAGATCAGCCTGGGATTAGGGATTAAGGGGACTTATATTGATTAGATCAAGGGTTACCCGTACACTGACTCAGAGCTGTACGCGTATACTATGGAGAATCATTAAATTGGAAGTGTTTTGGGGCACAAGTCCCTGTAGAAGTAGTTGCATATACGAGTCGGTGGGATCAACAGCTCAATTAGGTGTTGTATAGGGCCGCAATCTCTGTGGCAGGCTCATAAAATTTAATGACAACGCTTAATTATAAAATCAATAAGAGAATGCCGCACACGCCGAGACAGAGAGGAGAGAGAGACAGAGACAGAGACAGAGAGAGGGATCCTCATAAGTTTGTCAATTTATACGGGGGATGCTGTGCGAATACTCAGATACAGATACAGATACAGAAACAGAAACAGGGTCCAGAACAGAAATCACGTTAAGCGCAATAAAAAGCGCGAAACATTTTAACGCATCTCAGCGATAAAGTATCTGAAAACATTGCCCAGACAATGTCCAGAACAGCCCATTCCCAGGCGCTAAGCCTCAACGCGAATTATCTTATGTTCTTCTCACATCTCTTCATCTGTATCTGTGCGTCTGTGTATCTTCTGTGTGTGTTTCTGTATAGGTATATGTATCTGTATCTGTGTCTGTTGAGGGCCCACCCTGAAAAGATGATTTGATGAAATGTCTCAATTAACCCATCATCAGGCTCATCTGTGAAGGGGCGAAGGTAGGTCTGGGGTCTGGGGTCTGGAATATGGTCTGTCTGTAAGCTTCCCCTTCTCCGAAATGCAATTGCGTGTGAAATATTCGAGTGGCAATTGGGTTTCGGGTTCCAGGTTCCGGGTTCCGATTTTTCTTCAGGGCATTGCAACCCCTCTATTGGGAAAATATTGTGCCAATTCATTATGCGTGTGCTGTCCAAATATTATTGAATTGAATCGAAGAGTACCAAACCTAGCCCTTGGGGTTCTAAAGAGGTTCTTAGGCTGGGTAATTTTCCCAAAAAATTTCCATACATAAATCGTAATTAAATTAAATTAAGACGCACAAAGAGCAGGAATCAAACAAAGGATCAAACCATAATAAATAATGACAACTCGCTAAGCAAATAGAATCAAAAAACCCAGGCAAGGAGAGCAGAAGCAGGAGCACACACAAAGCCAGGCAGCAGCAGGAACAAGGAATACACAGGACAAGGAATACAAGGAGCAGCTGCCACTACGATTCCCCCTGTACAATGGACGGGAAGATGCGAAGACTCACAGAGTCCAAGGCACACTTCCCGAGTGACCTTTTTTTTCTTCTCTTTGGGTTATTTGGTTTTTGGCAGGAGCCAAACAGCCCAACAGCCACACAGCCACACAGCCGCTGCTTCTCCATGCCCCAAAAAAAAACACACAAACACAGGGAGAGCGGACGCCACATGCGCCACGTGCTAAGTCGTTGATCCTGGCCGAAGGAACGAGAACAGCTGCCATCCTGCAAGCAAACACAAAAGCAGCCAAACGTCTGGGGATGGGGATGTGGCTGTGCCAGGACCTGCAATGCGAAGCGACGCGACGCGACGCGACGGATCGAAGTCTCGGGGTCGTGCTCAATGGTAGCACCTGCTCCTGCTCCTGCTTCTGCTCCTGCTTCTGCTGCTGCTGCCGCTGCTTCTGTATCCCTAAAAGTACGAGTATCTGTGTGTGTATCCCTCCCTGCTTGCACGTGTGTGTGTGGGGCGTGCTAAGTGAGGTGCTGGAATGGTAGCTGCTTGAGCGAAGGTTCTCAATCAGAATGTCACCGTTCGTTCGGTTGGCAACAAATGAGCAACAAGGTGCCGAGCGCCCTCTCCCTCTCCCTCTCTCTCGGCCAACTCCTCTAATTAATGAAGGTAGCCGCTTTATCAGTCGAAGACCACACACAGATGTACACGTACACACGGATACAGAGACAGACAGAGACAGACAGAGAGACGGAGAGACAGATAGACAGGTTGGTAAATATATACTCGTACTCGTAGTTTCGGCAAACGATTGTCGGGGGGACCATGAGTCATGTGGCTAACCCCTGGTTAAATGCTTTGACCACGTGGTTTGGACTCTGGACTCTGGACGCTCTGGGTCGCTAAGCTCTTCGGGGCATTTGCAGCTGCCCGGTGCTTAAACAAATGTGAGGCATACCCTGCATACACCTGCCCATTAGCCAATGGATGGCTCTTCCACAGTCCACAGTCCTCACAGTCCTCACAGTCCTCACAGTCGCCCCAGCGATCTGCTGCGCGAAAACTTGTTGTTTATTCGCATTCAAAAAGCCGCTTTATAATTTGAAAGAGCTTCCACTCCTCCCTTGGATCCCGCTACGAGTAACTGCATTTAACAGTTGCATTTAACAGCTGGCCTTCGGCCGAAGGATTGACATGCAATGGGCTTGAAGACTAATTTGGAAATACCAGTGCCTCGATTAAGTTTCCTCCCAAGATAAATGTACGAGTAAAGCTGTTCTTCTATCCGGTTTTATGCATTCAAAAATGCATTCTTCTTGTTTCTTCCCCCAGCATCTTTCACTTTCTCACCTCTCGAATTTCTTAACGAAATTGTTCCTAATAGAAATGTCAAAATGAAATCTGTCCTAGAAACGTCTGGGGGCAAGTTGTCGTCGTCTTTCTATTTGCCTAGCCAAGTAAGTGGGGTTAAGACGACGTCTGAGACTGTGGGGAACCGTGGCCAATGCCAATAAACAATAATTCCCATGACTGCCACTAAAGCGAGACGTACTCCGCGACTCCCAGACACTGCGTCGACTTCAGCAGCCAACAAAGAACCGACGACGACGACGACGAAGACGACGACGAGGATGATGATGACGAGGACGGTGGCGGTCGACTAGACACACAGCAGCAACATCATTGGAGGCACCACCACCAACAGCCACCACTAGCCACCAACAGCCACCAACAGCCACAAGCTAGTCAAGCAACAACAGGTGAGAGATGTTTGCTGTTTGCTGCTGCCCCACCAAAGCTGGTTTTTTGTTGTTGCTGTAACTTTACTTTACTTCACTTTACGATCATCATCATGATCAGCGTGCAACTGCAACAACATTTGCTCCACACTTTCGCAGGCTTTGGATCCTACTACTCTCCAGCCTTGGGAGTATGGTGTGGTGTGGGTCTCTGAGCTTGATCTTGTCATTAAACGTGGCTCGCCATCATGTGGCCTGGCTTGGCCGGTGGCTGATTGGTCCCTCTCTCTCGCTCCCTCTCTCTCTATGCCACAGGTTGCATGCACCGCCTGCAATTGCCACCTGTATAGCGCAAAGCAGTTGCTTTATTGAAATTGCAGCTGTCGGCTACTAGTTTTTTGTTTTGTTTTGTTTTGTTTTGTTTCCCAAATCAAATAGTTCACAATTTGCTATCGCCACTCAAGCCCTGGAGAATTCTTGCCATTCCCATCTCCTACAGACCATCTGATCATAGTAAATAACTTGTTATGGTCAAATATTTATACGTGTCTCTCGCTCCAGCTTCCCTGACTGACTGACTGACTGACTGTCGGACTGCAGGACTGCCAGGCTGCCGGACCGACCGACTGACTGACTGACTGACTGCTGGTGCTGTGTGTCGGTGCTTAGTCAAGTTGACAGGCCTGTAAGCTGCCGGGCACTCGCTAAATATCTGTCTGCGGTATTTGTTGATAAGCATGCCAGCAGCAGAGACTGGGACCTGGAACTAGGGAAGACCAGACTCAGACGCAGACGCAGACACAGACACAGCCCGCGAGAGCAATATGGAACTGGTCTGTGGTATCTGGCAGATGCAGTTCGTCGACTGGTGGCTGGTTATTATGCTCTAGACTGCACGGCGTCCCCGTCCCCCATTAAAACTCTGCTTTCTGTTCGTTCTCTCTGGCATGCTTCAGCTGCTCAGCTGTTCAACAGTTCAACTGTTCAGCGGAGCTGAAATATGTCGCCTGAAAGATCATTGTCCATTCTCACTTAATCTGACAGATTGTTTGGGCACTAGTTTTTTGCCTTGCGAAAATTATTTGAATTAGTCGAATGCCAATCAAATTATCAAACAATTCGGTGGCTTTTGGTATGTGGAAAGTGTCGCCAGCAGCCATTTATTGAAAAGATTCAAGAACTACTATTCTCTTAAGTGTTCCACCATGTATCACCATTTTATATGTATCGTATGTATCTTCAATTTGAAGATTCTCCAACGAAAAACCCGAACCCGAGCCCGAACCTCAACCTGAAGCTGAAGCTGAAGCTGAACCTGAACCCAATTGCCCACACACGCCGCTTACTATTCAACCTCCTGTCTCAATGTCCATTCCAATATCCCCCTGCATCAAAGATCCCCCCACTTCGAGCAGCCAACGTTTCGAGCTGGGCTCCTTGTCCTGTCCCCCAGCTACTACCAAGATCACATAACAATCTCCAACGTCACGTTAAAGATTTCACTTGAAGCTCGCGAAAAATCACCTGATGACTAAATTAAAGTGGCGCTGGTATGCTCTCCGGTTGGGCCTCCAACTTAGCCTTGCCTCAGTGCCTCCTTGCCTCCTTGCCTCCACTGCTTCCACTGCTTCCACTGCCGCCTTGCCACACCGCTTTCCTTCAGCTTCCCATCCTTCCCTTCCTGCTGCCGTTGTCAGCTTGTGAACTAATTTCGTAAATTTTTCGAGCTGCTCTCATTCCATGCACAATGTTTTTTTCGTGTTCTTGCCGCTCGCTGTGGCTGAGGCTGCGGCCGTGGCTGTGGCTCTGGCTGATGCTGGGCTTTCAACCGGCTTTTTGGGCAGACGACTCACAGATACACACACACACACACTCACACACACACACTGGTGAATTTTTAATGAATTCCAATGAGAGCGGCGGCGGCTTCAGCATCAGCATCAGCATCCAGCGGCTGTTGGCCAAAATCGCGGTGTGCGGTCGCCTTCTCATGGGTTTTGCGCGCGTTGCAGACCCAATTGCAGCTCCCCAGGCTCCCCAAGCACCCAGCCTCCAGCCTCCAGCAGCTCCCTCCACCCTCTTGCACCCCAAAAAAGGGGCAGGCGGGCGGTCACTTCACTTAACTTGCTACGACTGCGATTTGGTTAGTTAGTTGGACAACGAAACGTTGCGCCGTTGCGACGATGCGACGTTGCAGACGACGCTGACTAAGAAAGTTCGCTTGCATTTTGTGCGCCTTGTTAAGAATTTCATTAAAAATGAAGACCTGAGACCCAGAAGAATGTATCTTCTGCGGCTGTTGCGGGGTTTGGCTTTTGGCTTGGCGTGGGGAGGGGAGGGGAGGGGGTTTTGGGTGCATGTGTTCATGTGTTCATGTGTGCATGTGTGCATGTGTGTGTGCCACAGCAGGCTGAGACCAAAAAATGTAGTTGTTGTCGCTTTTTGTTTGGTTTGCCACCGTGTAGTAGGTAGTGCGCGCCGGCGTTGCGCCTCCTCCTGATGATGCCACGGCCACTGCGCACTGAGCTTGCATATCTGCAAGACAATCAACAGCCAGAACAACTCACCCAGTGGCCAGTGGCCAGTGGCCAGTGGCCAGTGGCAGTGGCGCTCTGTGGCCAAAGAAAAGAGAGACGACTCTGGCAGTGCCACCAGCGCAGGCGCAGGCGCAGCCTCCACTCTTCACTCCATGCCAGTGCCACTGCCCCAAACGAATCTTTGCTTTTTGGGTGCAACGAAACATTTTTAATTGGTTTTGTTTCATTTTGCGCCGCCACCGTCGCCGCCACCGCCGCCGCCACCGCCGCTGCCACCGCCAGTGGACGGATCCCCGCCACAGTGGCTAGCATTTAGCTTGGGGTCCATTGTCTCCACAGACAACAGACAAAAGACAACAGACGAGCAGCAGCAGAAATTGACGAACTGCCTTAAATAAGCAACTCAAGGTTGGCTGCCAGTTTTCCCTAAAGACTCCACACAAAGACGTAGACGTACGAGTAGGAGACGGAGACGGAGACGTAGACGGAGACGAGTCCCCGTCAGTCGATCGGTGGCCACATCAAGTCAACAAAAGATTGAAAACTCAATATAGCACCGACGAATGGGGCCGCCGCCAGGCCAGCCCAGGCCAGACCAGGCCAGGATGGTATGGTATGGTATGGGAATGGCAATGAAGGAGGAGACCACTGGCAGACCAGACACGCAAAACATTCGCCAGTTCAAATCCCAAAATTGGCAATTTATCCTTTATGAACTTACAAAATAGCCGCCGTTTATACCAAAACAAGTTAATTCGTCCGAGAGTCAGTCGTCGTAGCCTCAGCTTCGACTTGCAACTTGGAGCTGCTGCCGGTGGTGGTGGGATCTGGTAGATGGTAGCTGGTAGCTGGGATCTCTCTGCCGGTTGCAGGAACAGACCATGTCTGTGGCGACGACTGAAGCTACTGCTACTGCTATTGCTGCTGCTGACGATGACGATGACGAAGGGCCGCCAACAAAACAATGAAGCCAACACAGACGGACGAATGGCACAAACAGGAGGGGGAAGGGGAAGGGGAATGGGGAAAGGGGAAAGGGGGCCATCGTATAGGGTATAGGTATAGGAATATATATAGAGAAACCACCAAGCAGCAGTTCGCAGGCGGCGATGGCGGCGGCGCATTAAAGGCCCCAAACCGAAAAATGCAACGCTCTATGGATTCGATCGGCTGCTGGAGGAGCCCTCAGATGCTCATGGCTTTAAATAGATGTGTGCCCAAGTTTAGACAATAAAGCCATAATTGTGCATAAGTGCGGTACACGGTACGACGTGAGTAAAAAGGATAAGCACCATTCGGGGGAGTACAACCCAAGGGACCAGGGAAGGAGCCTTCCAGCTCCAGCTCCAGCTCCAGGCCAGCGCCAAATTTGTGTAGGTTCCCACAGTCCACAAAAAAGGCAAAGGAAATTTGTTGGAGTTTTCTTGGTGAAAACTAATGGGAAATCAAATGGATTGGATTGGATTGGATTGTGATTTTGGGTGGATATTTATGACTGTTTTCGACGGTATAGGCCCTAGAGACATCTTTTATTCCAAAAAGATTAAAAATAAAGACAGTAAATTTGGGAAAACTGCGCTCTTTCCTCCTCCCAAAAGTAGGCTATGGCATATTTGAAGCTTTCAGAGCGAAAACACTAATTGGAATTGCCCCTGCCGGGACCCCTTCCCTTCCTTAATTAAAGACATTTTTGAGAACTTGAATGCTCTCTGTCGCTCCCTGCTTTATATTACTCTCCATTTCATGTTAAGACTCTGCTTATCAGATCCATCATATTTTAGGGCGTCAAAAATCTGCTCCAACTTTATAGACGTACGGCCTGGCTGAACTATCGGGCCAGTCCGATCTTTATTTGCCATTATGCTCGACTGCACTCGGCCCCGCCTGTCATTTGCCCCCGAATGTGTCTCTCCTGGTGCCACATACATGACTGTGTGCTGTCTATAGTGTGGCGGTGGCGGTGGTGCTGTGTGCTCCCATGGAGACTCCCTGGCTAATTGCACACAAATCTGTTAAGGCAATTGGCCGGGCTGGGCCGGTGACGGGGCCGGGGCCGGGGATGGGGACGGGCCGGGCCACTGATGATCAGTGCGGGGCCGGGGCCAATCAGCAGACAGACGGGGCAGCCGCAGCCGCAGCAGCAGCCCATGCCTCGACAGGTGCCACACGAAAGCGCCAAAAAGGCAAGCCAGACACAAGACGAGAAGAGATCCGATCCAAGCCAATCCGACCAGACACAGACACAACATGAAACAATCCGAGAGCTTCAGTCGCGGTTCCAACTATGATAATGTATATTTTATGAGTTAATTTCAAGTGCTGGTGCTGCTGCTGCTGCTGCTGCATCGCGTGTTGCACTTACAGTAAGGCCTTGCAGCAAACTGCAACAACTGGTGGCACTGCTGCAGCCCGTAGCCCTTCTAGCAGCTGGGCTCCCAAAACAACGCCATGCGCTCATCACGCTTCACAAATTCGCAGCTTGAGCAGACGCTCATAATTCTCCCAGTTCCCAGTCACAGTCCCCCAGTAGTCCCTCAGTACTCCCTCAGTCCCTGTTGCAGAGTCCCAGTCCTAACAAGCGTTAGCCTCAGTTTTAGCCTTAGTTTCCCCAGTCTCCAGTCCCCAGTCCCCAGTCCCCATCCTCTGCCTCTGCCTCGCACTCATCCTCTTCGGCAGCTTTGTTGCGGTCTGTTTTTGGTGTGTCTGGCCATTTCGCTTCGCTTTCGGCCTGGCTCGCTGTGACTCCAACTGCAACTCAAACTCCAACTCCAACTGAGAATTTGAATGTGAATGCGAATGCGAATGGAGCTGGGCTCCAGCTACAGCTACAGCTACGACTCTGAACTGAAACTCCAGCGATTCCGATTGCGACTCCTCCAATTCGCACTTTGGTTAAATTAGTTGCGGTCTGGGAAGTTTGGCCACCATAATTTCCCGTGGCGTTTGCGAACCCGACAACAACTCCACTCCACTCCACTCCACTTAACAAGCCGACAGACGCCGCCGCTGCCGCTGCCGCTGCTGCTGCTGCCAAGCAGCACTGCCGCCAAGTGTGTGACCAAGAGCGCTGATTGAAGCCGCCTGCATCAACGCCATCTCCATCGCCATCTCAGATCTTCATCGCTGCTGCCTCTGCCTCTGCTTCTGCCTCTGCTGCTTTTGTTGTTGCTGTAGCCATGGTGTTGCCGCCTTTTGCTCACGTTTCCAGCCAGGCCAACAGGCGGGGCACGGGGCACGGGACTCGGGGCTCGGGGTACGGGGCACAGGGGTAAGAGCCAGAAACAGAGTCAGAGGATGGCCCCGAAAATTGCAGCAGCAGCTAAAGGATTAACCTCAAATTTCTGCTGGCGGTGTTTGGCTTTCAACGCTTAATTGGTTGTGAAATCATCATTATCACATGGCCGACGACGACGTTGCGTTGCGTTGCCTTGCGCTGGTGATGGCGTTGGCGTTGAGAGCTGCTCTTGTTGTTGCCACACCACACCACACCACACCACACCACCACTCCAACATCTCATCTTCATTTTCATCTTCATCTTGAGCCCCATCTCGAGCCCGCTCTCGATCTGATGATTGTTTATTAAGCAGCGCCAACTGCGTGTCCTGCCATCTGTCCGAGTGATCAGATCAGATCTCTCGTACTCCACAGCCACATCCACATCGACATCCAGATCGAGATCCAGGCCTCGTCTGGCCATATAATTTGCGCATGATTCATTTATGATTGAGAGCTGACTTCGACTTGTTTATACAAAACCCGTCAGCGATCAGCAGCGATCAGCAGATGGGATGGGGATAGGATGGGGATAGTATGGGCATAGTATGGGGATGGGATGGGGATGGGATGGGATGCCTGTCTATCCGAACACGAAACGAAACGAAACGAAACGATTGCAGCGAACGATCGTCTGTCTGGCAAATTATAGGCCAAGACCACCAAAGCGTTAACTGAAATATTTAGCGAGTTTGTTTCTTTGATTTCCAGGAAGCCTCTTGCGGCCCAGTCAAATGAGTGCCGGCTGCTCTTTAATTAAGCTCTTTGGTACCGCCAGAGCGCCGTCAGCAGGAAGTGCACTTCATCGTATTGTATGCCCCATGCCCCATGCCCCATGCCACATGCTCCAAGCCGCATGCCCATCCGAAAACACAACTGGAATACCGAGCAAAATCAGCCAAGCGTTGACATGTGTTCACCTCTGGCCCCCATCCCCATCCGCATCCCTATCCCTATCCCCATTCTCAGACACATTCCCCAGTACCATTCCCATTCCCATTCTCATTCCCAGTACCATCCTGCCTCCCCCACACACTCATACACACACTGCCCACTGCGGCTGTGGCTGTAGCTGTAGCTGTGGCTGTGGCATGCCACATTGCAAATGTAATAAAAGACACAACAGGAGGGTTGCCAAAAATGGTACGCTCCGAATTTTTACCCAAACAGCAACAGCAACAGCAAGAGCAACAGCAACATCTTCGACGACAGCGGCTGCCCAACATTAATCATAAATTACCAGGTCGTTGAGAGAGCGTTGGCTGGCTCGCTAAGAACCAGACACGGTCCCAGAGAGAGGAGCAGGGACGGGGACAGCGAGTCAGAGACGCCCCAACGTGTGGCGAGGTGTTCGCTGTGCGCGTTTATAAATTTTGCCAAGCGCCAGGCCAGGCCAGGGCAGGGCAGGCCAGGGACCAAAAACCACAGCCAAAGCAGGGCCAGTGCGAGAGCAGGGCAAAAGAAATGATCATCTTCATCATTGCCGACCCGACCGCCACGTACTAAAAAATGTGAGATATGGCGGCAGCAGGCCAAGGTTATAATTGGCCCAAAGCGGGCGCTGCAAACAAACGAGAGGAGCCGGCTCGTAAACCAAGGCCCAAGAGCGAGAGGAGGCGGCAACCGACAAGCCATCCAGAAGAGTAGCCAGCCCAAAGGAGCTGCTAGACGATGGATCCGCCGATCCTCCGATCCGCCGATCCGCTGATCCGGCTTGTGGGCAGCAGCCAGCAGCCAGCAGCCCCACAGAGATGCGCACGTGCTTAACCTCTGACTTTGTTTCGGCTTCTCTTCTCTGGCCATCATCAGCAGATCAGAACCATCAAGGGGCAGAGCCACAGTCAGAGCAGCGGCAAAAGCAGCAAAAGCAGCGGCAGCTTCTCTTCAAGTAGCCCCGACGATTAGCCGCGGATCGTTGTTTACTGGGAACTGTGAGAGAGGTTGTGAGAGGTTGTTTACGGCCCGCCCAGGCACGCCCATTTGATGGGAGTGTAAAGAGGATGTCTGCCATCAGATGGGAAGTACATACATACGATGTTTTCAGTGTCCATTATATCCTTAGAGGTTATGGACAAAGACAAAGTGGAAATAGACAAGATGCTGGGAAATTGTGGCTTGACGGATAATCTTGTAATACCCATAAGAAAAGGGAGAAGCTTATGCAAGTTGAGGATATAATCTCAAAAACTGCCAGACCCCACCCAAAGTAGTTCCTTGCAAATCCCCACATATTCCTCATTCCTTATTCCTTATGCATAAAGTGATCTCTTTTATCCACTTGACTAAGCAGAGACCCCTCCTTCCACATGCCAAGTCACAAATCAATTTCATTGTAGCCATGCATTTCTGATGAACCAACTTGCATATGAAACCATATTTAAACTATTTGAGGCCGACGTGTCGTGGCAGATTTTCCATGTCAGTGAACTCCCAAGCAATTCTCAGATAGTAGGAGCAAGGGAACCACCACCCACACAATGCTGAAAGGACGATTCTGTGGCATCCATCCTTGGCCGGGAGACAATGACATCTATTTGGCCAGCCGTTGACAGGCATTTGTAATGTCCAGCAGCAGCAACAGCAGCAGCAGCAGTCTCATGACGCAGTGACCAGCAGTGGCCAAAAGCCAACCGGCAAAGGATATAGTGGACATTCGGAGGACATTCGGTGCCGCCTCGCTGGCTGAGAGCCAAGCATATTTACTGCATTTTGAGGACAGCTCGTAAAAAGAAGTGAAGCGCGGACGGGACAATGCGTAATGTTACCGCTTTAATTGCGCCACAAAACTGCACTGGAAATTTCAATTCAATTTCAAAGCAAATTGCTGCCGCTCCACTCCGATTCGATCTGATGGGAGTGGAAGAGTGAGACAATTTCAATCTGTTCGTTTCATAAATACGCAAATTTGTCCATTGAAGCGGATGCAAATATTTTGCCAAGACATTTCCATTTACCCCATCCATTTGCCAGTGCACTGGGAGCCGCCCTCCTCCTCCTCCTCCGCCCTCCGGCAACATAAAAATGCCAAAGCGCAGAGAAAAATCACTGAAATGGCATCTGCAGGCAGGATACAACGGCAGCATCATCATTATCCCAGTCAGGAGGATATCTATCCAGCGTCTGTGCTTTCGCAGTCGACTTACAGGAATTGTGGCGCCAAAAACCACTAAAAATAAAGTTTGCATTTTGTCTATTTGTTTCCTGTCGCCTTCTCCCATTCTTCGACTCCGACCCCAACCACAATACGAAGCCGAGACATTTGCCTTTTCCCCCAAGCAGCATAAACAGCGAAATTTCCCATAAAGACAGGTTGACAGCCAGTAGTACAGAGGAGTACAAATTAGAACAAGAAAATGGTGTTTAGCTACTGAGATTTTTCAGAAGTGTAACTATATATTTAGTAAAAGTCGATGATTGTTCAGTTTAGTATATGCGAAATTTATTGTGGCTTATAGCGGTCCAACAGTAGCGAAAGGTTTCGATTCAAGACGGCAGGCGACTGCATGGACTGCTACCGTGCGTGAGAATATATAGGGATTTACTTTACTGCTGCACCACTGGCCTTCATCTATCGATTAATGGCTAATATAGGGCTGCGCAACACAACAAATGTTTGTTTTTGTTTCATAAGGCATTCGTAAAGAATGTAAAAAGCTGAAAGGAGCTGAACTGAAGAATATTTTTAAATTTAGAGCAGAGCTGTTTTAAGCCAGCCACAGCTTTGCTGGGTGCGCACACTCTCGGCTGGGCTGAAAGATGATCTGATAGCTATATGTCCATCTGTTTCTATTAAACTATTCTCTAAGTTTTATATATGTATGTATATTGTTAAAATGTATGACTTTGCCAATCATTTGTGCGATTCGGGCGTATCGGACATCTGTATCTATATAACCAAGTTGTGCTATGAACATCTTCTTTGTATTTTAAGATAATCAGCCCAAAAATTCGGACCACTATATCATATAGCTGCTATTATTACGAAATATTGATGGTAGATATCGCAATGAATGAATTTCATCTTTTCATTCTCTCTCATTCTCATTTTTTAATTTTTTTCTCTCAAAAATACTTTCTAGGTCGTGCTTTTCGTGCTTTCACTTTTCAACCAATGAAAACGTTGCTGAAAATGTTGTTGAGCTTTTCAACAAACTTTCAAACAAAACAACTTTTAGAGTTTCACAGCAATCAGCGCCTTACATGCGCTGTAGTGCACCCAAAAGTATGCTGTGAACATTTGTAAAGTTAAATGTGGCAAGGATAGAGAAATGGTTGCAAATTTCGTAAATGCGAGGATGCTGCGAGGACAGAGATGTTGCGCGACCATTTAGCAAGCACAAACATCAGCTAGACAAGTTAGAAACCATTTTTGATACGTAACACCACAAGCACAAACCACATGTAGTCAAGTTATAAACCACTGCATGTAAGAGACGTAAAAATGATGTAGCATTCGATTCAATTTTTCTAGCCACATAATCTGTCCTGCAGCGACTTTTCGTGGAGCAACACCGGATCCTGGCCACCAGGAACTTCAGCCAGACCGATCCTCTGAGGACCGCTTCCACATCCAGCTCAAACGACCACAACTGGAGGATTATTAACAGGAGCAGTGTCAGCCGAACGTTACCCAGGAAGAGCCTAATTATCCTTCATCTAAAAGATAATATACTTATTTTTATCCCCTCCCCAGAGATTGGTCTGCCTGTTTTTGTGGTTCCCGGAGAACAGATTTTCTCGAAATCCCTTAAGACACACATAGTCGGGGCAAGTTTTTGGCCACCTTGGAAACTTGGAAATGAAATCCTTCACGGATGCAATTTAGAATTAATTATGCCAGTCGCTTGCCACTTGGCCGGGGATTTGTGAAGGAGAGAAGAGTGTGGAGAGTAGAGAGAACTGCCAACGCAGCCGCAACTTCGAGCAGCTTGTGCTGAGGTTACAAATTCTCATATGTCGCCACACAGGACACAGGACACAGGACACACAGAGGCGGGCGGACAGGCAGGCAGACAGTAAGACAGAGGGACAGACAACTCAGGCTGGGGATTGGCAACAGTTGACACAAGAGCATTTAACGCTTCAGCACGTTTTCAATTCAATTTTCACAGCCAACAACTGGGCACTGGACGGGGGAAGGGGAAGGGGCAGGGGCAGGCGCTGGGGCTAAAAGGGGCGCCGTGGTCGAGCGCCAAGGATGCCGAGGCGTTGAGGCGTGCAAAAACTTAAGCAAACGCACAGAGCATGACAAACGAGGCTAAGGACAATGCCAAAAGGATAATGATAATGAACACAAACGGTAAGCGAATTATGCGGCAAGTCGAGGCGGTGGGCAGCGGGAGTGGCACTTGGGCGGAAAGGAAAGCTCTGCTTAATGAAGATGTCCGTGGTGTCAGTCGTCGTCCTGCAATAAATCAACAAATTACGCGTGCCAAAACTAGGAAAGGGCTGAATCTGAATGGCTATTGTATCTCTTAGATACGCAAAGATACTGGCACTGCGACTCGGCCATATTTATGGGCAAAAACAATAAGCGAACCGCTTAAAAATGCATAAATCAAAGCGGAAACGCAGCGAAGGGAACTGAAACAAAAGCAAAGCGAAAGCGAAAGCGAGAAGCAACTGTCACAATGATAATCGCCAACAACTGTTGAAACTGTCTTCGAGGTCCTGTGACAAATGTTGTCGACTCGACAAGCAAGGGAGGGCTAGGGCTGTTGCGGCAACCATAACTCCCCCCAACAAAATCACAGTCCGAAAAGCACATTTTACTTATTAGGAAGAAAACACCCATAGAACGCGATGGAACAGAACAGAACAGAACGAAGCGATCCATTGCTGCGTGTCATCTTGACAATAATCATAAAAGCAAATGCAAAACCCAAAAGCCAAAGGCCCTCACAGGACATTCCCCCGATTGTCAACCCCTTAATCCACTTGTTTCCTTGGCTCATAATCCCCTGCCTCTCTCCCTTTGAGTGATGCCTATTATCATAATCCTATTGGTGGTTGGTTTACTCTTACTACTCCCCTAACTAACCCAACAGCATACAATAGAATGGCCTGACCATTTGTACGAATACGAATATCTTTCGATATGTTTTTGAGTATTTTGTTATGGGCTCAAGGCACTGGCAATCGCAATCGCATTGGGCATTATTGTCTTGGCAATTAATCGTCACGAAAACAAATATGAATGGAGAAAGTCATAATATTAATCGCTAAGAAGCTTCAATCTAGAAGGGATAGTAATACAAGTAACTAGCCTTGGAACTTTGTGTTTGAATGGTCTGGAAGTGGAAAATGGTTTACAAGACTTAAAAAGTTACGGCTATGGAACCCTTAGTAACATCGAAAGGCATTGGCTTCTGTAGTTGGTTAGAGATCTGTGGATCCATGGCGTATTCTAGACGGTCTTCGAGGTTTTCACACTTGACCAGATCGGGTGGAATGCTGAACAATCCTTATTGCATCATATGTGTCATATGCGCTCATAGTTATTCATTAAATCTAGACCCAAGACAGCCCCTTCCCTTCCGTCATTTGGCACCCCTAAAGAAGTGGCCCTTAGTTCATTAAAATATGCGCATATGCAATAAGTAAACCACTAAGCAGACACCACAGACACCACAGA